>CM042689.1:224220557-225636695 GCA_023614405.1 Avena insularis | reverse complement strand
TATTAAGTTTTTAGTCATGTTTTGTCCCCATAAACATTGCTGCCCCATTAATATCTATATATGATTCATGCTTCAATTCATAACATTGAATGCATAGTTGAACGGGCTCGTCGAGCTAATTGATTTAGACATATCATTTGTCAAATTCGGAATTTCATATGTAAAGTTATGCTGTATTTAAGAAATGGTCATTTTATAACATTTAATAATTCGAAAATTTTAAATTGCTTAAATAATATTATAAATATCATAAACAGATTCCTCACATTTTTCTGATTCAAATACATATATATTCTATTTATTTGAATTTATGAATTTAAAATATTATTAATGTCAAAATTATTAAAGAGAGACCAAAGTCAAGGTTTGACTAGCTTGACTTAGATTTGGAAACATTTAAAAGTATGGTTGAATTTCTTCCTAAAAACTAAACACTTTTCATATATAAATTATAGTCAAATTCAGATTCATTTAGAAGTTATAGGCAGATTGCTATTCATACAGATTTGGCAAATTTTGATTTGGAAGAATTCATATCAGAGGAGTTTTTTCTCACTGGCCTGGAACATACCCTCCAAGACAGACACGCGGGCCCAGGGCGCCGTGGGTCTACTCGCGTGCACGTCTTGCGAGCGCACGCTATGTGGGCGATCTGGAATAGTAGGGGACGCCTTTTGGAGAGTTCCAAACGGCGGGTGCCTTTTTTACAAAACCCAAATACTCGACTTCAGCGCACGCAGTAACCGACAAAATTCTCTTGCCCATGAGAAAGTCGGGCGTCGCTCCGGAACTAATGTTCGCTGCCCTGGCCGGCGATGCCCCGGTGCAGCTTTTTCCCCCAGGTCGCCATCCAATTGGTTGCTCCTGCTCTGTGCGCTGGAGCGTGCCGCTCGGCTCCCTGCACCGGCCGACCATCCCAGCACGGCGCCTGCACCTACCCCGATCCCTGCACCACCGGAATTCCCTTCGTATGCCTCTTTTGATCACCGCTCAGGTTCCCGGCGGCTTCCCGATCCCAAGATCCCGATCTCCCAAGCAGGTAGGCGGGTTCCCAACACCGTCCGCGTGCCATTTTTTTAGCAAAGCTAGGTCATATTGTTTGCTGCTAGCTAGACGATGCTCACAAAATTGGTTTTAAACAAAGTTAGCCGAGGTTTAATTTTGCAAATGAACTGTGATGCTCGTTTGGATGTACATACATAATAATTTGCGTCAACTTTTGCCTGACGAGTCAACTTTAATGCCCGATGAGGCAATTTTAGTGTCCAACGAGACAACTTTGATTTTCGACGTGGCAACTACATAACCCGACGAGATAACTTCTGTGTCTAACGAGGAAACTTCGGAGCCCGACGAGGCAACTTGTGCCCTAGTTCAGAGGCCGACGAGGGAACTTGTTGTGCCCAACTATTATGCCCGACAGGGCAATTTTAGAGCCCGACGAGGCAACTTTTGTGCCTAACGAGGCAACTTTTGCCCAGCGAAACAACTTCGATACCCATCGAGGCAACTTCGGAGCCCGACGGGGCAACTTATGTGCTTCATCAGGCAACCTTGGAGCCTGACGAGACAACTTTGATTCCCGGCATGGCAACTTTGGAGACCGATGAGGCCGACGAGGGAACTTGTGCCCCATGAGGCAACTTGTGCCCAACTTTAGAGGCTGATGAGGCAACTTGTGCCCGACGAGGAAACTTCGATGCTCGAATGGGAAACTTCTATGCCTGACGGGGCAAATTTTGCCCGGCGAGGCAATTTGGAGCCCGGTGGGGCAACTTCTGTTCCTGACCAGGCAACCTCGGAGCCTGATGAGGCAACTTCCGAGCCCGACGAGGCAACTTTTGTGCCTGACAAGACAACTTTGGTTCCAGGCGTTGCAACTTTGGAGACCGACAAGGCCAACGAGGGAACTTGTGCCCAACTTTGGAGGCCGGTGAGGCAACTTGTTCCCGACGAGGTAACTTCGATGCCCAACGGGGCAACTTCTGTGCCTGACGGGGCAACTTTGATGCCCAACGAAACAACTTATGTGCCTAACTAGGCAACTTTGGTGCCCGACGAGGAAACTTTGGTGCTTGGCGGACCAACTTATGTGCCTGATCAGGCAACCTCGAAACCCGATGAGGCAACTTTGGAGCCCGACGAGGCAACTTTGGTACCCGACGAGGAAACTTTGGTTCCCGGCGTGGAAACTTTGGAGCTCGACGAGGCCGACGAGGGAACTTGTGCCCTATGAGGCAACTTGTGCCCAACTTTGGAGGCCGATGAGGCAAAGTTGCTTTCTCATGTACCAAAGTTGCTTTTGTGGGGCGCCATAGTTTCGGAGCCTGTCGAGACAAGTTTCGGAGCCCGAAGAGGGAACTTTGGAGCCCGACTGAGCAACTTCAGAGCCCTTATTTAGGCAAGTCGCTGCCCGATGAGGAAACTTTGGAGCATGACGAGGTGTAAGACCCCACCTTTTAAAGGTAAAGGCCCCTGTGATTGCAATGCTAGTCTCTGGATCAAATGCTAGCATCCACAGTTTAAGATGAAGTACACAGATACAAAGGTCTTTATTACATCGTCATTCCAGAGATAAACATAGTCTTTTACAACTCATTAGCACATGGCTAATACATAGAGTTCAACATAAGTAAATAAAGTAAAGTCTTCATCGTCATGTCCCATAGGCAAGCATGTTGAGTGTAGACTCATAACCCTACTCTCCATCAGAGTAACCTGCAACATTATAAGTTACAACCACAGTGGGTCAATACATTTGGAATTTTATTGGCAAGTGATACCACAGTACAATTGTAGTATCTAACATCTATATGAATTTGGCTAAGTGTAGCTTAGGCTTGCTTTGCTCAAAATAGGTTTTCTTATCAGTTGAAAAACACTAAGTTTGTTTGTTTGTTAAAAACACCCAAGGAACTGTTGGAGATATGCCCTAGAGGCAATAATAAATGTAGTTATTATTATATCTTTGTGTTTATGATAAATGTTTACATTCATGCTATAACAGTATTAACCGAAAACATTAATACTTGTGTGATTTGTAAACTAAATAAGAGTCCCTAGTAAAGCCTCTTTATAATACTAGCTTGTTGGTTAATAGATGATCATAGTTTCCTGATCGTAAACATTGAGATGTTGATGACAACAAGATCATATCATTAGGAGAATGGTATGATGGACATACTCCTATAGATAAGCGTAGCATAAAGATCAAGTCATTTTAATAGTTCAATTGCTATAAGCTTTCTGATACATAGTAACCTAATTCCTTCGACCATGAGATCATGCTTATCACCATCACCGGAAGGATGCTTTGATGACATCAAACACCACACCGTAACTGGGTGGCTATAAAGATGGCATTGAGTGTTCGGAAAGTATGGGTTGAGACACATGGATCAAGAGTGGGATTTGTCCATCCATATGACGGATAGATATACTCTGGGCCCTCTCGGTGGAATGTCATCCAATTAGCTTGCAAGCATGTGACTGGCTCACAAGGGATCACATATCACGGGAACGAGAAAAGAGTACTTATCACTAACGAGGTTGAATTAGGTATGCAGAGATACCGACGATCAAAACCTCGGATAAGTAAACTATCGTGAGACAAAGGGAAATTGGTATCGTATGTTAGTGGTTCATTCGATCGCAAAGTAATCGTTGAAATATGTGGGAGCCATATGAATTTCCAGATTCCTCTATTGGTTATTGATCGGAGAAGTGTCTCGATCATGTCCGCATAATTCACGAACCATAGGGAGACACACTTAAGGATTCGATGTTGTGGAGTAGTTATGGAATGATGAGTAAGAGACCGAATGTTGTTCGGAGTCTCGGATGGGATCTGGGATATCAAGAGGAGATCCGGAATGGTCCGAAGAATAAGATTCATATATGGAAAGTCCTGTTTTGGAGTTGGGGAATGATTCTGGTGTTTTCATCGGGAATGTTCTAGAAGGGTCCGGAAGGTCCGGCACTCCGGAAGGGAAGGGTACATGAATGTGTCATGACAATTTGGAATGGTTGCATCATGTACTAGGTCACTTGGCTGGGCAAAATAAAGGTAGAAATCAAATCCTAGTTTGAAAGTCAAACGCCAATTTGAAAAAGTCAAACGACAAGTTTGCTTGGTGGAGGGAGAGTAGGAAACCTACTTGGGGAGGAAGTCTCCTCCCTCCACCCGCCGGCCAAGGAGGCCGACTTGGGGGAGGACTCCCTCCTCCCAAGCCGCACCCTCCCACCTATATAAGGAGGGGTAGGGCTGCCCCTCTCCCTCACACCCACCACACCCAAAACCCTAGCCCTAGCCGCCGGCCTCCTCCATGTCGCTGCCGCCTCCTAGGGTTTCTCCAACTCGTCGAGTTGGGGCTTCCCCAAGCCCTAGACATCGGCCAAGCTTCCCCCATTGGTGCCTCTAAACCCTAGATCACCAAGGCCTCTCTCATACTCCACCATACTCGCTCCGTCTTAAGGCGAAGCCCTGTGAGATCTCCCCTCTACTTCTGGTACCACGCCGCCGTGCTGCCGGAATCACGAGGAGAGTGCTACAACCTCCGCTGCCTGCTGGAACAAGGGAGAGGAAGGTCTTCATCGAGTACCGAACGTGTGACCGACTACAGGCGCTGCGGAGCCTTGGCCGGAAGGATCGTCTACGCGATCTTGAGATCGGCAAGAGTACGACTACATCACCCACGAGAATCTACTCTCGTTAACCGCTTTGGAATCTTCAAGGGTGAGTTCCTCTATCGACTCGTTGCTACAATCTAGTAGATAGATCTTGGCTTGTTTATTTTCATGCGGTAGAAATTTTTTGTTTTCCATGCTACGAACCCCTACAGTGGTATCAGAGCCGTGTCTATATGTAGATCTGTTGCACGAGTAGAACACAATGGTCATTGTGGGCGGTGGTGCTTTTATTATCAATTGCTTTTTGTGTACTTTGCGTCTTGCGGTATGAAGGGATGAAGCTGTTGGAATTATGCCCTAGAGGCAATAATAAAGATGTTATTATTATAATTCTTGTTCATGATAAAGTTTATATTCCATGCTAGAATTGTATTAAGTGGAAACTTTGATACTTGTGTGGTTTATGAACAACACCGTGTCCCTAGTATGCCTCTATGGACTAGCTCATTGATTAATGATGGTTAAGGTTTCCTAACCATAGACATGAGTTGTCGATTAATAATGAGATCGTGTCATTGAGAGAATGATATGATGGACAGACCCAAATCAAGCAGAGCAATTAGATTGTGTCATCGTGTTCATCTTTGCGAAGCTTTTTCTTATGTCAAATATTGTATTCCTTAGACCATGAGATAATGCAACTACCTGGTATCAGAAGAAAGCTTTGAGGTCATCAAACGTCATCCTATGAGAGGGTGATCATAAAGGTGTCTCTCAGGTGATCGGAAAGTATCTGTTGGGTTGTATGTATCGAGATGGGATTTGTCCCTCCCAAGTCGGAGAGATATACTTCAGGCCCACTCGGTAATCGATATCAACACCGCTTGCAAGCACGTGGTTAAGGAGTTAATCACAAAGTGATATCGGATTACGGAACGAGTAAAGTACTTGCTGTGAACTATATTGAACTAGGTATGTCGATACCGACGATCGAATCTCGGGCAAGTAAAATATCGCGTGATGAAGGGAATATATACATATATATATGGGATTAATTCAATCCTGGCATCGTGGTTCATCCGATATGATCATCGATGAATGTGTGGGAGTCAATATGGGTTTCCAGACCCCGCTGTTGATTATTGATAGAAGATCATGTCTGCATATTCTCGAACCCGTAGGGTCACACACTTAACGTGTCTTGACGCTAGGATAAAATGGATAATTGGTTTATGAGTTTTTGTTCGGAGTCTTGGATGAGATCCAGGACGTCACGAGAGGTTCCAGAATGGTCCGGAGAATATGATTCATATAAGGGAAAGCAGTTTTTGGATTTCGGAATTGTTTCGGATTGTTCGGTATTGTACCGGAAGCTTCTAGAACCTTCCGGAGTGGGACCAACGTGGCCCCACTTGTAGGGAGGGGGCGTGGGCCTACGAGGGAGTGCCCTGGCCGCATTGGGCCAGGGGCACAAGGCCCCATAGGCCCAGCCGGCCAAACCCTAGGGGAAACCCTAGGGAAACCTTCTAGAAGGAGGGGGAAAACTTGCCCCCCACTCCAACTCTTGGGGCCGCCGCCCTAGGGCTTGGAGGAGGGGCCATGGGGGCCGGCCAGCCCCCTATATATAGAGGGAAGGGGCGCAGCCCTCCACCACCCCTCCTTGAACCCTAGCCGCCATACTGCTGCCCTCCAGATCTCTCTCTCTCCAGACTGCGCGTAGGCGAAGCCCTGCTGCAGAAACTCTCCACCTTTGCACCACGCTGTCGTGTTGTAGATCCAATCTATCTCTCCACCCCACTTTCTGGACCGAGGAAGGAGGAGACGTCGAGGTGTCGTACGTGTGCATCTCTCGGAGGCATCGCCACTTGCGGTGTTGGATCGGATCGGATCGCGAGGAGGAGAAGTCAGTACGACTACATCAACCACGTTCCGTTGAACGTTCTGCTGTGCGAATCTTCAAGGGTATGAAGATCTCATCTATTCCCCCTCATTTTTTGCATCTCCTAGATTAGATCTTGGCTTTCCCGTTTGCATCCGTAGAATTTTTTTGATTTACTATGTTGCGAAACCCTTCAGAAGCGGCCTGGGCTAACCTTACATGACATCATTCATGAGACTTGCTCCACGCTCAACATGCAACTTGTATTGCATAAGTGGCTTTGCGGGTGCCTGTCTCTCCCATCATAGTATAGATCCAATTTACAACGGGCACTTGATAGTTCAAGCATCAACGTTGTGATTTTTGTTTGTAAGTTAGAGCGACACTTATTGAAAGCCCCAAACCACGTAAAATATGCAAAGAAAATTAGAGGCGTCTATCTTTGTTTTGCAGGGGTGTGCTGTGATGTGATATGGCCATGATTGTGATTATATTTGATGTATGCAATGTTCCTTATTGTAAGTTGGCAACCGGCAGGAGCCATATGGTTGTCTTTAAATTCTGTTAAGACCCACGCGTCTATTCATAGTTGTAATAGTTGAAGCTAGTGGACGACAACCATGAAACGGTGCCATTGACCTTGACGCTATGCCGGTGATGATGGAGATCATGTTCGTGCTTGAAGATGGAGATCAGAAGCACAATAAGAAAGGCCATATCATATCACATATTATGAATTGCATGTGATGTTAATCCTTTATGCATCTTGTATTTCTTAGTTAACGACAGTAGCATTATAAGATGATCCCTCAAGCACACAAATTTCAAGTTTTAAAGTGTTCATCCTTAGTAAGCACCGTTGCTAAAGCTCGTTGTTTCGAAGCACCACGTGATGGATCGGGTGTGTTAGATTCTGCAAGTGTATACAACGTGAGCAAGCCAGATTTGCTCATGCGGAAGCTAAGGTTTGATCTTGACGAGCCTAGCAAGTACAGACATGGTCTCGGAACACGGATCACCGAAAGGTAAAGCATGAGTCATATAGTAGATATGATGAACATGTTGATTGTTCGCCATTGAAGCTACATCAACTCTCGTGATGGTCGGTTTTGATGTGGTGGATTTGGTTCGTGTGATCACTAAAACAATGTGAGGGATATTGTTTTGAGTGGGAGTTCACCTAGATTAATTTAACTATTAATTAGAACTCAATTTGTCATAAACTTAGTCTAAACTATTGCAAATATGTTGTAGATCAATGGCGGCCCCTACCATCAATTTTAATGCGTTCCTAGAGAAAGAAAAGTTGAAAAACAATGGAAGCAACTTCGCGGATTGGTTCTGCAATTTGAGGATTGTCCTCAATCTTTGGTAATTTGACCTATGTCTTTGGATGCACATTTGGGTGACCCTTTGCAGCTACTGCTACCGATGAAGTAAAGAATGTTTACCTCACTCGGAAGAATCAGTACTCCACAGTTCAGTGTGCTATCTTGTATGGTTTGGAATCGGAGCTTCGGAAAAGGTTTGAGAACCATGACCCACATGATATTGTCCGTGAACTCAAAATGATATTTGAGGCTCACGCGGCAGTTGAGAGTTATGAGGCTTCTGAAAAGTTCTTTAACTGCAAGATGGAAGAGGGCAGCTCCGTCAGTGAGCATGTGATTAAGATGTCTGGGCACGCAAACAAACTCCAAAGTTTGGGTATAGTGATTCCTAATGCTTTGGGGATTTACCGTGTCCTCCAATCACTACCACCAAGTCACAAGAACTTTGTGATGAACTACAATATGCAAAACATGAACAAGACGTTGCCAAAACTCTTCTCCATGTTGAAATCTGCAGAAGTGGAGATAAAGAAAGAGCATCAAGTGTTGTTGGTCAATAAGACCACCAAATTCAAGAAAGGCAAGTCTAAGCAAAAGGGAAACTTCAAGAAGGGTGGTAAGAAAGTTGCCGACTTTTGCTAAGAAGACCAAGGCTGGACCTAAGCACTGAATGCTTTTACCGCAAGGAGAGGGTCTTTGGAAGCGGAATTGCCCAAAGTACTTGGCGGTTGAAGAACGGCAACATCAAGAAGAAAGGTATATCCGATATACATGTTATTGATGTGTATCTCACTAGTACTCGTAGTAGTGCACAGGTATTTGATCTGGTTCGGTTGCTCATATTTGTAACTTTCAAAGCAGTCTTTGCGAATAAACGGAAGCTAGCGAAGAACGAGGTGACGATGCACGTTGGAAATGGATCAAAGGTTGATGTGATCACGGTCGGCACGCTACCTCTTCATCTACCATCGGGATTAGTTTTATACTTAAATAATTGTTATTTGGTGCCTTCGTTGAGCATGAACATTATATCGTGATCATGTTTATTGCGAGACGGTTACTTTTTTAAGTCCAGGAATAATGGTTGTTCGATTTATATGAGTAATATGTTTTATGCACATTCACCTTTGATAGATGGTCTATTCTTATTGAATCTCGATTGTAGTAATACACACATAAATAACATTGAGGCTAAACGTTTGAAATTGAGCGATAACTCGACCTATATGTGGCACTGTCGTCTTGGTCACATTGGAGTGAAGCGTATGAAGAAACTCCATTCCAATGGACTTCTTGAATCACTTGATTTCGAATCACTTGAAAGATGCGAAGCATGTCTGATGGGTAAAATGACTAAGACTCCATTTTCTGGTATGATGGAGCGAGCTACGGACTTGTTGGAAATCATACATACCGATGTGTGTGGTCCAATGAGCGTAGCATCGCGCGGTGGTTATCGTTATGTTCTTACCTTCACGGATGACTTGAGTAGATATGGGTATATCTATTTCATGAAACATAAGTCCGAAACTTTCGAGAAGTTTAAGGAATTTCAAAGTGAGGTAGAGAATCAACATAACAAGAAGATTAAATTTCTATGATCTGATCGTGGAGGTGAATATCTAAGTTACGAGTTTGGCGAACATTTGAAGAAATGTCGAATACTTTCACAATTGACACCGCCGGGAACACCACAACATAATGGTGTGTCCGAACATCGTAATCAAACTCTCTTAGATATGGTTCGTTCTATGATGTCACTTACAGATTTACCGCTATTGTTTTGGGGTTACGCATTAGAAACAGCCGCATTTACTTTAAATAGGGCACCATCTAAATCCGTTGAAACGACACCGTATGAATTATGGTTTGGGAAGAAACCTAAATTGTCGTTCCTTAAAGTTTGGGGTTGCGAAGCTTATGTAAAGAAGTTACAGCCGGACAAGCTTGAACCCAAAGCGGAAAAATGCGTCTTCATAGGATACTCGAAGGAAACTATTGGGTATACCTTCTATCATAGATCCGAGGGCAAAATCTTTGTTGCTAAGAATGGATCCTTTCTAGAGAAGGAATTTCTCTCAAAAGAAGTGACTGGAAGGAAAGTAGAACTCGACGAGGTTGTTGAACCTTCTCTCGAACTTGCAAGTAGCGCAGCACCGGAAGTAGTTCATATGGCGCCTACACCAATAAGAGAGGAAGCTAATGATGATGATCATGAAACTTCGGTTGAAGTTGCTACAGAGCCTCGCAGGTCAACGAGAACTCGTACCACTCATGATTGGTATGATCCCGTTATGAGTGTCATGTTGGTGGACAACACCGATGACCATGCGACATATGAGGAAGCGATGATGAGCCCAGATTCTAATAAATGGCAAGATGCCATGAAATCCGAGATTGGATCCATGTACGAAAACCAAGTATGGACTTTGGTGGACTTACCGGATGGCCGAAAGGTTGTCGAGAACAAATGGATTTTCAAGAAGAAAACATATGTTGATGGTAACGTTACTGTCTATAAAGCTCGACTTGTCACAAAAGGGTTTCGACAAATTCAAGGAGTTGACTACGATGAGACTTTCTCACCAGTAGCGAAGCTAAAGTCTGTGAGGATTATGTTAGCAATCGCTGTATATTACGATTATGAGATATGGCAGATGGATGTCAAAACAGCGTTCCTCAATGGAGACATTGATGAAGAGTTGTATATGATGCAACCCAAAGGTTTTGTCGATCCTAAAGATGCTAACAAGGTGTGCAAACTTCAACGGTCCATATATGGATTGAAGCAAGCATCCCGAAGTTGGAATCAACGTTTTGATAAGGTAATCAAAATCTTTGGTTTTATACAAACATATGGAGAAGCTTGTATTTACAAGAAAGTGAGTGGGAGCTCTGTAGCATTCTTAATACTATATGTAGATGACATATTGTTGATTGGGAATGATGTAGACCTTCTTAATAGTGTCAAGGAATATTTGAATAATAGTTTTTCAATGAAATATCTTGGTGAAGAAGCTTACATATTAGGCATAAAGATTTATAGAGATAGATCGAGACGCCTAATATCATTGTCACAAAGTACATATTTGGACAAAGTTCTAAAGAAATTTGGAATGGAAGATAGCAAGAAAGGGTTCTTGCCCATGTTTCCCAATACGACCTTGAATAAAACTCAAAGTCCAGCAACAGCAGAAGATAGAGAAAGGATGAGTAAGACTCCCTATGCCTCAGCCATATGATCTCTAATGTATGCCATGATATGTACTAGACCCGACATTGCATATGTTGTTAGTTTAACTAGCAGATATCAAAGTGATCCAGGAGTGGATCCTGACAAATGATCAAAAACATCCTTAAGTACTTGAGAAGAACTAAGGATATGGTTCTTTCTTATGGAGGTGATGAATAGCTCGTTGTTAATGGTTACACCGATGCTAGTTGGAACACCGATCCAGATGATTCTAAATCTCAATCTGGATACGTATTTACTTTGAATGGTGCAGAATTAGTTGGAGGTGCAAAGCAAAGCGTTGTGGCGAGATCTTCAACTGAATCGGAATACATAGTCGCTTGAGGCTTCACAAGCGATATGGATGAAGGAGTTCATTACAGAGCTCGGTGTGGTTCCAAGTGCGCTGGACCCAATGTCTATCTACTGTGATAACATGGGCGCCATAGCCAATGCGCAAGAACCAAGGTCACACAAGAAGCTGAAGCACATCAAGCTACGTTTTCACGCTATTCGAGAACATGACAAAGATGGTGCCATAAAGATTTGCAAAGTACACACAGATCTGAATGTGGCGGATCCGTTGACTAAACCTCTCCCGAGGGAAAAACATGACCAACACCAAACTGCCATGGGTGTTCGGTATATTACCATATAATCTAGATTAATTGACTCTAGTGCAAGTGGGAGACTATTGGAGATATGCCCTAGAGGCAATAATAAATGTAGATATGCCCTAGAGGCAATAATATCTTTGTGTTTATGATAAATATTTACATCCATGCTATAACAGTATTAACCGGAAACATTAATACTTGTGTGATTTGTAAACTAAATAAGAGTCCCTAGTAAATCCTTTTTATAATACAAGCTTGTTGGTTAATAGATGATCATAGTTTCCTGATCATAAACATTGAGATGTTGTTGACAACAAGATCATATCATTAGGAGAATGGTATGATGGACATACTCCTATAGATAAGCGTAGCATAAAGATCAAGTCATTTTAATAGTTCAATTTCTATAAGCTTTCTGATACATAGCAACCTAATTCCTTCGACCATGAGATCATGCTTATCACCATCACCGGAAGGATGCTTTGATGACATCCAACACCACATTGTAACTGGGTGTCTATAAAGATGGCATTGAGTGTTCGGAAAGTATGGGTTGAGATACATGGATCAAGAGTGGGATTTGTCCATCCATATGACGGATAGATATACTCTGGGCCCTCTCGGTGGATGTCATCCAATTAGCTTGAAAGCATGTGACTGGCTCACAAGGGATCACATATCATGGGAACGAGAAAAGAGTACTTATCAGTAACAAGGTTGAACTAGGTATGCAGAGATACCGACGATCAAAACCTCGGATAAGTAAACTATCGTGAGACAAAGGGAAATTGGTATCGTATGTAAGTGGTTCATTCGATCGCAAAGTAATCGTTGAAATATGTGGGAGCCATATGAATTTCCATATTCCTCTATTGGTTATTGATTGGAGAAGTGTCTCGATCATGTCCGCATAATTCAAGAACCGTAGGGAGACACACTTAAGGATTCGATGTTGTTGAGTAGTTATGGAATGATGAGTAAGAGACCGAATGTTGTTCGGAGTCTCGTATGGGATCCAGGATATCACGAGGAGATCCAGAATGGTCCGGAGAATAAGATTCATATAAGGAAAGTCCTGTTTCGGAGTTGGAGAATGATTCCAGTGTTTCCATCGGGAATGTTCTAGAAGGGTCCGGAAGGTCCGGCACTCCGGAGGGGAAGGGTACATGAATGTGTCATGACAATTTTGAATGGTTGCATCATGTACCAGGTCACTTGGCTGGGCAAAATAAAGGGAGAAATCAAATCCTAGTTTGAAAGTCAAACGCCAATTTGAAAAAGTCAAACAGCAAGTTTGCTTGGTGGAGGGAGAGTAGGAAACCTACTTGGGGAGGAAGTCTCCTCCCTCCACCCGCCGGCCAAGGAGGCCAACTTGGGGGAGGACTCCCTCCTCCCAAGACGCACCCTCCCACCTATATAAGGAGGGGTAGGGCTGCCCCTGTCCCTCACACCCAACACACCCAAAACCCTAGACCTAGCCGCCGGCCTCCTCCAAGTCGCCGCCACCTCCTAGGGTTTCTCCAACTCGCCGAGTTGGGGCTTCCCCAAGCCCTAGCCATCGGCCAAGCTTCCCCCCTTGGTGCCTCTAAACCCTAGATCACCAAGGCCTCTCTCATACTCCACCATACTCGCTCCGTCTTAAGGCGAAGCCCTGCGAGATCTCCCCTCTACTTCCGGTACCACGCTGTCGTGCTGCCGGAATCACGAGGAGAGTGCTACAACCTCTGCTGCCTGCTGGAACAAGGGAGAGGAAGGTCTTCATCGAGTACCGAACGTGTGACCATTGCAGGCTCAAGGAGCTTGATCTGCGGAAGGATCGTCTACGCGATCTTGAGATCGGCAAGAGTACGACTACATCACCCACGAGAATCTTCTCTCGTTAACCACTTTGGAATCTTCGAGGGTGAGTTTCTCTATCGACTCGTTACTACAATCTAGTAGATAGATCTTGGCTTGTTTGTTTGCATGCGGTAGAAATTTTTTGTTTTCCATGCTACGAAAACCTACAGGAACCACCAATAGACTTCGGTGAACCTTTACGCTTGTTCAACCACAAGTTTTTAACTTAGGAATTGGGATGAGGAGATCCTTGATAGCTTTAATGTCTTTGATGCTCAAATTTTCCATTGTCGAGGACACGGCTAAGTACTTAGGTTTTACCCTCTCGAGAGGTGGTGCACTTTCCCCACAAGACTCGACATGCATCGAGACGAGACCTTTCAGAAGCATTCCCTTAGACCACCATGGACGCGTTCCATCCTATCACCGTACCACCAACTGTACATCTGGATAAGTTCTTGCAACCTATGTGGTCAAGGCAGAGCCCATATGCCATGTGGTTGCACTAGAAGCTTCTCAACACTAAACATCTCAAATCCCTTTGTTCCTGGGTAGCTTTCCACAAGTGAGATACACAAGGTAAACCATAGACATGGGCCTTGTGTAACCACTCAACATAAACCAACATACCATTCCACCCAGGTGATTCATTCATATAGTTGTTTTATTAATCAAAACATAAGTCATAGACTTAGCAAAATTCCATAGCATGAATATTCCACCCTTGTTTGCTACTAGCTAGGCTAAGCATGATAACATAACAAGTTTCTTAACTTAGAGAAAATATCACTAAGACTACAACTACTAGGATTTCCCAAGGCATAGCATATATATACTTAGAAAAAATGCCATGCAAGTCCTATTCAAAATAACGCTAATGCATAGTAAAAATAATAGGACAAAATATATGAAGCACCACTTGCCTTGGTAGTTTGGAGAGTAGCAACAATCCTCACAATCACAATCACCACTAGCACCAATCCTCAGATCGTAGGGGCAAGATCCACTAATACCCCTTCAATTAGTGATATAATCTATGCCTTAGGATCTAGATCTAACGGTGCCAGATCTAGCGACCAAACAGGGGCGGCGCAAATGGCTACTGGCGGCGGCGCGTCTGCCGGTGATGCTCCGGCAATTCCATAGGGGGCTAGGGTTAGTGTAGTGGCTTTCATCGCACGGATGCGAGGATGCTCAAGGTGTCTCTGGCTTGGGCGGGGGCGTGCTGTAGTGGTCGTGGAAGCTCGTCAGAGTTGTGGGCAGCGTCGGGATTTTGCGAACGCCGACGGAGGAGACGACCTGGGCCACCCTAGCGCAAACCAAAGGCATTAGTACGCGGACAAGAACAAGGCGCTTAAGTTGGTTTGATCCAGAGGCCAAGGGGCATGCGAACCTGGACGAAATTACTCGTCGGAGTTGGACGAAGCTTCGGGCGTTCGTGGTGGTTGACAGAGTTGACGTTATGGGTCATAAGCAAATAAACAGAGGGCATGATAAGAAGCGCAAGAACAAGGGGATCACGACAGCATGAATCAGAAAGCACGGAGTGGACGGTGCTCACCATAATCATTCGCCGGAGGTGCTCGGGCAGTGGCGGTGCAAGTTCAATTGCGAGCAGCCTAGCGGCGATTAGGGGGTGGCGAGTGAGGGGAAAGGGCCGCGGTGAGGTGGTGCTTAAGTATCTAGAGCGAGGGCGGCAATCACGCGACGAATCAATGGGATTTAAGCAGCTTCAATCATGGCAGTGATGGGGGAGGAAACGGGCGGCAACGGCGTCTGCGCGCGGGGTTTAGGGGAGACGATGCTGATGTGGCGCAGGGCCCAGTGTCAGCGGCTGCGGGGTAGGGCTCACGCGGGTGAGACAGGGGGCAGAGGGGAAGAACCCCGGGTGGGATGTTTGGTCGGTTCTAGCGCTGGGCTAAAAAAGCAGCGCAGTGTTTTATTTTTTCTTTAGCCTTTTCTTTTTCTGTATTGAATTTTAGGAATGGTTTTCAAACCCTTTTTCAAATCTGTTTGAATTCAAATCTTTTCCATATTTTTTGCACTGTGAAACTTGCACTCAAAAGTGTGACAAACACACTTGTCCACTCAAAATCACTTTGGTCCATTGAAAATAAAAATAAAACCATGCCTCATATGATTTATAAAATGGGCATAAAAATGGTTTTATTTAGTTTCAAACTTTGAAATTTTTTGTGCAAGCTCTAGATGCTATGATGATATGAATGCAATGCATGATTTTACAAATCATGAAAATTGGGATGTTACACGAGGCAACATAGGACCCCGACGAGGCAACTTTGGAGCCTGACTGGGCAATTTATGTGCCCGACTGAGCAACTTCGGCGCCCGACAAGGCAACTTCGGAGCCCGACTGAGCAATTTATGTGCCTTACTGAGCAACTTTGGAGCCCAGTGAGGCAACTTTGAAACCCGGCAAGGAAATTTTAGTAGACTTCAGAACCCGGCGAGGCAACTTTGGAGCCTGACTTAGCAACTTATGTTCTGATGTTGCCTCGTCGTCCAATGGCTTGCCCGAAGAAGGGTCACCCTCATGCTCCGCGACAGCACCGTTGAAAGGATCAAATGGGCACCTAGAGGGCGGGGTGAATAGGTGCTACTTCAAATTTTATTCTTTTTCAAATTAGGCTTTGAAAAGAAAGGTAAATTCTCTAGATTATGCAACTAAGGTGAATTTACCTATATGTCAAACTAGCACCAACTAGCACAATACTAAGCAAGAACAAGTAAGGTAAAGTGCGGTAAAGGATAGAAGTAACCAAAGTGGTAGACACGGAGACACAAGGATTTGTTTCCCGTAGTTTCTTCCTTTTGAGGGGAAGTACGTCTACGTTTGGAGAGGGGATGGTTTCAAACCACCAACGCCACGAGAGGCCTCCCTTGTTCTTGGATGAACCTCACCCCAAAGGGTTCGATTCACCTGTTCCACTATATCGGCAACCTTCGAGGTGGAAGCCGGCACCTTTACAACAAGTTCGGGGCACACATCCACAACCTAATTGGAGGATCCCAAATGCAAGCAAGCCGTCAAACAATCAAAGACAAGCTTGTAAGAACCAAATCAAAAGCTAGGGTTTCCAAAGAAACACTAGAGCAAGGGGCCCTCAAGTGAATGAGGGGGAAATGAAGATCTCTCTTGGTGAAGCTATAGATCAAGGCCTCCTACTTCGATTCTCCAAAGATCAAGGACTTTGGATGGGTGAGTGAAGAGATCTTGTGGATTTGGTGGCTCAAAATGTGTTGCTATTCTTGAACTAGACGAGCAGGTTCTAAGGTAGAAGAAGGGTTCCTTTTATAGGGCCCAATTAATTAGAGCCGTTGGAGCCACTTAACCCGGATAGTCCGGCCCGTATGAGCCGGACAGTTCGGTCCAGCCGGACATTCCGGTGAGCATAAGCCGGACACTCCGGCCTGGCCAAGTTTTCGGCCAGAGTCCGGCCAGTGCCCGGGTATTGTCCGATGTGCCTCACAAAACATCCACACCTGGGGAGAAAAGCTGGTGAATTTCCATGGCCGAACATTCTGGATGCTTCGGGGTGGAAACTCCGGTTTGACCGGACAGTCCGGCGCACATCAGCCGGACAGTCCGGACAGAATAAGTTCTGCCCCTCTTTGCCAACCCCTTTTCCCATGTGTGTAAATTACCCACAAAGAATCTGATATCTCCTGAAACATTCAGCAATGCATTAAACCAATCCAAGTGTTGTCAACAAACATCAAAATAATATGAAAGGCATAAATGCCCTTTCAATCTCCCCTTTTTTGGTGTTTGATGACAACCCAAGGATTTGCATATGGGATAGATAAAAATTTCACAATAGATGATTTTACACAACATAGTAAGGCTCCCCCTAGATGTGTGACCAATTTAGTTTTGTATTTGAATACAAGATCACATATCCTAGGATCACATCCTCACTAGATTGGTAAAACAAGTTATGACAAGATATAATAAAGACTAGGTAAATAAGCTAGATATAACATAGTCTTAAATATAACCGGGTACACATGTCATAACACATAAAACAAAATTCAACACAACATAGTTCTCAAACCAATAAGATAAAGACACAGAGGTTCAAAGAGGAAAATCCAAATAACGTGAAGCCCGTGTGTGCCCATGCAAATCCCGGTAGCAACCTAATATGGGGCTACTTCTCCCCCTTTGGCATCGAGACACCAAAAAGGGAAAAGAGCACTACTAAAATTCCTCAAGACAGACTCTAGCCACTGAAGTCCTCATTGGCATCCTCATCCTCGTCACCATCCTCACCATCATAGTCATCCTGAGCCAAGCTCTGGCTATGAGGGCGAGAAGAAGAGGTCACATCCTCAAACATGGACCAGTCCACACGTCCCTGACTCCAGTGTCAATAGGAGAGAGTGCCATCAGACGACTGCTGCTGAGAAGGATCAACATCCATGGGCTAGTTGATCCGCTTGAGCTCCTTCATGACATTCATGTTTGCATTGTATGCATCATACTGTCCATGGCGAATGTCAATGTTCTGGCATAGTAGGAGATTCTTCCACCACGAAGACTTCTTCACCTTATTGTGCACTTCCTCCTTAGAGGTGTTGAAGGGATATGCATTGCTAGCATGCTTCATCCTAGGGCCACGAGATGCTGGTGCCTGCACCTCCTCAGAACCGTCATTGTCAAAGTCATCAGCATCTATCTCATCATCCTCAAAAATGTCCTGAGCTAGAGGGTAGCCTCGAGGAGCCTTGGTGGTAGGGGCGCCCTTCCTCTGAAGCTTGGAAGCAGTGTGAGGAACAAGCTCCTGATAGAGCAGGGGAGTGACTAGAGTGTGAGCAGCAATGAGCTTCATCACATACGGGGAATACAGAGGGAACTTCTTGTCAGTGATGCACTTGTACAAATCTTGCTAGATGAAGTCCATAACATCAATAGCACCACCTGGATGAGCTGGACCATTAATGTACACAGTGTGAGCATGAGCCATCAGGTTGAACTCAGAGCCTCTCATCTCATTCGTGTTGCCAGCCTTGGGAGTGAGAGTGTGGCGGAACATGCGAAGCAAAATGTTGTAGATGAGATTGATATTGGTGGTTTGGCCAACCACACCATTATGAGAGTAAATTGGGATCAACTGATTCTTGTCATACACCTGTCCATGCATGTGCATCCAAACACCACTGGGATCATTGGGATTGAAAGGCGATCCAAGAATGTGAGCAAACTGAACCATGTTGGAGCGAACCCTGGTAGTACCAGACATCCACTCAAGAGGAATGTCAGTAGTATCCCCAAAGACCACAGTGGCATATAACTGCTGGACCAACTCAACATTGAAGTCTTCATTTGCCAGAAAGATGGTGTGCAGCCCCATCTTCTTAGTCACCCACAGAGAATCCTCAAAGTACTTCTAAGAATGAAGCTTTTCAAGATCCAACCACTGCATGGGACAAGTAGGAGTCTTAAAGCCACCGTATAGCTCAGAAAATAGCAGGGCTTGCTCAGTCCTCCAGAAGCGCTCATCAGTCGAGGTGTGAGGCAGGGAGTAGAATTATTGGAGTCTCATCTCCACAAACTCCTCGGTACCCAAATCAGCCAGAGTAGTCAATGTTTCAAACTTCATCCACTTGGCTTCATATATTTTTAGCTGCCTCATCTTCTCATGCTTTGCTGCGGCACGATCTCGAGCAGCCTGTCTGACCATAGAGGGATCAACATGAATGTCGCGCTCTGGATCATACTGGAACCTGCGACCAAGCACCTTCTTAGCAGCCCGAGGATGATGAGTACGAGAACCACCTATGAAATCAGAATAGAGGGATAGCATATGGGTAAGCACATTTGTCCTGGAGATATAAACAAAAAGTAGTAGTCAAAGAAATCTGGAGTTGTACTGATTGAAAATCCCAGATAGTCCAAAAAATCTGCCCCGGACAATTCGCCTGTACCGGACAGTACGGTGTGTATCGGCCGGATATTCTGGCTGGACCGAAGTGTCCAGCCCGTACACGCAGGATAGTATGGCTGAATCCTGGGCGATTTTCAGGCTGCACGGGAGAGTTCAATCGGGACATATCGTGATTGCTAAAACTACTACAAGGATGAGGGTTGCACACAGGAGTGATGTATACATGGATCTAGGTAAGACATTGCCCTAAAAAATTCATCTAGGACAACCCTAGAGATGGAGAGGAAAGGGGGCATCACACCAGCATCCATGGGGACCTTCACCAGAGGGGAACGGATCCCAGCGGCAAGGGGAGGCAAATGGTCAGCGGCAACGGCAAGATCCAGGGTGGAGGAGCCCTCCCGGTGAAGCTCTTGGTCAGGGGCAGCGGTCTGAGAGGAAGAGAGAGTTGGGGACAAGAAGGAGGACTGAACTGTCCACTTCTCCCCGACCCCTGATATGAGAACAAAAACACTGGGGGCGGACAGTCTGGGCCATATGCGCCGGATAGTCTGGCCCTGTAGGAATGTCCGGTCTATATCAAGCGGAGAGTCCGGCTAGGCCGGACACTCTAGTTGGTACATGGCGGACACTCCGCGCCCCTTCGACCAGAAACCCCAGTTTCAAGTGTTTGGACAAATGTGTGATAAGAGGAGCATGTTTGTAGGTGAGAGTAGGCCTGGGATTTAGAGGATGTACTGTGAAAAACTAATGAGTCGAAAAAGATCTAAAATGATGGCAAAGTTAAATCCAAACAAAACAATCCAAGAACAAACTCTTCACTAAGAAGAGGGTGGTGGCCGAGGCCACCATATAAGAGTTTGTGGCATGACACCGCGAAGAATTATCCTTGGGTTCATAGCCACTAATCATCAATAAAGCTCACATATCACAAAATGATATTAAGATAATTGAATTTCATTAATGTTGGCATTATGGGGGGAGGGATAGTCCAATGTATTAGGACCGCACTCCCCCTATCTCCATGCCTACACCTAAACCAAATAAGGGTCTAGACATAGGTGAGTATGCAAGGTGATCAAGTCAAGCTCCTTGAATCTATGATATTTAGTTCATTCCTCAAATAACAAAACCTTGTTTCGTCAAGTGGCTTCATGAATATGTCGGCAAGTTGGTCTTTGGTTGACACATATGATAGCTCAATATCACCTCGAGCAACATGATCCCTAATGAAGTGATGACGAATCTCAATATGCTTTGCCCTTGTGTGATCCACCGGGTTGTAGGCAATCTTGATAGCACTTTAATTGTCACATAGAAGAGGCACTTTGTCACAATGGACAATGTATTCCTTCAAAGTTTGCCTCATCCATAGCAATTGAGTGCAAGCACTAGCAGCTGCCACATACTCGGCTTCAGCGATGGAGAGAGATATACCGTTTTGCTTCTTAGAATACCAACATACCAAGGACCTACCAAGGAATTGGCAAGCCCCGGATGTTGATTTTCTATCTCATTATCACCAGCCCAATCTGAGTCCGTGTACCCACAAAGAGCAAATGTTGAGCCTCGAGGATACCAAAGACCATAGTGTGGGGTATGAACCAAATATCGAAAGATTCTCTTGACCGCCATCAAATGGCTTTCTTTAGGAGCCGCTTGATATCTTGCACATATTCCTACACTCAACACAATATCGGGTCTAGATGCACAAATGTAAAGAAAAGAACCAATCATAGACCGGTATACCTTTTGATCCACATCTTTACCATTTGGATTTAGTTCAAGATGAGTCTCTGTAGCCATGGGGGTAGGAGCACCATTTAAATCTTTCATGTTGAATCTTTTGAGCATATCTTTAGTATACTTGTCTTGGTTGAAGAATGTTCCTCCTCTTACTTGCTTGATCTCAAAACCAAGAAATACTCTCAACTCCCCCATCATAGACATCCGGAACCTATTAGTCATAAGCTTTGAGAATTCATCATTAAAAGCTTTGTTAGATGAGCCAAAGATAATATCATCAACATATATTTGGCATACAAAAAGCTCCCCATTGACCTTCTTAGTAAAAAGAGTGGGATCGATTTTCCCAACGTCAAACCCACGGTCAAACAACAACTCTCTAAGGTGCTCATACCACGTGTGTGGGTCTTGTTTGAGCCCATAGAGCGCCTTATCAAGTTTGTAGACATGGTTTGGGAAGTTGGGATCCTCAAATCCCATGGGTTGCTTTACATATACCAACTCATTCAATGGACCATTAAGAAATGCACTTTCTACATCCATTTGTTGCAACTTAAAGTTATGATGTGTTGCATAAGCAAGAAGGATACAGATGGACTCAAGGCGAGCCACGGGTGCATATGTCTCTCCATAATCAATGCCTTCAATTTGAGAGAACCCTTGTGCAACCAATCTTGCCTTGTTCCTTACTACAATTCCATGCTCATCTTGCATGTTCTTGAATATCCACTTGGTTCCTATAACATTGTGGCAATCCTTTGGCTTCTCAACTAATTTCCATACTTTATTTCTCTCAAAGTTGTTTAGCTCTTTGTGCATTACTTCCAACCAATCCGAATCTTCAAGAGCTTCCCACACTTCCTTTGGTTCAATCATGGAGATGTGGGCTTGGTGTTCACTAAACCTCTTCAATTGTGCTCTTGTGGATATTCCTCTCCTTAGGTCTCCAACCACATTCTCTAGAGAGTGGTCTCTTAATTACAACATCCTATACATTCTAGCTTCGTGACGAGTATGGATCTCCTTGTTGTTTCTGCGGGGGGGCCTCTTCATCATTTTGGTCTTCATCTTGACCATCAACTTGACCTTGATCATCATCGGAATCATTATCTTCATTAAGAGCAAAGGTTGACCTTGGTATTGATCCGGTATATTACTAGATTGGAGTTGAGCTGCTCTCACGGGAGATTGTATAGATCTTCCTTGTGTAATAGACCGAGCAGCACTTGTCATTCTACAGAATGGTGACTCAAGTTCCTCCTCACTAGAGATATCACCTTGATCAACATGTTGATGGTCCACATCTTGTCTTTGGCTTGGGTCATTATCCTCCCCGGTAGATGGATCTTGTTGTTGCTGTGAATATGAGGGCTCCACTTGAGTAGAGCTTAGTTCTTCTCGATCCGCCATAAGGGATTCCTCAACGGGGCGGATATATCCCACACCCATTATTCCTATGGAATCCTGAGGCATTTCCTCATCTGCATCACAAGCATCAACACCCCCCTTGGGGACCATCATATTTTTCGAAAGTCACACTACAAGATTCTATGACAGCTCTGGAGAGCTTATCATAGATTCTATAAGTGTGAGATTCAAGACCATAGCCAACAAAAATACCCTCTAATGCTTTAGACTCGAATTTGGACAAACGAACACCCTTTACGAGATAGAAACACTTACAACCGAACAGCCGGAAGTAAGATACGTTGGGCTTGTTACCAGTAAGTATTTCATATAGAGTCTTGATCAATTCTTTGCGGAGGTAGATCCGGTTTGATGCATGGCAAGCGGTGGAGATGGCTTCGGCCCAAAAGTTGTATGGAGATTTAAACTCCGCCAACATGGTCCTTTCCATCTCAATAAGAGTCCGGTTCTTCCTCTCAGCTACACCATTTTGTTGAGCGGTATATGCAGAGGAATATTGGTGTTTTATCCCCTCATCACTAAGAAATCCATTCAAGGTGTAGTTCTTGAACTCGGTGCTATTGTCGCTTCGTATTATCAACACGGGGACATTGTATTGACGTTGAACCAAGTTTATGAAGTCGATGAAGGTCTTTTGGTTCTCACTTTTCAACTTGAAGAAATATACCCATGAGTATCTTGAATATTCATCAACAATCACCAAACAATATTTCTTCCCACCAAGACTTGCATGAGATGGAGGACCAAAGAGATTCACATGAAGGAGTTCCAAGATCCTCATTGACTTGATGCGGTTCTTTGGCTTGTGGGGAGCATCATGCATCTTTCCTTGAACACACGCCCTGCAAACACGATCTTTAGCAAAGGAAACATTTTCTTTTAGTCCAACAATGTGGCCATCCTTGTGGAGACTTTGAAAAGTTCTCATATTGACATGGGCTAGGCGGCGATGCCATAATCAACCCACATCGACCTTTCCGAATAAGCACATCGCACTTGTAGTGGTTTGCCCAAAAGTCCACCACATACAAGTCATTTTTTACGTACCCAACGAAAGAAACCTTGAGAGACTTGCTCCACATGAGGACCACAATATCATCATCAATAAAGACAGCAAAGCCCATCTTTCCAAGAGCATGGTCTGAAAGTAAATTGTAACCAAGGGTCTCAACAAGCATGACGTCCACGAGTGTAATATCATGGCAACCACTACCTTGTCAAAACCCATTACCTTAGACTTTGACTTGTCGGCATATGTCACGGATATTTTATCATCATTTGGCCTTAATTCCTTGACAATAGAAGAGCTTCCGGTCATATGACTACAAAAGATCAAGCTATCAAGCACCCACTTTGACCCTCCGGAAGAATATGTCTACAAAAGATCAAGCTAGTTTTTAGGTACCCATTTTTCAATGGGTCCTATTTTATTAGCAATAGGGGTCTTGGGGACCCAAATAGACCAAGAAATATAACCATCAAATGGGGCAACATATTGTGCATACACATCACCATAGTAATCACGCATTAAAACATAATGAGGGTCAGCACTTCCCGCAAAGTCATCATGAGACATAGTTTTGCCAGTTGTGGTCTTACTACCCACAATGGCCTTGTCTTTATCTTGTGTCGGCTTGGCCTTCTTCTTCTTGTTGTTCTTATTCCTGGCTTTGGAGACAAAACCAATGCCCCCTTTCTCACCATTTGACCTTTGCTTACTCAAGAGGTCATCAATGGACTTGTTTCCTTTTGGAAAGGTGGCCTTAGCTAGCTCCCCCTTCAACCTAGCATTTTCTTCAAGGATAGTTGTACTACTAGAGGGAATAAAAATACTAGGTGAAGGAATATTGGTCAATTGAGTTTGAAGCTTTTCATGGGACTTTGTGAGTGACAAGAGTTCACTTTCCAAAGCCTTGTGAGCCTTGTCAAGTAAACTAAAGTCCTCGGCAAGTTTTTCATGAACCACACCAAACTCAATCTTGTCCTTTTTAGCCCTTTTATATTTAGCAATAGCATGGTGTCGTTCCTTAACAAGTCTATTCACAATTAAATCATTAGCCCCATAAAGCCCTTCAAGTTTTAGTTCAACAGACATCCTAGTCTCTTGTTCTTCTTCTAGAGCATTATTTAGGGCTTCTACCTCAATCATGTGTTCTCTTCCTAATTTACATCTTTCCTCAAGAAGCTCTTGGGTATGAGAGAGTTGATCTAAGAGGTCCACAAAATGTGTTTTGTGTTCCCCTTGCAAGTTATTCATGAACTCATCAAAAGCAATTATTTCCTTTTTAAACTCGAGAGACATTTCATCATCAATGACATCATTAACTAAGGAAGTGGAGTGAGATGATGATGATACCTCTGTTCCTCTTGCCATAAGGCAAGTGACATTCTTGTTGTGAGTATTCTCATTTGGAGAATCGAAGAGGGAGAATGTAGGAGTAGAGGTAGTTGCTAGAGCAGCCACCCCACTTGATGTTTCCTCTTCATCATCTTCATCATATTCATTGTCGGAGGAGAATTATTCATGAGTGATCAACACAATTTCACCCGAATTCTTGTTGATGGGATTCTTCTTGATGAACGGTTTCTTGTAAGGAGCTTTGGAAGTTTTCTTCAACAAAATTTTACCCCCATGATCTTCTCTCTTCTCATAGGGACAACCCGCCACAAAGTGATAGCGGTCACCACAATTGAAGCAAGTTCTCAATTTAGTGACATTTTCTCTCCTTCCAATTGGGTTGCTTCTTCATTGCATTTCCATCTTGGCCTTGGTGGGGTTTTTCCAAAATTTCTTTGCATAGAAGGCCATATATTCACCATGAGCAATCTTGACATCATTGGGGTGGCTTAAGGATAGACCTTCATCACTATCATCTTCATCCACATGCTCCATAAATTTGTCCTTTAATGCAAGGTTGACAACATTGCTCATTCCATGTGCACGAGCACGGGCATCTTTAGCATTCTTGTCGGCAACCTTGAAAGAGGCCATCTCTTGCATAACTTCATTGGATGTCATGAGATGGTAGTTGTGTGTTCCTTGTAGGATCTTCAAGTCGGTGGGATCAAAGGGCATGCACTCACATATTTCCTTTTTATCCAAGCATCATCCACATGTGAGGCACCCACATTCCTAAAAGCGGTATCAGTGGTCTTGATCCTACGATAAATGTCTTCATGATCTTCACCTTCCTTCATATAGAAGCCTTCGACTTCATTGCTTAGTGCACCATACCGGTTCCTTCTCATGCTGTCATTTCCAACATACAACTCCGTGAGAGCATCCCAAGCTTCCTTTGCGGTGTTGAGGTGCTCAATGTGAGGATAATATTTTGTACCCAATCCTTGTTGTATCATGTGCAAAGCGGTGGCATTGAGTTGGCTATTGACAACTTCTCTTCTATTCAAGTTGGATGGATCCCCAATATAGAGTCCTTCTTCAATGATGTTCCATAACTTAATACAAGATCTGCACACATGAGATTTCATTAGAGATTGCCATTGAGCAAAAGTATATGCATCTAGCTTTGGTGGGTCTCCTCTATTGTCTATATGAGGGTGATGAATAGGAGGGTCGGGAGTGTACCATCCATGAGAGTCATGGTGCTCTCCCTTCCCACCATCCCTTTTTGTGGTGGAATTCGTGTTTTCTTGATTACCCCCCCCCCCCACAACCATACCCGTGGGTGATGCTAGGGAATTCACCTTAGGTAATACTAATGGAGGTTCCTCTTGAGGAGAAGGGGATGATGAGCCACCTTTATCTTTAACAAGTTGCTCAAGTAGCTTGTGCAATTGTTTGATCTTGTTGCCCAAGGTGGAGCTCAATCTTGTTTCCAAGTTATTGAGATCCTCCATGTTCACCGAGATGGTAGGCCCACCATCATCTTCCCCATCGTGGCTACCCATATAATCTTAGGCGTTAAAGCCCCGAATAAAGAGCCGAGGCTCTGATACCAATTGAAAGGATCGTATGGGCACATAGAGGGGGGGTGAATAGGTGCTACTTCAAATTTTCTTATTTTTCAAATTAGGGTTTGACAAGAAAGGTAAATTCTCTAGATTATGCAACTATGGTGAATTTACCTATATGTCAAACTAGCACCAACTAGCACAATACTAAGCAAGAACAAGTAAGGTAAAGTGCGATAAAGGATATAAGTAACCAAAGTGGTGGACGCGGAGACACAAGGATTTGTTTCCTGTAGTTCCTTCCTTTTGTGGGGAAGTACGTCTACATTTGGAGAGGGGGTGGTTTCAAACCACCAACGCCACGAGAGGCCTCCCTTGTTCTCCAATGAACCTCACCCCAAAGGGTTCAATTCACCTCTTCCACTATATCGGCAACCTTCGAGGTGGAAGCCGACACCTTTACAACAAGTTCGGGGCACACATCCACAATCAAATTGGAGGCTTCCAAATGCAAGCAAGCTGTCAAACAATCAAAGACAAGCTTGTAAGAACCAAATCAAAAGCTAGGGTTTCCAAAGAAACACTAGAGCAAGGGGCCCTCAAGTGAATGAGGGGGAAATGGAGATCTCTCTTGGTGAAGCTATAGATCAAGGCCTCCTCCTTCGATTCTCCAAAGATCAAGGACTTTGGATGGGTGAGTGAAGAGATCTTGTGTATTTTGTGGCTCAAAATGTGCTGCTGTTCTTGAACTGGACAAGAAGGTTCTAAGGTAGAAGAAGGGGTCCTTTTATAGGGCCGCAGAAATTAGAGTCGTTGGAGCCACTTAACCCGGACAGTCCGTCCCGTATGAGACATACAGTCCGGTCTAGTCGGACATTCCAGTGAGCATAAGCCGGACACTCCGGCCTAGCCAAGTTTCCGGCCAGAGTCCGGCCAGTGTCCGGGTAGTGTCCGATGTGCCTCACAGAACGTTCACACCTGGGGAGAAAAGTTGGCGAATTTCCACGGCCGGACAATCCGGCTGCTTGAGAAACTCGGTTTGATCGGACGTCCGTGCATATCGGCGAACGGTCCGGCGAATAAGTTACCCTGTTTTTGTTCACCTTGCCCTTTTCCCCATGTGTGTAAATTACCCACAAAGAATCTGATATCTCCTGAAACATTCAGCAATGCATTAAACCAATCCAAGTGTTGTAAACAAACATCAAAATAATATGAAAGGCATAAATGCCCTTTCACTCGTTCTAATGGCCTATGAAAATTTCCTCGTCGGGCACCAAAGTTGCTTAGTCAGGCATAGAAGTTGCCTCGCTGGGTCAAAGTTTCCTTGTCAAGCTCCGATGTTGTGTTGTCGGGCTCCGATGTTGCCTCATTAGGCTCTGATGTTACCTCGTCGGGCTCCATCTTGCCCGAAGAAGGGCCATCCTCATGCACGGCGGCAACGCCTTCCTAGTGGCCTACCATATTTGCCTCGCCGGGCACAGAAATTGCCTCGTCGATCACTAAAGCTGGTCAACCGGGCATAAAAGTTGCCTCGCCGGGCTCTAAAGTTGCCTCATCAAGCTTCGATGTTGCCTCATCGAGCTCCGATATTGCCTCATCGGGTAGCGGCTTGCTAGAAGAAGGGTCGTCTTCACGCACCGCGGCTGCGCCATCCTAATGGCCTACCAAAATTGCCTCGTCGTCAGGCATAGAAGTTGCCTCGCTGGGTCAAAGTTTCCTTGTCAAGCTCCGATGTTGTGTTGTCGGGCTCCGATGTTGCCTCATTAGGCTCTGATGTTACCTCGTCGGGTTCCATCTTGCCCGAAGAAGGGCCATCCTCATGCACGGCGGCAACGCCTTCCTAGTGGCCTACCATATTTGCCTCGCCGGGCACAGAAATTGCCTCGGAGATCACTAAAGCTGGTCAACCGGGCATAAAAATTGCCTCGCCGGGCTCTAAAGTTGCCTCATCAAGTTTCGATGTTGCCTCATCGAGCTCCAATGTTGCCTCATCGGGTAGCGGCTTGCTAGAAGAAGGGCCGTCTTCACGCACCGCGGCTGCGCCATCCTAATGGCCTACCAAAATTGCCTCGTCGTCACAGAAGTTGCTCAGTCGGGCATAGAAGTTGCCTCATAAGGTTTCGATGTTGCCTTGTCGGACAGAGGCTTGCATGAAGAAAAGTCGTCATCACGCACAGCGGTAGCACCGTTCTCCTTTTTCTTTTTTTCAGAATGAATTCGGCCGACACGGTGAATAATGGCCTACCGGAGTTGCCTTGCCATGTATCGAAGCTGCTCTGTGTCACACATAAATTACTTTGTTGTGCACCAAAATTAGTTTGTCGGGCATCAAACTGCTTCGCCAAAAAACTAAATTGTTTTATTTAGCATCAAAGTGGTCTTATTAGACACAAAAGTTGCCTCGTTAGGTACCCTAGCGTGAAACAGAAGTTGCTTTGTGTCGCAAGTAAATCTCGGGAAAAATATGACTATTGATTCAAAGTTGCATTTTTTTACCGTAAGAAAGAAAATAGACGTATTTTTTGAGCAATTATTGTGCAATTTTAGACAACAAATAATCATTATTGAAAAAGTACGAATTTGGCTCGCCGGTCTATTCCTCTCTGTATTTATCTTCTTGATTTCTCCTTCCTCTCTCCAAATCCTTCTCCATTTATCCCGATGTCCTTGTCAAAATTGCCTCTGCCGCCGATTCCGGCCGTCGTTGGACACAGAAGTTGATTCCGGCCGCGAGCGGCCTCCTCTGCCGCTGTTACTGGCGCAGCCCCACAGGCCTCCCCTCCCTCAGTTTCCCAACGGCCTGTCTTGGTTTTGCACTATTTTTTGTAGCTTCACCTGCTGCGCCCGGGTCGCTGCTTCAACTGCTGCTCACGGCTGATGCGAGGTCGGCGCAGAGGAGG
The DNA here is from genome assembly GCA_023614405.1 of Avena insularis. Lineage (NCBI taxonomy): Eukaryota > Viridiplantae > Streptophyta > Magnoliopsida > Poales > Poaceae > Avena > Avena insularis. Next base: position 225,607,270 of record CM042689.1, on the reverse strand, counting down.
AAGAGAAGGGTGGCGCCTGAGAGTAGGCTGCCGCCGTCGCGCGCGGAACAAAGGGATCGGCGGAGGCGGGTGGCCCTGCACGGCACTGGATCTAGGAGTGGTGGCAGTGGCAGGCGAGCTGGGGGATAGGCTAGTTGCCGACGGTGGCTCGCGCGGGCAGCGGTTGTGGGGCTCGTGGCCGGAGCAGGGGCGTGTGATTCGGTTGGGGAAGACGACCGGAGTGGGCTGGTGTTTCCTTTTTTTCCCCGAGAGTGAGCGCCCAACACGTCCATTCAAGCAAGCAGAGTTTTCCCCTTGGGGTGTCTGGCCTCCGTGCCGTTGCTTCCTCCACCCCCCTTCGTTGACCTCCTCCTCCGGTCGGCTGTCCGGCCTCTCTCCTTCCCGTCGTCGGTGGCCACGGTGGCCGGCGGCGAGGGGGGAGGTCCGGTTCTTGTTTTCCTTTTTGTTTTGTAGTTTTAGGGCCTCAAATAAGGTAGATCTAGGTTTCTCCCACCCTCTACCGCTGATGTTCTTCTCGACCCCGCTGCCAGCGAAACTGGGCCGTGCATGCCCCTTCGCCCCGGAGCTCCATCCTCTCGATGTGGGCCTCATGCTGATCTCCTCTGCCCTGGCGTCCAAGTTGATGCAGAGGCCATGGAGGAAGGACGGGTCGAGAGTGGTCGCCATCAGCAGCCGGGAATGGGTCGTGGCGCCGTGTTGGGGCGTCGCTTGGCTCCCCTCCGTTCCCGTGCTCCAGGCACCCATGGTGCTGCATCCGCCGTCCGCCTTATCTGCGGTTCTCGAGCCGTGGGAGAGGCCATGGATGTGGGTGCGTCTGGGGGCGGGTTATTGTTGTGATGCAGGAAGCGGTGTCTGGGAGCCGGTTGCGAGGTTGTGCTGCTGCAGCGCATGCCCCGGGGAGCTTGGGTTCCTCTCGGCGTGCCTTGAAGGAGACCTCGTTGTCTGCATCAAGTTGGCACTCAATCAGGAAGAGGACATGAAGCTCAGCTGGCTTCAAAGCTGGATCTTGAATCTTTATCATCTGCAGCAGCTCGGGCCAGATCAATTTTTGATCTCCACGGTTTGGTATGGAATCTTTGGTTTCTCTAAATCGGGGATCATAAAGTCTGCATTCTGGTTAATTCAGCAAGATACCAAAAAGTTGGATTTTTTAAATTGGAATCAATGGAAATGTGTGAATCTACGGAGTCAAGATATTGCCATTATTATTCACACACATGAACATTCAGTTGGGACTAGACCTACAGATCTAATTATTGTTACCGTATTAGAGGTCTGGATTGCTGAATTGGAATCATTTAAGCTTCACTTCCAAATGATCTTGATGCAAATTGCTCGTGGTGCTACACAGATTATTGAGCAAGATGTTCCCTCAATGTTTATAAGCACACGGTTTTGTTGGTCTGATGATAAGTATGGTGTTGACACCGTCCCCGTTGTTCGGGTTGATCCCTCGGAAGTGGATGACAACACTTCTGTTGTGGTTCCTCAGATTCAACAGCGGGGACCTCTGAGTTTGAGCTCGGTGAAGGACATTCAAAATCTACAGCTTAGTACTCCAACTTTACCTCAGATGCATATGCCAGATAGACTGTCGGGAGAACCACCCACGGGCCATCAACTGGTATGGAGCATAGAGACCCTTGAAGACTATAATTGCGGCACTTTCGGATCTGAGTTGTCGACGGATGGGCGATCGTCGTTTGGTTCCTATTGTAGTCTTCGGTGTCAGCGTCATGCGTTATCTTCATCTGTATTTCAGTTGTGCTACTTTTCAATTCCTGTTCCTTGCTCTTTTTTCAGAGCCACGATGTACTATGTTCGTTAATGTTAATATATCTTTATGTTTAAAAAAAAAAAACACGTCGATTCAGCGAACCCAGACCGAGGAGGGACTGCGGGATGAATACTTGGAAAAAAAGGGGGGCCTAAGTGGAAAAACTTCTGGAGATTGGATCTGACGCGTAAACTCAGGAACACTAAAAATGCTAGCTTGCAAGATCTTGGATCGAAGATGTCGACGAATTGGTAGCGTTTCTGGAGGTAAAGTAAAAAATGAAACTTGAAGGTGGGAGAGAGGGCTACATCTTTCGTGTTTGGGGTTTCTCTAGCGGAGGACTGCAGAGCTCGCAAAACACCGACGAACCGAGGAGGAAACTTTTGCGCGGAACTGAACGAACTGCACTGTGTCAACGACAGTTTGCTGCGAGATCGAGGGAACTTGCGAGAATGATTTTGAGGGCCACGGTGATCCGTTTCGAGCGCGGTTTATTGCACTGTGAAGATCGATCCACTGAGAACAGGATGGTCTGAAGACGTGCGCCGGAGAACGACCGTGACAGACGGGAACGGGTCGGGAACAGAGCTGCCGCAAGCTGCTGTTTTGCGCGCACGATGCTGTTCAACATGGCGAGCGGCAGAGCGGCCAGGCGCGCGACGGAAGACGACGCCGGTGGCGGGCATCGACGGAGGCTGGTTCCCTGGGGTGAACCGGCGCCTGAAGATCCCAGGGGACAAGGCGAGGGCTCCTGTAGAGGGCCGACCGGTGGCAGTTGGCCGATAACAGAGACGGCGGCAAGGTACTGGACAACGGCTACGACACGCACAGGTAGCGGGCGGGAAGAGGGCTAGCTGGGGAGGGAAGGTGCTCACCGGGCTCTTCGAAGACAAGGTGTCCGCCCTGGAGGTCGTGGTCGCGGCGAGTTCACAGGGCCGGCGAGACGATGGCGAGGTACACAGGCTGGCGAGACGATGGTGAGGTACACAGGCCGGCGAGCGACGGACGGGGCAGGGGAAGCATACAGCGGCAGCGCCGATGCACTGCGCGCTCCTGGAGCACCTGGTGAAGCTTCGGCTCAGCAAGACAACAGGGACAGAGGCCAACGGATTGCTGGTTCAGGAGCAAGATTACCTGGAGCACGAAGAGGGCGGGGCTTGATCAACGAGGGCTAGAGCTCATCCAGCACATGGCAGCGGCTAGGGTTGGCTAGAAGGAAGAAGGAGAGGGGAGGAAGGGGACCTGGTGGAGAGGGGTAGTTGCCTAGTTGGGGTGTAACGGGGCTGGCAGCTCGCTTTTTGCAAAGCAGGCGCGAGGGCGATCACGTGCTTGCGGGCGGACGAACAGGAGCCGGCGAGGGGGCCAGGCTGTAGGGAAACGATAGGGATGCCAAGGGAGGGTTGCTACCAGGGGCGGCCTGGTCTGGTTGCACCAGGGAGAGAGGGCGAGGCCGGGCTATGCTGGCCTGCCGTTGCAAGCACGCGCGTGCGCTGCTTCTGCTGCTAGGCTTAGCTAGGGTTCCTGCTTGGCTAGGGTTTAGCTAGGCAGAAGGTTTAATTAGGGTGTGTAGTTAGACACTTCTTGCAAGAACACTAGAATGGAGAGAAAGGAGAGAGGGAGCAACCATGGGGTTGGATTAGATGGATAGGTAGATAGGTGTATGGGTATGTTAGAGTGTGTGAAGATGTAGGATAGAGACTTCTTATAAACGATCGCTCATTTTCATTAACACATGATTGAGAAGAAAGCCAAATGCAAAACTCTCACAAACCTAAATAGAAGTAGAAGTAGGATTGATATAAGGATTGGATTTATGCATGGGCCATGCATAACATAAATACATGCATCATGTCATATTTTGTGAGAACAAAATATCCAAGGGGATAATAGCATGCAAAAGAACCCACAAGGATTGGATATAGGTTGGAAGCAGAGGGAAGGTGCAACATGCATGGATTATGCAGAATAAGTAATGCATGCCCAAGGTGGTAAAAAGGATATAGGGAAAGAGATGGCTCATAAATACACATGGCCAAGAATCTAAATTACAAATAGCAAACAAAAGGTGGCCCATATGTAAGTATGACGAATGAAGTAAATGAAGTGGTTAACCATGTTAGTGGTGAGAATGATGGTAAGAGATATGTCCTCAACTCATGTTGGACATTATAGCATTTATCAAGAACCAAATACATTGATATCAAGAGGCAAATACACCTAACACGATATAATGCATATGTGATAAGAACCAACTAGAGGGGTTTTTATATAATGCTCAAATGCAAGGTGGCATGGTGACATGAGCATGATATTAATGATGATGCAATGCAAGAATAATATCTAGGAAGTAGCATTTTATTAGGAACCATGTAACACTACAGATGTTAGATAGACGAGATGCTACAATGGTCCCTTTCCCATGATTTGATAATCTCTAGCTGGTTTAGTTAGAGAAACTATTTGAGGTGGCTTTCGGAAGGTACATGGTTGTATTATACCTGGATTGAATGTCTTTTTTGTTTGGCCAACCCTGTGGCTGCTGCCAGTGCATTTGCCACTGTGATGCATCCCTTTGGAGTGTACACAATGGTAGCTCTCACTAGGTAGTTGGTTGCTGAGATGAGTTATCCAGGAGACTTTAATTGGGTTGCCAATGATGCTTGATGACTGGATTCCTGCACCAACAACATGGTTATTGCAGTACTTGTAGCAGCAAATATTTAAGAGTTTGTCCCGACGGGAGATCGACAAACAAAAACAAAACGACCCTACAGCCACGTTGTTAATACGGCCACGTTTCATACCCAAACCATGGTTTGGAAATAGCCTATTTATAAGTTACTAGGATAAATGAATTTAAGATGATTTGTAACAACTATTACTAGGACTGGAAGAAAACTAGAACAAAAGTAAAACTAGAAAAAGGTGAATGCAATGAGATGAAATATTAATGCTATGATTCCTCGAGTAATATTGTGTATACCGGTGTGTATGATAAATACTTATGGAATAGCTATTAACTATAATTATGGCGGTCCCTCATATACCGTTGTCTCCAACCATTATAAGTGGCAATCAGACAACTCAACTGTCTACACCCTCTTTTGATTTGGTAGTCAAATGGTGTATTAAGGAAACAAGACCAAACAAAATGCATTAAATTTTATGGACAACCGTACTCCTAGGAAAATGTGCTCGTCACAAGATATCCTGACTGTCACTATGGGGTCAAGCAATTTGCAACACTATACCTATCTATATCATGAGTGATCTTGGGGAATTAAATCTTAATACGCGGTGCATCCTAAGCTTCTATTGTCTCCGCGGACCCACTTAGAGAAAATAGCCTATTAGTTCTACCCATGGAAGAGCAAATACTAATGATAAGTTTTGTGACAACACTGTGAATCCCTATCTAATTCCTCATAATGGATCAGACGTCTCCAATCACTAGAATAATATCCTGAATAGAACAATGTAAAGAGAAAACACAAACATATTAATTAACAAGAAGACACCACACTTCAATTACTCAAATCATCATAACATTAATAAAAGGGGGTTCAAGCCATATTACAACCCATCATGGAGACCATGATGGGGGAAGAAGAAGGAGCAATAGTGATGGAGATGGTAATGGCGTGATGGCAGCGACGGCGGCGCATGGAGGCGCCTCCTCCTCTTGTTCTGCTTCCCCGGCCTTCCTTCAAGGTTGAGATTCGATCTTGGTGGATGGCTATGGCAGAAGGGCTCCGCCTTGGTGGTGGATGATGGAGGTTGGATCTAGATCTGATAGATGTGTTGGTGGTGGGTTCCTTTATCTCCCTTGACTCCTCCCTCCTTTATATAGGCCTTGGGGGTGCCCTATGGTTTCGCCTATACCGTCATATGACTTAGGGAAGGTTCTGGAGCTGCTGGGGGGCGAAATTCCGTCGTTTCCGTCCCTTTTTGCAACTATACAGGAGCAACTATATGGCCGGAATATTTGCTCCGGTCGTATAGTTGGTCGTTGAACTTTCGAACTCTTCAGTATTTTGGTCGCCATTTATTCATACGAACTCCATTTTGGGTGTTCTTAGGCTCGTTGGATTCGTCTCGACGAGGGCTAAAACCCTGGTCTTGGATCTTCAGTTTGAGAAAGTGGAAAAATTCACATTTCCAACCTCTCAAATGGCTAAGTCTGATGCATGTAGCTCCTCCATATTGCATCCTTATGCCTTCCTTCCACGGGCTTTATTCCTTTATTATTCCTTAAACCTAAACACAAACCAAAGCCAAGGAAAACTAATAAACTACTAATTTTGCAAAGATCATATTGAATTTAATGAAAACAAGTAATCATGCATATTAGGCATAACAATAGTTAGATTGATCATGATATGATCGAGAAATGACACAATTTATATATCTAAAAGGTGTTGTATTATCACAGCCATCAACTTCCCCAAGATAGATCTTGCTCGTCCTCTAGCAAAAAGGGATCAATAACTTAATGGATGTGATCTTGCTTATCATTTAAAATCAATGCAACGTATCATTGTTTTTCCTACAAGCTCAAAGAAAGAGAGCACATAGTCATACAAGGCAATATAAGCTCAGTTATATTATTCCAAACCACTAGAAATTAGTCAAAAACTTTTATGCCCCATGTCAAAGTTAAATCTAGCTTGCAAGTAAACTTGTGATCCTTCTATATGCACTTTATTGTATTTTTATTTGTATAAGGAAAAGTTGTACACGGTTAGTTTTCAATCATAAATAGAGATAGAGTTTTCCAATGCTGTCCACTCATGCCATCTATTAAAGTCTCTCAAGTGCAAACTTTGATTGTTGAGCTCATAGTAAATATATTTCTTAGTAACGAGACTATGCCAAAAGAGTGGTATTTGTTCAATCGAGACTTTGTAGGCTAGGAAGGACACTCGTGACCATTATTAAGGTTTCCCTTTTTAGTATAATAATTTATCATAACGGTCAGAGGAGTATTTTGACTTTTGCTTTTAACGCAGGCCCATGAGAATACCAATGCATACCCAAATATAGCATTTTTTCTATATATGTTGGGTAACTCATAGCCAAAATTCAAGAGTTTCCTCTTTTTGGATTGTCCAAAGGCCAGTAGAGTTGTTAGCATCCCATGTAGTGCGACAGTGGCGCAAGACACACATAAAGCAATACTTTGATTTCTAGGAATTTTTTTAGCATATGTAATCTCCAAACTTTGAAACATCATTTCTTATTCGACAACTCACTCAGTAAGCATCTATTAAGACCATCATTTCCAACACTATGGGGCCGTGCTACTTCATAACCATTCACTTAAGACAATTCGGAACAGTGACAACTAGCAAGTTTCAAAGAACTTCTTTATTATATTTATTATTATTATTATTTTACTCAATGTATAGAACATGGCAATGTATATTTATAGGATCATAATATTTTTCACAAGCTACAAGGTGCATCAAAGCTATGGATTGTCTCCTATGGGGCCAAACATGAGCAAGTATATCCCTTATATATATGTGAATAAAAACTCACGTAAGCAAGCATTCAAAAAAAGAGGGATACACAATAGCATGAAAACTTTTCAAGATAAATAATGTTGCACAAGACTCTACGTATGCAAATTAACCTCTCCAAGCTAAGAAATTTTCAAATACCAACTTAAGAAGATCATGAAAACAAAAGAGAAAATGCAGTTATCAAAAGAGAGTATAAGAAGTGGTTATCTCCCCAAGCTTAAGTTAAAGCAAGGGTGACACACTTTACCATTGAGGTGATTTTAACCTCTACTTTGATGGACAAAGAACCTTTTCTTCAATGAATGCTTCACGATTCGGTGTATGCCTTCCTTAAGAACCTGGTAGGAACAAGACTAGAAAGAAGACAATTTTTTTTGTGTTTCTGAAGACATGGGTTTAGCTCACAAGTGATAAAAATACAAGTTCCACTGAGTCGGTTCATCAACCTAAACACCATGCTTAAGTCAACAAACTAGTTCTAGAAGTGGCCTCTCCTAGATTGTGATGAAGTGTAAATGAGACAAAATATGAAACACGAGTGTGCAGCCCCTATGTGCTTATTTAAAAGAGGTTTGAGTTGGAAGGTTTTACCAGACTTTAATAGGTAGTCATGTTGAATTTAAGCAACCAAGTGGCTTATGCGAGTGTTTGCATGGTTGGAAATACCATACACATCGTCACACAAGGTTCAAGTCCCTATGAAAAAACAAAAAAAATAAAAGGCAACGGTTTGGTGTATGAACGAAGTTCGTTCACCCAACTAATGAAAGAAAACAAAAATAAAACATGAAATACTAAAGAGAATTACATATTAAGGAATTTCTGAGATAGATCCTTATTGTTTACATATGCTCGGCTTCTCTAGAACATGGGAGAAGCTCCCAGGTGGAGTTTCGAGGTTTTTAGAAGAAGAAGGAAGAAGAAAGAATAAAATTTTGAGCAATGGTTCCTTCCAGTTGGCGTTTGAGGGGTTTTCCCAACAATACAGGCGCAACTATACTAGGACAAAAAGGTCCGCCAGTATAGTTGGTCGTTACTCTTGTGTAATCGTCAATTTGCATCACCATTCTATATCATAATTTGCCTCTATTCATTGGTATATTTCATATTAAGAGGTGATACTTATGTCTTTTCATTTGTTTTTGCATGTTGGATGATTCTTGGAGGATGAACTACCGGAGTCAGGATTCTGATGGAAAAAGCGGTGTTTTGATGCAATTTAGCGAAGATAAGAAAAATACCAGAAAAACTATAGAAAATTATGTTTTCCTAGAAGACGAAAAATGCCAAAAGGGGAGGCGGAGTTGGGCCAAAGGGGGCCCACCCCCCATGTGCGGGCCACCCTGGGCCGCGCCTACAGGGGGTGTGGCCACCCTGGCCCACCTCTGGCTCCGCCCTCTCGCTTATATCTTCTCCTCGAAACCCTAAAGTCGGAAGAGCGACCACAGAAAGATTCCACTGCCTCTGCGGGGCGGAAAACACCAAGAGAGAAAGATCTCTCTGGCAGACAGATTTCTGCTGGGGAAATTCCTTCCCGTAGAGGGGAGATCATCACCATCATCAAGATAGACTTCATCAGGATCATCATCATCCACACCATCATCTCCACCAACACCATCATCACCACTCCATCCCGCTGTAACAGTTGTGATGAATCTTACATAGTTCTTAGGAGAAATTTTCCCAGTGTTGATTACTATTGTAGTTGATTCTTGTGAGTGGAACCATTGAATTATTGTTTATGTTCAGATTGTTATCCATTATCATATCATCTCTGATCTTGATCCATATGATGTCTCGTGAGTAGTTCGTTTAGTTCTTGAGGACATGGGAGAAGTCATGTTGTTAGTAGTGGAACTGTGTTGAGGTATTATTCAATGGTTTAATATTTAAGTTGTGGTGCTATTCTTCTAGTGGTGTCATGTGAACGTCGACTACATGATACTTCACCATTTATGGGCCTAGGGGAATGCATTGTGTATTTGGCTACTAATTGTGGGGTTGCCAGAGTGACAGAAAACTGAACCCGCATTAGGAAACCTTTGCACAAGGGAGTGTAGGATCTCAGAGTTTAAGGCGGTGGTTAGGTTTTTATCTTAATTGCTTTCTTGTAGTTGTGGATGCTTGCAAGGGGTTTAATCACAAGTATGTATTAGTACAAGTAAGGTCGGTACATTAGCACAGGTTCACCCACATAACACATAAAACCAAAGAAGATTAATCAACTATATGAAACGAAATCACTTGACAGTATTCCCATGTGTCCTCGAGAACGTTTGGTCCTCATTAGTATTTCCACCAGCTTGACCTTTGCTAAGAAAGGATTGGGCCACTGCTGCAATTGTTTGCTGTCTTTATTTACTTGCACTTTATTTCCTTGCTTTATCAGAAAACCCCTAAAAATCTGTTTGCTAAGTATTTACAGAGATTTCCTGCTCCTTACCACTAGTCAACACCTTTTGCTCCTTGTTGGGATCGACACTCCTCCTTATCAAAAGTACTACGATACACCCCCTATACTTGTGGGTCATCAAGACTATTTTCTGGCGCCGTTGCCGGGGAGTGAAGCGCTATTGAAGAGTGGACCTGGTAAAGGAAACTTCTACTGTGAGTATTGTTTTTTTGTTACTTTGTTTCCAATATGGATAACCCACTTGGTTTTTTGTTTGGGAAAACTACTACCACTGTTAGGGTAGTAGATGAATCACCAACTGTTGAGATAGATCCTTTTAAGGTACCTACAAGTATTTTTGATCGTGTTATGGATAATTATTATTTTGAGGATGGAACTGTCCATCCCGGTGATCATTTGCTTTTTATCCATGAATTATGCGGGTTGTTTAAGTGTGAAGGTATCACAAATGAACAGGTGAAGAAGAAGTTACTCTCTATATCATTGAAAGGAAGAGCTGAAGAATGGTATAAGCTGTTGAAGAATGGACAATCTATGAAATGTGAGGAAATAGTGACTCTCTTTTATTCTAAATTATATCCTCCCAGTGAAATTCATAAGAATTGGAATCAAATATATAATTTTTGGCCTCGTGATGGAGAGAGCATAGCTCAAGCTTGGGGGAGATTGAAGTTACTAATGCTTAAATGTCCTATTCATGAACTCCCTAACAATATTATTATCAATAACTTTTATGGAAGGATTTCTCTTCATGATAAATATTTATTATATGCTTCTTGTGCTGGATCATTCACACGTATGAAGGAAGAAGCTAAATGGGATCTTCTAGACCGTATTCAAGAGAACACTGAAGCATGGGAGAATGACAAAGGAAGAAAGTCAGGTATAAACAATGATTATGAATGCATTAAATCTTTTATGGGAACTGATGACTTCCGTGATATTAGTAGCGAGTATGGTCTTGATTCTTAAGTTCTTGAAAAATGTTTTAAGGACTTTGCCTCTTATATTTAAATCCCTAAAAAGGAGTGGGACAAGTACCACACTCCTTATAAAGATATTGTTACCCATGTTCCTGCTAGAATTGAAGTTTGTACTGTTGATCCTATTTTGCCGGAACCTTATGTTGAGAAAATTCATTTTCCTACTAAGGTAAACGAACATTCTATCATTGCTAATGTGGTTAACAAAAGTGCAAAGAAAACTGTGGAACCTGATGAGCAAATAAACGTTCAAACTATAGTAGCCCTTGTGAAAGATCTTGTCACTAAAAATATAGAGGATGAGCACATTGTATTTTATAAAGACGCTTCTAATATTGTCTATCATCCTAGAAAAGCTATAAAAACTAGTGTTCCTATGCTTTCTGTTAGAATTGGTGATCATTGCTATTATGGTTTATGTGATATTGGTGCTAGTTCTAGTGTTATTCCCTATGAGCTTTACAGGGAAATTATGCATGAAATTGGTCTTTGTGAGCTTGAGGACATTGATGTGGTTATTCACCTTGCTAATAGAGAGACAGTCTATCCAATTGGCATTGTAAGATATGTGGAGGTTCTTTGTGGTAAGATTAAACATCCTGCGGATTTCCTAGTACTTGGTTCAGAAGCTAGTAAAACCTGTCCTATTATCTTTGGTAGACCTTTCTTGAATACTTGTGGGGCTATTATAGATTGTAGGAAGGAGAAAGTTTTAACTAAGTTTGATGGAGAATCGTATGATTTTATTTTTTCCAAATTTGCTAAAACTCCTTATGAAAATGAATTGCCTAATGAGGATTTCAGGATGGAACAACTTGCTTCTATTGATCCAGTTTATGACCTTAGACCTCTTTTTGATGATTGTAAGTATGCTCATTCTAATGATAAAGTTGTTTTTTGTGACAGTTATATTGTCAACTTTATTCAAAGTGCTACTGAAAGTTATTATGAGAGAGGGTAACATGGTTTTATGCATCTCAATAGTATTAAGTTTCCCCGTTTTATGTTGAAAGCTTTGAAGTTGCATTTGTTTTGTCTTCCTATGCTGGTGGCCTTTTGTTTCAATAACTTGTTTTCTCATGAGACCCCCTTGCATAGGAAGTGGGTTAGACTCAAATATGTTGGATATTTGCTTCTTGATGCTCTCTTTCATTTCAAATCCATATATTCTATGTGAGCATCTTTGAAATTATCAAGCCTAACTTAAAGGCATTAAATAAAAGTACTATTGGGAGATAACCCAATAATTTTATTGAGTCTTGTAAGTTATTACTTGTAATAACCTCTCCTTATCCTTTTTTTTGGTTTTTGTGTCAAGATCAACTATTTTTGAGAAGTAAAGGAGTTGTGAAAAGTGGCTGTCCTAGGATAGATTTTTGTGCTGCATTGTAAAAATCCGTGAAGGAGCTCAGTACAACGGATGTAGCTATAATTTTATGTGCTTATTCTCCAAGTTGTTATCCAACTTTCATTAGTTTTGTACTTTTTAATTTGAGCAACAGAAGTTTTTCGAAAAAAATAATATTTATCTGCTGGTCTATTTTAACAGATTTCTGCCATCATTTGCATTTGCCTCTTATATTGATTCCCTTTTAGATTATTTTTGGGTTTTTTTTGGAAAGGATTTGCTACAGTAGCTTTTGTTTTGATGGATTTCCGTTGAAATTTGAACCTAAAGGTTTACTGTTTTTGCATACACTAATGTTGCCAATGAGGTTTGTGTAAGGCTTTGTATGAAAGGAATTTTCAGGTGATGGAGAGAAGGAATCTGTAGAGTCCGTCTTTGATTAGGTAAAAAGTGCTGCAAACAGAAGGTTTGCGAAAAACCTTTTTATTTATATTTTTGATGTTTTTATTACATATGGAAGGTTATGAGACAAAACAGTGGAGGAAACGGAGTCCAGGTGGGCCAGACCCACCAGTGGCGCAGGCCCCAGCTGGCCGCTCCACCAGCGGTGTGAGCCCCCTAGAGTCCGTCTCCGCCTCGTTTTCGCATAGTGCCTTCCTTATGTCGTATAACTTAGTAATATATAACCCCCCAGATCCCCCGAGGTTCATATATCGTGTTCTCGTCGTGTTTCCATTTTGATATGTTTCTGTCAGGAAATACTCTCAAGTTTAGAGGCACCATGGTCTCCGCCAACGACAAGGGCAAGAAGCCCGTGGAAGATGATCCTCAAAACCCCAAGGAGGAGGAGATCTTGGTTGGGGATGAAGAAGACGTGAAGGAGGACGAGCATCCGGACACCCGCGCTACCGTTGCAAGCATTGGAGTGGTGACGAACCCTATCAAGCTTAGGAGGATAGCATAGATGTCTATAGGAGGGAAAACTCCGCGTCATATCCTCTCTCCACGGTCACTTCCTCCACGCACCAAGATCCCCTTCCATACTCTTATACATGAGCAACAATACCAAAAGTTGCCCAAAGGGAAGTTGCCCTCTGTTTGGGATTTTCCTCGCTCTAACCATGTAGGGAAGGAACACTCTAAGGAAGAGTGGGGAAAGAACAACAAGGACTAGGATTCTCGGTCCGACATGATCATGAACCACATTGAGCATAATTATGAGTTGATTCGTACTCTAACCTTCGAGATTGAGGATTTGAGGGAACTGATTGAAAAGCTTATCGAGAGAATACTACCACCACCGAAGGAGTAATTCGTTATCATGTTTGGCATGCCCTTGGCTTATTCAAATGCTTGGGGGAGTGCCACAGCATCATATCATTATCTTTTTACCTTTCTAGTAGAATTATATCTTGGATAGAGAAGTTATCTTATAGGTTGGTTTGCATTGTGGAAGTATCTCTTCTTTAGTTGGTTATCTATGTATCCCTTGGTGTAAGTGCCTTTATGGAATATTAATGAGAAGTTTCATCTTTTACTTTTTGCACTTCTTATTTTAGTTTGCAATCTCTATTATACGATTGATCTTGTTGATCAGTATTGGTATCACTTTGGGAGCATCAAGTAGATCTAAATTGGTTTTGGCAAGCCGAGCTCTGGTCAGTAGCAACACTTTTTGAGATTTGAAAGGAAAAGAGAAAAGCACTTACATGTATTTTATATCATTTATTTTCTTTCTTGATTGGCTCATAAGCTTAGTATTCTTTATTTAAGATCTTTTGTGTCTTCAAGGAAGATTGCATGTTTGAGTTTATTACTTGTATGTTTGCTTGTTTCCTTCAACTCTTTTGCTTGCTACCCAGCCTTGCTAGCCAAAAACCTGTGCTAAGAGGGAGCACTTCTCATGCATCCAATCCTTTAAACCAAAACCTGTGCCATTTGTGTCCACCATATCTACCCATTAGCATTATTGCTGTTCCAAGTAAATTCTCAATATTCATCTACTCTTCGAATTAAAAATTATTTTGTTATGTGAAAACTACTTAGTAAAGTTCTCACAAACTTGATGGCACACCTTATTTTCTTGCCCCTAATAAACTTGAACCATTGTGTCATCGAAGTTGTATATGCTTGCACCTATACGTTGGGATTAGCAGAACCGTGCTGTCATGGGGAACACTTTCAACATTGCACCTGTACACTGTACACAGTTGATATCATTCTCTTTTGTTTGCGGGTGTCGTCGGTATGAAATAAAAGGGGAGCTTGTAAGTCCATGGAGTTATGTATGTGTGTTAGAGAAACGCCTGGGCCGCTAGCCTAATCATGGTGGAAACTTGCAGCATCACCATAATGAGCAATCTATGAAGCTTTCTTCTTATATAAAAAAGAGAAAGAGACATATTGAAAATAGGAAAGAGAGAAAAAAGCACCATTTTCCCATGGTAAATAAGAGATTGCGGAGATGCTCATTGTATGCTTTCCTTGTCATTTTGATTATGGGATATCTGTTGTATCATGTGCAAGGGGTACGCCGTTGGCGGTTCTCTATGATACGCATGTACTTACAATGACAAGAACTTACCGGTAACTAAAGTTGAGTAGCATGAGGAGCGGACCTCGTACTCAAGGGACATGAGATTGCCAACTTATATTTCGTCAAGCATATACTCCATCTTTGCTCACTTTAACCTTAATCACCTCCAGATGCTTATGATAGGGGAAATGAGAGCTCAAAGCTAGTAAGTACCGTAATATTTTGAAAGCTCTTTATGAACTTGAAATCCCTGCTTCCCTCTATGAAGGTCCTTTCTTCTACTTCTAAGTTGAGTCAGTAAACCTATTCCTCTCTATCTCCAGCAAGCATTTGAGTTGTTGTGTTTCAAGCATTCATATGATGATTTATTCAACCATGTTATTTATCTTACTTGTTTACACAAGACTCTTATCTAAATGAGTATTACTTTGAAAGCCATCATTGTGAAAAGCCTTTTATGTTTGAGCAAAGAGGACTCCTTTTATAAACTTCTTTACAAAAGCTTTGCTTCAAAACTGTTTACCAACTGTTCTCTGACGAAGAACAAAGTTTGCTAATCCCAATTATGATTTATATTTATTCATCATTATTGTGACTCCCATACTTGTTGCAAGCTAAGTTATATAATGGTGAGTTGATTTCTACTATGAGTTGTGTATTGGTAAGTGTGATGCTTCTTGTCCGTATTGTTTTTATCGAAACTTCACTCCATAAACCTGTGGACATGTTTGCTGAGCTCAGTTTTCGCTTGGGGACAAGCGAGGACTAAGCTTGTGGGGAGTTGATACGTCCAATTTGCATCATCATTCTATATCATAATTTGCCTCTATTCATTGCTATATTTCATATTAAGAGGTGATACTTATGTATTTTCATATCTTTTTGCATGTTGGATGATTCTTGGAGGATGAACTGCCAGAGTCAGGATTCTGATGGAAAAAGCAGTGTTTTGATGCAATTTCGCGAAGATCATAAAAATACCAGAAAAACTATAGAAAATTATATTTTCCCAGAAGACGAAGGATGTCAGAAGGGGAGGCGGAGTTATTCTGGGGGCCCACCCTGTGAGCCACCACAGGCGCGCCTCTGAGGTGTGGCCACCCTGGCCGACCTCTGGCTCTGCCCTCTCGCCTATATCTTCTCCTCGAAACCCTAAAGTCGGGAGAGCGACCACATAAAGATTTCGCGCCTCTGCGGGGCGGAAAACACCGAGAGAGAAAGAGCTCTCCGGTAGACAGATTTTTTCCAGGGAAATTCCTTCCCGGAGAGGGGAGATCGTCGCCATCAACACCATCATCAAACTAGACTTCATTGGGATCATCATCATCATCCACACCATCATCTCCACCAGCACCACCATCACCACTCCATCCCACTATAAGAATTGTGTTGAATCTTGCATAGTTCTTAGGGGAAACTTTCTCGGTGTTGATTACTATTGTAGTTGATGCTTGTGAGTGGAACCATTGAATTATTGTTTACGTTCAGATTGTTATCCATTATGATATCATCTCTGATATTGATCCATATGATGTCTCGTGAGTAGTTCGTTTAGTTCTTGAGGACATGGGAGAAGTCATGTTGTTAGTAGTGGAACTGTGTTGAGGTATTATTCCATGGTGTTATTCTTCTAGTGGTGTCATATGAACGTCGACTATATGATACTTCACCATTTATGGGCCTAGGGGAATGCATTGTGTATTTGGCTACTAATTGTGGGGTTGCCAGAGTGACAGAAACCTGAACCCGCGTTAGGAAACCTTTGCACAAGGGAGTGTAGGATCTCAGAGTTTAAGGCTGTAGTTAGGTTTTTATCTTAATTGCTTTCTTGTAGTTGCAGTTGCTTGCAAGGGGTTTAATCACAAGTATGTATTAGTACAAGTAAGGTCGGTACATGTAACATCCCAAAATTCTTCCTATTTTGGAATGTTACAAATTAAATCAATAGCTTGATTGATTGTTTGACTTTGTTGAAAATTCTCAAGAGAAGAAACTTTTTGAATAGAAGATCCTCTAAACCTTGAATTCAAAATCTTATATTCTTTTGTTATGACCAAAGTAGCCATATAGGCAAAAGGGCATGGATTGATTATGGATTTTAGAATTGGTGTGCAAGATTTCAAAATGAAAATCATGAAGCATTCATAAGCATTTCATTACATCCATGCAAAGTACTCACAAACTGAATCCAAATCCTGGTATCCAAATCCTATAGTTGATTCACCCAACTGTTCCTAAAGGTAATTGAATTGAATTTATAAAACCCATTGTTGCTAAGGCATAAATTATTGATAATTATAGCCTAAAGAGATCCAATTAATATTGCAAAATTTTAGAAACAAAATTGAGCTCATTTGGAGCTATTATGAAAAAGTTATGGAATAAATACAAACAAATAAAGATATAAATAAAATAGAATATACAAGGATTTATAAACCCACTACTTGCAAACTAGTAAAAAGATTACAAATATGATCCTACAATGATCTATTCGATTTAAGAAAATTTTAGAAACAAGAATCATGTCATTTGGAGTTCGTATGCAAAAGATATAAGGGAAACAAGTAAATAGAAAAAGAAAAAAAAGAAAAATAAAACTAATGGGCCGGCGGTCCAGGCGGACCGAGCCAGCATGCAGTACACACGAGAGGGATCGATCGGTTACATGCTTTAATATCCGTGCAAAACCTGTTTTCTCAAACATATCTCTATTCAAACTCTTATAACTTTTTATCTACAACTCTGAATCGACTTCTGTTTGTTTCTACTTGTTTCCTACTCCAAGACCTATCTCTAAACAATCCTAAATCTCCATATAAATTTGTGGAGCTACAGCTGTACGAGTTTCTATTTCCGAAATCCCGAATCTACACATGCCCGAATCTTATTTCGCTTTTTGACCCATCTAGACTTTGTTGTTTGCCTTCGGCCAAAAAATGAAACTTGTAGAACTCGTCGAAATCTTTCAATCCCGACAAACCTCACCTCTTTTCATCCACCACAGCCGGAGAATTTGGCATCGCAATATTTCAGATCTGACGGTGTAAATCCAAGATGTACTCGCGCTCGTTTCTTCAAATCCAAATTCCTTTGGTGAGAAGGTAGGAATAATGATTCCCCACAACTTTTATGTTCTAAGTTTTTCAATTTGACCTACAGATTTGTGTCTCTAACCCAGATCTGTTTCTTGTCTATTCTGAGCCAAAATCGTGTCAATCTCCTCTCCTAACCACTGGATCTCTTCCCAACGGCCAGGATTAGATCGATTCCTCGAAGGGGTACGAGCCAACCGGATCTCGCCATGTGTCAACGTCAGGTCAGTATCTAATCTCAATCAGCATGCAAAGTCAACATGTTCAGTCAGCGGAATATTCTCTGGAATATTCCGTTCGAATTTAAAATTGCACATTATAGATCTAACTTGTAAAATTCACTAGAAATTTATACCACGTCCAAAAATTGTGTATAATATATCAAATTGAAGATAATTTTACGAAGAATCATCTTATCAGAATAGATTCAACTTTTACTATACGTGGTTACTGCAGTAATCTAATTAGTTTTAATGGTCTTGTAGGTTAATACATTCATAGGAAATTATCCGTAACTCCGAAAAATATGAACAATATATCAAATTGAAGCTACTGTAATGTAGATTAATAATATCTGGTTGGATCCAGCTTTTGCGGACTATTTGCCCCGTAGCAATTTAATTCGTTTTAATGGCTTTAGAAATTATTAAATTCATAGCAAATTATTTCCATATCACAAAAATATAAATAATATACCGATGGAAAGCTGGTTCCATGTAGATCATCAATATGCAATTAGTTCAGCCTTTGACAGTAAGGTTTTTCCGTGAAGATTTAAATGGTTTAATGGCCTATTTAGAGTAATAAATTCATAAGAAAATAAATACTGCTCAGAAAATTACAAATAATATGTCCCAGGAATCACAATTCCGTGAAGATTACAGATATAATTTTAGTTTGATTTTTAGGCAAAAGAAACTGTATGAATCATTTAAAACCCATTAAACACTATTTAAATCATACAAAAAGATCTATTACTCCGATTAGGGTGAATCCAACGCCTACCGGTTCGTATTAACGTCCTCTATCCAGTAAACCCAAGAAAAAATTTTAATTCGATAGTTATAACAGGCGTTACAACAGAACTGTCAAAACCCTTATATTGGCATGTAATTATTAATAACAAGTACCCTATTGCTTTAATTGATCTCATACATGCATCATATGATCTATTAATGCTCAGAGAACTAAATATAAGCATTGTAAGATATTAAACCATCATGCATGTTTGTGATCATCCTTGTTGTGTTTGCTATGTTTGTAATTGTTTTGATTGGAACTACCTTGTCCTCGTATTAGATTGTTCGGAGAGTGCGATTGCTGCGGAGAAATACAATCATCACCCATATTATCAACATAAGACAAGTTACACCACTTGTTCATAATTTTGTCCCAGTTTTGATTCTATGCATATGATCTTCAAAATTCTGTAGTATGCATATGTAGGGTGTTCTAGTAGGAATTTTCCTTAGTATTATTTTGCAAGTGCGACGATTTTGTAGTATGCCATGAGTAGCTCTATACTTAGGATTTCCCTCCTAATAGGTTACCCCTGTTTTTGATAAGTATTGCTTGCTATGCTATATATACAAAGTACCGTTGGGGGGTTCGAAAGACAAAGAATTTTTTCTAAGTATAAAGGCTCTCTAGAGAAAACTTTTCTTCTCAAATCCACTTCAAAATAAAACTAAGTTTTCTTCTAGGCGGAATGGTTGTCGGGTCAACGAGTGAGATTTTGGTGGAGGACGGCCGCCCAGGAATCAAAGAAGTCTGCCATGTTTCAGAATTCAGAAGCTTCCAGTGCAACCACAATACATATGGGCTCTGTCTTGGCCTAGTACTTAGTGGGAAACCTCACCTGGGTACCAACATTTGGAGGTTCTTGGCACGGTTGGATCCAGAAGGTAGAGGGGCTACTAAGGGAAAGCCTCGCCATGGTCTTGTCTATAAAAGGACTTGATCGTGGATTGTGGGTAAAGTGCACAAACTCTCGAGAATATTGCAATCTGATCGATCAGCCGTGTTCACGGAAATAGAACAACATTGAGCATCTGAATGATGGAGCCTCTGAAGGATCTTCCTCTCTCTTTTCTAAACAAAGTTTTGAAACCCCATGACGTGAGTAATATCGCCAATGGGTGGGATTTCGGGTCACTTGGTGCGTAATATCCAAGTGTCACTTGGTGAGTAATATCCAAGTGTTTGGTTGTTTGGACACTTGTGAGTAATATCCTCGTGTGCCATTCGACCCTATTTTATCTAAGCAAATGTTTACAAAGTAGGGTAAAACTCTCTCTCTCCCCCTTTTCTCTCCATACTTAGTGAAAATTAGCTTTATGCAAATGAAATCCAAAGCCTAAACTAGCCTTGCATGTAGAGTTAGTCTTTCCTTCCTTGGTGTAATTTGCCAATACATTCAAAGTATTGACCCAACTTGTTGGCTGCACGTTTCATGTGCAGAATTTCGGAGATCGTTGAAAGGTGCACTAGGATCGCGGGTCTTCACTCAACCTGCCTGTGGCATTGATGGGACTCATGTTGTATATTTTTCGCTTTTGTTGTAATAATGTAAACTCTGGATTATTTGATT
Organism: Avena insularis; assembly: GCA_023614405.1. Classification (NCBI taxonomy): domain Eukaryota; kingdom Viridiplantae; phylum Streptophyta; class Magnoliopsida; order Poales; family Poaceae; genus Avena; species Avena insularis. Next base: position 225,587,006 of record CM042689.1, on the reverse strand, counting down.
CATGTAATAAAGACTTGTGTTTTACATGATATTTCATCGACTGTGAGTGCTAGCTATTGATCCAGGGACTAGCATGTTAATCACAGGGACTTAGGATCTTACTTGATCCGAGGTCACTACAGATGGTATCAGAGCATAAGTTGACTGTAGATCGTGACCCTAGACATGGAAAAACCTTAGGACAAATATTTTCTAAGTTATTTCAGAAAACTCTCATACTTCTCATCATCTACCTTGGGGTTTTAAAAATTTCTTAAGTCTCTTCTTTTCAACATTAGAAAATGACCACTACACACTTCAAGAAGAAACTTTTCTCAAAGATTACCTTTTCAAAGAAGATCATCTCAATGTTTCGATTAAGTCGGGACTTGAAGACCTCCAAGAAAGATGTTCCAAGACTGAAGCTACAAGATTAAAGACTTCAAAGGACTTAAGTCAATGTTATTAACTAAAGAACTCGACAGATTGAAGATTATGAAGAACATGAAGACTATCAAGAGCACGAAGACTTTTGGAGACTCGAAGCCTCGAAGATTCCAAGTGACCTATTAGGAACCAAACTCGAATAAGATTTCGCTAAATATAGATGCGACAAATTGTTTGCTATCTTGTATGGTTTATTGCCATAGCTAATGAAAACCTATTTTCTAAATAAAATTTCTTGTATGGGTTATTCTTCTTCTTCCATACTCTATTCGTTCCTACTCTAAACCTTGGTCGACTCGACAGATGGACCATATCAATAAGGAGGACAAGGAACTCAACTCCAGCAAGCGTAAGAGCCACGCCGATGCAAAGAAGTGGATGCTCCAGGTTGAAGAAAGAATGAAGGATGCCAACATTGAAGTCAACAGAATGGTTCATTATGCCACCCAATTCCTAAAATACGAGGCTGCAACCTAGTGGGAGATGCAACACGCCATTAATGATCATCAAGGGATGATATCTTGGGGAGAATTTAAAGAGGTTATACTACAATATCGTCTCGTCACTCGTATACCAAAAACCCAAGAAGTTGAAGTCCCGAAAACATTTAGCTTGCACGATCTGTGGAGAAACAGGACATCACCAAGGAGCATCATGATCAACGCCCCTACTATGAAGGAAGGCACCCATCAGAAGAATGTCCCACCTCTCAAGTTACATGCTTCCTGTGCGAAGGGACCAATCACAACCCCGCTCAATGCACATCTACCCGGTGGTACATCAACTGAATCAGCAAGTCAGAGACGGAATGCGCCAAGACCTCATGAAGCTCTGCGAGGACACGACAAAGACAAGGGATGGATTCAAGACTCTAGACACCGCACCCAAAGTCATCACTTCGCAATACTCGACATATGAAAGGAATGCCCATTTTCCCCAAACTTGATCAAGGAAACGATCAAGGCTTCCAAATGTTGAGGTAGAGCATGAAGAACCACAAGACGGGATGTCCTTGCCAAAAAGGAGGAAGAATCTAAGCAAAGTCCTATGCTTCCAGTGTCACAATCCTGGACATTATGCTGATAATTGTCCAAAACATGTGAATGTAGCTGGAAAGGATAAAAACGACGATGGTAATAGTAATAGAGGCAGTAGCGTGAAGCAGCCCAATAAAGATTCTAGCCAGGTGACATGCTATAAGTATGGTGAAATAGTGCATTACGTGTTAGATTGTCCTCATAAAAGGAAGAATGGTTGTGGCAAAGGAAATGCCAAAGGAAAGAAGCCCAATCCGTCCATCAAGCTACGACGAATTATGTTAGTGTGAATGGATCTTACAAATCAACAATCCACACCGACCCATCAGAAGAACCTAACAAATACGATGTTTTAAGGGTGGTAGTACCCTAGTGTGAACCAAACCTATTTCTTGCTAGCTTTCTCGAATCTCGAGGACGAGATTCCTTTTAAGGGTGGTAGTCTGTAACATCCCAAAATTCTTCCTATTTTGGAATGTTATAAATTAAATCAATAGCTTGATTGATTGTTTGACTTTGTTGAAAATTCTCAAAGAGAAGAAACTTTTTGAATAGAAGATCCTCTAAACCTTGAATTCAAAATCTTATATTCTTTTGTTATGACCTAAGTAGCCATATAGGCAAAAGGGCATGGATTGATTATGGATTGTAGAATTGGTGTGCAAGATTTCAAAATGAAAATCATGAAGAATTCATAAGCATTTCATTACATCCATCCAAAGTTCTCACAAACTGAATCCAAATCCTGGTATCCAAATCCTATAGTTAATTCACCGAAATGTTCCGAAAGGTAATTGAATTGAATTTATAAAACCCATTGTTGCTAAGGCATAAATTATTGATAATTATAGCCTAAAGAGATCCAATTAATATTGCAAAATTTTAGAAACAAAATTGAGCTCATTTGGAGCTATTATGAAAAAGTTATGGAATAAATACAAACAAATAAAGATATAAATAAAATGGAATATACAAGGATTTATAAACCCACGAATTTCAAACTAATAAAAAGATTACAAATATGATCCTACAATGATTTATTCGATTTTAGAAAATTTAAGAAACAAGAATGATGTCATTTGGAGTTCGTATGCAAAAGATATAAGGGAAACAAGTAAATAGAAAAAGAAAAAAAACTAATGGGCCGGCGGCCCAGGCGGACCGAGCCATCACGCAGTACACACGAGAGGGATCGATCGGTTACATGCTTTAATATCCGTGCAAAACCTGTTTTCTCAAACCTATCTCTATTCAAACTCTTATAACTTTTTATCTACAACTCCAAATCGACTTCCGTTTGTTTCTACTTGTTCCCTACTTCAATACCTATCTCTAAACCATCCTAAATCTCTATATAAATTCGTGGAGCTACAGGTGTACGAGTTTCTATTCCCGAAATCCCGAATCTACACATGCCCGAATCTTATTTCGCTTTTTGACCCATCTAGACTTTGTTGTTTGCCTTCGGCCAAAAAACGAAAGTTGTAGAACTCGTCGAAATATTTCAATCCCCACAAACCTCACCTCTTTTCATTCACCACAGCCGGAGAATTTCGCATCGCAATATTTCAGATCTGACGGTGTAAATCCAAGATGTACTCGCGCTCGTTTCTTCAAATCCAAATTCCTTTGGTGAGAAGGTAGGAATAATCATTCTCCACAACTTTTATGTTCTAAGTTTTTCAATTTGACCTACGGATTTGTCTCTCTAACCCAGATCTGTTTTTTGTCTATTCTGAGCCAAAATCGGGTCAATCTCCTCTCCTAACCACTGGATCTCATCCCAACGGGCAGGATTAGATCGATTCCTCGAAGGGGTATGAGCCAACCGGATCTCACCACGTGTCAACGTTAGGTTAACATCTAATCTCAATCAGCATACAAAGTCAATCTGTCCAGTCAGCGGAATATTCTCTGGAATATTCCGTTCGAATTTAAAATTGCACATTATAGATCTAACTTGTAAAATTCACTAGAAATTTATACCACGTCCAAAAATTGCGTATAATATATCAAATTGAAGATAATTTTACGAAGAATCGTCTTATCAGAATAGATTAAACTTTTACTGTACGTGGTTACTGCAGTAATTTAATTAGTTTTAATGGTCTTGTAGGTTAATAAATTCATAGGAAATTATCTGTAACTCCGAAAAATATGAACAATATATCAAATTGAAGCTACTGTAATGTAGATTAACAATATCTGGTTGGATACAGCTTTTGAGGACTATTTACCCCGTAGCAATTTAATTCGTTTTAATGGCTTTAGAAATCATTAAATTCATAGCAAATTATTTTCATATCTCAAAAATATAAATAATATACCGATGGAAAGCTGGTTCAATGTAGATCATCAATATGCAATTAGTTCAGTCTTTGACTGTAAGGTTTTTCCGTGAAGATTTAAATGGTTTAATGGACTATTTAGAGTAATAAATTCATAAGAAAATAAATACTGCTCAAAAAATTACAAATAATATGTCCCAGGAATCACAATTCCGTGGAGATTACAGATATAATTTTAGTTTGATTTTTAGGCAACAGAAACTGTATGAATAATTTAAAACCCATTAAACACTATTTAAATCATACAAAAGGATCTATAACTCTGATTAGGGTGAATCCAACGCCTACTGGTTCATGTTAACGTCCTCTATCAAGTAAACCCAAGAATTTTTTTTAATTCGATAGTTATAACAGGCGTTACAACAGAACTGTCAAAACCCTTATATTGGCATGTAATTATTAATAACAAGTACCCTATTGCTTTAATTGATCTCATACATGCATCATATGATCTATTAATGCTCAGAGAACTAAATATAAGCATTGTAACATATTAAACCGTCATGCATGTTTTTGATCATCCTTGTTGTGTTTGCTATGTTTGCAATTGTTTTGATTGGAACTACCTTGTCCTCGTATTAGATTGTTCGGAGAGTGCGATTGCTGCGGATAAATACAATCAACACCCATATTATCAACATAAGGCAAGTTACACCACTTGTTCATAATTTTGTCCCAGTTTTGATTCTATGCATATGATCTTCAAAATTCTGTAGTATGCATATGTAGGGTGTTCTAGTAGGAATTTTCCTTAGTATTATTTTGCAAGTGCGATGATTTTGTAGTATGCCATGGGTAGCTCTATACTTAGGATTTCCCTCCTAATAGGTTACCCCTGTTTTTGATAAGTATTGCTTGCTATGCTATATATACAAAGTACCGTTGGGGGGTTTGAAAGACAAAGAATTTTTTCTAAGTATAAAGGCTCTCTAGAGCAAACTTTTCTTCTCAAATCCACTTCAAAATAAAACTAAGTTTTCTTCTGGGCGGAATGGTTGTCGGGTCAACGAGTGAGATTTTGGTGGAGGACGGCCGCCAAGGAATCAAAGAAGTCTGCCATGTTTCAGAATTCAGAAGCTTCCAGTGCAACCACAATACATATGGGCTCTGTCTTGGCCTAGTACTTAGTGGGAAACCTCACCTGGGTACCAACATTTGGAGGTTCTTGGCACGGTTGGATCCAGAAGGTAGAGGGGATACTAAGGGGAAGCCTCGCCATGGTCTTGTCTGTAAAAGGACTTGATCGTGGATTGTGGGTAAAGTGCACAAACTCTCGAGAGTATTGCAATCTGATCGATCAGCCGTGTTCACGGAAGCAGAACAACATTGAACATCTGAATGATGGAGCCTCTGAAGGATCTTCCTCTCTCTTTTCTAACCAAAGTTTTGAAACCCCATGGCGTGAGTAATATCGCCAATGGGTGGGATTTTGGGTCACTTGGTGCGTAATATCCAAGTGTCACTTGGTGAGTAATATCCAAGTGTTTGGTTGTTTGGACACTTGGTGAGTAATATCCTCGTGTGCCATTCGACCCTATTTTATCTAAGCAAATGTTTACAAAGTAGGGTAAAACTCTCTCTCTCTCCCTTTTCTCTCCATACTTAGTGAAAATTAGCTTTATGCAAATGAACTCCAAAGCCTAAACTAGCCTTGCATGTAGAGTTAGTCTTTCCTTCCTTGGTGTAATTTGCCAATACATTCAAAGTATTGACCCAACTTGTTGGCTGCACGTTTCATGTGCAGAATTTTGGAGATCGTTGAAAGGTGCGCTAGGATCGCGGGTCTTCACTCAACCTACCTGTGGCATTGATGGGACTCATGTTGTATATTTTTCGCTTTTGTTGTAATAATGTAAACTCTGGATTATTCGATTCATGTAATAAAGACTTGTGTTCTACATGATATTTCATCGACTGTGAGTGCTAGCTATTGATCCAAGGACTAGCAGGTTAATCACAGGGACTTAGGATCTTACTTGATCCGAGGTCACTACAGATGGTATCAGAGCATAAGTTAACTGTAGATCGTGACCCTAGACATGGAAAAACCTTAGGACAAATATTTTCTAAGTTATTTCAGAAAACTCTCATACTTCTCATCGTCTACCTTGGGGTTTTAAAAATTTCTTAAGTCTCTTCTTTTAAACATTAGAAAATGACCACTACACACTTCAAGAAGAAACTTTTCTCAAAGATTACCTTTTCAACGAAGATCATCTCAATGTTTCGATTAAGTCGGGACTTGAAGACCTCCAAGAAAGATGTTCCAAGACTGAAGCTACGATATTAAAGACTTCAAAGGACTTAAGTCAATGTTATTAACTAAAGAACTCGACAGATTGAAGATTATGAAGAACATGAAGACTATCAAGAGCACGAAGACTTTTGGAGACTCGAAGCCTCGAAGATTCCAAGTGACCTATTAGGAACCAAACCCGAATAAGATTTCGCTAAATATAGATGCGACAAATTGTTTGCTATCTTGTATGGTTTATTGCCATATCTAATGAAAACCTATTTTCTAAATAAAATTTCTTGTATGGGTTATTCTTCTTCTTCCATACTCTATTCGTTCCTACTCTAAACCTTGGTCGACTCGACGGATGGACCATATCAATAAGGAGGACAAGGAACTCAACTCCACCAAGCGTAAGAGCCACGCCGATGCAAAGAAGTGGATGCTCCAGGTTGAAGAAAGAATGAAGGATGCCAACATTGAATTCAACAGAATGGTTCATTATGCCACCCAATTCCTAAAATACGAGGCTACAACCTAGTGGGAGATGCAACACGCCATTAATGATCATCAATGGATGATATCTTGGGGAGAATTTAAAGAGGTTCTACTACAATCTCGTATCGTCACTCGTATACCAAAAACCCAAGAAGTTGAAGTCCCGAAAACATTTAGCTTGCACGATCTGTGTAGAAACAAGACATATCACCAAGGAGCATCATGATCAACGCCCCTACTGTGAAGGAAGGCACCCATCAGAAGAATGTCCCACCTCTCAAGTTACATGCTTCCTGTGCGAAGGGACCAATCACAAACCCGCTCGATGCACCTCTACCCGGTGGTACATCAACTGAATCAGCAAGTCAGTGACGGAATGCTCCAAGACCTCATGAAGCTCTACGAGGACACGACAAAGACAAGGGATGGATTCAAGACTCTAGACACCGCACCCAAAGTCATCACTTCGCAATACTCGACATATGAAAGGAATGCCCATTTTCCCCAAACTGGCTCAAGGTAACGATCAAGGCTTCCAAATGTTGAGGTAGAGCATGAAGAACCACAAGACGGGATGTCCTTGCCAAAAAGGAGGAAGGATCTAAGCAAAGTCCTATGCTTCCAGTGTCACAATCCTGGACATTATGCTGATAATTGTCCAAAACATGTGAATGTAGCTGGAAAAGGATAAAAACGACGATGGTAATAGTAATAGAGGCAGTAGCGTGAAGAAGCCGAAGAAAGATTCTAGCCAGGTGACATGCTATAAGTATGGTGAAACAGTGCATTCCGCGTTATATTGTCCTCGGAAAAGGAAGAATGGTTGTGGCAAAGGAAATGCCAAAGGAAAGAAGCCCAATCCGTCCATCAAGCTACGACGAATTATGTTAGTGTGAATGGATCTTACAAATCAACAATCCACACCGACCCATCAGAAGAACCTAACAAAGACGATGTTTTAAGGGTGGTAGTACCCTAGTGTGAACCAAACCTATTTCTTGCTAGCTTTCTCGAATCTCGAGGACGAGATTCCTTTTAAGGGTGGTAGTCTATAACATCCCAAAATTCTTCCTATTTTGGAATGTTATAAATTAAATCAATAGCTTGATTGATTGTTTGACTTTGTTGAAAATTCTCAAAGAGAAGAAACTTTTTGAATAGAAGATCCTCTAAACCTTGAATTCAAAATCTTATATTCTTTTGTTATGACCTAAGTAGCCATATAGGAAAAAGGGGATGGATTGATTATGGATTGTAGAATTGGTGTGCAAGATTTCAAAATGAAAATCATGAAGCATTCATAAGCATTTCATTACATCCATGCAAAGTTCTCACAAACTGAATCCAAATCCTGGTATCCAAATCCTATAGTGGATTCACCCAAATGTTCCTAAAGGTAATTGAATTGAATTTATAAAACCCATTGTTGCTAAGGCATAAATTATTGATAATTATAGCCTAAAGAGATCCAATTAATATTGCAAAATTTTAGAAACAAAATTGAGCTCATTTGGAGCTATTATGAAAAAGTTATGGAATAAATACAAACAAATAAAGATATAAATAAAATAGAATATACAAGGATTTATAAACCCACTACTTGCAAACTAGTAAAAAGATTACAAATATGATCCTACAATGATATATTCGATTTTAGAAAATTTTAGAAACAAGAATCATGTCATTTGGAGTTCGTATGCAAAAGATATAAGGGAAACAAGTAAATAGAAAAAGAAAATAAAAATAAAAAAACTAATGGGCCGGCGGCCTAGGCGGACCGACGCAGTACACACGAGAGGGATTGATCGGTTACATGCTTTAATATCAGTGCAAAACCTGTTTTCTCAAACCTATCTCTATTCAAACTCTTATAACTTTTTATCTACAACGCCGAATCGACTTCCGTTTGTTTCTACTTGTTTCCTACTTCAATACCTATCTCTAAACCATCCTAAATCTCTATATAAATTCGTGGAGCTACAGGTGTACGAGTTTCTATTCCCGAAATCCCGAATCTACACATGCCCGAATCTTATTTCGCTTTTTGACCCATCTAGACTTTGTTGTTTGTCTTCGGCCAAAAAACGAAAGTTGTAGAACTCGTCGAAATATTTCAATCCCCACAAACCTCACCTCTTTTCATTCACCACAGCCGGAGAATTTCGCATCGCAATATTTCAGATCTGATGGTGTAAATCCAAGATGTACTCGCGCTCGTTTCTTCAAATCCAAATTCCTTTGGTGAGAAGGTAGGAATAATCATTCTCCACAACTTTTATATTCTAAGTTTTTCAATTTGACCTACGGATTTGTCTCTCTAACCCAGATCTGTTTTTTATCTATTCTGAGCCAAAATCGGGTCAATCTCCTCTCCTAACCACTGGATCTCATCCCAACGGCCAGGATTAGATCGATTCCTCGAAGGGGTACGAGCCAACCGGATCTCGCCACGTGTCAACGTCAGGTCAGCATCTAATCTCAGTCAGCATGCAAAGTCAACGCTGTCCAGTCAGCGGAATATTCTCTGGAATATTCCGTTCGAATTTAAAATTGCACATTATAGATCTAACTTGTAAAATTCACTAGAAATTCATACCACGTCCAAAAATTGCGTATAATATATCAAATTGAAGATAATTTTACGTAGAATCATATTATGAGAATAGATTCAACTTTTACTATACGTGGTTACTGCAGTAATTTAATTAGTTTTAATGGTCTTGTAGGTTAATAAATTCATAGGAAATTATCTGTAACTCCGAAAAATATGAACAATATATCAAATTGAAGCTACTGTAATGTAGATTAATAATATCTGGTTGGATACAGCTTTTGCGGACTATTTACCCCGTAGCAGTTTAATTCGTTTTAATGGCTTTAGAAATCATTAAATTCATAGGAAATTATTTGCATATCACAAAAATATAAATAATATACCGATGGAAAGCTGGTTCCATGTAGATCATCAATATGCAATTAGTTCAGCCTTTGACTGTAAGGTTTTTCCGTGAAGATTTAAATGGTTTAATGGCCTATTTAGAGTAATAAATTCATAAGAAAATAAATACTGCTCAGAAAATTACAAAAATATGTCCCAGGAATCACAATTCCGTGGAGATTGCAGATATAATTTTAGTTTGATTTTTAGGCAACAGAAACTGTATGAATCATTTAAAACCCATTAAACACTATTTAAATCGTACAAAAAGATCTATTACTCCGATTAGGGTGAATCCAACGCCTACCGGTTCGTATTAACGTCCTCTATCCAGTAAACCCAAGAAAAAATTTTAATTCGATAGTTATAACAGGCGTTACAACAGAACTGTCAAAACCCTTATATTGGCATGTAATTATTAATAACAAGTACCCTATTGCTTTAATTGATCTCATACATGCATCATATGATCTATTAATGCTCAGAGAACTAAATATAAGGATTGTAACATATTAAACCGTCATGCATGTTTTTGATCATCCTTGTTGTGTTTGCTATGTTTGCAACTGTTTTGATTGGAACTACCTTGTCCTCGTATTAGATTGTTCGGAGAGTGCGATTGCTGCGGAGATATACAATCAACACCCATATTATCAACATAAGGCAAGTTACACCACTTGTTCATAATTTTGTCTCAGTTTTGATTCTATGCATATGATCTTCAAAATTCTGTAGTATGCATGTGTAGGGTGTTCTAGTAGGAATTTTCCTTAGTATTATTTTGCAAGTGCGATGATTTTGTAGTATGCCATGAGTAGCTCTATACTTAGGATTTTCCTCCTAATAGGTTACCCCTGTTTTTGATAAGTATTGCTTGCTATGCTATATATACAAAGTACCGTTGGGGGGTTCGAAAGACAAAGAATTTTTTCTAAGTATAAAGGCTCTCTAGAGCAAACTTTTCTTCTCAAATCCACTTCAAAATAAAACTAAGTTTTCTTCTAGACGGAATGGTTGTCGGGTCAACGAGTGAGATTTTGGTGGAGGACGGCCGTCCAGGAATCAAAGAAGTCTGCCATGTTTCAGAATTCAGAAGCTTCCAGTGCAACCATAATACATATGGGCTCTGTCTTGGCCTAGTACTTAGTGGGAAACCTCACCTGGGTACCAACATTTGGAGGTTCTTGGCACTGTTGGATCCAAAAGGTAGAGGGGCTACTAAGGAAAAGCCTCGCCATGGTCTTGTCTGTAAAAGGACTTGATCGTGGATTGTGGGTAAAGTGCACAAACTCTCGAGAGTATTGCAATCTGATCGATCAGCCGTGTTCACGAAAACAGAACAACATTGAGCATCTGAATGATGGAGCCTCTGAAGGATCTTCCTCTCTCTTTTCTAAACAAAGTTTTGAAACCCCATGGCGTGAGTAATATCGCCAATGGGTGGGATTTTGGGTCACTTGGTGCGTAATATCCAAGTGTCACTTGGTGAGTAATATCCAAGTGTTTGGTTGTTTGGACACTTGGTGAGTAATATCCTCTTGTGCCATTCGACCCTATTTTATCTAAGAAAATGTTTACAAAGTAGGGTAAAACTCTCTCTCTCTCTCCCTTTTCTCTCCATGCTTAGTGAAAATTAGCTTTATGCAAATGAACTCCAAAGCCTAAACTAGCCTTGCATGTAGAGTTAGTCTTTCCTTCCTTGGTGTAATTTTCCAATACATTCAAAGTATTGACCCAACTTGTTGGCTGCACATTTCATGTGCAGAATTTCGGAGATCGTTGAAAGGTGCGCTAGGATCGCGGGTCTTCACTCAACCTGCCTGTGGCATTGATGGGACTCATGTTGTATATTTTTCGCTTTTGTTGTAATAATGTAAACTCTGGATTATTCGATTCATGTAATAAATACTTGTGTTTTACATGATATTTCATCGACTGTGAGTGCTAGCTATTGATCTAGGGACTAGCATGTTAATCACAGGGACTTTGGATCTTACTTGATCCGAGGTCACTATAGTACATTAGCACATGTTTACCCACACAACACTTATAAAACCAAAGAAGATTAATCAGCTATATGAAAAGAAAGAACTTGACAGTATTCCCATGTGTCCTCGAGAACGTTTGGTCCTCGTTAGTATTTCCACCAGCTTGTACTTTGCCAAGAAAGGATTGGGTCACTGCTGCAATTGTTTGCTGTCTTTATTTACTTGCACTTTATTTCCTTGCTTTATCAAAAAAACCCTAAAATCTGTTTGCTAAGTATTTACAGAGATTTCCTGTTCCGTACCACTAGTCAACACCTTTTTCTCCTCGTTGGGATCGACACTCCTATTTATCGAAAGTACCATGATACACCCCCTATACTTGTGGGTCATCACTGTACCTTGAACATCGAAGGGTAGATGGCATCGATATCTATATGGCTACAACTATACGGTCGGACCAAAAAGGTCCCGTCGTATAGTTGGTCGTTAAACCTTCTGTTAACACCAATATTCACATGTTTCTTCGAGGATTCGTTATTAACCTGAAACTTAATAAAAACCATGTTTTGACGGTAAAATAACAACTTTAATTTTTGACCAACAAATACATATAATTGAAGGATTCACCTGAAACTAATTTTCTCTTCCTTTTTACCGAGTTTATGTAACACATAATATAGTGACAATAAATTCTACCTTTTGAAAACTACCACAAGATTACTCTAATGGCAATACATGCGAAGAATAAAAGTGCCAATGCAACATTAATGCAACTAGACTCAAGACACAAAACTAAGAAAGACACCTAGTAACTTCCGGGTTACCTCCCGGGAAGCGCTCTCTTTAAATCCGTAAAGCCAGGCTAGGATTCTCCATACATTACCCACCTAGATCCCAAGGGATATAGACTCGAGATGAGGTTATACATACCATCTTGGAGCATCTTAGAGTAGAGTTTGGTCGGAGTCATACCCCCTTACGGTGCATAACATCATGTACATGAACAAGTTCTCGATTTCAAGTGAGTGTTGATGCACCAAGATTGGTGAAAATGCCTCCGTGTATAGCTACAATGAGAGGAGTGAAGATTCATCTATAATTCTTAAATCTTTACTTTGGTTACCTTTGTAGGGGAACACTTCATAGTACTCTTCCTTCATAGCAGGGAGTTCAGGACCCTGTATGTTAGTATAGCAAGGTTCTATCTCTAGTTCATTATTATTAATGCTCTCCATATGAGTGTCTAGGCACAAGGCCTCCTCAGAACAATTATCAACAGTTTTAACATCATAAAAATCACTACTAGAGTGAGAGGCATCACAAACAAAAGTTGTAGTGTGACTCTCTTTATCAACCTCACCTTTTTGTTCCTCCTTTTCATCGACTAGTGTATTAATATCCATGATGGAATCAAAAGTAGGAGTTGAAGGTGTGAGCGGGTGATCAATCCATTCTTCCTCCTCTTCCTTGTGCTCCTTTTGCTCTCCGCTCTTTAGTGAGTCCTGCAAAAGGTTATCTTTCTCCATGGCGGTTTTAGACCGCTTCAAATAATATAATACCAATGCATTATTACTTGAATTATTTTGGCAAAATAGGAATACGAGGTATACTAAATTAAAAAATCCATCAAGTGCTTCACATTCAACATCAATACTTCCTAGTCTAAATACCATTTCAGATGCACCTTTGAAAAGAACGTATTCTAATACTTCCAAACTAGCATAGGATTTATCTCTATTATAATTTGCTAGAGTAGGATATTTGGAACACTTACATTGAAAATTAAGGTGGTCATATGTTTTATAGTTTGTTCAATAAGATCCATCACTAACACACAACCATAATGAATGCCGTTCCAATAGGTTTAGCATTTTTTTCTATTAGATCATTTGTAGCAACCAGGATTGATAAATTTGAATCCTTTATCTCCTCCAACTCTTGTATTATCAGTTTAACATAATTTATCTCAGAAGACATGATTAGTAGCAACATTTTTTTATAAATTTTTGCTTTTGTAATTTTTTATTGTTTTTAATATAAAAGAAAGCAGTATGATAATAGCAACAAATAGAAATAAAATATGTGCCAGTATAAAGGTAATAACCAAACGCTTTGCTCCCCGGCAACGACGCTAATTTGATGACTGAATTCCTGCACCAACAACAGGGTTATTGTAGTACTTGTAGCAACAAATATTTAAGAGTTTGTCCTGATGAGAGATCGACGTACGGAAACAACACGACCCTGCAACCATGTTGTCAATGCAGCCACGTTTCGCACCCAAACTGTGGTTTGTAAATAGCCTATTCTATAAGTTACTAGGATAAATGAATTTAAGATGATTTGTAACAACTACTACTAGGACTGGAAGAAAACAAGAAATAGGTGAATGCAATGATATGAAATATTAATGCTATGATTCCTCGAGTAATATTGTGTATACCGGTGTGTATGATAAATACTTATGGAATAGCTATTAACTATAATTGTGGCGGTCCCTCATATACCGTTTTCTCCAACCATTGTAAGTGGCAACCAGACAACTCAACTGTCTACACCCTCTTTTGATTTGGTAGTCACATGGTGTATATCATGGTTGGAGACAACGGTAAGTTGGCAACAAGACCAAACAAAAGGCATTAATTTTTATGGACAACCGTACTCCTAGGCAAATGTGCTCATCACAAGATATCCCAACTATCACTATGGGGTTAAGAAATTTGCAACACTATACCTATCTATATCATGAGTGATCTTGGGGAATTAAATCTTAATGGGCAGTGCATCCTAAGCTACTATTGCCTTCGCAGACCCACTTATAGCAAATAGCCTATTAGTTCTACCCATGGACGAGCAAAGACTAATGATTAGTTTTGTGACAACACACTGAATCCCTATCTAATTCCTCAATAATGGATTGGACGTCTCCAATCACTAGAATAATATCATGAATAGAACAATGTAAAGAGAAAGCACAAACATATTAATTAACAAGAACACACCACACTTCAATTACTCAAATCATCATAACATATATAAAAGGGGGTCCAAGCCATATTACAACGCATCACGGAGACCATGATGGGGGAAGAAGAAGGAGCAATAGTGATGGAGATGGTGATGGCATGACGGCAGCGACGGTGATGCATGGAGGCACCTCCTCCTCTTGGTCTTATTCCCCGGCCTTCCTTCAAGGTTGAGATTGGATCTTGGTGTCTGGCTATGCCGGCAGGGCTCCGCCATTTGGTGGATGATGGAGGTTGGATCTTTTTTGAGGTTAAACAGTGAGGGAGAACCCCCACTGCAATTTTTAATGTAAAATGGTAATTACAAAGTATGAATCAGCCGAGGTAGGTGGAAAACACAAGAAAAAGGGAAATAATTATAGTCCAGAATTACACTTGTGATTGTAACCATTCTTTAAAACTCCGGGCATGCTTATTTTTCATTCTGAAGCCAACTAGTCTTAACTTTTCTTAGAAATAGCTTTCCATGCAGTGAAGTTTGGCTTCTAATTTTCAAAGATGCGATTATTTCTGATAATCTAGTTTCCCCAAGAAGCCAAAATCATGATCTCCATTGCAAAAGGCACCTTTAGCTTTTCTTTGATGTGTTGAAATGCTTCAAGTAGAGAAAGTCCATTGTTTCTTTGGGGGCAAACAGACTCCCAGCACCTCTGAGCAAAAGGACAGGTCTAGAATAGGTGATGAATAGTTTCTTCATAAGGGTAGTCAAGTGTTGCACATGAGTATGAAGTTAACTTCATTTTGTTTCTTCCCAACAGATTTCTTGTGTTCAGTCTGTCATGAAGCAACAGCTAAAAAAAGAACTTATGTTTTTGTTGCCAGGAGGAATTCCAAATGCAGGAGAAAAGCTCATTTGCTGGCATAAAGCCAATGATTGCCATGTATGTTTTTTGGGAGTGAATTGATTGGATCCCCAAATATAAGACTAGCTGTCCGTTTGTATAGTTTGTGACGTGAGTAGATCATTTTGGCAGATTTCTTCAACTTTTTCAAATTCAGAGTAGGCCTGTTGTGAGAGGGGTAGGTGAAATAGATCTGATAAGAATTCAGCCTGTAAAACTTCATTCACAGACATGCTTGAGTCCTTTGCAAAGGTGATCAGATGAGGGAATTTGTGTTGAAGGCATTCATATTGCCATAGATCAGTCCAAAAAAGAATTGTTTTCCCATCCCCAATTTTTCCTTTAGCAATTGCTTTATATAGATCCAGAAGTTTTAAATGTGCCTTCCACTAGAAAGATCCCTCCATATGATTCCCAGGTAAAGATCCATCAGCATAATAAGCATTCCTAACCAAATACACCCATGGTATGTTATGGTAATTAAAGAATTTATCCAGATTCTTTAGTAAAAGAGCTTTATTCTATGCTTGAAGGTTTAACACACCCAGTCCACCCTGATCTTTTGGTCTGCAAATCTTATCCCATGCAATCAGTGCAGAGCCTCTTGCCTGAACCTCAGTGTTTTTTTCTCCATAAGCAGTGTCTGAGGAATTTGTTCACTTGTTGAATGATGGTGGCAGGAATCTCCAGACAGCTCATTATAAGATGGGCAAGGAAGAGAGAACATACTTGACCATTTGGAGCTTCTCTCCATAGTTTATAAAATCAACTATACCACACAATCTTTTTTCAACCCTCTACACCATGGGCAAGAAATATTCAAGAGATGGTTTAGTGATACCTAGGGGAAGTCCCAAGTAGGAGAAGGGCAAATGTCCTTTCTGACAATTAATGGTTCTAGTAAAATGCTCCAACCTTTCAGAGGAGAGATTAATGGGAATCATGTTTGATTTCTGATAGTTCACTCTAAGCCCAGTGGAGATTGCAAAGGTATGTAAAATTGCTTTGAGGCAAAAGATTTGAGTTGAGTCAGCCTTGAGTACAATGAGGGTGTCATCAACATATTGTATGACAGGAAAGTCTTGGCAGCTAGTACAATTTAAAGGTAGAGTCAATAGCTCCATACTCTTAGCCTTGTTGAGGATTGCTTGAAGTAGATATGCTGCAAGAACAAATAAAAGTGGGGAGAGGGGGTCTCCCTGTCTAACACCTCTTTTGCAATAAAACTTCTTTCTAGGGACCCCATTGAGTAAAACAGATGAAGTTCTAGAACTAAGAATCATCTGAATCCATGCAATCCTTTTTTTCCAAACCCTCTTGCTTTTAAAATTTCAATAATTGTACTATGCTGAATTTTGTCAAAAGCCTTCTCAAAGTCCAACTTGAGAACAATGATTTCTTCCTTGCTCTGGTGACATTGGAATAAGTACTTAAAGGCCTAGCCCAAACAATCTTGAATACTTCTCTTTTTTTAAAAACCATATTGGTTTTTATGGACCAAATTCAGAATAATCTTTTGAAGTCTATTTGCTAAAAGCTTAGTAATAATCTTTAGAACACTGTTCAGTAGAGAGATAGGTCTAAAGTCATTTGGAGTTTCAGGATTTTCCTTTTTGGGAATCAGAGTGATAAAGGAAGAATTTATGCTCTCAAGATTAATCTTTTCCTCAAAGAAGCCATTTATTAGCAAAATGATATCATTTCCAATAATTGGCCAACAAGTTTTGATAAATTCATTATTGAAACCATTAGGGCCAAAATATTTATCATTAGGCAGGTTAGCTACGACATCTTCAATTTCCTTGACTGAGAAAGGAGCTTCCAAATCATCCTTATCCTTTTCTTCTAGATTTTTGTCATAAAATTCATGAATGTTGAAGTGCATGAAAACCTTGTCAGAGGTACCCATTCTATCCTTGAATGCATTTCAAAGAATAGATGATTTTTTAGAGTGATCTGTAGTTTCATCCCTTTCATTGGTCTTCAGCTTGGTAATGTAATTGTGCCTATAATTTATAGTAGCTTTTGCATGAAAAAACCTTGTATTTTCATCCCCTAGCTTGACCCATTTGATTTCCCCTCTCTGTTTCTAGTAAGCTTTCTGATTTTGTAGTAGAGTGAGGATGTGATCTTTGAGTACCTTTCTAAGATTCCACTAATTTATATTCAAATCTCTCATTTCTTCAAGCTGATCAATGAGGTCAATAACAGAGTTGACTTTGTCAATTTGCTATTTTTGGCAGGGAGATTCCTTGCCCAAAGCTTTAGACCTCTTCTTACATTCTTTAACTTTGAATTTATGTTCTTTGATCTGCCTTGAAAACTAATGGGGATATTCCAAGAATTTTGAACAATTTCAAAGAACTCACTGGGTGTCTGCCAATGATTTTCAAATCTGAACACCTGTGCCTTTGGAATCGTTGTGCCAATAGAAACTACACATGGTATATGATCAGAAACTGGATTTAATAAGGGGGCCACAAAAGTGTTAGGGTAAGAAAAGGTCTAGGCACTAGAAGTGAAGAACCAGTCAATTTTCACCATCAGTGGATCTTTTTGCATATTGCTCCAAGTAAATTTTTTCCCCTTCAAAGGGAGCTCTATCAGTCCCAAGTTGATGATAGCTTCATTAAATAACTACATGTCATTAATATCTCCTCCAGACTTATTTCTATCAGAGGGTTTTCTCATGAGATTAAAATCCACCATTACAATCCAATCCATGTCATCAGGCATGTCAATGTTATGGAACCAATAAATAAATAGGGCCTTTCTTTCAGAGGTGCAAGATCCATAGACATTTGTGAGTATCCAATTATCTTTGGAAAGATTGTAGGTGAACTTAATGGATAAAGAATATTCATTCTGAAATGCAATTTCCCCAGTAAACAAAGATTCATTCCAGATTATAATAAGTCCACCTGAAGCTCCAACAGAAGGCAGAAATTCAAATTTGTTAAACTTCTTGGGGCAATTTTTTTTTGATGTATTCTGAGTCAAAGTTCTCCCTTTTAGTTTCTTGTAAGCAGATAATGTCACAACAAGATTCATCAATTTTCTTGAAAGAGACATCCATTTCTTTTTAAAATTTATCCCCCTCCGGTTCCAATTTAAATTTTTCCAAAATCTCTTATTATCCATAAAAAACTGGGTAAAGGTTGACAGAGTGGTGATGAGTAAAGTGTGCTCTCCACCAGTAGTAATAGAAATGCACATTCCCAAGATAAATCATAAATATCCATCTCCATATAAACAAGAAACCAGGTACATCCAATCTGTAACCAGTACATAGCAAAACACAACCACTACCAACAAGGTAGGAAAAACATAGGTTTGTGGTACACATTAAAGCTATTTTGATGCTTTCTTTTTACCCTGCTGTGTGCTAGCATCAACAGGGCAACCCTTATTTTCTCCAATCTTCCCAGAGCTCTTGGACTATCCAACAGGAGGCTTATAGGTGTTCTCCCTTGCAGAAGGTTGACCTTCAGTAGCTTTCTTCCTTTTATCCATCATTCTTCCAGGAGCAACCTTTCCATTTTTTCCAGGATCTTTGATTTTTTCAGGATTTTCTTGTTGACATCCTCTTCAGCCACCTTAAAAAATGAAATTTCCAAGATCTTAACCACATTGGAATTTAAATCAGGGGGATCAGCATTGCAATAAATACAATTCTTGTTAGAACAATTCACATGATTTCTAAAACCACCACTTAATTCAATAATTCTTGGGCTTCTTCTAACTTCAGATTCAAGCAAAATTACATTATATCTTCTTATCTTAAGAGGAGTGGAGCAGGATTTTTCAATAATTGGTGATGAATCAGGAGTAGAAATAGATTTTTGGGCAGTACAAGAAGGATCCATAGTGACTGCACATAACTCAGGAACATAGAAAACCACACATTTTTAATTACTTAAAGGTCCCTTAAGGACATTCAATAGAGGTGATTGAAGTAAACCTCTGGCCCAATCAAAATTTTCATGAGTTAAAAGCATTAAAGTAATAAAACTGAACCAACTTACAGGTATGTCCACATTGAGTGTCCTTTTCCTAGACTTGTTGACATGAGGGGCAAAGTATGTCTCCCAAAGGTCCACTCCTTGCTTGGAGAAAGTTTGTAATAGGGCATGTTCTGGGGGGAGAGACACAAAAGATGTTCTTGCTAGCCCAATCTGCAAGTGGACTTCATTAGGTGAAAGCAATTTTTTGTCATCCATCAAACTGTCCTCATCAAGAGCAAAGCTCATCCCATCCAAGTCACTGTCAGAGTATTTAGAGTTAGAGTCTGAATTGTAGTTTTGTTGAATGAGATTCAGGCCAACACCTGCAACATCTTGGACTAGGGACTGCTGTTGTGCCACAATTTGCACAGAATTTCCATCAGAGTCAATATTTTTAGAGTCCGAGCCATTAAGAAGTAGGTGTGATGAAGTGATAGAGCTATTGGCAGGAGGAGGAATTTGTGGGTCAAGGGGAACATCATCAGCCTGAGGTTGCTTCAAAGGTTGTGCAGGTAAGACAACGGGACCAAGAGCCCAGTGCCCCCAACCTGCATCTTCATCAATATCATTTCCTTGCTGGAAGCCATTACCCTAATTTTGTTCAACATTGCCATCATTATTTAGTTTAATATTGTTAGCAGGTGGATCAAAGGGGATAGCAGCTACACCAGGTAGTGGGTGAGGGTATAATCCTTCATCAGGGAGAGGATCCTCATCAGCAGGCCCACCTCCCAACATGTTTTCAAGCAGCAACTCAATAGAGAAAGTCTAGGACTGGAATTCTTGACCATCCCCCTCAGTGAATCTCACACTTTTAGGAATATCTTCTAGGTCAGTCACTCTGACATTTGCCACTATTCTTTCCTTGTGGTCAGGGAACCTTTCCCACAGAAGCAGTTTGCCAATATCTGCAAAGATTGCATTAAGATCTTCAGTGTACCAGTGGTCCAGTGGTGGGCCAACAAGCATAACCCACACCTCCCTATTGAACTGGGACCTTCTCCAATTATCACCTTCATTGTGTTTGACGAAGTAAACATGGAACTCCTCAAAAGGAATTGGGATTTCCCCGATCAATCTATCTCTATCACTAACTCTAGAAAACTCCACATAAGCGGTGCCAAAAGGACACCTTTGAATGCTTCTGAACCCAACTTGCACACTATTGGCCAAGAAATCTTGCAAAACATCTGTAATATTGTCGAAAGGTATCTGACCTGGAGGCAATGGAGTTATTTTCGCAATTGCAAATGTCTCATGCATCCTTGGGCGACGAGCAACGACAACCCTCTTGACACCTACTCTTCCCTGAAATTCTTGAATCTGGAACCCATGGGGAACAAAGGGACGAGGATCAATCGGAATGTTAGCCATTGACGCTGGCGGAACCACCGGTGAGTTGGGAAAGAGAAAGCGACAGAGCGGGGTGCCACAGGGACAAGCGTAGAATGCGAGGGGATAGGAAACTGTTCCTGGATACCAGTATTTTCTTCAGTATCCGACCAGGTATGCGACTTGGTCTTTTGGGCTTTAAACCACTTAAGGAAATTATTGTTGGGCCAAGACTTTTGCGGGAAAGAGGGTATTTTAGACAGAGACAATCCCGGGAAAATCTGGCAGGCGTGATTCCCGCCCTCATTAGAATTCCATGGCGAGTTAACTTTCGCATTAAGCACTGCATTAGCGTAGGAAACGACATGACCTCCCCCCAGTTGACCTCTGGTTTTGAAAAGGAGGCGGTTTTGAATGTTGGTTATAGCCACCAAGAGAACGGTCATCAGTTTTACCTGCCAACTCAATGTTGTTTGGAAAGGAAAGACAACCATTGAGTCCTTTTTGAATAACGTTATTTTCCTTGTGGAAAATCAATCGATCAAAAACTGATTTTTTTGTCTAGGTCTTCTTTTTCCTAGAGACCACATGCCATTCTTTATTTTCCTCATGGTAAAATTTGGTTTCCTCTGCTTGCTAGTTAGGTCCACCTCTCTCCAAAAGGTTGTTGTAACAGACAAAATTTTCATTTTGAAAATCTACAAATATTGTAGATTTCAAAACCCATAGCACGGGAGGAAACATAGAACTTGAAGGTGCGGTCTTGAAGATGAACATCACGAAAGAGATTTGATTTGCCACCAAAGCATGATTAAATTTCTAAACCCACTGTGTGAATATCCAGTTTAAACTTTGCAAGGCCAAAATAAATCACAAGAATGAAGTCCCTTCTTCTAAAACCACTAAAAAAGTTAACTGAGCAACCAAATTTTTTCTGAATAACTTTTTCAAAAAATATCCCTTGAGAGAAATCCAATTTTGGCGCAGTAGGCACATTTGCAGGGGGATCAGAAGGATTGCCAACAACAACTCAATCACCAATGACAACCTGGTGAACAGGAATTTTGATGACAACTCGAGGGAAAATCTTTTCATCAAGGATCAGGAATCTAGCATCAATGGCAACATCTTGGGAAGAAAGAAGAACCAGCCATTTAGATTGAGGCCTCAGAATAAGGAAACCATCTCTTTTAATAGATTTACCTAGAACCGTAGAAGAACAAGAGGCTTTCCATTTTAGGGGACAGTTTTCATCGCCCAAGTCAGAGCCATAAGCTTTAGCCTTAGCCCTAGAAGAGAACTCTAGAACAGCATTCACTCGAACCAGATGAGAGGGGAACCTCACCACTGAATCAACCTGAATTTTTCCCCATTTTCAACATGTCTTCCCTCAAGAGGAAGACCCACAGCATTATGGAGAACCATTCATTCTCCTCTAGCAGAGGAAGAAAGAGAACCCTCGAGAAACTTACCACTCAAAGAGGCCTAGTGTAAGAAACCTTCCAATTGCTTGCCAAAACCTCCATCGAAAAGACCAACAAGTGGTATTACCTTGATCAGGAGAGAACACCGGTGATAATGATTGGAGAGGGATATGTGGATCACCGGTGATCAGTGAGATCACCGGCGTAGGAGCTTAGGGGTGGGTGGGTGGTAGGAGAGCCATCACAACGGAATATCTTTTCTCCTATCTTCGGCGAAGCGGTGGAGGGGTTCATGGAGGTTGGATCTAGATCTGATATATGTGTTGGTGGTGGGTTCCTTTCTCTCGCTTGACTCCTCCCTCCTTTATATAGGCCTTGGGGGTGCCCTAGGATTCCCCCAATAACGTCATATGACTTAGGGAAGGTTCTGGAGCTGCTGGGGGGGGGGGATCTCGTCGTTTCCAACCCTTTTGCAACTATAGGGGCACAACTATATGGCCGGAATATTTGCTCCGGTCGTATAGTTGGTCGTTGAACTTTCGGACTCTTCATTATTTTTATCTCCATTTCTTCATACAAACTCCGTTTTGGGTGTTCTTGGACTCGTTGGATTCGCCCGACGAGGGCTACAACCTCATGGTCTTGGATATTCATTTTGAGAAAGTGGAAAAATTCACATTTCCAACCTCTCAAATGGCTACGTCTGATGCCTGTAGATCCTCCATATTGCATCCTTATGACTTCCTTCCCCGGGATTTATTCCTTTATTATTCCTTAAACCTAAACACAAACCAAAGCCAAGGAAAACTAAGAAAATACTAATAAACTACTAATTTTCCAAAGCTCATATTGAATTTAATGAAAACAAGTAATCATGCATATCAGGCATACCGATAGTTAGATGGAGCATGATATGATAGTAAAATGATACAATTTATATAGCTAAAAGGTGTTGTATTATCATAGCCATCAATGCTAAGGCTGAGGTTTTATCTTGAATAAAAACACATACTAATGTGTTTATCCTTAGCTGATTATAAGCTTGGTCAAATGATTTTAGAGATGAAATGATTCCTAGATTGGTGGCTAGTAAGATGCTTATATTCATTTAACTGATCGATGTTGCATGATGAAATTGGTATAGTGTCTAGATCTAGTGGCATCTGCTACCCTGAATGCTGTTGTGGTGCCTCCATACCTGGAGTGTGCATGGCAGCAGCTGGGTAGCATGGCTTTTTTCTATGTTATAACTGACTGGAAATATTTCCCAGGCCAAGGTTGCATAGACTAAGGCCAATCTCTATATTAAGAACAAATGCTATTGTTGACTCAAAGGATCTAGGGTGAAATCGGCATGTCACCACTATGCTTAACCAAGAGCTCTCTCTCTCTCACCCTAAAAATCATTTTCTTACTCAAAATGATAAGACCGGGTTCTATGATTTATCATAGTGGTAAATAATAACCTGATGATTGGAGAGTTGCTATTGTTTCTGGTTTCTTGGGTTGATCTTGATCATCTCTAGCTTCTACTACTGGCTTACTCCTCCTAGTGACCAGCTATCACTATTCCTAGTTGTTGCTTGCCCACCTCCTTCTCAAGAAAGCTTGTCTTGCTACTCCCGGTGCTAGCTTGGGCTCCTCCTTATCTGAGGAGATCATGCTAACTAATTTGTAGTGGATGGATCTATGGTATACTAATGGTGTTCTTGGTGCTCTTGCTGAATGGGGGAAGTAGACAGAGAATTGTGCTACAACTAGTCACTTCACTTTCTCTTCTTATCTACTTCCTGGGATTGATGCTGTGTTAACAACACACAACCTGCATGCAGTGACTGGGCTGCTTACCAGTGGGCTCTACTAGCTTAGGATTCCATATCTGAGATCTTTTGTTGTGGATTAGTTTGGCTGGAAGTTTGGTATTATCTTGAGTTGGTTAATAATTTGGTGTTTCCAAGTGGATTACTAAACATTAAATGGTGAAACTTAAACCTGGATTATGATGCTTAACCTGAAGCCATTTTTTGATGATAAGAACAGATTTATACATTGTTGAAACTTGCCCCTATTGAGATTAGCTCATTGATGAAGTGATTATAGTGCATCACATTTTTTAGTTTGAGGGCAATCCAATTTTTAACACTTACTAGTTTTGTCGTGGTGGTGGCACGGAAGATGCCATGGGTAGGCTTAGGTTGGGGCCAATGTGAACTAGTGGAATCTAGGGAGGGATGATGTAGTGGTTTCTACACACAGAATACACACACTCGATCTTTACTTTGATCAACAATGGCTATACTTGCTCCTCGAGCTGTATAAGCGAGAGGAAGAAGTCTTTGGTAAGCTCTAAGTGTAAAAATGAATCGACCTCTCTCCTAGGAGACCTTGGCTCACCTTATAAAGGGGTGGCCAGGTTACATCCAGGGCTGACGTGGAGGGCATATTCCTCGAAAATGCTCATCCCAAAGTGGGATCCTTTCCGTGTCTCCCTTCTATCGACGAAAATGGCCCAGAGTGCATGGCATGTGAACCTCGGTCTCTAGGACTGTCACCTCTGTGACGCCTATCCTGCTCCTCTATCCCTCTGACAGTTGTCTGTAGCGCTTGGCATTGTACTGATTCCTGAGGGAGAGACAGTGTGTAGTGTTGACTTCGAGGTTCGCTCTCTCCTTCTCGACCAAGCTTTCCTATGACTTGGCCTCGCCTTGTATGACTCGGACAAGCCTTCACCTGCAAGTTCAATGCTCAGTAGATTATGCGCCGACATACCTTGTATGTTGGCCGAGTCAAGATTAGGTCTCCTTGACCTGGGTTGATTCGGTTGTTACTCGGCCGGTACTTGTTTAACCCAGCCGAGTCATTCCCTAACCTGGTTAATATCTTTAAGGGCTTTCCCCTTTTCCTTAGCTTGACCCTACCCGGATTCATCCCCCCAACATTATTCCCCAAAGCTGGTGCGGTCTTGGCAACTTCAGTCGGCTAGGTCATAGTAGGTTCAAGATACTGGGAAATCATATGCCAGTTTGCCGACTTATATTTCAGTCGGCTCATTTTGGTGATATAACTCGATTCACACTTTGTCATTCTTCTGACTCACTCTGATTTATTCCGAGATAAGCCTCGATTTTCTGAGTCAACTTTCCTCATCCAGGTCATACCCTTAACTTCTTTCGTAAGTTTTATCCTACATGTCAATAATCATTGTGCTACGCCTTATTTTTTGAGCTACAGTAGTAATTACTAACACGGGGACAGTTATCCCTACTAGCGGTCAAGTCGTCGCAGTGTATCTTCGATATCCGCAATGGTTACTGCGACTGGATCATCTCCTGTGTCGTGTTACCTCCGGTGTGGCTCCATTCGGCGGTTGCCAGCGCATGATACTCATGTGTATGCAGCAACTTCCGCACACGCACGATCCCATGACCGCTAGCGGTTCGGGGTTACAAATGGGGGGAGCAGGGTGAAACCCTTAGTCACATTCCCCATTCCCCACTTTCTCATCTTCCTCCTAGCCCTGCCGCTACAAAGCCTTCTTCGCCGCGACCGAGTCGCTCATTTCTGGCATTAACCTGCCGCGCCGCGCGCTCGTGTCCAGCCCTCGCTCTGCTCCGGACTAGCTCAACCGCTTGCAACCGCGCTTTCTGCCACCGCGACGGGTCCATGGCAATCTAGGCCTCTTCCCTCCGCCATAATTTCTTCCTCTTTTTCTACCTCCGAAGATCCCATGTCGAGCTCTCATAGCATCGCCATTGCCGAAGAAGAAGACACCACCACCGTCCCGAAGCGCAGTTCCTGGTAAGGGTCTAAGGTGACTTGGCGAGAGATAGAGTGGCTCATCAAGACGCGTCGCATCCCTGCCGTGGTAACTTGTTGAATACCCGACCCAGATCTCGCCCCCATCGTTCAGCCGAGTGAGTTTGTAATTTTCTTGTTGCACTTTGCTAGAGGATTCGGTCTTCCCCTTAGCGATTTTGCCAAGGAGTTTCTAGAGTTCTTTGGCCTCCAGCCTCACCACCTTATGGCTAATGCCATTTTTATCTTTTGGCTTTTATCTCAGCCACCGAAGGATACTTTGGACTCTGGCCCTTTGTAGTCATTTGGTCTAAATTCTTCCAAATCCGTGCCAATGTTGTGCCGGATAAAAGCATGCGCCCTTCTGAGAAATCTCTAACCCAGTGCGGCGCTGCCTCCATTACACCAAGGAAGAAGTCTATCTTACCCCGAGTCACGGGCCTTGAGTCATGCAAGAAATGGCACATGTCGTTCTTTTATGCAAAGAACGGTGGCAAGGAGGACAAGATCCGTCTACCGGCTTTCTCTGTCGGCACACCCACACAGATGAATTGGAATTATGATCCGAAGAGGACCGATGCCCTTGCCGAGTCATTTGAGCTCCGAAGTAGCTGACCTAGGCTGGGCTGCACGAAGAAGACCTGATGGCTGCCTTTGTTAGTAGCCGGATCTTCCCATTTCAGATGCGCTCCCATAAGCAATGTTACATGAGTGGTCCCTTGGATCCGAATCGAGTTTACACCATTGAACTCGACGACGATCAGATTCAGAAGTGTCTCCGGGCAATTTTTAAGATGAATATGAATAAGGATTGGAAGTGGAGCATGAAGCCCTTCACTCGCGACAATACCCCTCCCACGGTAATTCAACTTCGACTCATTTCTTCCGAGTCATATTTTACTGCTGCTACATTGAATATCTGATTTATTTTTGTACTTGTATTCTTTAGAAATTTGATGAGCAATTGTCGGAAGATAGCGAGATTCTTGCCCTTCCTTGGAGCAAGGATCGTGATACTTCAGATAACGGCGAGCGTGATTCAGATGAATTCATTTTGAAACCTGACTCGGCCTCCGTCTAAACTCGGGGTAAGGATTCCAACCGACCCGAGGATGATGACTCAGATGAAGTTGAAGTTCTTGAGGTATATGATCCAGCGCCCATCTCATATGCGTAGCCGGCTTCTTTTCCTCCAGCTGACCCGACGGTCCAGGTGCATGAGGTGGATCCCCTCGCCGTGGGAGGCCAAGTGTCGGTGAGGAAACAGGTCGCGCCGAAAGATCCTTCGGCTGAAGATCCCAAGAAGTGAATCAATAGATCCGCTAAAAAGGCTCCTAAGACCAAGGCTATGCCTGGAGTTTCTGGGTAAGTTTTTTTAGAACTTGTATTTCTTGTTTCTCTCTTTCTTTTCCTTAATAAATTCTATTTTCATATCTCGGTAGTGCTCCCCTTGTTATAAATCAAAGCGGTTCGAGTATGGCCTCTCCCATTACTCGGCAGCCATCACCACCAACCCAGAGTGAGGTCCATGTTCCCAGCCCGGCTCGAGATAATCCTCCTCCTGTACCGACTAATATCCCACCTCAGCAGGAGGAGGTAGAGGCTAGTGCTGATGGTGACGCCGACACCTCTATGCTAGATCAACCAAATGCTCCGGCTTCACCCATGGAGATTGCCAAGGATCAACATGCCTAACCAATGCCCGCCGAGGCGCCGGCTCTCTTGGCCTCTATCCAAGACCCATCTCCCTTGGCTCCAGTATCTGCGCTAGCGCCTTTCGATTCTTCCAAGACTCAGCAAGAAGACCAAGCTCAGCAGAAGTCATGTTCATAGTTTACCTCTCCTTTTGCATCTCCAACGGCCGCTCCAATCGCAGCTCGGCCGAACAAATCTCATCCAACTACCGAGGCCTCTGCTAAGGCCAAGAAAGGTGGAGCTGCCAAGCCCGTTCATAAGAAGACTGGGCCTATTTCTTCTCATCCCAGCATCATTGAGATATTCTAGAAGGGTGCTCCCGCTTCTGCCTCTTCTTCTACTGGCGACCCACAAATGGTGCTTCACAAGATCCCATTGGCCGAGGCAGCTGCCCAACAGGTACGAGAGGATAAGGGTAAGGTGTTGTTGTGCACTTTGAGTGGTGGGAGCCTTGGTTCCTTGAAGGAGTATGCTATAAATTGGAACGCTGCCGATCAGGCAGAAGTTAGATCAGGGCCCAGTCCTGGACCAAGGTACTTTGGCCTTCCCGATATCAGCAACCGCCTGCATCTTGCCAGCCGAGTTATCCTAGAAGTTGATGGCATGAATGAGGTAAATACCTCGGTCTACACTTATACCTTTTCGCATAATGTAGTATATACCTATTAGTCCCCGAGCTTCTGACTGAATGATTTATCATTCAGTTGGATGCTCTCTTCATTTATTGATTTAGTGTAGCCGGTACGTAAAACGAATCATTTTAACTTAGACAAGATTTTTCTTAGCTTCGAATATCAATCCACCTAGATCTGGATCAAGTTTTACTTGGTTCAGATCTTTCAGTTTAGCTTCGAATATCCAGCCACCTAGATTCGGATCAAGTTTTACTTGGTTCAGATTCTACAGTTTAGCTTTCAATATCTAGCCACCTAGATCCGGATCAAGTTTTACTTGATTCGGATTTTATAGTTTAGCTTCGAATATCCAGCCATCTAGATCTAGATCAAGTTTTACTTAGTTCGGATCTTTCAGTTTAGCTTCAAATATCCATCCACCTAGATCCGGGTCAAGTTTTACTTGATTCAGATTTTACAATTTAGCTTCAAATATCCAGCCACCTAGATCCGGATCAAGTTTTACTTGGTTCGGATCTTTTAGTTTAGCTTCAAATATCCAGCCACCTAGATCTGGATCAAGTTTTACGTGGTTCGGATCTTACAGTTTAGCTTTGAATATCTAGCCACCTAGATCCGGATCAAGTTTTACTTGGTTTGGATCCTACAGTTTAGATTTGAATATCTATCCACCTAGATTCGGATCAAGTTTTACTTGTTTCGGATCTTATAGTTTAGCTTTGAATATCTAGCCACCTAGATCCGGATCAAGTTTTACTTGATTCAAATTTTACAGTTTGGCTTCGAATATCCCTCTAAACTAAAAAGCTTTGTTCTTGTAGATTGTGCACAATCGGTGCACATCCGAGTTTCAAAGGCTGCTCTTCTCTCATAGAAAGCTGCAGATGAAGTATATGAAAATGGTGCCTATTTTGAAGAAAACTGGTGAGTTCACTAAATTTTACTTCCGATTTTCTTCAAAAATTTGCTCTTCTTCCGATTTTCCCACTGATATGTACATCCAAGCTAACTTTTCACCTGCCTTTGCTCAGCGAAACTTGATAGCCGGAACAAGGTGTTTACTGAACAAGTCGCTAAGCTTGAAGGTAATTTGGATGCTTTTACTTCGGCAATTCTGTTAGTGTACCCTTGTTTAATAAGTATCTCATGGTTTTTGCCTCGGCTCAGCCAATTTAAATAATCTTGCAGCATCGCATCAAGAGTGCATTTCTATGCCTGATATGATGCTACATTTTCTAGAACAAGCAGGGGACCACTCGGCAAATCTGAAGGAGAAGGACGACGAAATATCTCGCCTACGTGCCGAGGTTGAGTCCTTGAAGAAAAACCATAAGTCTGAGCTAGAAAAGCTTGACCAAGAGTTATCTCATGAAAATGACAAGCTGACTCTTCAAGTTCAAAAGGGGCAAGAGCTCCTTAGCACTGCCGAGGATACCGCCAGTTCTTGCAAGGACGAGCTTGCTCGGCTGGAAAGGAAACAATCTGAATGGAAGTCTGACCTTGCTCGGATTATTCAGTTCATCCATAGTAAGTTTTTTTCCATACTCATGAATATTGTTCGAGTTGTTCTCTACCACTTTTTGTTGACTCATGTCTTGCTCCCTTTTCAGAAATATTTTTGGAGTGCAAGACTCAGAGCGCTAAATGCATGGTGAATGCTTGGGCTCGCCGAGGTGAGCCCCATGATCCGAAGCGTGAGTACTCCATGGAGGACTACTTGGTCGGTATTGCTGCTGCAATGAAACCTACGAAGGCATTCAGAAAGGATCTTGTGGACGCCACTATCCGGGTGCTCCGTGTGCTCTGGACGTAAACCGAAGCTAACTCGGTTGCCTATGCTTGCGGCGAAATTAATGGACTGCGAGACATAGCTCAACCTCTGGAGTGAATCTATAATGCGAGTCAATGCTGACATGGCTCTTACTGTCGTACTATCATGGTACAAAAACACTTGCCTCGACACTTTGATGAATTTGCGCTCCAGCTCTCCTTGGATCAGTGACCCGTAGTACATCACACGTCGACAAGCCCGTTCTTATCATCTCATCCAATATGCCAATGTGCATGGGTGGAATGAGGGGCTGAGTTTCCTTCTGGATGACATTCATGAGGATGCCGAGGCAGAAGTCGATGATCAGTCTGGAGAATATACCAAGGATGAAGAAAGCGCTGAAGAGGAGGCGGTAGATCAGACGAGCAAGGAGAAGGTTCGGATCAAGAGGCCGAGGTCTGGTCTTCCTCCAAGGGGACCGAAACATCTCAGGCTCAATCTGAGGTTTCTCGCAAGGAAACCAAGGTTCAAGACACCGAAGCTGCCCCTGTTGAAGCCAAGGTATCCTCCGCAGAAGCCGAGGTGAATACCTCGGAGGTCCCTACTCTGGAGGTTGCTTCTCCTCCACACACTGATGATTCGACCCCAGCTACCGCCTGAACTTAAGAAAACTTGAATTTTGTTAAGTCCCCGATATGCCGGGTGCATGATGTAAGAAACAATTATTGTCTTTTTGCTACTATGTGGTTTGTATATATTGCATCCTTTTGGGCATCATCCTCTAAATTCATGTTTCTTGTTATTCCGAGTCAATCATTCGGTCCGTGTCTACCATTTTTCGGTGTTCGACTTACGGGTCCGAGATAAATAGACTGAATTAACAATACTTAGAAATTATGAATATAAGCTCAAAATAAATTCACAAAATGATTAACTACAAAAAATACAGAGCTTAGTAAGAAATAAAACATAAGTCGGCTCGTGTACTATTCTTTCCTTAGTCATTTTTCATGTGTTCGACATTCGTCAACTTTTATCTTGCTTACTATGAAGCCTATTTTTTGGACAACAGTAAGTCAAAGTGTTGGCCTTTGATCTCGACACATTACTAAATCGGTCTAAGAATGAGAAATATAAGCCAGCCGACATATAAAAATGCATATGAAAAGAACAAGTTCATTAAGGCAGTCCCCGAGTTACAGCTCGAGGTGCCGATATTTCATTGATTAACTCATTGCCGATATATAATCCGACATATGAAGGTTCGAGATACATACACTTCTCCTAAGTGTAAAAAGGACGAAGTAAAACTACATTCCATGGCCTCTTTGATTCGTCTCCTGACCAATCTTCCTTATTCTTCTCTTGTGCTTGAGCATCTATAAGATAGTATGCATCATTGTGCAAAGCTTCGCTCACAATAAATGGGACCTCCCATGGGGGTGATAATTTATGCATGCCGGCTGTGCGCTGCACAAGCTGAGGCACTAGATCTCCCTCTCGAAAGACTCGAGGGTTTACTTTATTGCTATGATAGCGTCTGAGATCTTTTTTATATATGGCGGATCTAGGCAATGCCAATTCCCTTGCCTCTTCTAAAAAATCAACATCATCTTGCCGGGTTATTTCGTTCACTTTGGCGCCTGTGTACTGGGTGACTCTAGGTGAATCATGCACTATGTCGACTGGTAATACAACTTCTGCCCCATATACCAGAAAAATGGCGTATAGCCTGTTGATCTATTCGGAATTGTCCTCAAGCTCCATAAGATGGCCAAGATCTCCTTAATCCGACACCCTGCGACTATTTGTAGTGGCTTAGTGAGCCAGGGTTTTATCCCGGACAATACAAGTCCGTTGGATCTTTCAACTTGCCCATTCAATGTGGGATGAGAGACTGATGCAACATCAAGTCTTATTTGCTTTTCTTGGCAGAAACGAGCAAAAGCTCCCTCGGCAAAATTTGTGCAATTAGTGATTATACTGTGTGGGTATCCATATCGTAGGATAATATCCTCGAGAAATTTCACAGCTGTCATCCCATCACACTTTCTTATTGGCTTTACCTCAATGCACTTTGTGAATTTGTCTACCATTACCAAGATATGGGTCATGCCACCACGAGCTGACTCAATTGGGGCGACTATGTCCAAGCACCATATAGCAAATGGCCATGAGATGAGTATTGTTTTCAATTCGGATGAGGGCATATGAATTTTGCTTGCATACCTCTAGCAGCCATTGCATTTCCTCACAGATCTAGTGCATCTTTTAGCGCACTGGGCCAGTAAAATCCATGCCAGAAAGCTTTGGCTACTAAGGCTCTGGATGAGGCATGATGCCCGCATTCACCTTGATGTATATCTAAAAGGATCTCTTGTCCTTCTACTGGGTTAACACATCTTTGAAGCACACTTGTGATACTTATTTTGTACATCTCTTTGTTTATTATAGTGTAGGATTTGGCCCTGCTCACAATTTGCCTAGCAAGGACCTCATCACTCGGCAAGATTTCATCTTTGAGGAACATAAATATTGGTCGTGCCCATTCTGGTACCTCATGTACCAGGGTAATTGTTTCATCAATTTCCATTGTCTCTGCCAACATAACTTCTACTGGATTATCTTGACCAGTCCCCGGGTCCTGCGAGGAAGTCCCCGAGTTTGCCGAGTTAGTCCCCGGGTTATCCTGTTTATACCTCCCATCTATGTCCATTGAGACTACCTCGGATCCTAGATCTGCCGAGATGGATTGACTTAGATTCTGGTGATGGGTTAATCGATGGTTTTCTTAAATGCACAAGGGCTATGCCGGGTGGAATTGATTGCCTGGATGAACCAATTTTTGACAAGGTATCTACGGCATCATTTTCTGCCCGGGGTATATGCTGAAATTCACACCCATCAAAATTAACACTAATCTTTTGCACATGGAATATGTATAAAGCCATGTTTGCATCCAGTGCATCCCAATGGCCCAACACTTGCTGAATCACAAGGTCCGTATCATTGAAACATAAAATCTGATGTATACCAACATCCTTTGCCACTTTTAGGCCATGAACAAGTGCTTCATATTCGGCTACATTATTTGACGCAACAAAATGTATTTGCAGTACATATTTCAGTTGGTCTTTTTTGGGTGAGGTTAGCACTATCCTGGCTCCTAGCCCATTTCTCAACTTGGATCCATCAAAATGCATTTTCCAATAATTGGAATCAGGCAATGGTGGCTCATACTACATTTTGGCCCAGTCGACAAAAAAAGTCGGCCAGTGCCTAAGATTTGATTGCATCTCGTCTATCGAATTGAGGAGCATAAGAGGATAATTTAGTCGCCCATTTGGCTATTTGTCCGCTGGCATCTGTATTTCCCATTATCTCGGATATTGATGCCTCACATATCACCTTAATAGGGTGTTCTTCAAAATAATGTTTCATCTTTTTTGTCGACATATACACACCGTATGCCATTTTTTTGTAGTGTGGGTAATTTTGCTTTGAGGCTGATAATACCTCACTGAAGTAATAGACTGGCCTCTGCACCGACTTACCTTCTTATTCATGCTCCACCACTATCACAACACTTATGACTCGGTTAGTCGCTGCTCTATAGAGCAACATCAGCTATTTTGATAGTGGTGAGGCTAATATTGGTGCAGAGGCTAGTATTTTCTTTAATTCATGAAAGGCGCTATCTACATGTGTTGTCCAGATGAACTTATCTGACTTTGTAATCAATTGATATAAGGGAAATGCCTTTTCTCCGAGCCGACTAATGTACCGACTTAATGATGCCAGACAACCTGTAAACTTCTGGATATTGTTGAGGCACTTGGGCAGCTCCATACGTTCTACTGCTTGAATTTTAGTCGGGTTTGGTTCGATACCTCAGATGGACACGAGGAAATCGAGTAATTTTCCGGCTGGTACACCAAAGGTACATTTTCCTGGGTTGAGACTCATTCAGAATCTTTTGATATTCGAGAATGTTTGTCAGATATCATCTAGAAGCGTGTGGCTCTCATTGTTTTTTATCACCACATCATCCACATATACTTGGACGTTTTTCCCAATTTGATCATGTAAACATTTTTGCATGCATATTTGATACGTTGCCCCTGCATTACGTAAGACGAATGTAATGGTGCGATAGCAATAAGACCCATACGGGGTGATAAATGCAGTCTTTATTCTTTCTCCTGTTACATGATGAACTGGCCTGGAAAATTCGGCATTCTCCATTTCGGAGTAACCATCATTGTATTTGTTTGGCTCCGGCTTATGCGGAACTAGTCATGCATCCCTTTCTTGCCGAGGTTAATACCTTGGCTGGTGCTGCTGTGGACGATGTTATCCTCCTCCATCCGAATGGTGCGGGCCGGGGTTACGCCGCCCGTCATTCCCTCAACTACCATTGCCTTGACCGGAATTTATATTCCCGCTATTACACATTTCCCTTTCCAGCCACTGCCGGATCATACAGCACTATCCTCTTGTTCCTTCTGCCTGATGTTACTGCTTTATCTTTTCTTGGACCATCACCCGACGATAATGTTGCCTCAGCTGATGCTGCAGGAGAACCTCCAGCCAAATGAACGACTTGGGAGCCATTGGGCCTGGCTGGGTTATTTTTGAGTATTTCTTCATTTTTCGGATTCGATATGCAAACCAGCTCATTGACTCGGTCCTTTTGCCTCTACTGGGCTTCGTTGGTCAGAACAGGTATCTCAGCGGCAGCTGCAGCCATTAGGTGTTTTGCAGGGGTGCTTTATCTTGGCAACCCTGGGTCAACCGAGTCATCTGCCTTTGCACATGCTCTTTGTCTATATCACTTAGGAGGTTTTTCCCCCTTAGTCACACTCCATCCATTCTAGATGGGCTAGTGTTTAGCTTATTGCCCTTTGCATAATCACGCAAAGTAATATTCAATGATTGTTGGAGCTCTACTACTTTTTTAGCTCCAGCCAGCACCTTCTGCCGGGTCTGCTCCACCTCGGCTTGCGCCTGAGACGGATCTACAGTAGGAGCTACAGGGGTGGTTAAACTATCTATAGCCTCACGGAGTATATTTTCCGGCCTCTCCAACGGAAGAAATCTCGAGCGCGTCGCCCTGGGGTGACGTTATCCGGATCCACTAGGTTTTCCACCGCCGGGTCTGCCATTGCCGGATCACTACTCGTATCGGCTCATGCGCCTGCTGCAGGTGTTGTCATCATTACCTCTATGCTGCCTGCAGGGTGAGTGATACGCGGACCACTAGCAGAGCTGGGGGGAGGCTCTCCTGAAAGGATGACTCGACGTGGGTAGACACAGGAGACGTCGACGCTGATGTAGATCTTGTGTGCTCCTAGGTTGATGAAGACGCTGTTGCATGGGGGTGGCCACGCTCCGAAGTTGCGCGTGTTGTCGCTGACGTAGTCCCAGAGGTCGAATCTCTAGACTAAGCCAGAGACGATGTGCTCGCTAGTGACGATGAAGTTTCCCGTCCGGATCTTGACTCCAGCTACCACCACTGCTGGCCCCATGGTGGGCGCCAACTGTCGTGGTGGTGGCACAATAGATTCCATGGGTAGGCTTAAGTTGGGTCCAATGTGCACTAGTGGGATCCAGGGAGGGATGATGTAGTGGTTTCTACACACAGAATACAAAAATTCGGTCTTTACTTTGATCAACAATGGCTACACTTGCTCCTCGAGCTATATACGCGAGATGAAGAAGAAGCTCTCTAGTAAGCTCCATGTGAATTATGAATCGACCTCTCTCCTAGGAGGCTCTGGCTCACCTTATAAAGGGGTGGCTAGGTTACATCTAGGGCTGACGTGGAGGGCATATTCCTCGAATATGCTGATCCCAAAGTGGTAATTTGGTGGGAGCCTTTCCACGTCTCCCTTCTATCGACGACAATGGCCTAGAGTCCACGACATGTGAGCGCCGGGATCTAGGACTATCACCTCCATGATGCCTCTCCTCCTCTGTCCCTCTGACCGTTCTCTGTAGTGCTTGGCACTGTACAGATTCCTGAGGGAGAGACAGTGTGTAATGTTGGCTTCGGGGTTCTCTCTCTTCTCAAGCAGGCTTCTCTATGACTCGGCGTCGCCTTGTATGACTCAGCCAAGCCTTCACCTGCAAGTTCAATGCTCAATAGATTATGCGCCGACATACCTTGTATGTCGGCCGAGTCAAGATTAGGTCTCCTTGACCGGGGTTTATTTGGTTGTTACTCAGCCAGTACTTGTTTAACCCGGACGAGTCATTCCCTAACTCGATTAATATCTTTAAAGGCTTTCCTCTTTTCCTTAGCTTGACCCTACCTTGGGTCATCCCCCCAACAGTTTAATTTTTGTTATGTTTTGCAGGGACAAAATAATAAGAATAAAAGAAATGAAAAGATCAGCTAGGAAATTTAGTCTAGGATTTTCCTTTTTATACCTTTCTAATCCTTTTTATTTGGAGAATTTTAAGTACATTTTAATATTTGTTTTAGTTATTAAAGTTTAATATTTTCTTTATTTACATACTTGTAATATATTATTTATTGTAATCAATTTCTACTTCCTTTGTTGTAAGATGTTAAGTAGACATTATTGTAATAAGTATATCTCTTATACAAGCAATTCTTTATCTTCAAATTTTTGTAATAAAGATTATTATTATTTAAACAATATTATATTGTGGTTATGGAATATTCTATAATATCTTGAGATTTAAATTTGAATCCAAGTTGTATTTCAATTGTGTTAACTCATGTTTTAACTTTGAATTCAAATTGTTTTCAACAAAAGCAACAAAATCAATAAAGGTCATGTTAAAATCCATAGCACTTGTGCTGGCGTTTACACTAGAAAAAGTGAGATCTCGATCACTATGTATCCCTTTAGCTTTTCGCGAAAATTTCCTGGATTTTCTTATGCATGAATGCAATGCACACACATGTGTCCTCTATATTTCTACGTGCTAATCCTGGGATGTTATAGTCCAGCTGCGGTGACCAAGCATACCACTTCATGATATAGTATACTATAGTCGTTGACATAACACCAATGAAACATTGTTCCACCAGCATTACATCTCTTAGAGTGGTATAACAGAAACACAGCTGGTCCAAGACATGACCATATGTTACAACTCGACTCTTTAGAAAAGATTCAGAGAACACTCTAGGTTATAGAGAGAGAAAACAACTTCTTACACCGAAGAATCAGAAATAACAACTCAAAACTATCATACTAATAAGACTAGTATCTAAACTATTAGGCTTGCAATTGCTGCTATTGCAATTCTCTATAGAATTAGGTTCTATGGCTAGAGATTATACTCCTATCAAATCAGAAACTTCGACTTCACTTTAGTTGATGTATATCTTGACTCCATTGACTTTAATGAAGATCTTGAGATTTCGATGTCGATTCCTTCGACTTTGGTCAAGTTGATGTTGACATCATCGTTATTGGCTTAAGAATCTAGCAAGGGTTAAGAAGATATGGTTGAGTACAAACGTACTCAGCAAGTTCACTAAAAAGGAGTGTATGATGCACTATATATAGCCACGGACCATAGGTCATAGGCTATGTAGGTTTTCGTAAACATTTCTTCAAAGGTTGCTTTTATTCTAAAAAGCTATGTTCGTCAGCCTTCATAGGTTCACCAGAACTTTCGTGGAGTTCCTTTCCTGCAGCAGTCGCAGCTCATGCTGCGGTGACCCAGCATACCACTGCATGACGTAGTAGACTACAGTCGTTGACATAACACCAATGAAACACCATGCCACCAGTATTATATCCCTCAGAGTGGTACAACAGAAACATAGCAGGTCCAAGACATGACTATTGGTTACAACTCGACTCTTTACAAAAGATCTAGAGAACACTCTAGGTTATATATAGAGAAAGTAACTCCTTATAGAAAAGAACGAGAAATAAGAACTCAAAAATATCATACTAATAGACTAGTATCTAACTATTAGGCTTGAAAATGCTGCTATTGCATTGCTCTACAGAAGTAGGTTCTATGGCTAGATATTATACTCCTATCTAATCAGAAACTTCGTCTTCACTTTAGTTTATGTATATGTTGAATTTCTTCACTTCATTGAAGAACTTGAGCTTTTGGTGTTGATTCCTTTGAGCATAACTTGGTATTGACTTTGTCTTTATTCGCTTCAGAATCTAGCAAGGGTTAAGAAGATATGGTTGAGTACGAGCGTACTCAGCAAGTTCACTAAAAAGGAGTGTTTGATGCACTAGCTACAGTCATAGACCATAGCTCTCAGGCTATGCAGGTTTTCATAAACATTTCTTCAAAGGTTCCTTTTATTCTGAAAAGCTATGTCTATTAGCCTTCACAGGTTTACCAGAACTTTTGTGGAGTTCCTTTGTTGCCACGTTCGTAGCTCCTTCCTAGAACAGGGAGTAACATGTCACAAGTTTTACACTCTGCAGAGGTGTGTTACTTTACCCATGAGAGATCTTAGCTTTGCTGCACATCCGAGTTGCTGGCTCATTCACACTTCCTTGGTATGAGGCCCAGACTAAGATGCAAGACAATCACTTCCCTTATCCATGACCCCACATGGAACACGAATCTTCAGGCAAGCCACATCTCTGTTAAGCCCTCTTTCGGGCAAGCTACAACTCTGAGAGGCCGCCGAAGACTCTAGTGAGCATACAATGTCCCTGGTCGCCTCATCGATATGAGGACCTAGCTATGACCGTCCCTCACAGATAGTCTAGACACCAAGATCGCTGGGACTAAGGGGTCCCACCCATGGTGAGCCTCGTAAGGTACACCGCACCACGAGATGGTCATCCGTTCATGTGAAAGGAAAAATATCCAGCTGACTTCTCTGTCCCATTCCAAATCTCATGGTTAACGCGTGATATATGATGCAAGAATCACTGACGACATTGGTTGTTAAGTCCTAGATAATATGTTCCTTTACCACCGGAACTTTCATAGTAGGTTATTACATCTTGGTAAATAACCCATAATCATATTATTATGAAAATAATGTTTTTTGACCTTTTTTAAATGCAGGTGATGACAACACAGGATTTGCAAAAAAATTGATAGAAAATAACCAAAGGACATGAGCAAGTGTGAACTTGCCTTTTGTGATTGCAAGATTATGCACTCACGGTCTTCGGGATAATAGAAGATCCAATATCTAGAAACAACATCATTGGTCGGGTAAGGACTAATGTTTAAAGAAGGAATATGCTATTATGCATAAGTAATCATTGCATTTTATAAAACTCCCAAAGTGAATCCCCAATACTATAGGTGAGTTGAACTTAGGTGATTTCTTTAAGAGTTGGTTTATCTTCAATTTTTACTTCGCAAGCAAATGCATTTATAAGGAACTTAAGTTTTCACACCCAAAATATAAAGTGTAAAGAAATCTAAGATTGAGGATAATTGCCATCTGGTGACTATTATAAAAGTCCATGTATTGGTTTGTTAAGAGTTGAAGGAAATTATTATAGATTGGTTGTTTGAAGTGGCAAAAAGAATAACCTTCGAATGATGGGGATATGCCGAGTGGGGTATGCCCAGCAGGACGTTTCCTATTGGCCCATGCTACCAGTGAGTGGGCCTGCAGGACGTCGACTGGATCACGACCCAAGAAGGATCTAGGTGACTGGAAGCTGGAGGCCCAGAAGCGTAGCTAGGCCCAGTCAGATTAGGTCAAGCACCCTCCGAGTCCGTATCCATCTCGGTTGTAGATCTGTAAACCCTAGCGAGGTGAGTCTATATAAACCTCCCTAGGGTACGCATAGAAATCACGTTCCATCATACACCCCCTGTGACTTGTTGCCTAGTCATCGAGCTCGCCCTTGTACTCTCTCATCAATACAATCTAGCAGGACTAGGTCTTTACCCTCCGGGGGGCGAACCTGGGTAAAACCCTGTGTCTCCGCCCTCATCTCGCACCGCAGATGGCTGGCCGCCCTTTCTCCTTGTTCTACTATTCGCTGCCAATTGCAGCATCTGCCGTGGGCATTCCCATGACAGTGGCGCCCACCGTGGGGCATGGCCGGTCAGGCTAGTGTTCTGCAATGATATCCAATCTTCCAATCAACGAGACGATCGCCACCGGACGCATGATCGCCATCGGTGAGATCCTACAGATCTTACCGAGCCGCTACGTCCTGACGGCATGCCCTGTCAAGCACATCGTGATCATGCCGGTCGGCACGATCAGCCTCTTCGTCGGCTTCACCGACGTCATCGTCTCAGAGGACTCGGCTCGCATCCGTGAGTCTCCACCGTGCGATCGTCTCTCTGAGAGTCAGGTCCGCACCATCCACCGCCTCGCCTCTGAGTACGACTCGTCCAACAGCAACATGGCCGAGACCAGCATGGCCGCGGATGACGCAGCCCTCAACGACGAGGCCGACTCGGCGATCCCGGTGTCAGCCGCCGGATCCATCATCGTCACATCACCCGCGGGCTCCATCACCCACGTCTCCAACGTGGGGGACTTTGAGGATCCTTCCATCCTTGGGATCTTTGACTCCGACTCAGGGTCGGAGAACTCCGGCGACTTCCACGCCGGATCAGGTCGCTTCATCGCGACCTACATGGAGGGTGGCACGAGCGCCCCGCAAGACCCTTTCTCTATGCCAATCCCACCAACCGCGATGGCGACGGAGGTCGAGGAACTCCTCCTGCGACTGGAGGAGGTGATCTGCAAGGAACAGCCCGAGCGCGAAAAATTTCGCCTCGAGCAAGTAACGGTGCACGAGCTCTTTCTCTACCACCAGTGCCGCATCAGGTTGCGCCTGAACCCCACCATTCAGGGCCACGCCCTGAACTTAAACGACGAGATCGACCCGGCCCGCATGGCCGACCGCGCGGCCTGTGAGAATGCGCCGCCGGGAGGAAGTGCTCGGTCGCCACCAGGCGCAACGGCGAACGGTGCTCCCCCCACCAGTCGGCCGCACACCACCCCCGGATCAACCAAGGATCATGATCTTCCCGCAAGAGAGGCATGAGAACGGCCTCCCGCTGTTCTCCACTCCAATGGACAACATCATCGCGAGTCAAGCCACGGTCGACAGCATACACGTGATGGGTGAAGGCGTGTTGCAGATCCAGTACGCCAAGGCCCTACTCGCCAATGCCGTCGAGCAGCAAACCGCAGGCGCCGATTTGCGGGGGCGCATGTACTCCCGCTCTTTAGGAAGCAGGACGGCCTCGAGCGGCCACCCAACTATGGCAAATACTCTCAATTTCCCACCTCCCGAGCACCTGCAGCTCCAGCCGCAACCCGCGAACGCGACACTCTCCACCAACGACCCGCGACCGATGAATAACATGGTCGCTGCCAATGGGCATCCAGTTGACGCGTGGACCCACATCATCAACAACCAAAGCTGGCACGCACACCAGCCCGACGACCTGAGGCACACCCTCATGAACCGCCACGACGGCGAACCAAAGGGCTCCCTCAGCCGGGTTGGCCCCCAGTTCTTTTGGCCAATGATCCGAGGCGAAAAATACCCGTCGAACTTCAAGGTGCCAAAGGAGATCGAGAAATAAGATCCCTCGTACGACCCGTCCGTATGCCTGGACATACCTCATGTCGATGGGAATCGCCGGCCACACCGACCTACTCGCCGCTCTCTACTTCTCCTGATGATGGAGGGAGCGAGCCATCAATGGATCAACACCCTCCCCGTAGACAACATCGACTCATGGGAGGATATGCGCGACACCTTCGTTAGGCATTTCGAGGTCTCCTACACCCCCTCCACCACCATCGAGTACCTGGAGCGATGCGTCCAGGGACCCTGCGAGTCGACTCGCAGCTGGGTCCAGCGGTAGCAGGACCTATGGTTCAATGCGACCGGTATCCACCTGGACACGGTGATACATTGCTTCAAGACCTCATCCCGCTACGATCCCTTGGTCGCCAAGCTCAAGCGGGTGTACAAGACACTCGATAACATACAAGACCTCCTCGAGATCACCATGCGGTACACGGAGGAGGACCCGAACCAAGAAACCAACAACGAGTCGGGAGGAAATCGCCGCCCGAGCGGCCACGACAACGGGAGACGACCCGAGCTACGCTACAGAAACACTCACCTCACCGGCAAGCGCCACGGTGATGGGCGAGTCGACTTCTTCACCAATGCCGGCTACACGCCACGCGAGCCCAAAAGCTTCTGCCGTGATGGAGGCCAGCGCCGCGACAGCGGAAACTACAAGGCGAGGCCGAAATTCGACCCCGCGGCTCTCCTTAACCATCCCTGTGTGTTCCATAGCAGGGAGGGGAAGCCCGCCACGCACTCGACTGCCGACTGCCACTATCTGAAGGAGATCAAGAAGGCACTGCGCACGGGAGGACCCGACAACCACCTGCCGAACGACGAGGCATTCGGCAACAACGTCGAATCACTCCACACCTTCACCGGGTTCAGCACCAAGTGTGATAAGAAGGTCATCGCCCGCGTCGTCGCCGTTAACGCGGTGTCCAAAGTCGACGTCCCCCGCTTCCTCAAGTGGTCCGAGCAGTGGATCACCTGGACCCGCGAGGACCACTCGCCACAGATCGAATTTCCGGGACGAGTCGCCTTGGTGGCGAAGCCCAAAGTGGGCGACTATTGGATCCCCAAGACGCTGATAGATGGCAGGAGATCCATCAACATCCTCTACCTGGACACGTTCGGGCGACTGCGGCTCCCGCAGTCGATGATCGAGACGACCTACACCACCTTCCATGGCATCGTCCTCGGTCGGAAGGCGTACCTGATCGGCAAGGTGACACTGCCAGTCACCTTTGGCACACAGCCAAACTTCCGCACCGAGCGGATCGTCTTCGAGGTGGTGCCTTTCAACAGCCCCTACCATTGTGTCCTGGGGCGGCAAGCGTTCGCCAAGTTCATGGCAGCGCCACATTACGCATACAATGCGATGAAGCTCCCAGGGCCGTGCGGCATCATCACCGTCCACGGCAACCCTGACATGGCCACGGAGTGCAAGGCCAAGGGCGCCGAGCTCGCTGACACTGTCATCATCGCAGAAGCCAACCACACAGAGGAGCTCGCCAAGTACACGAGCAGGGTCAACAATGACGACCCCACAATACTCAATAAGCCCAACTCGGAGAAAGGCGGCTCAACCGCATTCGAGGCAACCACGCACACGCGCTCTGTCGAGCTGGTCCCGGGCGACTCCAGCCAGACGGTGACGATCGGGACAGGCATGAGCCTAGCATAGGAAGGCGATCTGATCGAGTTCCTCCGTGAGAATTGTTACATCTTCGCATGGAAGCCATCTAACATGCCTGGTGTCCCAAGGGAACTCGCTGAGCACAAACTCAACGCCGACCCTAAAGAACGACCCATCAAGTAGTCGTTGTGGCCCTTCAATGAAGAGTGCCGCCGAGCAATCGCCGAGGAGGTGCAGCGTCTACTCGCTGCAGGCTTCATACGGCCAATCAAATACTCCAAGTGGCTGGCAAACCTAGTCCTGGTCGAGAAGAAGAATGGGACCCGGAGAATGTGTATCGATTACACAAACCTCAACAGCGCCTGCCCAAAGGAGCAGTTCGTCCTCCCGTAGATCGATCAAATCATCAACTCGACTGTGGGCTCGGAGTCGCTGTGTTTCCTTGACGACAACTCTGGTTACAACCAGGTCAAAATGGCAGTCGAGGATGAGGAGAAGACGGCGTTTATCACGCCATTCGGAGTATTCTCTACACCGCCATAACTTTCAGCCTCAAGAACGCCGGAGCGACCTACCAGAGGTGCCTGCAGGAGTGCCTTGCAAGCCAAATTGGCCGCAACATCCACGTCTACATCGACGATGTGGTGGTGAAATCCACTCGCCAGGGCGATCTACTCGCCGACCTGGCCGAAACCTTCACAAATCTATGGAGGTACAAGATCAAACTAAACCCAGGAAAGTGCACCTTCGGTGTACCTACTGGATAGCTGCTGGGGTACGTAG
The DNA here is from genome assembly GCA_023614405.1 of Avena insularis. Classification (NCBI taxonomy): domain Eukaryota; kingdom Viridiplantae; phylum Streptophyta; class Magnoliopsida; order Poales; family Poaceae; genus Avena; species Avena insularis. Next base: position 225,543,049 of record CM042689.1, on the reverse strand, counting down.
TCTCCAAACGAGGCATCGAGGTGAACCCCACCAAGATCAACACAATCACCCGGCTCGGCAAACCCGAGTGCCTGCACGACGTCCAGAAGATGGTCAGGCGAGATACGGCTCTTAGTCGCTTCATCCCCCGGCTAGGCGAGAAGGCAATGCCTCTCTACCACCTAATGCACAAGAATCCCACGTTCCAATGGGACAAGGAGGCAGACGACGCGCTTCACGCACTCAAGGAAGTGCTACTCGTGGCCCCACTACTCGCCGCCCCCGTCGACAAGGATCCCATGCTCGTCTATGTCGCGGCTTTCGAGCGAATTATCAGCGCCATCATGGTCGTCGAGCGACCAGAAGAGGGCAAGGAGCGCCCGGTGTAGTGACCTATCTACTACATCAGCGAAGTCCTCACCGAGTCACGCCAACGCTACCCGCAGTATCAGAAACTGGTGTATGCGGTGTTCCGAGCCCAGCGACGACTGCCACACTACTTCCAGGAGCACCCAATCATGGTCGTCTCCTCAGCGCCGTTGCAAGACATCATCCGCAACCGCGAGGCGACTGGGCGAGTTGCCAAGTGGGCCATCGAGATCGGAGTCCATAACATCATGTACGATCCCCACAAGGTAATCAAGTCGCAGGCCCTGGCGGACTTCCTCGACGACTGGGAAGAGGCGCAGCAGCCGGAGAAGTTGCCATACCTCCACTACTGTTCGCTGCACTTCAACGGGTCCAAGAACACAGACGGCATAGGGGCAGGGATCGTCCTCACGTCTCCCAAGGGCGACAAGCTGCGCTACGTCCTGTACCTGCACTTCACCCCCTGCACCAACAACATGGCCGAGTACGAGGCCCTCCTCCACGGCATGCGAGCAGCCAAGGAGATGAACATCAACCGCCTGTGCTACTACGGTGACTCCGATCTCATCGTCGGACAAGTCGCCGGCACCTGCGATGTCGTCTCCCCCACCATGGCAGCTTACCGCCAAGTAGTGGTCCAGCTGGGGGCCATTTCACCGGCTACTCCGTCGAGTGGATCAACCGGCACAAGAACGAAGAGGCCGACGCCCTCTCTCGCATCGGGTCGGCTCGTATCGCGCCACCCGCTGGTGTCTTCCTCGACACCATCACCAAGCCGTCTGTCTCTCCCCCGAGGGAGATTGACATTGGGATACCACTACAACCAGAACCAACCCTGGTCGCCATGGTCGTGGAACCATGTGACTGGACCGCGCCATACATCGCCTACTTGGAGGGAGGGACCCTTCCCGTAGACGAGACGGAGGCCCGCATGATAGTACGCCGTTGCAAGTCCTTTGTCATCATTAACGGCGAGCTCCACAAGCGCAGCGTGATCGGCGTGTTCCAACGCTGCGTACAACCTGCAGAAGGTCGCAAAATCCTCCAAGACATCCACGCCGGCGACTGCGGCCACCATGCTGGCGCTCGGTCCCTAGTCACCAAGGCCATGCGACATGGCTTCTACTGGCTTATTGCACACGCCGACGCGGTCGACATTGTCCAACGTTGTGTCGGGTGCCAGAAGTACGCCAATCAGACTCACGTGCCAAGCTCGGCACTCAAGACCATCCCCATCACCTGGCCATTCGCCGTGTGGGGGCATGGACATGGTGGGCCCTTTCAAGAAGGCCCCCTCCGGCTACACCCACCTCTTAGTCGCAGTCGACAAATTCACAAAGTGGGTGGAGGCCAAACCAGTTTGCAAGTGCGACGGGAAGACCGCCTCCAAGTTCCTACACGAGCTCATATATCGCTACGGGTTCCCGCGTAGCATCATCACGGACAACGGCACCAACTTCGCTAAGGGGGCCATGGATGAATTCTACGAGGAACATAACATCCGACTCGACCTCGCCTCAGTTCCCCACATGGAGTCCAACTGCTATGCAGAACGCGCCAACCAGAGCATCCTCCACGGCCTGAAGCCGCAACTATAAGTCCCCCTTGAGCGAACCCCGGGGTGCTGGGTCGAAGAACTCCCCTTGGCCATCTGGGCATCCGCACCTCCATCAACAGGTCGACTGGCTTCACCCCCTTATTCATGGTGTACGGCGCCGAAGCCGTCATGCCAACCGACCTCGAGCATGACTGACCGCGAGTCGTCAACTATGCGGAGGCCGACAACGAGCTCTCACGCCAAGACGGAGTCGACCAGCCCGACGAAGCACGAGACCTAGCTCGCTCCCGCACCGCCATCTACCAGCATGGACTCCACTGCTACCACAGCCGCCAAGTCCGAACTCGCATGTTCCAAGAAGGCAACCTGGTCCTCCGGCTGATCCAGGACAAGAAGGGCATGCACAAGCTCTCTCCCCCATGGGAGGGACCATTCTCCATAGAGCGAGTCCTGGGCAACGAAGCCTACTACCTCATCGATGTCCGAAGCGACGGATAGCTCGACGTCCAGCGGCCATGGAATGTAAACCTCCAAAGGAAGTTATACACCTAGAACTCCAATATGTACTCCCCCCGGTATGAAATAAAAAAGATCAATTCGCACAAATTGTGTTCACTCTCCATATCTTGTGCCACTCGCACTCGTAATAACAGTGCCACGCTAACCGAAGAAGTCAACCTTGGTTATCCGACCGGCACGGCTAAGTAATGCGATACGAGGGCACCGATAAATTTCGGGCCTTGTATCGTCCATGAAAACGCCAACCCGGAGCCCCATCGAAGTCGCCTCCCTCGACTGGCTTTCTGAGCCAAGACAACCGCATTCGCTTCCAACAGCGACACAGTCCCCCACATCCTTGGCACAACGACTCGAACAGATAAGTACCACGCTCGGGGTCTGACACCAGCCCAAACCCGAGCGACTAGGGAAAACGCCAAGTATGAGAGCGCGTCCTGGACTCGCCACGCGACTGATCCTCCGGGTCAGGTGGAGCGACGCGCGTAGTACAACACGCCTCGTCCTCACCTACCTTGGGCATGTGACTAGAACGGCTATGTACCATGCTCGGGGACTCGGCCAACCGACCCTGTTCGCACTCAGGAAAACGGCTAAGTATAGAGCACCCCTTGGGGTCTCCATGCGACTGGCTTTCCAAGCCACGGCGAGTCAGCCTCAGCTGACTAATAGTATAACAACAAACATACACATAAAGATGAGGTAAACCCCATAAAAGGGCGGACACGCTCGGGGACTCGCACAACTCAACAATCCACAATCCACAATCAAACCAAACACTGACAAAAGCCCCCATGCATTCCTTATAGCAACAAAATCTTGTTCGCTTACAAGGGCAGTCTTAAAATATTTTCAACTAACGCTGATCGGCACAGTGATTTACTCCGCAAGCTTCGACAATGACGCGCCACCGTCCCCACGGACACGGATGAAGGGCACCCATGGGTTCGACGGGTATGTCGTCAACGTACCCGCCATCGCCGATCGGAACAGCTGCTCCACCTTGAAGTCACGCTTCGTCGGCTCCTCATCGTTCGGGGTGACGATTGTCTCCTGATATGGCGGGAAGTCGCTCATCGCCAACACCCGATCGCAGTAGACTGCGGCCCGATCGGTCAGCTTCAGCACGTCGAAGATCTCGACCGCGCCCGTGGATGAAGGATAGCCGCTGGTGACGTCGTCAAGGTCGAAATCATCGAGGAAGTGCGCGAGCCCAAGGCTCAGCGCAGTCGCCGCCCCACGACGAAAAGCCGACCATGACATGAACTCCACAACCGCTGGAGCCTTCTCCAGATACCGCTAGACCTCGGTGAGCTTGCTGGGGATAACCTCCATCGGTGAAATATCTTGAAGGTACGTGCAGATGCAAGTCGACGACAAAGCGGCAGAGTCCACCAACATAATGAAACACTGCCACATGTTGTACGACTATGCCTCGACTTCGTCGTCAAGAATCTTCCCTGCAAGGCACAAGTACACAATCAGAAAGGCTCAAAAAACACAAAGGTTACCCGCACGCTCGGAGACTCGCCAATCGTTCGAAAGAAAAAGGAGCTCACCAATCAAGGGAGGGCAGATCCCCGTAATGAAATCCTGCAGACCAGAGAAGTCAGTCTGCAGCCCGACGACGAGCGCATCCGACACCTTCCGCTCCTTGGCAGCAGCATCAACGGCTCCCTTAGCTCTCTCATCCGCCGAGGTCGCCTCCGCCTTCACGGCCTTGAGATCTCGCTCAAGTTCGGAGACCCGCTTTTCTATAGTGCTCAAGGAAGACTGGGCAGCCGTCAGGTCACTCGCAGGGACCATACCCTCGCGCGCCTTGCCCACCGCGGCCGCATGACTCTCTGCATCATCACAACTGTTAGCACGACATAAAAAGACGTCCCTTACCAAGGGCATCTCAAACTCTTACCAGCAGTCGCTCGAAGCTGCTCGTTCACTTCTTGGACGGAGCGGACTTCCTCTTCCAGATGCTCCTAAGTGCCTAGCCGCTGAAATTGAGCGACTAGCAACTCGGGGACTAGACAACGAAGAAATCATTAAGTGCCTAGCTTCTGCAACTCGGCGACTAGCCACTCGGAGGACTGGACAACGAAAAATTAAGAATCTACCTGCTGAAATTCAGCGACTAGATCCTCAGGGACTGGACATACCTGGAGTGCCACACCCAGCATATTGTGGAGCTCGACCGCGTCCACCGACGGGAGCACAAGAGGTATGCGCCCGCGACGCTGCTCGGCCTCCGCGGATTGCTCTGAAGAACTCGCCATGGAGGCCCTCGCCACAAAGTGAGGGAAGGTCTCCACCGCCGCCCCTACGGCACTCACCGTTGGGCCCGTTGCCCCAACTGGAGCCATAGGCTCTATCCGCTACGACTCTGCGTCCACTACGGCCTTCGTGGCCACATCCGTTCCAGTCGGAGCCTTGCTTGGGGTGTCGACTGGCTCGTCTGAGATCGTGACGACCTCGTCGCCCTTCGCCCTCTTCGCGCCCTTAACAGGCGCCTCGACCTCTTCGCTCTTCCTCTTCATCAAGGGATCGACTTGCGCCCCCGTGGCACCCAATGGGACCTTGGCCACCGTGGGTGACCTATTTTTTCACACTAGTCCTGCAACATGACGTCGTCAGCAAGTTGGCCAGACAAACATAAATCGGTTGACCAAAGAAATACTCTAAAAGATACTTACTTGGCGACTGGGATAAAGCGAAGGCCGGTGCGAATATGCGCAGGCTTCTCCAACTCTGGCCCCAGCTTCCGGCTGAGGCCCGTCTCGAGCATGCTTTGGGCCCAAGACACCGATGGCTTCTTTGAGGATGAAGCCGCGGCAGGAGGATCCGCGTCAATCACCGCAGGTGCTTCCCTCGGTGGTGAGGCACCCACGGATAGAGCGGCCCCGAGCACGGTGACTGCGGCGAAGGGTGGTGGCAGCGACGCCAATGGCACCTCATCCTCTACCACAGCCGCGTCGGCTGCCGCAGTCGCCCGCGCCGACAAGCTAGCCCCAGCCTCATCGGCTGCGCTGGTAGCTTTGGAGCTACTCGTGGACTGAGGCTGCGACACTGCCTTGGCCAGCCCCTTCTTCTGCGGCGACTTCTTTTCGACGGTGTGGCCACGCACCGTGAAGTGTGTTTGGGGACCTTGTCGTCACCCCCGTCGTGATCCTCGAGGCTCTTGATGGCCTCGAGCTCGCGTTGTTGTTGCCCGCGGGCCTTACAGACCGTGGGTGTGGCGACCTCCACGGCCTCCTTGTTGTCTTCATCGTTATTATCGTCACCTCCGACGTTGCCCTTGTCTGAGGAGGACTCTCTTTTGTCCTCGACAAACTCATTCGAGTTTTCATCATCAGCGGGTGGAAGCCAACCTTCCACCACTTGGAATAGCTACATGAACATCGCATGATCAGCAAAGTGCGACTGTAATTTTACAAATGCGGAATGGACAAGGGAAAGTAAGCTTACCAATGGCGCCTTGCGCTTCATGGTGTACGGGGTAATCCTGGCCTTCGAATCAACATACTCCACGTCGGTGATCTTCCTCAGCGCGAGGGCGTAGTCGGCGGTGATCCACTCGGCAGTGCAGGACTTGGTCTCGTCGTCCTTGCCCGTGTACTCGTACATCTAATGGGCGCGGCTGGCCAGAGGCACCAGTCACCGCCCAAGCCAGCAATTGTACAATTTGATGGCTTGGAGGCCCTTCTTCTTCAGGTTGCGGATCGTCATCAACATTTCGTCGACCACCATCTGCTGGTCGTCCGGGAGCTTGGCGACTTGAAGCCGACGCGGCTCGGGCCGATCGGTGGAGTAAATTGGAAGTGCCACCTCGTTGTCCGGCATCGACTCTCTCACGCAAAACCAGTGCTTCTTACACTCGTTAGCCGCCTTCTTCGGCAGCATCAGATCAAAGAAAGAGGACTTGGAATTCTGTTGGAAGCTGAGGTCGCCTGCAGTGAGCATCGGGCCACCTGCCCCTTCGAATCCGACCCTCCCGTGGAACAGATCTGGCCATAGGGGAAGTATGGGCGGCATCCTAAGTAGCACTCGCAAAACGCCACAAAAATGGCTACTTTCTCGATGCTGTGTGGCCCTAGGTCCGACGGCTGGATGCTGTAATATGCGCAGAAGTGGCGGAAGAAGATAGAGGTAGGGAAACCGAGCCGCCTCCACAAGTGACTGGTGAAGCAGACGAATTCTCGTCGCGGGATCCGGGACCACCTCTCCAGCCGCGGGGATGCGCCATCTCCCGGTGCGGAGGATTACCACATCCTTGAAGGACTTCAGCAGCACTTTCGTGCATTTGGATCTCCCCCACGGATCTGTCGGAGGCGCCATCAGTCGGAGGATCTAGGGTTGCAGGATTGCTCTGGGTTGCTCTGGTCGCTACGAAGGAATGGAAGACTGGGAGACGCGCGAGGTAGTAGGAAGTGTAGGGACTGATCGCTCTTCGCCCGTCACTCTCCTTATATAATGGTTGCTACCTGCCATTTTCGGGGAGCCGTTACCGCGCGGTGATTACGCCGATATTACCGTTGGATTACCCAACGGCTAGTTTGACTCAGAATGATGGTCCAACTTCGTCTACTCGACTCGCCAGCTGCCACGATTTGACTTCTCGCTGATCCAGTCATCAGCTACCGTGATTTGACTTCTCGCCGACTCCTTCGCCATTGCTGCGATTCGACTGCTCGCTGTTATTGCGACTAAGATGACGTATACTCTATTACGTTAAAGGAGTCCACCGCCGGTTCGACTGGGCGTCCAAATTGGACCCGCATACTCTGACTGCCAAAGAACACCTGCGACGAATCAACGATGGCCTCGGGGACTACTGATGGGGATAGGCCGAGTGGGGTATGCCCAACAGGATGTTTCCTATTGGACCATGCTTCCAGCGAGTGGGCCTGCAGGACGGCGACTGGATCACGACCCAAGAAGGAGCTAGACGACTGGAAGCTAGAGGCCTAGAAGCGTAGCTAGGCCCAGTCGGATTAGGTCAAGCACTCTCCGAGTCCTTATCCAACTTGGTTGTAGATCTGTAAACCCTATAGAGGTGAGTCTATATAAACCTCCCTAGGGTACGATAGAACTCACGTTCCATCATAAACCCCCGCGACTCGCCACCTAGTCGTCGAGCTCGCCCTTGTACTCTCTCATAAATACAATCTAGCAGGAGTAGGTCTTTACCCTCCGGGGGCCGAACCTAGGTAAAACCCTGTGTCTCCATCCTCATCTCGCACCGCAGATGGTTGGCCACCCTTGCCCCTTGTTCTACTATTCGCTACCGATTGCAGCATCATCCATGGCCATTCCCACGACATCGAAGAAAAGCTTTCTTTGATAAGGTTTAAACAATCTTTATGGTTAATAGAATGTGATCAGTGTCGTTTGCATTTGCTCGAATAGTTTGGACTTAAGATGCTTTATGTCTGATTTGCAACAGACCAAAGTTAATTATAAAATTATACAAATAGTCTTTAGACATGATGTTTATAGGCTTTGAGACTATAGTTAACTTAAAAAAAGCATAAATAAACTTAAGATGTAATATGTTTTAATTATTACCAAGTTTTTAGGTTATGATAGGTATAATTAAGGTTGTGAGATCATTAACTTATATCTAAGTGAATGATTAGTTACAGTTAAATTTTATTATGAATTATAATTATGGATTTGGACTTAGTAATTATACTTAAAGGATTTAATATTTTAATAAGAAATGTGATTATTTCATACTGAAGAAATAGTTTTAAAGAATTAACAAAACAATTATTTCACTTTAATAAAATAGATAAATGAATTTATTGCCTAGGAACCTAAAAATATTTTGGAATAATATGTTTTGTATTTTTCTAGTAAAATATACATACTTAAGATCTTAAAAATATTTTTTTTATTTTTAAGTACTATCTTTATTTTTAATAAAATTCCTCAATGGATTAAATGTCCTTAGATATTTGTTTCAAGTTTTATTTATAGAATTTTTAAGCTGGTATTTTTATAAAATAGTAAATTTATTTTTATATACAAAATTATTTTGTTCATTTTTAGGATTTTTCCTTATTTTATTAAATTTAATTTAGGATTTTAGTAGATTTAATATTTGGTTTTATTTTATTTAGCTTAAATAAGTAATGTTATATGTTTCTTAGGTAGCGATTATTTTTGTGAACATTTTGATATATCATATGTATTTTTAGGAAATTTCTACATTTTTCTAGTGCTTGTATATTCCTAAGGGCATTTTTGAAATTTCCATATTTGGTTTTATCCCATTTATTTATCTTTTATATACTAGGCCCGGTTTCTGGCCAGTCCACCCAATATTCAGCTCATTAGGCCCACTAGGCCTAGTAGACCTAATAGGGTTGGGTCCAACCCTAACAGGCCGGCCCACACGTCCTCATTTCTCTCCCTAAGCTACCCCCTCTTCTCTCTCTTGACGCCTACTCAATCCTCGCACTGGTGATGACCCACCGCCTCCACTTTATGTTTTTGGCGGCTCCGGCGATCCTAACCGACGCTACCATCGCAATTGATGCTCCATATCCTTCTGAATCTACGTGTCCATCTTAATTTGTGAATCGAGCCCTCATGTGTCCACGCACGACTCTTTACTGGCGCTAGGGTTCCAGCCCTCCGACGACGTCTCCCTCCGATGTTGCTCTAGTGGTTTTCTGGTGCTCGGAAGGTCTTTGTTGGCTCTGGTGTCGCTGCTGGTCGCGGCTTCGCATAGGCACAACACTAAGGTGCTCCCTATGCCGTCGTGTCGTGGTCTCCATCACCGCCACCTTGGTCTTAATCACCGACCCGCTGCTCTCATCCTACTGAAGTGATTCTGGGTGCTAGGTACTCGCCTCTCTTCCCTTTCTTCTGCGTTGGTTTATATAAATGGTGATGGATGGGTATCCCTTGTAGGGTTATTAATGATTGAGTTGTTAAATATTATTCTTCTATGCGTCTGATTTGAATATTATCAGTAGTTGGGATTCTCTTTTGAACAAAAAGAGATGATTCCTAGTGGTGCTGCCCAAAGAAAACGATCATACTATGGCTATGACAGTGACATGTTGGATAAAATGATTCATAACAGCTTTGATAGAAATATGGTTTCAATTATCTTCAATTGCTTGTCTATGGAATAATGATTTGGGCTGATCATGATGGTTTATAAATGAAATTGTAGTCTGGGAATTTAATCCCGCTATTTCTACGGTATTTAAGAATTGTTAATGCTGTTTTAGTTTCTACTACTGTGGTGCCTCCTATTCTAAGTGTGCACAGTAACTGAGCTTGACAGCATGATCCACTATTTTTCCCCTCCCTACGATGCAAGAAAATCTAAGGTTCTATTAGGGTAACAAGAACAGGTTCACATCATGCTTGATTTGGCTACTTGGATGCTTCTGTGAATGACTTAAAATCATATGGTTTAATTTTTTCCTGATCCTTGTTTGCGAAATGGCATTGGTTCAGATGTTGTCCATTTTATAATTATCAGGATGTGGTGTTATTGCTAGAGGATCATTTATATCTATATTTCAGTATTAGGATAACTACATTTGATATCTAGTAGAACTACTAGTAAGATGATTTATGTATATGTGTTATTACTTGTAGATGGAATAGTTTGACATATGTGTGCTTCCCACATGGAAGTAAGCTTTACTTGGAATGATTTCTAGTGGTTTACCCTAGAAAAATGATTTACTTTATTTAATATATTGTGAGACTGATTCTCTGAGCCGTTGTTTATTCCCTGTGTTTAGGGCTTGTGGGTTGTGTTCTTTATAGATGATCTTTCTACTGTGGTAGCTCCTTGGAGGATGCACAGTACCAAAAATCATCTACATGATCTTTGTTTGGACATTATTATACCTCAACTATACTATAGATGGTCTCTTCCCCATGATTTGATAATCTCTAGCTGGTTTAGCTAGAGAAGCTATTTGAGGTGGCTTTCAGATGGTACATGGTTGTATTATACCTGGTTTGAATGTATTTTTTGTTTGTCCAACCCTGTGGATGTTGCTAGTGCATTTGCCACTGTGATGCGTCCCTTTGGAGTGTACACAGTAGCAGCTCTCACTATGTAGTTGGCTGCTGAGATGAGTTATCCAGGAGACTTTAATTGGGTTGCCAATGATGCTAAGGCTGAGGTTTTATCTTGAATAAAAACACATACTAATGTGGTTATCCTTAGCTGACTATAAGCTAGGTCAAATGATTTTAGAGATGAAATGATTCCTAGATTGGTGGCTAGGAAGATGGTTAGATTCATTTAACTGACCCATGTTGCATGATGAAACTGGTATAGTGTCTGGCTCTAGTGGCATCTGCTACCCTGACTACTGTTGTGGTGCCTCCATACCTGGACTGTGCATGGCAGCAACTGGGTAGCATGGCTTGCTGTTGTGTTACTGCTGACTGGAAATATTTCCCAGGCCAAGGATGCATATACTAAGGCCAATCTTTATATTAAGTACAAATGCTATTTTTGCCTCAAAGGATCTAGGGTGAAATCTTCATGGCACCACTATGCTTAACTGAGAGCTCTCTCTCTCATCCTAAAATCATTTTCTTACTCAAAATGATAAGATCGGGTACTATGATTGATCATAGTGGTAAATAATAACCTGATGATTGGAGAGTTGCTATTGTTTTCTGTTTCTTGGGTTGATCTTGATCATCTCTAGCTTCTACTACTGGCTTACTTCTCGTGGTGATCAGCTAGCACTATTCCTACGTATTGCTTGCCCACCTCCTTATGAAGCAAGCTTGTCTTGCTTCTACTGGTGCTAGGTTGGGCTCCTCCTTATCTGAGGAGATCATGCTAACGAATTTGTAGTGGATGGATCTATGGTATACTAATGGTGTTCTTGGTGAACTTTCTGAATGGGGAAGCAGACAGAGAATTGTGCTACAACTAGTCACTTCACTTTCTCTTCTTATCTACTTCCTGGGATTGCTGCTGTGTTGACAACACACAACCTGCATGCAGTGACTGGGCTGCTTACCAGTGGGTTCTACTACCCCAGGATTCCATATCTGAGATCTTTTGTTATGGATCAGTTTGGCTGGAAGTTTGGTATTTTCTTGAGTTGGTTAATAATTTTGTGTTTCCAAGTGGATTACTAAACATTAAATGGTGAAACTTGAGCCTGGCTCATGATGCTTAACCTGAAGACATTTTTTGATGATAAGAACAAATTTATACATTGGTGAAACTTACCCCTATTGAGAATAGCCCAGTGCTCAAGTGATTATTGTGCATCACACTATTAATTCTGAGAGAAATCCAATTTTGAACACTTACTGTTTTTTATTGTTGTGTTTTTGTAGGGACAAAAGAATAAGAAGAAAAGAAATGAGAAGATCAGATAGGAAATTTAGTCTAGCATTTTCCTTTTTATACCTTTGTAATCCTTTTTATTTGGACAATTATAAATACATTTTAATATTTGTTTTAGTTATTAAAGTTCAATAATTCCTTTATTTGCATACTTGTAATATATTATTTATTGTAATCAATTTCTACTTCCCTTGTTGTAAGATGTTAAGTTGACATTATTGTAATAAGTATATCTCTTATACAGACAACTCTTTATCTTCAAATTTATGTAATAAAGATTATTATTATTTAAACAATATTATATTGTGGTTATGGAATATTCTATAATATCTTGATATTTAAATTTGAATCCAAGTTGTATTTGAATTGCGTTAACTCATGTTTGAACTTTGAATTCAAATTGTTTTCCCTAAAAGCAACAAAATTAATAAAGATCATGTCAAAATCCAAAACACTTGTCCTGGCATTTCCACTAGAACAAGCGAGACCTCGATCACTATATATCCTTTAGCTTTCCGTGAAAATTCCCTGGAATTTCTTATGCATGAATGCAATGCACACACATGTGTCCTCTATATTTCTACGTGCTAATCCTAGGATGTTACAGTCCAGCTACGGTCACCCAGCATACCACTACATGATGTAGTATACTATAGTCGTTGACATATCACCAATGAAACACCGTTCCACCAGCATTACATCCCTCCAAGTGGTACAACAGAAACACAACAAGTCCAAGACATGACTATAGGTTACAACTAAACTCTTTACAAAATATCCAGAGAACACTCTAGGTTATAGAGAGAGAAAACAACTTCTTACACAGAAGAATCAGAAATAACAACTCAAAACTATCATACTAATAAGACTAGTATCTAAACTATTAGGCTTTCACTTGCTGCTATTGCAATGCTCTATAGAATTAGGTTCTATTCCTAGAGAATATACTCCTATGAAATCAGAAACTTCGTATTCACTTTAGTTGATGTATATCTTGACTCCACTGACTTTCTTGAAGATCTTGAGCTTTCGATGACGATTCCTTGAGCATAAGTTAATGTTAACATCGTCGTTATTCGCTTAAGAATCTAGCAAGGGTTAAGAATATATGGTTGAGTATGAGCATACTCAGCAAGTTCACTAAAAAGGAGTGTTTGATGCACTATCTATAGACATAGACCATAGGTCATAGGCTATACAGGTTTTCTTAAACATTTCTTCAAAGGTTGCTTTTATTATGAAAATCTATGTTCATTAGCCTTCACAGGTTTACCAGAACTTTCGTGGAGTTCCTTTCCTGTAGTGGTCGCAGCTCCTTCCCAGAGCAGGGAGTAACATGTCATCGTTTTTACACTTTGCAGAGGTGCGTTGCTTTTCCCATGAGAGACCTTAGCCTTGTTGCACAACTGGGCATACTTTCCCATCCACAATTCCTTGATGTGGGGCCCAGTCTAAGATCCAAGCTGATCACTGCCCTTCTCTGCAACCCCGTATGCCACCCTTTTGCTAGATTAGGACAACAACATGGTCGGTTTACATCCTTGAAGAGAGCAATCCATCATAGACATCTAATATCGGGGAATTGTTGGTTCCCACCCTTGCACATGCCTAGATGTAGGATCATGGCTCCGATAAAACTGTCTGTCAGCATACGAAAGGGAGAAGATCCAACTAATTTCTCAGAGCCCATATAGATCTCATGGTTAACGCGTAATATACTGCGCAAGAATCACAAACAACATTTGTTATTAATTCATAGGTGATACTTCCCCATGCAAATGGAACCTCCACCAATCCACCAACCATACCATGGTTCCATTTGCCCACCATATTAGGTTAACACCACTCGGGTTGATAACCATTAAGTCATATTATTAAGAAAGTAGTATTTTCTATTGGATATTTTTCCTGTGAAGGAACTAGGGTCCAACGATCCCTTGGTTCGAGAGGGGGATGAAAACGCGTTCCCAAGGATCCTCGGCAACAATGGCGATGGTGGAGCAAGAACATGATAGAGAGGTGACATGGTTTTTTACCCAGGTTTGGGACCCTTGTGAGGAGGTAAAGCCCCTACTCCTGCTTTGTTGTGTTTCTCTCTTGCTTCGCAAGGGTACAATGGAGGTTGTAAGTCTAGGGTTTAGACCGTTGGGGATCGATCTGTTCTAAGTTAGGAGGAGGGTCTCTTATATAGGGCGGCGCCGGGCCTCTTCCCCCAGACTTGGGGAGGGGGGTGTCCACAGTGCCGCTCCTCGAGATCCCGGTCTAGGAGACGACTTTACATGGACTTGGTTCAGCTAACCGCGCTCCAGTCCATCCTCCTGTAAAGTGGCCTTTTTTGACGTTGTTTGCCTTCACCCGGCGCTCTCTGCTTTTTCCCTCTTTCATGAAAACGGCAATGGAAGGAGTCTTCTGCCATAAGATCGCATGTCCTTTCCCTGCAAAAGGGGGGCAGCTGGCGCCGCATGGCCGCTGCATGCCCTGTCGGACCATGACTCATGCTTTTCTCGATGAAGTTACTGTCCTGCCCTCAACGCGCTCCTAGTTATCCAAGGATTTTGGCACAACGTGATGTAGAGGCAGACTCCCTCAGGAGGCATTCCCTCTAGAGGCTCATTACCTCGTGAGGCGGGAGTCTCATGATGCCTGCATGGTTGGGCCACCTCTGGAGGTGATGCTACCTCACGAGGGTGGCAGTGCCTCTGACGTGGGGATCGTCAACCATGGGGATGTAGCATCCCAAATTCCAGGGCCCCGACAGTAGCCCCTTGGCTCTTGGCTTGCACGTGTCCTCTTGTGGGCTCGAAGGGGCAAGCAGCCCTAGACGATGGACGGGCCCCCGTGCTCACTTGGTCAAGAAGGACCTGACATGCTTGAATATTGGCCATGAAGCCCAACCGGCCATGCTCTCTCTTCCGTAGATCCAGAGCGCATTGTCTCCACTCCCAGAGTTATTCCCACGATGCGATAGCGCATGGGGCCTAGCGGTTAATACCACACACATGGCGCAGTGATACGTCTTTTCAACTGGCCTAGTTAAATTGGGGAGCGGGGGAGGAATATTTTCACTTCCATGCCACCGTTCCCCTTGTTCCTTCATTGCACTTCTGTGCTGAAGCATCGCCCCCTTCATGGCATACCCATACCTTCCGCTAGTTGAGGACGACAAGGGCCTATCAATCGAGGCGCAGGTCGTCTTGACTCCGGCCAGAATAGAGGAGGCCTCGCCAGTGCAGCGCGGCCGCGACCGGCAACACGGAAGCGACCGAGGGAGACGCGGCGGCCGTGGTACGGCCCTTGTCGTGGTAGTGTTCATGGAGGAAGAGGTGGCCTTTGGAGAAGCTCCCGCTAGGCATGGGCTCGGCCGCCCCCGTGGTAGTGCCCGAAGTCGCAGTAGGGGCGAAGTGGTAGATCCGGGGTCAAACCCGAACACTCCTCACCTGTCGCTGATATCCCCCCTATGATGATCGAGGTAGAGGATGACCCTGTGCCCACCCGGGTGAATAACTTCGTCGTTATCCTTAGGAACTCCGACTAGTTCGCCTGTGTCATGCTCCCCTCACGCTTCTCCCTTGGAGACATGGAGATCCTCTCTGAATAGGTGGAGCTGCGGCACTTCGGGGGGATCGGGAAATGGAGGTTGAGTGTCGAGACCCTTCCGCTTGACGATATGTACCTCAGATATGGCTCCGTGTTGCACTTTCGCTTCACCAGTGCGGGAAACTTCTCCGTTATGGTGTTCGACACCCTCCTGTGTCGAGTCACCTACCCGCCGGTCCTCTGAAGGCCTCAGCGTAGGATCCCCGTGGCCGGAGCCTGAATGCTAGTGGGTGGCAGGTCTTTTGCTAGCATAGATGTTGGGTGCTTCGTCCCCTAGCCCTCTTTCTTGAAGACATGTCTTGTAAGGAAGATTGTTATGTGGACCTGTAACAGATATTCATGCTTGGCGTCCTCCTTCTGCATGTCTATTGTGAAGCCTGGAGTTCTATTGTATGTGGTCATGGCGTAGTGCTTGCTTGACGAAGCCGATGGTGACGGCTCGTGCCTTCTTTCCGCAGGGACATGCTTCTTGAGCCTTCGAGCGCGCCTGCCTAAGGACCGAGCATACTGGGGCGATGACCTCACAAGGTGAAGTCGTTAGGGGTAACACCTAATGATACTCTTCTTGAATATGGTGCTTGCGGGACGCTGTTCGTGGAGTGCTTCCAGCCGGCGGACCATACTACCACGCAGAAGGCCTCGCGCGGTTAGGCTTCGCGAGGTTCCGGTGCTCTCCTGGGGTGTGGCCCTCCGGCCTTATGGATGAAAACTTAGGCTTCTGGTCCTTCGGTTGCCTAGGCTATTTGCTGCTTCTTGCTGACGCAATGTATTAGAGGTTCTTCTCAGGGAGAGACCTTGCTGCGTACCCTCGTGGATTGATTTGTCGCCTACCTCCATGGTCTGCATCCTTGAGCGGTGGCACCAGCCTCACGAGGCTCATGTGCAACGCTATTTCTTGGTTATGTGGGAAAAGGTGTTGTCCGCCCTCCGAGGGAAGGGGAGCAAGCTCTGACGTGGCTGCCTCTGTGCAGGTCCGTGGCCGGGGTTGTCTCCCGAGCTATTCGGCAGGGCTTCTGGTGGATTAATGTAGGGCCATCACCTGATAGTGTCCGCAGCGATCCGATGGTGGATCTTTTCAAGGCACGAGTAGTGATTGTGACGCGAGGGAGATCCGCCTCACGCGCCCTTCCTGGGTGCCTCCCGAGGGGATGACCGTAGTGTGGGAACGCGTGCTGCTGGAGTCCTGAAATGCACTTACGTGAAGTGTTTTGAGCACCTTAGGTGAGGTAACTACAACCGGCTGGGCCTGTAAGTTTAGAGCTCAAGCTCTAGGCCCTATGAAGTTTAACCGCTGGAGAGGGGGTCACCCCATAAGCCTCTCGAGGATAAGGCCGTAGGACATAGTGCTTTTCCCGCCAGCCCCCGTGTAGAGGGTTTTGTGGGTTTCACACGAGTTTTTATAATCTCAGGAACCGTGGGTGAGGTGACTCATCGCCGTACCCAGTCCGTGAGTTCAGACTCGACACTTTAGATCCTGAGAGCTTGGGTTGTGGAGGAACAGGGCCTCATGAGTCGTCACTTAAAGATGTGTTTTTCAAATGTCAGGAACAATGGGTGAGGTGACTCATCACCGGACCCAGTCCGTGAGTTCATAGCTCACCACTTTAGGTCCTGAGAGCTCGGGTTGTGGAGTAATAGGGCCTTATGAGTCGTCGCTAAAATGTTTTTTCTTTTTAAGATCCAGGAGCATGGGTGAGGTAACTCATAGCCGTACCTAGTCCGTAAGTTCAGAGCTCACACTTTAGGTCTTGGATGCTTTTTGGTCAACAGAGGGAATGTTCCCTCACAAGTCGCCCCGTAGACCTTACGAAGAGAGGGCCATAGGGAAATACACGCATACCGCTGGGGTTCAATACATGCGTCGCGTGAGGGACACAAGCACCAGAGTCCGTAGGTGAGGTAACAAGTCCGTAAGTTCAGATCTCAACACTTTAGGCTCTGATGATGGCGGGGAGTGACTAGTGACTGACACCGTGCCCAACCCCCCGCTCACGTGATGCATGTGAGGGAACTCAGTTAGGTACGATTTTTAGAGAAGTCCTTTCCGAGGGAAAAACCAAATGGAAAGACATGCGTGAAGCACAATATACAAAAAACCACTGAGAGTTCAAGAATACTACATCATCGCCGTGGCTCGTACGGGTCTCACTTAATATAAGACTACAAGGGATGAGGGTTTCTCAAGGGTCACCTTCAAAAAGTCGTGGAGTCAGGCATGTTGCTTGGAGAGGCTTGTCCCCTTCCCACAGCTGTGAGCTCCTACTCGGCCGGTAGCCTAGATTCCTTCGGGGGGATGTTGGTTTCTCGCACTTTGGGTGCACTACATTGGAAAGTAGGGAGCCCCCGGGTCGAGGTAGTTCTCGGGAGCCTCTTCAACGCTCACATGGGGTTGTGATGGTGCCTGGCCCCTCTTGAAGGATCAGGTGCCGACCACGCCCTGCTCCTCGCGAGCCGGGAACAGGGAGGCTACCTCCCTCTTGGCCATGGCATTCTCCTGAGTTACCATCTGACTCCTCCTCGTAGAGCCCCCGACGTAATCCAATGCGTACATGTCCTCAGGGTAGGATGTGGCTGCTGCTTTGTAGGCGTGCTCGAGGGAGCGCATGGCCTCTACTTCGTCGCAGTGGACCGTGATGATTCCTCCATTGCCTCCAGGCATCTTGAGGATGTTATAGGCATGGTGAGTGGCCTCCATGAATTTGGACAGAGCTAGGTAGCCGAGGATGACGTTGTACGGGAGCTCTATGTGGGCCATGTCGAAGTTGATGAGTTCGGTGTGGTAGTTGTCGCACTTACCGAATGTGATGGAGAGGTGCACCTGCTCAATGGGTATGGTGGTCCTGTTGGTCACTCTAGAGAACGTCATGGTAGGCATCAGCCTGTCGTAAGGCACCTCGATCTGGGAAAACTTCTTGGTGGAGATCACATTCAGGCCTGCGCCTCCATCGATGAGGGTCTTTGCGACCGCAATGTTGTTGATGGTGGGGGTGCAGATCATGGGTATAGTGACCACGGTCCTAGTGGAGACGGGGTGGTCACGAGATTCGAAGGTGATGGATACTAAGGCCACTTGAGATTGGGGAACGGGACTCCTGGCCTGGCGGCGTCAACCTCACGAGTGAGCACCTTGAAGTGCAGGTTAGACACGGGGTCCTAGGAACCACCAAGGATGCAAGCGACGTCCCCTTGCGGTACCAGGTAGCCCCTAGGGTCCTCGACATGGCCCTTCTCTGGCTGTGGACGGTGCTGCTGCATGGTGTTGGACAGTGGCCCACCTGCGGTGTGGCGTGGCCTCCGGGGTTGTTGTTCCATTGCTCCCCCCGTGGTTTCCACCCCTCGCACCACCACGCTCGCCACCAGGTCTTCCCCTTCTCTGGTTGTTACACATGTCACGGAGCTTCTTGAGATCGTATACATTGTTAGTGGGGTGTCTATGCCTCTTTTGGAGGTGACAGTACGTGTTGTCGTCATGTTCCCCTTCGTCGTGCTCCTTGCGATGACTCTTCCAGTCTGGTTCAGCGGACATAACATCGATGATCTTGTGCTTGGAGTCCTTGTCCTTGTCCTTTCTCTTGGATGAGCTCGAGGCCTTATGGGTGATCTCCGCCTCGGTGAGGCCAAACATCCGCCCTGCCTCCGCCTTGGCACACTTTTCAGCCATAAAAAAGAGCTCGACGGCCGTGGTGAGGTTCTCACCCCGGATGCCAATCTTATCCATCATCTTGACATGCTTGACGCCCACGGAGAAGTCGGAGATGACGTTGGAGTCCGAGATCTTGGGGATCTTGTTACGGACTCGGCTGAACCTCTGTAGGAACTTGAAGAGGGTCTCTCCAGGTTGCTGGCGCACATGGCAGAGGTCAAAGTATGTGATGGGGCGTTCGTAGCTCCCCTTGGAGTTTGCGATGAAGAGGGAGCTGAGATCGGCCCACGAGTCGATGGATTCCTTCGGAAGGTTCATTAGCTAACTGCTGGCGTATTCTTTAGGCATAGGGAAAGCCAGTTTGCCATGATGCGGTCGTCGCCTCCTAAGTCCTCAATGCCCGTGGTGTAGAGCTACAAGAAATCACACGGGTTGGTTGTCCTGTCATAGCATGCAGGCGTCTCCAGATGGAACTTGTGCGGCTAGAACATAGGGAGGAGCCCCTTGGTGAGGGCGAGACAGTTGTTGGCCTGCAGAGGCTTACTGTTGGCAAGGGCCGCGTGGTTCTGCTGACTCGTAGCAGAGATTTCCTCGGTGAGACGGTCTTCACGCCCACATGGTGGTGCCTCGTCCACGGAGGCAATACAATCTGGCAGCTGTTAGCCACCGGTGGGGTCACCCGGTCGATCTTGGGGTCCCCATTGTGGAGCTGTGCCGGCAGCAAGCCCCCAGTCCCTAGTGTCGGATCCTTGCCCTGAGCACCCTTCTCTCGTGGGGAGAGCGTGGTGACTTCGAGGAGCTTGGCAATCCGGTCACACGACCTCTCCTTGCTTTGTTCGGCCGGTGGGTGGTCCAGGAGCTCCTGTACCATGCCCTTGGCGGCTTCATGTGTGAGACGCTTGTTGTGTCCAAGCGAGGACATGATACGGGAGAGCGAGGTGGCGCCGCACGAGGAGGACGGGGATTCCCATGACGGGCAGTAGGTAGATCCCCTATTGTCCTCGGTCCACGAGTCCTACTCGAAGGGGGTGTGTCACAGAGTCGGCTCGGTCTAGGACTTGCTTGCCGTGCATCGGAGCGTGCGCTCGGCCCGGGTTGACATGTGGACGAGGTTGGTGAAGATCTTGAAAGAGCGCCTCATCCTTCTACCTTGCACGCCAAATGTCAGAGATTTTGCCCATGAAGGAACTAGGGTCCAATGGTCCCTTGGTTCTAGAGGGGGATGAACACGCGTTCCCAAGGAGCCTCGACGATGGTTGGGATGGTGGAGCAAGAACACGACCGAGGGTGACATGGGATTTTTACCTAGGTTCGAGACCTTGTGAGGAGGTAAAGCCCCTACTCCTTCTTTGTCGTATTGCTAGCTTGCTTCACGAGGGTACAATAGAGGTTGTAAGTCTAGGGTTTAGATCGCTGGGGATCGATATGTTCTAAGGTAGGAGGAGGGTCTCTTATATAGGGTGGTGTCGGGCCTCTTCCCCCAGCCTTTGGGGGGAGGGTGTCCATAGTGCTGCTCCTCGCAATCTCGGTCTAGGAGACTAATTTACATGGACTTGGTCCAGCTCACCGCACTCCACTCCATCCTCCTGTAAACCAGCCTTGGTTGACGTTGCTTGTCTTCACCCGACGCTCTCAGCTTTTCCCCTCTTTCCCCAAAATGGTAATGGAAGGAGTCTTCCGCCATGAGATCTCTTGTCCTTTCCCTGCAAAAGGGGGCCAGACCGAGGCTTCCTTACCAAGGCAGCTGGCAGCATAGGTGCCGCTGCATGCCCTGTTGGGCCATGACTCGCGCTTTGCTCGATGAAGTTACCGTCCTGCCCTTGACACGCTCCTAGTTATCCGAGGCTTGTGGGCACAACATGATCTAGCGGTAGACTCCCTCGAGAAGCGTTCCCTCCGGAGGCTCATTCCTCACGAGGCGGGAGACTCGTCATGCCTGCATGGTTGGGCCACCTCTAGAGGCGTTGCTGCCTCACGAGGGTGGCAGTGCCTGTGACACGGGGCTCGTAAATCATGGGGACGTGGCACCCTGGTTGCTAGGGCCCCGACATTTTCTTACATCTTTTTTGAAATGCAGTTGATGACAACAAAAAATTGCAAATACTTGATATAAAATAATCAAATGACATGAGAAGTGTGAACTTGCCTTTGTGATCAGAATATTATGAAATCATAGTTCTAGGAAGGACTAATTTTTAAAGAAGAAATATGTTATTATGCATAAGTAATGCTATACATGTTGTAAGACTCCCTAAGTGAATCCCTAATACTGTAAGTGAATTGAATTTAAGTGATTTCTTTAAGATTTGGTTTATCTTCAAGTTTTACTTCACAAGAAATTGTATTTATAAGGAATGTAAGTTTTAATAAAAAATATAAAAGTAGGGTATAAAGCAATCTATGATTGAGGTTAATTGCCATATGGTGACTGATGAAAATCTAGATGTTGGGTTGTTAAGAGTTGAAGGAACTTTGTTTGAAGTGGCAAAAAGAATAACCTTCATTGAAAAGGTTTCTTTGATAAGGTTTAAACAATCTTTATGGTTAATAGAATGTGATCGATGTCTTTAGCATTTTCTCGATTAGTTTGGACTTGATATGCTTTACTCTTTAATTGAAACAGACCAAAGTTAACTATAAAATTTATATAAATAGTCTTTAGACATGATGTTTATAAGCTTTGAGACTAAAGTTAACGTTAAAAAACACAAATAAACTTGAAGTGTAATATGTTTTAATTATTACCAAGTTTTTAGGTTTATGATAGGTATGATTAGGATGTGACATTCATTCACTTTATATTTAAGTGAATGGTTAATTTGAATTTGTTTTGTTATTATGAAGATAATATGCAACTTATTAATGGAAGCATAATTGGATGGTATTATTAATTTTTTAGGTTTAAAGTCATTTTAAGTATGGTTAAGGGATAAAGATCATTCACCTTAATATTAGTGAATGATGCATAAGTTTAGCTTCAAGGTTGTTGGTTTAAATTAGAATTAAGGTTTCAAAAGATTTTTATAAAATTCATAGTTTACACTTAAATTTTATTATGAAGCCTAATTATGGTGTTGGACTTTAGTACTTATATTTGAAGGATTTAATATTTATGAAGAAATGTAACCATTTCTTACTTAGAAATAATTTTAAAGATTTAACAAAACAATTATTTCATTTTAATAAAATAGATAAATGAAGATTTATTACCTAGGAACCTCAAATTATTTTAGAATAACATACTTAGTATTTTTCTAGTAAATTATACTTATTTAAGATCTAAAAAATGTATTTAATTATTTTTAAGTACTATCTTTATTTTTATAAAATTCCTCAAAGTATTAAATGTCTTTAAATATTTGTTTCAAATTTTATTTGTAAGAATTTTTAAGTTGGTATTTTTCAAAATAGTAGATTTATTTTTATATTCAAAAATGATTTTTATTGATTTTTTTGGGAATGATTCCTTATTTGGTTAAACTTCATTTAGTATTCTAGTATTTTTAATATTTAATATTAGTTTAATTTACTCAAACAAGTGAAATTATATTATTCTAAGGTAAATATTATTTTTGTGATCATTTTGAAACATTATATATATTTTTAGGATTTTTCTATATTTATCTAGAGCTAAAAGTATTTCTATGTATTTTGATAATTTCTTTATTTGATTTTATCCGATTTCCCTTTTTATACACCGGGCCCAGTTTCTGGGCCAGCTCATCCAATATTCAGCCCGTTAGTAATCGGCAAACGCCGGCCTGCGACGCATAGGTCTGACACGCCTAAACGTTCTGGCCGGGGGTTCGTCATGCTCGCCTTGCTCACGTGTCGTGTCGGGCCGCAGACGGGCTGGTTTTCGAGGTCTTGACGCAGCACCGACGACCGGACCGCCTGGCACGCGAAGCACGTGGGCTTGGTAGATGTTTCCTGCTGAGCCGTCAAAACAACCTAATAAAGTCCGAATACATACTAAATCAGCAAAGATGGCATGGTCCGGTGGTTGAGCGGTGGCGGTGGGATGCTAGGGTCGCGAGTTCGACCCCCTTCCTCTCCTTTTTGCCACTATATTCCTTGATTTATCACTACTAGCAGGCTTAACGGGCCGTGCCGGGCCGGAACGCGTGCCTAAGGCTACGACACGGACTAGCACCAGCCCGTCTGCCACATGCCGTGCAGGGCTTTTGGCGGGCTAAATCCCGCGTGCCACGGGCCGGCACGCCTAGGCACGGCCCGATGGCCAGATTTGCTCGTTAGGCCTACTTGGCCTAGGTGACCCACTCAGGTTGGGTCCAATCCAAATAGGCTGACCCATCTGGTTCCACTCCTCTTGTCGACCTTCCTCTCCTTATCTCTCTCGATGCCTCTCTGGCGATGCCATGGAGACGCTGTCGTTGCCCGCCTCTCCCGGTTGGCTCCAGCCACCTCTGCTGCCCAACGGTGAAGGCAGCAGGGGACGAGTGGTGGCCCGGGTCACCCAAACATGCAAAGAAATTTTTTAATACCCCTAATAATATTGACTTCTTCTCCTTATCGTACCTTCCTTTGGTCCTATTCTCAAATAAAAAAATGAAAAAGGGTCTCGAGGTAGCCCAACAAGGTAAGCAACTCACGCACGCACACTGCCACACCCACACGACCGCGCAGCTAGGCGTCCGCACGCGTCAGCCGTCAGTTCTTCTATCCAACGTTGCTTCTATTCCCCATCTTTCTCCATGGTTGACAGCGGCAGATGGCTCCAATTCTCTCCGAACGGCTGAATTGGTTGGAAGACAATTAGTAACAGCTCAACAGCGCTTCAATCCTCCTGTGAACCTCCGATCCCCTCCGATTTTGGCTGTTCAATTAGGGAGAGAGTACATATTTCATATTTCCTGATGCCTCTATTCTTCTCTAGATCTATTTTTTGTTTCTATTATTTGTTCTGTGAATCTGTGTGATTGTACTTCACCCCCCGTTATGCAGTTTTATCTGTTTTGTCTTACTATGCGTATGATATACCTACAAATCCGAAGTCTCAAAATTTGACAACTATATCAGAACTTTGTCAACAACTTGCGGCAACCGAAAAAAAATGATGATTATCACTTGATTGATAGGTATGTATTGCTTTTTGCTTCCATATTAGGTTATTTAATCATTACTAAAAATGCTAAGCCAGTGTCTCTTTATGGAACAGATTGATTAGTCTTCTTCTTACTTTATCAGTTTCAACCGCGACCACTGAATGTGCATTCTCAGTCATGAAACTTTTAAAAATGAGGCTTCGAAATAGAATGGAAGATGGATTCCTAAAATATTGCTTGGTGATATATATTTAAAAGAAGATTGCTATTGGAATAACGACGGATGCAATTATTGATGAGTTTGATGAAGAACCATGACAAGTGGATTTCAATTGAAAAGTGTTAGTTGCTCTATCTAATATTGTCTAGATTTTTGCTTTTCGGTATATGATATTGCACATCGTTTTGTCCTAGACATTCAGAAAATGGTGGTATAATCAATAAAAAAAATATATTTTGGCATGATTCCGTCCCACTTTCTTTGGATTTTTTGGCATTTGTGAGTTGTCTTCTTTGTTCGGCCCCCCTTAAACAATTTTCCTGCCTCCGCCGCTGCTGCTGCCGCCGTCTGTTGTAGATGAAGCGCCCCTCTCTGTGGTGACTTCCTACCCAATCAGATCCACTCTATGATCTTTCTTTCATGTGTCCTCACTACCTTTCTGACGCTAGGGTTATGGTGTTTGTGGCTTCGTCGCTCGCCGGTGATGACCTTGGTCTTATTTTGATGTTGATCTTGTGCGGAGTGGTACATGTGGTCGTTCACTGCTTCTACTTGCAGCTCGAAGCAGGGTTAGCACCTTGTGCTCCCTGTGCCGCTTGGCCACAACCACCGCATGGGTTCTCGCTGTCACTGCTTTCTCTCCGGCAGGCTATGTCTCGCCATAGGTAGGTACCTCCCGTCTTCTTCTCTGCTTCTACTCCTCTCTGGCCATCCTTTAGTAATTATCCCTAAGTAGGGTACTTCTTATTAGTTCTATTGATAGTCCCTTGGGTTTAATTGATGATATTACTGAGCTTGTTTGACTCAATATGCTGCAATCTCACATTTTTCTGATGATGAAATTGATTCTTGGCCTCGTATTGCTTTGTGTCTGTCTTAATAGAAACTGTTCTAATAGATTTAA
This sequence comes from Avena insularis, assembly GCA_023614405.1. Lineage (NCBI taxonomy): Eukaryota > Viridiplantae > Streptophyta > Magnoliopsida > Poales > Poaceae > Avena > Avena insularis. Next base: position 225,517,851 of record CM042689.1, on the reverse strand, counting down.
TCCTATAGTTATATTTGAATTCAAACAATTTGTTTGAATTAAACACAATATGCACTTGGTACCTGGTGATAGGTTAATAATCTGATCAGAATCTGTTGAAGATTAGCATCGTTGGGTTGTTCTTTGAAATTCACTATAAGTGTCAACCATGTTTGTGAATATTGCTGAGATATTGACTTGGACCGTAGCTAGGACTAAACTTACAGCTTGTCTAAATTATAATTAAATTAACTTGGAAAGAAAATTTCCAACTATCTATTTGGATAATTGATCTATGACATCTGCAGATATGCTTTACAAGCATGGCTTGCTTTTACTCTGATTACTACCAATATGGAAATGAGTATCTTTAATATGATTCCTGGTGATTACTAGGAAGATGATTTATTATTTTTAGATATCCCTAAAGAGAATGCTTGTATATTCTTTGGACTTTACCAACCATGATAGTGATTTGTATGGAAATGATTCTAGATCTCTCCCACTGGGAAAAATGATTTATTTAACCTCATGTGCTTACTAGCAGCAAACTAGCTGCTCTTGTAATGGGTGGTAGCTCATGTGCTACGGACAGTGAATCCCACACCCTCATTTATATGAATGAGAAACTACGAGATTCCTATTAATGATTCCTAAACATAAAATTTAGGAAGATGATTAACTGTTGGATAAATAGTCATTGAGTGTTTTACATATCCTTGATTCCTAAAGTTTGGATTAGTAAGATGATAGAATTATATCCTAATGTAGGGATTGTTTATGTTTGTAAACATAGATTTTATGGTGGAACATACCACTATGGTGCCTTCCTAAGGAAGTGTGCATAGTGGTGACCATGGAACAACAAGATCTATTGTTGAGCATATTTGGACCTGATATTACCTCTTGTCAATGATGCCAAGGATGAGACTTATCTGATTAGCTTGTGGCTCATTTAATCTATTGTGACCTTTTTGGATAAGCTTGAACTTGTGCTTCTTGCAATTTAGTGGCTTCTGCTAATTTCTAGTTCCACCACTGTGGTGACTCTCTAGAGTGTGCACAGTGGTCACACTAGGGTAGCATGATTTCTGCTATAGACTATTTGAGAATACCCCAGAAATGTGATGCAGAGGCTGAGGCATATCTTTGTAAAATAAGAACAGATACAACTCTTTGTGTCAAGAGACAAAATATCTGTGATAATACTAGCATACCACTTGTATGCAGATTGAGAGCACTCCCCAACCACAAAATATATCCTTAATAAGTATGATAAGAACAGATGCTAAGGAGTTTATTTAATGATCAACATGTGGTTGCTTAGTAGACAAATATGCTTGTACTGGATGCTAGTGATGATCTTGTGGTGATTTTGATGTTGTTTGAGATCATCTTGGATAACTTTATCTTGTAATCTCTCACTTCTAGCTCCAGCTCCTCTTGGCTTGTAACGCCCCCGAATCGGGTCTATGCAGATCTTAGCATTTCACTCCAAAACCCACATAGAAGCGATTCAAAGATATCCACCAGACACTTTCGTGTGGGTGGGATTTTATTACAAGTAGTTACATCACAGTAGTTTACAATAGAGTCCACAAAAACTTGTATATACAACAACGACTCAACTAGTCAAGAATACAAATGATACAATTCAAAGAGAAAGCAAAATAGTATCCGAGTACGGATAAGATCCAAATGGGACTAAGAGTCCTGAAGAATAACCAAGCGGTGTCCAACCCTGCCCAGGCCAATCCGGAAGGGTAACCTTGATAACTTCGTCAATCACTTACCTGTCAAAGCCAAAAGGTGCCGACAAAGGGCAAAATAAAACAGAAAGAGAGCGGTCATTACTGAGGCCAGTACACGACGAGTCTTATAATTCGGCGGTCCTCGCCTACATAGGTATGGTGGGATCAGCGGCAGCAAAGCTTGCACTATCTAACTTATAGATACACGCTACAACTTCGGATATTAGAGCGAGATAAGAGAGCACTATACGATAACTATATATAACACAAAACATAACCCATCTGAAGATTTCCCCCTCGAACACCAGTCGAGGAAGTCCTCTTACAGAACACACACGCTGACAATTTTAGTTAATCGGGTATTTAGTTGACAAGGCTAATTACTAATCATATTATTAGAGGCAAATCATTAGTGGCGTTGTCTATGATCATGACACTGTATTTTTGAGGCGTCCAAAACCGTGGACACACGGCTTCTCGAAAAGATTTACCCTGCAGGGGTGTACTACTGTACCCAAACACATGCTCAACCCTTCAGGCAACATATTACGCGTGCCATCCGAATCTCATAACAAGAACTGTCCCTTAACTATGGCATATCCAGAGGCATCACCTATTGTGGGGAACCAACCAAGAGGTATGACGATTCTCAAGGAAGGCACAGCGTTTCGCCTACTGGTGGATCCGGGCCCTGCAGGGTAACTTATACACACCGTGGGTGCCGCCACCGTGTACCGTGATTTATGTATGCAAGCCATGGCAGTCCAACAAAACATCAAGTCCGAAGACATATCAACTCACCCATGTACGAGGACATATTATGCGTATGCACCAAATGGAAAACCAATTTTGTAACCCTCTAGATATACGAATAGAGCCGGTAGTTGAGGGGGAATTCCAGAGGCCCCACGTTTGGTTAGCGCGATCAACTCAGAACTGGTATCGTAGAACGAATGGGTCCTAGGTCGACTCAAGCAGTTCCCAAAGGTGGTCCCTGCCGGGGCCTTATCATTAAGTAAAACCATAACCATAACTATAACCATAACAATAGCCAACATCACCAATTTAATTTATCTTATCACCAACAATATCCAAGTATCATGTTCCACCTATATGAGAGCAATACTAAGCATTCCTACGACTCGCAAGGACAAGGCTAGCTAGTCAAACAAGGCATTAAGATAACCAAGACAATATAGTGGAGCAGGTACATAAAGGGACAATACTAAATCATCGACAATAATGATAGCAGTAGACAAAGGAAGAAAGTAAAGACTATAAATGCAAAATAGGTGGAAGGGGGAGAATGATCGCCTATGAGAGAAAGTCGGGAAACCGAAGGCTTGTCGCAACTCGCATCCACTCATCGTCCTATCCGGTGAAGAAGCAAACACTAGAAAGAGCAACCGGCGCAATATTTAATAATACGACAGAAGATCCGGCATGTTTATGATATGATGCATGGCATGGTAATGTGCGGTTCCACTTAGCAATATTAAGCGGAATCGGGATCCCGACAAATAAATATTATAGTTCGAGTTGTCTATCTACCCTGCAATTTAAATGTTGGCTAAACAAGATATAACATGACATCGATTCGCTACACAATATTAAATGGAGTCAGACATAAATATCCCGCATTTAATCTCCATATTTAATTATTAGGTGAATCGACAAAATACCCCCAAACAAATAAATATGTATGCGAGCATAAATGATTTAATATGCAATAATTATATAACATTATTTAAAATAAGGCTAAAGAACGGTGTCTCATGATTTTGGATTGAAGGAGCGGCAAGATGGTCATCAGGTTGTAGGAGACTTAGTGGAAGTATCCGAAGAAGTGAAACTCAAGAGGAGACCTTGTCCGAGGTGGTGGCCTCGAATGTCGGAATCTGGTGCGGCGAGACGGATCAGAGTAGAACTTGGCCAAGTAAGCTCTCTTGCGGGCATTTTATCAAGCACCTGCGGCATACTAAACCAGAGGCACTCAAACCAATACTTGATTTCGGGAACTGTATGCACATATCAAAGAATTGACAGGAAAGAGGACGTTTGATCTAGGCTGGAGCATGCGTATGCCATTTACCATGCAGCTATGAGCGGCAGCTGTAGGCCGGGAGGTCATACGGAGGAATAAGCCTCGGGCATTGACTGACAAGAAATCTGTAATCTGTAGAAGACAAGACTCTGCCTCACACGCGCGGCACCAGCGAGCGTCGAAGGGCAAGCAGCGCATGGACTGGGGGAAGATGGCAGGCAGCAGTGTGTGATGTGCAGCTGGATGGCGATTCTGTGGTGAGATGCTTCTTGCTGTGCGGGCAGAGACAGGGTGAGCAGCGCGGTGGCGATTGTTGAAAATATAAGCAAATTATCATAATATTCAATTCGAAATAAGCAATAATAAATCATGACTATAAGTGCAGGAATTAACCTAATCATGTATACTAGCAGAATACACGAACATATCACATTCAACCAGAATAACCAGATCGCATCTATTTCAAAAGTTAGTAAAATAAACTGCAACAGAAACTGAACTAGATAGGAACAGATTACGTACAGTGCTAGAGGAGAAATCGGGTTCGCGTTCAGGTTGGGGTTGAGGGTGTCGTCAGCCATGTCATCGATGTAGAGGTTGTTGATGTCCGGGAAGAAGTCCTCGTCGGGGAAGGAGTGGTCGGTCGACGTGATGCCGTCAGTAGTCGCGCAGACGCGCTCCCCAAAAACCTAATCGCCCCTCACCTGTACAAGTTCACGAGAGGCGGTGGTTTCGGAGGCCTAATGTCCTATCGTCCGGTGCATGCCGGAAGAGGGGATGGAGAAGGTGTAGCGGCGGCGCAAGGTTCTGGAGGCAGAGAGATGTGTATGACTCGTATTAGGGTTTTCATATATAGCGCCGGTCAGGTAAGACATGGGGCGTAGCCCACGTCCGAGTAGTAACATCCCTAATTTTCCCGAGCAGCAAAAAGATAAGATCGGCACCGAGGCACAATTCAAGAAACATTGGCAGCTGTGCCGTGACGAGGCGAGGCGGAGGAGGAGGAGCACGCGTGTATGCCACTCCTCTTCACTCTCTTTAGGAGGTAGTGAAACGGTCCACTATATATATTAGTCCAACTCCTTCCAAACTAGCAAGGTGGGACTAAACTTTGGTGCCATCCCTTGCTAGACATGACTGGGCCATGAGAATTTCATAATTTGTATTAGGCTATGGGCCAAGGCCCACACCCAAATTCCAACAATCCCCGACAAATTCTCATAGGCACATATTATCACATCACATCAATCAGTTCCAGAACATTGTTTATATACTGGTGCGAGGTGGAGACTGTTAAGTTGAACTTCCACTTAGAACTTCATGCTACACTAGATTGCAACTTGAATAGTGGACTATGCCTTGAACTACAAGTTTGGTGCGCACTAGTTTCACACAAGGTCTAGACCGATACAGGACTGCCGCGAAGCTTCCCCGTGGTTTGGAGCTTATGCGTCATACTCCATGGCCTTTCATGAGTTTATTAGGGAGCACCCAACTCCCACAGACTGCGATGTTTGACAGTCAGACTCATATAGGTGTGTTCTTCAAAAGATGTTCTGCAGGACAACATCTTTGCTTTAAACAAGCCACTCAGAACACATTAAGGTAAATACCAACCTGCCATGCAGAATAGGAGAGTATTGCATCTATACGGAGTGGTAGTATGCTGTAAGGATACTCTCCTCCCAGTTGACCAACAGATTGTCTCCCAACTCTACTTCACGGGATCTCCGATCACATAGAGCGGTTTACCACTGTGAGCAACTCAAAAAGTGGGTCTCAAACCCATCTCCCTCGATGCATTATCTATCACATTACGTGATAGACCCTTTGTGAAGGGATCTGCCAGATTTTTAGATGTTTGGATATAGTCCGATGTAATAACTTCGGAGTTTCTCATTTTTCTGACAGATTTCAATCTCTTCTTCACATGTCTTGATGACTTCATATTGTCCTTAGAACTGTTTATTTTGATGATCACAGTTCATAAGGATTGCGGGTATTGGTTTTTCAACCATAGGTAAGTTCATGAAGAGTTCACGAAGCCACTCTGCTTCAACAGTAGCTGTGTCTAATGCTGTGAGTTCTACTTCCATAGTTGACCTCGTTAAGATGGTTTGCTTGCAAGACTTCCAAGAAACAGCGCCACCACCAAGTGTAAACACATAACCACTCGTGGCCTTAGTCTCATCAGTATTAGAAATCCAGTTTGAGTCACTATACCCTTCAAGTACCCTTGGATACCCGGATTAGTGAATCTCATAGCTCGCAGTGCCTTTCAAATAACGCAAAACCCTTTCAAGGGCCTGCCAATGAACATCTGCAGGATTTGAGACAACTCGACTTAACTTGCTTATAGCAAAGGAGATGTCAGGCCTCGTAGCGCTGGCTAAATACATGAGCAAGCCAATAATCTGAGAATATCTCCACTGATCTTTAGCATCCCTAGGATCTCCCTGATTCTTTCAAACCAACGTGCTAGGATCATATGGTGTAGGAGAGGATCTACATTCTCTATACCCAAAACGACTCAAGGTCTTTTCCACATAGTGAGACTGAAGCAGTGTTATCCCACCATCATCATCTTTCACCAGCTTGATGTTCAATATCACATCAGCCACTTCTAGATCTTTCATCTCAAAACAACGAGATAGAAAGTCTTTGACCTCATTGGTAACATTAAGATTGGTCCCGAATATCAGTATATCATCAACATACAGACATAAGATGACTCCCTCGCCCCCACCATGGCGATAGTACACACACTTGTCACCTTATTTTACAATAAATCCTTCATCAGTTAAAGTTCTTTCAAACTTCTCATGCCACTGCTTAGGTGCTTGCTTAAGACCATACAGAGACTTCAGTAACTTGCACACCTTACCTTGTTGATCATCTATCACGAATCCATCCGGCTGATCCATATAAATTTCCTCATCTAACTCTCCATTTAGGAAAGCCGTCTTAACGTCCATTTGATGAACGAGAAGACCATGCGAGGTAGCCAAGGATAATAGTACTCGAATGGTGGTCAATCTAGCCACAGGTGAATAAGTATCAAAGAAGTCTTCGCCTTCTTTCTGGGTATAACCCTTGGCAATAAGGCGTGCCTTATACTTCTCAATAGTACCATCAGGTCTAAGCTTCTTCTTGAACACCCACTTACATCCTATAGGTTTGCACCCATAAGGACGATCAGTAATTTCCCAAGTTCCGTTTGCTATGATGGAATCCATCTCACTGCGAATGGCTTCTTTCCAGTAGTCAGCATCTTGAGATGCATAAGCTTCTGAAATAGAAGTGGGAGTATCATCCACGAGGTATACAATGAAATCATCACCAAAGGACTTCGCATTCCTCTATCTCTTACTTCTGGTAGGAGCTTCATTGTTATCCTCCACGGGATTATCAGTGTGTTCTATCGAAATGGTGGGTTCAGGAATTGTAATTAATTCTTGACTAGATAAACTAGGCATCTCCTGATTTGATGAACTAGACGAATCTTTCATGGGAAAGATGTCTTCAAAGAAAGTCGGATACCTGAGATTTCTATCAAAAATCTATAGCCAATGCTATGAAATGCATATCCCAGAAAGACACAATTCACGGTTTTTGGTCCAAGCTTGCGCTTCTTGGGTATCGGCACATTCACTTTCTGTTGGGGATATGCTATATGGGTATCCTCATAGCATGTCACCTATCCGGATAACCCGGGTGTCCCACATTTGGTAGCATGGACTATAGCCTGCTGGGCGGTCCAGTTAGATGGATCCAGAAGGGAGGCCCATGCCGGATAAAGGAAGGCTACGATGGAGTCACCAGCGTACCCAGAGCCATGGAGTGCAAGATACACAAGACTAGTAATAGACGGTGTAGGACTCTGTAACCTGTCCGATAGGACTTTTCCCTGTAACCCTAGGACCTGGCGACTATATAAGTCGGGCCTATGGGAGCCTTTAGGGCATCGATTCATACAACCTCGCAAATGTAACCTATCTCTCAGAATTCGGCGTATTTCCCTTATAGTGATTTATAGCAGGAGTAGGATTCTGCCACCGCCGTGGGATCTGAACCTGGGTAAGTTGTGTTACCTCGTACCCGTCAACCGTCAGCCTTCCCTCACGTCTCTAAACACGCATTGTGAGGACCCCTCCATGGCGTACTCGTCGTCAATACCACGAAAGTTGGCGCCCACCATGGGGCTCGAACCCACGACCACAAGGTTAAGATCCTTTTCCGTAAGTAGGAGAGTTTCAGCCTTTTCCTTTCCCATTCCTCAAATGGAGTAATGGTTTTGTTATTTTTGGGAACATGGTTTAGGACATGACACGCAGTCTTTATCGCCTCCCCCACCATTCCTTGGATAGACCCGATGTATCTAACATGGTGTTAACCAAATCAGTTAGAGTACGGTTCTTCCTTTCGGCCACCCCATTTGACTGAGCTGAGTAAGGAGGCGTCCTCTCATGGATAATACCATGCTCCGCACAAAAAGAATCAAATTCGTTGGAAAGATACTCTCCACCACGATCATATCGAAGTCGCTTAATCTTTCGATCAAGTTGGTTTTCTGATTTAGCTTTATAGATTTTGAAGTGATTCAAAGCTTCATCTTTAGATTTCAGAAGCTACACATAACACTATCGAGTGGAATCATCAATTAAAGTCATGAAATATCACTTTCCACCTTTTGTCAACTCACCATTCATCTCACAAAGTTCTGAATGTATTAGTTCCAGTGGTGCCAAATCTCGTACCTCAGCAGTCTTGTGAGACTTGCGAGGTTGCTTAGCTTGCACACACACTTGACACTTGGAACTTTTGACAGTAGTAAATTTCGGAATTAAATTCATATCGGCAAGACGCGTCATGCACCCAAAATTAATATGACAAAGTCGTGAATGCCAAATATTGGATTCACTATCATTGCAAACATGACTAATAACTTCAGTACATAAGTCTGACAAAGATAAGCGGAACAAGCCTCCACACTCATAACCCTTTCCAACAAATTGTCCACACTTAGAAATTACAACTTTATTGGACTCAAAGACTAACTTAAAACCATCTCGACACAGAAGAGATCTGCTGACGAGATTTTTATTGATGGAGGGAACGTGCTGCACATTCTTTAGCTGTACGATTTACCCCGAAGTAAACTTCAGATCCACCGTACCAACACCTTGAACAGAAGCACGTGAGCCGTTTCCCATCAGCATGGAGCCAGCCCGTTCGACCTGATAAGAAGAGAACATGGAAATATCAGCACATACATGTATATTTACACCAGTGTCTATCCACCAATCAGGTGAATTACAAACTGAAAGAACAGTAGGAAATATACCGTACCCAGCATCCTTTATCTCAGTATCACCAAGAACAACATTAGCGGACTTGCCACTATTTCCATGTGAACGCTTGTCAAAGCGATTGGGGCAGCTAGGAGCCCAGTCATTTGTATCACCACAGATATGGCAGGATCCTTTCTTCTTATACTCAGTCTTCTTCTTGAAGTTGGTAGTCTGTGCGGCCTTGTTTTTTCCATCAAACTTTCCTTTGCCATCAGACCTGTTCTTATTCTTAAACTTGTGGGACTCGAAGTTATTTTTCTGCACTACATGTGCGCTAGAACTTCCGTCAAAACCTCGAGGACGTGTATCTTTTGCTCTCGCCTTTACTTCAATATGAAGAGATCCGATGAGATCCGAAACAGAATACTCCTGTCTCTTATGTTTCAGAGAGGTAGCAAAGTTCCTCCAAGAAGGAGGAAGCTTGACAATAATGCCTCCGGCCACGAACTTGTCCGGTAAGATACACTTGAACTGCTCGAGTTCTTTGGCAAGGGACTGTATCTCATGATCCTGATCCACGATGGGACGGTCATCAGTCATCTTGTAGTCATAAAATTGCTCCATGATATACAGTTCAGTGCCAGCATCCGAAACACCAAACTTGGCATCGAGTGCATCCCACGTATCCTTGCCATTATCAAATGACATATATGTGTCAACAATGTTGTCACCAAGAATATTGAACAAAGCCCCTATAAACATGGTGTCGACTTTCTGAAACGCTTCCTCTTCAACAGGAGAAAGGTCTCCCTCAGGTTTGCCAAAAGTGGCGCTATAGAAGGCTAGTTTTTTCAAGCATAGAACTGCTCTCGTGCACCATCTCTTATAATTGACACCGTCAAAAGGAGGCGGCCTTGTAGCCATGGCTAAACCAGTTGAATTCAGTTGCCTATAATCAGATTTTTGGATTGTTGAAAATATAAGCAAATTACCATAATATTTAATCCGAAATAAGCAATAATAAATCATGACTATAAGTGCAGGAATTAACCTAATCATGTATACTAGCAGAATAGACGAATAGATCACATTCAACCAGAATAAGCAGATCGCATCTATTTCAAAAGCTAGTACAAGAAACTGTAACAGAAATTGAACTAGATAGGAACAAATTACGTATGGTGCTGGAGGAGAAATCGGGTTCGCGTTCAGGTTGGGGTTGAGGATGTCGTCAGCCATGTCGTCGATGTAGCCAGATGTCCGGAAAGAAGTCCCCTCGGGGAAGGAGTGGTCGTTTGACGTGATGCCGTCAGTAGTTGCGCTCCTCAAAAACCTGACTCGTATTAGGGTTTTCCCGAGCAGTAAAAAAATATGATCGGCACCGAGGCACAATTCCGCAAACCGCGGCGGCGCGCGTCGTGGCGAGGCGGGCTGAGGAGGAGGAGGAGCGCGCGTGTATGCCACTCCTCTTCACTCTCTTTAGGAGATAGTGAAACACTCCACTATATATATTGGTCCAACTTCCTTCAAACTAGCAAAGTGGGACTAAACTTTGATGCCATCTCTTGCTAGACATGAATGGGCCACGAGAATTTCAGAATTTGTATTAGGCTATGGGCAAGGCCCACACCCAAATTCCAACGATTCGGTGATGTTGGAGTGCACGGACCGATCCAGATTTAAAAATAGACATTGAGAAATAATCAAACACACGACATGTCACAGAAGAAAGAATTGCATGCCAGCTGATGAATTGGATGAAAACTCGCGCTTGGCCAGAAATAAGAGCAACATCGGCGCACAGGAAGCGAGGCCAAACAAGGTCACTAGACAGCATACCAACGCACAGAAATTGAGCCAGATTGCTAGGTAAAAGCATGCCTCAGCTCATCGATTTGCAAAGAAACGAAGAATCTCACCGCGAAAGAATTTGGCAAAGGAAAGAAGACAAATTTTATCGCTGATTAAATCTAGCAAATGAGGAATTTGTGTATCTCAAATTAGGGATTGGGTCTAGGGTTTGACAAAAGAAGGGGAATAGACTGTCTATCTAGTCTAAATTAAACTAGACGGGGCTAGTTTTGGGACAAAACTTTAGACGGGTCTTTAGCCTAATTTTATTTAGTCAAACAAGAAAACAATTTATGGTCACATAACGGATCAAAAATATTATTTTGTTTTAGATTGAAAATCAGAAAAAGGGAAACTGATTTAATAAAATCATAGGTATATTTTAGTAAAACAAAAATAGGTTTTTAGCAAAATAGTTACGAACAAAATATGTATGATGATGTCATGATAATGCAAAAATAAAATAACAATCAATTTCTAATTTTTAATATTTTATGGGCGTTACATGGCTGCTACCTGAATTTCTCCTTCTGGCTCCTGTCTTGATTCCGTTCTTCTTATCCTTAAGTAAGTATATAGTTGTGTAATGTTTGGTATCTATTGAGGATGCTTTGGTGGTAATCTGAGAAGAACTAGTGGTGTTCTTGGTATACTAGAAATAGTGTTCTTGATACAATTTTATCTACAAAGAGAGAGAAGTTTGGTTTTGGATGGAATGGTTTGGATTTGTGCTAAGGAACTGGTGGTGTGTGGAGAAATACTGATTAGCTTCTAGCTGATCTGCTACGGCTGTGCTCTCCCTTTTGTATTCCCGGTGATGCTTCTGGTGTTGACAACACAAAACCATGTAGATGTGTGAGCTGCTTGTGTGCTTGACTCACCCTAATGGATCAGATCAAGTGAATTATTCCTGGATGTTTATCTTTTTACTATTTTTAATTTGGTGAAATTACCCCTTTGCTAATGATGCTTAGTCTGAAGTTATCTTTGATGATAAGAACATATACTCCACTTATCTCCCTTTAGATTACTCAATGATGAGTTTAAGCATATTATTTGTATGCTAAATATGAGAGTAAAACTAACACTCTAACCCTTTCTTTTACCTTTTTATCTGTTTGTCTTTGTTTTATTTTGTAGGAATCAAGATCAAGAAGGAAATCTTCAGGACATGAATATTTAGATTAGGACTTCTTCTATCATTCTTGTAATTCTTTTTTTACTTTGGATATTCTAATTGACAGTGTAATATTGTATAATTTTAATAATGTTAAATTTTCTTTCTTTTTGTAATTTGAATCTTGTAATATTTATATTTTGTTTATAAATATGAATTCAATTCTTATTTATTGTTTTAATCCATTTTCATTTATAATTCTATTTCAATTTTATTTCTCTTATATTATTCTTATTGTAATATTCTTTTCTTTTTGATAATTGTAAATACATTGTAATATTTGTTCCAATTACTTTATTGTTATCTGTTTATTATAAGATCATATTACTTTATTCAAGAATTTCCATTCCATTTCTCCTAAGTATTTAAATATTCTATAATTGAATTTGTGAATTTTATAAATTCATTTGAATTCATATTTGAAATTCAAATACATGTGTGAATAACTTCCCCCTAAAAACAAAGAATTCTAGAAAGGTCATGTCGAAATCTATCGCAATTGTGTTGATGCTTCCATCAGAACAAGAGAGACATCGATCCCTCTATAGCTCTTTTAGTGTTGCACGAAAATTCCCCAGATTTTCTTATGCATGAATGAAAAGCACACACATGTGTCCTCTCTATTTCTAGGTGCTAATCCTGGGATGTTATAGTTAGCTAGTGTAGGAGAGCCCTTCATTTCGATCTTGGTGTCATCTTTTACCTGATCGGTCCCCATGTCATATTATCTGTGATGCAGTATGAATTTATCATACCAACTATATATGCTTTAAATCAAGTTCTACTCACCTTTGTGATAAGAAGAAATCATTTTTATTGAAGTATGATGGGTTGCTAATTCATGTAAAAGAAAGATAAAATGCTACTCCAATATGGATTCGCTTTCGATCAGATACTAAATCCTCTCTGAGCTTCAACCGCATGGAGAGCTCCATCCGTCCTCTAAGAACGAAAGGATCCATGGCAATGTTTCCCAATGTTTGTACCAACATTCAACACTTGTCCAGGTGGTAAGCATCATTGGAAAATCTTAAACATCATGTACCCATACGACAAAGTCAGGGAGTAGTACTCCACACTATATAGATATCCAACTTGTAACGCCACCATGGGGGCTATCCCATGCATATAAAACATGTAGCACGAGCCCCGAGCTATGGCATCGTTTCCCTTCCGCTCGCATGGTATACAGAGTCATCATATTTATATCTGGCTACACCGCCATCAGTGATTGATCCAAAACCCAAAAACTTTGATCGGTCTCCAATCAAAACCAACAATCAACAAAAAATACCCTTCCCTCCCCAAGATCCAAGTCCTGACGATGTCTTTATTGAAACTGTCCTTGGGAGCTCCCCTTCATGCGCCGCCGACCACAAAAGTGACGAGAGAAAAGTTTCTCTATTGGAAGGCACAGGTTTTGCGTACCCTCTATGGTGCTCATGTCATGGGACTTCTTGAAGGATGCGATCCTGATCCACCTGAACAATTGGAGGTTGAAGATGATGCCAAGAAGAAGATCATGTGCCCAATCCAGCCTATGATGCATGGATCACAACGGACCAACAATTTGTGGGATTTCTTTTCAATTCCCGAAATGAAGCATGCTCGCATAGGTGTTCAAGCTCGAACAGGATGCCGATGTGTGAGGAGCCCTCAATGCCCTCTACTCAACTCAATCAAAGGCCTAGGTTTCCAGCATCGCGTGGTTCCCTAGCAAACACTAAGAAGAAATATACTACTATGAATCAATTCATCACCAAGCTGAAAGGGTTTATCTTTGATCTACTACGACGGGTAAAATTACCAATGATGATGAACTTAAAGATTCCATCCTTAATGTTTTTATGGTTACTACAGCCCCCCTTTTCCTCCATCAACATTGTCCCCTCCACTCTCTGAAGGACATGTTCTCGCAGCTGACAAAGTTTGATCTCCGCAATCAGATGTTCATCTCCACGGGGCAAAACACAGGGACTTTATCCTCTTCAACCAATCTTGCCAACCTCCGCCACAATTTCACTCCTATTGGCGACCAAGTCAAGCAGCAGTGGTCGAAACATGCACGTCAATATCAAGATCAAGGGTGTCGCAACCAGCAAGGCCGTGATGACTATAGAGATCATCATTGTCACCGTGATGACCAACATTATGATGAGCAGTGCTATGGTCCATGCCGTCCCAAGGGGTCGTGGTCGTGGGTAGGTACACACCCCTACTACTTGACAAGAAGGTGTGTTATGTCAGATTTGCAAGAAGGAAGGTCATCTTACAAACAAGTGTTGGTGGAGCGATGCTCATAGTGATGATGATTATGCTGAAGCTGAAGAAAAGATCATCTATGTCATTGATAAAAACTAGTACATGGACATAGGAGCTACCATTCACATCACTTGTGAATTAAACAAATTGACAACTCACAAATGCGAGGGACGAGATCAAATTCACACGGCCAATGGTCAAGGTATGAAAATTTCACTTGTTGGTCATTCAATATTGTATTCCCCTCATAGTATTTCCATTCAACTCCGCAATATTTCCCATGTCCTCTGTCTCAAAAAATCTCCTTTCCGAGCATAAATTTTGCCTTGATAATAATACCTTTGTTGAGTTTCACCCATTATTTTTCCTGGTTAAGAATCAAGGCAGAAAGTAAATCATGTTTAGATGTCCGCGTCATGGTGGCTTATACCATATCGTACCTATATCAACTAGATCTCACAAGCATGCCTTCATCACCATCATGGATTCATCATCTATGTGGCATTTTCGTCTAGGGCATCCATCTTCGCTTATTATTCAACAAGTTCTTAGGAAAAATAAACTCTCACATTTAGCACAAAGAAATCCTTACACATGTGATCATTGTCAATAGACTAAGAGTCATCAATTACCATATCTAGTATCTGCTAGTGTTTCCATTATTCCGTTGGAACAAAATTTTCTGATGTATAGGGACCAACTTCTCCCTATTTTTGAAAACATCTATATTATGTAAGTTTCATTGATGATTATATTAAATTAACTTGGATATATATTCGCAAGAAGCGTTCTGATATTTATCAAGTCTTCTTAATTTTCAACAACTTGTTGAACAAAATTTTGGTCACAAAATAATCACCATGCAAACTGATTGGGGGTGGCGGATATGAAAAACTAAACTCTTTTATCCAAAACATAGGTATTACCCATAATGTTTCATGTCCTCATGCTCACCAGCAAAATGGTTTGGCTGAGCAAAAACTTCATCATATTGTTGAAGTTGGTCTTGATTTTCTTGTTAATGCATCCATGTCACTAAAATTTAGTTATGAAGCTTTCCTTATTTCCATGTAGCATCCCAAGGTTATAATACTACTTGTATATCTACTTGTTAATTAATTTTCATTGCATGATATTCATGCTCATGTCATCATGCCACCTTGCATGGAGCATCATAATTAAATTGTTGCATTATATTCTTGTCTTGTATTTGTTTCTTATCATTTATACATTCTTCTTGTTATATTATACCTATCACTTGTATTTGCATCTTGATATAATGTATTTTCCTCCCTCTATTTTCCTTCTACATATTCTCATTCTAGTTGGTGCCATACTTGATGGAACCAAAGTGTCCAATGTTTACTTACTTAAGTCTTGGTATTTAATTCATGATATAATGCCCAATTTGAGTTGAGGGCATGTCTATTTAATACTTCTACCTATTAAATTCCATGGATCCTTGTGATTATAATCTTGCTCTATACTCTACCATGCATGTATTTGTCGTCTTCTACTTGTTTTGATTGTATTTAAATCATGCCCATATACCATGTGTGGAATATTGCCACCTTTAGCCATATATACCTTGTCTACATGATCTTGCGGGCATTCCACCATTTAAATACCATGTGGGTGAAGGAGATATACCATAGAGTCAAATAATAAAGTGTTTTGTATCTCTTATGTTCATAATATGTTTCTTACCTTGTTATAACTGTGTTAATATGAAACGTTAATACACGTGTGGTATGTAAACAAACCGTGTCTCTAGTTAGCTCTAGCGAACTAACTCATTGGTCAATTGATGACCTACGGTTTCAAGATCATGGGTTATAGTGCCAATTGACAGTGGGGTCATATCATTAGTTGAATGATATGATAGGCATACACCCAAAGTAAATCACAATGAGATCTAGTTACTTAATGTTCATCATTGATGATAGCATAGAAACCTCGTAACCTAATCCTTTGACTGTGAGATAATGCAAATCACCGTTACTGGAAGGAGACTTTGATGGTGTCAATTATCAAGCTATGAAAGGGTGATCATCAAGGTACCATCAGGTTTCTCGAAGGAACGGGTTGAGGAGTATTTATCAAGACTAGGATTTGCCAATCCAAGAAACTGAAAGATACACGTGGCCAACTCGGTGAAGTTGCATTATGGGACAGGAACGATTAAGTCATGGAATGTAACGGCATGGAATGTATATGACTAGATCATGGAATGTAACGGGACAGGAATGATTTTATCAGAAATGAGATTGAACAGAGGTATGCAGATACCAAAGATCAAGTCTCGGATGACCTAGGTATCATATAGAAAAGGGAATGGGACACGAAGTTGAAGGTTAAAGCGATGAGATTCGTGAATGCATGGGTGGTAATTATGGGCATCCAGTTCCCGCTGAAGATCATTAACGTGACAGGATTCTCGGTCATGTCTGGAGTATCTCTGAACCGAAGGGTGGCACACCTAATCGTGGGGACTCTTAGGGATCAAACAGACACCGCAAGAGAAATGACAGAGAGAAACCGGAAAGGTTTCAGGAAACACCCGATGTTGATCGGAGGGGTTCAGAAGGTGTTCAGGAGTGGAAGATATAATAGTATATGTGTTTTATATATTAATTGGTTGAATTAATATTAAAAACATAAATATTTATTTATTTTTTGGCAACCTATACCTATTGGGCCATTCCCCGGAGGGAAAGGCCCATAGGGCAAGGAACCTAGGAGAGGAGGGCCTAGGTGGCTGGCACCTAGGGTTTCCCCCTATGTGGGGGCCACCTAGGGCCGGTGGCTGCCCTAGGGCAGCGGCGGTGGCAGCCCTAGAGGCACCGATAGTGAGAGTCCCCCACCCCTACCCTAGGTTTTGCCCCTCCCCTCCTCCTATAAATAGAGGGGTCCTCCCCTCCCCTTAGACACAACAAGCTCTACTATCTCTCTCTTCCCTAGAGCCCTCTATCCACCAATATTGGATCAAGCTCTCGTGGGATTAGTTCTCCACCTCTGCACTACCGTCATGCATAGCACAGTCTGGCTTCCATCTTCTTCTACTAGATCAGAGCCTAGGAGACATCGCCTACACCGGACGTGTGTAGATCTTCGACATGCCACACTTGGGGCACTACTTGTCTTATTCACTATATGCCTACCTGCATAAGGCATGTCACGGTCTTCAAGGGTATGAACATTGTCCTCCTCTCCGTTACTTATATCTACATATGATAGATCTTGGTTATCATGTTCGTGTGATGCATGTAGAATTCATACATGAACTTTGTAGTTTGTTGACATGTTTATCCACATATTTGCATCATATATAATGTAATATCCATTTTTACATTGATTTTTGGGGATTTACCAATAATCCCCTTTATTTTGGTTATAACTTTGTTTTGCACTGTTTGGCTCAAAACACCTTCTATTAGTATTTTTGTGATTCCAGGAGCTACGGGACTCGAAAAAGGGCAAGGTCAGAGGCCACGGTTTACAAATTTTGATACGCATTCAGAAGGACAAAGGAGGACATCAGGAGAACAATAGGCTGGGAGAAAGCCCAAAGGGTGCGCCAAGCAAGGGGGCGCTCCCTCCAGGGTGTTTTGCCCCTCGGCTGTCCGATTCGCCTCAATCTTTCAGGAACCGACTTGTTTTGACCTAAAAATGACTATATATACCCTACGGCAGCCGTCCTTGACAGAGAGGAGGCAGATATATAAAACACCAAGAACATAGAGTATGCTGGGCGTCGCCAGAGAAAGATTGGAGGGGAACCGCTGCCGGAATCGCCTCCGGCTGCCTCTCCTCCTTAACCAATACATCCTCACCATTCTCCATGATGAGAGGGGAGTACTCCACCCCCTGTAATTTGGGTTTCTGGTGGTAATTTCATATAATCTCTCCATGTATGATCATTGTTTAAGTCCATATGATGTGCCTTGCATGAGTATGGATCTATATATGTAATTCCTATGGTGGATATTGTGTTATGATATAGTACTTGTTTTTCATTTACCATTGTGTTGGATCTTGTATGCTTTGTCATACTTTTGGGATATTCTATGATGCATGTAATGGTTTATATCTATACATAATTCCTTGTTTATCCATATCATGAGGTGATTGACACCACCAAGTGGGGGTGAATGAGAGAGATGTGGTAATACTCACAACATATGAATCATTGCACTAGTGTTTAGAATCTTTTCCATTAAGAAGTATGATGTATGTAGGTAATGGGTGGCGGAGTGACATCGACATATGTATTGAGTGACAGCAATGCATCCCAAAATCCTTTATCTAGGGGTAAAAAGGGAGAAGTATGATGTGTGGTGTGACAAAAACGAAATGCTATCCTTATTGCAAGGGTGACCTAGCAACACAAAGGAGTACTTTCACCTATGTGTTTTATGACATGTAGCCACCATAAAAGTACCATTAAAACATGAAAATTGTGTGTAACTTTACTATCTATAACATGATAATCACTATAGATGGATAAGATAGGATTAAGTGAACCCATGAACCCATGTCCATTGGTCCTATAAAAGAAAACCATTACTTGTCCCCTTGCTTTGAAGAGGATTGGGACACTTTTATATTCTTGTTTTGTTATGTTAAACGTTCAACCATTAAAACAACCATCTTATTTCTTAAAACTTGTTTAGTGCATAATCAACTAAAGCTTGTGACACTTTAGTTGTAGAGAATAGATAGCTTTTCCTTCTTGCTCCTGCGGATCGATACCCAACTTCCACATTGATAGCTACTAAGGTGATCCCCTGCACTTGGGGGTTATCAAGTTACTTTTATGGCGTCGTTGCCAGGAAGTGTAGTGCTTAAGTTTCTATTCTTGTGTGCTCTAAAAAATAAATTTACTTTCCGTTTCGTTTTACTTTCACTATGTTTTATATCTTGAAATCATTTAAGCTTGGGAGGTTTACTTCTTTAACTTGTTTGGTTGAGAGTTCTAGTCTAGTTTTTTTAGAAAATGGAAAATACCAAAATCCTATTTTTATGAAAACACGTATGAATTTTCATAACACATTGCATATGTTAAAGAATTCCCTTGGATTTTTTAAAAAACATAGAGAATCAATTGAAGGGAAACATCTAAAAAATGTCATGAATGTGATAAATCGTATTGCTAAGGAGTATGTTGAAAAACATCATGATATAACTTGTTGCTCTCAACATAAAGAGAGACACTTTACCTTCCAATGTATGTTCCATGAAGGATATGCAATTGCATTTTACAATAGAAGGGATTATATTCATCTAGGATAGGAACAAGTAGAGGAATATGTCATTTCATGGCAGCCCATGAGTTTAAATCTTTTATAGAAGAAAACGATGAAACTCGTGTTGTGGTTAGATCATAAGAATGTTTTATGGATTGTAACCTTATTATATGCATGGATGAATTCTATAAATATATATATATATTTTACTATAACAAGAGGCTTATTGCTGCCTGATGAGTCCAAAATTGATGCATATTTAAGTATATAAATTATTAATATTCTCACTCATTACAATGCTACATCTACCTACAACTATGCCTATTATGTATGAATACTAGTTCTCCTTCATTTACACATGAGATTTCCAAATTAGTAGTTTTATTACCTTTTTATTGTCTTTGACTTGTCTGTACGTTCTATGAAGAATCATGGATAAAAGGAGCCAAGAGGATGCAATATGGAGGAGCTGCAGAAACGAGACTTAGACATTTGAGGAGAGGAAGAAGTGAATTTTTCCATAAACTCCAAATTAATATACAAGTCCATGGTGTTGTATTATTTGTCCATATGAATCCAAAGAGCCAAAGAACACCTCAATCGGAGTACGTATAAAGAAATGACGACCAAAACACTGCAGAGTCCAGTAGGCGTAATGACCACTGGTACGGGCGGAGCCCGACCGTATAGTACGGCCATACCGCCCTACGACGGCTTCATTTCGTCAAACATAAAAACATTTGTGAAGTCCCAATGGGCATATTCGGCCCCTAGCTCTGTCGGTTCGGGAAACCGACCTCTAGATGCCTATTTAGAGAGGGAAAACCCTAGAACAAGAGGGATACTCCATCCACGCCCTAGGGGCGGAGCCCTGCTGCTCCTCCCTCTCCATAGCCACCACACACCTCCAAAATCAAGATCTCC
Source organism: Avena insularis (assembly GCA_023614405.1). Classification (NCBI taxonomy): domain Eukaryota; kingdom Viridiplantae; phylum Streptophyta; class Magnoliopsida; order Poales; family Poaceae; genus Avena; species Avena insularis. Next base: position 225,497,326 of record CM042689.1, on the reverse strand, counting down.
TCCAACACCTCCAAGATCAAGATCTCCTCCAACACCTCCACTAGATCTAAGCAAGGGGAGGATAAGAAGACATCCCCATTTTCACCCCGCGCACCGTTCATCGTCATCATCTCCAACGACGTCTCCACCTCTCTTCTCCTTGTTTTAGATCTTGTATTTGTGGGATAAACATGGTTTTGAATTCATTAATATATTCATCTATGTTTTGTTGTGCATCCATTATGAGTGATTGTTTAGGTTTTAGGTTGAGGTTTTATCTAGTGCGCCAAGTTAGAATGTGTTTGTGATCCAAGTATTTTATTACATGAGTCGAAGATGAGTTCATGGGATCCCTTGGTACGGAAGTGTACATTTGCCTCGCGAGTGACACGCGAGAATTATGCACAGTACACACAGTGTGACAGACCAGTAATCAAGTGGGGAACGTTTATTTGTCCAAGTAATCTCTTGTATATAATGGATCACACATATATTTGCCCATCTAGTACTAGTGAGACCAAAGCCTAGAAACCCTCTATCATTCCATTCAATCCTACAAGTACAACCCCTCTCGTTTAATTTCAGTTTTACTTTACTTTGTTCTTATTTATCTCCTTGTTCTTAGTTACTTCAAACCTCTCTCAAATCATTGCCATTCTAGCAACTTCTAGTGGACTATTTCCAAACAGTGTTTTGGGTGCGAATGTGGCCGCATTGATAACGTGGCTGCGGGGTTGTGTTGTTTCCATTTGCAAAGCTTTCAGGGAAATTTGTTGTGCTTTGGAAGCTTCGTATTCAATATTTTTATCATACTTTCAAATGTGGAGTAAGTAAGACCACACTATGCCTTCCATCGCAGCAATTCCAGTGTGGTACCGAGATTTGTGCTTCCATATTCCCAATTTGGGTACAACAATTTTTTGTGATCTTCTAACATTCCCTCCAACTTCAACTTCTCCTTTTATGTTTCACAGTCTCACTTTGCATTAGAAATTACCCTACCAAGATCATCAGCGGGCTCATCTGATGCCCGTTCTTCACCTCCTTCCTCTTCATTGTCTTCCACTGCAGTATCACCGTATTTAGGAAACATATGATGATAGTTGTTATCATCATCCTTTTCTTCTTCATTGTCTTCCATCATAACCCCTCTTTCCCCGTGCTTGGTCTAGCAATTATAGCTGGGCATGTAACCTTTCATAACCAGGTGGCCACGAATGATTTTCGAGGAAGCGTTTGTTGTTCCAACATTGAACACATGGACAACGCATAAAACCATTCCCTTTGTTTGCCATAGACACATCGATAAATTTATCCACACCCTTAATGTAACGGGGTTTACGTCGGTCACCTACATCCGTTCCCGACTGTTCATCTGCATCATATAATTAAGTTTATCAAAAACCATTACAGGACATCATAAATACTGAAATGACCAATTCACATCGACACATGATTGTATCAATGACAGATGAAAAGATAAGATTGCTATCCTCGATCGAGGAGGAAAGAAAGAGGAGAAAACTCAAGTGTGGCTTGGGCACCTCCTATATTTTTGTTTTGTGAGAAATTGAACGGGATCGTTCACTCAAACATTTCAGCAAACACCTCGCATGCATAGGAATAAAAATAAACTAGCACACCTCTCACACCTTCCACCAAGAAAAAAAGTCTGGAGGCAGAGGGCTGGGGCGTCGTAACACAAAACGGGACTAAAGGTGTGTGGCGGGCCACGTATCTGGCGCCAAACCTTTAGTCCCGGTTTGTGTTACAAACCGGGATGTATGAGCCCTCACGAACCGGTACGGATGACTCCAGCTCCCATGCGACAAGCCGGCCCGCTCGAACCGAGACGAATGCGGGCATTAGTCCTAGTTCATGATGGAACCAGGACTAATGCTCTGGGCGTGGGCGAACGAAAGGCAGTTTTTCTACTAGTGCATAAATAATATTTGCTGCTACAAGTACTACAATAACTCTATTATTGATCACTGGAAAACCCACGCATCACTGCCTAAGAAAGCACTAATGTTTTGCAGGGAGAAGATGACAAGAGCATAAGCTTGGAGACGCCCATGCACCCCAAAGAAGAGGATAAAATGAAGAAGAAGAAGAAGAAGATATGGTCCAACCTAAGCTTGGGGATGTATGGGAACCTCTCAAAAATGATAGTAACACTCAAACTAAAAACTCATTTGTCATTTATGAGAACCCCATGGTATGATAATTGTGCAACTAAAAATTCTATGGTCATCTTTGATAATCCATGCTATTATGATGAAACTAATAACGCTCCTTCACTTGCTACTAATGTTACTAGTGATACTATTGATAATGAGGAGTGGTGCTTATATATGATATATGATAATGCTTTAGATGATGGTACTATGCTTCTTGATAACCATCCATGTTTAACAAATGAAGTTATAAATGATGAACTTGCTGCCCATGATGATGCCCTTATTAGGAGTCCTATATCATTCTTGAACTCTGCTATGTTAACAATAGTGGAGAAATATGAACTTGCTAGGAAATATATATGTGAGTTTGCAAAATGTTGTTTGCAAACATGATCTTGATATTGAAAATATTACTAGCAACTATTTTAAAAGATGAAAGAATGCTAATGAATTCCATGATTTGTATAATGATACTATTTACAAGAAAAATTCTATGAACTTGCATACTTTGAAGGGTTACAATGGTAGATGTGCTTCTAGTGAATGCAACTACTATGAAAGAGGAGGTGATAAGTGCCCTGTTTATGATTCTAGTTATTATATGTTGTGTTCACCTAATGATATTATGCAATGGCATGCCTCTATTTTCTGTGATTTAGTGATATATAAAATGCCAATGCATAGGAAGAAAGTGAGACTTTGTTGTTATTGTTCCTATATCTTGTGTTACTTTCTACCACGTTTCAACTTGACTATTACTTTCATTAGAATGAGCACACCATGGGACCCAGATATTTTGTAAGAAACACATTCTAAGGAAGGAGGTAGCAAATAAGCACAAGCTACCACATGAATTCCATATCACTTAAAATCAAGTAAGTAAAGCCTAACTACATGGCTCTAAAGAAAGCACTTTTTGGGAGGCAACCTGATCATTTATTTTTATGTTTCCTTGATGTTAAAAGAGTCCTTTTTAGTGTCTTTTCTGTAGAGTAGTAATAAATTACCAAGTGGAACTCATCTTGGATGATAAAAAGTTGTAAAACATATGGAGTAGCAAATTCCTGCAGAATAGTTTTTAGTAGAAAAATTCTATGATTTTTTCTATAACTCCATTTGCGCTCATATTTTCACAGCATTTACATATTTTCATCCTTTGTGTGCCAAAAAATTGGCTAAAATTCGTGACATGTTTAACTGGGTGAAATAAATTCGTTTTGCTGCTGCTGAAAATTTGGACAGATTCTGTCATGTTTTGTTTTAACCATTCCCAAGTGCCCTAAAATGATTGCTATGAGCCATATTATATGCTAGGGATGTGTATAAACATTATATGATTGCTGGAACATTTATAAAGAATTTTTTCTTTGATATATATGCAGATACTATTATGATTTTGTGCCACTAATGTCACCACTCGGAAAAGAGATGTGAGAAAAGTTTTGTGTTGAAGTTTTTTGACATGGAATAGAGGAACACCATACCAAGATAAATCCAATAATGGTGAAAACCATAAGCTTGGGGATTCCCAAGGCACCCCAATGGACTTATTAAACTCTTAGTTTACAAACCTCTAAAATTTGTTTTTGAGCAACATAAGACTATCATAGAAATTTGGAGCGTCTGTTTTATTTACTTTACTTTTGTTTGCAATAAAATGACAACCCTCATGAATCATTACGCATGTTTATGATTAAGCTACTGCAAAGAAACTTTTCCATAAAAGAATGAAACTAAATATGTATGCCATGGAAATAAAAGAAAAAGGGGGGTAAAAGCAAAAAATCTAAAATTATGTTATGCCTAGTTACTAAGCTCAAATACTTTAAATGTAGTATGATTTGTTTCTGCCAATTAAATTTTACCTTTTTCTCATGTATTTATGTTCAGCCATAAGGATAAAGGTGAGAAAATAAATGTTTGGCATTATAAAATAGATGGCACACTCTTTAGTTCAGTTTTTGCTAAGCCTTCACAATGCAAGCTAAGACTTGTTCCATACTGATACGTCCATTTTGCATCACTATTATATATCATAATTTACTACTATTCATTGATATATTTCATATTAAGAGGTGATACTTATGTTGTTTCATCTATTGTTGAATGTTGGATGACTTTTGGAGGATGAACTACCGGAGTCAGGATTCTGATGGAAAGAGCGGTGTCCAGATGCAATTTTTGCGAAGATCAGAAAATTCCAGAAAATACACGGAAAATCTTATTTTTCTAGAAGACGAAGGAAGCCAGAAGGGGAGGCACAGATGGGCCACAGGGGGCCCACACCCCCATGCGCGGGCCACCCTGGGCCACGCCACAAGGGGGTGTGGCCACCCTGGCCCACCTCCTGCTTCGCCCTTTCACCTATATCTTCTCCTTGAAACCCTAATATGAGAGGAGAGACCACCGAAAGATTCTGCGGCCTCTGCGGGGCGGAAACTATAGAGGGAGAAAGAGCTCTCCGGTAGGCAGATTACTTCCGAGGAAATTCCTTCCCGGAGAGGGGAGATCGTCGCCATCAATACCGTCATCAAGCTAGAATTCATCAGGATCACCATCATCATCCTCACCACCATATCCACCAGCATCACCATCATCACCACTCCATCCCACTATAACAATTGGGTTGAATCTTGCATAGTTCTTAGGGGAAACTTTCCCGGTGTTGATTACTTTTGTAGTTGATGCTTGTGAGTGGAACCATTGAATTATTGTCTATGTTCATATTGTTATTCGTCATTATATCATCTCTGATCTTGATCCATATGATTTCTCTTGAGTAGTTCGTTTAGTTCTTGAGGACATGGGAGAAGTCATGTTGTTAGTAGTGGAATTGTGTTGAGGTATTATTCAATGGTTTGATATTTAAGTTGTGGTGCTATTCTTCTAGTGAGATTCAATGGTTTGATATTTAAGTCGTGGTTTGATATTTAAGTTGTGGTGCTATTCTTCTAGTGAATAATGGATAAGCTATGGAATGGGAGGAAATTGTACCTCTCTTTTATTCCAAATTCTATCCTCCCAGTTAGATTCATAAGGATAGGAATCAAATATATAACTTTTGGCCTCGTGATGGAGAGAGTACATCCCAAGCTTGGGGGAGATTGAAGTTACTAATGATCAAATGTCCTATTCATGAACTCCCTAATAATATTATTGTTAATAACTTTTATGCAAGGCTTTCTCTTCATGGTAAAGATTTATTAGATGCTTCTTGTGCTGGATCATTTACACGTATTAAATAAGAAGCTAAATGGGATCTTCTAGACCGTATTCAAGAGAATACTGAGGCATGGGAGAATGACAAAGGAAGAAAGTCAGGTATAAATTATGATTATGAATGCATTAAATATTTTATGGGAACTGATGACTTTCATAATATTAGTATTGAGTATGATCTTGATGCTCAGGTTCTTGAAAATTGTTTTAAGGCCTTTGCCTCTTATATTGAAATTCCCAAGAAGGAGTGGAATAAGTACCATGCGCCTTATAAAGATATTGTTGATCATGTTCCTGCTAGAAAAACTAAAGTTTGTACTATTGATCATATTTTGCCTGAACCTTATATTGAGAAAATCCCTTTCCTTGCTAAGGTAAAGGAAAATTCTATTATAGCTAATGTGGATAGCAAAAGTTCAAAGAAAGCTGTAGAACCTGATGAACAGATAAATATTGAACCAGTAGTAGCTATTGTGAAAGATCTTGCCACTAAAAATGTAGAAGATGGGCACATTATCTTTTGTGAAGTTGCTTCTAATATTGTCTCTCATCTTAGTAAATCTAGGAGAGCTAGTGTCCATGTGCTTTCTGTTAGAATTTGTGATCATTGCCATTATGGTTTATGTGATATTTGTGCAAGTTCTAGTGCTATTCCTTATGAGATTTACAGAGAAATTATGCATGAAATTGGTCCTTGTGAACTTGAGGACATTGATGTGGTTATTCACCTTGCTAATAGAGAGACAGTCTGTCCAATTGGTAGTGTAATATATGTGGAAGTTCTTTGTGGTAAGATTAAATATCCTGTTGATTTTCTAGTACTTGGTAAGGAAGCTAGTAAAACTTGTCCTATCATTTTTGGTAGACCTTTCTTGAACACCTGTGGAGCTATTATAGAGTGTAAGAAGGAGAAAATTTTAACTAAATTTGATGGAGAATCTTATGAGTTTAATTTTTCCAAATTCGATAAAACTCCTTATGAAAATGAATTGCCTAATGAGGATTTCAAAGTTGAACAACTTTCTTCTATTTCTCTTGCTCCTAACAATGCTTTGCAACAATATATGGAAGATCATGAGAGTGAGGTCTTGATGGAATAAATAAATGATATTGATGAGATTTTTCTTTGTCAACCTAAGATACTTAAGCATAACCTACCCGTGGAAGATTTGGATACCACACTACCACGTAAAGGGGATCCTATCTTTGATTTAAAACCTCTACCGGATGATCTTAAATATGCTTATCTAGATGATAAGAAAATATATCCTGTTATTATTAGTTCTAAACTTTCAGGAAAGGAAGAGGAAAGGTTATTGGAAGTATTGAAGAAACACCGAGGAGCTATGGGGTATACTCTTGATGATTTAAAAGGGATTTGTCGTACTATATGTCAGCATGCTATTAATATAGAACCTGATGCAAAACTAGTTGTTGAACATCAACGCCGTCTAAATCCTAAGATGAAGGAAGTGGTCAGAAATGAGGTATTAAAACTTCTTGATGCTGGTAATATTTTTCCTATTGCTGATAGTAATTGGGTTAGTCTTGTTTATTGTGTCCCTAAGAAAGGAGGAATAACTGTTGTGCCTACTGAAAATAATGAGATTATACCTCTAAGAGTAGTAGTTGGTTATAGGATGTGCATTGATTTTAGAAAGGTCAATAAAGTCACTAAGAAAGATCATTATCCTCTGCCTTTTATTGATCAAATTCTAGAAAGATTGTCCAAGAAGACTTACTTTTGTTTTCTGGATGGTTATTCTGGGTTTTCTCAAATTGCTGTGAAAGCACACGACCAAGAGAAAACCACTTTTATGTGTCCCTATGGAACTTATGCTGTAAGATCTCACCCAATAAGGTAGAGATCCCTGTGATTGCAGTGCTAGTCCTTGGATCGAATTGCTAACTTATTTAGAGTATTCAATACATAGCATAATAATAATTTCTTCATCTTTATCCGCCACAGGCAAACATGTCGAGTGTAGACTCATAACCCTATTCACCATCAGAGTAACCTGCAACATGATAAGTTACATCCACAAGGGGTCAATACAGTTGGAATTGTATTGGCAAGTGTACCATAGTTGTATAGTAGAATCTAGCATCTACATGCATTTAGCTAAGTGTGGATCTGGCTGGCTTTGGAAAAAGCAAGTTTATCCTACTAGTTTGAAAATACTAAGTTTGTTTGCACAAAACACTAAGGTGCCACCAATAGACATTAGTGAACCTCTACCCTTGTTCACCCACAATATTTTAACTTAGATAAATTGGAATGAGGAGATTCTTGAACCATTTCAATGTCTTTGACGCTCAGAATTGTCCATAACCGGGGACACAACTAAGTACTTAGGTTTACCCTCTCGAGAGGTAGTGCACTTTCCCTACAAGACTCGACATGCATCGAGACGGGACTTTTTAGAAGCATTCCCTTCGACCACCACGAACATGTTCCATCCTAACAACTCTACCACCTTCTGTCCGTCTGGCTGAGTTCTCACGACTTAGTTGGTCAAGGCAGAGCCCATATGCCATGTGGTTGCACTGGAAGCTTCGCGACACAAACATCTCAAATCTCTTTGTTCCTGGGTGGCCATCCACAAGTGTGATACAGCAGGGTAAACCATAGACACGGGCCCTGAGTAACCACTCAACATAAACCATACAAGTCCCAATCCACCCAGGTGTTTCATTGACAAAGGTTGTTTTCTTAGTCAAAAATACATAAGCATAATTTTTCTGTAACACCATAATATGAATTTACACCCACGAATTCTAATAGCAAGACTAAGCATTCTAGAATATGATGTCTCCTAACTTAGGGAAAATACTACCAAGATATAATCTATAGGATTTTCCATAGCATAGCAATATACTTGAAACTATCATGCAAGTCCTACTAAAAATAACATTAATGCATTAGGTAAAATAATAGGACATAAGATGAAATAGCACTTGCCTTGGTAGCTAGGAGAATAGGTACACTCCTCACAATCACAAACTTCACAATCCACACAATCTACACATCAAAATCAAACACAAAAATATACAATTCAATATAGCACTCAAAAATAACATGAATGCATGTAAATGCAATAATATGAATGCCACAATTTTTAAAACCAACTCTATAGTACAGAAGATAAAGTATACTTTCTAAAGTCTAAAGATCACAGAAACCACCTAAAAATAATTTACACAATAATTTTTATAGCCAAAATAGCCCTAAACAAGTATCTGTCTAAAACTCAATTTTTACAGAAGCAAGTGAACAAAGTAAGGCCACGGTAATAAAGTTCACATTTTTATTAATCCATAGACACCTAATTTGTATTTTTCTGAGTTGTGGATTAAAAGCTATGAACTTTACAAGTTTAAACATTTAACAAAACAAATCTGGTTTTAAAAATAGAAACTCAGACACGTGGCACAACCTCACTGCTGATACCGATTTACGCGGATCACGAGCGCGCACCGCTAGATCTATGTCAGATCGTGTGGCTCAGGTCTGATGGTACCTCTTCGCGCTAGTTCTAATCCTAGCCGATGGATCTAGATCTAGCGGATCTGATCACTCTAGCCAAAGATGGGCGGCGCGAATGGCGAGCTGCGGCGGCGACGCATCTGACGATGGTGCTCCGATGGTGCTAGGGGGTAAGGGGAAGGGCGCAGGGCATTATCGAGGTCGCGGTGACAACGCGGTTGTAGTGGAGGTCATGGGTGAGGTAGGGGCACACGGGCTTGTCCGGAATTCCTCGTCGGAGTTGCTCCTGGTGTCGGGTGCTTGCAGTCGAAGACGAAGGCGAGCCTACAAAGTGCAAGCGATCAAACGAAGGGCATCCGAGGATGTGCCAGAAGATAGTGAGCAAGATAGTGTGAACCAGAGGGCAAGAGGGCATAGGGGCTCACCAGAATTGGTCGCCGAAGTGCTCGGGGCGGCGGCTGTTGCGAGTAGAAATTCGCAGATCCTCGGGCTCTTGGGTGGTGCTGTGTGGGGGAAATGGAGTAGGGAGAGAGGGGATTATGTAGCGGGGTCAAGGGGGTTAGTCATGCCGGGAATCAAGCGCCATAACACGAATTGAATTGGGAAGGAAACGACAGAGAGAGGCGTGGGTCTTTGGCGTGAGATTGACCATGACGTTCTCATGTCGGTGGGGCCTGCTTGTCAGCGAGGGGGTGCGGATGCGCGCGGTGAGAAGGAGTAGAGGGGGAGAGGAGGGTGTGCCGGGTGGGCTGGATGGGCCGTGAGGTGGGGTGATGGGCCGAAAGGTTGGGCAGGTGAGATTTTTTTTCTTCTAAAACCTTTTTCTTTTCTGTTTTCATTTTCCACTAAAGATTTAAACTAGCAAATCAACTCCAAATCATTACAAATTTTCACCAAATTTTGAGGGGTGAACCTAGTGTTCAAAAATGTTTTTAAACACATCAAACCACTATAAAACATTTTGGGTACAGAAATAAAAATATAAACACAAGCCCCATACTTGCATATAAGAGGGGGGTTTAAATTAGGGTTTTGCTAGGTTTGGAACTTTGAAATTTTTTGTGCAATGCACACATGCTATGATGATATGAATGCAATGAGAATGGTTTGGTTTAATGAAAATTGGGATGTTACATATGCTTATAGGAGTATGCCTTTTGGTTTATGTAATGGTCCTGCTAATTTTTAGAGATGTATGTCTGTTATCTTTCATGGTTTTTGTGAAGAAATCGTGAAAGTATTCATGGACGATTTCTCCGTCTATGGAACTTACTTTGATAATTGTTTTCACAACCTTGATAAAGTTTTGCAGAGATGTGAAGAAACTAATCTTGTTCTTAATTGGGAGAAATGCCACTTCATGGTTAATGGAGGGATTGTTCTTTGACACAAAATTTCTAAAAGAGGCATTGAAGTTGACAGGGCCAAAGTTGAAGCAATTTAGAAAATGCATTGTCCTAGGGATGTTAAAGGTATTCGTAGTATCCTGGGTCATGTTGGTTTCTATAGAAGGTTTATTAAAGATTTCTCCAAAATCTCAATGCCCCTTACTAATCTTCTCCAAAAAGATGTACCTTTTGTGTTTCATGATTATTTTAAGGAAGCGTTTGAAACTTTAAAGAAAGCTTTAACTACTGCTCCTATTGTCCAACCGCCTGATTGAAATTTACCCTTTGAAATTATTTTTGACGCTAGTGATTTTGCCGTAGGTGTTGTTTTTGGGCAATGAATAGATAAAAAATTGAATGTTATCCGTTATGCTAGTAAGACTCTTGATGCTGCTCAAAATAATTATGCTACTAATGAAAAGGAGTTCTTAGCGGTAATCTTTGCTTGTGATAATTTTAGAACTTATATTATTGATTCAAAAGTTACCATTCATACTGATCATGCTTCTATTAAGTACCTTATGAAAAATAAAGATGCTAAGCCTAGGATTATTAGATGGGTGTTTCTTTTACACGAGTTCGATCTACATATTGTAGATAGGAAAGGTGCTAAAAATCCTGTTGCTAATAATTTATCTCATTTGTGTCGTCGGATTGTCGACAAGTACGCCATAGGGGGTCCTAGTGGCGTTGGAAAGATGGGGTGTGAGACATCGTATGTTCCAGGAGCGGTGAGCACAAGTTTACCCAGGTTCATATCTGACTGCGGTGATCGGATCCTAATCCTTCTAGAAACCCAGTAATATGTCGGTGTAAGCCGTATGTTACATCGTATTACAAGAGAGGTTTGCCTGTGCGAGCTGTGATTGTGGTCGTAAGATTGGTTGTGCCCTAAAGGCTCCCATAGGGCCGGTTTATATACTCACCGAGACCTAGAGTTACAGGAGAGACCTATTCGGCTATGTTACAAAGTCGGTAACTAGATACAGCTTGGACTATAAGTAATACTACAAGCCTAAGTCGGTAACTTTTATCTTTCTCTGACTGGGCCACCCGTGAAGCAAAGCTCTAACCCGTTGGTGGGCCACCCTGGTCAGCGAGTCCTGTGGGTATACCCGGAAAGTATATCCCCAACAGTAGCCCCTGGAAGTCTCCAAGATCCAAAGTTAGATAAATCGTCTAGCTTGATGGTTTCTTGTTCTTGAGAATCTTGAAGGGTTCCCGAAAACTTCTTTCAATAGTGTAGGATTCCGAGTCTGTTCAGTCAGATATGTTGTATTCTGACTTCAGTCTTTTCCTTGCTCAGTTTAAAACATGAGCCGGATTTTACAGCGGCGTGCGGGCTGACAACTTTTCAGACCAGGTCCTGTCACTGACAGGAATACCATCAACACGACCATTGGTGGGTCCATTCCTTACGGAAGAGAACACTGTTTCAATGCCCATGCGAGAATCGAGGGGGCGGAAGAGTCGCGAGGAAGTTACCCACCTCTCTCCTATACACGTGGCGCTAATCGCGCGTATCAACGCACGAATCTTGGCGCAGAGGTAAATAAAAGAGAGGAGAAAACCCTTCTCTCAGATTTATCTCTCCAACGATTCATTCATTGTATCCTCGTACTCCTCGAGCGCTCCGTAGCCATTCCCATCTACACGCCTCAAGAAAAAATCTCTCTCTCCCCCACCGGTCCTTCTTCTCCAAGAGCAATGGATTCTGCCTCGGGCTCAGGAGCGGCAGCGGGTTCGTCAGTAGCAGATGAAAATAAGATGCGGGGCCTCTGGATCCCTAGCGCCATGGATGACGCCGAACTCCAGGTCATGTAGGACGAAGGACTCATCATCGCCGGCACATAGCGGAGTGCTTCATCGCACGCCATTCCCGCCCCGCGCGACGACAAGCAGGTGTTGTTCGGCATGCACATCGACCGTGGCCTTAGCCTGCCACCGTCGGACTTATTTGTCGAGGTCCTCAATCATTAAGGTGTGCAACTTCATAACCTCCCTCCCAACTCTCTGCTCGAGCTTATCACTCACGCAGCTCTGTGCGAGGGTTTTCTTGGCATTAGGCCAAGTCTCACCCTTTTCCGGTACTACTATGGTACTCGGAAGAACTCCATTAGTGCTGATGTGACTTACACCACCGGCACCCTTAGCTTAGTCCTTAGGAGAAACCGAGTTTATCCTAGGATTAACGCTAGCGAATCCGTCAAACGCTGGGCCAGAACCTTCTTTTATCATAAGGATATTCCGGCTTCTGGAAAGGCGGAAGGTATTTTGGCCTTCATCAACGGTGCCGCCTCCACCAGAAGTCATGGGACGTGGAGGCGCTAGAACTATCGGATATTTTGATCCTCGCCAAGAGGCGGATTGAATTTCTGATGAAGCACAAGGGCCTCCACGGATCCGACTTGATCCACTGCTGGCTGGACCGTCGGATCCAGCCTCTAAAGCATCACGGAGATCGCCTCATGCACACCTTCTTAAACGACAAGAAGGACAGCCTGCGGGTCATCCCGAACCGGATTGCGGCGAAGGATTACAGGACCCTTGTTGGGGATATGCTATATGGGTATCCTCATAGCATGTCTCTTATCCGACTAACCCGGGTGGCCCATAGTCGGTAGCATGGCCTGTGGCCTGCTGGGCGGCCCAGTTAGGTGGATCCAGAAGGGAGGCTCATGCCGGATAAAGGAAGGCTACGGTGGAGTCACCAGCGTACCCGAAGCCTTGGAGTGCAAGATACACAAGACTAGTGATAGACGGTGTAGAACTCTGTAACCTGTCCGGCTAGGACTTTTCCCTGTAACCCTAGGATCTGGCGACTAGATAAGTCGGGCCTATGGGAGCATTTAGGGCGCAACTTAGTACAGATTCATACAACCTCGCACAGCGAACCTATCTCTGTAACTCGCCGTATTGCCCTTATAGTGATTTATAGCAGGAGTAGGATTCCGCCACCGTCGTGGGATCTGAACCTGGGTAAGCTGTGTTACCTTGTACCTGTCAACCGTCCGCCTTACCCCACGTCTCTAAACATGCACTGTGAGGACCCCTCCTTGGCGTACTCGTCGGCAATACCATGACAGTTGGCGCCCACCGTGGGGCAAAAGGCACTTCAGGCTCTTCAGCGGGCGAGTACCAAGATCTTCGCAAGAATCAGAGAAACCGTAGCTATCGGCCGTGTTCTCTTCTCCGGAAACGTTCCGATCGTCCCTCCTGACGAGTTCTGGATCCCGGCGAAGAAGATCCCTACACGGTGTTCGATCGTTCCTACGGAGACATCCACCTCTTCATCGGCGAAACCGACTCGGGCACTAATTCCCTGGGAGTCGGAGAAGCATCAAGACCCGCACGGAATGCCTACGGGCAGGATACGTTCGCGGAAGGATCGATGTCGGATCTCTCGTCGGAGTTTGCCGGCAAAGATCGAAAAAATTCAAGACCCACCCAAAACCGCCCCTGTGCAGGATATAAAGGTGGAAGATCACTGCAAATCTGCCGGCTTTGTCCGCGCGTCTGGACAGCAGAGATCCAAGTTCGTCGGTGTGGTTACCATCTTCGATCTGGCGCTCTGCGTTCAGAGAGAGGGCGAAAACCCCCGCGACTACCTCGCCAGGTGGCTCCGTATACGGGCCGACCTGGCCAATTACCCCGATGATAACGCTTTGTATCACTTCGTGGAAAGACTGGACCACGACACACTTCTCCGACATTCTTTACGTCGGCAGCAGGCAACAGGACGCCTTACCCTCGAAGAGATGGTGAGCATCATCAACAGCTACGCGGCAGCTGACGCAGCAGCCCAGATGGAGCTTGCGCTCAGAGACGGAGAACCTCCGGTTCAGCAGCCGCCGCCACCGCCTCCGGCCGCCATCGTCGTAGCAGCACCACCACCTCCAGTCATCGTCGAGGCTGTTGCACCTCCACCGCCCGTCATCGAGGAAGTCCTGGCACCCTCCGACTCTGTCATTGACGCGCTTTATGCTGATTTCAGTGCAGATTCAGAGGTGGTAGACTTCCGTCCATAAGAGCTAGACTCTGCTATGCGGGAGATGGAGGAGGAGTACTCGCGCGACTAGCAAGCTAACAACACCGTCATGTCTCGAGGGGTGTTCGTCACCATTGGGACAGCGATGGATGAAGATCAACCCGGGCAAGCTCCGCCTACGGCGCTGGAAAAGGGGAAGGGGCCACTTATTGCTTCCAACGATGATCGCGTAAAGGTCATGCCTCCTCCGCCTAACCCAGTGCAGCAGCCGCAGGAACTCGGCACCGGTCCGAGCAACAACAACACAGCAAACTTGCCGCCTTCAGCATCCACGTCGGCAGCAGCCCATGTTACTCCAGCTGATAGAGTGATGTATGGCAATCTCCTCGTCGAGCCACTAACCATTGATCATATCCGGAACGTGACTCAGCTTGACGAGAAGCTCCAGTAGCTGCTGGAGGAGGCGCAAGCCATCACGGAGCAAGGCGCTAAACTAGATCGAGATCTGGTCAACACGCAGAAGTCCATAGAGAAAGCTAGAGCAATGGAGGCCGAGTACAAGACTCTGCTGCAGCAGAAGAAGGCTAAGAAGGCTCCGGCTCGCGTAATCAACGATCCTGGTGTATGGCGCAACCTAGGATGGGCTCCCTCGAAGCCGGCACAGGCCAAGCCATACATTGATAGTGAAGGCAAGCAGGTGATGCCCACCCCACTCCTTAACCTCGCCGTCGCCAAGACCCTTCTGGAGCAGGATAGATCGCCTGAGGCAGTAGAACAGGTCTATGACCTAGTGGCCAAGGCGGTAAAGAAGCAAGAAAAGGCCACCTCTCAGAGGCTTGAGTCTGACCCAGCGCTCTGCCGATCTAGCCAGTACAAACCTCCAAGGGACAGATCTCCTCAGGATGTCGGATCACAGACGGGTTCATCAGAACGAAGACGAAGGGATGCGCGCAACAGGAAGGATGCTATCCCCATATCCTCCGACCACGGAGAAAAAGCCCGACCTCGCCGCCCATCGCCACCGCCCTGATACCCCCGACGTCAGGAAGACCACAAGGCTCACCATCGTACGGATATGCCCCTCCAAAGCAGTGTGGCATCATCATCCGTGACAACATGGCGCAGACCCGTCATGATGAAGAGCGCCACCAAGGACACAAGAGCAGGTCACACCACGACCCTCCGCGTCCGACAAGCAACCGTGACAAGCGCGAGGCGTCGCAGGAGGGTAACAACAAGAAGGCTAACCCACCGCCACCTCCGCCTCCGTCGCCGCCAAGCAGTCACCATGGCGGAAGAGGCCCGCGTCATTCACGCATCCCATCCCCTGTTGACAACAAGAAGAAGAACCCGGAGCCGTACGATGCACGTTCGCGGATCGATAAGATCCATGAGGCCCGGAAAGGACCATACCTGGGACCACGTTGTTTTGGACCTGCAATACGGTCCGCAACTTACCCCAAAGGTTTCCGGATCGACAAGACCATCAAGCCCTATGACGGCACCGCCAAACCTGCCACATGGTTGCAGGACTACGGCAACACGGTGGAGATTGCCGGAGGCAACCCCAACGTCGCCGTTAAGTACCTCCCGTTAATGTTGGCAGGCATGGCCCGTCAATGGATCGACGACTTGCCGGAGAAATCTATCTACAACTGGCTGGATATGCAAGAAGCATTCACCAAGAACTTTGAGGGTACATACAAGCGTCCCTGCACTGTGGGCGATCTACAGCGGTGCGTGCAAGAGAAAGACAAGAAGTCTCGCGCCTACCTCTCCCGCTGGCTGGATATGAAAAATTCATGCACAGGAGTGCACGCTCAGACCGCCATGGCCGCCTTGATCGATGGGTTGGAAAGGGGTACGTTGCTCCGACATAAGCTAAAGCGCTTGCAGGACAATCATCAGCTTGACTTGAATTAGATGATTCAGTTAGCTAGTGAGTTCGCAGCTGCCAACGATGATGCTCGTGGCTCTTTGCCGGCAACGGCCGTTCCAACCCAAGCTCGGAGGAACAGCAATACAAAGCGGAAAGCCGCTCCAGAAGAAAAGCAATCTACCGACATGGTCGCTATGACTTTTTCAGGACGAGGAGAAGGCGGACAACATGGCCGAGGAAGGGGAGCGGGCCGCGGGCAGCAGCGAGGAAGTGAAACCACCTCGGAGCCGCTCCGCGTTCCCCAAACCTACGAGGAGTACCACGATATGCCATGCATCGTACACCTCGACGCCAATGGCAAGGCCACCCATACCAATCGACACTTCAAGTTCGTCAACGACCTCAAGGAAGACCCGGAGTCCGGCTACAAGCGAAGTCGGAAGAACAGACCGTGAGGCAAGTGCAAGGGGAAGAAGAAGGAGGAGGAGTCCAAGGATTCAAGTGACATGGACGAGGACGCTGACCCCAAGCACGCCACCAAGAGCGACGACAAGGGCAAGAACCCCTTCGCAAAGAAGAACCCAGTCTACCACACTTTCCTTGGCACCCCCACCGTCCGACAACAGAAGACCTCTCTAAGGATCCTGATGGCCACTCTCCCCCCAGTTCCCCAGTACCTGCGCTGGTCGGAGGTTCCAATAACTTGGGACAGGACGGACCACCCAGACCTTGTGCCCACGGAGAACCAGTACGCCATGGTCATCAACCCATTGATTGACAGCGTGGAGTTCACCAAGTGCATGGTGGATAGTGGAAGCAGCATCAACATCATGTATCTGGATACACTGCAGAAGATGAACTTGACGGAGGCAAACCTAAGGCGGACCAACACCGTTTTCCATGGCGTAGTTCCTGGTCGGGAGGCTCGGTCCCTTGGGTGCATTACGCTTCAGGTAGCCTTTGGCGACGTTAATAATTACCGCCAAGAGCGCATGACCTTTGAGGTGGTCCCCTTCAAGAGCGTGTACCACGTCATATTCGGCCGCGACATATTCCACACGTTCATGGACAAGCCATGCTTCGTCTACAACAAACTCAAGATACCCGGACCAAACGGTGTCATCACCGTATCCGGAAGCTTTACCAAGGCAAGGGACTGTGAGATCAATGAAGCAGCCATTGCAGAAGCTATCCTCTACAGCAAAGAATTCAAGGAGATCCAGAGCAAGGTCAATGACTCAGAGATGCCCGCGTCGAAGAAGCAGATCTCCGACTCCGCTCCTGCGTTCAAGGCCGCCATCGAGACCAAGCCGGTGGAACTTGTGGTAGGCGGTAGCTCCAAGACCGTCGCCATTGGGACGAACCTGGATCCCAAATAGGAAAGCGCGCTCGTCGAGTTCCTCTGTCAGAATAGGGACATCTTTGCCTGGCAACCTGCCGACATGAAAGGTGTACCTAGGGAACTTGCCGAGCACAGCTTAAACATAGATCCAAAATGTAAACCAGTGAAACAACCTCTACGACGCTTCGGATATGAGAAGAGACACGCCATTGGAAAGGGATAGCTAGGTTACTTAAGGCTGGGTTTATCCGAGAAGTCCTTCACACCCGATGGGTGGCCAATCCTGTACTTGTCCCTAAAAAGGGAACCAATGAATTAAGAATGTGCGTTGATTACACCAGCTTGAACAAAGCATGTCCCAAAGATCCGTTTGCTTTGCCTCGCATTGACCAAGTCATTGACTCGACGGCTGGCTCGGAACTTTTGTGTTTTCTCGATGCATACTCAGGATACCACCAGATCAAGATGAGGAAGTTGGACTAATTGGCCACTTCGTTCACTACCCCATACGACACGTTTTGCTATGTCACAATGCCCTTTGGGCTGAAAAACGCTGGTGCTACCTACCAGCGGACAATGCAACGTTGCCTTCATGACCAAATTGGTCGGAACATTCACGCCTATGTGGACGATATCGCGGTGATGTCTAAAAAGTCAAACGACTTAATCTCCGACTTAAAAGAAACCTTTGATAATCTCCGGAAATACAACATGATGCTCAACCCTAAGAAGTGCGTCTTCGGGGTTCCAGCCGACAAATTGTTGGGCTTCATCGTTTCCCAGCGCGGAATGGAGGTCAACCCGGAGAAAATCAAGGCCATCTTAAACATAAACCGTCCGACATGCCTAAAGGACATTCAACGACTAACATGTTGTGTTGCAGCAGTTAGTCGGTTTGTCAGCCGACTTGAAGAGAAGGCTTTGCTGCTGCACAAGTTGTTGAAGAAGGCGGACAAATTCACGTGGACAGACGAAGCAGATGCAGCATTGAAGCAACTCAAGGAGATTCTTTCCTCAGCGCCCATCCTTGCAGCACCCGAGCCTGGAGAGCCCATGTTAATTTACATGGCGGCAACCAACCGGGTTATTAGCGTCGTCGGCGTGGTAGAGCGGAAGGAACTAGGCTAAGAGCACGGAGTTCAACGACCAGTTTACTATGTGAGCGAGGTCTTGATGGAGTCCAAGCAGCGTTACCCGCACTACCAAAAGATAGCTTATGGAGTATTCCTCGCTTCTCGGAAGCTGAGGCATTACTTTCAGGAGCACCGAATCACAGTAGTGAGCAAGACTCCATTGTCCGACATTATCAATAACAGCGACACTACAGGAAGGGTCGCGAAGTGGGGCATTGAACTTGCCTCCTTCGAGATCACCTACAAGAGACGCGACGCTATCAAGTCACAAGCTTTGGCGGATTTTATTGCAGATTGGACGGAGATGCCATATGCTACTCCATTGACAGAACCAGAGTACTGGGTGATGCACTTTGACGGATCAAAGTTGCTCAACGGCTCGGGGGCTAGTGTACTGCTATAGTCACCAAAAGGAGACAAGCTGCACTACGTTCTGCAGATCCACTTCGAGGCTCCAAACAACATGGCGGAGTATGAAGCACTCATTCACGGACTACATGTTGCCAAGGATATTGGCATCAAGCGCATAGTTTGCTGTGGAGATTCCGACTTGGTTGCCCAGCAGGTGGCTGGCACCTGGAACACGCGGAACCCTATGATGGCGACATATCGCGACGAAGTGGACGAGATAGCCAAGAGATTATTGGGCTACAAAGTCAAGTATGTGCCTAGGGAGCAAAACGAGGCGGCTGATCTACTGTCTAAGCTTGGATCAGGGCGCAAGCAAATTCCGCCAGGAGTTTTCCTTGAGCATCTACGCACACCATCCGTGAAGGGCGCCGACATCGACAACCCGGATAGAGCTGACTCTTTCGTCAACATGGTGACAAAGATCCCTCCAGCTAGGACAAAACCGTTCATGGAGTATCTCGAACACGGAACTTTGCCCGACGACAAAGTCGAAAGACGGAAAATAGTCCGACGAGCAAAGGGTTATACCATAATCATTGGGAAACTCTATAAAAGGAGCACTACTGGTGTATACTTAAAATGCGTTTCCCAGCTAGAAGGTATGGAAATCCTGCGCGAGATCCATCTCGGAGATTGCGGGCATCACGCCGCTCCTCGATCATTGGTCGCGAAAGCCTTCCGACAAGGATTCTCTTGGTGATCAGGCGGACGCCGACAAGCTGGTTGAGACATGCACGGGATGCCAGTATTATGCCCGACAACCACATGTTCCTGCTGAAGAATTGCGAACAGTACCAATAACTTGGCCGTTTGCAGTCTGGGGGCTAGACATGGTGGGACTGTTACAAACGGCACCGTGTGGATTTACGCATCTGCTTGTAGCAGTTGACAAATTCACCAAATGGATAGAAGCTAAACCCATTAGAAATCTTGATGGGGCTACTGCCCTTCGGTTTGTCCGGGATCTAGTGGTGAGATTTGGTCTCCCACACAGCATCATCACCGACAACGGAAGCAACTTGTCACTCGGAGAAGTGGAGGCCTATTGCTGGGACAAAGGCATCCGACTTGAACTTGCATCTGTGGCACACCCACAATCCAATGGTCAGTTTGAGCGAGCCAATGGATTAATTCTGCAGGGAATCAAGCCACGTCTTGAGGCAACGCTACATAGAGCAGCTAGAGCCTGGGCGGAAGAATTTCCATCTGTGCTGTGGAGTTTATGAACCACACCCAAAAGATCCACCGGCTACACCCCTTACTTCATGGTATATGGAGCAGAAGCCATCCTACCTTCCGACATCCTCCACGACGCACCAAGAGTTGCCTCCTACAACGAAGATGACGCTGAAGAATCCAGATGCCTAGATGTGGACCTTCTCGAGGAGGAGCACGTTTTGGCATGCCAAAGATCCGCCATTTACCAGCAGAAGCTACGCAGTTACCATAGTCGCCGCGTTCGGCATCGCTCGTTTAAAGAGGGGGATTTAGTACTCCGACTTAAGCAGAAGAAGTCACACAAATTATCCCCGCCATGGGAATGACTGTTCATCATAAGCAAGGCGCTGCTCAATGGATCTTACTACCTTGTCGACAATCGTGAACTCAAGGATAGACCCAACAAGGATCATAAGCGTAAGCGACGTGACCCGGATGATGACTACCCGGAGCTTGATCGGCCATGGAACATAGCACAGCTACGTCCTTTCTACACTTAGCATCTTTTATCTAACTGTGTACCTCTTATATGATCAATGAAATAAAGCTCTTTGGTTCACTCATATTGCTGAGTTTTTTACCTCCTTTAGTGTTCATTTTTGGATCATATAAAACCTTTATGCACAAGTCTTGCGATTGCACTTGTGAAAATTCCGCCTACGGGCGTTAGCTTAAGTTTTTTGGTCTACACATTCTTTGTCGTTTTTATGTGGATTCTGGAATAGTGACTTTCGACACTTATTGTCGGCGATTTTGTGCTCAGGTTATTGGCGGTGCCATTGGGCATCATCACCTAAGCGCATGGTTCCGACAACGAGTCTTCCGACTCACGAAAATTCAAGCATAAGAACCAAAGTAATGGATAAGCCAGCACTTGCTTAAAAATATATACATACTGGGAATTAGTTCTTAAGTCGCAGGACTTAACAATTTCCGCCTTAAGATTACATCACCAAGTTTCTTCCGTGCACACACCAAAGGTGAAACAAAAATTACAAAGTGTTCTTCATTCTTTGGGCGCAGGAGACTTGGAGGCCGCATCATCACCAGCCGGAGAATCACCCTCAACATCGGCGCTGTGATGAGACTCGGAGGACTCTTGGTTGACGCTATCGATGGTGTTCCTGGGCACGAAGACGTCAACATCCACCAACTCGGCAACCCTGGTGTCATAACCCGCGAGTGATGACAGGATGGCTTCGTTATCGATCTCCTTGTCGTCATCATCTACGTCGGGGATGCCAGAGGTCACCGTGTCGATGTCGGCATCTTCATAGTGTGCCTTCACCATAGACAGCGCCATCCTTGCGCCAGCCCGTGCGCATGAAGCTTTCCAGCTCGCGACACGCTCGGGGGCTCGGTGCAGAATCTCCGAGTATTTCGCCACGGAGTCCGAGGCCTTGATATAAATCTGGAGGGGCTTGGCAATCTCCTTGGCTTGGGAGATGGCAGTATTCATGAAGTTGCCAGAAAGAACCATGCATTCTTTGTCCGAAGGAGGCGAGCGGGTTAAACCCATAGGAGCTGCAAATTCCGACAAGGAGCACATGAGTTCAAAAAACTCTAAGTATCCAGATTACAGAAATTCAATGCGGAGGAAACTTACTAAAGATGCTGGCCTTGGCCTGCCAAAGGATGTCCGCCAAGGATTCCTTCTCTTGTTGGAGGAGCTTAAACGCCTCGCTATGGCAAAGATTTTGCTCATCAGCAGCTTGCTTCTGATCCTTTAGGATCGCAAGCTCCTCCTTCAAGCGATTGATCTCCGCGGAGGCGGAATCCTGCAGGGCTTTCATGGAATCCTCGTGCATCTTCAGCATCTCCTTCCTTTCCTCCTTCAGAATCTTGTTCTCGCTCTCCAGCTGCTGGATATGCTTGGACTGCTCGACAATGTCCTTGGCCTTGGCGACATGTTCTGCAAGTCGGAGCAAACCACGTACACAGTGAGTACTCAGAGATTATGGGCACAAAAGTAAGACAGAAATGTGCAAAAATAAAACAGACTCTTGTTTTTGATGATCTGTTCCTTCAAGATGGCAGTTTTACCCTTTTCGGCTTCAAGATCTGCGCGCATCTTCTGATACTTGTCGTTGGCCATGCCCCTCCGAGCATTCTCGTTATGTGGAAACAAATACAAAGTTAAGTCGTTGTTTGGTCTGCTTGGAGCCCCTAGTCGGAGATTTTCCACCTAGATGCTCGGGGGCTACAACATTGAAAATTATGAACATTATTTATGCTACTCTTAAAGCATCTAGTCGGAGTAATTCATTCCATCTAAATGCTTGGGGGCTACAGTGAGAGTTTTTTCTAACTTAGTCACTCTTAGAGCATATAGATGCAAAACCTATGGTTTTCCATCTACATCCTCGGGGCTACAGTGGAATACTCATATGAAATGCAAAAGGCAAAGTAAAACTTACAAGTGAAATAATCTTGAGGTTTGTAGCACTCTCGGCCAGCAGCTTGCCAAAGGAAATGCTATTTCCCCGCAAGATATCTGCTTGTTGGAGCAGTTCCTCAATAGCGCACGTCGGAGATGACGGCACTCCTCCAGGAACCATAGTTGTGTTACTCGGCAGGAGCGCCGGGTAAACTATCTTCGGGAACTCGAAGGGTTTCTGGGGAGTAGGGGCGCTGCCTTCGGCAGAGGTACCAGCTCCCACCACCGCCTTGCCGCTACCGATGGCATCCTTAGCCGGAGCTTCAGCCATTTGAGGAGAAGCGCTCCTGTGTCGCCGGCTCGCCGACAATAGCGAGTTCGGTAGAGGCGCCAGAATCCACTTCCATGGCGGAAGGGCCTGGTGCCTACTGGAATTGTGAGCTTGTCGGAGCAGAGGAGGGCTTGACGGCAGGAGTAGCAGGGGCGATGGCGGGGGAGGAGTCGCGATGCAGCATACCTTTGATATTTCTAGAAGCCCCAAGAGTCTTGGAGGACTTCTTGAGGCTGGTTGTGGCTTTCTTCCTGAAACATGCAAAATGCATAAGTACAGGAATAAGACAATGTCGGAGAATGAGAGGCTTACACTAGGGGGGCCCTTTGGAAAAAATCCCGGTGGCTTTTCTCTTTTCCGCCTCCAGGGCGGCAATACTCTTTTTGGAGGCTCCACCCTCCGTCTTCTTCTTCTTGCCTTCGTTGGCAGCGTCAGAGGTGGAGCTCTTCCGCTTTCGCGCCAATGGGACATCGTCGTCGGACACGACTGTGACTTCCTTCATCTTTGGATCGTAGATTTGGGCAGCCAGGTTGTCCTCATCTAGATCGCTAAGCTGTTAAGTGAGAAATCACCGTGTTAGATAAGATGGCACTGGCAAGACGGAGAAACTGGAGCAATGTCATACACGGAAAATAAATACCTACCTTTGGGCACTTGCCGTCTACGTACATGTCGTAGGTGATGGTGAAGCCGCGCTTCTTATCCTTCACCTTGACGATGTCCTTCACATGGAGCTTGACGGAGTCGCTCGAGAAGTTATCCACGGAGATCCGGAGGGTATCCCTTCGATCACTGGTGTACTCGTGCATGAAATTCACGCGGTGCTACAGAGGTTGGATTCGCCTGATGAACCAGCACATGGCTACGTCCAATCCGGTCAAACCCGTATCTACGAACCACTCGATCCGCCTTATTGCGCGTGAAGCGTCGAGGTCGGAGGGAAGAGAGGCATGGGATCTCCATGTGGAAACTTCAGCGGCGGCTTCATCCACAAAGTCCGGGTACGTCACTTCTCGGCCCGCCAAAGGGATGTCGGGGCCGTAGAAGTACGTCCGCTGCCAGTTTTTGCACGACTCGTGGCCGACGATGTCGAGGAACCGCCGGCCAGGTCGGATCTTGAAGCTTATGGTGCCGTAGTTCCTAAGCTCCTCCCTACTATGTCCGGCTTCACGTTTGACGGTGAAGAAGTACACGAACAAGTCTAACCTAGGCCTAATCCCTAGGTAACACTCACAAAGTGCCGCGAAGTTGCTAAGCACTAAGATACTATTAAGGGAGAGGTTATGGGGTTGGACCTTGAAGTGGTTCAAGACGGACAAAAAGAAGTGGGAGATGGGCAGAGAAATGCCACGTACCAGCTGAGCCTTAAGGTACACCTTTTCTCCGGCTTGGGGAGAAGGTGTCACCTCGTCGGCCGGTGCTGCCCGCCAGGCGAGCCCCTCCGTCGCGGGGAGGTAGCCTTCGGTGACCATCTCTTGGATGTCGCGGCTGGTGATGTTCGAGCCGCGCCAGTCGCCCTTGTGCGAGTCTGGCTCTTCTTCCAGAGGCTCTAGCGCCGCCAGATTGTGGTCACCGCCGGTGGTTTCAATCACCACCGACGCGGGGATGACCAGGCCCTCTGGGGGCACGACGACGGAGCTCGCCCGGCCGTGTAACCGCTAGACGCCGCCATCGACGGGGAGGAGCTGCTGCTGGCCATGGAGGACTGGAAGGATGCGACTGACGCAAAGAGAGGCTAGGGTTTCTTCGAGGTTTTCCGCGGAGAGCTCGAGGAGGCGTGCGGCTGGAGGAAGAAGATGATGACGTGAGAGAATGGGGTAAAAAAGTGGCAAGTATCCCACGGTTACTATTTATCTTACTTTGCGACAAGATTCGTGCAGCTAATCGGACGGTTGCCGCGTAGACGACGTGTTCGTGGACGTGCGCGGTAATTTCGCCACGTCTCCAACCGCCGCCGCCAATAGTTCATATAGCTCGCGCGGGAAAATCGGATATGATTGCGTTCTCTGCATGTGTGAGTTACGAGGCGTCGCTGACCTAAAGCCTACGTCGTCATAACTGACACGGTAGATGAGCCGTCGCATCAAAGATTCCGGCATGGACAGATTTAATCCGACTACGGAAGAGTACGATGGAAGATTCAGCATTTCTCCGACTTACAAATCAAAGACGGAGAAAAACCTTGCAGGGTTCTTTGGGAGGACTACAAGATATTGCTTGACGATTTGCCGACATCCATCTAGACGGAGCATTCCACGTGAAGAGGCAAGACGGCGCAAGATCTCGGAGTTCTCCGGGGGCTACTGTTGGGGATATGCTATATGGGTATCCTCATAGCATGTCTCTTATCCGACTAACCCGGGTGGCCCATAGTCGGTAGCATGTCCTGTGGCCTGCTGGGCGGCCCAGTTAGGTGGATCCAGAAGGGAGGCCCATGCCGGATAAAGGAAGGCTATGGTGGAGTCACCAGTGTACCCGGAGCCTTGGAGTGCAAGATACACAAGACTAGTGATAGACGGTGTAGGACTCTACAACCTGTCCGGCTAGGACTTTTCCCTGTAACCCTAGGATCTGGCGACTATATAAGTCGGGCCTATGGGAGCCTTTAGGGCGCAACTTAGTACAGATTCATACAACCTCGCACAGCGAACCTATCTCTGTAACTCGTCGTATTGCCCTTATAGTGATTTATAGCAGGAGTAGGATTCCGCCACCGTCGTGGGATCTGAACCTGGGTAAGCTGTGTTACCTCGTACCCGTCAACCGTCCGCCTTACCCCACGTCTCTAAACACGCACTGTGAGGACCCCGCCATGGCGTACTCGTCGGCAATACCACGACAACCCTCATGTAGTATTTGATCAAAGAGAGAGTGGAACGAGAAGTTCTGGATGTCTCCATGAAGATGCTTACGTCCAACCGTCCTGTGACTCCGGTAAATATGTCGACTCTGCTTTCATGTTTTGTCGTTCCTTTCTGCTCTTTCTCTGACTCTATTTTCATCGATGCTTTTCGACTTTATCAGCTCGAGAAACTCCCCGAGTCTGAGCTAGCTCCACTAGAGGGCTATTTTCAGATGATTCAGAGGAGACGGAGGATGATGAGGTGCAAGAAGTTACCTCCTCCGCATCCAAGAAGCATAAGGAGAAGGAAGTTGTCATCACTGCTGGTAGCCAAGTGCTGCCAATAGTTAAAAGGTAAGCGCCTTGTCTTTTGTTTTCAGTACCTTGTACCTTTCTTTCTTTCTAGAGCACATATGATATTCAGATTTTTGTGCTCTAGAGCTAAAGTGTCTTTGAAGAGTAAGACCAAACCAGAAAACAAGCCGGGCAAGCAAAACCGTTAGCAGAAGATTGTTATTTCCCCTGTCATGCCACCACCGACTCCATCCAGTACTCCATCAGCATAGGAAGCTTCCGCCTCTCCTGATGCTGGCAACATCTCGCAAGCCCTGGTCACCATTGGTGATCAGATAACTAACAAGGGTGAACCCTTCAAGGATAATGATCCCAAGGTAATATCTATAGGAACGTTGGATAAAGTGGCCGGCTCTACTGTCTCTGGGATAAAGAGGAAGAAGAAGGAAGAGATCCTTAGGCTGGCTCAGTCCAGCCTTGAGAAGCAAACATTAAACGTAGAGGCAGCAAGCTAGGAGCAGGAGGACGTCAAGCTGGTTAGCCTCCTGGACCAAATTTTGGTCCGGGATGCTAAGATAGAGTCTGGCGAACTCCTAACGACGGATGTTCCCTCCCTCTCCCTTGCCAAGAAAGTGTTTCACAACACTAAACTCGGATTTGAGAAGTTGCACTTGGAACACATTTTAAGTTTCCGATTCTTATTTGCATTTATTTTATTATCACATCCTCTAGCCCCCAAGCATAAAGTCGGATAAACATCACTGGATCCGAGTTGATGCTTTTAGGTTGCCAAAGAACGATGTAGTGTAGCCACCAAGGCTCGTGCTGCGTTTTTACTTAGATAAATTTGCAGCCCGAGTCTTAGTAGCCGTCTGACGGTATTCCGTCTTATGAACTTACAGAAAAATGCATCTTCCAACAAAGAATTGCTCAAGAATATTTGTAATAAACACAAGGAGATCAAAGGCTTGTGCCTTGAGAATTCAAAGTTAAAAGTTGAGAAAGATGAAGCAGAAGGTAAACTTTTCTGGCTTCCTCTTTGTCAATTAGCTATTGTCATAGTCAAACTTGTTCTATCCGACTGATATTTTTCCCTTTGCAAAACTGTTGTGTCAGTCCAGCAAGATGGTGGAACAATACGAGAACTTCAAGGTCTTGGAACTGGAGAATGCTGAGCTCCAGGAAAAGCTTTAGAAGATCAATATTGAGTCAGAGAAATCCGTAGCTGCTATCCTGGAGTCAAGGAATCATGAGACCCTCAGGCTCGAGAAGTTGCTGGCCCTTTGAGATAAACAATTAGATGATCTTCAGAAGGACTTTGATAGTCAGAGGGATCTGGCCCAGTCCACAGAAAGCGAGCCGAGCAGCCTCGGCGAGGAGCATGCCAGTGGAACCATTCTGTGCTAGGTAAGAATGTCCGACTTACATTTTATGTTGATTTTTCGACTTTTTTTCAGCCGAATTTTGACTTTTAGTTTTTTCCTTGCCCCCTTGAATCTTTCTGTCCTACCTCCGAACCTCACCTCGAGTGCATCAAGATCGTCAGAGATATCTTGTTCTACTTCCGCCATACTCTTGAAGACACTGGCGAGTCGGTCAAGCTTTCAGACTTGCACACGATGTCAGTGCAAGAGGTGAGGGACAAGGCCAAGGAGATTCCGAAGCTTATCGAGGACTGGAAGATCTCCTACGCTCAGACTGCTGTCCAGACTACTCTTACCATGGTGATGAGCCACCACAGCGAGATGGAAATATGGCATGTCCCCAAGGGTATTGCCGAGGAGGACGATGAGGGTAACCCACAGGACATCAAGGCTATCCAAGTTTCCTGTGCAGGTTATGCTTGTCGTGTGGTGGAGATGACCAACTATGCGATGCCATTCTTCGGATCCGTCGTCGTCCCTCCCTCGCCTCAAGAGCCAGAAGACAACCTTACTAAAGCAGCTTCCGAGTCTGAGGTCCAGGGCGACAACGTTGTCGACTCCAGTGCTCCACCTTCTTCATCACCACCTGGATCTGCAGCATAAACAGTTTTTATGCATTATTCTGAACTTTCGGCAATGTAATGATGGAAACAATATTTTGATTTGTGCTGGTCTATAAAAACTAATGCTCTTACTACCATAGAACTTATGTTTATATATTTTATGCATGTGCTCAAAAAATTTTCTGAAGCACTTTTGGTTTATGTATATACCTGTCGTTTTATCTGGCTCTCTGCCTCGTCCCTTTCATGGGTCGGTCAACCTTTAGCACGGAAACTTTGCCAAGCAATGGAGCGTAATTACTAAATCAGTTTAAACTCGGAAACAAAGCCGACTTCTAGTACCAACAACTCATTACTCAGAAAATATCCGTGTCTAAGCAATCATATAGAAAACCAAATTATAGAGAATAAATTGAATTTTTTACCCTAAGGTAACATTTTTTAGATATTCAAAAATCGTAACCAGAATGAACATGAGTATTAAGTACTTTGAAGCATTCTAGAATTCTTGAAAATTACATGCTCCTTTGGAAATCAGATGGCAAAAAAGTTCTCAAAGATAATATATGAGGAAACCAATACTTTATTTCACTTTGATCATGTACATATATGATTACAAGGAAATATAACTAAGAATAGAAGGGACGTAGCTGTGCAATATTCCATGGAATGTCTATTTCATCCGGGTCTGTACTACCGCCAACTCTCTTTCTCTTCCGAGTATCTGGTCTTTCCTTGACTGGTCTCATATCGGTTAAATAATACGACCCATTATGCAGAACTCTGCTAATCATAAAAGGTCCTTCCCAAATTAGGGAAAGTTTGTGCTTTCTTTTTTGCACAAGTCGAAGAACCAAATCGCCTTTTCTGAAAGAACAGTTTTGAACTCTCCGACTATGATACTTGTGTAACTTCTGCTGATAGGCCGTAGATCTCTGCTCAGCAACGACGCGTACTTCTTCGATTATATTGAGATCATCTGGCCAAGAAATGTCCGCATATTCTTCGATATACGCCTTGAATCATAGAGACTGATGAATTAGATCACTTGGAAGAACTGCTTCTGCACCATAGACCAAGAAGAAAGGAGTATAGCCGGTTGATCTGTTAGGAGTTGTATGTAAGCTACATATCACAGAAGATAATTCTTCCGCCCAAGCCCCCGCGGCCCGACGTAGCGGTGCCTCGAGACGAGGTCGGAGTCCTTGCAAAATAAGACCGTTAGTTCTTTCGACTTGTCCATTAGCTTGTGGATGTGCGACTGATGCAATATCGAGTCGGATCCCTTGTTCTTCACAGAATTCAGCAAGTTCCCCCATGGAAAAATTGCTCCCGTTGTCAGTAATTATACTATGCGGATATTCGAGTCGGGTGATCACGTCCTCAATGAACTTTCTGGCTATGGCTCCATCACAACTTGT
Source organism: Avena insularis (assembly GCA_023614405.1). Taxonomy (NCBI): domain Eukaryota; kingdom Viridiplantae; phylum Streptophyta; class Magnoliopsida; order Poales; family Poaceae; genus Avena; species Avena insularis. The sequence continues at coordinate 225,467,850 of CM042689.1, read as the reverse complement.
TACAGGTTTAGCCTCAATCCACTTTGTAAATTTATCCACCATCACTAGTAGGTGAGTATATCCACATTTTTCCGTACGAAATAGCCCTACCATATCAAGCCCCTAGATGGCAAACAGCCATGTAATAGGGATTGTTCGCAGCCGTTCAGCCGGAACGTCTGCCTGATGGGCGTACTTTTGGCAGCCTCTGCACGTTTTGACCAGTTTGTCGGCATCTGTCTTAGCTGTAAGCCAAAAGAAACCATGTCGAAAAGCTTTTGCCACTAAGGATCTGGCTGCCGCATGGTGACCACACTCTCCTTCGTGGATTTCTCATAAGATTTCCACTCCTTCTTCTGAATAAATACATCGCTGAAAAACACCAGAAACTCTCCGCTTATAGAGCTCACCATTTATTATAGTATAGGCTTTTGCTCGTCGGACAATCTGCCGGCTCATGACTTCGTCTTTTGGCAATTTTCCGTCTATCAGGAAATCCAGATAGGTTTTTATATAGCTAGGAATTACAGCCAGAACTTCTATTAAAGGTGAGTCGGATTTCGTCGGATAGTCCTCATCAACTCCAACTATTAAGGGGAACCTTAAATGCTCTAAAAAGCGCCATACGAAACTTGTTTCTACGCAGAGCCTATTCTTGATAGAGCATCTGCTTCCTCATTTTCTGCTTGAGGGAAGTGTTGAATCTCAACACCTTTGAACGATTTAGATAATTCATCCACGACAGCCTTGTAAGCTGCCTTGTCCTTATTTGCATTGCAGATATCGGATACTTGCTGAGCAACTAAATCCGAGTCTCCGTAACACATGAGTCTTGTTATGCCAATGTTTTTGTCCATGCTTATTCCATGCAACAATGCTTCATACTCGGAAATATTATTGGTCGTCGTGAAGTGTATTTGCAACACATAGAACAACTTATCTCCTTGGGGTGATTTGAGCACCACGCCGGCCCCCGAGCCTCCTCGTGCTTTTGATCCATCAAAGTGAAGGGTCCAAAATTCCGAGTCTGGAGGACTTGTGTTTTCTGCCATCTCTGTCCAATCAACAACAAAGTCGGCAAGTATTTGAGACTTGATTGTTGTACGCTGTTTGTACTCAATGTCAAAAGTTGCAAGCTATATTCCCCACTTTGCGATAGGTCCTGTGGCGTCGTGATTATTGATTATGTCTCGCAGGGGAGCGGTGCTCACCATTGTGATCTTGTGCTCTTGAAAATAGTGGCATAGCTTTCTAGATGCAAAGAACACTTCATAGGCTAGCTTTTGATGGTGTGGATACTATTGTTTTGACTCTGTCAGGACCTCACTCAGGTAATAAGTTGGTCGATGTACCTTATGCTCGTGGACTTCTTCCTCGCGCTCCACTACTGTTACCACACTTATGACCTTGTTGGTCGCTGCAATGTAGAGTAACATAGGCTCCTGAGGTTCTGGCGCTACGAGAACTGGTGGGTTTCAAAGTAGGTATTTCAAACTTTGCAGGGAAGTTCCGGCTTCCTAGGTATAGAAAAACTTGTCGGTTTTCTTCAAAAGTTTGTATAAAGGTGCGGCTCTTTCACCGAGACGGCTGACGAACCAACTCACTGTTGTAATGCAACCAGTGAGAAGTTGTACGTCCTTCAGGCGAGTCGGCCTGGTGATATTAAGTATAGCCTTGATTTTGTCCCGGTTCACCTCTATGCCGTGCTCACAGACGATGAAACCTAACAATTTTCTGGCTAGAATTCCAAAGAAATACTTCTTTTGGATTTAGCATCATATTGAATTTTCGTAGACTAGCAAATGTTTCCTCGAAGTCGGAAATTAAAGTTCCCTTCTTTTTTGACATAACTGTTATGTCATCTACGTATACATGGACGTTCCGTCCGATTTGGTCATGGAGACAATGTTGCATAGTATGTTGATATGTAGCTCCTGAGTTCTTTAAGCCAAAGGGCATAGTTTTTTAGCAGAAGGTTTTGAAAGGTGTGATGAAAGGTGTTTTAATTTGATCTGACTCTTCCATCGGTATTTGGTGATATCCGTAATATGCGTCGAGAAAACAGAGTAATTCTGGCCCTGCCGTTGAGTCGATAACTTGATCGATTCTTGGCAAAGGGAACGGGTAATTTGGGCATTCCTTGTTCAATGCGGTATAATCAACACACATCCTTAAATCAATGGGTCCTTTTTAGGGATGAGTACAAGATTTTCCACCCAATCTGTATGGATAACCTCTGTTGTGAATCCAACTAACTCTAGTCGGGCTAATTCCTTGGCTATCACTTTGCACTTTTCATCACCAAACCGTTGTAAGGACTATTTGACGGGTTTAGCGTCAGGGTACACATTAAGAGAGTGCTCAGCAAGTTCCCTAGGTACTCCGGTCATGTCAAAAGGCTGCCATGCGAATATATCACTATTATCTTTAAGGAACTCGACGAGAGCACTTTCCTATGCGCGGTCTAAACCTACCCCTATGTCCGTCGTCTTGGAGGGGTCATCTTCCTTCAGCGATGTTTTCTTCATCTCCTCCGATGCCTTGAACTGTAAATTTGGCTTTAGCACCTCGTTCTTTGTAGCAGACATCTCAGACAGATTGATGGTCTTCTTGATCTCCTGGTACTCTTGGGCGTGCAACACGACTTCGGCGAAGGCAGCAGATCCTTCTTTGCACTCTCGCGCCTTCCTCGGATTTCCCCGGATGGTGATGATGCCCTTTGGACCTGGAAGTTTAATCATATTGTAGATGTAACAAGGATGAGCCATGAACGCCCTGTAAGCCGGGCGCCCGAAGATGGCATGGTAAGAACTTTTAAAAGGTACCACCTCAAAAGAGAGTGGCTCGGTCCGGTAATTTTCTCGGGTTCCGAATGTCTGTCTGTCTCCCTAGTACAACGCCATGGAAAGTTACACTGCTGTAACTCAACTAGCTCTCGTGTAGCTTGATGCGGTGGAGCGTCTTGATGTAGAGGATGTTAATGCTACTTCCATCGTCCATGAGTGTTTTAGAGAACTCATAGCTATCAATAAGAGGATTGACGACCAGATGCTACTTTCCCCGATGATGTGTTTTCCTCGGGTGATCTGAGTGATCAAAGGTGATGGTTATGTCTGACCAGTCCAAAAATTGTGGAACAGCCGGAACCGTGGCATTGACCTCATGGAGAACCGCCTTCTTTTCTTTGGCAGGTTGGGATCCAAGGAAACAGACATATGCGTCTTTCTTAGTCGGAAAATTCTTCTTTCTATCTGACTTGGGCTCTGCGGTAGTATCCGCTTCTTCCATGTCAGAATCTTCCTTGGGCTCCTTTCCTTTCTCTGAATTTTTCTTTCCTTTTTGTCTCTTGGCTCTGTAGCCAGCAGATTCGTCTTTCTTGATGTCGTCATTGAAATGACACTCAGCATTTGTGTGGGTAGATCCTCCATTACTATCCAAGTGGTGGACATAGGATTATTGGCAATGCCAGCCCATGTATAGGTTCTTCCGGGTTGCTGGTCTCCTCTGCCCTGGATTTGGGAAGTTCCACGACCTCTACCCCGGCCGCCTCCGCGCCCTCCTCATCCTCCAGATCCGAACATTGCATTGACAACTGTGTTGTCAGGAGCCGATTTATCTTCCGAGGTGTTCTTGTGCTTCTGAGCTTGTTGTTTTGGCTGTTTTGCTGCATTGGGATTAGCCAGAATGTTTAGCAGCCCTTTTGAATCATCATCTACATCAGCATATTTGCTTGCCTTCTCTATCGTTTCTACCAAATCTGTGACATGGTCACGATTCAGTATGTGACGCAAAAGTCCGACTAGGAGTCCTGCAATGAAATCTTCTCGCAGTTTTCTCGTTTACTCCCTCGCAGGAGTTCTACGTGTTAATCCAGCGACCGGTAATCCCGACAGGTTTCTCTAGGTCTTTGTGTGCAATGCTGCAAGTCTCTGACTGTGCAGATCCTCCTGTATGTTCCCTCGAAGTTTGAAAAGAATGCACTTTGCATATCATACCAGTTATGAATTGAATTCTCTGGCAGTTCATTGAGCCACGATCGAGCCGTCTTCCTCAGCATAAGCAGGAGATATCAGACTGCGACCAGCCTGTTTCCTCCTTTGGCGATGCAGCAAGCCTGGAAAAAATCCAGGAGCCAGGTATCTGGTCGAGCTGTGCCATCATAGGGCTGAATGTGTTTGGCAATACCAAAGTCAACCAGAAATTTGGTCTGACGTATGCGTGGGCCAAAGCACTTAGGTCCCACGTACACATCTTCTTCCTCATACCTCCGCGCCTCTATGTTTGATTCAATGTGATGGCGTGCATCATTTCGCGAGAGCGATCTGCGCCTCAGAGGCTCGCGGCTTCTATGTGGCGGAGTCGGATTTCTGCTTCTCCTCTCACCATTGCCGCCTCTACAACTGCGGCTTCCATGGCTGCATCGGGATCCTTCATGGTCGCTGGCAGGAGGTGATTGTGGCCCTGGTGGATTATTTCTGGCTGGGTTATGTGGTGGTGGCGGTGGAGCCTCATTATGCTGACTCCGATGCCGGTTTCTTCGAGCTCCGTCCCTACTTGATTCAGGACAATCCGGATCATCTCTTCATCCGGCGTTACCAGCCAGATGGCTCGGTGGTGGCATCCTTAGCCAATCTTGCTCCTCTCGCTGGCGGCGTGCTTCCGGATCTTCTCTATAGCGGTTGTTTTGTCGACGATGGTCCTGATGAGGAACCATTGCCCTGAGGGCATCTTAGGATGCAGCCGGAATAACTATTGCCCAGTGACGCGCTGGCCAGCGAGAGTGGCCGTTTGAGCCGGTTCTTGAATTCTCTTCTTCTCCACGGGGACGATAGCGCTAATCTGTATCCCTGTAGAGCCTTCCATCAGCGCTTTGGTCAGCGCCAGTGTGGCAAAATTCCTACTTTGAGGCCAGCTTGCCACTGAATGACGCGGTCATTTTCTGCAGCTTTAATCCTCTGTCCAGCAACATGACACACTGTTGGACCTGCTGTAGAGATGGATTATTGGCGAGGATGGCTCGAGCTGCAGCAGTGTTTTCCAACGGCGTGCTATAGACTCGGATCTTCTCTCTGTTTTTCCATCGAATAGAACTTTGTGGATATCCGGTTTCTTGTTGGCAAGAAATGGATCTCCCCTTGTTTTGTTTGGGTGTGGCTTGAAATCTGACTGATATTTGGCAGGATCACTGTCTAACTCCTTCCTAAGCTCGACGATGCGCGCGACTTCTTCGAGCAAAAACAAACGATGCTTTTCTAGGTCCATGACCCTTTTCTCCAGTGCCTCCAGTGTAAGATCTGAAGCCGTTGGGATTGTAATTATGAGAGCATCTCCATAAATTTCACGTGCACCCTTGGTGACGACGTGTCCATCCATAGGAGGGTCGATCGACATGGTATTAATCGGATCACCATCCTGATTCTCCATCTCGATCTCTTCGTCAACTTTCTCTTCATTGGTTTCATCCACGGCCGGCTCTGCCGGTGTCGTATTCTTGTTCTTATTCTTCTTTGACCGCCCAGTAGCCTTAACGTGTGTACCAGTGGCAAAGACAGCTTTTGGTCCGGTACCGGGGGATAAGCTTCCATCAGTACTTTCCGTAGTGGTTGTGGACCTCGGAGGATTCTCCGGTATCCATATCGTCCTGCGAGGTGTAGCTTTCATCCATGCTATCATATGGACTAGGAGAATTTTTCGTCTCACGTTGTGATGGTTTGGAGGCATGCTCTTCCTCGTAATCCTCCATCTCTTTGCCAAAGTATCAAAGTAGTTGCGACGTTATTGACTCCTGAGGGGAGCTAGGTAAGTCAGCGTTTTCTTTGATTGCGTCTAGGACTGAATCGCTGCCGGCTCCAGCATCAACAGAGTCAGGTCTAGAGCTTATGTGGTACACGAAACAGTGCTTCTTCTTGTTTATGTTCTTAAGGTAGTGGTACAACTTGGTTTCTGCCTCTGCCCTCTCAAAGTTCTCCTTGATGTTGGCGATTGCTTCGTAATGGATGTAGGGGCGTCTCGCCATCTCTGTTATCTTGCTCCTCAAGAGTTCTTTTTCTGCTACGACATCGGCAGAGCCGGATCCATAGCGGATGTATTCCTCATACGTGTATCCGATCTCGTCAGATAGATCGGATCCGGATTCTTCTTCCACCTCTTCTTCCACTATGGGACTGGGTTGGGTGGGTTCGATTTTCTCCGGGATCTTGAACTCTGCCTCTGTAGACAAAGTAGACCCGAAATTTTCTTCCGCCATGGTTATCACCTCAATGGTGGGTTGGGCGGGTTCAGCGAAACCGAGATAAATATCGATCTCACCCATAGACATGATCGTGTAGGTCGTCACAGGTTTTGAAGCCGGAATCCAGGTCTCGTGGAGAAGGACGAGAGGATGTCACTAGCGTAGACCATGCAACCCATGGCGATAGTTTTGCCGATTCCTGCACGCGCAGATTCCGCCTGGAACGAAGCTCCAATGGTCACCTGCCCCACGGTGGGCGCCAACTATCGTCGGATTGTTGACAAGTACACCATAGGGGGTCCTAGTGGCCTTGGAAAGATGGGGTGTGAGACGTCGGATGTTACAGGAGCGGTGAACACAAGTTTACCCAGGTTCATATCCGACTGCGGTGATCGGATCCTATTCCTTCTAGCAACCCAGTAATATGTCGGCGTAAGACGGATGTTACAGCGTATTACAAGAGAGGTTCGCCTATGCGAGTTGTTATTGTGGTCGTAAGATTGGTTGTGCCCTAAAGGCTCCCATAGGTCTGATTTATATAGTCACCGGGACCTAGGGTTACAGGAGAGACCTATCCGGCTACATTACAGAGTCGGTAACTAGATACAACTTGGACTACAAGTCATACTACAGGCCTAAGTTGGTAACTCTTCTGGGCCTTGTCGTAGCTGCAACTGGCTCCTCCTCTTTCTCCGACCGGGCCGCCCATGAAGCAAAGCTCTAACCCGTTGGTGGGCCACCCTGGTCAGCGAGTCCTGTGGGTATACCCGGAATGTATATCCCCAACAGTTTGGAAAACATTTCTTTTGATCCTATGCCTGGTAATGATAGTTTTCCAAATGAACAGTTGGCTATAATAAAGGTAAGCCCGCGAGAGAGTCCTTGGTATGCTGATTATGCTAACTTTATTGTTTCCAAGTATTTGCCTCCAACCTTTATAGCCCAGCAAACAAGGAAATTCTTTTATGATCTGAGGCATTATTTTTGTGATAACCCATATTTGTATAAAAAGGAGTGGATGGTATTATGCGAAGATGTGTTCAGAATATGAACAAGAGATATTGAGAAAATGCCATGGTAGTGCTTATGGAGGACATCATGCTGGAGATAGAACCACACAAAAGGTTCTACAATCAGGTTTTTATTGGCCCACTCTTTTTAAAGATGCAAGAAAGTTTATTTTATCATGTGATGAATGTCAAAGAGTTTCTAACATTTCTAGACGCAATGAAATGCCTATGAATTACTCCCTTGTTATTGAACCATTTGATTGTTGGGAATTCGAATTTATGGGTCCTTTTCCTCCTTTAAAAGGGTATACTCATATTCTTGTGGTTGTTGATTATGTTACAAAGTGGGTAGAAGCCATACCTACAAATAGTGCTGATGGTAAGACCTCTTTAAAAATGCTTAAAGTTGTTATCTTTCCTAGGTTTGTTGTGCCTAGATATCTCGTGACTGATGGAGGTTTCCATTTTATTCATGGTGGTTTTAGGAAGACGCTTGCTAAATATGATGTTAATCATAGAATTGCCTCAGCTATCACCCTCAAACCAATGGGCAAGTAGAACTTTTGAATAGATAAATTAAATCTATCTTGCAAAAGATTGTTAACAGATCTAGAAAAAATTGGGCTAAAAAGTTTAATGATGCTTTATGGGCTTATAGAACTTCTTTTAAAAATCCTATGGGAATGTCTCCTTACAAAATGGTTTATGGTAAAGCTTGTCACTTGCCTTTAGAATTATAACACAAAGCTTATTGGGAAGTGAAAGAACTGAATAGAGATTTTAAACTTGCTAGTGAGAAAAGATTTCTTGACTTAAATTCCTTAGATGAGTGGAGAACTGAAGCTTATTAAAATGCTAGACTCTTTAAAGAAAAAGTAAAAAGATGGCATGAGAGGAGAATCCTCAAGAGGGATTTCCATGTTGGTGAGAAAGTTATTTTGTATAGGTCTCGTCTCAGATTTTTTTGCAGGAAAACTACTCTCAAAATGGGAAGGACCTTTTGTTATTGAGGAGGTGTATCGTTCATGTGCTATTAAAATTTCTTCTTTGAGAGACAACACTACACAAGTGGTGAATGGTCAAACGCTCAAACATTATATTTCTGGAGATTCTTATAATAAAGATATTGATATTATTCAAATGGTGACTCTAGAAGAATTGATCAGAGACCAAACTCATGAACCTGCAGAGTCCGCTTTCGAAAAGGTAAAAGTGCTAAAAATAGAAGGTTCACGAAAAACTTTTATTTTTATATTTTTGCAGTTTTTATTCCATATGGAAGGTGACAAGACGAAAAAAGGAAGGAAACGGATCCCGGGTGGCCCACACCAACCAGTGGCACGGGCCCTTCCTGGCCACGCCACAAGGGGGTGTGACCACCCTGGAGTCCGTCTCCGTCCCGTTTTCGTCCAGTACCTTCGTTATGTCGTAAAACTTCGTAATATATAACCCCCTGATCTGCCCAATTTGCATCACCATTCTATATCATAATTTACCTCTATTAATTGATATTTGTCTTATTATGAGGTATTACTTATGTCTTTTCATCTGTTTATGCATGTTGGATGATTCCTGGAGGATGGACTGCCAGAGTCTGGATTTTGATGGAAAAGACGGCGTTTCGGTGCAATTTCGCGAAGATCAAAAAAATACCAGAAAAATATGAAAACAAATTATTTTACCAGAAGACGAAGGAAGCCAGAAGGAGGAGCGAAGGGGGACCTCAAAGGGCCCACACCCCCTAGGCGCGGGCCCACCTGACCCCACGCCTAGGGTGGGTTTGGCCCACCTGCTCGGCCTCCAACTCCGCCCCTTTGCCTATATCTTTCCTATGGAACCCTAATACCAGGGGAGCGACCACAGATAGATTTCCGCCGCCTCTGGGGAGCGGAAAACACCGAAAGAAAAAGATATCTTCGGCAGACAGATTTTTGCCGAGGGAATTCCTCCCCGGAGAGGGGAGAGCGTCGCCATCAACACCATCATCAATCTAGGCTTCATCGGGATCATTATCATCATTCACACCACCATCTCCCTCAGCACCATCATCACCACTCCGTCCTGCTGTAACAATTGTGTTGGATATTTCTTTAGTTCTTAGGGGAAACTTTCCCGGTGTTGATTACTATTGTAGTTGATGCTTGTGAGTGGAACCATTGGATTATTGTTTATGTTTAGATTGTTATCCATTACCATATCATCTTTGATCTTGATCCATATGATGTCTCGTGAGTAGTTCGTTTAGTTCTTGAGTACATGGGAGAAGTCAAGATGTTAGTAGTGAATCTGTGATGAGTTATTATTCAATGGTTTAGTATTTAAGTTGTGGTGCTATTCTTCTAGTGGTGTCATGTGAACATCGACTACATGATACTTCACCATTTATGGGCCTAGGGGAAGGCATTGTGTATTTGGTTACTAATTGTGGGGTTGTCGGAGTGACAGAAACCTGAACCCGCGTTAGGACACCTTTGCACAAGGGAGCATAGGATCTCAGAGTTTAAGGTTGTGGTTAGATTTATATCTTAATTACTTTCCTGTAGTTACGGATGTTTGCAGGGGGTTTAATCACAAGTATGTATTAGTCCAAGTAAGGTCGGTATGTTAGCACAGGTTCACCCACACAACACTTACAAACACCAGAGAAGAGTACTCAACTATTTGAAGTGAAAGCACTTGATAGAATTCCCATGTGTCCTCGATAACGTTGGTACTTATAAGTTTTTCCACCGGCGTGTCCTTTTCTAAGAAAGGATTGGGACACTTTCTCCGTTTGTTTGTTGTCTTTATTACTTGCTCTTTGTTTTGTTGCCTTGTCAGTAAACAACTAAAAATCCATTTGCTAAGTACTCACAGGGATTTCCTGCTCCATACCACTGTTCAGCACCTTCTGCTCCTTGTTGGGATCGACACTCCTATTTATCGAAAGTACTACGATACACCCCCTATACTTGTGGGTCATCAAGACTATTTTCTGGCGCCATTGCCAGGGGTGAAGCACTATTGAAGAGTGGAACTGGTAAGGGAAACTTTCACTGTGAGTATTGTTTTTGTTACTGTTTGTTACTTTGTTTCCAATATGAATAACCCACTTGGTTTTCTGTTTGGGAAAACTACGACCACTTATATGGTAGTAGATGAACCACCACCTGTTGAGATAGATCCTTTTAAGATACCTGCGAGTATTGTTAATCGTCCATGGATAATTATTATTTTGGGGATGGAACTGTCCATCCTGGTGATCAGTTGCTTTATATCCATGAATTATGCGGGTTGTTTAAGTGTGCAGGTATCACAACTGAACAGGTGAACAAGAAGTTACTCTCCATATCCTTGAAAGGGAGAGTTGAGGCATGGTATAAGCTGTTGGAGATATGCCCTAGAGGCAATAATAAATGTAGTTATTATTATATCTTTGTGTTTATGATAAATGTTTACATTCATGCTATAATAGTATTAACAAGGAAACATTAATACTTGTGTGATTTGTAATCTTAAATTGAAGTCCCTAGTAAAGCCTCTTCATAATACTATCTTGTTGGTTAATAAATGATTGTGGTTTCCCTATCATGAACATTGAGATGTTATTAACAACAAGATCATATCGTTAGGAGAATGATATGATGGATATACTCCTACAGATAAGCGTAGCATAAAGATCAAGTCATTTTAATAGTTCAATTGCTATATGCTTTCTGATACATAGTAACCTAATTCCTTCGACCATGAGATCATGCTTATCACCATCACCGGAAGGATGCTTTGATGACATTAAACACCACACCGTAACTGAGTGGCTATAAAGGTGCCATTGAGTGTTCAGAAAGTATTGGTTGAGACGCATGGATCAAGAGTGGGATTTGTCCATCCATATGACAGTATATATACTCTAGGCCCTCTCGGTGGAATGTCATGCAATTAGCTTGCAACCATGTGACTAGCTCACAAGGGATCACATATCACGGGAACGAGAAAAGAGTACTTATCAGTAACGAGGTTGAACTAGGTATGCAGAGGTATCGACGATCAAAACCTCGGATAAGTAAACTATCGTAAGACAAAGGGAAATTGGTATCGTATGTAAGTGGTTCATTCGATCGCAAAGTAATCGTAGAAATATGTGGGAGCCATATGAATTTCCAGATTCCTCTATTGGTTATTGTTCGGAGAAGTGTCTCGATCATGTCCGCATAATTCACGAATCGTAGGGAGACACACTTAAGGATCGGCGTTGTTGAGTAGTTATGGAATGATGAGTAAAAGACCGAATGTTGTTTGGAGTCTCGGATGGGATCCGGGATATCACGAGGAGATCTGGACTGGTCCGGAGAATAAGATTCATATAAGGAAAGTCCTGTTTCGGGGTTGGAGAATGGTTCCGGTGTTTTCATTGGGAATGTTCTAGAAGGTTCCGGAATGTCCGGCACTCCGGAGGGGAAGGGTACATGAATGTGTCATAACAAGTTGGAATTGTAGCATCATGTACTAGGTGTCATCGCTGAACAAAATAAAGGGATAAATCAAATCCTAGTTTGAAAAGTCAAACGCCAATTTGAAAAGTCAAACGGCTATTTTGTTTGGTGGAGGGAGAGTAGGAAACCTACTTGGGGAGGAAGTCCCTCTCCCTCCACCGCCGGCCAAGGAGGCCGAGTTGGGGAGGGACTCCCCTCCCCTTGGTAGCGCCCTCCCACCTATATAAGGAGGGGCAGGGCTGCCCCTCCTAGACCTACACCTTGCCCCTCTAAACCCTAACCCTAGTCGCCGGCCACCAAACCGCCGCCGCCCTAGGGTTTCTCCCAAGCCGCCGAGTTGGGGCTTCTACTTGCCCTAGCCACTGGCCGAGCTCCCTCTACTTGGTGTGTCTAAACCCTAGATCACCGAGGCCTCTCTCATAGTCCACCATACTCGCTCCGGCTTAAGGCGAAGCCCTGCGAGATCTCCCCTCTACTTCCGGTACCACGCCGTCGTGCTGCCAGAATCACGAGGAGAGTGCTACAACCTCTGCTGCCTGCTGGAACAAGGGAGAGGAAGGTCTTCGTCGAGTACCGAACGTGTGACCGACTGTGCAAGCGCTGCCAGAACGCAGCGCCGGAAGGATCGTCTACACGATCTTGAGATCGGGAAGAGTACGACTACATCACCCACGAGAATCCGCTCTCGTTAAACACTTTGGAATCTTCGAGGGTGAGTTATTCCATCGACTCGTTGCTACAATCTTGTAGATAGATCTTGGCTTGTCTATTTGTATGCGGTAGAAATTTTTTGTTTTCCATGCTACGAACCCATATAGTGGTATCAGAGCCGTGTCTATACGTGATCTGTTGCACGAGTAGAACACAATGGTCATTATGGGCGGTGGTGCTTTTATTATCAATTGCTTCTTGTGTACTTTGCATCTTGCGGTATGATGGGATGAAGCGGCCCGGGCTAACCTGACATGACATAGTTCATGAGACTTTCTCCATGCTCAACATGCAAATTGTATTGCATAAGTGGCTTTGCGGGTGTTTGTCTCTCCCATTATAGTATAGATCCAATTTACAACAGGCACTTGATAGTTCAAACATCAACGTTGTGGTTCTTGTTCGTAAGTTATATCGACACTTATTGAAAGCCCCAAACCACGTAAAACATGCAAAGAAATTAGAGGCGTCTAACTTTGTTTTGCAGGGGTGTGCTGTGATGTGATATGGCCATGATTGTGATTATATTTGATGTATGCAATGTTCCTTATTGTAAGTTCGCAACCGGCAGGAGGCATATAGTTGTCTTTAATTTTGTTAAGACCCGCGTGTCTATTCAAAGTAGTTGTAATAGTTGAAGCTGGTGGACGACTACCATGGAGCAGCGTCATTGACCTTGATGCAATGCCGGTGATGATGGAGATCATGTTCGTGCTTGAAGATGGAGATCGGAAGCACAAAGAAGAAAGGCCATATCATATCACATATTATGAATTGCATGTGATGTTAATCCTTTATGCATCTTGTATTGCTTAGTTAACGTCGGTAGCATTATAAGATGATCCCTCATGCACATAAATTTCAAGTTCTAAAGTGTTCATCCTTAGTAAGCACCGTTGCTAAAGCTTGTTGTTTCGAAGCACCACGTGATGATCGGGTGTGTTAGATTCTGCAAGTGTATACAACGTGAGCAAGCCAGATTTGCTCATGCGGAAGCTAAGGTTTGATCTTGACGAGCCTAGCATGTACAGATATGGTCTCGGAACACGGATCACCGAAAGGTAAAGCATGAAGCATATAGTAGATATGATGAACATGTCAATTGTTCGCCATTGAAGCTACATCAACTCTCGTGATGATCGGTTTTGATGTGGTGGATTTGGTTCATGTGATCACTAAAACAATGTGAGGGATATTGTTTTGAGTGGGAGTTCACCTAGATTAATTTAACTATTAATTAGAACTCAATTTGTCATAAACTTAGTCTAAACTATTGCAAATATGTTGTAGATCAATGGCGGCCCCTACCATCAATTTTAATGCGTTCCTAGAGAAAGAAAAGTTGAAAAACAATGGAAGCAACTTCGTGGATTGGTTCCGCAATTTGAGGATTGTCCTCAATGCTGGTAATTTGACCTATGTGCTGGATGCACCGCTGGGTGACCCACCAGCAGCTGATGCTACCGATGAAGTAAAGAATGTTTACCTCGCTCGGAAGAAACAGTACTCCACAGTTCAGTGTGCTATCTTGTATGGTTTGAAATCGGAGCTTCAGAAAAGGTTTGAGAATTCAGACCCACATGATATTGTCCGTGAACTCAAACTGATTTTTGAGACTCACGCGGCAGTTGAGATCTATGAGGCTTCTGAAAAGTTCTTTAACTGCAAGATGGAAGAGGGCAGCTCCGTCAGTGAGCATGTGCTTAAGATGTCTGGGCACGCCAAAAAACTTCAAAGCTTGGGTATAGTGATTCCTAATGCTTTGGGGATTTACCGTGTCCTCCAATCACTACCACCAAGTTACAAGAACTTTGTGATAAACTACAATATGCAAAGCATGAACAAGCAGTTGCCAGAACTCTTCTCCATGTTAAAATCTGCAGAAGTGGAGATCAAGAAAGAGCACCAAGTGTTGATGGTCAATAAGACCACCAAATTCAAGAAAGGCAAGTCTAAGCAAAAGGGACACTTCAAGAAGGGTGGTAAGAAAGTTACCGCACCGACGAAGAAGACCAAGGATGGACCTAAGCCTGATACTGAGTGCTTTTACTGCAAGGGAGAAGGTCACTGAAAGCGGAATTTCCCAAAGTACTTGGCGGATTTGAAGAACGGCAACATCAATAATAAAGGTATATCCGATATACATGTTATTGATGTGTATCTCACTAGTACTCGTAGTAGTGCCTGGGTATTTGATACTGGTTCGGTTGCTCATATTTGTAACTCGAAATAGGTGCTACAGAATAAGCGGAAGCTAGCGAAGAACGAGGTGACGATGCGCGTGGGAAACGGATCAAAGGTTGATGTGTTCGCGGTCAGCATGCTTCCTCTTCATCTACCATCGGGATTAGTTTTATACTTAAATAATTGTTATTTGGTGCCTGCGTTAAGCATGAACATTATATCGGGGTCTTGTTTATTGCGAGAAGGTTACTTGTTTAAGTCCGAGAATAATGGTTGTTCGATTTATATGAGTAATATGTTTTATGTACATGCACCTTTGATAGATGGTCTATTCTTATTGAATCTCGATAGTGGAAATACACATATTAATAGCATTGAAGCTAAACGTTTGAAATTGAGCGATAACTCGACCTATATGTGGCACTGTCGTCTTGGTCACATTGGAGTGAAGCGTATGAAGAAACTCCATTCTGATGGACTTCTTGAATCACTTGAAAGATGCGAAGGATGTCTAATGGGTAAAATGACTAAGACTCCATTTTCTTGTATGATGGAGCGAGCTACGAACTTATTGTAAATCATACATACCGATGTGTGTGGTCCAATGAGTGTAGCATCGCGCGGTGGTTATCGTTATGTTCTTACCTTCACGGATGACTTGAGTAGATATGGGTATATCTATTTCATGAAACATAAGTCCGAATCTTTCGAGAAGTTTAAGGAATTTCAATGTGAGGTTGAGAATCAACGTAACAAGAAGATTAAATTTCTATGTTCTGATCGTGGAGGTGAATATCTAAGTTACGAGTTTGGCGAGCATTTGAAGAAATGCGGGATACTTTCACAATTGACACCGCCGGGAACACCACAGCGTAATGGTGTGTCCGAACGTCGTAATCGAACTCTCTTAGATATGGTTCGTTCTATGATGTCACTTCCAGATTTACCGCTATCATTTTGGGGTTATGCATTAGAAACAACCGCATTCACTTTAAATAGGGCACCATCTAAATCCGTTGAAACGACACCGTATGAATTATGGTTTGGGAAGAAACCTAAATTGTCGTTCCTTAAAGTTTGGGGTTGCGAAGCCTATGTAAAGAAGTTACAGCCGGACAAGCTTGAACCCAAAGCGGAAAAATGCGTCTTCATAGGATACCCAAAGGAAACTATTGGGTTCACCTTCTATCATAGATCCGAAGGCAAAATCTTTGTTGCCAAGAATGGATCCTTTCTAGAGAAGGAATTTCTCTTGAAAGAAGTGACTGGAAGGAAAGTAGAACTCGACGAGGTTGTCGAACCTTCTCTTGAACTTGCGAGTAGCACAGCACCGGAAGAAGTTCCTGTGGTTCCTGCACCAACAAGAGAGGAAGCTAATGATGATGAATATGAAACTTCGGTTATAGTTGCTACAGAACCTCGCAGGTCAACGAGAACTCGTACCACTCCTGATTGGTATGATCCCGTTATGAGTGTCATGTTGGTGGACAACATCGATGACCCTGCGACGTATGAGGAAGCAATGATGAGCCCAGATTCCAATAAATGGCAAGAAGCCATGAAATCCGAGATTGGATCCATGTACGAAAACCAAGTATGGACTTTGGTGGACTTCTTAGGATGGCGAAAGGCGTCGAGAATAAATGGATTTTCAAGAAGAAAACAGATGCTGATGGTAATGTTACTGTCTATAAATCTCGACTTGTCGCAAAAGGGTTTCGACAAATTCAAGGAGTTGACTACGATGAGACCTTCTCACCAGTAGAGAAGCTAAAGTATGTGAGGATTATGTTAGCAATCGCTGCATATTATGATTATGAGATATGGCAGATGGATGTCAAAACAGCATTCCTCAATGGAGACATTGATGAAGAGTTGTATATGATGCAACCCAAAGGTTTTGTCGATCCTAAGGATGCTAACAAGGTATGCAAACTTCAACGGTCCATTTATGGATTGAAGCAAGCATCACGAAGTTGGAATCAACGTTTTGATAAGGTGATCAAAAGTTTTGGTTTTATACAAACTTATGGAGAAGCTTGTATTTACAAGAAAGTGAGTGGGAGCTCTATAGCATTCTTAATACTATATGTAGATGACATATTGTTGATTGGGAATGATGTAGACCTTCTTAATAGTGTCAAGGAATATTTGAATAATAGTTTTTCAATGAAAGATCTTGGCGAAGCAGCTTACATATTAGGCATAAAGATTTATAGAGATAGATCGATATGCCTAATATCATTGTCACAAAGTACATATTTGGACAAAGTTCTAAAGAGGTTTGGAATGGAAGATAGCAAGAAAGGGTTCTTATCCATGTTGCCCAATACGACCGTGAGTAAAACTCAAAGTCCAACAACGGCAGAAGATAGAGAAAGGATGAGTAAAACTCCCTATGCCTCAGCCATAGGATCTCTAATGTATGCCATGCTATGTACTAGACCCGACATTGCATATGTTGTTAGTTTGACTAGCAGATATCAAAGTGATCCAGGAGTGGATCATTGGACAGCGGTCAAAAACATCCTTAAGTACTTGAGAAGAACTAAGGATATGGTTCTTTCTTATGGAGGTGATGAACAACTCATTGTTAATGGTTACACCGATGCTAGTTGGAACACCGATCCTGATGATTCTAAATCACAATCTGGATACGTATTTACTTTGAATGGTGCAGCAGTTAGCTGGAGGAGTGCAAAGCAAAGCGTTGTGGCGAGATCTTCAACTGAATCGGAATACATGGCTGCTTCGGAGGTTTCACAAGAAGCGATATGGATGAAAGAGTTCATTACAGAGCTGGGTGTGGTTCCAAGTGCGCTGGACCCAATGTCTGTCTACTGTGATAACATGGGCGCCATAGCCAATGCGCAAGAACCAAGGTCACACAAGAAGCTGAAGCACATCAAGCTACGTTTTCACGCTATTCGAGAACATTTCCAAGATGGTGACATAAAGATTTGCAAAGTACACACAGATCTAAATGTGGCCGATCTGTTGACTAAACCTCTCCCGAGGGCAAAACATGACCAACACCAAACTGCCATGGGTGTTCGGTATATTACCATGTAATCTAGATTAGTTGACTCTAGTGCAAGTGGGAGACTGTTGGAGATATGCCCTAGAGGCAATAATAAATGTAGTTATTATTATATCTTTGTGTTTATGATAAATGTTTACATTCATGCTATAATAGTATTAACAAGGAAACATTAATACTTGTGTGATTTGTAAACTTAAATTGAAGTCCCTAGTAAAGCCTCTTCATAATACTAGCTTGTTCGTTAATAAATGATTGTGGTTTCCCTATCATGAACATTGAGATGTTATTAACAACAAGATCATATCGTTAGGAGAATGATATGATGGACATACTCCTAAAGATAAGCGTAGCATAAAGGTCAAGTCATTTTAATAGTTCAATTGCTATATGCTTTCTGATACATAGTAACCTAATTCCTTCGACCATGAGATCATGCTTATCAATATCACCGGAAGGATGCTTTGATGACATCAAACACCACACCGTAACTGGGTGGCTATAAAGGTGGCATTGAGTGTTCAGAAAGTATTGGTTGAGACACATGGATCAAGAGTGGGATTTGTCCATCCATATGACGGATAGATATACTCTGGGCCCTCTCGATGGAATGTCATCCAATTAGCTTGCAAGCATGTGACTAGCTCACAAGGGATCACATATCACGGGAACGAGAAAAGAGTACTTATCAGTAATGAGGTTGAACTAGGTATGCAGAGATACCGACGATCAAAACCTCGGATAAGTAAACTATCGTAAGACAAAGGGAAATTGGTATCGTATGTAAGTGGTTCATTCGATTGAAAAGTAATCATAGAAATATGTGGGAGCCATATGAATTTCCAGTTTCCTCTATTGGTTATTGTTCGGAGAAGTGTCTCGATCATGTCGGCATAATTCACGAACCGTAGGGAGACACACTTAAGGATTCGGCGTTGTTGAGTAGTTATGGAATGATGAGTAAGAGACCGAATGTTGTTTGGAGTCTCGGATGGGATCCGGGATATCACGAGGAGATCTAGAATGGTCCGGAGAATAAGATTCATATAAGGAAAGTATGTTTCGGGGTTGGAGAATGGTTCCGGTGTTTTCATTGGGAATGTTCTAGAAGGTTCCGGAATGTCCGGAACTCCGGAGGGGAAGGGTACATGAATGTGTCATAACAAGTTGGAATGGTTGCATCATGTACTAGGTGTCATCGCTGAACAAAATAAAGGGATAAATCAAATCCTAGTTTGAAAAGTCAAACGCCAATTTGAAAAGTCAAACGGCTATTTTGTTTGGTGGAGGGAGAGTAGAAAACCTACTTGGGGAGGAAGTCCCTCTCCCTCCACCGCCGGCCAAGGAGGCCGAGTTGGGGAGGGACTCCCCTCACCTTGGTCGCGCCCTCCCACCTATATAAGGAGGGGCAGGGCTGCCCCTCCTAGACCTACACCTTGCCCCTCTAAACCCTAACCCTAGCCGCCGGCCACCAAACCGCCGCCGCCGACCTAGGGTTTCTCCCAAGCCTCCGAGTTGGGGCTTCTACTTGCCGTAGCCGCCGGCCTAGCTCCCTCTACTTGGTGTGTCTAAACCCTAGATCACCGAGGCCTCTCTCATAGTCCACCATACTCACTCCGGATTAAGGCGAAGCCCTGCGAGATCTCACCTCTACTTCCGGTACCACGCCGTCGTGCTGCCGGAATCACGAGGAGAGTGCTACAACCTCCGCTGCCTGCTGGAAAAAGGGAGAAGAAGGTCTTCATCGAGTACCGAACGTGTGACCGATTGCGGAAGCGCTGCCGGAACGCAGCGCCGGAAGGATCATCTACACGATCTTGAGATCGGGAAGAGTACGACTACATCACCCACGAGAATCCGCTCTCGTTAAACACTTTGGAATCTTCGAGGGTGAGTTATTCCATCGACTCGTTGCTACAATCTAGTAGATAGATCTTGACTTGTCTATTTGTATGCGGTAGAAAATTTTGTTTTCCATGCTACGAACCCCTACATAAGCTGCTAAACAATGGACAATCGATGGAATGGGAGGAGATGGCATCTCTCTTTTACTCTAAATTTTATCCTCCCAGTGAAATCCAAAAGGATAGAAGTCTTATATATAACTTTTAGCCTCTTGATGGAGAAAGTACAGCTCAAGCTTGGGGGAGATTGAAGCTTCTAATGCTTAAATGTCCTATTCATGAACTCCCTAACAATATTATTCTCAATAAATTTTATGCTAGGCTTTCTCTTCATGATAAAGGTTTATTAGATGCGTCTTGTGCTGGATCATTCACAAGTATGAAGGAAGAAGCTAAATGGGATCTTTTAGACCGTATTCAAGATAATACCGAGGCTTGCGAGAATGATAAAGGAATAAAGTCAGGTATAAACTATGATTATGAGTGCATTAAATCTTTTATGGGTACTGATAACTTCCATCATATTAGCAATAAGTTTGGTCTTGACTCCCAAAGTATTGCCAACTATTTTAAGGCTTTTGCCTCTTACATTGAAATTCCCAAGAAGAAGTGGAATAAGTACCATGCTCCTTATAAAGATGTTGTTAGTCATGTTCCTATTAGAAGTACTCAAATTTGTACTACTAATCATATTGTGCCTGAACCTCATGTTGAGAAAATGCCTTTCCCAGCTAAGGTAAAGTAGTATTCTATGATTATTAGTGCAAATAACATAGGTACAATGAAAACTATGGAGCTTGGTAAGCATTTGAGTGATGAACCTGTGCTAGCTATTGTGAAAGACACTGTCACTAGAAATAGAGAGGATGAGCATATTGTATTCTGTGAAGACGCTTCCAATATTATCTCTCATCCTAGTAAAGCTAGAAAAGCTAGTGTTCCTGTGCTTTCTGTTAAAATTGGTGATTATTGCTACTATGGTTTATGTGATATTGGTGCTAGTTCTAGTGCTATGCCTTATGAGATTTATAGGGAAATTATGCATGAGATTGGTCCTTGTGAGCTTGAGGACATTGATATGGTTATTCACCTTTCTAACAAGGAAACCATTTTCCCCATTGGCATTGTAAGAGATGTCGAGGTTCTCTGTGGTAAGATTAAATATCCTGCTGATTTTCTAGTGCTCAATTCAGCAGCTAGCAAAACTTGTCCTATCATTTTTGGTAGACCTTTCTAAAACACTTGTGGAGCCATTATTGATTGTAACAAGGAAAGAGTTTTAACTAAGTTTGATGGAGATTCTTATGCGTTTAACTTTTCCAAATTTGCTAAAGCTCCTTGTGAAAATAGCTTTCCTAATAAAGATTTTAGGATGCAACAACTTGCTTTAATTGATACAGTCTATGACCTTGGACCTCTTTTTGATGACTATAAGTATGCTTATTCTGATGATAAAGTTGTTTCTAGTGACAATTATATTGTCAACTTTATTCAAAGTGCTACTGAAGGTTATTTTGAGAGAGGGAAACATGGTTTTATGCATGTCAATAATGTTAAGTTTCCCCGTTTTATGTTGAGAGCTTTAAAGTTGCATCTGTTTTGTCTTCCTATGCTTGTGGCTTTTTGTTTCAAAAATTTGTTTTCTCATGATACCCCCAT
Source organism: Avena insularis (assembly GCA_023614405.1). Classification (NCBI taxonomy): domain Eukaryota; kingdom Viridiplantae; phylum Streptophyta; class Magnoliopsida; order Poales; family Poaceae; genus Avena; species Avena insularis. Next base: position 225,446,659 of record CM042689.1, on the reverse strand, counting down.
TCATAGGAAGTGGGTTAGACTCAAGTGTGTTGGTTATTTGCTTCTTGATGCTCTTTTTCACTCCAGATATATATATCCTATGTGAGCATCTTTGGAAGTTTCAAGCCTAACTTAAAGGCATTAAAGAAAAGTACTTGTTGGGAGATAACCCAAGAGTTTTCTCGAGTCTTGGAAGTTATTACCTAAGTAATAACCTCTCCTTATCCTTTTTGTTTTGGTTTTTGTGTCAAGTTCAACTACGAAGTAGAGGAGTTGTGAAAAGTGGCTGTCTTGGGATAGATTTTTGTGCTGAATTTTAAAAAAATCGTGAGGAAGCTCAGTACTTTGGATGGAGCTGAATTTTTCTGAGCTTGTTCTCTAGGTTGTTACCCAACTTTAATCAGTTCTGCACTTTTTGATTTGAGCAACAGAAGGTCTTCAGAAAAATCAATCTTTACCTATTGGTCTGTTTTGACAGATTTCTTCCATAATTTGCATTTGCCTCTTACATAAGCTTTTGTTTTGATGGGTTTTCAGTTGAAGTGTGCACCAAAGGTTTATTTTTTTTTCTTATACTAATGTTGTCATTGAGTTTGTGCAAGGGTTTTGTATGAAGGAAATTCTCAGGAGAAAGGGGAAAGGATCTGCAGAGTTCGTCTTTGAATAGGTAAAAGTGGTGAAAACAGAAGGTTCGTGAAACTCCAATCTTTTTATATTTTTGATGTTTTTAATACATAAGGGAAGTTACGAGACAAAACTGAATTGGAAACGGAGCCCAGGGTGGACAAACCCACCCCAGGCGCGGGCCCAGCCTGGCCGCGCCTGGAGGGGGTTTGCCACCCTCGAACTTCGTCTCCGCTTAGTTTCTGTGTCAAAACCTTCCTTATGCATTGAAACTTCGTAATATATAACCCCCGGATCACCCGAGGTTCGTGCATCGTTTTCTCGTCATGTTTTCGTTTCAATCTGTTTCTGTCAGGAAATCTTCTCAAGTTTAGAGCACCATGGCCTCCGCCAACGATAAAGGCAAGAAGCCCATGGAGATAGAGTTGGAAGAACAAACCACCACGGGAACAAGGGGAAGAAAACCTAATTTTGGAGCAACTAACACTGCGGATGCTTTTTATCGACACATACAGGGAATCGTAGACTTCGGTCCAGAACTCATATACCGCCCTGAAGCAGCGAAAGCCCTTCGAACCACCAAGGAGTTTTGTGACAAGTACCGTGCTTTGAGTATGAAGGTGGATATGCTTCAAGAGGAGAATAACAGGCTTCGTAAGATGCTGGAAGATTTCCTGGCCCATGACAAGAGAACACCACCACCAAAGGAGTAATTCGTCATCAGGTTTGGCATCCCCTTGGCTTGTTCCAAGCTTTGGGGAGTGTCGCGGTATGACCACCATTATCTTTCATATTTTACCTTTTTAGTGGATTCATATATGTGGTAGAGAGATTATCTTATAGTTTGGTTTGCATGTTGAAGTATCTCTCCTTTTGTTGATTATCTATGTATCCCTTGGTGTGAGTGCCTTTATTGGAATATTAATGGGAAGTCTCATCTTTTACTTTTTGCACTTCTTATTTTAGTTTGCAATCTCTATAATATGATGGATCTTGTTGTTCAGTATTGGCACCACTTTGGGATCATCAAGTGGATATAAATTGGTTTTGGCAAACCGAGATCTGGTCAGTGGCACTAGTTTGAAAGAAAAAGAAAGAAAGAAAAAGCTTACAGGTATTTGGTATCATTTGTTTTCTTTCTTGTTGGCTCATAAGCTTAGTATTCTTTATTTAAAATTCTTTTGTGTCTTCAAGGAAGATTGCATGTTTGGCTTTATTACTTGTATGTTTGCTTGCTTCTTTCAACTCTCTTGCTTGCTACCCAGCCTTGCTAGCCAAAAACCTGTTTTGAAAAGGCATACTTCTCATGTTTCCAAAACCCTTTGAACCAAAAAAATTTGCCACTTGTGTCCACCATATCTACCTAATAGCTATTGCTATTCTTAGTAAATTCTCAAGCTTCATCTACCTTTTGAATTAAAAAGTATTTTTTTATGTGAAAACTAGTTAGTAAAGCTCTCACGAGCTTGATGAACACTTTATTTACTTGCCCCTAATAAACTTGAACCATTGTGGACATCGAAGTTGTATATGCTTGCATCTATATGTTGGGATTAGCATAACCGTGTTGTCACGGGGAACGTTTTCAACATTGCACTTGTACCTTGTCGTACATAGTTGATATCGTGCTCTTTTGTCTAAGGATGTCAGCAGTGTGAAATAAAGAGGGGAATTGTAAGTCCATGGAGTTTTTATTATGTGTTAGAGAAACGCCTGGGCCGCTAGCCTAAGCCATGCTTAATCATGGTGGAAACTTGTAGCATCACCATAGTGAGTCATCTATGAAGCATCCTCAATAAAAAGCTATATGCATAGTAAATAAAAAGATTGCTGAGATGCTCATTGTCTGCTTGCCTTGTCATTTTGGTTATGGGAAAGCTCCTGTACCATGTGCAAGGGGTACCCCATTGGCGGTTCTCAATGATATGCAAATACTTACAATGAAAAGAACTTACCTAGACCCAAAGTTAAGTATGCATGAGAAGTGGCCCTCATATTCAAGGGACATGAGATTGCCAAATTATATTTCGTCAAGCATATACTCCATCTTTGTTCACTTTAACCTTAATCATCTAAAGATGCTTATGATAGGGGCAATGAGGGCTCAAAGCTAGTAAGTACCATAATCTTTTGGAAGATCTTTATGACTTGTAATCCCTGCTACCCTCTAAGAAGGGACCTTTCTACCAGTTACCAGTTGAGTCAGTAAACCTACTTCCTCTCTATCTCCAGCAAGCTTTTGAGTTGTTGTGTTTCAAGCATTCGTATGGTGATTTATTCAATCATGTTCTTTATCTCCCTTGTTTGCACAAAACTCTTATCTATTGAGTATTACTTTGAAAGCCTTCACTTGTGAAAAACCTTTTTGAGCAATGAGTGCTCATGTTTTGAAACTTCTACAAAAAGCTTTGTGAAACTGTTTACTAGGTGTTCTCTGACCAAGAACAAGTTTGCCAACTCCAATTATGATTTTTCTTTATGGATATGTATTTGTGACTGCTGTACTTGGTTGCAAGCTAAGTTATATAATGGTGAGTTGCTTTCTTATATGAGTTGTGCAATGGTAAATCTGAAGCTTCTTGTCCGTATTCTTTTATCGACACTTCACTCCATAAACCTGTGGACATTTTTACCGAGCTTAGTATTCGCTTGGGGACAAGCGAAGTCTAAGCTTGGGGGAGTTGATACGGCCAATTTGCATCACTATTATATATCATAATTTACCTCTATTCATTGATATTTGTCTTATTATGAGGTATTACTTATGGATTTTAATCTGTTTATGCATGTTGGATGATTCCTGGAGGATGGACTGCCGAAGTCTGGATTCTGATGGAAAAGACGGTGTTTTGGTGCAATTTCGTGAAGATCGGAAAAATACCAGAAAAATATTATTTTACCAGAAGACAAAGGAAGCCAGAATGAGGAGAGAAGGGGGGCCTCAGGGGGCCCACACCCCTAGGAGCGGGCCCACCTGACCCCGCGCCTTGGGTGGGTTTGGCCCACCTGCTCGGCCTCCGACTCCGCCCCTTCGCCTATATCTTCCCTACGGAACCCTAATACCAGGGGAGCGACCACATATAGATTTCTGCCGCCTCTAGGGGCGGAAAACATCGAGAGAGAAAGATCTCTCCGGCAGGCAGATTTCTGCCGGGGGAATTCCTCCCCGGAGAGTGGAGACCGTTTCCATCAACACCATCATCAAGCTAGGCTTTATCGGGATCATCATCCTAATCCACACCATCATCTCCATCAGCACCATCATCACCACTCCGTCCCGCTGTAACAATTGTGTTGGATATTGCTTTAGTTCTTAGGGGAAACTTTATCGGTGTTGATTATTATTGTAGTTGATGCTTGTGAGTGGAACCATTGGATTATTGTTTATGTTCAGATTGTTATCCATTACCATATCATCTTTGATCTTGATCAATATGATGTCTCGTGAGTAGTTCGTTTAGTTCTTGAGGACATGGGAGAAGTCATGTTGTTAGTAGTGAATTTGTGATGAGTTATTATTCAATGTTTTAGTATTTAAGTTGTGGTTCTATTCTTCTAGTGGTGTCATGTGAACGTCGACTACATGATACTTCACCATTTATGGGCCTAGGGGAATGCATTGTGTATTTGGCCACTAATTGTGGGGTTGCCGAAGTGACAGAAATCTGAACCCCCGTTAGGACGCCTTTGCACAAGGGAGCATAGGATCTTAGAGTTTAAGGATGTGGTTAGATTTATGTCTTAATTACTTTCCTATAGTTACGGATGTTTGCAGGGGGTTTAATCACAAGTATGTATTAGTCCAAGTAAGGTCCTTATGTTAGGACAGGTTCACCCACACAACACTTACAAACACCAGAGGAGAGTACTCATCTATTTGAAGCGAAAGCACTTGACAGAATTCCCATGTGTCCTCGAGAACGTTTGGTCCTTATAAGTATTTCCACCAGCTTGTCCTTTGCTAAGAAAGGATTGGGCCACTTGCTCCATTTGTTCATTGTCTTTATTACTTGCTCTTTATTTTTTTTGCCTTGTCAAAAAACCACTAAAAATCCGTTTGCTAAGTATTCACAGGGATTTCCTGCTCCATACCACTGTTCAGCACCTTCTACTCCTCATTGGGATCGACACTCCTATTTATCGAAAGTACTACGATACACCCCCTATACTTGTGGGTCATCACCCCCGGACACCCCGAGGTCCGTATATCGTGTTCTCGTCGTGTTTTTGTTTTGATCTGTTTCAGTTAGGAAATATTCTCAAGGTTAAGGCACAATGGTCTCTGCTAACGACAAGGGAAAGAAGCCCATGGAAGACGATCTTCAAGAACCCAAGCAAGAGGAGGAGATCTTGGTTGAGGATGAAGAAGTGGAGGAAGACAAGCGTCCACTCACTCGCGCTACCATCGCGAGCATTGGAGTGGTGGCAAAATCTATCAAGCTCAAGAGGACGGCACAGATGTCTACGGGAGGAAAACTTCCGAGCCTTTGCTTGTCTCCACGGTCACTTCCTCCATAACCCCTTCCATACTCTTATACATGAGAAGCAATTCCAAAATTTGCCCAATGGGAAGTTGCCCTCTAGTTGGGATAAGCCTCGTTCTAACCGTGTAGGGAAAGAACAATCTAAGGAGGAAGAGTGGGGAAAGAATCACAATGACTGGAATTCTCGGTCCGACATGATCATGAACCGCATTGAGCATAATTCAGAGTTGATTCGTACTCCAAACTTCGAGATTGAGGATTTGAGGAAGTTGATTGAAAGGCTTATCAAGGGAACACCACCGCCGAAGGAATAATTCGTCATCAGGTTTTGGCATCCCCTTCGTTTGTTCCAAGCTTGGGCGAGTGCCGCGGTATCACATCATTATCTTTCATCTTTTTTACCTTTTTAGTACAGTCATATCATGAATAGATAAGTTATCATATAGGATGGTTTGCATTGTCTAAGTATCTCTCCTCTAGTTGGTTATCGATGTATCCCTTGTTGTGAGTGCCTTGATGGAATATTAATGAGAAGTTTCATCATTTACTTTTTGCACGTCTTATTTTAGTTTGAAATCTCTATTATATGATTGATCTTGTTGATTAGTATTAGTATCACTTTGGGAGCATCAAGTAAATCTAAATTGGTTTTGGCAAATCAAGCTCTGGTCAGTAGCAACACTTTTTGAGGTTTGAAAGGAAAAGAGAAAAGCACTTAGAGGTATTTTATATTATTTTCCTTCTTTATTGATTGGCTCATAAGCTTAGTATTCTTTAGTTAAGATCTTTTGTGTTTTCAAGGAAGATTGCATGTTTGAGTTTATCACTTGTGTGTTTGCTTGTTTCCTTCAACTCTTTTGCTTGCACTAGTAGAGAAAACCCTATCACCGGCGAACAGAAAACGGTCATCGCCGGCGTTTTGGTGCTCGCCAGCAGTAAGTCCTCATCGCCGGCGCCTTCGTAATTCGCTGGTGGTAATATGCATCTACCGCCAACGAGCACCTACAAACGTCGGGAGTTTGTGTTGTGCAGGTTTCCATGTCTTTCATCAGTAAGAAACCGAGGTTATCGAACAAGTAGGAGGAAGGAAACGTCTCAAAGGTGTTGCAAGCAACATGAAAACCTGCACAACACAAACTCAAGACTTTGCGCCAACTAACAGTGAGGTTGTCAATCTCACCGGTTGCTGTAACAAAGGATTAACTGTATGATGTAGAAGGTGATGATGGTTTGCAGCAAGTAAACAGTAACAATGGAAGATGTATCTCTACTGCCTAAAAAATAAAATGGTGTTCCATCGTCGCCTGGATACATCGTCCCGTCGTCCAACCCATGCCCTGCAAGTCGCTTCGTCCGCCTACCCGCAAATAGCATCTCGCGGAATAATCGCTTCATAAAAACATACTAAGTCAATCCACCCACCCAAGACACATCAATCGTCGCCTCAGCATCCTGCATCGCCGTGGTTCCCATGCGCAGCGCCGCCTGCATGCCTGCTACCGCACCGGCCCACGCACACCCGCCTGCCCTTCCGCTTACCCTCACGCCTGCGCCCACACGACCAGTCGCCCTACGAGTCTACAACACCGCCCGTACTCATCCCCCAGCTGGAACCAGGGATCCACTACCCATGGCGGACACAGATTCACCGGAGCCCGGGACTAGGCAGGAAGTATTCAGTGACGGCGAATCAGTAACTGTGACCGGCTCATAGGATATGCGATCGTGAAAATCGGGTCCTCCAACTCTCAGGTTTGGTATACGTATACCTTAATTCCCCGAGTTCCTAGATCGATGAATGCATAAATCCCTATTTGCAAGGTTAGCATTTGATTCGCTAAGATTTATTTATTTTTGAATTCTATTTGCTAAGATTGATATTCTAGAATTCCCGTGATTTCTTCCTTGGCGATGATTACCTCGCCATGCATTGCAATCCCCGTTCTCTCGGCACATATCCGATGCTGGAAACGCTGTTTTCCGGCCTCAACTGCCACACTCCTCTCACACGGATGCGTTAGGATGCATGTCGTCACCGCGTAACTCATCCCTAGATAGTACTCCATGAACTGCGTCCCCCAGGTCCTCCTGAGTTTTCCCCGAGCTCCAGACCAGGCACGCCGATGTTTGGTCTTTCAGGTTTTTATCATCTCCATGTTTCAGATACTTGGTCCCAGTTCTACATGGGATGTTCACCGTGGTTAAATAATAAACATGTAATTTCATTTTTTTTAAATGAAGGAATCAAGTGTTCTTAAACAGACATTTAGTTGGGTTTGCTTCATTGCTAATGTTTACCATGATGAAATTGAGTGTTTCTGAACACAATGTTTGTTACAAGCCAATATTCGCAAATTGTGAATAATACTGTCTTCAAAAATCTATTTATTACACTACCAATTATCCATGCATGGGAAGCCAATCATCATCAAGGTTTCTATTGGAAGAGCATGATTTGCTAATGAAGTATGGAAATACCGCATGTAGTTTAGGATTTTGGTGCAACTTTTGACATGTCAATGGTATCACAAAGGATGCTCAACAACTACGAGGTTTGTAGTTGTTTCTAGAACAATCGATAACCCTGGAGCTTTTGATTTGAAACAAGGAGTTGACAGAGTTTAGTATGTCGATTAAATACTGGTCATTAACCAACTAAACCCTGGTTAATGTAAATACTTCAATTTGGACCTGCGTGTGTAGTGATAGATTTAATTGTGCAAAAGTCAAGATGATCACTGAAATGTTGTTCCTAAGCCAAATATGGAGGCACATCCCAGGATTGTTCGGTTGTCTCAGTGAAATAAAGAGCAGAGAAGATCAGTTGTTCTACCTCTTGCTATTATCAGTTAAAATGCAACGTGAGTAATTGAGAATGTCAATCTGTTAGCTACATGTTACCTCATTTGCATAATATTATCTTGCCTGAATTGATTTATGAACATGGCAGGTGTGATATACCCCCCGAAGGAGATGATGTGTAGTTGCCCGATGTTGCAATGAAGTTTTATATTTCCTACACTACCACAATGAAGCTTTGGTTACTTTTCAGAGTTTTTGTTTCGGCATAGCAATTTGATGATTCTTTTATTTGAAAATATTCCAAGAGGTTCCATGCGAAGGTCTTAATGGTTTTTTATGTGGATGGTCGTGGCTTTGCATAACAAGCGAGGCAATAATGCAAATGATTCTTGCGATAGTGAGGCAGCAAGGAAGAAGTGTGCATCCGTGGCTCTGTCTAACTCGATATATATAGGGATGAGATTTGTCTAACTCGCCAAGATAGGGAAGGAGGTTGTGGTTTTCGGCGACCATCCTGGAGTGGACGAGGCCGAGCGTGAAGTCAGGGACAGGATGGAGCTGCCGATCGACTCGTAGACAGCATCACACCGGAGGGGAAGAAGGAACCAAAATTCTCTATCAAACTTTTGGTGTGTGATTTGATATTCTGTGAAGGCCTAATGTAGATCTTCTGGAATGCTTACTAGATAAATATCCACTAATCTTATTTTTTGTAAATTTAGTTTAACAAGAGAGCCGCTAGATCCATAATCACTTGTTCATTCTCCACTTTTGTAGTTTTTGCATAATTGAAGGTCCGGAGATAATACAAGAGTTCATTCACATACAATTGCAAGATTTTCAAGAGAGCATCAAGAGTCAGCGTAATCTCTACCACCTAAAAAGAAAGTGGTGTTCCGTCATCGCCTCGATACGTCGTCCCGTCGTCCAACCCATGACCCGCAAGTCGCTATAATTTTGTGACTAATTTTTCTCCTGGCTATTCTTGGTTTCTGGCAGTTTAGTGCGTGAGACTAATGGAAAGGTCAATTTTCAGCCAGAGCAAATACATGTTTTCTAGCAATAGAAGCACCAGGTATTAATTACATAAGCTAATATGCAATTTTCCTTTTATTCAGGTATGGTCATTTATGGTCTACCATTGTCAATGTATTGGAGCAGTGGTTCTTTATTGTCAATAGTTCATACTTTTAAGTAGACACTCAGGTTCGTACACTGAACTTACTATCAGATTTAGCGAGAGTGCGTTTTACAATGATAAGTATGACTGCTTTAGATGGTAATTCATAAATGTATGAACCTTTTTAGATTATATTTCAATTTTACAATAACTTTATCTGCCAAATACTATATGTTAGATTTTGTATGTCAATCAATAAAGACAGGATTAGTCAAGTTTGTATCCTATTATGTCGGTTGAAAAGATTCGCATGTCAGTCACGGATAAAACATAGAGAACCGTGCATTATGTCGGTCGAAAAAGAGATTCATATATGGGTATTATTCTCCAAACGCCACATAGTTTAATGAATATTGCCTCGAATCTTAGGTGGAATACAAATTGTCTTTATAATGAATTTCCTAATAAGAATGAATAATACGCCTTCTATGTAGAGGCCATACGTAGCATAATTCAGGATGCATTCAAACGGAAATTAGTAGTTGGAATTATATATGAAATCGTTGGTACTGCTGCTAATTAGGAGTTGCCATCCACATTATATATAAGAATGAATTGTCTAGCGTGAAAATTAGTTGAACTTAGGGATATATTATATGGTATGTAAGAGAAAAAATATGATTATGAGTTTGATGGTTTGGGGAGCATATAGGATAGCAGAGCTATTGCTGCTATTAGAATAGCGGTCATAACAGTGCTCATGGAATGCAATTCAGTAGAAGTAGCTTGTATGGGTTTCATGTCTGTAAAGATTTGGCTTGGTATTTATGTTTTGAAACATTGAGTACATGACATGGTGTGGACGAAACATGCTTAGAAGATCCTACATAGTACTACTACATACTTATGATATACCATCATTTTTTGACTAAACCTCCACTTTCCCAAGTGTTTTCTTCCCTTATAATATACTGGTGTTGTCTTCTGCCTATAGTGTGGATTTTGTCTTGCAACTCACGTACTGATTCCTGAAAACCTTTGCAAGGATTCCTGAAAATGTCTTCACCTTTGCAGGGAAAGGAATATGGTTTCCAAATACATAGCTCTACTGCGAGCACCTTTATTCACTAGACAGTTTCAGCAAACAATTAATTTTGTTCCAGCTTCCAAATATTGCCCGTGGATCATTATAATTTTATGAACCTCTAACTTCCATGTATCCATCTATCTTAGTTTCCTTTCAGATGCAACCTCCAATCAACTTTAAAGGTTTCAGTTTTCTTATAGACGGTTTCTTGTCAGTCTTTCTCTTGAGTATGGTCATAAGAAGGTGCACATTGCTCCATTAATATCAACCGTGTCAATTGAAAGTTTTGGAATTAGGTAATCTTTTGCACGACAGGAAACAAGTAAGTACATAACTGAATGTGAACTTTGTATTTTTTTTATTTTGTACGTACTAACTTCTTTCTTGCATTCTTCCGTTAATATTTTCCTCAATTCACGAAGTATATACATTTCTTATGCAAGATCCCACTAGCTTGGTTCAATTAAAATATCCAACATCTCAGGTTTTGTTTTGACAATTGTCATTTCTAACCTGTGATAGGTAAGTGATATGCATTTGGTTTAATTTCAAACATTAGAATTTGTAGAGTTTTAGTGATGATTTTTTCTGCTATAAGGGCAAATATTATTTTTTTAATGGTTGGACCCTGAGTGATTATTTTAGCTCTAATGGACCTAATTACACCCACATGTTTTATCAAGCTTTAGACTCACTCATCCCTGTAACCGTAAGACATATGATATTTTGTAAATCAAACTTATTATCCATTTTATGTGAATATTAGAAAAACAACTGATTGTGGCACCAAGACACACATGGCAAACGATGGCATTTGAGTGTGTCCGGGGGGAAATCGGTTTCAGGATGGAGGCTTAACGTGTTTTTTTCTAGAATACTAGGATGGGGCTTTACATGTAGGTGTCCATTCTTTTACAGTTAGGTGTCCTAGGAGATACTAATTTATTGTCTTGATTTAAATACTATAATGTGTAGAAAGAACACTTCTTCTAACCTAACGTAGTTGCACATCGTAGTTTTTCTAAGATTCATGGAGTTAAATGCATAAGTATAGATTATTTTAATTGCTTACTTTGTTCAATTGCTTACTTTATTGTTTTACTTTCCACCTTTCCAGCCTACCATTATTCTTGTAGGTCTTTATATTTCTCCGATGTTCTGAATCAGAACCAATGTGCATCCATCTCATTTCAGTTGTCACTCAAGGTATGGTCACAATGTGAGTTGTGCGTTATCCCACAATTTTAATTGTGTGATAGGACTGCACTTCAATTTTTTTATTTATCTAGATGTCTTTAATAGTGGAAACATGGGCTCTTTGAGGGCCTATGAACCTTGCGAAATTATTGTGGAAACTTGATAGATTTCTCACAACTTTGAAATTGGTGCAATCTCTCTGAAATCATGAGCTATGGTCCTATGAAAATGGGTGACTATGTCGATTTGCCATAATTGGAGGAAACACTGGTGGATAGAAGCGAGTGACACGGGTGACCACAAGGCACAATGGAAACACTATTGGAGAGGGGGGGGGTGATTACGACGGACAATGGTGACAGAACAACGAAAGATGTGAAGCTAAGTGGCTGAAGGGAAAACAGAAGGATGGCAAATGCCTCATTGGCATGCCTTTGGGAACTATGTTTTATGCGAGGGAGAGGGAGAGAGTGTTTGGTTTGGAAGGTCCCATTGTGTTAGAAAAAAGAGCAATATGGAGTGCAGACTTTTTCCATAAACTATTAAACCGAGAGGCTTTTGTAACATCCCAAAAATATAAAACAAGGATCATCAAACTCTAATCACTAAAATTAGGGTTAACAAAAACTTTGATCATTTAAAATCATATGAATGCATGTGTGAATGAGATGATTGGATAAATGCATGAATGAACTTGTGTGATTAATCTAAATAGCAAGAAATGGTTTAAAGAGGAAATAACATCATATAAAAAATTTCCATGAAGAAACAAATCAAGAGAAAATCGAAAATGAAATCAAATAAAGCAAATGGTCATTTTTGCCAATCTTGCTCACTAGGTCACTTTGATTGTTTCTAGTCCAAGATTTCAAACAGAAACTTTCCCAATTCTTTTTACCCCTTGATAGAACAAGTAAAAGTGAATCAAAGCCCACCTTTAAAACTTACAGAAAAATTTGGCAACCTTATTCAAATCACATTTCAAAAATGAATCTTTATCATATGTGGAGATCACCCATTTTCAAAACCCAACCAAACCAGTGCCCCTTGAATAATCCAACTAACCAGACACTCCCTAGTATGTGCCTAGCAAACCCGCCAAGTTTGAATCCAAAATTCAAATTTGAATCTCTTGCGGCCATTTTATCAAACACCTTGCAGATATAAATCAAACAAACATCAAACACTATAGTGTGAAGTAATTTTGGCCTAACATCAAACATCCCTATCTAGCTCACTCTACACCCTTAGTAGATCATCTAACTTGTTTAACCCCTCTAGCTCACTGTAAACCAGACCATGCCATTAATGGCAAGCATGCCGAGCCTCACCTTGCCACCCCATTGTCGACAGCAAGCTAGGAGAAGCACCAAGCCTAGCAAGCATGTCTAGCAGGCACCCCACCGTCCACCGCCACTCCCTGTCCCAGCCCCGAGCACTACCAGCCATTGGACCACACGACAAGACCATGCCAAACCTCTCTGCGTGCGAGCCAAGAGCGCGCCAATGTGCCACCCTCGATCAGCACCCACAGACTGCGCGCCGCCCTCGCCGCGTGCGTGCGTGATCACCATCGCCCCAGCAACCCCGCAGACATGCCCATTCGCCGCTGCATGGACCACGCATGTTGTGCGCCATTAAAATCACCGTTGGAACCGCCCAGAGCATCGATGCGTTCCGACCGATCAGCACCGCCCCACGCCTCGCCACCACGCCGTTGAGCTATGCCAGGGAGCACAGCACCGCCCCCTACCATCGCCCATGCCAGTAGCACTCTGTGCCGTCGGCCACGACGAGCTCAGCCCGCGCCCGTCGGTCCCCTTCAGCCAATATAAATGGAGGCCTCCACCGCTCGTTTTCTTCACACCAGTTCACTCCCCTCTCCCTCAGAACCACCCCACCTCACTCCCGGAGCAAGGCGAGAAGCGCATCGTCGTAATTTGGCCGGAGCCCGCCGCTTCTAGAGGAGAAGGGAGCCGTCGATTGGAGCCGCCCCAGGATAAGCTGCCGGTACCAGGAGAACCGCCATTGTCGACTTCGTCGTTCGCCCCGGTGAGCCTCCCACGACCCCCACCTGCCGCGCTAGGGTTCTGTCTCGCCGGCGCTGCCCGACGTGGACGATGAAACCAGAGCCGTTCGATTAGAACTAGATCCCATGGTCCACATTGCCCTGTACTGATTCGCCCCTCACCGTCTCACTGACGCATGGGGACAGCCACTTAACCAGCCCGCGCGTGCACTGTGCATATTGGGCTGGCCTAGTAAAACCTCCCGCGCGACCCAACAATTTAAATTTAGTTTTATTCATTTAATTTCAAACACAGTTATGTACCTAGATTCAAAAATCAACCCAGCTCGATTCACTAAACCAAAATGCATGAAACCAATTTTGTTAGAAAGGTACTGGAAAGATTAATCTAAGCCCGTTGGATTCAAACCATTTAGATTTATATATCACCTCTGGTAAAAATAACAAGGCAGAAGCTTTTCTGTATTCAAACATTTTTCAAAATTCAACCATAAGAGTTTTTGAGTTGATTCCAACTCTCAAAAATCACATTTGATCATACCTTTCAGAATATATAAAAACATATGGGTTTACTTGCAGAGATAATGTTCAAGTAATAAAAGAATGCCATATAGGCATTTCTAGTCACATTATTTAATTAAAATAAAAAGGTTAAACCTTATTAAATTGTGACACCACTTTAAATCACATTCCCATGTACTGAAATATATGGTGATGACATGTGTCAACATGATCCCATGTTTGAGTTGGAGAATATTAAATCTTAAGTAGTTTTTCAATGAGTAGAAATTACTTTTCTCAAATTAAAATAAATAAGACAAGTGCTTTAATCTTGTAATGATAGTGATGATGATAGATCATCTAGTGTGAACCTTTGAGTGATGTTTAGAAATAGTTAAGTATTATTTGGTGATTGTGTACCTTGTATTTATTTATAGACGCTAGTACCGTCCAAGGATACGAGGAGGAAGAAGGATACTACGAGGAAGAAGCCGAGGAGAACTTCAACCACTACTCTTGCACAAGGCAAGGTAACACTTGCAAGATACCCTACTTATGAGAAAGCTATTAACTTAGCAAGCTTACACCACTTGATACCCAATCCTAGCTTTACTTGCAAGCTTAACACTTTATTTTCTTTATCAAAGATTTCTCTTAGAGTTTACATAGTGACCTGTAGATTCTAGAAAGATAATTGAAGGTAGCATAAAGAGCATAAAACTTGGCCTAAGTTAGATAATCTTAATGTCATCCTGAGGCATGCGATTTACTTAGATAAGATACACTTGCTTATTACCCACCATTAGTATTTACCCCCCACTTGTAGACGCTAGTGCTAAGCATAAAACTTGATCAACTTTAGATGGGAATACTTGGTGAAAATGGTTATGAAAACCTTAGAATGATGAGTCATTCTACTGAAATGTTTTGACATGTGTTCTTGAACACCAGATGATTTTGATGATGAAAATGTTGAGACATGAGCCTTAGCCCTTTACAAAACTGATGGTTGTCTGGATGCGATACCGTTCCAATTTTACCGTACAACCACAATACCCGAAAATTGGGTAGGGCTTGACTGGAAATTTTTATACCTTAGTATGGGTTCCCTTGCGGCCAAGGTCTGAGTTGAGGCTACCTTGTGAAGATTGTCCACCTGTGCAGTACCCAAGATGAGAGTTGGTCATGGTTGGGAGGCCAAACTCACAGGAGAGGTGCCTATACTAGGGCGTGTAATTGAAAGGTTAAGATTGATTATCCGCATACTGAGTATGGTAAATTCAGGATTTGTTCCTGACGGATGTATCGAATGTTGTGGTGAAGGTACATAATCTCTACAGAGTGTCAAACTATTCAAATAGCCGCGTCCACGGTTATGGACAGTTGGAGTGGCCATACTGTTCCCCCGTCATATGTTTTCAAAACAACTTGTGAAATGATTTGTGACTTTGACTTGACCACAACAGAGTTGTGATATGAATTCAAGTTCCCACTTAGGTGTTATAAAACTTTCAATTAGTTTTCTTTGCTTCTGAACTTAGTAGAGATAAATATGGCTTTTTGCGAAACAACCTAGATCTTAGTATTTCCTACTCAAAACCACGTCACTTGTTAGTCTTAGTTTGCGAGTACTTAAAGAGTACTCATGGCTTTGTCCCTGGCTATTCCCATGGCCAGACTATGAAGAGGAGTATCAGGATGATGGACCGCAGGAAGGTTGCGACAACTAGGATCATCTCCCATCGTCAGCATTGCCTGTGACCCGAAGATGGAGCTTCTCCTATGTTATCGTTATCTTTACATTATTCCGCTGCTTGAGTTGTATTAAGAAATGGATCATGAGATCCTTATTTGTGTAAGACCTTATGTATGGTTTGTAATGGATGATGTACTGTGATATCCAAATCTGTTATGTCTCGCAAAAATGGTAATCCAGGGATTGTGATGTATGGCATAACAGGCATCTAGGATTAAAAATCCGGGTGTTGACATCTTTGCCCCAACTCCCAGTGTGGTTACCTATACAAAATTGTTACTTTATGTACGGAATCAACATCAGAGCAAAAAGCAATGTGAAATAGAAGTGTTGTGAAATATATCAGGAGTATGACCTGCCAGTTTCAGTAATAAGGTATCTTCGTTCATGTGCCATCCGTAAAATTTATGTGCATTATGTTTACATGTTTGTTGACACAAATATTTGAGGACCTGTAGCAACGCACACGCACTTAACTAGTCAATGGTAAAGATTGGACCGAGGTCCATAGTTCACTAGAGGTGCTCTTCTTAGATAAACAAACATGGCATGCTGGGTAAACAAATTACAACACGGCAATTGACAGGACTGAGCAAGGCATAACAATGCAATACTAGACATAAAGATCCTATGAGATTCGATTGGGAAATACAACAAGATACATAGACCGCAATCTAACTGCATCTATGACTAGAAGTCCACCTTTGGGTTATCATCCGAACCCCCTCAGTATTAAGTTGCAAGAAACAGACAACTGCTTTAAGAAAAGTGTGTAAGGTAAATAATCCACTTGTTCGATGAACAAGAGACTGTTGTTTTCTCCCTAGTGGCAACAACACATCTACAGCCTTAGAGATTTCTGTCACTTCCCTTAGATTAAATAGAGGCATGAACCCACTATCGAGCATAAATACCCCCTCTTGGAGTCACTAGCAACTACTTGGCCAAGATAGCTACTAACAATGGAGTGCATGCAAGATCACAAACAACACAGACATGATAGAATCAATAAGACAAAACCATTAATCAATATGACATAGTAATCTCAATATCCATTGGACCCCTGCAAACACAACATGCATTATTACAAATAGATGAGATCTTGATCATGAACGGAGCTCACAAGATCTAGACATGAAATCACAAGGAGTAGATACAACCATCTAGCTACTAGATGGACCCATAGTCCAAGGTGGAACTACTCACGCTTCACACCGGAGGCTGGCATGATGAAGAAGAAGGCCTTCGGGATGATCTCCCCTCAGGAAGGGTGCCGAGAAGAGATTTAGATCCTCCCGATATATAGGGACGATGGTGGCGGCAGCTACAGACGGTTTCGTGGAATATTGATCGGGTTCTTAGGGTTTAGGCACCGGGGGCTTCTTATAGGCGAAGAGGCAAGGCTGGGAGGAGGCTAGGGGGCCCACACCCTGCCCATGCGTGACCCAGGGTGGGCCCACTCCTGGGGGTTGCAGCCGCCCTATGGCCCCTCTCCGTCTCTCCTATGGACTCCGTGTTCTCCTCGATAAAATATTGACTTTGTCTTTTGTCCCATCCAATTCCGAGAATATTTCCTTACTAGATTTTATGGAACCAAAAATAGCAGAAAACAGGCAACTAGCACTGTGGCAACTTGTTAATAGGTTAGTACCAGAAAACATATGAAAAGCACCTCAAAGTTTGGACAAAGCAAAGCAAAGTAGATACTAAACAAGCATGGAACATCAAAAATTATAGATACGTCTCGGACGTATCAAGCATCCCCAAGCTTAACTCCTGCTCGTCCTCGAGTAGGTAAGTGATAAAAGAATAATTTTTGAGGTGACATGCACCATCAAAACCAAGATCAAACCATTTGCAAGCATTGAAAGCTGGGATCAAAGAACTCTAAACATGTGCATGAAAGATGGAGTTCTAACAGTAAGGCAAAGTAACTATGCATGCAACATGAAAGGCTACAAACAAAGATCATGAATAACATGCATTAAAAAATGTTTGTTTGTTTCACATACAGAAAACATGGCATAGTGGCAATCAGCTTGTCCCTCATGGAGTAGCAAATAGATGCATAGGAAAACTTCAAAGTTCATAAGAGTGACTAGATACAAATATAACAAGAACAAGCAATACCAACAATATGCATCAATCAATAAGTTTTGGGACACTGCACATAGAACTAAGAATGGCAACTATGCTCTCTTAACTAGTGCCTAAAGGTAGAAAGTGGAGACTCAATATAATAGTGGAAGAAAGGCCCTTCATAAAGGGAAGCAGGAATTTCAAGTTTCAAAAAGAGCTTCCAAAAATTATGGTACTTGTTAGCTTTCAACCCTCATTGCCCCTATCATAAGCATCTTGAAGTGATTAAGGTTAAAGTGAACAAACTATGGAGTATATGCTTGACAAAGTATAAGTTGGCAATCTCATGTCCCTTGAATACGAGGGCCACCCCTCATTCTACTCAACTTTAGTCACCTATAAGTTCTTGTCATAGTAAGTACATGTGTATCATCGAGAACCGCCAAAAAGGTACCCCTTGCACATGGTACAGGAGCTATCCCATAACCAAAATGACAAGGCAAGCAGACAATGAGCATCTCAGCGATCTTTTTATTTGCTATTTGCGTAGGTTTTTATTGAGGATTCTTCACAGTTTGCTCATTATGGTGATGCTGTAAGTTTCCACCATGATTAGGCATGGCTTAGGCTAGCGGCCTAGGTGTTTCTATAACACAAAATACATAACTCCATGGACTTACAAGCTCCCATTTTATTTCACATCGGCGACATCCATAGATAAAAGAGCATGATATCAACTGTGTACAAAGTACATGTGTAATGTTGAAAACGTTACCCATGAAAACATGGTTCTGCTAATTCCAATGTATAAGTGCAAGAATATAAAACATAGATGACACAATGGTTCAATTTTATTAGGGGCAAGGAATATAAAGTGTGCCATCAAGTTCGTGAGAGCTTTAATCACTAAGTTTTTCACATAACAAAATACTTTTTTAATTGGAAGATAGCTGAAAACAAGAATATACTTGGAATGGTGTAACACACCATGCATAGGAATTTATAGTGGAAACTTTGGAATAACTTGGTTTATTGGAAGTTGGAAGCATGAGTAGGGCTTACTCATACAAGTGGAGGCTAGCAAAAGACTGGTAGCAACCAACTAAGAGAGCAATAATGGCCATAATCATGCAGAACGACAAAACATTACTAATCAAAGCATAGAGTGGTACAACAAGTCAAGGACTAAATGATCATAGAGGCTATGGTGACTTGTTCATAGTCATAACATTGTGTGAGCATGTGCCAAGTAAACCCAAACAAAGCATCAAAGGAGAATACCACAATACTATGATTTTGTATGCTAAAACAATGCATGATTCCTTCAAGGCACACTAAGCAATCCCAATTGTTTGGAACAAGTCATGCTACAGAAATAATACCTATGCATAAGGTCAAAACAACACCTAGCATGACATGCTAAAGTCTAACTCACAGTCAACGCAAGCTCCTCTTGCACTTTCAAGCAAGAACTTTCTACTCCTTTCCAACACCAATCAACTTATTTGAAATAACACAGTGAGAACGGGTGTCCAAACTAATTTATTCAAGCAAACTAAACAAACTAAGAAAAGCAAACGAAAACTAAGATGCTCCAAGAACAACACAACAGTGCATGAAACAATAAAAACGAAGTGTCTAGGAAGACCTGAGCTTTTTATTGATGAAGAAGGAGATGCCTTGGGCATCCCCAAGCTTGGACGCTTGTACCTCTTGGATATTTCTTGGGGTGACACTGGGGTGGCATCCCCATGATTGAGATTTTGTCCATTCTTCATCTCACTACATCATTCTCTCTCTACAACTAAAATTTTTCCTTCATAAAAAACTTCACATAATCTTTATTAGCAACATTAGTGTATTCAAAAGATAATAGACCCTTGGGTTTAGCTTTAGAACAACAAAACTTTAACTAAAAACACAAGCTATTGTATCAACTCCTTCAAAAAGCTCAATTTCCCAAAAAGAACCCAAAAAGGAATCAATAAGAAGCAAATGCAAATAATGGCAGAAATCTTTCAAAACAGACCAGCAGGTAGAAACCGATTTTTTCGAAGACCTTATGTTGCTCAAATCAAAAATTGTTGAACTAACGAAAGTTATATAACATACTGGGGGATTTATTAATAAATTGTCAGCTCAATATAACTTACAGAGAATCCTCACAAAGTTTTATGGTGGAGGACAGAAATCTGTCTCGGGACAGCAACTCCCCAAATCTTACTTCCCTCTCATTAGAGGTCATTCTTGTCACAAAAAAGCAAACAAAAAGGATAAGGAGAGGTCATTACAGAATTAATAACTTCCAAGACTCAAGCTCTTGGGCTATCTCCCAACAAGTACTTTTCTTTAACGCCTTTAAGTTAGGCACAAGAAGCAAGAAATCAAGTATTTTCAAATGAGGAAGCATTAACATGAAACCTTGCTTTCAAAGGAGGAGCAAAAATCAACTTCTCTCTCCTCATAGGGAAGTGTTCAATACCTTTCTTGAATGGAAATTGGTATTTAATGGTGCCTTCTTTCATATCAATGATGGCACCAAAAGTTCGAAGAAAAGGTCTTCCCAAAGTAATAGGATAAGAAGCATTGTATTCAACATCCAAAACATAGAAATCAACAGGGACATAAGCATTGTTAACCATAATGAGAGCATCATTAACACTCCCCATGAGTTTCTTCTTAGCATTATCATTAAGTGGTACATCCAAATAACAATCTTCCAAAGGTGGCAAATCAAGAATTTCATAAATCTTCCTAGGCATAATAGAGACACTAGAACCAAGATCACGTGAAGCTTTGAGATCAAAGTCATTCACTTGCATATTAATAATGGTTCCCAACTATCTTCTACTTTCCTAGGAATAGAAGCTTTGTGTTTTAACTTCTCTTCCTTAATCTTAATAAGAGCATCTGTAATGTGTTTGGTGAAAGCAACATGCATATCACTACCATCAGGACTTCTAGCAAGTTTTTGCAGGAACATAATCACTTCAGAAATATTGCAACGATCAAGATCAAAATCAAACTTAGGATCACTATTAATAGACTCATTGGCCTTAGGCATTGTTGGAGGACAAATAGGGACTTCTTGTGGTTTAGTGGTATCCATATTAGTGGCGATGGTGGACACACTATTGTTTCTATCAATTTCAGCTTCCCTTTCCCACTTAGCATGAAGTTGAGCTAACGGTCTAATATTTTCATCAATAGTAACTTGTATGGCATGAGTAGCAGCAAAGGTACTTTCCATGGTTCCAGGTTTAGCATCCATTTTATTAATCAAAGAGAACTGTGCTTCAGACAAAGAGAAAATATTTTTCTCAGCACTCAAAATTTTTGAGTGTAAACTAGGAATTTCTCTATTCAAATTTTCAAGCTGATGACTAAAATTTTTCAAGATAACAAATTGTTCTTCCATAGTTTTAGTGAATATCTTGTTTTGCTCATATTGCATCTGCATAAAGTTTTTAGTGTATTTTTCAAGTTCTAGAATCCTATCTTCACTAGGCATTCCAGATCTACCATGATAAGTATTTCCATTATTAGGAGGATAAGGCCTATAGTTATTACCATAAGCATTGTTGCCAAAATTGTTGTTTCTAATGAAGTTCACATCAACTTGCTCTTCTTGAGTAACCAAAGAGGATAAGGGAACATTATTTGGATCTAAAGGAGCTTTCCCATTAACAAGCATAGCCATGATAACATCTATCTTATCACTCAAAGAGGAGGTTTCTTCAACAGAATTTACCTTCTTACCATGTGGAGCTCTTAGTGTGCCATTCAGAATAATTAACCATCATATTATCAAGGAGTTTTGTTGCAGCAACCAAGGTGATGGTCATAAAGGTACCTCCAGCAGCTGAATCCAACAGGTTTCTTGAAGAGAAGTTCAAACCTGCATAAAAAGTCTGGATAATCATCCAAGCAGTAAGTCCATGAGTGGGACAATTCTTAACAAAAGATTTCATTCTTTCCCAAGCAACATGTTCATTATCAAGTTGTTTAAATTTCATAATATCACTTCTCATAGATATAATATTAGCAAGAGGGTAGTACATTCCAATAAAAGCATCTTTGCACTTAATCCAAGAATCAATACTATTTCTAGGAAAGGAAAGCAACCATTATTTAGCTTTTCCTCTCAAGGAGAAAGGAAACAACTTGAGCTTAATAATATCTCCATCTTTTTTTCCATACAATCCCCCAAAGAGAGGGATCGGGTTCCATTATCAACAGATAACGGAACAACACACCACACAAGTTTTTGTCACACAATTTTTTTGATCCACCTAGGGAATCAAAGCAGATAAGTCTCCATATTACAAACCAACGCACGTAACTGAAAGGGAGAAAAATGGGAAAGCCGGAGACGCAAGAACACCGCCCGCAGGCTAGCGATAGTAGTTCAAACAAGAAAGCGAAACTGGAACATCCCAAAATGACAGGAAGGGCTCAAAGACTCTTTTTCTCCAGACAGCATCATATCCTCCTCCTTTTCTCCCGTCCCCTCTCAAGATCAGGGGCCTCATGGGCACGGTCTTCAGGGATCGCCGGTAGTCCCAAGAAAGGAATAGGAACCACATCCATAGCCACAACATCAGCCAGCGCATTCTGTTGCAGGACATCAGCCCCCGGATGCAACATCTCCCGTTCTTCCTCACCATGTAAACCTACCCAATAACGAATGAAAACACATGCATACATAACCAAATCAACAGGGGAATTAATAATTTTTTTCAAAGCAAGATCTGTTCCTGAGCTTCCAGATATCCCAACAGATCGCTGCTACCACCGTAATTTGCACATTTCTGCTAACTCCCAAAAACTGAGGAGCCCACCAGAAATACTGAGAAAAGGACCCAGGACTATTCCCAGCACCGATAGATTTAGCAACCACCCCCCATACATACTTAGCTGCTGCACAGGTGAAGAACAGGTGCCCAATGTTTTCACCTTCACTACAAAATCTACAAGTAACATCCCCTTCCCATCTTCTCTTTTTCATATTATCCTTAGTGAGAATAGCATTGTGCCAAATCACCATAGCCAGATCTTAATCTGCAAAGGAATTTTTGCTTTCCATAGTTGCTTGAAACTCCTGTCAATCCCCACATTCGAAAGATGAGAGTACATAGATTTGATAGAAAACCTGCCAGATTTATTCCACAGCCACACAGGTCTGTCTTTTTCCTGACTCAAACTCATCCCTTTCAACAAGCTTTTTAACTATTCATGATGGTTCATCCCATCAGCATCTAGCCATCTTCTAAAAGAACATATCCACCTTTTTTTGGCCATATCAGCAACAGAAATCGATTGATTCTGATAGACATCAAACAGATCAGGGAACTTACTTTTCAAAGGAACATCTAAGCACCAAGCATCATGCCAAAAGTCAGTCAGCTCCCCATTTCCAAGTTTCATTTTTCTGCCAGCCAGATAAAGATCCTCGATCTTCAACAGATCAGTCCAACAAGGAGAATCACTCTGTTTGTGTTTCACAGCACTGGTCCCCCCTTTTTTCATATATTTTTTCCTCACAAAAACTTTCCAGGGTCCTTCCTCAGCCTCAAGCCGCCACCACCACTTACAAAGCAAGCAGATGTTAAACAATCTAATATTCTTGATCCCCAAGCCTCCTTTTTTCCTGGGTCTACATACAAATTTCCACTTCACCAGATGATACTTTCTCTTGCCCACCCTGCCATACCAAAAAAGGCTCTGGTCTGCTTTTCTACTTCCTCCACATTTGTTTTGTGCAAAAGGAACATAGACATGGGATAAACAGCCACACTACAAACACAAGTAGTAATTTTAACATGCCTACCCCCCAGAGATAAAGCTCCACCCATCCAGCCATCTAATTTCTTTTTTAGCATATCCCCAATAAAGCCCATCTCAGCCACTGTGCATCTTCTACTGCAAACCGGCAGTCCCAAATATCTAATAGGCCAACTACCTTTCTGACAATTAAACAACTCAACATAATTGGATAACTTATCCTCATCATCCAACACCATCATCACCTCACTCTTCTCAAAGTTAATTTTAAGGCCAGACATGGATTAAAACAAATATAACAATAGCTTCAAATTTCTAGCCCCTCATCATCATCCTTAATGAACAGGATAGTGTCATTAGCATATTGCAGAATAGCAATCCCTTTATGAAACAGATTATCAGCCAACCCTGTAAACAAACCACTAGCTTGGGCATTAAAAACCATCTTAGCCAAACATTCCCCTGCCAGATTAAACAAAAAGGGAGAAAAAGGATGCCCTTGCCTAACCCCTTTAAAGCTGCCAAAATAAGGACCAACTTCCCCATTCACCTTAACACTGAGAGTACCCTGAGTGACCGCACTCTTCAACCAAACCAACCAGTCTTCACTGAAGCCTTTCTGTTTACAGCAATAAAACAGGAAGTCCCAATTGGCCTTATCATAGGCCTTTTCAAAATCAATCTTCAGAATCACACCCTGCTGCCTCTGAACTTTTGATTCTTTCAGGATTTCATGCAACAAAGTAACCCCATCAACAATAAATCTCCATTTTATAAAATAAGTTTGGCATGTATCTATCAACTTCCCCATCACAGGTTATGTCCTAACTGTTAGAGTTTTGGTAAAAATTTTAAACAGCACCTGAAGCAGACAAATGGGCCTATACTTCCGAATTCTATCAGCATCATCACCTTTGGGCAAAAGAGTAATCACCCCATAGTTAATACTCCTCAGATCATTTTATGTGCATAAAAATCATCAAACACAGCCATAACATCTTCCCTTATAAAAAACCAGAAGTGCTGATAGAACTCAATAGGAATACCATCAGGGCCAGCTGCTTTGTTTTTCTCCATCTGGTCAATAACCTCCTTCACCTCTTTCTTAGTAAAAGGTACACCCATATTCTCCCTATCTTCATCATTAAGCTTCTCCCGAGCCTGCCAATTATCCTCAGAAAGTATAATAGAGAAGCCACTAGTGGGACCAAACAAAGTTTTATAATAATTGGTAGCATGCACCAAGAGATCATGAGTTCCCTGAATCTCATTCTCCCCATATTTCATAGAAAAAATCATTTTCTTTCTCCTCACCCCATTAGCAATCCTGTGAAAATATTCAGTGTTATTATCCCCTTTCAACGGCCAGTTATCTCTCGACCTTTGCTGCCAGAATCTATCTTCGTTCTCATACACTTCAAACAGTTCTTTATGAACTGATGCTTTCCTTTTCAACTGTTCTACACTAAGTAAAATCAACTCCTCTATACTTTCCAGTTCCTGAAGCTCTTCCGCTAACCTTTTCTTCTTTTTTTCTCCAAACCCCTGATATGAGCACCCCACCCTTTCAGATCATTCTTGACATTCTTTAGCTTTTTCTGCAAACTATCAAGGCCGTTCTTACCTCTGACAGGTTTTCTCCGGATCTTATCCACTCTGAGTAAAAATTTGTCACTCTGTAACCAGCCTTTCTCAAACCTAAACTCTTTGCCACCTTTTTCCTGTCCTTCCATAGTGTCCAGAATCAAAGGACTATGATCAGAAACCTCCCTAGTCAACTTGTGTACTGTAGTAAGAGGAAATAACCTCTCCCATTCCTTGCAAACTAGTATCCTGTCAAGTTTCTCCAAAGTAGGATTTTTCTGATTGTTGGACCAAGTGAACTGTCCCCTAGACATTTGAATTTCCCTCAAACCATATGCATTTATAATAGAGTTAAACATATGTCCCCACTTGTTCAAAGAATGACCCTTTTTTCTCAGAAACAAACCTAATCACATTAAAATCACCACCCACCAGTAAAGGAATCGACTGGTCCTGACAAACATCAGCTAATTCTGTCAAAAACTCCTCCTTATTTTCCTCTTGAGCAGCCCCATACACCACACCATAATATATCCATCTACATCCTTATACTTTTGCATCTCACAAAGTTCAACAAAGTTATTGAGATGGGTAGCAGCATCATTAGAACTAGCACCAGAAAATTGCTGTCTCATCACAAGATTCAACAAAACAGGCTTAATTTCATAAAAGGTAGCATCAGGAGCAGGTGGAGCAATAGGATTGCTAAGGAAATCATTGTTGTTTGTGCTAGTGAAGTCACACAACTTGGTGTTCTCAGCAGAGTTCATTTTGGCAAAAGTGGAGCATGCCAAAAGCAGCAACAGCTAGAGAAGGGACTATTTTTTTGTGTGTTTTTGATAAGAGAAAGCAAACCAAACTACACTATTTTTTTGGAGTTTTTGATAAAAATAGGCAAACAATACCAGCAAAATAAACTAATAAAACTAAAAACAAAGTAAAGAGAAAGTTTGAGGAGGACTCCCCTTATGAAGACGTCCTTAGCCTCCCCGGCAACGACGCTAGAAAACTTGTTGATAGCGCCTAGAAGCGCTACATCAGGAAACCCCAAGAGCAAGGTGTGATGCAGCACAACATCAAATCTTCCCTTAGTAAGAAACCGAGGTTATCGAACCAGTAGGAGGAAGGAAACGTCTCAAAGGTGTTGCAAGAAATGTGGAAACCTATACAACACAAATTCAAGACTTTGCCCCAACTAACAGTGAGGTTGTCAATCTCACCGGATGCTGTAATAAAGGATTAACTGTATGATGTGGAAGGTTATAATGGTTTGTAGCAAGTAAATAGTAAAAGTGGAAGATGTATCAATGGTAAAGATTGGACCGGGGTCCATAGTTCACTAGAGGTGCTCTCCTTAGATAAACAAACATGGCATGCTAGGTAAACAAATTACAGCACGACAATTGAAAGGACTGAGCAAGGCATAACAATGCAATACTAGACATAAATATCCTATAAAATTCGATTGGGCAATACAACAAGATACATAGACCGCCATCCAACTGCATCTATGACTAGAAGTCCACCTTTGGGTTATCATCCGAACCCCCTCCAGTATTAATTTGCAAGCAACAGACAACTGCTTTAAGCAAAGTGTGTAAGGTAAACAATCCACTTGTTACATGAGCAAGAGACTGTTGTTTTCTCCCTAGTGGCAACAACACATCTACAACCTTAGAGATTTCTGTCACTTCCCTTGATTAAATAGAGGCATGAACCCACTATCGAGCATAAATGCCTCACTAGCAACTACTTGGCCAAGATAGCTACTAACAATGGAGAGCATGCAAGATCACAAACAACACAGACATGATAGAATCAATAAGACAAAACCATTAATCAATCTGACATAGTAATCTCAATATCCATCGGATCCCCGAAAACACAACATGCATGATTACAAATAGATGAGATCTTGATCACGAACGAAGCTCACAAGATCTAGAGATGAAAGCACAAGGAGGAGATACAACCATCTAGCTACTACATGGACCCGTAGTCCAAGGTGGAACTACCCACGCTTCATACCGGAGGCTGGCATGATGAATAAGAAGGCCTCCGGGATGATCTCCCCTCTGGCAGGGTAACGGGAAGAGTTTCAGATCCACCCCTCGATCTAGGGACGATGGTGGCGGCGGCTATAGACGG
This sequence comes from Avena insularis, assembly GCA_023614405.1. NCBI lineage: Eukaryota > Viridiplantae > Streptophyta > Magnoliopsida > Poales > Poaceae > Avena > Avena insularis. The sequence continues at coordinate 225,419,485 of CM042689.1, read as the reverse complement.
TTTCATGGAATATTGATGGGGTTCTTAGGGTTTAGGAATCATGGGCTTCTTGTAGGCGAAGAGGCGAGGCTGGGAGGCGGCCAAGGGGCCCACACCCTTCCCAGGCACAACCCAGGGTGGGCCCGCACCTAGGGGGTGCAGCCACCCTGTGGCCCCCTCCGTCTCTCCTCTGGACTCCGTGTTCTCCTCGATAAAATATTGACTTTGTCTTTTGTCCCATCCAATTCCAAGAATATTTCCTTACTAGATTTTCTAGAACCAAAAACAGCAGAAAATAGGCAACTAGCACTTTGGCAACTTGTTAATAGGTTATTACTAGAAAACATATGAAAAGCACCTCAAAGTGTGGACAAAGCAAAGCAATGTAGATAGTAAACAAGCATGGAACATCAAAAATTATAGATACATTTCCGACGTATCAATATGACATAATATTACAAGTCTCTGGATTTGCATGACACATTCAAACAGTTTCACACATTCAAACAGTTCATAGTTCACGCAACAGATACCTACTAGATTCCAACTAGCAAATAGACTAGAGAGGCCATGGTGGCTGCGAGCATCATCACAACGAAGGGTTCAACCGGCTCCTCCACATCTCCGTCCTCTGTCGCGCTAGAAACCTCGCGTAGCGAGTTTCCGCCTCCTCCCAAGTGGCATATCCCTTGTAACTATTCCCGCAGAAATGGTGGACCTACCTCCTACAATTCTCCTAGTCGTCGTAGACTCCGGGAACCCTGCCCTCGTACATGACATACCACGGCATCTGCGCACACACACAAGAAATAAATGTTAGTGTTGTCACCACATATTCATAATAGAGATATAACATATAGGTATGAAAAAAATAAAAAGCATCGGATATAGCTAAGTAATTCTATGACTAAAATTTGCATGGAAAGATAGGTATGAAAAAAGAAAAGCATAAAATAAACTAATCATAATTCTATGACTAACATTTGTAGGAGACAAGTTTGTGACTCGATCAGGTTTTATTCGGCTTCGGCGGGAACTGATGGATGCCACCTAGCGTGGTGAATGTCCTCCCATCTATGACCGCATCTAAGCGGTCCTCGATCTCTGCATTAGTCATCGGGATACCGCTGTAGTTGAATGTGGCACCACTAGTCAAGACATCCCTCTTGAGTATCGTGACAATCTCCCGCTGGATGGCACGAAACTCGGCTCTGATGTTTGCCTCAGTAATTTCCGTCATGTCTCTGCCCATTTTCTCGAGCGCAGTCATTTTTGCCGGTGGTAGAAGCATGTATCCCTGGCGCGGGCCTCTTCGCCAGCGGTAAGTGGTGGCCCATCAGGGGGACACGTGCCCCACCCGATCCCTGGCGTGCGCAGGACCTGTTCGCCGACGCTAATTGGGTTAGCCCCGGCGTGCGCGGTCCTTTTCGCCGGCGGCAAGTGGCGGCCCATCCGGGGGCACGCAACCCACCCTATCCCTGGCGTGCACCACCCCCGTTTGCCGGCGGTACTTCTAGTATCGCCAGCATGAATAGTGCCTTTTGCCAGTGGTAACATTATGCAGGCCTGGAAGCCCGTACCGCCGGTGACCCCCGGACCAATGCCGGCAGTAAGGATTGCTGCTATAATGTTTTCTCTACTAGTGTTGCTACCTAGCCTTGCTAGCCAAAACCTGTACTGAGAGGGAATACTTATCATGCATCCAATCCTTGAACCAAAACCTATGAAATTTGTGTCCACCATATCTACCTATTAGCATTATTGCTATTCCAAGTAAATTCTCGAGTTTCATCTACCTTTCAAATTAAAAATTCTTTTGTTATGTGAAAACTAGTTAGTAAAGCTCTCATGAACTTGACGGCACACCTTATTTTTCCTGCCCTTAATAAATTTGATCCATTTTGTCATCTATGTTGTATATGCTTGCACTTATAGGTTGGGAATTAGAGGAACTGTGTTGTCATGGGGAACGCTTTCAACACCTGTAAATATCTACCCCATTGGTACCATGATCATTTGTTTGCGGATGTCGGCGGTGTGAAATAAAAGGTGAGCTTGTAAGTCCATGGAGTTATGTATATGTGTTACAGAAACGCCTGGTCCGCTAGCCTAAGACATGCCTAATCATGGTGGAAACTTGCAGCATCACCATAGTGAGCAATCTATGAAGCATCCTCAGAAAAAAATATACAGAAAAAGAGATAAGAGAAAAAAATATATATGTACCATTCTTATGGTAAATAAAGGATCGCTGAGTTCTCACTGTCTATTTCCTTGTCATTTTGATATGGGATAGATCTTGTATCATGGGGAAAGGGGTACCCCATTTGCAGTTCTCTATGATACACATATATTTACAATGACAAGAACTTACCAGTAACTAAAGTTGAGTAGCATGAGGAACGACCCTCGTACTCAAGGGACATGAGATTGCCAACTTATATTTTGTCAATCATATACTCCATCTTTGTTCACTTTAACCTTAATCACCTCAAGATGCTTATGATAGAGGCAACGAGAGCTCAACGCTAGTAAGTACCATAATCTTTTGGAAGCTCTTTATGAAACTTGAAATCCCTGCTTCCCTCTGCGAAGGGCCTTTCTTTTACTTCTTAGTTGAGTCAGTAAACCTATTCCTTTCTATCTCCAGCAAGCATTTGAGTTGTTGTGTTTCAATCATTCATATGATGATTTATTCAATCATGTTTCTTATCTTCTTTGTTTTGCACAAAATTCTTATCTGAATGAATATTACTTTGAAAGCCATCATTATGAAAAGCCTTTTAGGTGTGAGCAAAAAGACTCATGCTATAAAATTAATTACAAAAGATTTGCTTGAAAACTAAGTATGATTTGCTAACAGTTCTCTGACCAAGAACAAATTTTTCCATTACCAATTATGATTTGTCTTTATGCATCTCTATTGTGACTCCCATAATCATTGAAAGTTAAGTTATATAATGGTGAGTTTCTTTCTTTTATGAGTTGTGTATTGGTGAATGTGATACTTCTTGTCCGTATTCTTTTTTATCGACACTTCACTCCATAAACCTGTGGGCATGTTTACTGAGCTTAGTTTTCGCTTGGGGACAAGCGAGGTCTAAGCTTGGGGGGAGTTGATACGTACATTTTGAATCACTATTCTATATCATAATTTACTGCTATTCATTGATATATTTCATATTAAGAGATGATACTTATGTTGTTTCATCTATTTTTGCATGTTGGGTGAGTTTTGGAGTATGAACTGCCGGAGTCAGGATTTTGATGGAAAAAGCGGTGTCCAGATGCAATTTTTGCGAAGATCATAAAATTTCAGAAAATACATGGAAAATCCTATTTTCCATAAGACGAAGGAAGCCAGAAGGGGAGGCAGAGATGGGCCACAGGGGGCCCACACCCCCCCATGCGCGGGCCACCCTAGGCCGCACCACCAGGGGGTGTGGCCACCCTATCCCACCTCCTTCTTTGCCCTTTCGCCTATATCTTCTCCTCGAAACCCTAATATGAGGAGAGCGACCACAGAAAGATTCCAGTGCCTCTGCGGGGCGGAAACTATAGAGAGAGAAAGAGCTCTCCGACAAGCTGATTTCTGTTGGGGAGATTCCTTCCCGGAGAGGGGAGATTGTCGCCATCAACACCGTCGTCAAGCTAGACTTCATTGGGATCATCATCCTCACCACCATCTCCACCAACACCATCATCACCACTCCATCCCATTGTAACAATTGGGTTGAATCTTGCATAGTTCTTAGGGGAAACTTTCCCGGTGTTGATTACTTTTGTAGTTGATGCTTGTGAGTGGAACCATTCACTATTATAGAAAACCCTACCGCCGGTGAACATAAAAGGCTCATCACCGGTGTCTTGGTGCTCTCTGGCGACCTCCTCGTTTGTGGTAAGTCCTCATCGCCGGTGCCTCCATATTTCGCCGATGGTAATATGCAGCTACCTTCGGCGAGCAACAACGAACGCTGGGGGTACATCTACATCGCCGGCTCTTTCATATATCGCTGGTGGTAAAATTCTCCAGCGCCAGCAAGCAGCTAGAGATGCCGGGGGTAAGCACGCTTTGCCGACGCGTCCAGGTATCGCCGGTGGTAGTTTAGTATAGGCAAAAGCTCTTTCGCCAGGGATAGACACACTGTTTCACGAGGGGTAATATTACCAGGAGTTAAAAAAGAAAATAGATATACACACAGAATACACTGTAATCTTGATAGAATACAAAGGATAATGACAGAATACACACAGCAGATACAGGAAATACACATATGTTCAAACCATGCATCAATAACATTCAAGCAGTTCACACAAGTGTAGAAAGCGACCATATATGACATAATATTACAAGTCTCCGGAGTTGCATGACACATTCAAAAAGTTTCACACATTCAAACAGTTCATAGTTCACACAACAGATATCTACTAGACTCCAACTAGCAAATAGACTAGAGAGGCGGCGGTGGCTGCAAGCATCATCATGACGAAGGGGGTCAACCGGCTCCTCCACATCTCCGTCCTCCGCCCCGCTAGAAACCTCGCGTAGAAAGTTTTTGCCTCCTCCAAAGTGGCATAGCCCTTGTAACTATTCCCACAGAAACGGTGGACCTGCCTCCTACAACCCTCCTAGTCGTTGTAGACTCCGGGAACCCTGCCCTCGTACACGACATACCACGACATCTGCATGCACACACACAAGAAAGAAATGTTAGTGTTGTCACCACATATTCATAATAGAGATATAATATATAGGTATGCAAAAAATAAAAAGCATCGGACATAGCTACGTAATTCTATGACTAACATTTGCATGGAAAGATAGGTATGTAAAAAGAAAAACATAATATAAACTAACATTTGCAGGAGACAAGTTTGTGACTCGATCAGGTTTTCTTTGGCTTCGGCGGGAAGGTATGGATGCCACCTAGAGTGGTGAATGTCCTCCCATCGGCGATCACAACTAAGAGGTCCTCGATCTATGCATTAGTCAGCGGGATACCGCTGTAGTTGAATGTGGCACCCCTAGTCAAGACATCCCTCTTGAGTATCGTGCCAATCTCCTGCTGGATGTCACGGAACTCGGCTCTGATGTTTGCATCGGTCGTTTCCGTCATGTCTCTGCACCTTTTCTCGAGACCGGATGGCATCAAGAGTTTCTCCTCATCCTTTGCGTACTCCCTCATCTATAGCATGGTGAACCAGGGATCCATCCCATTGTCGGTCGACGATTGCCTAAGGAAGGGGAAATTGGTTACATGGGAGTTCACATAGATGCCTTTGGATATTTTCTCATACTTGAGTGGGCCGACTACGGCTCTGAAACCATTGAGGGCTTTATCAAGAGTAGACTTGACGTCGGTGTAATCTTTCTGCACATCTCTCCTGGAGTCGAGATAGATGACATGGGAATAATACGGTTGAAAGGCGATGAGGACGCACCCATTCTCTCTGCGCAAAATAGTTGGAATAAACCATCATCCTCAGATATTAAGGAAATTCACGAAAGAATGTAATAGCAGGAAGTTTAGCGACCGACTACTTACTCGGGAAAGTATGGAAGGAGAAAGGAAGACTTGTCCTTATTCACCACCAAGAAATCCATGATATACTTCGCGACAAATGCTTGTTCCTTGTCGACGGTGCATACGGTCATGTAGAAGGGGTCCATGATAGAGAGGTGCGGGGTATTCTCCACAATGATATTGTGCGTCATTTTTAGCGATACATGGCGGACCATGTTTCGATCGAGCCGTAACATGTGGAAGAGCTTGAAGATGTCTTTATACATGATGAAGAACAACTCGCCGGGGGGTGACGAAGCCACAGTTAGTGGGCACCCTGACCGTGAAGATCAGGTAGGAGGGATTTATATCTTGGAGAAGCTGCTGCTCTAGATACCTAACAGTATCATGCAGGCTACTCAGGTCTGGCGACAGCGTCTTGACAATGTGGTTCGACAGGATCGATTCACCAAGATAATGCATCGTCCTCCACTTGGTCGGTAGCTTGTCGAGAACCACTTTCTTGTTTGCTGCAGCGTGTTTCCCATGCTTTGGCTTCCGCTTCCTACCCTTCTTATGGCACGAAGGGGTGCCGGTTTGTCTTATCACCTCCATGGTTGTATCACGGAGTGTCGTCGAGGTAACCTTAGCATGCGGTGGAGCGGTGAAGGCGGTAGCATCTTCCTTCTCGGGCGTTTCTTGAGAAGGGAAGAGCTTCTTATTCGTCATGGTATCATGGGCGGGTGCCTCAGAAGGAGCAACATCGATGGGTGCCTCCAAATTAGCGACGAACGAATCGATGGGAGCCTTATCGATGTCCACCGTGTTGTCGTGCTCATGTTTCTCGGGCTCGGGAGGATCATTGGCAGGTGGAGCAATGACCCTTTGGCTTGCCGCCGCAGGCACAAACGCTGGAGTGACCCTTTCTTGGCTTGCCGCCGTAGGCGTAGACGCTGGAGTGACCCTTTCTTGGCTTGCCGCCACAGGCACATATGTGGGAGTGACCATTTCTTCGGCGGTCTTCAGCCGAAGTAGGGCTTTCGGCCATAGGACATGATTCTTCAGTTGCCCGACCTTCAGCTCATCTTCGGCACCCGGGGGTTAATGAGGAGGAACCAAGTGTGTGCATACCGGGAAAGACCGATCCACCTCAACCCGATGCACGCTATCGTCCATAGGCTTGTAGTGGAACGTCCGGTGTGTTGGGTTCATGTTGCGTCCCCTCGCAACATCCTTGAGATTTTTGTCCACATACATGAGCATGGTGCAAGGAACACTTTGCTCCTGTGAAGAAACATGCATGTGTTGGTCAGAGAGGGGCGGGGACAAAGTAATTAACTTGTGTAGAGGCTCAATTAATTACCGCGAGAGCGTCGAGGGACCGAGGCAGGGCGTGCAAGTGATCGAGGGGCTGGTGGCTGCCCCCATAGACGGCGAATCCTCCCTAGCACCTGCATTGGCGCCGGCGGGTGGAGTCACCAATATAGGCGCATCTTGAGCCCGTGTAGCAAGATGCCGCATGTTGCCCGAGTTGCTGCCGCCTAGGCTGATCACCGGGAGTGGTCCCGTTTGGCCGTTGGCAAAGTAAGTGGAGATCGACTCCACCATTCCAGGAATGATATCATTAAACTGGCTGGTCACCACGCCATCGACCTTGCTAGCCACCTCTACCTAGACCCTAGTTTTTACCTCGGCTTGGACCACGGCTTGGACGCGCTGCTCAAAGGTTGCTTCCAAGTTGGCCACCTTCTCCAATAGAGCCACGTGCTCCCAATCCTTCTTCGCCTGCAGCGAGTCCTTGGTGGTGGGGACATCCAAGCCATAATCGACATGCTGGCGACCTCATCCCGCGCCGGGGACATGACCTCTTGCCGGACTCTTCAACGGCGGCTGCTCCTTTACGATGCTCAAGCCCCTAATAAAAGGGTTGTCCCACGGGACTTTGCCCATCGATGTCTAGGACTCATGCTTTCTTATTACTTATCTATTTTGAGCAAATGCAGTAAATAAATCTGTCATTTACCAGTGCTTGCATCGACACCATTGGTACAACATGGATATAGAAGGCATGATGGTCAACTTCTAGTTTTTATGTGTGACTAAAGTGAACTTTGCCATTTCAGCCACCGCACGAGTCTATCAGATAACTAGGATATCTACCTAACATAAACTATGCATTGAAACATAAAACTATGTAACAAGATAATGGTTGTTAGCAGCAGAGCTATTCTTGTCCTATGTACACAACATGTATTTCCTCTATGTACACAACAACACCACACCTACATATTATTTGAGTGATACATGGGGATCATATGCATCTTTGGATAGATATAACCATCTCACTAGCAATAGGTCTTGTCCTATTTCTTCTTTACCATAAAAGCTACCAGAACATGTAAAAATATAAGAATGAATTATATTCAATCTTGTAACTCACATAAACACATATTGAATGAAATCCGTATTTGTGTGTCATAGATATACTAGACGAACTCATCTTCATCTACTTGAGCATCTAATCTACTACACAACGATAGCTATAGCATAACCAGGACCTATCTAACTAGAACAAGTAAACCAGCAACAAATCATTGCAAGCACTACACCACACATGACCAGGAAACCACCACAACATCAGTACCAATCCATCCAAGCATCTAAAGGCACAAGATCTGCAGCACATCATCAGCACCACAACATCAGGGGTCAATCCACTTCAGCTAGTCCTAGAACCTTGGAACACTAAATCACCATGGAACAAGACCTAGATCGTCAGAGTGCACAGGAGAGAGCAAGGGAGAATCAGAAGCTACCAGGCCAGAGTAGCTGAGCGGTCTCATCCTCCTCCTCCAAGCCTCCTCCATGGTGGTCTCCTTCTCCATGGGGGCCTCCTCCTCCGGTCGTTCGACGAGGAGGGCATGGCTTCGTCCACGGCAGGCTCCTGCGAGGTGGAGATGGTTAGGTAGTGGAGGGCAAGGGGGAGAGAGGAAGGGAGGGGAGAGGGGGCCGGGGGACTCACCTTGCTGACGGTGGACGGCGGTGGGTCGACGGGGACAACGACGGGTGCAGCTCCGTCCACGGCGGGCTCCTGCGAGGTGGAGATGGTTAGGTAGTGAAGGGAGAGAGGGAGAGATGAAGGGAGGGGGGAGGGGGACAGGGGGACTCACCTTGCTGACGGTGGACGGCAGAGGGTCGACGGGGATGACGACGAGCGCGCGCTCGAGACGGCGGATGGCGGCGGACAGGCGCTCGATCGAGATGGGTGGGGATCAATCTGATCTGAGAGGGAGGACAAAACCTTATCCCGCGAGTGGGACCCACAAGCACCTTACCCCCGGCGTTTTCACAAATACGCCGGTGGTAAAGTTAGGGTCACTGGCAGGCGGGGCCAGCCCATGCTACCCCTGGCGTTTTGTCCGAATTCGCCGGTGGAATTGATACTGGAAAGTGGGGCTAGCCCGTGCTACCCCTGGCGGTTTGGTGCGAATTCGCCCGTGGTCTTGCTTTCAGACCGTCTTTGGTCCAATCCGGCATGTTGATTAGAGTGCCAAGCAAGCTTTCGCACAGGTTCTTCGTGATATGCATGACATCAAGGCTATGAGGCGTACCGAGGATCTTCCAGTACAATAAGTCCAAAAACATGGACCTCCTTTTCCATACCCCCATGAGCGGACCGTGTTCCTTTTCCTTCTTCTTATCTCCTCGCTTCCTCTGATGCTTCTTTATCTTACCCGGCGGAGGCCAGTGTTTCCAGCTTTTCAACAAAGCATCGATCTCCTCGCCAATGTGCTTAGGCAGAGGTACTTCGAGCTCATCATTGCCGTTGAACAGATCTACACGCTTCCTCCACGGGTCATTCTCGGGTAGCCACATCCGAGTCCTCATGTATATGGTTTTCGAAGACCCGGGATCCTTACCAACCTGAAGAAACGGCATCCTTTCCATGCACCTCACACAAGCCTTGTGTATGTGGCACACCTGGCACGCGATATATCCATATCCGAGATAGTCCTACACCATCGTGATCAGCGCTGCTTTCAGACGGAAAGTTTGTTGGAGGTGAGCATCCCATGTTTCTACCCCTTCGTCCCACAAGATGGCTAGATCCTCCTTCAATAGATCAAGATACATGTTGATATCGCTCCCTGGCTGCGCCGGCCCTTGGATTAGCATGCTCATGTGTATGTACTTCTTCTTCTGGCATAGCCATGGGGGGAGGTTGTACATCCATAGAAACATGGGCTAGGTGCTATGCTTGCTACTCTAGTTGCCGAACGGATTGAGTCCGTCGATGCTTGCACCCAGTTTGATGTTCCTTGGTTCTTTCTCAAAATATTCATACTCATCGTCTAATGATTTCCACTGGCTTGCATCCGAAGGGTGCGTCAGCACTGGGTTTTACACTCGCACTGGATCTTCATCACCTCCTCCTTCCTTTCCGCGTGCCAGCGCATGAGCTTCGCTTCCTTGGGGTCCACGAAGTACTACTGGAGATGGGGCCTGAGCGGGAAGTACCACACAACTTTTCGAGGAGCTTTTCTCGTCCCTCTCTTGTATCGAGGCTCGCCACACCTTGGGCAGGTGGTCAAGTCCTTGTGCTCGTTCTGATAAATCACGCAGTCACTGATGCATGTGTGGTATTTTTCATACGGTAAATCAAGAGAGCACACCACTTTCTTTGACTCATGTAGGCTACCAGCCTACGTGTTATCTTTAGGTAAGTTCTTCTTCAAGAATAGGAAGAGTTTGTCTGTGCTTGCATCGTTCCATCCGTATCTTGCCTTCATCCCTAGAAGATCGAGATTTACTCTCAAGCGGGTCTCCTCCGGCTCGCGACCTGCATCGTACAACGGATTTCTCGAGTCTACCTCCAGTTGATCCAGCTTAGACTTCCGTCTACCAGCGAATATGGGGTCAGTCGATGCGTTGCCGAGAATAATTTCCTGAACATGATGGTCGTGCACGGCCGTGGTTAGTGGGGTATTCCTACTCCTATCCTCATCGTCCGCATGTTCTTCTTCCTGACCTTGTTCATCATGGCTGTCATCGTCGTGTGCGACATCCCATTCTTCTCCCTCCTCATCATCTTCATTTTTGTGTTGAACGACATCCTTTTCCTTATGGTCATCGTCATCATCATCATCTTCATCATCCATCCACTGAGTAGTGTAGCCATCCATGAAACTATACCTGAGCAGGTGCTCATTCACCGTGCGTGACAAGGGGTCAAACAATGATGATAGTTTGCATTTTTGACACGGACATCTTATTTCCAAGTGGTTATTTCGATACATGTCGGTAGTCGTGCGTTCCACGTATCTATCCACCACGCTTTCCTTCATCTCGATGACCATCATTGCCTGCACAATAAGAGAAGAGATTAGAACCGTCGCCTTGCTCGGCTGCTTTGACGGAAAAATTCGGCATGACCTTTGCTAAAAATGGTCTCGTCGGAGTGCCAGAAATTCACCAAAATGGAAGTTAATCGATATTCCAGCAAAACATTGGCAACTCATTGTACATGCACATTCCACCGGCAAAACAACACAAAAAAGGTCCACATATGCGTGCAACCACGCTTTTCACCATCACAAGTGACATCATCGGTGACTTTTGTCGCCAACACTCATGCACATTCCACCATATTATACCTCTTAGTTGACGCAAGGTCCAAGAGCACCGGTAGAGAGAAGTGGGAAAGGTGGGGGTAGAGCACCGGTAGAGATAGGTGGGAAAGGTGGTGGGAGGAGATGGATCTAGATCTAGATCTAGATCTTGCTTGGTAAGTGAGGAGGTGTTGGTAGGTGGCTGGTTCAACCTTGTAATAAGTCCCAGGTTACCAGCAGTGAAATATGCCCAACACGCCAGTGGTAGTCATTTACCACCAGAGGAAAGCAACAAAGTGTCGGCGGTGATAACACGAACCAGTGGTCCACCCGTCCCCCCCCCCCCCCATGCATCCCTGACGAGTGCTATGGATTTCGCCAGTGGTATAAGGATCTATCCTCGGCGAGCATGAGCCCTTCCGCCAGCGTTAAGTGGCGGCCCATCCGGGGGGCACACGGCCCACCCTATCCCTGGCGTGCGCGGTCCGAGTTCGCCGGCGCTAATTGGGCTAGCCCCGACGAGCATGGACAGTTTCGCCAGTGGTAAGTGGCAGCCCATCTGGGGGCACGCAGCCCACCCTATCCATGGCGTGTATAGGCCGCTTTCGCCAGTGCTACTTCTTCTGTCGCCGGCATGGAGAGTTCATTTCATTGGTGGTAATATTATGCAGGCCTGGAAGCCCTTACCGCCGGCGGTAAGGATTGCTACTATAAGGTTTTCTCTACTAGTGATTGAATTATTGTCTATGTTCAGATTGTTATTCATCATTATAACATATCTAATCTTGATCCATATGATGTCTTATGAGTAGTTTGTTTAGTTCTTGAGGACATGGGAGAAGTCATGTTGTTAGTAGTGGAATTGTGTTGAGGTATTATTCAATGGTTTGATATTTAAGTTGTGGTGCTATTCTTCTAGTGGTGTCATGTTAACGTTGACTACATGATACTTCACCATTTATGGGCCTAGGGGAATGCATTGTGTATTTGGATACTAATTGTGGGGTTGCTGGAGTGACAGAAACCTGAACCCCCATTAGGAAACCTTTGCACAAAGGAGTGTAGGATCTCAGAGTTTAATGTCGTGGTTAGGTTTTTATCTTAATTACTTGTAGTTGCGGATGCTTGCAAGGGGTTTAATCACAAGTATGTATTAGTCCAAGTAAGTTTGGTGCATTAGAATAGGTTCACCCACACGACACCTATCAAACTAAAGAAGATTAATCGACTATATGAAGCGAAAGCACTTGACAATATTCCCATGTGTCCTCAAGAACGTTTATTCCTCATAAGTAATACAACCGGCTTGTCCTTTTCTAAGAAAGGATTGGGCCACTTGCTGCAATTATTTGATGTCTTTATTTACTTGCACTTTATTTCTTTGCATTATCAAAAACCCCTAAAAATCCGTTAGCTAAGTATTTACAGAGAATTCCTGCTCTAAACCACTAGTCAACACCTTCTGCTCCTCATTGGGATTGACACTCCTATTTATAAAAATTACTATGATACACCTCCTATACTTGTGGGTCATCACATACCCCTTAAACTAGACTAGGCATAGCTACCTATTTGTGAGAAAAGCTACTTCCAAGTATAATATGCATGTTAATCCTCCAAAACATCATTTTTGTGTAATTTAAAGCTCATAAGAAAGTAAGGTTTGGGGTGATGCCACTACAAAGCTTTATGTGCTTCACATTTTATAAGTTGTTTTTTAGCAAAACCATGCTGTCATGGCACAACCTTTCAATATCTGTTATTGAAATATCATGTTTGTTCTTGCTTTTTCTTGCACTACACACTAGAGTAAGCATAAGGAAAGAGAAAATTCTCCTAGGACACTATCAAAACCCATGCATGACATGGTGGAAACTTACAGCATGACAATCAATGATGCTCTTTTCAACAGAAATTTGTTGAGAGGACTCATATGTGTGTTTTCCTTGTCTTCTGAATTGTGGAGATATGCCCCTTATGAAAATAATGCAAAAGAAGCATGCTTCCTAGCTACCAAACGTATGTTGGGCGTATAGTCACACAGGGGCAAGAGGTACGATAGTGATGCAATTTTTATGACAACCTATGCTATACAATGACATGTTGTAGTGTCAGTTCATTGGTAAAGGTGCATCAAACATTCAACTTGTAAAATGTTTAACACATGAACCATATGCTACTTTTGAAACAAAATCTACTTGGAACCCCATCCTTATTAGTATTGTTGGCATGAACTACATAGTTCAAAACTTTATTTTACATTCTTTATGGAGAGTTAACATATGTATTCAATGCTTACTTTTGATACGAGATGCAAAACATCTCAATGGAATACATGAAACTAAGAAGTGAGTCTTCTAGTCAGGCATTAAACTAAGAAGTGGGCCCAAAAATAAAAGTAGAGGCATAAAACACCAATACCGATGATAGGAAGAGTCTCTTATTCTATAGATTCATCAAAGTGTGGTTAAAGGTTTTTTGTTCCTCATTTGTTTTAGCACACCAATACTTATTGGTTAAACATTTTTATAGATGTGCAAAAGATACAACTTGATAGTACACTTTCTTATCATGTTTCCTTGAAAAGTTTGAACCTATGAACTCTGTATGTTGGTTCACAAGGTGCGGCAATATCCTACCCGGTTTCACCGGAACATGGAGTTTCCCCCTTATATAAGTCTCGAACCTTCCCTTTTCGGTTACAACGGATGCATGTGAAGGGGGACACATCCACCCGAGGACTAGTTTTTGCATGTTTCAACACAACACCATGCCTCCATGCATGTGCTAGGGCCACATGCAAGTTCTTGAGGTATTCCTACGCCCTGGAGCGTGGTTTGCCGCGGAACCCTGTTCTATGTGGGCCTCAGATCATCTACCCCTAGACGTTCCTCTGACAGGGGTAGCCCGGCATAGATATCCCTTGTTTTGTGTTTTTTCGGTCATATGATGGTGAAAACCATGTTGGTTCACAAGGTGCGACACTATCCTACCCGGTTTCACCAGAACAGCGAGTTTCCGCCATACATAAGTACAAAACCTTCCATTTTAGGTTACAACGCATGTCCGAGAAGGGGGACACATCCACCTGGGGACTAGGTTTTGCATGTTTCAACACAACACCACACCTCCATGCATGTGCTAGGGCCACATGCAAGTTCTTGAAGTATTCCTACACCCCGGAGCGCAGTTTGCCGCGGAACCCTCTACCCCCCTAGACGTTCCTCTAACAGAGGTAGCCCGGCATAGATCTCCCTTGTTTTGTGTTTGTTTAGATCATATGATGATGTAAAACCATGTTGGATCACATGGTGCGGCACTATCCTACCCGGTTTCATCAGAACGGGGAGTTTCTCCCTTATATAAGTCTAGAACATTCTATTTTAGGTTACAGCGCATGTCCGAGAAGTGGGACACATCCACCCGAGGACTAGGTTTTGCATGTTTCAACACAACACCACACCTCCATACATGTTCTAGGGCCACATGCAAGTTCTTGAGGTATTCCTATGCCCCGGAGCGCGGTTTGCCGCGGAACCCTGTTCTGTGGGCCTCGGATCGTCTACTCCCCTAGAAGTTCCTCTGACAGGTGTAGCCCAACATATCTCTCCCATGTTTTGTGTTTGTTTAGTACATATGATGATGTAAATCCATGTTGGTTCACAAGCTGTGGCACTATCCTACCCGGTTTCACCAGAACGGGGAGTTTCCCCCTTATATCAGTCTAGAACCTTCCCTTTTAGGTTACAGCGCATGTCCGAGAAGGTGGACACATCCACCAGGGGACTAGTTTTTGCATGTTTCAACACAACACCACACCTCCATGCATGTGCTAGGGCCACATGCAAGTTCTTGAGGTATTCCTACGCCCCGGAGCACGGTTTGCCGCGGAATCCTGATCTGTTGGCCTCGGATCGTCTACCCCCCTAGACGTTGCTCTGACAGGGGTAGCCCGGCATAGATGTCCCTTGTTTTGTGTTTTTTAGGTCATATGATGATGATGTAAAACCATGTTGGTTCACAAGGTGCGGCACTATCCTACCCGGTTTCACCGGAACAGGGAGTTTCCCACTTATATAAGTCCAGAACCTTCGCTTTTAGGTTAGAGGGCATGTCCGAGAAGGGGGACACATCCACCCGGGGACTAGGTTTTTCATGTTTCAACAAAACACCACACCTCCATGCATGTGCTAGGGCCACATGCAAGTTCTTGAGGTATTCCTAAGCACGGTTTGCCATGGAACCCTGTTCTGTGGGCCTTGGATGGTCTACCCCCTAGACGCTCCTCTGACAAAGGTAGCCCGTCGTAGCTCTCCCTTGTTTTGTGTTTCTTTAGGTCATATGATGATGTAAAATTATGTTGGTTCACCAGGTGCGGCACTATCCTACCCGGTTTCACCGGAACAGGGAGTTTCCCCCTTATATAATTCTAGAACCTTCCCTTTTAGGTTACAGCGCATGTACAAGAAGGGGGAAACATCCACCTGGGGACTAGGTTTTGCATGTTTAAGCAAAACACCACACCTCCATGCATGTGCTAGGGCCACATGCAAGTTCTTGAGGTATTCCTATGCCCCGGAGCGCGGTTTGCCGCGGAACCCTATTCCGTGGGCCTCGGATCGTCTACCCCCTAGACGTTCCTCTAACAGGGGTAGCCCGGCATAGATCTCCCTTGCTTTGTGTTTGTTTAGATCATATGATGATGTAAATCCATGTTGCTTCACAAGATGCGGCACTATCCTACCCGGTTTCACCAGAACGAGGAGTTCCCCCTTATATAAGTCCAGAACCTTCCCTTTTAGGTTACATCGCATGTCCAAGAAGGGGGACACATACACCCTGGGGCTAGTTTTTGCATGTTTCAACACAACACCACACGTCCATGCATGTGCTAGGGCCACATGCAAGTTCTTGAGGTATTCCTACGCCCCAGAGCACGGTTTGCCGCGGAACCCTGATCTGTTGGCTTCGGATAGTCTACCCCCCTAGACGTTCCTCTGAGAGGGGTAGCCCGACATGGATATCTCTTGTTTTGTGTTTTTGGTTAGGCCATATGATGATGATATAAAACCATGTTGGTTCAAAAGGTGCGACACTATCCTACTCGGTTCCATTGAATGGGGAGTTTCCCCCTTATATAAGTCCAGAACCTTCCCTTTTAGGTTTCAGCGCATGTCCAAGAAGGGGGACACATCCACCCGGGGACTAGGTTTTTCATTTTTCAACAAAACACCACACCTTCATGCATGTGTAGGGCCACATGCAAGTTCTTGAGGTATTCCTACGCCCTGGAGCGCGGTTTGCCGCCGAACCCTGTTCTGTTGGCCATGTATCGTCTACCCCCTAGACGCTCCTCTGACAAGGGTAGCCCGTCGTAGCTCTCCCTTGTTTTGTGTTTGTTTAGGTCATATGATGATGTAAAATTATGTTGGTTCAACAGGTGCGGCACTATCCTACCCGGTTTCACCAGAACGGGGAGTTTCCCCCTTATATAAGTCCAGAACCTTCCCTTTTAGGTTACAATGCATGTACGAGAAGGGGGACACATCCACCCGGAGACTAGGTTTTGCATCTTTCAACACAACACCACACCTCCATGCATCTTCTAGGGCCATATGCAAGTTCTTGAGGTATTCTTACGCCCCGGAGCGCGGTTTGCCGCGGAACCCTGTTCTAAAGGCCTCGGATAGTCTACCCCCTAGACGTTCCACTGACAGGGGTAGCCCAGCGTAGATATCCCTTGTTTTGTGTTTTTTAGGTCATATGATGGTGAAAACCATGTTGGTTCACAAGGTGTGGCACTATCCTACACGGTTTCACCAGAACGGGGAGTTTCCCCCATATATAAGTCCAGAACCTTCCCTTTGAGGTTACAACGCATGTCCGAGAAGGGATCACACTTGCTGGGGAATGGTGTAAAAAATGGGTTGGCGTAGGAAAATGATTGAATCTTTGAACAACTTCACAAAAAAGTGTGACATATAAATTTTACACACATGTGATAATAACACTTACAAACATGCAAATTTCTCAAGTTGTGAGAAGACCCGACATTTCATGTGGGCGTGGAGACTATTATTCGGACACTACGAATCCATAAAATTGATAAAATAGAACCTAAATAATTGATACTACTAAATAAATACAAATATAAAATAAGTTTATAATTTTGTGGAAAAATAAAAATATATATTGTAGTACGCCGAGGGTGATCGTCGGCGTAGACGGGACGTACGCTGAGGGTCATTGTCGGCGTAGGCTATGCCGATGATGGCTCTCAGCATAGTGATGACGCCGTTAGGGCTCCGTCTCGGCTTGGCCGGCTAGTGCCACGCGACCACACCATATGCCGGGGGCTAGGCTACGCAGATGGCAACCCGCGGCGTATCGGTGGCTACGTCGACGGCTATGCTACGCCAAAGTCTCGGAAGCTGGGCTAGCCTGGCCTGGTGGTACGCCAACGGCCCTGACCTTTGTTCGTTAGCGTAGCGACCGGCCGTCAGCGCATGACACCAGTCCGGTGGTAATAAACACGGCCAAGTGGCCCACCCGTCCCCCTGCATCCCCGGCGAGCGTAGTCGTTTTCGCTGGTGGTAGAAGTATGTATCCCCGGCGAGCACAGGCCTTTCCGCTTGCGGTAAGTGGCGGCCCATCTGGGGGGAACGTGGCCCACCCAATCCCTAGCGTGCATAGGACCTGATCACCGGCGCTAATTGGGATAGCACCAGCGTGCGCGGTCCTTTTTGCCGGCGGTAAGTGGCGGCCGATCCGGGGGGCACGCGGCCCACCCTATCCCTTGCGTGCACCGTACCTGTTCGCCGGTGGTACTTCTGGTATCACCGGAATGAATAGTGTGTTTCGCCGGTGGTGACATGATGCAGGCCTGGAAGCCCTTACCGCTGGCGAGCCCCAGCCTACTTCGTCGGCGGTAAGAATTGCTGCTATAAGGTTTTCTCTACTAGTGTTGCTACCCAGCCTTGCTAGCCAAAACTTGTACTAAGAGGGAATACTTCTCGTGCATCCAATCCTTGAACTAAAACCAACCCCATTTGTGACCACCATATCTACCTATTAGCATTATTGCTATTCCATGTAAATTCTCGAGTTTCATCTACCTTTCAAATTAAAAATTCTTTGTTATGTGAAAACTAGTTAGTGAAGCTCTCACGAACTTGATGGCACACCTTATTTTTTCTGCCCTTAATAAATTTGAACCATTGTGTCATCTATGTTGTATATGCTTGCACTTATAGGTTGGGAATTAGCAGAACCGTGCTGTCACAGGAAACGCTTTCAACACCTGTAAATATCTACCCCGTTGATACCATGATCTTTTGTTTGCGGATGTTGGCGGTGTGAAATAAAAAGGGAGCTTGTAAGTCCATGGGTTATGTATAGTGTTAGAGAAACTCCTTGTCACATCCAAAAAAAATTTACATTTTGAAATGTGAAAAATAAACAAACAAAAGAAATAAATGATGAAATTTAGGGGGAAAAGAAACTTTTTGTTTCTAAGTGGAAACATGAAAACCTTACTTGAACAAAATTTTGAATAAGAAAGTAACAAACAAATTTTCAAACAGATCAAAAGCATTCATGCATGGAATGTATCTTGATATTGAGCACTTGGAAAAGATAAACCTAAAACCTGAACCCTAATAAGAGAAATGATCATCAAGTTCACTCCAAGACTATGGCTATGTTCCATATAAAAATTCAGCAACATCATTCCTAAATAATCGATAATGGTAAACAATAATATTACAAAACCATGGGAATTGTTTTCACTCCATTTGGAGCCATGGATAAAAAGATATAATTTATATAAGATAAGAAGAAAAATAAATAAGACATATTGCAAAGCCAATTTAAGCCATGTCTAAAATCCATAAGTGAATGGAATAAAAGTATATTTAAATAATATAAAAGGATAAAGGTTTATTTAATAAAATTATATGGGCTTAAGTACCATATTCAAATTTTATTAAATAATGCCAATGTGCCACACTCAATTTTTAAATGAATAATAATTTATAAATATTTGAAATACTTTAATTGGACTACATAACCAACTTGGATTTTGTATAAAATCTTCTGAAAAGGTTTTGGTGAAGTTTTGAAATCAATTTGGTGTTTGAATCAATTGATTTGATTAAAAACATAAAATAGAAACATAAAAAGAAAAAAGAATAAGAAGGAAAAAAACTCTACCATCTAAACCAACTCGGCCCAGCACCCCCAGCCCACTAAGCCCACCCGGCTTCCCCCTCTCCCCCTATGTTTCTTTTCTCACCACGTTGAGCCCGCACCCTCATGCTGACGATCTGGCCCCACCGCCACGTCACCATCGTCGTCCCCAAATCAACGCGTGCAGACCCGCTCCTCCCTGGCCGTTACCTCGCGAATGAATTCGCGCTAATTCGCTTGATTGCCGGCGTGATTGCCCTCCCTCAACCCCGCTACTTATTCCCCACTGCCCCCTCTCCGTTTCCCCTCACACAGCAACCCCAGAGAGCCGCCAGGCTCTGTGAATTTCTGTGTGAGACCGCCGCCATCCTGACGCACTCGGCGATGATTCCAGTGAGCACAGACCACCCCTTGCCCTCTGGTTTGCTATGTTGCATTCGTCGTCTTCGGTCGCATCTGCTAACCCTCTCCACTTGCTTGCTCGTGGCCCAAAAGCTCGCCTCCGTCTTCGTCTATAAGCACTCGATGGAGAGCGCGAGTCTGATGAGGAATCCCAGCCGAACCCGTGCGCCCCTTCCTCTACTACGACCTCCACTGCAACTGCCTCACCCTCACGACCTCGTTAACGCCCCTACACCCTCCCCTCACCTCACCTCCTAGCACCGTCGATGCGCCGTCACCAGATGCGCCGCCGCCGCACCTCGCCATCAGCGCCGCCAACCCTTGGTCACCTGCTTAGATCCACTGGATCTAGATCATGCGGCTAGGATTAGAAGTTAGGGCGAAGAGGTACTGGCCGATCTGGACCGCACGATATGAATTAGATCCAACGACTCAAGTGCCTGATCCGCGCGAAGTAGTACCAGCCAGTGGGATTGCGCCATGTGGCCAGGTGTTCTGTTTAAAATCCAAAAAATGTTTATTAGATGATTAAACTTACAAATTCTATAAATTTTGATCCACAAATCATAAAAATGCAAATTTGGGGTCTTTGGATTCGGAAAATTGTGAACTACACTACTGTAACCTCCTTTTGTCCAAAAGATTCTGTAAAAACTGATTTTTAGGAAGAACCTTTTGTGGAGTATTTTGAGTCTAAAAATTGTTGTAAAAATTATTTTTGAGTGAACCCCTTTGCAAATGGTTGTATATTGAACCCTCTGACCATAAGCATTAACATTTGAAATTCAACATATAATTTGTTGGCACTAGAAAATATCCCATTGAATAAAGCTTTTCTAGTAAAAGAAATAATTTAAATAACCAAATTGCACTAACTTGGTTCCAATTGGAATTCCACCTTTTTAAAAGGACCAGTAGATGTTTCTAGTGTTCAGATCCTTGCTATAACAATTTCTAAAAAAAATGATCATGCTGCATGCTTGCATGCATTTCATTGTTTTTTGTGATTGTTTTGTTATTTTGTGTTGTAGTTTTAAGTGTGTGATTTTTTCTCGAATTTACTGTTGTAGATTTTGAGGAGTGTGCTATTTGTAAGATCAAGGCGAGTACCTAAAAAATCTACTATAAAGGCAAGTGATACTTTTGTCATCAAAAGTCCTATCTTTTCTATATTGCATTAGTGATTTTTTTGTAGTGTGCATGATAGGAATATTATGTATATTTCTATGCTATGATAATCCTATGGTATTTAACTTGGTAGTATTTCCTAAAGATAGGATACATCATAAGTTTAGAATGCTTAGTCTTTCTATAGAAGCGTGGGTCGAAATCATGATACGATGTATTATGAAAATATGAGTATTTTTGGATTAATAAAAACAACTGATGTTAATGAAACACCTGGGTGGAAATGGGACTTGTTTGGATTGTGTTGAGTGGTTACCCAGGGCCCATTTCTATGGTTTACCTTGGTGTATCACACTTGTGGATGGCCACCCAGGAACAAAGATATTTGAGATGTTCTTGTCGCGAAAGCTTCTAGTGCAGCCACATGGCATATGGGCTCTGCTAGACGAACAGAAGGTGGTAGTGATGATAGGATTGAACGCATCCGTGGTGGTATGAGGGATTGCTTCTGAAAAGTCTCGTCTCGATGCATGTCGAGTATTGTGGGGAAAGTGCACCACCTCTCGAGAGGGTAAAACTAAGTACTTAGCCGTGTCTCCAGCTATGGACTATTTTTGAGCATCAAGACAATGAACCGGAATCAAGAATTTCATCATTATAATTTATCTAAGTTAACCTTTTTGGGTGAACAAGGGAAGCAACTGGAGGGTATCCAGTGTTCCATGTTTGATGAAGTGTTGATGAAAAAGAGAAAAACTATTTTACAAAGGATAGGGAAAACTTACTTTGTGCAAAGGCCAGCCAAAACTCCAATCATCCATATCTTCATGTAGATGTTAGGTTTTCTATATCAACATGGTATCACTTGACAATAGAATTCAAATGTATCGACCCTTGTGGTTGTAACTTATGACGTTGCAGGATTACTTGATGATAGTGAAGTTTGGTGAGTAGGGATTATGAGTCTGCAACCAACATGTTTGCGTGTGGCACATGAAGATGAAGGACCAAATGCTTTATAGTTATATCTGCTGCTTTGTAATAAGATAGCCATATGAGCTATGTAAGTTGTAATGAACCATTTTATTCCTGGATATGAGATGTAATATGACCTTTATTTCTTGATATTACATCTTCACTATGGGTGCTAGCTATTCGATCCAGGGACTAGCACTATAAATACATGGACTTGTACCTTATTGGGTCCAGTCCTCTACACGCCTAGGACGCTAGCCTAAACCATGCCTAATCAAGGTGGAAACTTGCAACATCACCATAGTGAGCAATCTATGAAGCATCCTCAGAAAAAATATACAGAAAAAGAGAGAAGACAAAAAAATATATATGTACCATTCTTATGGTAAATAAAGGATCGCTGACATGCTCATTGTCTGTTGCCTTGTCATTTTGATATGGGATAGCTCGGGGTACCTCATTGGCGGTTCTCTATGATACACATATATTTACAATGACAAGAACTTACCGGTAACTAAAGTTGAGTAGCATGAGGAGCATCCCTCGTACTCAAGGGACATGAGATTGCCAACTTATATTTTGTCAAGCATATACTCCATCTTTGTTCACTTTAACCTTAATCACCTCAAGATGCTTATGACAGGGGCAATGAGACCTCAAAGCTAGTAAGTACCATAATGTAACATCCCATATTTTATATTAGGATGTTATTAGTTCCATGCATCATCCTTGCATCATTGCATTCTACAAATGAATTATTTACAAGAAATCCTAAACAATAAAACCTAGCAAAACCCTAATAGTGTTTGCCATATGTAAGCATTATTGTAGTGGTCAAGTTTGACCCTTCTAAAAACCTTTAAAACATTAAACTATGGCCCTATGTTGACCACCTTAATTTTATAAAAATTTAGAAACAATTTTCATCAAGTTTGGACTTAGTATGCAAAAGTTATTTAGGTTTTGCTAAATCAGAAATTGATAAATGATAAAAGAAAAAAAAGGGGCAGCAGCTAACCTAGCTGGGCCGACTCGCCAGCCCACCGCCCCAAGGTCAGCCTAGTTACCGCTTGCTCATTACCCACTTCTCCCCTCCGCCACCTACAACCAGACCCCACCTGTCATCCCTCTCCTCTCCCCCAACGAGAACGGGACAGAGACCTCGTCGGCCACGTTCCTCCGCCCTCCGTGTCCGGCCAGGACTCTCCCCCCAGGCCGTGTATATATACTCAGCCGCGCGACCCTCCCCTCCGTTCCCAAGCTCGCGAAACCCTAGCCCTCCCTCGGTTCCGCTGGTTCAAGCCGCCGCCGACCAGGTGAGTTGGAGTCGATGTCAGGAGCCTCCCCTCTCCCTATCCTTCTCCCTGGGATGACCCCTACGCTCGACCGTTTCGTCTCACCTTCCTTGCCCAATGTTTACCGCAGCGTGCCATCGCCAATTTCTCGCCGGAGCTGCGGGAGAGGCGCTACCACCGCCACCGTTAGAGGAAGAGAAGGCCGAAATCGAGGCAACAGACGGGACCGCGAGGAGGAGACGATCACCCGTGGCAGCTTCTCCTTCCTCGAAGAGCACCAGAGCGCCGCCGCCGTCGCCACCGACACCGCCGCCGCTCACCGCCACCGTCATCGCAATAGTAAGTCGCCGCACCCACCTCCTCCGTTCGATCTTCAATCTGTGGCTCGGATTAGAAGTAGACCAAGAAGGGTATCGCCAATCTGCCACCACGCTGCGTACGCATCGCCGCCAGATTGCAGCTGCATCACCCCCACATTGCCGATCAAGTCGACACTTGGCTGGCGAGTTAATAAGTCAGGGTTAGATCTGTTTGCACATTTAGGTTAAAAACTTGAGAAATTCATATAAAATTGAATCCTTGGCCAATTTTAGATTATAATATACCGTTGGATTCCTAATTTTATGTAGAATCCAGATCTGCAATAATATTCCAAGTTTTCAGTAATGTTTTAGGTGCAGGCTTTAATCATTAGATTAGAGTGTTTATTCTATAGAAAAATAATTAAAATTCTGTTTAATTGATTCTTGTTGCAATAACTTTGTTTCCACAATGCCTACTGGACAAAATTATAAAACCTTACTTAAGATCATTAGATCTAGTATGGGTCTAATTAGATGGTTTGATCTCGTTTTAACCCTAGGAATTGTTTTAGTGACTTAATTAGATCTAAACCTTTGGGAAATCAATCCTAGTGACACCCTTACACTATCACAACACAATCTTGCTGCCTTGGTCAATTTAGAAGAACCAACCTTGCATAAAATACCATGTTGCATGCATGCATGATTTCCTCTGTGATATGTTTTGAGCAAGTTGTGATCAGATCTATGTTTGTGATTCGTTAGGTTGTTCGGAGTGCGCTAAGGAGTGCTATTGTGTAGAGTGCTGCTCGGATCAAGGCAAGTTACACCACTTGTTCATAACTTTTGTCCCAGTTTTGATTCTATGCATGTGATCTTCAAAATTCTGTAGTACGCATGTGTAGGATGTTCTAGTAGAATTTCCCTTAGTATTATTTTGCAAGTGCGATTTTTGTAGTATGCCATGAGTAGCTCTATACTTAGGATTTTCCCTCCTAATAGGTTACCCCTGTTTTGCTAAGTATTGCTTGCTATGCTATATATACAAAGTACCGTTGGGGGGTTCGAAAGACAAAGAATTTTTCTAAGTATAAAGGCTCTCTAGAGCAAACTTTTCTTCTCAAATCCACTTCAAAATAAAAATAAGTTTTCTTCTGGGCGGAATGGTTGTCGGGACAACAAGTGAGATTTTGGTGGAGGACGGCCGCCCAGGAATCAAAGAAGTCTGCCATGTTTCAGAATTCAGAAGCTTCCAGTGCAACCACAATACATTATGGGCTCTGTCTTGGCCTAGTACTTAGTGGGAAACCTCACCTGGGTACCAACATTTGGAGGTTCTTGGCACGGTTGGATCCGGAAGGTAGAGGGGCTACTAAGGGAAAGCCTCGCCATGGTCTTGTCTGTAAAAGGACTTGATCGTGGATTGTGGGTAAAGTGCACAAACTCTCGAGAGTATTGCAATCTGATCGATCAGCCGTGTTCACGGTAACAGAACAACATTGAGCATCTGAAGGATGGAGCCTCTGAAGGATCTTCCTCTCGCTTTTCCGAAAAAAAGTTTTAAAACCCCATGGCGTGAGTAATATCGCCAATGGGTGGGATTTTGGGGAACTTGGTGTGTAATATCCAAGTGTCACTTGGTGCGTAATATCCAAGTGTTTGGTTGTTTGGACACTTGGTGCGTAATATCCTCATGTGCCACTCGACCTTATTTTAACTAAGCAAATGTTTACGAAGTAGGACAATCTTCTCTTCTTCTCTCTACTTAAGAAAACTAGCTTTGAGCAAATGAACTCTACAGCCTATACCAGCCTTGCATGTAGAGATAGTCTTTTATCTCCTTGGTGTAATTTGCCAATACATTCAAAGTATTGACCCAACTTGTTGGCTGCACGTTTTATGTTCAGAATCCGAAGATTGAAAGGTTCGTAGGGATCGCGAGTCTACACTCGACAAGCCTGGGGCGTTGATGGACTCAAGTTGCTTTTATGTTTCCGCTGTTATTTGAGCTAGCCTTATGCTAAGAAAATTTTGTAATAAATTCATACTCTGGATTCTCCGTGTAATAAAGACTTGTGTTTTACATGATATTTCATCGACTGTGAGTGCTAGCTATTGATCCAGGGACTAGCATGTTAATCACAGGGACTTAGGATCCTTATCGATCCGAGGTCACTACAGATGGTATCAGAGCACATCGTTGCCTGTAGGACGTGACCCTAGGATTGGAACCACCTCTAACTTTTGCGCCTTACTTGCTTTTCTACTAAGTTATTTTCCGCACTTCTAGTATCTGCTTTCCTCTACTTGTTTAAGTATCTAACCTTCATTCTTCTAACTTAAAGATGACAAGCTTCCTCTACGACACCGTCGCGGACATCGAGCCCCTTCGCTTTGGTGGATGCCTCATGGATCTACTCACACGTTTGGACCTTCCTCTCCCAACAATCCAGGGGAGCACAATGAAGAAACTCCTCAAGGACGGCTGTTGGGGAGTCAAGGTCATCCAGCCAGGAAAAGAGCGAGGCAAGAACCCGGAGGAAGACATAGCAATCCACATTGTTAGCGATTCCAAGGAGAAGGCCCTTAGCATTAGCTTGCAGCAACTCATTGGTCGCCTATGTGGACGTCATCATGAAGCTCTCCAAGGACACTGCGGCGGCCTCTTTGGAAGACGAGATGAGGAAGGAATTCCCATGGAGTTAACCTTTGAGGAAAGAACTTCTACCAAGCGCCGAAGAACACAATATCAAGACTTGGAGTGCCACATCCATGACCTTGAAAAGGGTACCTTCCTCGAGATGTTGAAGAACGACGAGCTATGCGCCCTCATCAAGGAGAAGGAAGAAATGATCAAGCAGCAGGAGGAGGCAATGAAGTTCCAAGAGATAAAATTCCAGGACCAAGAGAAGAAGTTCGCTAACCAAGAGAAGAGAGTGATAAATAAAAACAAGAGAATTAGGGAACTCAAACAACAAATCGATGGAGCTGAAGTGCAAACTGAAGGCCTTTGCAAGATAATCAATGATGTGCGTGCTTCCAAGAGGGACTTGGCAAAGCCACTTGAAACCGCGAAGAAGTCAAGCCTAGTGGAGGAGCTACAAAGCGAGAAGGAGGGACTTCAGGAGTAGCTAGAAGCCACCACCAAGAAGCTGCAAGATGAGATCAAGAACCTCCAAGAGAAGCTTGAAGCCACCACGAAGGAGATGGAGTTGTACAAGACAACCTTAGAGTAGGAAGGCTACTCGTTCGAGGACGAGGAAGAGGAAGGCGTGGAAGATGTGTAATAGTTGGACCACCTTTAATCCTATAGTAGAACGTTATTCGCAATTGTAATAAATACCAAGACAAGTCTCGTTTAGTTAAACTTGGTTGTTTTCTGTGTTAAGCTGTGTTGTTATGTCTTGTGTGCCCTGTGTGCTTGGTGTGTTTTCATAAGGGTAGGAGTTTACTACTTAGTCTTTCTGTCTATTTATTAACTATTCTCTTAAACCCGACAGATGCCGCCAAGACGTGCGAACTCCGAAATCCCTCCAGAAATAGCACAACTTTTGGCCACTCAGAACCAGCTGATCCAACTGCTCACTCAGAACATGCAAAACAACAACAACAACCCGCCACCACCACCACCTCCGCCACCACCTCAACAGGATCGCTTGACTTGGTTTTTGAGGCTGAACCCACCTACCTTCACTAGCAGCACTGAACCAATCATCGCTGATGACTGGCTGCGTACGATCAACAAGAAGCTAGACACCGTGCAAGCTTTCGGAGCCGACAGGGTGCGTTATGCCGCACACCAGCTTGAAGGACCTGCTGCAGAATGGTGGGATAATTACAAAGTCACCCACCCAGATATTGATGCTATCACTTGGGAACAGTTTGAGTTAGCTTTTCGCACTCATCATGTGGCTGCTGGTGTCATGACTCTGAAGAGGCGTGAGTTTCGCGACCTACACCAGCTGCATCGTTCTGTCATCGAGTATGGTGAGCTTTTCAACAAGCTAGCCCGTTATGCATCCGACGATGTTTCCACTGATGCCAAGAGACAGGAGGAGTTCCTAAGAGGACTCAATGATGAGATATCCATTCAGCTTGTGGCTCAGAAATTTGACAACTTTCAGGAACTCCTGGACAGAGCCATTGTGGTTGAATCAAAGAGGAAGAGCATAGAAAACCGCAAGAGGAAGTCTAACCCTCACAAGCATTCTGTTCCGTACCAGAAGCAGCGCAATTCCTCACCACCACCTTATAACAATAATGGCCACAACCATAACGGTCATAACCATAGTGGCCACAAACACAATGGGCATAAAAACCGCAATGGGAATGGCAGCAATGGAAAGGATCTCAGTGAGGTGACATGCTTTAAGTGCAACAGGACAGGGCACTATGCAACATCTTGCCCCGAGAAGAAGAATTGCAATGGCAATGGGAATGGAAATGGACACAGCCATGGCAATGGAAACGGGAAGAAGCCAAATCCGTTTGTCAAAGCCACGGTAAATCATGTTTCTATGGAGGATGCTTGTGATGCGCCAGACTCTGTGATTGGTAAGTTCAAACTCAATTCTATTCCTGCAGTTGTTCTTTTTGATACTGGTGCATCGCATTCATTCATATCAAGGGTATTTGTGGATAGAGGCAAGATACCAATGGAGACTATAAACTTTCCTCTAAGGGTAAGTTCTCCTGGGGGAGAAATAGTGGCAAACTCCGGTTGCCGGGAATTAGAACTAAAGATTGGGACACACATCTTTCCCAGAAGTCTAGTAGTTCTAGAATCACAAGGATTAGACATCATCTTGGGTATGAATTGGATGACCGAATATGAAGGAGTCATAGATTGTGCCAAAAGAACTGTCATGCTCACCACACCGGAAGGGAAGAGAATTCGTATCAAGTCGAATTTCGCACTTAAAGAAGTCATGGTGAACTCTCTTAAGGGGGTTAGCTTTGAGGAGGTACCTATTGTAAAAGAATACCCGGATGTTTTCCCAGAAGAGCTACCCGGAATGCCACCCGACCGTGATATCGAGTTCCTCATTGACTTAATGCCAGGCACGGGGCCGATAGCTAAGATACCATACAAGATGGACGTGGACGAGTTAAAGGAACTCAAGAAACAGCTTAGGGAACAATTGGACAAGGGGTTCATCCAACCCAGCGCGTCATCTTGGGGAGCACCCGTCCTATTTGTGGAAAAGAAGGATACGACCAAGAGGCTGGTTGTGGACTACCGCTTGCTGAACAAAGTGACGATCAAAAATATGTATCCTCTACCCAACATCAATGACTTGTTTGACCAGTTAAAGGGAGCCAGTGTGTTCTCAAAGATCGATCTGCGATCAGGCTACTTTTAGCTAAAGATTCGAGAACAGGATGTCCCCAAAACAGCATTCACCACAAGATACAGATTGTATGAGTACACCGTAATGTCATTTGGTCTAACCAATGCCCCAGCATACTTCATGACCATGATGAACAAAGTGTTCATGGAATATTTGGACAAATTTATCGTGGTATTCATAGATGACATACTCATATACTCTAAGGATGAGAAGGAACATGAGAAACATCTACGCCTTATTATGGAGAAACTAAGAGAACACAAGTTGTATGCCAAATTCAGCAAGTGCGAGTTCTAGTTAAAGGAAGTGGGATTTCTTGGTCATGTTGTGTTGGCAAAAGGAGTTGCCGTAGATCCTAGTAAGGTAGCTTTCGTGACGGAATGGGAGTCACCCAAGAATGTGGGAGATATTAGGAGTTTCTTGGGCCTCGCAGGATATTATCGGAGATTCATTGAAAACTTCTCCAAAATAGCAAAACCCATGACGGAACTATTAAATAAGGAGAAGAAGTTCCTATGGACCGAGGCATGTGAAGCAAGTTTTCAAGAGTTGAAGAAATGCCTTGTAACGGCACCAGTTTTGTGTCTGCGTGATATCCAGAAGGATTTCCAAGTCTATTGTGACGCTTCTCGACAAGGACTTGGAAGTGTATTGATGCAGGATGGGAAGGTGGTATCCTATGCCTCCTGACAACTTAAGAACCACGAACACAACTACCCCACACATGATTTGGAACTTGCGTCTGTGGTTCATGCACTCAAGGTATGGAGACACTACCTCATGGGCAAACACTGTCATGTATTCACAGATCATAAAAGTTTGAAGTACATCTTCACCCAAAAGGAGTTGAATATGAGACAAATAAGATGGCCTGAACTAATTAAGGATTATGACTTGGACTTACAATACCATCCCGGAAAGGCAAACGTGGTGGCTGATGCCTTAAGTCGTAAAGTGTATGTGAATGGACTTACCGCAGGGGAACTTCCAGAGGATTTATGCAAACAATTCAGGGATCTCAGGCTAGAGATAGTTCCGAAAGGGCACGTAGCGACTATGGAAATAGTGTCCACCTTCCAAGAGAGAATAAAGGAAGCACAGAAGGGAGATAAAGAGTTGGAAGAAATAAGAATCAGGATAAGTGAAGGAAAGACTAAAGAATTTCGTTTGGATGAACAAGGAACCCTCTGGTATGGGAAGCGTTTGTGCGTTCCCAACGACCCTGAAATTAGGAAGATGATTTTACAAGAAGCTCATGATTTGCCATACTCAATTCATCCAGGTAACACGAAGATGTACATGGATGTGAAGGATAAATTCTGGTGGAATAACCTAAAGAGAGATATTTCAGAGTATATTTCTCTGTGTGATGTATGCAATAGAGTTAAAGCCGAGCATCAGAAACCGGCAGGACTACTCCAACCACTACCTATACCCGACTGGAAATGGGTCAAGGTAGGCATGGATTTCATCACGGGGTTGCCTCGGACTCGTTCTGGATTCGATTCTATCTGGGTAGTGGTGGACCACTTCACCAAGGTGGCTCACTTCATCCCCGTAAAGACCACATATACAAGTGCTAAGCTTGCTAAGATATACATGTCAAGGATTGTAAGCCTACATGGTGTTCCCAAGGGAATTGTGTCAGACAGAGGCACCCAGTTTATTTAAAAGTTTTGGCGAGAACTACATGAGTCTCTTGGGACCCGACTAGAATTCAGTACTGCCTTCCACCCTCAGACAGATGGCCAAACAGAAAGGGTGAATCAAATTCTGGAAGATATGTTGAGAGCTTGCGCTCTAAACTATGGGTCTAGTTGGGACGATAACTTGCCGTATGCTGAGTTCTCATACAACAACAGCTACCAGACAAGTATCAAGATGGCTCCGTTTGAAGTTCTATATGGCAGGAAGTGTAGGACTCCATTGCTATGGAATGGAGTTGGTGAACGCAGTCTTTTTGGACCTGACTTGATAAAGGATGCCAAAGAAAAGGTACGACAGATTCAGGATAGGCTAAAGGTAGCCCAATCCCGACAGAAGAGTTACGCTGATTCCAAGCGCAGAGATGTGGCTTATGAAATAGGGGACCGTGCGTATCTTCGAGTTTCACCCCTACGAGGAGTTAAGAGGTTCGGAATCAAGGGAATGTTAGCCCCATGATTCATAGGACCATATAAGGTTCTGGCCCGTAGAGGAGAAGTTGCTTATCAGTTGGAGTTACCGGAAGGACTGACTGTTCATGATGTGTTTCATGTGTCACAACTAAAGAAGTGTCACCCGGAGATGGCTGAAACACCGCTAACAGACACCGTTCCCCTAGATGAGGTTCAATTGGAGAATGACCTTACCTATGAGGAAAAACCCATCAAGATACTGGAAACAGCCGAAAGGATTACCCGCACCAAGACTATAAGATTCTGCAAAGTACAATGGAACCACCACTCCGAGGAAGAAGCTACGTGGGAGCGTGAAGAAGACATGAGGGCAGAGCACCCACACCTATTTGCTAGCCAACCCGAATCTCGGGGACGAGATTCCTCTTAAGGGGGGTAGGTTTGTAACATCCTAGATTTTATATTAGGATGTTATTAGTTCCATGCATCATCCTTGCATCATTGCATTCTACAAATGAATTTTTTACAAGAAATCCTAAACACCTAAACCTAGCAAAACCCTAATAGTCTTTGCCATATGTAAGCATTATTGTAGTGGTCAAGTTTGACCCTTCTAAAAACCTTTAAAACATTAAACTATGGCCCTATGTTGACCACCTTAATTTTATAAAAATTTAGAAACAATTTTCATCAAGTTTGGACTTAGTATGCAAAAGTTATTTAGGTTTTGCTAAATCAGAAATTGATAAATGATAAAAGAAAAAAAAGGGGTAGCAGCTAACCTAGCTGGGCCGGCTCGCCAGCCCACCCTGCCCCCAGCACCCGCGCGTCAGCTAGTTGCCCGCGCCGCATCGGCCCACTTCTCCCCTCCGCCAGCAACAACCAGACCCCACCTGTCATCCCTCTCCTCTCCCCCAACGAGAACGGGACAGAGACCCCGTCGGCCACGTTCCTCCGCCCTCCGTGTCCGGCCAGGACTCTCCCCCCAGGCCGTGTATATATACTCAGCCGCGCGACCCTCCCCTCCGTTCCCAAGCTCGCGAAACCCTAGCCCTCCCTCGGTTCCGCTGGTTCAAGCCGCCGCCGACCAGGTGAGTTGGAGTCGATGCCAGGAGCCTCCCCTCTCCCTGTCCTTCTCCCTGGGATGACCCCTACGCTCGACCGTTTCGTCTCACCTTCCTTGCCCAATGTTTACCGCAGCGTGCCATCGCCAATTGCTCGCCGGAGCTGCGGGAGAGGCGCTACCACCGCCACCATTAGAGGAAGAGAAGGCCGAAATTGAGGCAACAGACGGGACCGCGAGGAGGAGACGATCACTCGTGGCAGCTTCTCCTTCCTCGAAGAGCACCAGAGCGCCGCCGCCGTCGCCACCGCCGCGCTCACCGCCACCGTCATCATAGCGATAAGTCGCGCCCACCTCCTCCGTTCGATCTTCAATCTGTGGCTCGGATTAGAAGTAGACCCGAAGGGGTATGCGCCAATCACACGCCGCCGCGTGGCCGCCACGTCAGTTCGTCGCATCAGCGCACTGCGTCACCCCCCCTCCCCCGTTGCCAGCTGGGCCGATCAGAAGCTGACACTTGGCGAGTTAATAAGTCAGGGTTAGATCTGTTTGAACATTTAGGTTAAACTTGCGAAATTCATATAAAATTGAATCTTTGGCCAATTTTAGCTTATAATATAACGTTGGATTCCTAATTTTATGTAGAATCCAGATCTGCAATAATATTCCATGTTTTCAGTAATGTTTTAGGTGTAGGTGTTAATCATTAGATTAGAGTGTTTATTCTATAGAAAAATAATTAAAATTCTGTTTAATTGATTCTTGTTGGAATAACTTTGTTTCCACAATGCCTACTGGACAAAATTATAAAACCTTACTTAATATCATTAGATCTAGTATGGGGCTAATTAGATGGTTTGATCTCGTTTTAACCCTAGGAATTGTTTTAGTGACTCAATTAGATCTAAACCTTTGGGAAATCAATCCTAGTGACACCCTTACACTATCACAACACAATCTTGCTACCTTGGTCAATTTAGAAGAACCAACCTTGCATAAAATACCATGTTGCATGCATGCATGATTTCCTCTATGATATGTTTTGAGCAAGTTGTGATCAGATCTATGTTTGTGATTCGTTAGGTTGTTCGGAGTGCGCTAAGGAGTGCTATTGTGTAGAGTGCTGCTCGGATCAAGGCAAGTTACACCACTTGTTCATAACTTTTGTCCCAGTTTTGATTCTATGCATGTGATCTTCAAAATTCTGTAGTATGCATGTGTAGGATGTTCTAGTAGAATTTTTCCTTAGTATTATTTTGCAAGTGCGATTTTTGTAGTATGCCATGAGTAGCTCTATACTTAGGATTTTCCCTCCTAATAGGTTACCCCTGTTTTGCTAAGTATTGCTTGCTATGCTATATATACAAAGTACCGTTGGGGGGTTCGAAAGACAAAGAATTTTTCTAAGTATAAAGGCTCTCTAGAGCAAACTTTTCTTCTCAAATCCACTTCAAAATAAAAATAAGTTTTCTTCTGGTCGGAATGGTTGTTGGGACAACGAGTGAGATTTTGGTGGAGGACGGCCGCCTAGGAATCAAAGAAGTCTGCCATGTTTCAGAATTCAGAAGCTTCCAGTGCAACCACAATACATTATGGGCTCTGTCTTGGCCTAGTACTTAGTGGGAAACCTCACCTGGGTACCAACATTTGGAGGTTCTTTGCACGGTTGGATCCGGAAGGTAGAGGGGCTACAAAGGGAAAGCCTCGCCATGGTCTTGTCTGTAAAAGGACTTGATCGTGGATTGTGGGTAAAGTGCACAAACTCTCGAGAGTATTGCAATCTGATCCATCAGCCGTGTTCACGGTAACAGAACAACATTGAGCATCTGAAGGATGGAGCCTCTGAAGGATCTTCCTCTCTCTTTTCTGAAACAAAGTTTTAAAACCCCATGGCGTGAGTAATATCGCCAATGGGTGGGATTTTGGGGAACTTGGTGTGTAATATCCAAGTATCACTTGGTGCGTAATATCCAAGTGTTTGGTTGTTTGGACACTTGGTGCGTAATATCCTCGTGTGCCACTCGACCTTATTTTAACTAAGCAAATGTTTACAAAGTAGGACAATCTTCTCTTCTTCTCTCTACTTAAGAAAACTAGCTTTGAGCAAATGAACTCTACAGCCTATACCAACCTTGCATGTAGAGATAGTCTTTTCTCTCCTTGGTGTAATTTGCCAATACATTCAAAGTATTGACCCAACTTGTTGGCTGCATGTTTTATGTGCAGAATCCGAAGATTGAAAGGTGCGTAGGGATCGCGAGTCTACACTCGACAAGACTGGGGCATTGATGGACTCAAGCTGCTTTTATGTTTCCGCTGTTATTTGAGCTAGCCTTATGCTAAGCAAATTTTGTAATAAATTCATACTCTGGATTCTCCGTGTAATAAAGACTTTGTGTTTTACATGATATTTCATCGAATGTGAGTGCTAGCTATTGATCCACGGGGACTTAGGATCCTTATCGATCCGAGGTCACTACACATAATCTTTTGGAAGCTCTTTATGAAACTTGAAATCCCTGCTTCCCTCTGCGAAGGGCCTTTCTTTTACTTCTTAGTTGAGTCAGTAAACCTATTCCTTTCTATCTCCAGCAAGCATTTGAGTTGTAGTGTTTCAATCATTCATATGATGATTTATTCAATCATGTTGCTTATTTTCTTTTTTTGCACAAAATTCTAATCTGAATGAATATTACTTTGAAAGTCATCATTATGAAAAGCTTTTAGGTGTGAGCAAAAAGACTCGTGCTATAAACTTCATTACAAAAGCTTTGCTTGAAAACTAAGTATGATTTGTCAACTATTCTTTGACCAAGAAGAAAGTTTGCCATTACCAATTATGATTTGTCTTTATGCATCTCTATTGTTACTCCCATACTCATTGCAAGTTAAGTTATATAATGGTGAGTTGCTTTTTTTATGAGTTGTGTATTGGTGAACGTGATGCTTCTTGTCCGTATTCTTTTTTATCGACACTTCACTCCATAAACCTGTGGGCATGTTTACTGAGCTCAGTTTTCGCTTGGGCACAAGCAAGGTCTAAGCTTGGGGGAGTTGATATGTCCATTTTGCATCACTATTATATATCATAATTTACTACTATTCATTGATATATTTCATATTAAGAGGTGATACTTATGTTGTTTCATCTATTTTTGCATGTTGGTTGACTTTTGGAGGATGGACTGCCAGAGTCAGGATTCGGATGGAAAAAGTGGTGTCTAGATGCAATTTTTGTGAAGATCAGAAAATACACGCAAAATCCTATTTTTCTAGAAGATGAAGGAAGCCAGAAGGGGAGGCATAGATGGGCCATAGGGGTCCCACACACCCCCATGCGCGAGCCACCCTGGGCCGCGCCACAAGGGGGTGTGGCCACCCTGGCCCACCTCTTGCTTCGCCCTTTAGCCTATATATTCTCCTCGAAACCCTAATATGAGGAGAGCGACCACAGAAATATTCCGCCGCCTCTACGGGGCGGAAAATTTAGAGAGAGAAAGAGCTCTCCGGCAGGCATATTTCTACCGGGGAATTTCCTTCCCGAAGAGGGGAGATCATCGCCATCAACACCGTCATTAAGATAGACTTCATCGGGATCATCATCGTCATCATCCTCACCACCATCTCCACCAGCACCACTCCATCCCGCTATAACAATTGGGTTGAATCTTGCATAGTTCTTAGGGGAAACTTTCCCGATGTTGATTACTTTTGTAGTTGATGGTTGTGAGTGGAACCATTGAATTATTGTCTATGTTCAGATTGTTATTCATCATTATATCATCTCTGATCTTGACCATATGATGTCTCGTTAATATTTCGTTTCATTCTTGAGGACATGGGAGAAGTCATGTTATTAGTAGTGGAATTGTGTTGAGGTATTATTCAATGGTTTGATATTTAAGTTGTGGTCCTATTCTTCCAGTGGTGTCATGTGAACGTAGAATACATGATACTTCACCATTTATGGGCCTAGGGGAATGCATTGTGTATTTGGCTACTAATTTTGGGGTTTCTGGAGTGAAAGAAACATGAACCCCCGTTAGGAAACCTTTACACAAGGGAGTGTAGGATCTCAGAGTTTAATGATGTGGTTAGGTTTTTATCTTAATTACTTTCTTGTAGTTGTGGATGCTTGCAAGGGGTTTAATCACAAGTATGTATTATTCCAAGTAAGGTTGGTACATTAGCATAGGTTCACCTACAAAACACGTATCAAACTAAAGAAGATTAATAAACTATATGAAGCGAAAGCACTTGACAGTATTCCCATGTGTCCTCGAGAACGTTTAGTCCTCATAAGTAATACAACCAGCTTGTCCTTTGATAAGAAAGGATTGGGCCACTTTCTGCAATTGTTTGCTCTCTTTATTTACTTGCACTTTATTTCTTTGCATTATCAAAAATTCCTAAAAATCCATTTGCTAAGTATTTACAGAGAATTACTGCTCCAAACCACTAGTCAACACCTTCTGCTCCTCATTGGGATCGACACTGCTATTTATCGAAAGTACTATGATACACCCCCTATACTTGTGGATCATCACATACCCCTTAAACTAGACTAGGAGTAGCTACCTATTTGTGACAAAAGCTACTTCCAAGTATAATATGCATGTTAATCCTCCAAAACATCCTTTGTGTTTAATTTAATGCTCATAAGAAACTAAGGTTTGGGGTGATACCACTACGAAGCTTTATGTGCTTCACATTTTATAAGTTGTTTGTTGGCAAAACCATGTTGTCATGGCAAAACCTTTCAATATTTGTTATTGAAATATCATGTTTGTTCTTGCTTTGTCCTGCACTACACACTAGAGTCAGCATAAGAAAAGAGAAAATTCTCCTAGGCCGCTATCCAAACCCATGAATGACATGGTGGAAACTTACAACATGACAATCAATGATGCTCTTTTCAAAAGAAATCTGTCGAGATGACTCATATGTCTGTTTTCCTTGTCTTCTAAAATGTGGAGATATGCCCCTTATGTAACAACCCTAGTTTTATTAAATAGTAATTATGGTTTTAATGTGCATTCATGAGCATAGTCATATAAAATGCATACAAGAAATAGATCAAACCCTAAACCCTAGTCCCCCCTCTCCCCTTGAAATCAATTCAAAAGGTTTTAAATATTTTTGAAAACCTACCAAAATGTGGAGCCCAATTGGTTATAAGGGCCCCTTAGTGTTTTCAGATATTTAATAAAAGTCTCTGTAATTTGAAATTATTCAAAACAAATTTGGATTTGAAATACAAAAGAGAGAAAAGAAAACAGAAATAGAAAAAGAATTTGCAAATAAAATAGTCTCTCTCTGGGCCACCAGCCCAGCAACCTTCCTCTGTCCTCTCCCCTTTCCTGTCGGCCACGCTTGTATAGCAACATGACTGGCCCAAAGACAGCACTTTGGCCTGTATCGCTTCGCCCTTGTCCCTTCGTCGTCTTCCTTCCCGACGCAAGAACCTCTCTGTCGTCGGCGCCACCGTTGATCTCCGCCGCCTAGGCTCCGCCGTCCGTCGTGCTGCAGGAGAGGATAAGACCCGCCGAGACCCTCTCTCTCGTCCTCATCTACTCCCCCTCTCTTCCAGATCTCTCTCTCACCCTTCTCTGCGAGGTGACCTAACCCTAGACGTCAGGCTCTGCCGTTTCACCGCCGTTCCGAGCCATCCCGTGGCCAGCCGATGGTGCCATGAGCTTCACCTCGCTTTCCTCTTCCTCCTTACCAGTAGAATTCATGAGGGGAGCCCTCAATCAACGCCCGTGACCCCGTCTTCCTCGCGGCCGACCGAGCTCCGCCGTGACATAGTCAACGGCTCCAACCTCGCCTCGACTCCCCGAACTCACTGTCATGCTCATGGTGAGCCTATGCACCTCCCCGTGCCCTCTGTGTCCTTCCTCTCGCTCTCTGGCATCTTCACCATGAGGACCCGCCGCCACCGCAGCAGTTTGTTGTCGGGTTATCGTCTCCGGTGACCAAATAGGAGCGGCGCCACCACCATCTGGTTCGTCTCGACGAGCTTGTTCCAACACGACCCCTCTCACAGCCCCGCACCTCCTCTCTCCCGCCCTGCAATCGATCTACGAGGAGCTCCATGGCTGACTTCAGCATGACGTCACCATGAGTCAATAATACCTATTTCTTTTATTTAATGTTTTGTAAATTCATTTCTGGAATTAATATATACCCCTGTGGGCCACCCTGTCAGGATTTTAATAATTTTGGAAAATGTTTTCTGAAATGATTAAACTTATGACATGTGGGCCCAAGTTGGAAAATAAATTAAATAATCCAAAAATGATTATAATTTCCTAAAATGATTTAAAATGGATTAAAATTGGGAAAAATCATAAATAATTCATTTTAAATCAGCAAAATACAAATAATATATCAAAATGTTCAGAAAAATGAGATATATCTATTAGAGCTATAATCATGCATTGGTAATCAACTTTCATAACAAGTTTAATTAGAGAACCAAATTAACCCCCATAGGTGATTCCGGAGTTTTCTAGAATTAGGGTTTGGACCCCTCAAACTCCGTTTAAAATGACTAAGCATGTTTAGGGTTTGAATTTCAATAACTTCTAAATTTTCATATCATCATCCTTGATTGAGCATTGCATAAATGCCATGTGTTGATTGTTTCCCTCTCTTTCCGGTGTTTGGTTCTTTTCCGGTAGAATATGATATCGGAATTGAGATCGAGATCGAAGGCCGAGATCAACACCGTTGAAGCTTGAAGACCAATACTTGGTCAACTACAACCAAGTCAAGTACCAGGTGTCTGGAACTCTACTTCCTGGATATCAACTGGCAAAGGCAAGCGAAGCCCCACACATACATATGAATCTTATGCTTTCAAAGTATTTCATTCTTTCCATGTGCATACGATTCCAAAGTCTTTTATCGATATATGGAGTAATCCTATCTGATGCATGTTACCTTTGAAGCCTATATTCCCTGATCCACTTCTCCTAGCATAACTAGGGTTTGTCTTGTGAAGCGTTGCTAGAGCTATTATCTATGTTGTGCTTAGCCATGCTTAGCTGCTTTGCTGGTCCATCCGGTTGATGAATCAGAGATGACGTGGTATGATCAGAGATGGATAATAAACATGCTAAGGCTTTTATGGGAGGCCACATGGGTTGTGGTTTTTGTAGTCCCATACTTTCCACCCTTAGGACCCGATGTTCTTGCCTCTTGAACCAAGACGAGCGTACAGCCACACAGGGGCCTGGAAACCCCCTCGACCAACTAACTTGCCGAGTAGATCCCATGAGTCACATAGTTCGGGCTTTCCATTCGACATACGCATCTTGGTTTTTCTTGAATGGAGGTGAAGAAGGTGCATTCATAACAGGTAGGTAAGTGTGGCCGGGAACAAGAGATGCCCGGCATCCGTAATCTTGAACCCTGTACACATCATTAGGGACCGGCTTCGGGAGTCAACCCATTACAGTGGCATCTCCCTAGTGCGTGACTCATGGTCTCGGCAAAAGAAAGGTAAAGGTCGTGTCTAACCACCCTTTGTCGGCCTTCCAAGGAAGTGGGCTTATCTAGTGGCATTAAGAGAAGGTTAGTACGTGTGGGTAAAGTTGTACACCACAGCAGGGTTATTAATCTTTCAAAAATCCGTGTCCACGGTTATGGACGACTTGGGAACGGACGTGAAGATCATAGAGAACTTGAAACTAATCGTAAAACTTGGCAAGTTAAGTAATGTGTGCTTAAGGATGCTTCCACGGGGATCGAGGGGGTGATCCTAGATGGGTTCAGCTGATAATGATTTGGTGGATATCCAAAGATGATCAAAGCTAGTGATATCGCTCTCTTATCTCCTTTTACAATATTCTGATTTGTCGAGATTCTTCTCCCTCTTGTCTTACAAACAAAAATGGCTTTATGCAAATTAACCCCACCAGCCATAAGTCTTGCGGAGTACACCCTCTACTCACCCTTGCTTCGTTGATACTTTTGCAGTAGATGAAGTATTACCATAGAAGATGAGTTCTTCACGGCATCGAAATCGACGAGTATTTTGGAGTTCCCAATCGGCAGTCTGGGATCTATGGATTGGACGTCATCGTTATGCTTCAGGCCTCTTAACCCATTTGTTAAGTTTGCTATGCTTAATAGCATAATTTGCCTTGAGGCCTCTTAACCCGTTACGGCGGCATCTCCCTAGTGCGTGGCTCATGGTATTGGCGAAAGCAAGGTAAAGGTCGTGTCTAACCACCCTCTGTCGGCCTTCCAAGGAAGAGGG
Organism: Avena insularis; assembly: GCA_023614405.1. Classification (NCBI taxonomy): domain Eukaryota; kingdom Viridiplantae; phylum Streptophyta; class Magnoliopsida; order Poales; family Poaceae; genus Avena; species Avena insularis. The sequence continues at coordinate 225,379,307 of CM042689.1, read as the reverse complement.
CTTATCTAGTGGCATTAAGAGATGGTTAGTATGTGTGGGTAAAGTTGTACACCCCTGCAGGGTTATTAATATTTTTGAAAAGCCGTGTCCGCGGTTATGGACGACTTGGGAACAGACGTGAAGATCGTAGAGAACTTGAACCTAATCGTAAAACTTGGCAAGTTAAGTAATGTGTGCTTAAGGATGCTTCCTCAGGGATCGAGGGGGTGATCCTAGATAAGTTCAGCTGATAATGATTTGGTGGATATAAAAAGATGATCAAAGCTAGTGATATCGCTCTCTTATCTCCTTTTACAATATTCTTATTAGTCGAGATTCTTCTCCCTCTTGTCTTACAAACAAAAATGGCTTTATGCAAATTAACCCCACCAGCCATAAGTCTTGCGGAGTACACCCTGTAATCACCCTTTCTTCCTTGATACTTTTGCAGCAGATTAAGTATTACCATAGAAGATGAGTTCTTCACGGCATCAACATCGACGAGTATTTTGGAGTTCCCAGTCGGCAGTCTAGGATCTATGGATTGGACGCCATCGTTATGCTTCAGGCCTCTTAGGCCATTTGTTAAGTTTGTTATGCTTAATAGCATAATTTTCCTTCCGTTGTTTAATGTTTGTGGTCAGTGACCTCTACCTATAATATTTTGGTTCTTTGCTCAGTTATGAGCTTGCTATAATAAATTTTGTGTCATAGGGTCACTGTTGTGTTACCGATTCTCTCTGTATGATTTCGAGATTTAGTTTAGGCTTATATCAGACAGAGGTCTGGGATTTGTCTAGCCTTAATCCCGGGGGTGTCACACCTTATGAAAATAATGCAAAATAAGCATGCTTCCTAGCTACCAAATGTATGTTGGGCGTATAGTCATGCAGGGGCATGAGGTACCATAGTGATGCCATTTTTTATGACAACCTATGCTATACAATGACATGTTGTAGTGTCAGTTCATTTGTAAAGGTGCATGAGACACTAAACTTGTAAAATGTTTCACACATGAACCATATGCAACTTTTGAAACTAAATCTACTTGGAACCCTATCCTTATTAGTATTGTTGACATGAACTACATAGTTCAAAACTTTATTTTACATTCTTTTCTTTATGGAGAGTTAACATATGTATTCAAGGCTTACTTTTGATACGAGATGCAAAACATCTCAAGGGAAGACATGAAACTAAGAAGTGAGTCTTCTAGTTAGGCATTAAACTAAGAAGTGGGCCCAAAAATAAAAGTAGAGGCATAAAACACCAATGTCGATGATAGGAAGAGTCTCTTATTCTATAGGTACATCAAAGTGTGGTTGAAGGTTTTTTTGTTCCTCATTTTTTTAGCACACCATTACTTATTGTTTAACATGTTTATAGATGTGCAAAAGATACAACTTGATAGTACACTTGATTTTCATGTTTCATTGAAAAGTTTGAACCTATGAACTCTGTATGATAATGAAAGAAGCAAAGTAACAAACTCCAAAGTCCATGTTTATTTTTATCACCTTTATGCTCGAGGACAGGCATAGGTGAAGCTTGGGGTTGTTGATGTATGTAAAATGCTTATATGAATTTTGTAATTTGTTGACATGTTTACCCACATATTTGCATCCTGTGTAATTTTATATCCATGTTTTACATTGATTTTGGGGGATTTACCAATAATCCCCTTTACTTTGGTTATAACTCTGTTTCGCACTATTTGGCAGAAAACACCTTCTGTTAGTATTTTTGCGATTCCACGAGCTAAGGGTCTCCAAAAAGGGCAAGGTCAGAGGCCACGGTTCACAAATTTTGAGACGCATCTAGTAGGCCAAAGGAGGACATCGTGAGCCCAATAGGATGGGAGAAAGCCCAGAGGACGCGCCTAGCAAGGGGGCTCCCTCCAAGGTGTTTTTCCCCTCGGCCATCTAATTTGACTCAATCTTTTGGGAAACGACTTGTTTTGACCTAAAAATGACTATATATACCCTGGGGAGGCCGTCCTCGACAGAGAGGGGGAGGAGATAGAAAACACCAATAGCAGAGTGTCTGATGGCCTCCGTCGGAGGAAGATTGGAGGGGGGACTGATGACCCACAAGTATAGGGGATCGGAACAGTCTTCGAGGGTAGTATTACCCAATTTATTGATTCGACACAAGGGGAGCCAAAGAATACTTATAAGCCTTAACAACTAAGTTATCAATTCAACTACACCTGGAAATATTCTTGCTCGCAGTATTTTATCAGTAGAAACAGTTTATAGTAGCAATAACAAAGCAACAGAAGCAGTAAAACAATAGCAATAGTAACAGTAGTATCATATAGTAGGATATGAGTGCGGTAGGCATAGGGATGGATGGACGGGCGTTGCATGGACAAGTCTAAACATGTAACTTCAAGATCTAGGGAAATTTTAGATAAATAAAATAAAGCATCCAAGTACCAAACAATCATAGGCATGTGTCCCATATATAGTCATACGTGCTCGCAATGAGAACTTAAACAACATCTTTTGTCCCACCAGCCTGTTGCAGCGGGGCGTCAAGGGAATCTACTCGCAATTAAGATACTCCTTTTAATAGATCACCAGAACAAAGAATTAACACATCGTGGAACACGTGATCCTCACATCACAGCCATCCCCTCCAGCTATCCCAATTTCTATCACTTCGGGGCCTTTGGATCCGGACAATGATATGTACACAACTTGCAGATAAGATCATAAACAATACTATCATCATGAATCAATAACACGTTCAGATCTGACATCATGGCACTCGGGCCCTAGTGACAGGCATTAAGCACAGCAAGTTGCAACGAAGTCAAATAGCACTAATAGAGATACTAGGCACCATGCCCTAACAATCTTATTCGATTACATGATAGAACTCATCCAATCCCTACCATCCCCATAGCCTACATCGAAGGATTACTCACTCATGGATGGTTGATGGAGAGGCGTTGTTGATGATGATGGCGATGACCCTCTCCAAAATCCCCATCCCGGCAGGGTGCCAGAACGGAGTTTCTGGTTCTGAATCGTGGTTTCTGGTGCTGGCGGCGCAACGAAACTCTTTCTGGAAAAATGTCGAACCCCCCCCTGAGTTTTTAGGTCAGAATGCAACTATAAGCGAAGAGGGAGGCTGAGGGGGTGCCTGAGGCGGACACACCCCCTCCAGGCGCGACCAAGCCCAGCCCGCGCAGCAGGGGGGTGTGGGCCCCTCAAATCCCCACTCCGTCTCGTATTTTGGCTCCGTGAGTCTTATGGTGAAATAGGATTTTTGGCATATTTTCCAGGATTTTTCCTGATAGTTGATTTTCTGCACAAAAACTAAACACCAAGGTAATTCTGCTGAAAACAGCGTTAGTCCGTGTTAGTTGTATCCAAATCACACAAGTTTAGAGGAGAAACAATAGCAAAAGTGTTAGGGAAAGTAGATACGTTTTGGACGTATCAACTCCCCCCAAGCTTAGCTTATTTCTTGTCCTCAAGCAATTCAGTTGAAAACTAAGTGCGATAAAAGAACTTTCACGAACACATTTGCTTCATATGATGTATATATTCTCAGCACATGAGTAGATACTTAGACAATTCATAATAAGGAGTATGAAACTAAGTCTACTCAATAGTCATTGCAAGCTATGAAGAGATACCAACTCAATAATAATAAGTAGCATGAAACATAAACATAAGCAACATTGCAATGCTCATAAGAAGGTATGATAGAGTGGTATCTCGCTTGCCTTTGATGGTGAAGCAAACATAAATGCCAAGGGACCTCTGAAGTTCAAGTGAAGACTAGAAGTAAAGATATCAAAGATACAAGCATCAAAGTCATGACATAATTAATCAAGTTTTGAGACAAGCACATTACACTAAGAATGACAACTATGCTCTCAAGAAGGTGCTCATAGAATAAGTGGTGACTCAACAAGGAAGTCAAAAGGTTTTGAAAAGTTTGAAATGCTTCCAAATGTTGAAAGTATGGTACTCATTCGCTTTGAGGTCTCATTGCCTCTATCATAGGCATATTTAGATGGTTAAGGTGAAAGTGAGGTCCAATATGAGTTATATGCTTGACAAACCATAAATTGGAAATCTCATGTCCCTTGAATACGAGGGCCTCTCCTCATGCTACTCAACTTTAGTTACCGGCAAGTTCTTGCGATAGTAAATACATGCATATCATAGAGAACCACCAACGAGGTACCCCTTGCACATAATACAGGAGCTATCCCATAATCAAAATGATAAGGCAAGCAGACAATAAGCATCTCAGCGATCTTTTTATTTGCTATTTGCATAGGTTTTTATTGAGGATGCTTCACAAATTGCTCATTATGGTTATGCTGCAAGATTCCACCATGATTAGGCATGGCTTAGGCTAGCGGCCCAGGCGTTTCTCTAACACACATATATATATAACTCCATGAACTTACAAGCTCCCCTTTTATTTCACACCGACGACATCCATAAACAAAAGAGCATGATATCAACTAGGTACAAAGTATAGGTGCAATGTTGAGAGCATTCCCCGTGAAAGCACGGTTCTGCTAACTCCCATGCTATAATTTGCAAGCATATAACTTTCATGGATAGTCACAATGGTTCAGGTTTATTAAGTGCAAGAAATAAAGTGTGCCGTCAAGTTCGTGAGAGCTTTACTAACTAACTTTCTCAAAACAAGCAAACATTTTATTTGGAAGAAAACAAGGCATAATGAATATGCGCGGAATAGGAAATGATGCCAGTAGGTAGGCATGGTGGACACTTTTGGCAATGTTGGTTTTGGGGAGTTGGAAACACGAGTAGAGATCATACTCAGTGCAAGTGAAGTCTAGCAATAGAGAGGGAGAGACAAACGAGAGAGCAATAACTATCATAATCATGCTTGCAACAAAACATGACTAATTATGGCATGAAAGTGATACATGAACTCTGAGGCAAAATAAATCATCGAGGCTTACTGACTATTGTTTAGTCATATGCATGCGTGAGCATGTGCCAAGTCGATTCAAATGAAACATTCAGAGGAGGATATCACAATATCATACCAAGTTATGAATAAAACAATGCAAGCAAACATTCATAAGACATGCTACAAACTGTTAGCAAGTTGTAGCTAATCATAAGAAAGCAAGAACTACTAAGCATCCATAAGTAGCATACACCTTACCTGAAAAGACTAAGCATGCCCACAATGATGAGTATATGTACAAAAAATAAAACAAATAGAGTTCGTTACCAGCCTCTTACCACACCTCAAGTTGTCTTAATCTTCATTCCGCTATTCACTTATGTGACTTGAATAATAACATGAAACCAAACTCCACTGAGGTCTACTGAACCCTGCAAAGAACTTCACAAAACCAAAGAAGAACAAAAAATATTTTTGGTGTTTTTGATTTTTTAAAACAAGCACACAAAGCAAAAACAAACAAAGCAAATTTTTTTTGTATTTTTCTTAAGGCAAACCAAAGCTAAAAAGCAAAGAAATAAACCAAGAGAAACAACAAAAATAATTTTGGTCTTTTTGTGTTTTGGGAAAGAAGAAACAAAAACCAAAAAGAAAGTGAAACATGGATATACAAAGAACCAACTGAACATGATATATAGATGAGTGTGATGTCGGTATACCTCCCCCCAAGCTTAGGCTTTTGGCCTAAGTGGGGATCAATAGCACGGGTAGTAACCCCAAGCTGGTGGGTTATCATAGGAATGCTCAAAATCAGGCCCTCGCGATGAAGAAGAAGAAGACGCGCTCCAATCATAGGAGGGCTGCTAGTATGAAGACTCCCCCATGTTGGAGGGCTGAACCGAATCATCTTCGGCATCCTCCCCAACATTCTCTTGCGGGAGAGCTCCGCCACGTATGTGTCAAACTCTTCCTCCGTAAGCGACCATCCTTTCCTATTATCAATATTAAACAAAACATGTGCAAGAAAATAGACTACTTTCTCAGTCCTACCTCCTCTCCAACCACGCTTGACAAAGGATATCTCATACAGTAAATCTCTCACAGTAGCCCAAGAAGAAACAAAATTATGCTGAACCATGGAATTGAGATCAAGTCTCTCTATGGGGATCCGATAATCTGAATTATGAGGCTCTAAACCATGGAAAGCTAGCAACCGAGAGGCAATGAGACCTCGACAAATTCCACCTTTCTCGCGGTTGGTGGTAAGACGATAAGCTATCAAAGCACCCAAGTTATAAGATCTATCCCTATTCAACGCAGCTGAGATAAAAGCTAGATCCAATGAGGATAACTTTCTAGCAGTATTTCTAGCAAGAACACACTTGGTAATGAAATAGGCAAAATATCTAATGGATGGAAGCTGAATGTTCCGAATTTTACCACTTTCCTTTGAGAAGTCGCAACCTTGGCAAATTTCAGCATATAAATCCATGAGTAGCTTAGGCCTCTCTATGATCTTCTCACAAGCCCCCCAATGTGGCACTCTAATAACTGCACAAAAATCCAAAAAAAGGCAGGTCAACAGCTATATTGTAGATTTTATAATGGACCATTTGATTAGACAAGGACCAAATAAACCGGAAGTCCTGCACCATATCCATGGATAGCTTAACATATTGATATGGTTCCTCTTTAACAAAGTGCCCAAACCCTGCATTAGTAATCATAGTTTGGAAATCCTGGAAGATCCCCGCGGCTCTCATAAGGGCATGGATATATGGAAGGGAAGACATCCTCCTCACGATAGACCTTCATTGGTTCAGGTACCATAAAATCATTTTGATTCAGTTGATATGCACTCATCTTCTTTTCTAAAAATTTTAGACAAACATCAAACCAAGTAATTTCCAAGTTGATAAATGATGAGGAACTACTAAGGAACTTGCTAGAGGGCTAAAAATGCATCAAAATGAAATCTATAAGCATAGAACAAGCATGCAAGCTCACACAACCTGACACTTATAGTAGAAAAAATACTCAACATACAATCTACCAATCAAAAATCTAATTGGACAAGCGGAGGAGGCACATACCAAGGAGCAATCCCTACAAAAATCAGCAGCAAAGATGGGCTAAGCAAGGAGATCGAAAATCAGGAGCAAGAACAGCAGGAACTCGAGCTTGAGAAAGTTTTCTGGTGTTTTTCGGGAGAGAGAAAGAAGTGGTTAGGAGGAGACAATTTGGAGGGCCACAGGTGGGCCACACCTAGGCCAGGCGCCACCTGGGGCTGGCCGCGCCACCAGGGGGTGTGCTGGCCTGGTGGGCCCCCCTGGGCCACTCCAACTTTCCCTCTGCCCCCTTTTTTGAGGAAAAATTAATATGAATTTTCTAGGATTTTTTGGGAAACTTTATTTTTGGCCAATTTTCAGGGTATGAAAATTGATTTTCTCACAGACAAAGATTTTTTAGAAGAAGAAAAAATCAAACCAAAACCAAAATTACAGAAGTTCTAAGACACTCTAACAAGCAAACAACTAGCAAAGAGGAAATCAAAGACTAGGAAGGAGAAAAATAAAAGTGAGCAAGCACAACCACTATGAAAACATTGTTTTGTTCATTAAAATCCCTTTGTTAACAAGGTTGATCAAGTCTAGTTACCAAAACAATCTTATATGAACCAAAACTTTGCATTTCACAAAATGATTATGTTACATCAAACTTGATAGCAATAGTCCCAATCATAATAGTTGCAAAACTTTCTTGTGGAATGGGACAATATATTTCTCCAACTTTGATGCTCTCAATATTTTCAATGGAATTCAGGCAATAGCTCTTATCAATCTTCTTGTGGAAATAGACAATATGCTCTTTGTCATTAAGATTAAAAGTTACTTTCCCTTGATTGCAATTGATGACAGCACCTGTAGTATTAAGAAAAGGTCTCCCAAGAATAATAGACATATTATCATCTTCGGGCATCTCAAGCACAACAAAAATCAGTTAAAACCAAGCAATTATGAGCCACTTGAATAGGAACATCCTCACATATACCAACAGGAATAGTAGTTGACTTATCAGCCATTTGCAAAGATATATCAGTTGGTATCAACTTTTCTAGCTGGAGTCTCTTGTAAAGAGAAAAAGGCATAACACTAACTCCAGCTCCCAAATCACACAAAGTAGTTCTAACATAATTATTTTTAATAGATTAAGGAATAGTTGGTATACCTGGATCACCAAGTTTCTTTGGAACCTTACCATTGAAGGAATAATTAGCAAGCAAAGTAGAAATTTCCTCATTAGGAATCTTCCTTTTACTAGAGACAATATCCTTCATATACTTTGAATAAGGAGGCAACTTAATAGGATCAGTCAAAGGAATTTTCAAAAATAAAGGTTTCATCCACTCACAAAACTTGTTATAGTGTTCTTTCTCCTTTGACTTGTGTTTCTTATGGGGAAAAGGCATAGGTTGCTGCACCCAAGGTTCTCTTTCACTACCATGTTTATTAGCGATAAAATCTTCCTTAGTGTACCTAGTGTTCTTAGTGTGCTTCTCAGGTTCTTCCTCAACTTCCTCCTTATCAGGAGCATCATTTTTAACATTACCACTTTCAGTTTCATCATCAGAGACAGATATACAATTAGGATCTACAGCAGGTTCAGGTCGTTCCTCAACTATTTTGTGTTTCTTTTTCTTTCTCTAATGAGGACTACCACTATTTTCACCTTGCTGAGAATCCTGCTCAATTATTTTAGGGTGTCCTTTAGGATATAAAGGATCTTGAGTGGCTATACGACTCCTAGTTCTAATTCCATAAGCATGTTTATCTCCTGAAGCATTAACTAGCATATCCTTTTGTACCTTAGCAAGTTGATCAATTTGAGTTTGAACCATTTGAAACTGTTTACAAAGAATTTTTACATCACTAGCAGTTCTTTCTACAATATCTTTCAACTCATTAATACCTCTAGAGTTTTCTAATAAATGATTCTGAACTTGTTTATTAAAATTACCTTGATTAACAATAAAAGTATCAAGTTCCTCTAAGCATTGATCAACAGGTTTACCATAAGGAATATCACCTTCATTAAAGTGGAGAGAGTGTACCTCAACAGTGGATGAGTGGCGAATTGGCTTACATAATTCTTCTATAGGAGGTAGATTCTTGACATCTTTAGATCTAATACCTTTCTCCTTAAGACATTTCTTAGCTTCCTTCATCAGTTCATCATTTCATGCAATCATTCCCCTCTTCTTTGGTGTTGGTGTTGGAGTTGCTTCACGCACAATTGGTTCAGGAGTAATACGCTCAGGTGTATTTAGCTCATTTGAAGTCCAATCATCATAATTCTTTCTTATTTTAGCCATTAATTCTTCAGCATCTGTAGTAGTTCTTTTCCTGAAAACACAATCAGCAAAACTATCTAGGTATGTCCTAGAATCATTAGTTAGTCCATTATAATAAATACCAAGAAGCTCATTTTTAGGTAATGGACATCCATGATGTGCATGAATCAAGGCACAGAACCTTGTCCATGACTCAGGTAATTTCTCTTCTTCTCCCTGTTTAAAATCAAAAAAATTCTGCAAAGCAGCATGTCTAGCATTGGGAGGAAAATATTTCTGGAAGAAAGAAGCAATCAAACAATCAGGGCAGTCAATGGATCCAGGATGTAATCTATTAAACCAAGATTTAGCTTCTCCTTTTAGTGAAAAAGGGAAGATCTTTGTAACAAAGTACTTGTGCATCTTAAAATCATCAGAGAATAAAGCACTCATAGTGGAAAGCTCATTCATATGAGCTACAACACTTTCATTTTCAGTCCCATAAAAAGGTTCTTTCTCAACAATGTTTATATAGGATAAATAAAGAGAGAAATCATAATCTTTATCTTTAATATCTATGGGACAAGTAGCAAACTTAGCATCAGAAGATAGTTTAGGAATAATGGTATGTCTCTCAAGGAGACTCCTAATAGCACTAGCACCATGTGTGTTTTGGTACTCTTCAATAAATTCATCGGTCATTTCAATGTAACCATCACTAATATCATATCTCTCTCTAGTGTAAGGTGAGCTAACAGGTGTAATAGTGTCTTCACTAGGAGTTTTAGTGCTTCCCAAAATAGTTCTAGTAATAGTAGCATCTAGGAAAGGACCTAATGAACCACTCGCATCAAGCACAATAGAAGTAACATCATTAGTATCAGAAGCAATTTCAGATTCAACAGTAGTAGCAGTGTCTGTAGCATGTGTATGTGGTGGTGGTGTAACAGGCTTACTTATAACAAACGGTGAATCAAGAGCAGCAGAGGTGTTTAGGACTGTACCTCTTCTTGTAGTGGATGGTAAAATCGGAAACTTTCCATCACGAGACTTTCCCATGATGAACGGAGAAGCAGTGAACAATAATAGATCCAAGTGAACTTACAAATAAAGCTATGCTCCCCGGCAACAGCGCCAGAAAATAGTCTTGATGACCCACAAGTATAGGGGATCGCAATAGTCTTCGAGGGTTACCCAATTTATTGATTCGACACAAGGGGAGCCAAAGAATACTTATAAGCCTTAATAACTGAGTTGTCAATTCAGATGCACCTAGAAATAGTCTTGCTCATAGTAGTTTATCAGTAGAAACAGATTTATAGTAGCAATAACAAAGAAACAGCAGCAGTAAAAGAAGACCAATAGTAACAGTAGTAGCAAACAGTAGGATATGAGTGCGGTAGGCATAGGGATGGATGGACGGGCGTTGCATGGACAAGTCTAAACATGTAACTACAATATCTAGGGCAATTACATATAAATAAGACAAAGCATCCAAGTACTAAACAATCATAGGCATGTGTCCCATATATAGTCATACATGCTCGCAATGAGAACTTGCACAACATCTTTTGTCCTACCAGCCTGTTGTAGCGGGGCCTCATGGGAATCTACTGGCAATTAACGTACTCATTTTAATAGAGCACCGGAACAAAGCATTAACACTCCATGAACACGCGTGATCCTCACATCACAGCTATCCCCTCCGGCTGTCCCAATTTCTGTCACTTTGTAGCCTTTGGATCCGGACAATGATATATGTACACAACTTGCAGATAAGATCATTGATACATCCAAAATGTATATACTTTCCCAAACACTTCTGTTATTGTTTCTCCTCTAAACTTGTGTGATTTGGATACAACTAACACAGACCGATGCTGTTTTCAGCAGAATTACCTTGGTGTCTTGTTTTTGTGCAGAAAATGAACTATCAGGAAAAATCCCGGAAAATATGCCAAAAATTATATTTCACCAGAAGACCCACGGAGCCAGAAGACGAGACGGAGAAGGGGCCTGGGCAGCCCACACCCCTGCCAGGCGTGGGCCCACCACTGGCCGTGCCTAGGGGTGCAGCCATCCCAGGCACCCCTCGGCCTCCCTCTGCGCCTATAAGTTTCCTTTCGACCTAAAAACCGGGGGGGTCGATAGTTTTCTAGAAAGAGTTCCGCTCTGCCGCCGCCACCAGAAACCAAGATTCGTATCCAGGAACTCCATTCTGGCACCCTGCCAAGACGGGGAATTTGGAGAGGATCATCGTCGTCGTCATCACCAACGCATCTCCATCAACCATCGATGTTTCCCTCATCCATGAGTGAGTAATCCCCTGCTGTAGGCTTGGGGATGGTAGGGATTGGCTGAGTTCTATCATGTAATCGAATAAGGTCGGTTAGGGCATAGTGCCTAGTATCTCTATTAGTGCTATTTGACTTTGTTGTAACTTCTTGTGCTTAATCCTTGTCACTAGGGCCCGAGTGCCATGATCTCATATCTGAACTTATTATTGAATCATTATGATAGTATTGTTTGTGATCTTATCTTCAAGTTGTGTACACATATCATTGTCCGGATCCAAAGGCCCCAAAGTGACAATAATTGGGAAAAACGGAGGGGATGGCTGTGGTGTGAGGATCACATGTGTTCACGGAGTGTTAATGCTTTGTTCCAGCGCTCTATTAAAAGAAGGACCTTAATTTCCAGTAGTTCCCTAGAGGACCCGCTGCCACGGGCTGGTTGTACAAAAGATGTTGTGCAAGTTCTCATTGCGAGCACATATGACTATATTTGGAGCACATGCCTAGGATTGTTTAGTACTTGGATGCTTGTTATTATTTATCTGCAACGCCCTAGATCTTGAACTCACATGTTTAGACTCGTCCATCCAACGCCCGTCCATGCATCCCTATGCCTACCGCACTCGAATCCCACTGTTACCGTTATTGTTACTATTGCTCCTGTTTTGCTGCTTCTGTTGCTTTGCTGTTGCTACTACCAAATTGTTGCTACTGATAAACTTCTGTGAGCAAGAACTATTTCCAGGTGCAGCTGAATTGACAACTCAGTTGTTAAGGCTTTCAAGTATTCTTTGGCTCCCCTTGTGTTGAATCAATAAATTGGGTAATACTACCCGCGAAGACTGTTGCGATCCCCTACACTTGTGGGTCATCAAGACTATTTTTTGGCGCCGATGCCGGAGAGCATAGCTTTATTTGTAAGTTCACTAGGATCTATTATTGTTCACTGCTACTCCTTTCATCATGGGAAAGTCTCGAGATGGAAAGTTCCTTATTTTACCATCCACTACAAGAAGAGGTACAGTCCTAAACACCTCTGCTGCTCTTGATTCACCGTATGTTATAAGTAAGCTTGTCACACCACCACCACATACTCATGCTACACACACTGCTACTACTACTGAATCTGAAACTGCATTTGATGCTCATGATGTTACTTCTACTATGCTTGATGCGAGTGGTTCATTAGGTCCTTTCCTAGATGCTACTATGGCTAGTCTAGGAAATACCAAAACTCCTAGTGAAGACACTGTTACACCAGTTAGCTCACCTGAGTCAAGTGAGAGTTATGATATTAATGATGGTTACATTGAATTCACTGATGAATTTGTTGAATGAGTGTCGAAACACACATGGTACTGGTGATATTAAGAGTCTCCTTGCTAGACGTACTATTATGCCTAAACTGTCCTCTGATCCTAAGTTTGCCACCTCTCCCATAGATATTAAAGATGAAGACTATGATTTCTCTCTTTATTTATCTTATTTAGATATTGTTGAGAAAGAACCTTTTCGTGGGACTAAAAATGAGAGTGTTATGGCTCATATGAATGATATTTCTACTATGAGTGTTTATTTTCTGATGATTTTAAGATGCGCAAGTACTTTTCTACTAAGATCTTCCCTTTTTCATTAAAAGTAGAAGCTAGGGCTTGATTTAATAGATTACCTCCTGGTTCCATTGATAGCCCTGATTGCTTGTTTGCTTCTTTCTTCCAGAAATATTTTCCTCCCAGTGCTAGACATGCTGCTTTGCAGAGACTTTTTGATTTTAAATAGGGAGAAGAAGAGAAATTGCCTGAGTCATGGACAAGGTTCTGTGCCTTGATTCATGCACATCCTGGATGTCCATTTCCTAAGAATGAGCTTCTTGATATTTATTATAATGGACTAACTGATGATTCTAGGACCTACCTAGATAGCTTTGTTGATTGTGTTTTCGCGAAAAGAACCCCTACAGATGCTAAAGAATTAATGGCTAAGATAAGCAAGAATTATGATAATTGGAGTTCAACTGAGATAAATACACCTGAGCCTATTGTTCCTGAACCAGTTACTCCTGAACCAGTTCCAATACCAACACCAAAGAAGAGAGGAATTATTGCATTAAATGATGAAGTGATGAAGGAAGCTAAGAAGTGTCTAAAGGAGAAAGGTATGAGAGATGAAGATGTGAAGAATCTACCTCCTATAGAAGAGTTATGCAAGCCAATTCCTCACTCATCTACTAGTGAGGTACACTCTCTCCACTTTAATGAAGGGGATATTCCCTATGGTAAGCCTCCTGATCAATGCTTAGAGGAACTTGACACATTTATTGTTAAACAAGGTAATTTTAATAAACAAGTTTAGAATCATTTATTGGAAAACTCTAGAGCTATCCATGAGTTGAAAGATATTGTGGAAAGAACTTATGATATTAAAATGCTTTGTAAACACTTTCAAATGGTTAAACCCAACTTGATCAACTTGCTAAGCTACAAAAGGATATGCTAGTTAATGCCTCAGGAAATAAACACGCTTATGGAATTAGAACTAGGAGTGGTATAGCTACTCAAGATCCTTTATATCCTGAAGGACACCCTAAAATAATTGAGCAGGATTCTCAACAAGGTGAGAATAGTGGTAGTCCTCGTAAGAGAAATAAAAAGAAACATAAAATAGTTGAGGAACCACTTGAACCTGCTGTAGATCCTAGTAGTATATCTGTCTCTGATGCTGAAACTGAGAGTGGTAATGATAATAATGATGCTCCTGATAAGGAGGAAGGTGAGGAAGAACCTGAGAAGCACACTAAGAACAATAGGTACACAAAGGAAGATTTATTGCTAATAAACATGGTAAAGAGAGAGAACCTTGGGTGCAGAAACCTATGCCTTTTCCAGGTAAGAAACACAAGTCAAACAAGGGAGAACACTACAACAAGTTTTGTGAGTGGATGAAACCTTTATTTTTGCAAATTCCTTTGAATGATGCTATTAAATTGCCTCCTTATTCAAAGTATATGAAGCATATTGTCTCTAATAAAAGGAAGACTCCTAATGAGGAGATTTCTACCGTGCTTGCTAATTACTCCTTCAATGGCCAGGTTCCAAAGAAACTTGGTGATCCAGGTATACCAACTATTTCTTGCTCTATTAATAATAATTATGTTAGAACTACTTTATGTGATTTGGGAGCTGGAGTTAGTGTTATGCCTTTTTCTCTACAAGAGACTCTAGCTAGAAAAGTTGATACCAACTGATATATCATTGCAAATGGTTGATAAGTCAACTACTATTCCTGTTGGTATATGTGAGCATGTTCCTGTTCAAGTGACTCATAATTGCTTGGTTTTACCTAATTTTGTTGTGCTTGAAATGCCTGAAGATGATAATATGTCTATTATTCTTGGGAGACCTTTTCTTAATACTACAGGTGCTGTCATTAATTGTAATCAAGGAAAAGTAAGATTCAATATTGATGAAAAAGAGCATACTGTTTATTTCCACAAGAAGGTTGTTAGAAGCTATTGCCTGAATTCCATTGAAAATATTGAGAGCATCAAGATTGGAGAAATATATTGTCCCATTCCACATGAAAATTTTGAAACTATTATGATTGGGACCATTGCTATCAAGTATGAGGTAACATAATCACCTTGTGGATTGCAAAGTTTTGTTTCATATAAGATTGTTATGGTAACAAGACTTGATCAACCTTGTTAAAAAAGGATTTTAATGAACAAAATAATGTTTTCACTGTGGTTATACTTTCTTTCTTTTACTTTTCTCCTTCCTAGTCTTTGCCTTTCTTTTGCTATCTTTGGTTTTGTTAGTTGTTTGCTTGTTAGTTTGTCTTAGAGCTCCTGTAGTTTGGCTTTTGGTTTGCTTTTGCTTTTTCTGAAAAAACTGTTTCTGCGAGAAAATCAATTTTCATACCCTGAAAATTGACCAAAAATTAAGTTTCCCAAAAAATCCCAGAAAATTCAAAATAAATTTTTCCCCGAAAAAAGGGGCAGATAGACACCTGAAGTGACCCAGGGGGCCACCCCAGGCCACCAAACCCATGGTAGGCGCGACCTACAAGTGGGCGGCGCCTGATGGGTCCGGCCCACCTGGGCCCCTCCAGGCTTCCTCCTCAAAGCCATCTTCTTTCTCTCTCCCAAAAACACCGGAAAACTTGCTCAGGATCGAGTTCTTGTTGTTCTTGCTCATGATTTTCGATCTCCTTGCTCAGCCCCTCTCTACTGCTGATTTTTGGATAGATTGTGTCACATCCCAAGATTTTCCAAATCTTGTTATGTGAAAAATAAATAAACAAAATAAATAATTGTTGAAAATTAGGGTGAAAAGAAACTTTTGTTTCTAAATGGAAACTTAAAATCCCATCTTGAACAAACTTTGGTTAAAGTTTGAATCCAACAAAATTTCAAATCAAGTGGATTGCATTCCTCATAAATGCATCTGGAAATTTAAACACTTGGAGAATAAACCAAAACCCTAAAACCCTAATGGAAGAAAATCATTTTCAAGTTATCACTATGACCATGGTTTTGATCCATATAAAAAGCTGCCAAGCAAACATTTCAAAATGATCAAGATTGACAAATAGAAATGTTATTAAAACCATAGAAATTGGTTTCACTTAATTTGGAACCATAGATAAAATCTTATGAATATAATAAGATAAGGAAATTAAAATTTCCAAAGCTAATAAAGAACCTATCTATAAATCCATACCATATGGTGAGTAAATAATCCTAAAGAAATTTAAAAGGATAAATAAATATCAAATAATATTTTACAAATTGGAATCACCAAGTTTGGATCTATAAATAAAAAGATATGGATTTTATAAGATAAGGAAAGAAATTATTCAATAAGGAATACTTAAAGACCAAATTAAATCTTGGCCAAATCCATAAGCAAATGGAATGAATATAATCCAAATTCCAAATAAAATAAATGGATAAAGAATTTTCCAAAATAAAAATAAAGTGGCATTAACCAAATTTCATTTCCATTTGAATAAAGACAAAATACTTATTAGAAATGATTAATTAAATCATGGGAAAAGATATTTGGAATTTACCCAAGTGGAATAAAAATGGATCAATTGACCTAAATAAGATCAAAGAAAACTTCCAAATAAAATTTATGGAATTAAAACTATATTTAATTTCATGAGAATAAAGGACAAGTACCAAATTAAAAATGATTAATAAATCATTTTCCAAATAAGTCAAGGTGAAATATTTGACACCCTATTAAATAAATAAACCTACTGAAAAGGTTTTGTGAGAATTGAAATTAAATAAGGGTTTAAAATATATTTTATATTAATTAAATTTAAATGCATGGGCATACTTTTAAATAATCAAAAGACCCTAAGAGAATAGAAGAAATATTCTAATTTTAACTTTAAAATGAACTATTAATCAGTATTTGAATCTACACAAATTTTGGTTGAGTTTTGAAATCAAATTTATGTTTAAATTGATTAATCAAAATCAAAACAGAATGGCAAAAGGAAAAACAATCTGAACAAAAAAAATATGAAAGGACTCAGCCCAGCCAGCCCAGCCCATTAAGCTCAGTCCAGCCCACCTCTCCCTCTCACCCCGAGTGAATCGTTTTTCACCACAGACAGAACCCGCACAGCGAATGACAACCGGACCCCACTCCCACTCTCTCTCACTCGCTGCCAAACGGACCCCACGCCACCTCAGCATTGTCTCCCTCGCGGTGACCACGCCTCCAACCCCTCCTCGCCGTTTCTGGCCATTGAAGTCGGCGTCAATACGCTTTACTGCCTTCATTACTCCACCCCGCAACCTTTCCCTCTTAACCGCCTCCCTCCCCTCTCCATTCCACCCCAGTCGTCGCCCCACCAGAGCCCCCAGGGTGCCCTGATTTCCTCTTAGAACCCCACTGCCTCCGACGCTCTCCGGCAGCAATTCCGGCCAGCCTCCTCCGCCCCTCGACTCCTCGACCACACGAAAACATTCCCCAGCCTCTGGCGCACACTCCAGTGCCGCCAGCTCGCTCTCGCTTGCCCTGCAACCTTGACTACGTCTTTGATGAAGCAGCACTGCTGTCTGTCTCCAACTCCGGCGAGTCCTCCTGGTAAGAATAGACCGCCCCTTTCCCTCTCTTGGATGCTCACATGATCTCGACTTCCATACGAACCTAACTGTGCCCTCTATTTGCCTTAGCATGGCGTATATCATCGCCCCCGTCGATGAACAGACGAGCCCGAGGCGCAGCACAACTCCGGCGAGGAATCCATGCCACCACCATGCTCCCCTTGCCTTCTCGCAAGCACCTTGAGCATCACCGCGACCCCACGAACCCGGTGAGCAAATCCTCCCTCTCCCTCGCTTCCTGTAGCCGCCGCAGCACCGTTAGCCGAGCGTCGCCGCCGCCATCCACCGTCGAGCGCCGCTAACATTTGGTCACATGCCCTGAGCCGCTAGATCTTGATCTGACAGATGCGATAGAACGTAACTCGAAAGGGTATGGGAGAACCTGAGCCGCGCAATTAAACTTTGATCTAACACAGCAGATAGGTCAATCCGCGCGAAACGTTTTCGACCAATGGGATCGCACCACGTGGCGAGAGTTTGTTTTATAAACAGAAACTATTCTATTAGATGCTCAATTTTGTAAAATCCATAACTTTCAAACCACACGTCTAAATTTTTCAAATTTTATATCAATGGATTCAGCAAAACAAGTACTTTCTGATCATGCGCTTTGTTTAGTAAAATGCTTGTGTTAAATTGATTGTTTTTGCAGAAACTTGTGTAGGCATATTTGGAATATAAAACTTGTTCTAAAATGATTTTTGAGATAAAATCTTTGGCAAATGGTTTGTTTTGAACCTACTGACCATAGAAATAAATTTGTGGTTTCAAAATCATATTTGGTGAAGCAAAAGAATAAAACCTTGAATTAAAACATTTCTAGTCAAATAAAAATATGGTTTAATTGTTAAAAATGATTTTGGAGGAAAACCTTTGGGAAATGTTTTGATTTAAACTCACTGACCCCAAGAACCAAGTTTTATGATTTAAAAATGTATTTAGTGAACCCTATAAAGATTACTACCTTGATAAAGGCATTTTCAACCACATAAAATAATGATTTGGTTTAAAAATGGTTTATAGGTAAAATCTTTTGCAAATAGTTTTGCCACTTTATAAAATGACCAATAAGTGTTTTAGAATGTTTATAACCTATTATAAACCAATTTTGTAAATAAAACAAAGTTTGGCATGCTTGCATGCATTGTTTTGTTTCTATTATTTTATGTGATGTTTTGCTTGAATGGTAGATTGAAATATTGCTTGCTTGATTGAATTGTAGTGAATTGAAGAGTGTGAATATTGCAAAGATCAATGAGTGAAATTATATTCCCTACCAAAAAGGCAAGTGATGCTTCATACTTTTGTCCCATTATTTTCACTATGCATTAGTGATATTTCTAAGTAGGACTTGCATGGAATTTTGCTACGTGTAAACTATGCCATGGGAAATCCTAGTAGATGAAACCTTAGTAGAATTCTCCTAAGTTAAGATTCCTACAACTATCATGCTTAGCTTAGCTAGTAGAAAACAAGGGTGGATTATATTCATGCTATGGAATATTTCTAAGTCAAGGACTTATGTTTTGTTTAATAAAACAACTAAGCGAATGAATCACCTGGGTGGAATGGAAGGAATGGTTTGTGTTGAGTGGTTCACAAGGCCCATTTCTATGGTTTACCTTGTGTATCTCACTTGTGGATGGCCACCCAGGAACAAAGAGATTTGAGATGTCAAATGTTGAGAAGCTTCAAGTGCAGCCACTTGGCATTATGGGCTCTGCATGGATCATATAGGTTGCAATAACTTAGCCAAATGGACAGTTGGTGGTAGGGGAATGATAGGTTGGAACGCGTCCATTCTGGTCTAAGGGAAGGCTTCTGAAAGATCTTGTCTTGGTGAAACCAAGTCTTGTGGGGAAAGTGCACCACCTCTGCAGAGTGAAAAATCTAAGTACTTAGCCATGTCCCTGGTAAAGGACAATTTGAGCATCAAGACATGGAAGATATCAAGAATCTCCTCATCCCAATTTCTAAGTTAAAAACTTGTGGTTGAACAAGGGTTGAAGGATCACCAATTTCTATTGGGAGATGCCTTGGGTGATTTTTGTCAAGCAAAAACTTAGTGTTTTCAAATGATAAGGAAAATCTATTTTGAGCAATGCAAGCCTAAAGCTCCACTTAGCCAAATGCATATAGATGATAGACTCCACTATACTACCATAGTATCACTTGCCAATACAATTCAAATGTATTGACCCTTGTGGCTACAACTTATTATGTTGCAGGTTTGTTTGATGTTAGTGAAGTGTGTTGAATAGGATTACAAGTCTACAACCAACATGATTGCCTGTGGCACTTTGAAGATGAAGGACTCCATGCTATATAGTTATTCTGCTGCATTGTAATGAGATAGCCAAATGAGCTATGTAAGATGTAATGAATTATTTTATTCCTGGTTATAAAGTTGTATTATGACCTTTGTTTCTTGATATTACATCTTAACTGTGGATGCTAGCTATTGATCCAGGGACTAGCATTGTAAACACAGGGATCTCTACCTTATTAAAGGTTGGGACCTCTACAGATGGTATCAGAGCATTGTGTTGCCTGTAGGATTTGTAAACCTAGGATTGGACAAAACCCCTTAGAAAAATAGGAGTTGAATTTGTTCCAAAACTTATTTACAAACAATCTTGTAAACTCTTTCCTCAACAATTTTTGGTTTTGATTCTACATCTCTTCTATTTCAACTTGATGGATAAAACCTCAACTATGAACAAAGACTTCAACATGAGCAAAGGACTTCACCAACTCAAGTGATTTCAACCTTAGTCTCAACAAGGACTTCAACTTGGATATCACTAAGGACTACAAGTGAGACAAGAAATATTGCTCAAGACTTGAAGACTAGGGAAACACAACTTAGAAGGAATCATCATCACCTTTGGAGTTTTGTGACCAAGACACAAGAATTTTTCCAAGGAAACCATGATATCATTCAAGGAGAATCAACAAAGAATAATGGAAGGATCTCAAGTGAACCATATAGTTGGACCGCCATGTTTAATTTAAGTCAAACCCACCAACTTAAGTGGTGTAACAAAAATATTTTTGGTTGCGTAAAAATATGCTTGAAACTTGTTGTTTGAGTGGAATGTTTGTTTGTGATTGCTTGCACATTACTTGAGTGAATTGTGATGTGTGTGATTAGAATTGATTCCTTAGAAATATTTTGCCTATTCTAATCCCAACCCAACCCAAACAGATGACTACTCCAAGAAACTCCAACATCAAGGATGGTGACAACAACCAAGGGATCAACATGAGAGAACTCATAGTAACCCAAACCCAGTTGAACCAAGTGACAGCTCAATTTTTAGCCAACACCAGTGAGTTAGATCCAACCATCCAAAGGTTTTTGGAAACCCAAACCCAATTGTTGCATAAGGTGACAGATCAAATGATCAACATGGGAGACAACTCTTCCCAAGGAGTTTGTGACAACAAGGATGTCAAGGATGATATTCTAGAAGGAACCCAAGCTTGCTATATTTGTGGAGACAAGGATCACACTTCCAAAGAGCATGAAGAACAATGCCCCAATTGTGAGGATAAACATCCAATTGACCAATGCCCCACATCGCAAGCTACTTGTTTCTTGTGTGAAGGAAATAATCATGTCCCTATCCAATTCCCCATCTATTCCATAGTTCAACAAAGGAAACAAGGTGGAGTGCAACAACTGATTGCAGATTACCATAAGGGAACAACTTCTACCAAGAAGTATGAAGACAAAGGAAAATCTCAGCTTGCACCTCCATGCAATATGACTCAATTTAAAGGACCAAAGAGGAGACATATGTATTATCCAAGGAAAAGGTCAAGGAGACCAGGAAACTTTCCTACCTTGGAAATAAGATATGAAGAGCATGAACTAGAAGCACTCCTAGCTTTGGAGAAACCCAAGAAGAAGAATTACAAGGAGATTAACCAAGTGTGGTGCAACAACTGCAAAGAGCTAGGCCATTATGTGGCAACTTGTCCACAGAAGATACGTGAAGAACTCAATCTTATCACATGTTACAATTGTGGTAACCAAGGACATTATGCAAGCAATTGTCCAGAAAAGATGAAGCACAAGATAAAGCCTATGAAGGATCTCAGCCTTGTCACATGTTTCAATTGTGGAAACAAAGGACACTATGCAGATGTTTGCCTAGAGAGATTTCAACAAGATCCCAAGCAAGCCAAGAAGTAATCTAGTTGGAAAATTTTTAAGGGTGGTAGTACCCTAGTTGCATTGAGCCAACTTGTAACCCCTAGCCTCCCCAAATCTCGGGACGAGATTTATTTTAAGGGTGGTAGCCTGTCACATCCCAAGATTTTCCAAATCTTGTTATGTGAAAAATAAATAAACAAAATAAATAATTGTTGAAAATTAGGGTGAAAAGAAACTTTTGTTTCTAAATGGAAACTTAAAATCCCATCTTGAACAAACTTTGATTAAAGTTTGAATCCAACAAAATTTCAAATCAAGTGGATTGCATTCCTCATAAATGCATCTGGAAATTTAAACACTTGGAGAATAAACCAAAACCCTAAAACCCTAATGGAAGAAAATCATTTTCAAGTTATCACTAAGACCATGGTTTTGATCCATATAAAAAGCTGCCAAGCAAACATTTCAAAATGATCAAGATTGACAAATAGAAATGTTATTAAAACCATAGAAATTGGTTTCACTTAATTTTGAACCATAGATAAAATCTTATGAATATAATAAGATAAGGAAATTAAAATTTCCAAAGCTAATAAAGAACCTATCTATAAATCCATACCAAATGGTGAGTAAATAATCCTAAAGATATTTAAAAGGATAAATAAATATCAAATAAGATTTTACAAATTGGAATCACCAAGTTTGGATCTATAAATAAAAAGATATGGATTTTATAAGATAAGGAAAGAAATTATTCAACAAGGAATATTTAAAGACCAAATTAAATCAGGGCCAAATCCATAAGAAAATGGAATGAATATAATCCAAAATCCAAATAAAATAAATGGATAAAGAATTTTCCAAAATAAAAATAAAGTGGCATTAACCAAATTTCATTTCCATTTGAATAAAGACAAAATCCCTATTAGAAATGATTAATTAAATCATGGGAAAAGATATTTGGAATTTACCTAAGTGGAATAAAAATGGATCAATTGACCTAAATAAGATCAAAGAAAACTTCCAAATAAAATTTATGGAATTAAAACTATATTTAATTTCATGAGAATAAAGGACAAGTACCAAATTAAAAATGATTAATAAATCATTTTCCAAATAAGTCAAGGTGAAATATTTGACACCCTATTAAATAAATAAACCTACTGAAAAGGTTTTGTGAGAATTGAAATTAAATAAGGGTTTAAAATATATTTTATATTAATTAAATTTAAATGCATGGGCATACTTTTAAATAATTAAAAGACCCTAAGAGAATAAAAGAAATATTCTATTTTTGACTTTAAGATGAACTATTAATCAGTATTTGAATCTACACAAATTTTGGTTGAGTTTTGAAATCAAATTGATGTTTAAATTGATTAATCAAAATCAAAACAGAATGGAAAAAGGAAAAACAATCTGAACAAAAAAAATATGAAAGGACTCAGCCCAGCCAGCCCAGCCCATTAAGCCCAGTCCAGCCCACCTCTCGCTATCACCCCGAGTGAATCGTTTTTCACCACAGACAGAACCCGCACAGCGAATGACAACCGGACCCCACTCCCACTCTCTCTCACTCGCTGCCAAACGGACCCCACACCACCTCAGCATCGTCTCCCTCGCGGTGACCACGCCTCCAACCCCTCCTCGCCGTTTCTGGCCGTTGAAGCCGGCGTCAATACGCTTTACGGCCTTCATTACTCCACCCCCACGACCTTTCCCTCTTAACCGCCTCCCTCCCCTCTCCATTTCCCCCCAGTCGTCGCCCTACCGGAGCCCCCAGGGTGCCCTGATTTCCTCTTAGAACCCCACTGCCTCCGATGCTCTCCGGCAGCAATTCCGGCCAGCCTCCTCCGCCCCTCGACTCCTCGACCACACGAAAACATTCCCTAGCCTCTGGCGCACACTCCAGTGCTGCCAGCTCGCTCTCGCTTGCCCTGCAACCTCGACTATGTCTTTGATGAAGCAGCACCGCCGTCTGTCTCCAACTCCGGCGAGTCCTCCTGGTAAGAATAGACCGCCCCTTTCCCACTCTTGGATGCTCACATGATCGCGACTTCCATACGAATCTAACTGTTCCCTCTATTTTCCTTAGCATGTTGTATATCGTCGCCCTCATCGATGAACAGACGAGCCCGAGGCACAGCACAACTCCGGCGAGGAATCCACGCCACCACCGTGCGCCCCTTGCCTTCTCGCGAGCACCTTGAGAATCACCGCGACCCCGCGAACCCGGTGAGCACATCCTCCCTCTCCCTCGCTTCTGTAGCGTGGCTTAAGCGCTCATTAGCCGCGCAGCCACCGTCGAGCGCCGCTGACATTTGGTCACATGCCCCGAGCCGCTAGATCTTGATCCGGCGGATGATGCGATAACGTAATTGAAGGGGTGGGAGAACCTGAGCCGCGCGATTAAACTTTGATCTAACGCACCAGACAGGTCAATCCGCGCGAAACGTTTTTGACCAATGGGATCGCACCACGTGGCCAGAGTTTGTTTTAAAAACATAAACTATTCTATTAGATGCTCAATTTTGTAAAATCCATAACTTTCAAACCACACGTCAAAATTTTGCAAATTTTATATCAATGGATTCAGCAAAACAAGTACTTTCTGACCATGCACTTTTTTTTTAGTAAAATGCTTCTGTTAAATTGATTGTTTTTGCAGAAACTTGTGTAGGCATATTTGGAATATAAAAATTGTTCTAAAATGATTTTTGAGATAAAATCTTTGGCAAATGGTTTGTTTTGAACCTACTGACCATAGAAATAAATTTATGGTTTCAAAAACATATTTGGTGAAGCAAAAGAATAAAACCTTGAATTAAAACATTTCTAGTCAAATAAAAATATGGTTTAATTGTTAAAAATGATTTTGGAGGAAAACCTTTGGGAAATGTCTTGATAAACTCACTGACCCCAAGCAGCAAGTTTTATGATTTAAAAATGTATTTAGTGAACCCTATAAAGAGTACTACCTTGATAAAGGCATTTTCAACCACATAAAATAATGATTTGGTTTAAAAATGGTTTATAGGTAAAATCTTTTGCAAATAGTTTTTCCACTTTATAAAATGACCAATAAGTGTTTTAGAATGTTTATAACCTATTATAAACCACTTTTGTAAATAAAACAAAGTTTGGCATGCTTGCATGCATTGTTTTGTTTCTATTATTTTATGTGATGTTTTGCTTGAATGGTAGATGGAAATATTGCTTGCTTGATTGAATTGTAGGGAATTGAAGAGTGTGAATATTGCAAAGATCAAGGAGTGAAATTATATTCCCTACCAAAAAGGCAAGTGATGCTTCATACTTTTGTCCCATTATTTTCACTATGCATTAGTGATATTTCTAAGTAGGACTTGCATGGAATTTTGCTAAGTGTAAACTATGCCATGGGAAATCCTAGTAGATGAAACCTTAGTAGAATTCTCCTAAGTTAAGATTCCTACAACTATCTATAGGGTTCGCATCATAGAAAACAAAAATTTTCCTACGATGTGAACAACTAAGTACCAAGATCTATCTATTAGATACAAGCAACGGGTGGATATACATCCATATAATACATACCCTCGAAGACTGAATAGCGTTAACGAGGTTGTACTCGTGGATAATGTAGACAAACGCTTGCCGATCTCAAGATCGTGATGAAGTCCATCTGGTCCAGCCGGTCCAGCATGATCAAGTCCAGCACCTCAAAGCAGTGGTGCATCCGTGATCGCACACACGTACGGGTACCCCGACAACCTCCGCGCGCCTCCAGCGGGCAGCGGAAGCAACTAATCCTTCCAGAAAAAGCCACCGGGAACATGTATCTCGCTGATCCGAGACCATTGGGAAATTCTAAAGGGGGGAGAGAGATCCTTCGCGAGGAGGTGTGCTTTGAGAGGAGGAGAGGGGGGCCTTTTATAGGGGAGAGGGGGGGCACCCAAGGGGCATGGCGCCCAGCCATGGGGGCTGCCCCCACATATTCCACATTCATGTGGGTGGAGCTCCCACTCAAAATGAAAAGCCTCCACTCCCATTAAAAAGCCTCCACTCAAAAATCCACTCACATGCATTAAATTTCCACCAAATTTAATGCAAGCTCTCATTTAAATAAAACTCTTTTATTTATTTATTCAGAATTTTGTTAATCACTTTAATTAACAAACATTCACATAAAACCCCTTACAACATTTCAATTTCACATGCAGAACCAGTTTCAGCAATTTCAACCGAAACAGTTTCGATGTCTAGTGAAATAAATTCCCGCGCTTTCCTTTTTCTTTCTCTGTCATATCATTTGCTCCGAATGGTGTCGGTATCCCTTAAGTGTGTCACCCTACGGTTCGCGAATAATGCAGACATGATAGAGACCCTCTCCGATCAATAATCAGCAGCGGGACCTGGAGATCCGTACTGACTCCCACACATTCAACGATGACTTCTGTGATCGTGTGAACCTTTTACGCTAGTATCTTAATCCCTTTGTTTCACGATATATTACATGTTCGAGATTCGATCATCGGTATCTCCATACCTAGTTTGATCTCATTACCGACATGCACTCTTTTCTCGTTCCCGTGATATAACATTCTAGTGATCAAATCACTTGCTTGCAAGCTAATCAATGTGATATCACCGAGAGGGCCCAGAGCATATCTATCCGTCATCGGGATGAACAAATTCCACTCTCGATCCATGGGTCTCAACATAACACTTTAGTAGTTCTGAAGCCATCTTTATAATCACCCAGTTACGGTGTGACGTTTGATGTCATCGAGAAACTCTTCCGGTGTTAGTGATTGACATGATCTCATGGTCTAAGGATTAGGATCACTTCGTAAGTTGTTATAGCAATATAAACTCAATGACTTTGATCGTAATGCTATACTTCGGATGAATGTTCATCACATCATTACACTAATGTTGTGACCTCGTTATTAATAACATCCAATGTCCATGATCAGGAAACTTTGATCATCATGTTAATCAACGAGCTAGTTTATAAGAGAGGCATAACTAGAAACTTCCTTTTTGTTTATTAAACACACATGTATGAACGTTTCTGTATTAATACAATTATAGCATGTAAAATAAACATTTATCATAAATAAGGAATACGATAATAACCACTTTATTATTGCCTCTCGGGCATATTCCCTTTAGTCTCCCACTTGCACTAGAGACAATAATCTAGTTTGAAAACTTTGCGTCTTGAACACCTATGGCTTTCTGGTGTTTCATATACACAATTGCAAGTGGTTAACATAATATACGGATCTGACGCTTCAGGTTCGTGTGTATTTGCATGTCTTTGCGTCTTCACGCATCACTCATTCTCCAATGAGATGGCATTGTATAAATTTGGTCTTTTGGTGAGACCTTTAGTTCCTTGGGGTTAAAACACGTCGATACTATTGTCGCACAATATATCTTTAGTGTTATTGTAAGATCCCTCCTTTATAAAGGAAAAGGATCCATGTGATTGCAATGCTAGTCCCTGGATCAATGCTATCATCCACAGTTTAAGATGAAGTACACAGATACAAAGGTCATTATTACAGTCATTCCAGAGATAAACATAGTCTTTACAACTCCAAGGCCATAGGACTAATACAATAGTTTGAATAAGTAAATAAATAAAAGTCTTCATCTTCATGTGCCACAGGCAAACATGTTGAGTGTAGACTCATGACTCCTAATCCTCATCAGAGTAACCTGCAACATCACAAGTTACAGCCATAGTGGGTCAATACATTGGAATAGTATTGGCAAGTGATACCTTAGTATAATTTAGGTGGACTAGATACTATATGCAATTTGGCTAAGTGTAGCTTGGCTTGCTTTGCTCAAAATAGGTTTTGCCTATTAGTTGAAATCAATAAGTTTTTCTTTGTCAAAACCTTTCCCAAGGAACCACCAATAGACATTGAGGTCCTTCACCCTTGTTCACCCACAAGTTTTTACTTAGAAATTGGGATGAGGATATTCTTGATAGCTTCCATGTCTTGATGCTCAAGTTGTCCTTTTCCAGGGACATGGCTAAGTACTTAGATTTTTCCATCTGCAGAGGTTGTGCACTTTCCCCACCAGACTTGATTTTCACCAAGACGGGACCTTTCAGAAGCCTTCCCTTAGACCAAATGGACACGTTCCAACCTATCATCCCACTACCACCAACTGTCCAAATGGCTAAGTTCTAGCAACCTATGTGATCCAGGCAGAGCCCATATTGCCAAGTGGCTGCACTAGAAGATTCTCAACACTTGGCCTCTAAAATCTCTTTGTTCCTGGGTGGCTTCCACAAGTGAGATACACAAGGTTCATCAGTCCCCTGGCCTTGTGTAACCACTCAACATAAACCATTCCTTCCATTCCACCCAGGTGTTTCATTTACTTAGTTGTTTTATTAGGTAAAACACAAGTCCAAAGACTTAGAAATATTTTCATCATAGCATGTATATTTCACCAACCCTTGGTTGCTACTAGCTAGGCTAAGCATGGCATAGATAAGCATCTTAACTTAGAAATTTCCTAGCAATTCTACAACTACTAGGATTTCCCAACATGGCATATAAGCAAAAATTATAGCATGCAAGTCTAGCAAAATATTTCTAATGCTTAGTAGAAAAACATAGGGATAAAAATATTCATGAAGCACCACTTGCCTTGGTAGTTTGGAGAGTAGCTACACTCCTCACAATCACAATCACTAGCACCAAAATCTACACAAAGAAATATAGCAACAAATCACGTACAAAACATATAAAACCAAAAATATATGCATGCATGCAAAATGGTATGTGATGATTTTTAAAACTCAACCAAGCAAGTATACAGTACTGGTTCATTATCAAGGTAAAAACTTGCCAAACAACATTTATTTAAACCCTAAAACATTTCCTAAACATTTTATATATTCAAATTAGCCCTACACAAGTTTCTGCAAATAAAACCATTTTAACAGAAGCAAAACATTAAACACATTGCATATTTAGAAAGGTCTTGCTCTCCTGATTCCATTGATATAAAATTTGTCAAATTCTAACGTGGGGATCAAAAGTTATAGCCAAAACAAATTTGAACATCTAATAGATTCAAATCCAGTTTTTAAATCTAAACCACTGCCACACGTCTTAATCTAATTGGCCCATACCGCTTTGCTCAGGATCGCGTCTGTGAGCCGTTAGATCAACATAATCTGCACGGCCCAGATCTAACTATACCGTTTCGTTAAGTGATCTAATCTCGCGCGCTGGATCCAGATCCAACGGCCCTGGATCAAACAACCAAAGCTGGGCGGCGCTGGCGGTGGCTACTGGCGGCGGCGAGCTCTGCCCACGGCGGCGCGGCGCTACAGATGGCTAGGGGGTCGTCGGAGACGCTTACCAGAAGCGCGACGACGTGCTGATGCTCAACCTGGCGACGGCTTGGCAAGGGGCGCACGGACGCAGTCGCTGGAGCTTGTCGGAGTTGCGGACGGCGTCTGTTGCTTGATGTCGAGGTCGTTGCCGAGGCTCTGCGTCGACCTAGCACAAGCCAGAGGGTTTAGGAGACACGCAAGGGTCTGGCGAATAGGACAGTACCAAAGGGGAGGCAAGGGGCGCTCGGTTCTTACCGCTATTGCTCGTCGGAGTCGAGCGGCGGCTCTGGTGGTTGCGGGCGTGAACGAACACGGCGACCTGGGTCACGAGCAGGCAAACCAGGGGCGTTAGCAGATGCACAAGGACGTGGCGGTCACGCTAGTTTGAACCAGAGACAGAGGGGCGGGCGGAGCTTACCGGAATCGCCTGCCGGAGTTGTTCTGTCTGCGGCGGTGCAGAGGCAATTGCGGGCAGCCTAGGGGCGTAGAGGTGGCGCTAGGTGAGGTGAAATGGCCGCGGTGCAGAGGGGATCTCATAGCCAGAGTGGGGCGAGGATCACGCGGCATATCAATGGCAATTAAGCCTGCGATAATGGCGAGGTAGCAATGAGCGAGCGAAGGCAGCGCGTGATTGACGAAAGCGATGACGTGGTCGCAGGTCCACTTGTCGTTAAGGTGAGTTAAAAAGAGGGAGACCCTGGGTGGGCTTAGTGGGCTGGATTAGCAGTTGGGCCAGATAGGTAGCGCTGGCCCTTTTCTATTTATTTTCTCCTTTTCTTTTTCTGTTTTGATTTCCTGGAATGATTTTCAAATCCAAATCAAATGAGTTTGAATTCAAATCTTCCCTAGGTTTTTATACTGCAAACCTTGCATTCAAATGTGTGTCAAACATTACTGTCCAATCCAAACACTTTGATCAAGTGAAAATAAAAATAAAACCAAGCCTTTTTGATATATATTCAATAGGCATAATATTGGTTTTATTTCTCATTTGTTTTGAAACATGTTCAAACTTTTGAAAGTGTCTAAGTTTGAATTTCAAAACTTTACTGAATCAAAACAAGTATTCTTCTCCTTGGAAGATAGCATCAAGGCTAGAGAAAACTTACAAGAAATATTAAGCATAAATGCTTCTGTTTGGAAATGTTTTGTTTGAAATGAAATTCATATGATCATGGATGCATGGATGATATGCATGAGTTTGAAACATGATTTTAGGGATGTTACAAATCTAACCCCCTTAAGGTGAATCTCGCCCTCGAGATTCGGATTGGCTAGCAAATAGGTGAGGGTGGTCTTTCCGAAGATCATCTTCTCTTTCCCATGTTGCTTCCTCTTCGGAATGATGGTTCCACTATACTTTGCAAAACTTGATAGTCTTAGTTCGTGTGACTCTTTCTGCAGTCTCAAGAATCTTGATAGGCTTCTCTTCATAAGTGAGATCACTCTCCAACTGAACCTCTTCCAAAGGTATAGTATCCTTCAAAGAAGTTTCTTGCATTTCTGGATGACATTTCTTAAGCTGACTCACATGAAACACATTATGAACGGCTGACAAAGACTCTGGCAGTTCAATTTCATAAGCAACTTCTCCTTTACGACTTAGAATCTTGAATGGTCCAACATATCTTGGGGCCAACTTTCCTTTGACTCCGAATATCTTCACTCCGCGAAGTGGTGACACTCTAAGATAAGCTCTATCACCAACTTCGTAGGTGACTTCTCTACGCTTAGGATCTGCGTAGCTTTTCTATCGGGACTGTGCTATCTTCAATCTGTCCTTAACCAACTTGACCTTCTCTTCGGCTTCTTTGATAAGTTCTGGTCCGAACAAACTTCTTTCTCCCACACCATTCCATAACAATGGGGTGGTACATTTTCTCCCGTAGAGAAACTCAAATGGTTCCATCTCAATGCTGGCTTGATAGTTGTTGTTATACGAAAATTCTGCGTAAGGCAGACTTTCATCCCAACTGGCTCCATAGTCTAGGGCACATGCCCTCAACATGTCTTCAAGAATCTGATTAGTCCTTTCTGTTTGTCCATCAGTTTGAGGATGAAAAGCAGTGCTGAATTCCAACCTCATTCCCAATGACTCATGTAGTTGTCTCCAAAAATGGGATGTGAATTGAGTTCCCCTATCAGACACAATACTCTTGGGCACTCCATGTAGACATACAATTCTACTCATGTAGATCTTGGCCAACTTAGCACTTGTATAGGTTGTCTTCACGGGTATGAAATGAGCTACTTTAGTTAGGCGATCCACTACTACACAAATAGAATCATATCCTGACCGGTTCCTTGGTAATCCGGTAATGAAATCCATACCAATCTTGTCCCACTTCCAATCAGGAATAGGTAGTGGTTGAAGAAAACCGGCTGGTTTCTGATGTTCCGCTTTGACTCTACTACACACATCACACAAAGCAATATGTTCGGCGATGTCCTTTTTGAGATTATTCCACCAAAATCTTTCCTTCATATCCATGTACATTTTGGTGTTACCCGGATGAATGGAATACGGTGAGTTGTGTGCTTCTTGCAAAATCAGTTTCCGAAGCTCCGGATCTTGTGGAACACAAATACGTTTCCCATGCCATAAAGTACCCTGTTCATCTTCATGGAATCCTTTGGCTTTTCCTTTGCCAATCTTTTCTTTAATCTCTTCAATTTCCTTATAAATCTTCTGGGCTTCTTTGATCTTGTCCAACAAAGTGGGTGAAACATCCAAAGACATGAGATGTCCTTTAGGCACAATCTCCAATCTGAGATCTCTAAATTGGGCACACAAATCATCTGGAAATTCTCCTTTGGTAAGGCCATTCACAAAAACCTTACGGCTTAAAGCGTCCGCTACAACATTTGCTTTACCGGGATGGTATTGCAAACTTAAGTCATAGTCCTTGATGAGTTCTAGCCATCTTCTTTGCCTCATATTAATTTCCTTTTGGGTGAAGATATACTTCAAACTCTTGTGATCTGTGAACACTTCACAACGCTTTCCCAAAAGATAGTGTCTCCATGTTTTGAGTGCATGGACAACAGAAGCTAACTCTAAATCATGAGTAGGATAGTTCACTTCATGAGTTTTGAGTTGTCTCGAGGCATAAGCCACAACTTTTCCTTCTTGCATAAGTACTGCACCCAAAACATGATGAGATGCATCACAATATACTTGGAAATCTTTTTCCAAGTCTGGCAAACACAATACTGGTGCTGTCACAAGTCTCTTCTTCAATTCCTGAAAACTGAGTTCACAACCTTCAGACCAAGCAAATTTCTTGTCTTTCTTTAGCAATTTTGTCATAGGCTTAGCAACCTTGGAGAAATTCTCAATGAACCTTCTGTAGTAACCTGCTAAGCCAAGGAAACTACGAACTTCCTTCACTGACTTGGGAGATTCCCATTCAGTTACAGCTGAAACTTTAGCAGGATCAACTGCTACACCATCTTTTGTCATAACATGTCCAAGAAATCCAACTTCATTCAACCAGAACTCACACTTGCTGAATTTGGCATGCAGTTTATGCTCTCTAAGTTTCTCAAGTATCAAACGTAAATGTCCTTCATGCTCTTCTTTGCTCTTGGAGTAGATTAAAATGTCATCGATGAAAACGACCACAAACTTATGAAGGGATTCCATGAACACCTTGTTCATCATATTCATAAAGTATGCTGGAGCATTGGTCAAACCAAATGGCATCACGGTATACTCATACAATCCATACCTTGTAGCGAAAGCTGTTTTAGGTATGTCTTGTTCTCTTATCTTGAGTTGAAAATAGCCTGACCGGATATCAATCTTTGAGAACACACAAGCTCCTTCTAGCTGATCAAACAAGTCATTGATTCTAGGCAAAGGGTATTTGTTCTTAATAGTTACCTCATTGAGTGAACGGTAATCTATGCACAACCTTTGACTTCTATCTTTCTTCTCCACGAACAAAACCGGGGCTCCCCAAGATGAAGAACTTGGTTGAATAAATCCTTTCTATAGCTGTTCTCCAAGTTGTTTCTTGAGTTCTTTCAGTTCATCAACTGACATCTTGTACGGTCTCTTTGCTATTGGTCCAGATCCTGGTAGCAAATCAATAAGGAATTCCACATCTCTATCTGGTGGCATTCCCGGCAATTCTTCCGGAAACACATCCGGATACTCACTCACAATTGGCACACTGTCTATGCTAACCCCCTTAAGAGAATTTAGCATAAACCTTCTTGCTTCAAAGTTGGTCTTGAATCTGATCCTTTTATTTTCTGGAGTTGTGAGTGAGACAGTATGGTTGGCATAATCTATCACTCCCTTATGCTT
Source organism: Avena insularis (assembly GCA_023614405.1). Lineage (NCBI taxonomy): Eukaryota > Viridiplantae > Streptophyta > Magnoliopsida > Poales > Poaceae > Avena > Avena insularis. The sequence goes on along the minus strand of CM042689.1, from coordinate 225,345,832 downwards.
AGTCATACAGTCCATTCCCAAAATGACATCCAATCCTTGGGAGTTTAGAATTATAAAGTTAACGGGAAACTTATACTTCCCAAACTCTATGACTAGATCATGACATCCTGAATTCACTATCATTTCTCCACCAGGAGAACTTACTTTTATAGGACACCCAATAGTTTCTACCGGCTGTTCATTTCTTTCAACAAATGCTCTTGATATGAATGAATGAGATGCACCAATATCAAAGAGAACAAATGCTGGAACAGAATTGAGTTTGAACTTACCAGCAACAGCATCAGGCTCCTCATAGATTTCCTCCACATTGATGTGGTTTACCTGTCCCTTCTGAAAAGGGTTGGGCTTGTTGGGTCCTTCAACTTTCTTTTCTGGGCATTCATTTGCATAATGCCACATATTCTTGCACTTGAAGCATTCAACCTGACTAATGTCCTTCTTAACAGGCTGGCTTCCACTGCCACTTCCATTCCCACTGTGGTGGCTCTTATATCCACCCTTGTGGTTCTTGTACTTGTCATTGTCATGACTACGGGGATGCTTGTTGTCATGACGGTTGTGGTTGTGGTGCTTGTTGAATTTCCCATGCTTGTGGGATCCTGAGCTTCCACTGTCATCATAATGGAAACGTTTGTGAGACGATCCCGAGCTGTGCTTGTCCGAGTGCTTTCTCTTCCTACTCTCACCTTGCTTCATTTTGTTCTCCAAAATAGCAGCCTTATCACAAAGGGACTGGTATGTGGGAACATATGCCACAGCCAACTGCAGATTCAGCTCATCATTCAACCCTTCGAGGAACTTTTCTTTCCTCTTAGCATCAGTGTCAACTTCATCCGGTGCATAACGCGCCAGATTGTTGAACTCCTCAATATATTCAGCCACACTGCAGTGGCGTTGCTTCAGGTTATGAAACTCTTTCTTTTTCAGACTCATCACTCCAGATGAGATATGAGCAGTACGAAACCATCCTCAAAGATAGCCCATGTCACACCTTCTATGTGAGTGGTGATCTGGAAGTTATCCCACCAAGTGGAGGCTGGTCCTTCCAGCAAATTTGCTGCAAATCTGACCTTTTCTGCATCAGTACAGCCCACAGTTACCAAGTCCTTGTTCACAGAGCGTAGCCAATCGTTGGCCACCATGGGATCAGTTGTTCCTGAGAACTTTGCTGGCCTCAATCTCAAGAACCTGGTAAGCATGTCAAAACCCGGTGGGTTGTTGTTATTGTTATTATTGTTGTTGTTATTGTTTTTGTTGTTTTGGTTCTGGATGAGCGTTGTCATCATTTGCATCAGCTGAGTCTGAGATGTCATCATTTGTTGCATTTCTGGAGTGATGTTGTTGTTATTGGGATTGGGATTGGCACGACGGGGAGGCATCTGTGGTTTGTTCAATAGAGATAAGAATGAGATACCCATAGATGCTTTCATGCACAATACATCACATAACAATCACAAAGCATGCAACAAAAGGATAAAGGTTCAACAACAAGATAAGAAGTTCGCAAAGTAAAACACACACAAATAACAAGCCATCCACATGTCGGATGGTCAAATAACAAGTTCCCAACAACAAGTACAATAATAGATGATAAATGAGTAGTCAAATCTACTCCTCGGCATCAACCTCCTCCTCGACAAAGGTAAGACCTGCATTCTCCATTGCGGTCTTGTATTCCTCGACATTGGCGGTCAAGGTCTCTATCTTGGCTTTGAGAGCCCTCTTCTGGGAACGAAGCCTCTCAATCACCGTCTGCTGATGTTCGAGCTCGAAGTCCTTGGCCTGCAGTTCTTCAGTCATGTCCCGGATCTTCTTGTTTCTATCCCGGACTCGCTTCTCCTGACTCTTGAACCTTCTGTCCTGGCTCTCGAACTTTGCCTCCATCTCCTTGACTATCTCATCTTGCTCCACGAAGAGCTTGTCCTTCTCGCGAAGCTGCACCTGGAGTTCGTCATTGTTGAGCATGACGTTGGTCCTGTCAGTGTCTACGTGCCTAATGAGAGCCTCTAAGTCCTGGAGGTATAGACAAATTGGCTCCGCTGTGTCCCTCGAATCGTCCTCGAAGTCGATGGACTCTCCATCCTCATCACATCTACCGAAGACGTGGAAGTGAGTACCTCTAACCTGTCGGGAGTGTCTCCCTAGCAGACGTCCTATCAGATCCTGCATGACTACCTCAAGGCCTCTCTCCTTGTCATCATGCATGATCTTGAAGATGATGGCCTCCGTGGTAGGCTCTGCAGCGTCGGGCTGGTTGACCTTGAAGCCCCAAAGGTCTTTACTCTCAAACTTGGTGAGGGGAAGCACCATGATGGTAGGAAGAGGGAGATCGAGCAAAGTAGTAAGCTCAACAATACGAGGACCAAAGCGAGTTCCCCGGAACTCCTCAATAGTGCTGATGGTAACAGTAGGCATCTATTTATAAGATAGCAAAAGTTAGAACAACACAATTCAAGATAAAACACAAGGCAAAACATCACATACATATCCTTGGAAATCAAAACACACAAGTCATGGCACACATGGATCCATTACAACAACCAAGGTTCAACTTATTTTAAAGCAACATTTGGAAAATAAGGTGATAAGTGGTGGTCCAACTAACGAAATACGTTTACAATCCTATCTCACTGGATCTGTTGGCTAACACAATGTTTCTAGAAGCAATCAGTCTATCTTGCTCACATGACTCCATCACTAAGTCTATAATGTCTCCTCTTAAGGTTTGGTTGGTAGCTTCCAACTCTTGGGTATGTTTCTTCTCTTCCTTTAGGTCACTTTGGAGGTTGAGCATCCTGCACTTGACTCTATCACCAAGTTCTTTGATGGTCTTCCAAGCTGCATCCCTTGCTGATTCAAAGAATGTAGTGTGCACCACTGAATTGGTGAACATGCAGAATCCTTTTTCCTGGTGGTTGTCTTCCTTGTTTTTATACAAGTGAAGTTGCACCCACCAGTATTCAACTCCTTCATCCATCACAGGAAAGCCTTTGTACACAGCTGCACCTTGTATCTCTAATGCAACCATGAGGTCCTTGAGAGCCTTGGGAAATTCTGTCTCACACTCCAAAGTCATTGTCATGAGTGGTCCTTTCCTTACGGCTTCGTTTATGGAGTTCATCTACTAATAGAGATGAGAAATAAGATTAGAAAAGTTTACGAGAAGAATAGACAAGTGTAAAAGTTGCTGAAATTTTTTCCTTAGTGGTTTCCAATCCTAGGGTCATAATCCTACAGGCAACACAGTGCTCTGATACCATATGTAAGATCCCTCCTTTATAAAGGAAAAGGATCCCTGTGATTGCAATGCTAGTCCCTGGATCAATGCTAGCATTCATAGTTTAAGATGAAGTACACAGATACAAAGGTCATTATTACAGTCATTCCAGAGATAAACATAGTCTTTACAACTCCAAGGCCACAAGCCTAATACAAGAGTTTGAATAAGTAAATAAATAAAAGTCTTCATCTTCATGTGCCACAGGCAAACATGTTGAGTGTAGACTCATGACTCCTAATACTCATCAAAGTAACCTGCAACATCACAAGTTACAGCCACAGTGGGTAAATACATTGGAATAGTATTGGCAAGTGATACCTTAGTATAATTTAGGTGGACTAGATACTATATGCAATTTGGCTAAGTGTAGCTTGGCTTGCTTTGCTCAAAATAGGTTTTGCCTATTAGTTGAAATCACTAAGTTTTTCTTTGTCAAAACCTTTCCCAAGGAACCACCAATAGACATTGAGGTCCTTCACCCTTGTTCACCCACAAGTTTTTACTTTGAAATTGGGATGAGGAGATTCTTGATAGCTTCCATGTCTTGATGCTCAAGTTGTCCTTTTCTAGGGACATGGCTAAGTACTTACATTTTTCCATCTGCAGAGGTTGTGCACTTTCCCCACCAGACTTGATTTTCACCAAGACAGGACCTTTCAGAAGCCTTCCCTTAGACCAAATGGACACGTTCCAACCTATCATCCCACTACCACCAACTGTCCAAATGGCTAAGTTCTAGCAACATATGTGATCCAGGCAGAGCCCATATTGCCAAGTGGTTGCACTAGAAGCTTCTCAACACTTGGCCTCTAAAATCTCTTTGTTCCTGGGTGGCTTTCCACAAGTGAGATACACAAGGTTCACCAGTCCCCTGGCCTTGTGTAACCACTCAACATAAACCATTCCTTCCATTCCACCCAGGTGTTTCATTTACTTAGTTGTTTTATTAGGTAAAATACAAGTCCAAAGACTTAGAAATATTTTCATCATATGATGTATATTTCACCAACCCTTGGTTGCTACTAGCTAGGCTAAGCATGGCATAGATAAGCATCTTAACTTAGAAATTTCCTAGAAATTCTACAACTACTAGGATTTCCCAACATGGCATATAAGCAAAAATTATAGCATGCAAGTCTAGCAAAATATTTCTAATGCTTAGTAGGAAAACATAGGGATAAAAATATTCATGAAGCACCACTTGCCTTGGTAGTTTGGAGAGTAGCTACACTCCTCACAATCACAATCACTAGGACCAAAATCTACACAAAGAAATATAGCAACAAATCACATACAAAACATATACAGCCAAAAATATATGCATGCATGCAAAATGGTATGTGATGATTTTTAAAACTCAACCAAGCAAGTATACAGTACTAGTTCATTAACAAGTTAAAAACTTGCCAAACAACATTTATTTAAACCCTAAAACATTTCCTAAACATTTTATATACTCAAATTATCCCTACACAAGTTTCTGCAAATGAAACCATTTTAACAGAAGCAAAACATTAAACACATTGCATATTTAGAAAGGGCTTGCTCTCCTGATTCCATTGATCTAAAATTTGTCAAATTCTAACGTGGGGATCAAAAGTTATAGCCAAAACAATTTTGAACATCTAATAGATTCAAATCCAGTTTTTAAATCTAAACCACTGCCACGCGTCTTAATCTAATTGGCCCATACCGCTTCGCTCAGGATCGCGTCTGTGAGCCGTTAGATCAACATAATCTGCACGGCCCAGATCTAACTATACCGTTTCGTTAAGTGATCTAATCTCGCACGCTGGATCCAGATCCAACGGCCCTGGACCAAACAACCAAAGCTGGGCGGCGCTGGCGGTGGATACTGGCGGCAGCGAGCTCTGCCCATGGTGGCGCGGCGCTACAGATGGCTAGGGGGTCGTCGGAGACGCTTACCAGAAGCACGACGACGTGCTGATGCTCAACCTGGCGACGGCTTGGCAAGGGGCGCACGGACGCAGTCGCTGGAGCTCGTCGGAGTTGCGGGCGGCGTCTTTTGCTTGATGTCAAGGTCGTTGCCGAGGCTCTGCGTCGATCTAGGACAAGCCAGAGGGTTTAGGAGACGCGCAAGGGTCTAGCGAACAGGACAGTACCAAAGGGGAGGCAAGGGGCGCTCGGTTCTTACCGCTATTGCTCGTCGGAGTCGAGCGGCGGCTCTGGTGGTTGTGGGCGTGAACGAACACGGCGACCTGGGTCACGAGCAGGCAAACCAGGGGCGTTAGCAGATGCACAGGGACGTGGCGGTTACACTCGTTTGATCCAGAGACAGAGGGGCGGTCGGAGCTTACCGGAATCGCCTTCCGGAGTTGTTCTGTCTGCGGCGGTGCAGAGGCAATTGCGGGCAGCCTGGGGGCGTAGAGGTGGCGCTAGGTGAGGGGAAATGGCCGCGGTGTAGAGGGGATCTTATAGCCAGAGCGGGGGCGAGGATCGCGCGGCATATCAATGGCAATTAAGCCTGCATTAACAGCGGCGAGGTAACGGCGGAGCGAGCGGCACAGGCGCGCGTGATTGACGACGAAGGTGACGTGGTCCCAGGGTCCACTTGTCAGCGAGTTAAACAGCGAGGGTGTGGGGGTCGCTCACAAGGACTGGGGGTGTGTTTGGGTGAGCGAGAGAGGAGACCGGGTGGGCTTAGTGGGCTGGATTAGCAGTTGGGCCAGATAGGTAGCGCTGGCCCTTTTCTATTTCTTTTCTCCTTTTCTTTTTCTGTTTTGATTTTCTGGAATGATTTTCAAATCCAAATCAAATGAGTTTGAATTCAAATATTCTCTAGGTTTTTATACTGCAAACCTTGCATTCAAATGTGTGTCAAACATTACTGTCCAATCCAAACACTTTGATCAAGTGAAAATAAAAATAAAACCAAGCCTTTTTGATATATATTCAATAGGCATAATATTGGTTTTATTTCTCATTTGTTTTGAAACTTGTTCAAACTTTTGAAAGTGTCTAAGTTTGAATTTCAAACTTTACTGAATCAAAACAAGTATTCTTCTCCTTGGAAGATAGCATCAAGGCTAGAGCAAACTTACAAGAAATATTAAGCATAAATGCTTCTGTTTTGAAATGTTTTGTTTGAAATGAAATTCATATGATCATGGATGATATGCATGAGTTTGAAACATGATTTTAGGGATGTTACAGTTATCCCGTTTCGAACCACACCTTAGTTTGATAAAAACTACTTGACACAAATTCCCTCCTTTGCCGCTACTATAGCAGTCATATACTTAACCTTTTGTTGTAGTATTCGTCACAATGTATTAACTTTGGAACTCTTCCAAATCCATCATGGAATCTCCTTTCCATTACATTGTGCCACCCATAGTTAAAATTGAGATAAACTTAATTTGTATCTTGTGACAAAACTAGTATCAATGTAACTCTTTACAATGAACTATTTGTAATTGTTTGTCACCTCTACACAAATATATTCTTAGTTCTTCCAAAAGATCATAAGAATATCCTTACTATCGTCCAATGATCATTTTATGATTCATTCTGGTATATATTCTCATAACACTTAGAGCATAGGACATATCTGGATGTGTACATATCATGGTATGATTGATCAAAACATTTTCATGATTTCACTCATCAAGTGTCAAAGAACTTGAATCTTGTTTCACTTATCAAGTGTCGATACACTTGAATCTTGATTCAATTCTTTTTCATGCGACAAGAACTGTTTCTTGTTATTTCTATATAGAACTCCTTCAATATGTCATATATGTACATTTGGCAAAACCATATTAGCGTCACAGTCTATCCACTATAGACATTCACGCTAAATATTCGGGTTTTGCCTAAGTATTTCATCGAAATGAAATTCTTAACCTTTGTCAATAAAATATACATCATTTCTAATCAACAAGATGTCCTCCACATAATGTATTAGAAATATGTCTTAGCCCTCCCACTTAATTTCTTGCAAATGCAAGTATCTTCATCGTCTCCTGATGAAAACTCGTTTTCATCACGGTGAAGATTCCAACTCCGCGATGCTTACTTCAACAATTGAAGTTTGCATGCCCCTTTTTAGCATCCTTTGAATTAACAAAACCCTTTGGATCGTGTCATGTACACGTCCTAGGTAACCATTCTATTAAAAGAACTTTGTTTTGTTTATTCATCTACCATATACCAAATTATATGTAGTGGTTGCTATTTTTAATCCGTCCAAACTAAATATCGCTATGAAAGATCAAATCTTGTCATAGTCAACTCCTTGAACATTGTCGTAAAATACTTTACGACATGTCGACTATTTCATAGATGTGAAACATCCATGTCTGTTTCTTTATAGATCCAAATACGACTGGTAGGTTTTTACACCTTTCCGGAGGGTCTTCCAAGTTCAAAACTTGATTTATCGTGTATGGACTTATCACGGATTTTATGGCTTCAAGCCATTTGACGGAGTTAGGGCCCATCATCGCTTCTTTGCATGTAGTCGGTTCATCATTGTCAAACAATAATGATTTACTCTCAAATCTTAGCATTTGATTGTTTATTCGACCGACTTGGTTCAATAAGAACTTAGATCTCCGTGACCACAACCTTTGAGGCACATAATCTATGAGCATTATGGCAGCCTTAGGAATGATTTCCGGCGCTGCGCAACTCAGCACATTTATCTAAGGTTCGTTAACCTTATCAAAGTTCTATTGTCCTCCCACTTAACTTTATGAAAAATTCCTTCTTCAAGAAACCTCACATTTCAAGCGAAAAACCCTCTTGTCCTCGGTGTTATGGAGGAATAACCAATTGTTATTCGAAATAACCTACAAAGACATGCTCATTCAACTTCGGTTGTAAACATCTTACTTATGTTTAGCATACCAAAATTTAAGAAATGACAACTTGGGTTTTACCCCCAACCATAACTTCCATGGTGTCATTTCAACGGATCAAGATGGAGCTCTTTTCAGTGTAAAAGCGGAAGTCTCTAAAGCTTTAATCTTTTAAAACATAATGGCAGTTTTATAAATAACACCTTTGATCCAACCATGTCAAACAAGGTTTCATTACAAATCTCAAGCACTCCATACTCCTATGGTGTTTCGGGAGATGTAAATCTAGGTGTTTTTGCTAAACTTGTAACTCAAATAAATCCCTTTATGATAAAATCATAATTCATTTATTTTCTTGTTACACTTGTAACTCAAATAAATCCCTTATGATAAAATCATAAACTATTTATTTTCTTGTTACAATGATTTTTCACTTCATCTTGAAAGTCTTTGAAACATTTTCAAATATTTCATACTTCATTCTCATTAAGTGAACATTCACTCAAATTTCCGGAGAAAGTATATGAAGTTGAAACCCATCGCTTACGACTATAAATAATGGACTACATACATCGATATGTATAAATTCCAATAATTTAGTCGTTCGTTCTTCTTTGGCTTTTGAACAAAGTTTTAATTATCACGTGGAAAGTCTCACAAGGGTCACTTGATAAAATCAAAGACTCCAAAAATCCATGAATAAGGAGATTCTTCATGTTTTCTTTCCAATATAATTTAAACAGCGATGTCACTTTGTAAGTGATCTTTCAATCATTTGTCTGGCGACATTTTAGCATTAGGTTTTATGGATGTGATTTCTCCAACTAGATTTGTAAAACATCCATCTTATATGGAATATGGTAATTATTTGAACAACCTTTGTTCTCATAATACCTGATTCAAATAACAATTATTAATACAAATCTTGAAGTCAAGCTTTGATGTCAACGAGAAATACAAACAACGGTTTGTTTGTTTTCGATGAACATCATCACATATTCTCTTGCTAGTTACTTAGGCCATTGTGGTTCATGAATTGCGTTGTTCCGTATGAAATTTCATACCAACCAATTCGGTATCCAATACCCAAGACCCCCATTGTTTAACAAGCAAAGAATACAACCATAACATTTATATCATCCATATACCTAAATTGGATATTTCCAATCTTTTCTTTTCTGCCAAATATATTTTATAGATTCTCTTTCAGCATTTCCTTTTCCTTTTTAAAAGAATTTATCAACATCAATAGTGGCGCCATATACATGACACATAGTCCAAAGCGTGTATATTCAAATAATAATACCTTTGGACTTGCACTTTGAAGTACATCACCATCATCAAAATGATTGGTATTCTTTCAAAATCCATTCTTTAGTAATATTTTAGTGTAGTAAACACTTTACATACATCTTCTATTCATCCTTATCATGACGACTTTCATGATCAAGCTACTGTAGTTTATAAAGGTGAATTGTGAGTATAACATTACTTTCCAAAACCCTTTGGATGATTAGGAAGTCTAGCATCTCCAACCTTTGTAAATTCTCATCCAATATGAGATCATATATTATACTCTATCATATTGCAACCAAAACATTGTTTCAGATATCGTTATATCTGTCACACATGATGGTTTCTGAAACAATTCTTTCAGCTCCTAGACAACCTTGATATTTAAAAAAACAATCAAGAATCATGGAGGCAAACATGATACTTAAGATACTAACACTGGAATCGTTACTCTCGATTTAATACCAATTATTAAATTTCACGGAGTAAATCGAATTTTGCTAAAAGTTTGCAATAGGACTTTAAACTTTAGATTGACACTCAACACAATACGATACCAGTTCGTAAAGTATATATCCAGAATTCTATAGTTCTATTATCTCAATTACAACTATGCATAAGGTGGTGAACGAATGCCAATGACTACAACAAATTATGCAAATTCACTTTGATTTAATTTATGATAAATTGAGTTCTACTAATCCAAATTAGAAATGAACTCCCACTCAAAAACGACATCCCTCGTGTCTTTTTGGTGATTACATGAACCAAATCCACTACACCAAGTCCGATCATCACGTGAGTCGGTGTGGCTTCAAAGGCGAGCATCAAATGGGCATCATATCTACTATATGACTCATGCTTAACCTTTCGGTCCGTGTTCCGAGGCCATGTCTGTACATGCTAGGCTCGCCAAGTAAGAACCTTAGTATTCGCGTGTGTAACTGCCTTACACCCGAGATATGCTCGTGGATTCAAGTACACCCGATCATCACGTGATGTCTTGAAGCGACGAAACATTGTCGGTGCATACTTAATGAAGAACACATTTTTATCTTGATATCTAAATGAGGGATCATCTTATTATGCGAATAAAATGCCAAACAAGCAATATAAGATGCTATCAAACATCACATGTTTATTAGTGGAATGATATGGTTCCCGCATATGATCTCTATCATGTGCATCGTGGTATGATCACTATCATACCTTTATGTGTAAATCCAAGGTCTATGGAGTTTACACGTTATGTGTGTTGTAAGAGTATTATCTCATACTTCTACTTACAACATCACCATATCATAACACTAGCCCAGCATCAATCTAAACTAGACGCCTCTAATTTATCCATTGCAAGTTTTACGTGGCTTAGGGCTTTCGAAGATAGAACTGTTCTTACCTACGAACATGAACCACAACGAGGATAACCAAATTGTTGACAACTCGTTGCAAATTAGATATTGACTATAGTAGGAGAGACAGACACCCGCTATCCACTTATGCAAAACTAGTTGCATGTCAAGCGTGGAACAGGTCTCATGTGCGAGGACATGTAAAGTTTGTCCGGGCCACTTCATCCCACTATGCCACCAATATCCAAAGTACAACTAAGAAGCAATAAAATGATCATCATCGCCCACATACTCATATGTGTACTACCCGTGCAAAGTATCTATGCATAGATCCGGCTCTGATACCACTGTAGGGTTCGCAGCATAGAAAACAAAAAATTTCCTACGATGTGAACAACTAAGTACCAAGATCTATCTACTAGATACAAGCAACGGGTGGATATACATCCATAGAATACATACCCTCGAAGACCGAATAGCATTAACGAGGTTGTACTCGTGGATGATGTAGACGAACGCTTGCCGATCTCAAGATCGTGATGAAGTCCATCTGGTCCAGCCGGTCCAGCACGATCAAGTCCAGCACCTCAAAGCAGTGGTGCATCCGTGATCGCACACACGTACGGGTACCCCGACAACCTCCGCGCCCTCGCTCCAGCGAAGCAGTGGAAGCAACAAATCCTTCCAGAAAAAGCCATGGGGAACATGTATCTCGCTGATCCGAGACCATGGGGAAATTCTAAAGGGGGATAGAGATCCTTCGCGAGGAGGTGTGCTTTGAGAGGAGGAGAGGGGGGCCTTTTATAGGGGAGAGGGGGGCACCCAAGGGGCATGGCGCCCAGCCATGGGGGCTGCCCCCACCTCTTCCACATTCATGTGGGTGGAGCTCCCACTCAAAATGAAAAGCCTCCACTCCCATTAAAAAGCCTCCACTCAAAAATCCACTCACATGCATTAAATTTCCACCAAATTTAATGCAAGCTCTCATTTAAATAAAACTCTTTTATTTATTTATTCAGAATTTTGTTAATTACTTTAATTAACAAACATTCACATAAAACCCCTTACAACATTTCAATTTCACATGCAGAACCAGTTTCAGCAATTTCAACCGAAACAGTTTCGGTGTCTAGTGAAATAAATTCCTGCACTTTCCTTTTTCTTTCTCTGGCATATCATTTGCTCCGAATGGTGTCGGTATCCCTTAAGTGTGTCACCCTACGGTTCGCGAATAATGCAGACATGATCGAGACCCTCTCCGATCAATAATCAGCAGCGGGACCTGGAGATCCGTACTGACTCCCACACATTCAACGATGACTTCTGTGATCGTGTGAACCTTTTACGCTAGTATCTTAATCCCTTTGTTTGACGATATATTACATGTCCGAGATTCGATCATTGGTATCTCCATACCTAGTTTGATCTCGTTACTGACATGCACTCTTTTCTCGTTCCCGTGATATAACATTCTAGTGATCAAATCACTTGCTTGCAAGCTAATCAATGTGATATCACCGAGAGGGCCTAGAGCATATCTATCCGTCATCGGGATGAACAAATTGCACTCTTGATCCATGGGTATCAACATAACACTTTAGTATTTCTGAAGCCATCTTTATAATCACCCAGTTACGGTGTGATGTTTGATGTCATCGATAAACTCTTCCGGTGTTAGTGATTGACATGATCTCATGGTCTAAGGATTAGGATCACTTCGTAAGTTGTTATAGAAATATAAACTCAATGACTTTGATCGTAATGCTATACTTCGGATGAATGTTCATCACATCATTACACTAATGTTGTGACCTCGTTATTAACAACATCCAATGTCCATGATCAGGAAACTTTGATCATCATGTTAATCAACGAGCTAGTTTATAAGAGAGGCATAACTAGGAACTTCCTTTTTGTTTATTAAACACACATGTATGCACGTTTCCGTATTAATACAATAATAGCATGTAAAATAAACATTTATCATAAATAAGGAATACAATAATAACCACTTTATTATTGCCTCTCGGGCATATTCCCTTCACTATCATGCTTAGCTTAGCTAGTAGAAAACAAGGGTGGATTATATTCATGCTATGGATTATTTCTAAGTCAGGGACTTATGTTTTGTTTAATAAAACAACTAAGTGAATGAATCACCTGGGTGGAATGGAAGGAATGGTTTGTGTTGAGTGTTTCACAAGGCCCATTTCTCTGGTTTACCTTGTGTATCTCACTTGTGGATGGCCACCCAAGAACAAAGAGATTTGAGATGTCAAATGTTGAGAAGCTTCAAGTGTAGCCACTTGGCATTATGGGCTCTGCCTAGATCATATAGGATGCAATAACTTAGCCAAATGGACAGTTGGTGGTAGGGGAATGATAGGTTGGAACGCGTCCATTCTGGTCTAAGGGAAGGCTTCTGAAAGATCTTGTCTTGGTGAAACCAAGTCTTGTGGGGAAAGCGCACCACCTCTGCAGAGTGAAAAATCTAAGTACTTAGCCATGTCCCTGGTAAAGGACAATTTGAGCATCAAGACATGGAAGCTATCAAGAATCTCCTCATCCCAATTTCTAAGTTAAAAACTTGTGGTTGAACAAGGGTTGAAGGATCACCAATTTCTATTGGGAAATGCCTTGGGTGATTTTTGTCAAGCAAAAACTTAGTGTTTTCAAATGATAAGGAAAATCTATTTTGAGCAATGCAAGCCTAAAGCTCCACTTAGCCAAATGCATATAGATGATAGACTCCACTATACAACCATAGTATCACTTGCCAATACAATTCAAATGTATTGACCCTTGTGGCTGCAACTTATTATGTTGCAGGTTTGTTTGATGTTAGTGAAGTGTGTTGAATAGGATTACAAGTCTACAACCAACATGATTGCCTGTGGCACTTTGAAGATGAAGGACTCCATGCTATATAGTTATTCTGCTGCATTGTAATGAGATAGCCAAATGAGCTACGTAAGATGTAATGAATTATTTTATTCCTGGTTATAAAGTTGTATTATGACCTTTGTTTCTTGATATTACATCTTAACTGTGGATGCTAGCTATTGATCCAGGGACTAGCATTGTAAACACAGGGATCTCTACCTTATTAAAGGTTGGGACCTCTACAGATGGTATCAGAGCATTGTGTTGCCTGTAGGATTTGTAAACCTAGGATTGGACAAAACCCCTTAGAAAAATAGGAGTTGAATTTGTTCCAAAACTTATTTACAAACAATCTTGTAAACTCTTTCCTCAACAATTTTTGGTTTTGATTCTACATCTCTTCTATTTCAACTTGATGGATAAAACCTCAACCATGAACAAAGACTTCAACATGAGCAAAGGACTTCACCAACTCAAGTGATTTAAACCTTAGTCTCAACAAGGACTTCAACTTGGATATCACTAAGGACTACAAGTGAGACAAGAAATATTGCTCAAGACTTGAAGACTAGGGAAACACAACTTAGAAGGAATCATCATCACCTTTGGAGTTTTGTGACCAAGACACAAGAATTTTTCCAAGGAAACCATGATATCATTCAAGGAGAAACAACAAAGAATAATGGAAGGATCTCAAGTGAACCATATAGTTGGACCACCATGTTTAATTTAAGTCAAACCCATCAACTTAAGTGGTGTAACAAAAATATTTTTGGTTGCCTAAAAATATGCTTGAAACTTGTTGTTTGAGTGGAATGTTTGTTTGTGATTTCTTGCACATTACTTGAGTGAATTGTGATGTGTGTGATTAGAATTGATTCCTTGGAAATATTTTGCCTATTCTAATCCCAACCCAACCCAAACAGATGACTACTCCAAGAAACTCCAACATCAAGGATGGTGACAACAACAACAACAACCAAGGGATTAACATGAGAGAACTCATAGTAACCCAAACCCAGTTGAACCAAGTGACAGCTCAATTTTTAGCCAACACCAGTGAGTTAGATCCAACCATGCAAAGGTTTTTGGAAACCCAGACCCAATTGTTGCATAAGGTGACAGATCAAATGATCAACATGGGAGACAACTCTTCCCAAGGAGTTTGTGACAACAAGGATGTCAAGGATGATATTCTAGAAGGAACCCAAGCTTGCAATATTTGTGGAGACAAGGATCACACTTCCAAAGAGCATGAAGAACAATGCCCCAATTGTGAGGAGAAACATCCAATTGACCAATGCCCCACATCGCAAGCTACTTGTTTCTTGTCTGAAGGAAATAATCATGTCCGTATCCAATGCCCCATCTATTCCATAGTTCAACAAAGGAAACAAGGTGGAGTGCAACAACTGATTGCAGATTACCATAAGGGAACAACTTCTACCAAGAAGGATGAAGACAAAGGAAAATCTCAGCTTGCACCTCCATGAAATATGACTCAATTTAAAGGACCAAAGAGGAGACATATGTATTATCCAAGGAAAAGGTCAAGGAGACCAGGAAACTTTCCTACCTTTGAAATAAGATATGAAGAGCATGAACTAGAAGCACTCCTAGCTTTGGAGAAACCCAAGAAGAAGAAGTACAAGGATATTAACTAAGTGTGGTGCAACAACTGCAAAGATCTAGGCCATTATGTGGCAACTTGTCCACAGAAGATACGTGAAGAACTCAATCTTATCACATGTTACAATTGTGGTAACCAAGGACATTATGCAAGCAATTGTCCAGAAAAGATGAAGCACAAGATAAAGCCTATGAAGGATCTCAGCCTTGTCACATGTTTCAAGTGTGGAAACAAAGGACACTATGCAGATGTTTGCCTAGAGAGATTTCAACAAGATCCCAAGCAAGCCAAGAAGTAATCTAGTTGGAAAATTTTTAAGGGTGGTAGTACCCTAGTTGCATTGAGCCAACTTGTAACCCCTACCCTCCCATAATCTCGGGACGAGATTTATTTTCAGGGTGGTAGCCTGTCACATCCCAAGATTTTCCAAATCTTGTTATGTGAAAAATAAATAAACAAAATAAATAATTGTTGAAAATTAGGGTGAAAAGAAACTTTTGTTTCTAAATGGAAACTTAAAATCCCATCTTGAACAAACTTTGATTAAAGTTTGAATCCAACAAAATTTCAAATCAAGTGGATTGCATTCCTCATAAATGCATCTGGAAATTTAAACACTTGGAGAATAAACCAAAACCCTAAAACCCTAATGGAAGAAAATCATTTTCAAGTTATCACTAAGACCATGGTTTTGATCCATATAAAAAGATGCCAAGCAAACATTTCAAAATGATCAAGATTGACAAATAGAAATGTTATTAAAACCATAGAAATTGGTTTCACTTAATTTGGAACCATAGATAAAATCTTATGAATATAATAAGATAAGGAAATTAAAATTTCCAAAGCTAATAAAGAACCTATCTATAAATGTTGGGGAGGTAACCCCGGATAGGGTAAAGACGGGGAAAGACGAGGGTACAACCCCCGTCTTGTTTCCGAGTTACAGTCTAAGTCGGCCGAATCCTGTAGAAGTCGGCCGACATATGAAGGGGAGAGACCCCTATATATTTATGTTAAGACATTACCCGGCCATTATATTGCGTAAGTCGGCCGGGTTAGCCTGAGTGATATTGATGCAGGGGAAGGACGATCCGAGTTATGCGAGGAAGGACCGAATGATGTGAAGCTTGCAGGAGAGGGAGAAGCCTGAAGTCAAACCCTAGCTGCAAGCTAGGGAGAATCTGAATGGAGCCAAACGCTAGGGACAAAGGCGCAGAGCGACAGAGAGGCAGGAGGAGGTCATGGAGGTGACAGTCCAGAAGCCCGAGGCACACAGGAGGGGCCCTCTGGAACCTTGCCGTGATTAGAGGGGCGACAGGGAAAGGGGGGCACCGAACTACTATATTGGGACAAGCATATTCCTCGAATATGCTTGCCACTTCAGCCCTAGAGGAACCCAGGGCTCTCCTTTATAAGGAGAGGCTTGGACTCAGAAGGGGGATCGACTGAAGTTAGAGCCGTTAGGCTGGTAAAGTTCTTCTCTTCTCCCTGTATACAGCTCAAGGAGCACTTGTAGCGCAAGGAAGAAGAAATAAAGATCTTTGCCTTAGACCTCTGTGTGTAGAATCAACTACATCTTCCCTCCCCAGGTCCCTCTAGCATCCATTGGCCCCATTCTTTAGCCTACCCATGGCATCTGCCGTGTCACCACCACGACAGTTGGCGCCCACCGTGGGGCCAGTAGCGGTGCTAGCTGGAGTTACGATCCGGACGGGAAACTTCATCAACACGGGCGAGCGCGTTGTTTCTGGCTTGGTCCAGAGATTTGGTCTCTGTGACTATGTCAGCGACAATGCAGGGAGCTTCAGGGGGAAAACTCCCCCGTGTAATGGTGTCTTCATCAGCCTGGGCGGGCTCCAGGTCTACGTCGGCGTCGACATCTCCGGCGTTTATCCTCACCAAGTTGTTGTTGCAGGAGAGCCCCCTCTTAACGTTGCGAGTCGTCCACCCAGAGCACATCCTACAGGCAGCGTCGAGGTGATGGTCACGGCCGGAGTGCAAACTGGAGCAGCAGCTGCCGGGTCAAGCAGAGAACCCGCCACCGGTGTGTAGGGCGCACCCAGGCAGACCGCACCACTACCCATCGAGGTAATCCCGCCAGCGACCAACCCGACCGAGGTGCAGGACACCACCCCAAAGGCACCAAGAGTAAGAGGGCCACCTCTGGAAAGGCCAGAGAACATTCTTCAGGTGACCATAGAAAACTTGACTACGCCTGTAGCGCCGATACTTGATCCGGCAAATGCTCAGGCAGAGTTGGAGGAAACCAGGCAAAAGGTGCTGGTAGAGGCCAAAAAGGTGTCGGCCTTGCGGGAGTCCTTAAACAGGACCCCGCGAGAATATGCCAAAGCTAATAAGCAGCGTCGCACGACGGGTGGACAAATTAAGATTGAGAGGGAAAAACCTCATAGATGATATCAACAAAGAGCATGATGCTCATAAAGCAGAATCAGTGGACTTGGGCTTGACGAGGTATAGCACCCCGGCAAAGAACCTAAGAGCGGCAAACGCCGCAGCATTAGAGTTGGAGGGATTGATCGGCGAAGCCCGGCAAAAACAGCAAGAAAGAGTGAATGAGCTAGTGCGCATCACTAACCAGCAAAACGAAGAAATGCTCAGAAAGGACCTGGCGAGGCCGGGGGCCTCGCGAATGGTTCACTCGGCAGGAGCAGCACCTGCCTTGTCCGTGGCAGCAGCGTCTTCACCCGGAAACGATGCACGAAAGGACAAAGCAGTAACCTCAGGAAAGAGAAACAAGCAAATTGTTCCATATGATCCGGCAATGGCCGGAAAGGCAAATGAGAACAGAGGCAATGCAAGCCGAGGTAACAGTAGGGAGAGGAACCCCGGCCGTATTGAGAAAGACGGTGGAAGCCGAGGCAATGGAGATCTCGGCAGAAGAGAACCCGGAAGAGGCAATCATGAGAACAATACCCCGGTCGAAGTAAGGAGAGAACTGCCACTCAACCCGCAACCGAGGCATGAACCCCGGCACGAAAGAGAAACGAGGCCAGCTCGCCACAATCAAATTAATGAAAGATACAATGATGGTTATTCCGAGATGGAATATGCAATCCATGGCGGAAACAACCACTATGGAATACAAGACAGAATTCTATACAGAGATTTGCCATCAAATGATGCAAGAGTGAAGCTGGACCGGCTATACAGGTCCGAATTGTTGGAAGAGCAGGGTCCACCAGGGCCGACATGCTTTGGACCACGGATCATGGGCGAACCACCTGTGCCGAACTTTCAGCTAGCAAGGGGCACGAAAACATATAATGGGAGTACCAAACCACAAGACTGGTTGATTGACTATGCCACTGCTGTGAAAATAGCAGGTGGAAACTTACGATGGGCAGTATGGTATGTCCCACAAATGCTGGAAGGACCAGCTAGGGTGTGGCTGAATAATCTACCAGCGGGCAGTATCAACTGTTGGCTGGATTTTGAGGAAATGTTTGTCAGCAACTTTACCAGCACATACAAGAGGCCAAACAGGCCTAACAGTTAGCCATGTGCAAGCAGGCCGAATGAAACAGATAGAGTTTCTAACTCGGTGGTGCAACTGAGGAACTCATGTGAAGGAGTTATAGAATCGCAAGCAATAGCTTGGTTTTGCAAGGATGCCGTTATGGCAGCGTATTGTGGCAACGCTACGCAAAGAGATATGCCGACCACCTTTGGCGAAACTATCGAATAGCAGACTCTACGCATTAGGAGACCCAACGCCAGAATTAATGTCGGCGGATCATCGCGACAACAGGACCATTATGCACGAGATTTGGCGGGTCATCCAGTATGATGATTTCAGAGGAAGAAGAAGAGAGGAAAGGCCGGATTATAGATATAATTCGGCCCAGGTGGCGGCGGTAGCACAAGATCCGCCGAGTCACGGAGCAACTCAATGGCAGAAGAATGGTCCTCAGCAGTGGACACCAAGGAATGGAGGAAAAAGGCAGTGGACCCGAGAGCAAAAGAAACAGTGGCAAGAGAGGCCGAAGTACACGTTCGAATCTATGTTAGATCAGCCGTGCAAATTTCACACGTCAAACCCGTCCAGGCCAGCCAACCATACGACCCGCCAATGTGCATGGATGAAAAATGCAATGGGGAACCCGACAAGTATTCAGGCACCCCATCAGGGACATCAGCAGCATCAACCAAAGTTGACTGGGGCAAATGCACAGCAACTGATGTTGCCGCCCCCTCCCCCGAGGTACGATAACTAGGATCGGAGAGACGCGGTACATCAAGTGATGAACAAAGTCCAGGATGGAAGGATGAATCCGGCGAATACTGGGCGGAATGATTACAGAGAACATCATCAGTCTTATTGCGTGTTCACAACGGAACAACAAGACAAGCAGAGTGTGCAGCGCCGACATATGGAAGTAAATGCAGTTATGCCAGCAGTACCAAGATATATGCCTTGGTCGGATCAAGAGGTTACTTGGAGCATAAAGGATCATCCCAAGATAATGCCGAATCCCGGATCATATGCACTTGTGTTAGATCCGACATTTGTTGGACCGAGCATCAATGTGAAATTCTCAAAAGTACTCATTGACAACGGAAGCAGTATCAACATCATGTACAAAGATACCATGCATAAACTCGGAATATCGCAGAACATGTTGCAATCCACGAGGACCACTTTCCATGGGATAGTGCCAGGGCTATCATGTGAACCCATTGGTATGGTCCGAGTGGATGTGTTATTCGGCACAAGGGATAACTGCAGAGCAGAAAACTTAGAGTTTGAGGTGGCGGATCTAGAGAGTTGTTATCATGCTTTACTCAGACGGCCAGCATTGGCCAAATTCATGGGCAGCTGTCACGTAAGTTATCTGAAAATGAAGCTACCCGGACCACAAGGAGTGATAACAGTTGCAGGGGATTACAAGAAGTCTATGGAGTGTGCATCAGCCGGGTCAAATTTGGCCGAATCATTGGTCATAGCAAGAGAGAAAAGAAGGATTCAGGAGGTAGCAGCCCTCGCTTAGTCGGCACAGCTGAACATGCCGGCGCTAGCCAACCCGCATGGCAGTGTCTCTTTTCCACCGACCAAAGAAACGAAGAAGTTTCAGATCGATGAGCAATTCCCGGAACGTACTGTTACTATTGGTGCAGGCCTGGACGCTAAATAGGAAAGCGATCTCACCAACTTCCTCCGTGAGAATCGGGACATATTTGCATGGTCAACTCAGGATCTGCAAGGTGTTCCGAGGGAGTTGGCTAAGCACTCTTTGAATGTGAGGCCAGGAGCAAGGCCGGTGAAGCAACCTCTCCGCCGCTTCGCCGAAGACAGGAGAAAAATAATAGGGGATGAAATAGCTCGGCTCCTCGCGGCCGGATTCATCATGGAGGTGCTGTATCCGGATTGGTTGTCGAATCCGGTGCTGGTAGAAAAGAATAAAGATGATCCCAATGTAGCCATTGTATGGCGAATGTGTATCGATTACACGAACCTGAACAAGGCGTGTCCAAAAGATCCTTTTCCATTACCTAGAATAGACCAAGTCATTGATTCGACCGCTGGTTGTGAGTTATTGTCATTTGTAGACGCGTATTCTGGTTTCCACCAGATACCGTTAAATCCGGCCGATCAAATAAAGACTGCGTTTATTACCCCGTACGGGGATTATTGCTATCGCACAATGCCATTCGGCCTGCGAAACGCAGGAGCAACATATCAGAGATGCATGCAAAAATGTCTACACGATCAGATAGGAAAAAATGTACAAGTATATGTAGATGACGTGGTCATCAAAACCAAGGAAAGCAAAATGTTACTGGAAGATATACGGCAGACTTTCGCGAACCTGAGAAGGTTCCGAATGAAGCTTAATCCAGAAAAATGCACGTTTGGCGTACCGGCAGGAAAATTACTCGGTTTTCTTGTATCTAGCCGAGGTATAGAGGCCAACCCAACAAAGATAAAGGCAGTAGAAAGAATGGAATTGCCAAGATGTTTAAACGATGTACAAAAATTCACGGGTTGTCTAGCCTCGCTTAGCCGGTTTATATGTCGGCTGGGAGAGAAGGCGCTACCATTCTATCAGCTAATGAAGAAATCAGATAAATTCATTTGGACTCCACAAGCGGACAGCGCATTTCATGAGTTGAAAAAGATGTTGGTCACAGCACCCATTTTGGCTTCTCCATTATCAAAAGAGCCTATGTTACTCTATGTAGCGGCTACCAACAGAGTAGTGAGTGCTGTAGTCGTAGTAGAATGACTTGAAGCTGATAAGTCGGTTCGAGGCGGTGTATTATTTAAGTGAGGTGTTATCTACTTCAAAGCAGAATTACCCGCATTATCAGAAGATGGCTTATGGAGTATATATGTCGGCGAAAAAGCTTAAACATTACTTCGAAGAGCATCCCATCAAAGTGATCTGTGAGGCGCCCATAGCCGACATATTGAGCAACAAACACGCAAGTGGCCGAATAGCAAAATGGGCAATCGAGTTGTCACCATATGCTCCACAATTCGATAGGAGAGATGCAATCAAATCTCAAGCGGTCGCCGACTTTTTCGTAGACTGGGCCGAGGTGCAGTATGAGCCACCATTGCCAGACCCAAATTATTGGACGATGCATTTCGATGGTTCCAAACTAAGGAATGGTTTGGGGGCAGGAATAGTGTTAACCTTGCCTAAAAAAGATCAACTGAAGTATGTGCTACAAATACATTTTGCCGCATCCAACAACGTAGCCGAATATGAAGCACTGGTCCATGGATTGAAAGTAGCAAGAGAGATTGGCATACGCCGAATCTTATGCTATGGGGACTCGGATCTAGTAGTACAGCAAGTCTCAGGCAATTGGGATGCACTCGATGCTAATATGGCTTCATACAGGTTTCATGTGCAAAAGATCAGTGGATACTTTGAAGGATGTGAATTTCACCACATACCTCGGGCGGAGAATGATGCCGCAGACACGTTGTCTAAACTAGGATCAACCCGGCAGTCAATTCCTCCGGGTATTGCCCTGGAACACCTCAGGAAACCGTCCATAATCCCATCAGCAGAATCCGAATCTATCTTTATTCCAGTGAATTCAGCAGAAGATAATGCGCCGATGGAAGTAGACCAGCAATATAACTCGGAACCCCCCAAGAGGAGGACAGCAGAAGTAAGCACAATCATGGAGAAAGCCGAGGTAGGAATGTCGGCAGAAAATGTGGAGATAGACAATGAAATTACACCAGAAAAAGTCACACCGCCATGGGCGCAACCCATATTCTCTTACCTTAAAGACTCGATATTGCCGAATAGTGAAGTATTAGCTAGGCAAACTGTAAGGAGAGCAAAAGCTTATACAATCATAAACAATGAGTTATATAAAAGAAGCGTCACAAGAATGTTGCAGAAGTGTGTGAGTTCGGCAGAAGGTCAGGAGATCCTCCTAGATATACATCAAGGAGAATGTGGGCACCATGCCTCATCTCGTTCCTTGGTAGCCAAAGCATTCAGGCATGGATTTTATTGGCCGACGGCATTAAAAGAAGAAAAAGAGTTAGTTGAAAAATGCAATGGGTGTCAAAGATATGCAACCAAAATACACATGCCATCGGCCGAGTTAAAAACGATACCCATCACTTGGCCATTTTCTGTGTGGGGTTTAGATATGGTGGGACCATTTAAGCCGGCACGAGGGGGAATGACCCACATATTGGTTCTGGTGGACAAGTTCACAAAATGGATTGAAGTGAAACCAATAAAAAAAATGCGATGGGACCACAGCAGTGAAATTTCTGAAAGATATTATCTTAAGATATGGGTATCCGCACAGTATTATTACAGATAATGGCACAAACTTTGCAGAAGGAGCCTTCGCCAGATTTTGCAGAGAGAAACACATAAGACTAGATATTGCCTCTGTGGCTCACCCAGCATCTAATGGGCAGGTGGAAAGGTCCAATGGACTAGTACTGTCAGGAATAAAACCACGACTTGTCGAACCATTGCAAAGGTCGGCAGGATGTTGGATTGAAGAACTCCCAGCCGTGCTATGGAGCCTCAGGACTACTCCGAATAGATCAACAGGTTATACACCATTCTTTCTGGTATACGGGGCAGAGGCCGTGCTTCCAGTCGACATAATACATGACTCGCCAAGAGTTACTCAGTATACAACCTCGGAGGTAAACGAAATAGCTCGGCAAGATACTGTAGATCTGCTAGAAGAAGCCAGAGAACTGGCACTATCACGATCAACTATTTATCAGCAGAACTTGCGACGATATCACAGCAAGAAGGTGAATCCAAGGGTATTCAAAGAAGGAGATTTAGTCCTCTGACTGGTACAATGCACGGCCGGCATGCACAAGCTGTCACCTCCATGGGAGGGACCATTCATCGTGAGCAAAGCATTGCATAACGATGCCTATTATCTAATCGACGCTCAATCTCCCGGAAGGAACAAGGCAGACAAAGCTGGCGAAGAAACAAAGCGGCCATGGAATGTAGCTTTGCTTCGTCCATTTTACTCATAGCATGATGTCTCAAGGTCAAGAACCAATGATGTATTAAACCTCGGCATCCAGAGCAGTGACTCGGGAACTGCCATAGATTATTTCAATTTCGCGTTATGTATATGAACCTCGGCACCCAGAGCAGTGACTCGGGGACTGCCATATATTATTTCAATTTCGCGTTATGTATTTGAACCTCGGCACCCAGAGCAGTGACTCGGGGACTGCCATATATTATTTCAATTTTGCACTATGTATTTGAACCTCGGCACCCAGAGCAGTGACTCGGGAACTGCCATATGTTATTTCAATTCCGGGTTATGTATTTGAACCTCGGCACCCAGAGCAATGACTCGGGGACTGCCGTATGTTGCTTCAATGTTATATTATGTATTAAACCTCGGCATCCAGAGCAGTGACTCGGGGACTACCGTATGTTGTTCTAATTTCATCTTATGTATTAAACCTCGGCATCCAGAGCAATGACTCGGGGACTGCCATATGCTGCCCCAGGTTTTTGTTGGGCACTAAAACTCGACACCCTGAGCAGCGCCTCGGCATTGGTCTTATAATATTTCTGAAATTTGGTTTACATACTAGACTTCGGCGAGATAGGCAGTGATTCGGGGACTACCATACATCATTCCGAAGTAATAATCAACCTTTGATACAAGAAAGGTGTAACACTTCAATACTACGAATCAGAGCCGATCAATCTTGTATGATGTTCGAAGCTCACACCTAGACTACTCGGCTAAACCACGAGAATACAAAGACAAGGATACGTCCTAAAAATAGGAAATCGCAAGTCATCAAAGCAAGAATTCCGACGAAAACCAACTTAAATAAAATTATAACAGCTACAAACATATATGTCGCAGCAGTACACGGCAAAAGAAGTTCAGGTCATACAGAAAATGGACAAATGTTTCGCGTACATCATACGCCTGGCATGCCAGGGATAAGAAATAACTTAAACATTTTTAGCTGAAGAGGCAGCGACTTGGTCAGGCGCTGGGCACTCCGACGTAGGAGGAACTTCGACCGAGGTTGCCTCACCCTCCATAGATCCAGGTGCAACTTCAGCGGAAGCCCGAGGCTGCTCAGGAGCTTCAGTTTGTGTAGTTGAATGCCCAGTACCTTTGGAGGAGGACCGCGCATCGCCGTCACTGTCCGAGCTTGAACTGGAGCTACCAGATGTGGCCGAGTCATCCTCACCCTCCCCTTTCTCAGCTGAATTATTATCCGAGGCATCCTCAACTACGACCTCATCGTCCGGGTTTGGAAGGAAACTCGGACCTTCATTCCAGGTGTGCACATCGGCATACTCAACAAGCTGGAACGCGCGAGCTTGCCGAAGAGCAACAAAGGTGGGGTCCTCAACCCAGCGGGAACCAGTGCGCAAATTTCTCAGGATATCAAGAGAAATGTCTTCATACCATGAAATGATAACATTAAGGGCCATATTAGCGCCAGCGCGCCTGGCTGATTCCCTCCAGAGACTTAGTTGCTTCTCAGATGCCATCAGTCTTTTCACCAGTAATTCGACCTCATTGATATCAGGAGTCCCAGAAGTGTTCGGCCAGAGAACATGATAAGCTCGAATAGCTGCCTTCACCAAATCCCGGCCCATAATCTTCATTGGACCAACTGCACCACCAACAGCAACCAGGAAATCCTCCATCGAATACTCCGAGTCAGCGGCAACAGGGACACCTCGGCGCACACGAGCTGCAAGAACTGCTTTAGAACTCACAGGCTTAGCTTCGGGAAAATGATCTGCGCAAAACACGAATGTGTCAGGTGGCAGCAGGGACAAAGAGAAAAATATAATTCGGCCAAGCTAAGAAGCTTACGGTGAATATAACTCATCATTATCTGAAGGTCTTTGGCCCAATCGATCTTGCTCTTATTTCCTCGCTCATTCCCTGAGTTTTCAGTTCGGCAGCTTCGAGGAGTTCTTTGTTCTTCTGCAGCTCCAGAGCTAGCCGATTCTTCTCCTCGGAGAATTCCTGATCGACCTTTTCTAGTTTGGATTTCTGTGAGAGCTTAAGGGCATCCACCTCAGCCTGCAGGCAAGCTATTTCATCATATTTTTCTTGTAGCTGTGCCGAATGAGTAGCGCTTTGTTCTAAAAAATGCAGCATCACGTCAGGGATGGGCGTGCAATCTTGGTGAGATGCTGCAAAGGTTTGCAACTCGGCTTTACCAAAGCCGAATGAAATAAAGAAAGCTTAGCACACATGTTAAAGGGGAAAAGGTGTAAGATAAAAGGGAAACTAACCTTCCAAGCTCTTGACTTTCTTCTCAAGACGAATGTTAAGGTTATTGATATTACCTGTTCACCCAAAAAAGTGAGCCGGCATCTCGCGGACAAATCAATAAGAACGTCGAGAATAACGAAAAGGAACTATAGACTTACCATCCTTTTTACCACAGGAAGGATTTTCTCATACTTTTCTTCAAGTTTGCGGTGCGAAAAAAGCAACCTCTGAAATTCGGCAGTCCGCCGGTCATGGGCAACCTGAACAATGGAGCAAAATGATAAATGAATATTCGAAGCTAAACCAGATCCGAGTCAAGCAAAACTTAACTCGGATCTAGGTGGCTGGATATTCGAAGCTAAACCAGATCCGAGTCAAGCAAAACTTAACTCGGATCTAGGTGGCTGGATATTCGAAGCTAAACCAGATCCGAGTCAAGCACAACTTAACTTGGATCTAGGTGGCTGGATATTGAAAACCAGATCCGAGTCAAGCACAACTTAACTTCGGATCTAGGTGGCTGATATTGAGCTAAACCAGATCCGAGTCAAGCAAAACTTAACTCGGATCTAGGTGGCTGGATATTCGAAGCTAAACCAGATCCGAGTCAAGCAAAACTTAACTCGGATCTAGGTGGCTGGATATTTCAAGTTCGACTAAGAAGAAAGGCAAGCAAACTATAAGACAAATCTAGTCAGATATAAATTCGAACACTAGAGATAAAGATAGATTAAGTAAAGCATTATTAAACTTCCAAGCATATAACAAGTTATTTCCTTGCAAGTTTCAGGGACTGGAGCATATAGTAACATCTGGAGAACTAATCTAAAACTTCGCAAAACAGCAATTACCTCATTCATCTTGTTAGTGTCAAGGATGAACTTGGCAGCTTGATCGAAACGACCGCTGATGTCAGAAAGCTGAAAGGGCTGACTGATTGGATTACCCTCAAACTGATCAGCAGCATTCCAATTATTCGCATACTCCACCAGCGAGCCGAGGATGTTCCCACTAGCCGTCCGAGTTAAAACTTTACCCCGAACATGTTGTGTAACCATCGCTATGCAGGGCTTTTATGAAGAAACAAGCTGGGTCTTTGGCAATGAGGTAATGTGGAGGCTTTGGTAGGCGCTCCTTTCTTGTAACGTCGGCAATACTCGGCTGAGAAGAGCCGACAAGTCCTTTCTGGGAAGAGGAGGCCTTGGTGGCAACTGTTTTTCTTTCCTTAGAAGAGGCATCAGCAGGAGCCAATACCTCGGTAATGGGAACGGTGTCTTTAGGAGCAGCAGGAGTCACGGTCGCAGAAGGCGCCGAGATAACGACCTCTTCGGCCGGGGCTGGAGTTGCTGTAGAGACTGCTGGGGCAGATGGAGGCTCAGTAGAGGCGCTCGGACCCACAGAGGGGGCAACAGGTTCGACGGAAATCTCGGAGGGTCGAGTGGAATCGATGTCGACAAAAGGAATATCAGGCACGTCGCGACAAGGGGGTGACTGATTGAGTGAAGGAGGCGGCCTGAGCGGAAATCCTAGTATCTTCAGGCGGAGAGGCGGCTGCCGAATCGGGCTGACTAGTCATGCTAGGACCGCGGGCTTAATGAACTGCGAAACAAGAAAGAAAAATGGGTGTCAGGATGAAAAATGGAAAGAGAGAAACAAGAAATACGAGCAAAAGGAACTTACCCTGCGACCCCAGGCATGGTCTTGCGCCTGGGGGGATTCGGAGCGGATTTCTTCATTCGTTTCTTGGGGGCCGCCTCTGAGGCACTAGCAGGAGCCCCGCGTTTCCCCGAGGTAACAGGGGGTCGGGAAGCAATAGGCTCGGCGTCGTGAACCTGACCGGCCGGATTAGCTGGGAAAGTAGAAGCCGGAAATGCATAAGAAATAGGCATTGCGGCAACTACCTCAAGAACTTGGACCTCGTCCGAATCACCTTCCTCCTCGTGGGCCGAGGTCTTGCCACGAGCTCGAGCCGGGGCAGGATCCGACTTAGGGACGAACTCTTCCGAGTCCAGCTCACCAGTATCCGGGGTGCTCCGGTCCGCAGGCCACGGAAGCAGCAAAACCTCGGCATCCTCATTCTTCTGTTCTGCGAACCTCTGCAAGACAAGATAAAAGAAAATCAGCGAAAACCGTTGCGAAAGCAATTGAATAGCAGAGCGTTATTGGTTAAGCTTACTTCAGGAGGCGGACGATCGCGGGTGAAAGGTTTCAATCCCCAAGCCCAATCCTCGGGCATCTCCGTCTTGAAGATAGCTCGGACACGCTTATGGATAAGATAGTTATCCAGCTCCACGGTCGAGACTCGGTTAGGGTCAAGAGGACCGCTCATGTAGCACAGTTTGTGAGTCCGCTTCTGGAATGGGCAGATAAGGCTACTGATAAAGGTAGCCATCAGATCTTCGCCGCATAACCCGGCACGGATCAGCTCTTTGAGCCGAATCTCAAAGGCCTCGGCCAAGGCGTGACTCTTCCTCAGATTATAAGTCCAATTCACCTTAGAAGGCGGACCAATGGAGAAGGCAGGGAGCCGAATCTTGTCCTCCGTCCCTCTGTTCTTGACGTAAAAGAAGGATTTGTGCCACTTCTTGCACGACTCTAACCCGGTGACACGAGGAAATACTGACTTCCTCCGAGGTGTAATGGACGCTGCCCCAAATTGAGTAAGCAGTTTCTCGGAAGGGTGCAGAGACTTGTCAGGGATTACGTTAGAGCGAATCTGGAAGAACTTGACGGGCGTGCCTGACGGCCATAGGCCAAAGTATCCCTCCGAGGCGGAGATAAAAGCAGAAAGAGAAGCGATGGCATTTGCAGGAAGATGATGCGGCTGAAGGCCGAAGTAGTCGAGAAATTCTCTAGCAAAATCGTTGAGAGGGAGACCAAAGCCGCGCGAGAAATGTGACATAAAAACTACATAATCGCCCTCCCTAATATCCGGAGAGGACTCGCTGCCGGGTAAGCGGCAGGAGACCTCGGCGGGAATCCTCCGAGTTCGGATAAGCCACTCGATCTCGCGGCGTGTAACGGAAGAGCCTTGCCACGAGCCTCGCTCGGGCCCAGAGCCAGCGTTGTCATCCTCTACCAGGGCGCCACTAAAAGAGCTAGACATGGGTTCGCCGGAAAGATCGACGGAGGAAGAGCTGGCGGCGGAGGAAAGTTTAGAGCTACGAGGCCCCGTCGTGATTTTGCACAAGAACGGCGGCGGAGGAGCAGAGGAACCGCCGCACGAATACAAGATCGAAACAGAGAAATCTAGAATAAAACCTAGGCAACGCGGCCGGAGAGAACTCACCGGCGACGGCGCCGGAGCTGGCGAACGCGTACGAGGCGGACGGAACAACACGGCGGAGTCCACGCCGTCGGAAGTTCTGAGGAGCGCGCGGCGGCGGAGCTGCGAGAGGGCACGGATGCGAGAGCAAGAAGAAGGGCACAGGCGAGCGAAAAGGGGAGAAGTGAATTCCCAGACGCCGCGCCCCTCTTTATAATCAAGCCACAAGCGAGGTAGTGGGATCGTGGGTGCGGCGGTTGACCGTGTAGATCGTGGGTGCGGCACAAATGCACGTCATTAAGTGGAACCGCACCAAGGGCCACACAGCAGCGAAGAAGGTCGCGATCTCCAAGGGAAACGGCACACGAGGCGTCATACGGGCGCCACAAACCTGGTTGATCAGCCTTGTCGATAAATCAGAGAGGAACAAAAAACAAGAAGAACAATGATGGAGTTGACACGTAGGACAAGGCGTACGGGAGAAGGAACATGGGTACCTCGAACGAGAGAGAGATAACTCGGAAACAATACAGAAAAAATGTGATGAAACTGATACAGCCCGGCCGAGGTTATCGGCAGGGCCACACCAGCTTCGGGGACTAATGTTGGGGAGGTAACCCCATATAGGGTAAAGACGAGGGTACAACCCCCATCTTGTTTCCGAGTTACAGTCTAAGTCGGCCGAATCCTATAGAAGTCGGCCGACATATGAAGGGGAGAGACCCGTATATTTATGTTAAGACATTACCCGGCCATTATATTGCGTAAGTCGGTCGGGTTAGCCTGAGTGATATTGATGCAGGGGAAGGACGATCCGAGTTATGCGAGGAAGTACCGAATGATGTGAAGCTTGCAGGAGAAGGATAAGCCTGAAGTCAAACCCTAGCTGCAAGCTAGGGAGAATCTGAACGGAGCCAAACGCTAGGGACAAAGGCACAGAGCGACAGAGAGGCAGGAGGAGGTCACGGAGGTGATAGTCCAGAAGCCCAAGGCGCACAGGAGGGGCCCTCTGGAACCTTGCCGTCATTAGAGGGGCGACAGGGAAAGGGGGGCACCGAACTACTATATTCGGACAAGCATATTCTTCGAATATGCTTGCCATGTCAGCCCTAGAGGAACCCAGGGCTCTCCTTTATAAGGAGAGGCTTGGACTCAGAAGGGGGATCGACTGAAGTTAGAGCCGTTAGGCTGGTAAAGTTCTTCTCTTCTCCCTGTATACAGCTCAAGGAGCACTTGTAGCCCAAGGAAGAAGAAATAAAGATCTTTGCCTTAGACCTCTGTGTGTAGAATCAACTACATCCATGGCATCTGCCCCATTCTTTAGCCTACCCATGGCATCTGCCGTGTCACCACCACGACAATAAATCCATACCAAATGGTGAGTAAATAATCTTAAAGATATTTAAAAGCATAAATAAATATCAAATAAGATTTTACAAATTGGAATCACCAAGTTTGGATCTATAAATAAAAAGATATGGATTTTCTAAGATAAGGAAAGAAATTATTCAATAAGGAATATTTAAAGACCAAATTAAATCTTGGCCAAATCCATAAGCAAATGGAATGAATATAATCCAAAATCCAAATAAAATAAATGGATAAAGAATTTTCCAAAATAAAAATAAAGTGGCATTAACCAAATTTCATTTCCATTTGAATAAAGACAAAATCCCTATTAGAAATGATTCATTAAATCATGGGAAAAGATATTTGGAATTTACCCAAGTGGAATAAAAATGGATCAATTAACCTAAATAAGATCAAAGAAAACTTCCAAATAAAATTTATGGAATTAAAACTATATTTAATTTCATGAGAATAAAGGACAAGTACCAAATTAAAAATGATTAATAAATCATTTTCCAAATAAGTCAAGGTGAAATATTTGACACCCTATTAAATAAATAAACCTACTGAAAAGGTTTTGTGAGAATTGAAATTAAATAAGGGTTTAAAATATATTTTATATTAATTAAATTTAAATGCATGGGCATACTTTTAAATAATTAAAAGACCCTAAGAGAATAAAAGAAATATTCTAATTTTGACTTTAAAATGAACTATTAATCAGTATTTGAATCTACACAAATTTTGGTTGAGTTTTGAAATCAAATTGATGTTTAAATTGATTAATCAAAATCAAAACAGAATGGAAAAAAGGAAAAACAATCTGAACAAAAAAATATGAAAGGACTCAGCCCAGCCAGCCCAGCCCATTAAGCCCAGTCCAGCCCACCTCTCCCTCTCACCCCGAGTGAATCGTTTTTCACCACAGACAGAACCCGCACAGCGAATGACAACCGGACCCCACTCCCACTCTCTCTCACTCGCTGCCAAACGGACCCCACGCCACCTCAGCATCGTCTCCCTCGCGGTGACCACGCCTCCAACCCCTCCTCGCCGTTTTTGGCCGTTGAAGCCGGCGTCAATACACTTTACTGCCTTCATTACTCCACGCCACGACCTTTCCCTCTTAACCGCCTCCCTCCCCTCTCCATTTCCCCCCAGTCGTTGCCCTACCGGAGCCCCCAGGGTGCCATGATTTCCTCTTAGAACCCCACTGCCTCCGACGCTCTCCGGCAGCAATTCCGGCCAGCCTCCTCCGCCCCTCGACTCCTCGACCACACGAAAACATTCCCTAGCCTCTGGCGCACACTCTAGTGCCGCCAGCTCGCTCTCGCTTGCCCTACAACCTCGACTACGTCTTCGATGAAGCAGCACCGCCGTCTGTCTCCAACTCCGGCGAGTCCTCCTGGTAAGAATAAACCGCCCCTTTCCCACTCTTGGATGCTCACATGATCGTGACTTCCATACGAACCTAACTGTGCCCTCTATTTGCCTTAGCATGCCGTATATCGTCGCCCCCGTCGATGAACAGACGAGCCTGAGGCGCAGCACAACTTCGGCAAGGAATCCACGCCACCACCGTGCGCCCCTTGCCTTCTCGCGAGCACCTTGAGCATCACCGCGACCCCCGCGAACCCGGTGAGCACATCCTCCCTCTCCCTCGCTTCAGAAGCCGCCGCCGCCAGCCACCGTCGAGCGCCGCTGACATTTGGTCACATGCCCTGAGCCGCTAGATCTTGATCTGACAGATGCGATAGAACGTAACTCGAAAGGGTATGGGAGAACATGAGCCATGCGATTAAACTTTGATCTAACGCACCAGACAGGTCAATCCACGCAAAACGTTTTCGACCAATGGGATCGCACCACGTGGCCAGAGTTTGTTTTAAAAACAGAAACTATTCTATTAGATGCTCAATTTTGTAAAATCCATAACTTTCAAACCACACGTCCAAATTTTGCAAATTTTATATCAATGGATTCAGCAAAACAAGTAATTTCTGACCATGCACTTTGTTTAGTAAAATGCTTTTGTTAAATTGATTGGTTTTTGCAGAAACTTGTGTAGGCAAATTTGGAATATAAAAATTGTTCTAAAATGATTTTTGAGATAAAATCTTTGGAAAATGGTTTGTTTTGAACCTAATAACCATAGAAATCAATTTGTGGTTTCAAAAACATAGTTGGTGAATCAAAAGAATAAAACCTTGAATTAAAACATTTCTAGTCAAATAAAAATATGGTTTAATTGTTAAAAATGATTTTGGAGGAAAACCTTTGGGAAATGTTTTGATTTAAACTCACTGACCCCAAGCACCAAGTTTTATGATTTAAAAATGTATTTAGTGAACCCTATAAAGATTACTACCTTGATAAAGGCATTTTCAACCACATAAAATAATGATTTGGTTTAAAAATGGTTTATAGGTAAAATCTTTTGCAAATAGTTTTGCCACTTTATAAAATGACCAATAAGTATTTTAGAATGTTTATAACCTATTATAAACCACTTTTGTAAATAAAACAAAGTTTGGCATGCTTGCATGCATTGTTTTGTTTCTATTATTTTATGTGATGTTTTGCTTGAATGGTAGATTGAAATATTGCTTGCTTGATTGAATTGTAGTGAATTGAAGAGTGTGAATATTGCAAAGATCAAGGAGCGAAATTATATTCCCTACCAAAAAGGCAAGTGATGCTTCATACTTTTGTCCCATTATTTTCACTATGCATTACTGATATTTCTAAGTAGGACTTTCATGGAATTTTGCTAAGTGTAAACGATGCCATGGGAAATCCTAGTAGATGAAACCTTAGTAGAATTCTCCTAAGTTAAGATTCCTACAACTATCATGCTTAGATTAGCTAGTAGAAAACAAGGGTGGATTATATTCATGCTATGGAATATTTCTAAGTCAAGGACATATGTTTTGTTTAATAAAACAACTAAGTGAATGAATCACCTGGGTGGAATGGAATGAATGGTTTGTGTTGAGTGGTTCACAAGGCCCATTTCTATGGTTTACCTTGTGTATCTCACTTGTGGATGGCCACCCAGGAATAAAGAGATTTGAGATGTCAAATGTTGAGAAGCTTCAAGTGCAGCCACTTGGCATTATGGGCTCTGCCTGGATCATATAGGTTGCAATAACTTAGCCAAATGGACAGTTGGTGGTAGGGGAATGATAGGTTGGAACGCGTCCATTCTGGTCTAAGGGAAGGCTTCTGAAAGATCTTGTCTTGGTGAAACCAAGTCTTGTGGGGAAAGTGCACCACCTCTGCAGAGTGAAAAATCTAAGTACTTAGCCATGTCCCTGGTAAAGGACAATTTGAGCATCAAGACATGGAAGCTATCAAGAATCTCCTCATCCCAATTTCTAAGTTAAAAACTTGTGGTTGAGCAAGGGTTGAAGGATCACCAATTTCTATTGGGAGATGCCTTGGGTGATTTTTGTCAAGCAAAAACTTAGTGTTTTCAAATGATAAGGAAAATCTATTTTGAGCAATGCAAGCCTAAATCTCCCCTTAGCAAAATGCATATAGATGATAGACTCCACTATACTACCATAGTATCACTTGCCAATACAATTCAAATGTATTGACCCTTGTGGCTGCAACTTATTATGTTGCAGGTTTGTTTGAGGTTAGTGAAGTGTGTTGAATAGGATTACAAGTCTACAACCAACATGATTGCCTGTGGCACTTTGAAGATGAAGGACTCCATGCTATATAGTTATTCTGCTGCATTGTAATGAGATAGCCAAATGAGCTATGTAAGATGTAATGAATTATTTTATTCCTGGTTATAAATTTGTATTATGACCTTTGTTTCTTGATATTACATCTTCACTTTGGATGCTAGCTATTTATCTAGGGACTAGCATTGTAAACACAGGGATCTCTACCTTATTAAAGGTTGGGCCCTCTATAGATTGTTCCTTGGTATGTGCCTCCTCCACTTGTCCAATTAGATTTGTGATTGGTAGTTTGTATCTTGAGTATTTTGCTGCTATAGGTGACAAGTTGTTTGATCTTTCATGCTTGTTCTATGATTAGAAATTTCATTTCGATGCATGTGTAGTCCTCTAGCAAGCTACTATAGTAGTTTCTCATCATTTATCAACTTGGAAATCACTTGGTTTGATGTTTGTCTAAAAAATTCAGAAAGGAAGATGAGTACCTATCCACTGAATCAATATGACTTGATGGTGTCTAAGCCAATGAAGTTTCATAATGAGGCAGTTTTTCCTTCCATATATCCATGCCATGAATTTATGAGAACCGCGGGAATCTCCTAGGATTTCCAAACCTTGATTACCAATGCAGGATGAAACACTTTGTTGAAGGTGAACCATTTCAATTTGTTAAGCTAACCATGGATTTTGTGCAGGACTTCCATTTCACTTGGTCTACATCTAATCCCATGGTCCATTACAAAATATATATATAATATACCTGTCGATCTGCCTTTTGCTGATTTCTATGCAGCAATTAGAGTACCTCAGTGGGGATCTTGTGAGAAGATAAGGAAAGGCCCAAGTCGCTTATGGATTTATATGCCGAGATTTGCCAAGGTTTCGACTTCTCAAAGGAAAGTGGTAAAATTCGGAACATTCAGTTCCCAGCTATTAGATACTTTGCCTATTTCATTACCAAGTGTGTTATTGCTAGAAAGTTGTCTTCTTTCGATCTAGCTTTTATCGCAGATGCTCTGAATAGGAATAGATCTTATATCCTGGGTGGAATTTGCGGAGGTCTCATTGCTTCTAGGTTGCTAGCTTTCCATGGTTTAGAGCCTCACTATTCAGATTATCAGTTCCCCACAGAGAGGCTTCATCTTGAATCCAT
This sequence comes from Avena insularis, assembly GCA_023614405.1. Lineage (NCBI taxonomy): Eukaryota > Viridiplantae > Streptophyta > Magnoliopsida > Poales > Poaceae > Avena > Avena insularis. The sequence continues at coordinate 225,310,350 of CM042689.1, read as the reverse complement.
GATTCAGCATGGTTTTGTTTCCTTGGGGGATAATGTGAGAAGTTTACCATATGAATTATCTTTTTCCTAGCAAGGTCAGAGAAAGGGTAGGACTGAGAAAATAGTTTATTTGCCTGGACCTGCTTTGTTTAATTTTGATAACTGGCAAGGATGGTCGCTTACGGAGGAGGAGGTTGACACATATGTGGCGGAGCTCTCCCATCAAGAGGAGAATGTTGAAGAGGATGCCGAAGACAATTCGGTTCAGCCCTCCAACTTGGGAGAGTCTTCATACCAGCAGCCCTCATTTGATTGGGGCGCGTCTTCTTCTTCATCACAAGCGCCTGACTATGATCATTCCTATGATGACCCACATCATGGGGTTACTACCCGCTCTATTGAGCCCCACTTAGGCCAAAATCCTAAGCTTGGGGGGAGGTATACCGACGTCACACTCATATATATATCATGTTTGGTCGGTTCTTTGTATATCCATCGTTTCGCTTTCTTTTTGGTTCTTGTTGCTTCTTTCTTAAAACCCAAAAATACCAAAAATATTTTCGTTGTTTCTCTTTCTTTGTTTCTTTGCTTTGGTTTGCCTTAAAAGAAACCAAAACGATTTTGCTTTGTTTGGTTTGATTTTTCTTTGTTTGTTTTTGCTTTGTTCGCTTTTTTAAAAAAAATCGAAAATTCCATATTTCTTCTTCTTCTTTGGTTTTGTAAGTTCTTTGCAGGGTTCAACCGTCATCAGTGGATTTTGGTTTCATGTTATTATTCAAGTCACACAAGTGAAGGGCAATAATGAAGATTAATACAACTCGAGGTGTGGTAAGAGACTGGTAACAAACTCTATTTGATCCATTTTTGTACATATACTCATCATTGTGAGCATGCTTAGCCTGTTTGTGTAAGGTGTATGTCATTATGGATGATTAGTAGTTCTTGCTTGTCTAGGATTAGCTCCAGCTTGCTAATAGTTTGTAGCATGTCATATGAATGTTTTCTTGCATTGTTTTATTCATATTTTGGTATGATATTGTGGTGTCCTCCTCTGATTGTTCATGTGAATCGACTTGGCACATGCTCACGCATGCATATGACTAATCAATAGTCAGTAAGCCTCGATGATTTATTTTGCCTCAGAGTTCTTGTATCACTTTCATGCCATAATTAGTCCTGTTTTGTTGCAAGCATGGTTATGACAATTATTGCTCTCACGTTTGTCGCTCCCTCTCTTTTTTCTAGCCTTCACTTGCACTGAGTATGAGCTCTACCTGTTCTTCCAACTCCCCAAAACCAATATTGCCAACTGTGTCGACCATACCTACCTATTAGCATTGTTTGCTATTTCAGTGCATATTAAATATGCCATGTTTTCTTCCAAATAAAATGTTTGTCTGTTTTGAGAAAGTTAGTTAGTAAAGCTCTCACGAACTTGATGGCACACTTTATTCCTTGCACATAATAATCCTGAACCATTGTGACTAGTCAATGAAAGTTATATGCTCACAAATTATATGCTGGGAGACAGCAGAACCGTGCTGTCACGGGGAACTCTTTGAACATCTTTTGGATATCCTATCCAGTTGATACTTTGCTCTTTAGTTTACAGATGTTGACGATTTGAAATAAAAGGGGAGCTTGTGAGTTCATGGAGTTTATACATCGTGTTAGAGAAACGCCAGGGCCATTAGCCTAAGCCATGCCTAATCATGGTGGAAACTTGCACCATCACCATAATGAGCATCTATGAAGCATCCTCAATAAAAAGTTATGCGTATGGTAAATAAAAAGATTGCTAAGATGCTCATTGTCTGCTTGCCTTGTCATTTTGGTTATGGGAAAGCTCCTGTACCATGTGCAAGGGGTACCCCGTTGGCGGTTCTCTATGATATGCATGTATTTACAATGACAAGAACTTACAGGTAACCAGTTGAGTAGCATGCGGAGCGACCCTCGTACTCAAGGGACATGGTATTTCCAGTCTATGGTCTGTCAAGCATATGATTCAGAGTGGACCTCACTTTCACCTTAACCATATGAAGATGCCTATGATAGGGGCAATGAGATCTCAAAGCTAATGTGTACCTTCCTTTTAGCATTAGGAAGACTTTCAAACTTTTCAAAACCGTTTTCACAACCTTGTTGAGTCACCACTTATTCTATGAGCACCTTCTTGAGAGCATAGTTGTCATTCTTGTGTTTGTTCCAAAACTTGGTTAATTATGTCATGACTTTGATGCTTGTATCTCTGATATCTTTACCTCTAGTCTTCACTTGAACTTCAGAGGTGCCTTGGCATTCTGTAAGATCCCACCTTTATAAAGGTAAAGATCCCTGTGATTGCAATGCTAGTCCCTGGATCAATTGCTAGCATCCACAGTTTAAGATGAAGTACACAGAAACAAAGGTCATTATTACATCGTCATTCCAGAGATAACATAGTCTTTTATAACTCCATAGCCATAGGCTAGTACAAGAGTTTAACTTAACAAATAAAAATAGAAGTCTTCATCTTCATGTGCCACAGGCAATCATGTTGAGTGTAGACTCATAACCCCTAATCATCATCAGAGTAACCTGCAACATCACAAGTTATAGCCACAGTGGGTCAATACATTGGAATAGTATTGGAAAGTGATACCTTAGTAGAATATTAGCATCTAGTTACTACATGAATTTGGCTAAGTGTAGCTTAGGCTTGCTTTGCTCAAAATAGGTTTTACCTACTAAGTTTTGTTTGGCAAAACTTTCCCAAGGAACCACCAATAGAAATTGGTGAACCTTCACCCTTGTTCAACCACAAGTTTTACATAGAAAATTGGGATGAGGAGATTATTGATAGCTTCCATGTCTTGATGCTCAAGTTGTCCATTACCGGGGACACGACTAAGTACTTAGTTTCTTCCATCTGCAGAGGTTGTGCACTTTCCCCACAAGACTTGATTTTCACCAAGACAGGACCTTTTAGAAGCCTTCCCTTAGACCAAAATGGACGCACTCCAAACCTATCAATCCTCTACCACCAACTGTCCATTTGGCTAAGTTATTGCAATCTATATGATCTAGGAAGAGCCCATAATGCCATGTAGGTGCACTAGAAGCTTCTTAACATTTGTCATCTCAAATCCCTTTGTTCCTAGGTGGCAATAAACAAGTGAGATACACAAGGTAGACCATATAAATGGGCCTTGTGTAACCACTCAACCAAAAACCACCAAGCAATTACCCTTCCACCCAGGTGTTTCATTCACTTAGTTGTTTTATTAAGCAAAAACATAAGTCAAAGACTTAGCACTATTTTTCCATAGCATGTATATATTCCACCCTTGGTTACTACTAGCTAGGCTAAGCATGGCAATAGAAAGTATCTTAACTTAGAGAAAATTCTAACTATTCTACAACTACTCGGATTTCCCAAGCATAGCATATAGATACTTAGCAAAATACTAATGCAAGCCTATACAAAATATTTCTAATGCATAGTAAAAATATAGGGAAAAAATATGAAGCACCACTTGACTTGGTAGTTGGGGGAGTAGCAACAATCTTCACAACCACAATCACTATTAGCACCAAAATCTACACATAAAATGATAGCACCACATTCACATATCAAAAATATACAAGAAAAAATATATGAATGCATGCAAATTCCATGTGATTATTTTTCTAAATCAAACAAGACAAGTGAAACAGTACTGAATCATACACAAAACAATTATACACTAAATAAAATTAATTTGGCCCTTAGAACATTTTCCAAACAATTTTTATAAACAAAATAAGCTTAGAAATGTCTCTTTAAAAAAACCCATTTTACAGATGCAATTTATTAAACAAAGTGCATAATTGGATATAATTCTTTCTCCTGATTCCAATAATATAAAATTTACAAAATTTGAACGTGTGGATCAAAAGTTATGAATTTTGCAAGTTTGAACAACTAATAGATCTAATTTCAGATTTTAAATCAAAACACAGGCCACGCGGCGGTGTCTGATTGGTCAATACCGTTTCGCGCGGATCACTCTCGCGGGCCTTTGGATCTAACTAACTGCGTACGGCCCAGATCTAATCGTATCGCTTCGATCAAGATCTAACTGTGGCCTTAGGATTTAAATTCGATGGATCAGATCCATCTGACCAAGAACCAGTGGTGCAAATGGTGGCCGCGGCGGCGACGGTTCTGACGGTGACACGCCGGCGAGGCCAGAGGGGCAGGGGGTTAGGCTAGTGCTTACCGAGACCGCGAGAACGTGGAGATGCTCAACTTGTAGACGGGCAGGGTCGGGGCGCACGGACACAGCAGCAGGACCTCGTCGGAGTTCGTCTGAGCGTCGGGTGCTCACTGTCGAAGTCGAAGACGACGTTCTGGGGCACAAGGATTCAAACGGAAAATGTTAACAGAAGCGCGAGATACTGGCGAACATGATTGCTTGAACCAGAGACAGAGGGGAACACGGGGCTCACCGGAATGGCTCGTCGGAGTCGAGTCAAGCTTCGGTCGTTTCCAGAGGTTGACGAGGGCGATGACCTAGGGCGATTCAGAACAAAAGGAGAGCATGAGAAGGTGCGCAGGATGATTGCGAAGCAGCTCGTGTGAACCTAAAGGCAAGGCGCGCTCGGGACTCACCGTGATGGCTCACATGAATTCCTCGGTGCTGCGGTGGTGTGGGTTGAAATTTGGGGAGCCTGGCGGCGCTCTGGTGGTGCTGAGTGAGGGGAAAGGAGCAGGGTGGAGAGGGGGTTTTGTAGCCGGAGCCAGGGCGAGGATCATGCACGGAATCAATGGGAATTAAGCCGAGTTAATTCGTGGTGTCACTGCGGCAAGGTAACGGCGGCGCGGCGTCTGCGCGCGAGAATTTGGGGGAGACGATGATGACATGGAGAGGGCCCAGTGTCAGTGGCTGCGGGGTACGTTCCGCACGGGTGAGAGAGGGGGTAGAGGGGACTGGCTCGGGTGGGTTGGTTCTGTTGTTGGGCCGAAATGCTGGCGCCAGCCCATTTCTATTTCTTTAATCTTTTTCTATTTCTATTTTGATTTTCAGGAACCAAATTCAAATGAATTCCAAATGAGTTTGAATTCAAACCACTTATGGACTTTTGTAAATTGGAACAAGTACACATTTGGCTACAGAACAGTGTTGAACACATGGAAATATATTGGCACATTGGAATTAAAAATAAACAGTGTCTTTATCAATTGTTTAATAACTATGAATGGTTTTAAATTCATACTTTGTTTTGAAAAATTTGTCCAAGCTTTGGGAAACATCAATCCACTCTAAGTTCAAATATTTCTGGTTTAAAACAATTAATCTCATACTAGAGAGTAGTAGTGGGTCATAGCCTTGTTACATAAAATAATAAGCCTTCAAATGCTTCTTTTTTGAAATGACATTGAAAATGATCCTAAAATGATTATGAATGCATGGATGATATGCAAACTTTCAAATCATGATTTTTGGGATGTTAAAAATCTAACCCCCTTAAGGTGAATCTCGCCCTCGAGATTCGGATTAGCTAGCAAATAGGTGAGAGTGGTCTTTTCGAAGGTCATCTTCTCTTTCCCATGTTGCTTCTTCTTCGGAATGATGGTTCCACTGTACTTTGCAGAATTTGATAGTCTTTGTCCGAGTAACTCTTTCTGCAGTCTCAAGAATTTTGATAGGCTTTTCCTCATAGGTGAGATCACTTTCCAATTGGACCTCCTCCAAAGGTATAGTATCCTTCAAAGAAGTCTCTTCGATCTTTGGATGGCATTTCTTTAGTTGACTCACATGAAACACATTGTGAACGGCAGACAATGATTCCGGAAATTCAATCTCATAAGATACTTCTCCTTTACGACTCAGAATCTTGAATGGTCCAACATATCTTGGGGCCAATTTTCCTTTGACTCCAAATCTCATCACTCCACGAAGTGGTGACACTCTAAGATAAGCTTTATCACCCACTTCATAGGTGACTTCTCTACGCTTAGGATCTGCGTAGCTCTTCTGTCGGGACTATGCTATTTTCAATCTGTCCTTTACTAGTTTGATTTTCTCTTCATCCTCTTTGATTAGTTCTGGTCCGAACAAATTTCTTTCTCCCACACCATTCCATAGCAATGGGGTAGTACACTTTCTCCCATAGAGAAACTCAAACGGTGCCATCTCAATACTAGCTTGATAGCTGTTGTTGTAAGAGAATTCTGCGTAAGGAAGACTTTCATCCCAACTAGCTCCATAGTCTAGGGCACATGCCCTCAACATATCCTCTAGAATCTGGTTGGTCCTTTCTGTCTGTCCATCGGTCTGGGGATGAAAAGCAGTACTGAATTCCAATCGCGTTCCCAATGATTCATGTAGTTGCCTCCAAAAATGAGAGGTGAATTGGTTTCCCCTATCAGACACAATACTCTTGGATAATCCATGCAGACACACAATCCTATTCATATAAATCTTGGATAACTTAGCACTTGTATAGGTTGTTTTCACAGGTATGAAATGATCCACTTTGGTGAGGCGGTCCACTACTACCCAAATAGAATCGTATCCTGACCTGGTCCTTGGCAATCCGGTAATGAAATCCATGCCAATCTTGTCCCACTTCCAATCAGGAATAGGTAGTGGTTGTAACAATCCTGCTGGTTTCTGATGTTCCGCTTTCACTCTACTACATACATCACATAAAGAAATATGTTCGGCGATGTCCTTCTTGAGATTATTCCACCAAAATCTTTCCTTCATATCCATGTACATTTTTGTGTTACCTGGATGAATGGAATATGGTGAATTGTGTGCTTCCTGTAAAATCAGTTTCCGAAGCTCCAGATCTTGCGGAACACAGATACGTTTTCCATACCATAAAGTACCTTGTTCGTCTTCATGGAATCCTTTGGCTTTTCCCTTGCCAATCTTTTCCTTAATCTCTTCAATTTTCTTGTCCGTCTTTTGGGCTTCCTTGATTTTGTCCAACAAGGTGGGTTGAACATCCAATGACATGAGATGTCCTTCAGGCACAATCTCCAATCTGAGGTCTCTAAATTAGGCACACAGATCATCTGGAAACTCTCCCTTAGTAAGGCCATTCACAAATACCTTAACGCTTAGTGCATCTGCTACAACATTTGCTTTACCGGGGTGGTATTGCAAACTCAAGTCAAAGTCCTTGATGAGGTCTAGACATCTCCTTTGTCTCAAGTTGATTTCTTTCTGAGTGAAGATATACTTCAAACTTTTGTGATCTGTGAACACTTCACATCGCTTTCCCAAAAGATAATGTCTCCATGTTTTGAGTGCATGGACAACAGAGGCTAACTCTAAATCATGAGTAGGATAATTCACCTCATGAGTTTTGAGTTGTCTCGAGGCATAAGCCACAAATTTTCCTTCTTGCATCAGAACTGCACCTAATCCATGATGCGATGCATCACAATAAACTTGGAAATCCTTCTCCAAATCTAGCAGGCATAGGACTGGTGATGTCACTAGTCTCTTCTTCAATTCTTGGAAACTGAGTTCACATCCTTCAGTCCAAGCGAATTTCTTGTCTTTCTTTAGCAACTCCGTCATTGGCTTAGCTACCTTGGAGAAATTCTTAATGAATCTTCTATAGTATCCTGCTAAGCCAAGAAAACTACGAACTTCTTTCACTGACTTAGGAGATTCCCATTCAGTTACAGCTGACACTTTTGCGGGATCAACTGCTACACCATCTCCTGACACAATGCGTCCAAGAAATCCAACTTCATTCAACCAGAATTCACACTTGTTGAATTTGGCATACAGCTTATGTTATCTAAGCTTCTCAAGTATCAAACGCAAATGTCCTTCATGTTCTTCTTTTCTCTTGGAGTAGATCAAAATGTCATCGATGAAAATGACAACAAATTTGTGAAGGAACTCCATGAACACCTTGTTTATCATATTCATGAAGTAAGTTGGTGCATTGGTCAATCCAAACGGCATCACGGTGTACTCATACAATCCATACCTAGTGGTGAAAGTTGTCTTAGGTATGTCTTGTTCTCTTATCTTAAGCTGAAAATAACCTGACCGGAGATCAATCTTTGAGAACACACAGGCTCCTTCTAGCTGATCAAACAATTCATTGATTCTGGGCAAAGGATATTTTTTCTTGATACCTCATTGAGTGAACGATAATCTATGCATTGTTGAAGTGTATAAGTGGATTGCACTAGCCCTTTCCATCAGTTCGGACTTTTGGTTGCGTTGGATAGTGCATGAAGCTTGACATGGTATCAGAGCCTAAGGTCTCGAGTTCGAGTCCTGGCTTTCACAATTTATCCTAAAATTGCCGTAGACCCCTCTATGTCCACGTATAGGCCTCTTGAGTCATCCGTGAGTTTCGCGCACCGTCACTCTCTTCTGGTTGCATGTGCTGACTTCTCCCCGTCACACGTGAGAGGGGGTGTTGAAGTGTATAAGTGGATTGCACTAGCCCTTTCCATCAGTTCGGACTTTTGGTTGCGTTGTCTAGTGCATGAAGCTTGACATGCATAACCTTTGACTTCTATCTTTCTTTTCCACAAACAAGACTGGTGCTCCCCAAGATGAAGAACTTGGTTGAATAAATCATTTCTGCAATTGTTCTCCAAGTTGTTTCTTGAGTTCTTTCAACTCATCAACTGACATCTTGTAAGGTCTCTTTGCTATTGGTCCTGATCCTGGCAGCAAGTCAATCAGAAATTCCACATCTCTATCTGGAGGCATTCCTCTGGAAACACATCTGGATATTCTCTCACAATTGGCACACTGTCTATGCTAACCCCCTTAAGAGAATTTAGCTTACTCCCTTTTGATTCAAAGTTAGACTTGAATCTTATCCGTTTCTTTTCCGGGGTCGTGAGTGCGACAGTATGATTGGCGCAATCTAGTACTCCTTCATACTTGGTCATCTAGTCCATTCCCAAAATTACATCCAGTCCTTGGGAATCTAGGATTTTAGACTCACTAGAAACTTATGCTTTCCAAATTCTATCACTAGATCATGACATCCAAGACTTACTATCATATCTCCACTGGGAGAACTTACTTTTATTGGACACCCAATATTTTCAGTTGGAAACCCATTTCTATCAACAAATTCTTTTGATATGAATGAATGTGATGCACCAGTATCAAAAAGAACAAGTGCTGGAATAGAATTGAGTTTGAACTTACCAGCCACAGCATCAGACTCCTCATAAATCTCTTCCACATTGATGTGGTTCACTTGTCCCTTCTGGAAAGGGTTGGGCTTGTTGGTTCCTTCAACTTTCTTTTTTGGGCATTCATTTGCATAATGCCCCATCTTCTTACACTTGAAACATTCAACCTGACTGATATCTCTCTTTGCAGGCTGACTGCCACTTCCACTTCCACCTCCACTGTGGTGACTCTTGTGTCCACTCTTGTGGTTCTTGTACTTGTCATTATCATGACCACGATGATGCTTGTTGTCATGATGGCGGTTGTGGCTGTGGTGGTTGTTGTACTTTCCATGTTTGTGGGATCTAGAAATCCCACTATCATCATGATGGGAACGCTTGTGAGACGATCTCGAGCTATGCTTGTCAGAGTTGTGCTTTCTCTTTCTGCTTTCAACCTGTTTCATCTTGTTCTCCAAGATGGTAGCCTTGTCACAAAGTGATTGGTAGGTTGGGACATAGGAAACAGATAGCTGCAGATTAAGTTCATCGTTCAGTCCTTCGAGCAATTTCTCCTTCCTCTTGGCATCATTATCAACTTCATCCGGTGCATAATGCGCCAGATTGTTGAACTCCTCAATATATTCAGCCACGCTGCGGTGACGCTGCTTCAGGTTATGGAACTCCTTCTTCTTTAAATTCATCACCCCGGATGAGATGTGAGCTGTACGGAATCTATGTTCAAAGATAGCCCATGTCACATCCTCAATGGGAGTGGTGATCTAGAAGTTATCCCACCAAGTGGCTGCTGGTCCTTCCAACAGATGTGCTGCAAACCTGACTTTCTCTTTGTCGGTGCAGCCGACAGTTACCAAATCCTTGTTCACCGAACGTAGCCAATCATTGGCCACCATTAGGTCAGTGGTTCCTGAGAACTTCGCAGGCCTCAGTCTTAGGAATCTGGTGAGCATGTCAAATCCTGGTGGATTGTTTGGATTGTTGTTGTTATTGTTGTTGTTATTCTGATTCTGCATAAAAGTGGTCATCATCTGCGTCAACTGTGCATGTGCTGTCATCAGCTGCTGCATCTCGGGGTGACATTGTTATTGTTTGGGTTGGGGTTGGCACGTCGAGGAGGCATCTGTGGTTTTCGTAAGGATAAGAATGAGATACCCATAGATGCTTAACATGCACAATACATTAAATAGACAATCACCAAAACAAGCATCAAAATAACATAAGGTTCAAATGACGTAATCAACAAGTTTGGAAAACAAACGAACACACCATAGCAAGCCACCCACATGTTTGATGGTCATTGCGAATCAATAATCATAAGTACGGAATTGAAAGATAAATGAGTAGTCATCACTACTCCTCTGCATCAACCTCCACATCAACAAGTGTAAGACCTGCATTCTCCATAGCGGTCTTGTATTCCTCAACATTGGTAGTCAAGGCCTCTATCTTGGCCTTAAGATCCCTCTTCTGTGAGCGAAGTCTCTCAATCACACCCTGCTGATGCTCGAGCTCGAAGTCCTTGGCCTCCAGCTCTTCCTTCATCTCTCGGATCTTCTTGTTCCGGTCTTGTACTCTCTTCTCCTGGCTCTTGAATTTCCTGTCCTGGCTCTCAAACTTGGCCTCCATTTCCTTGACCATCTCGTCTTGCTCCGCAAAGAGCTTTTCCTTCTCACGAAGCTTCACCTGGAGCTCGTCATTGCTAAGCATGACGTTGGTCCTATCAGTATCTAGGTGCCTAATAAGAACCTATAGGTCCTGAAGGTACAGGTGAATCGGCTCCACCGTCTCTCTAGCAGCATCCTCGAACTCAATAGCCTCACCCTCCTCATCGCGTCTCCCGAAGGGGTGAAAGTAAATACCTCTAAGATCCCTGGAGTGTCTCCCTACTAGGCGCCCAAGTAACTCCTGCATGACTACATCTAGGCCTTTCTCCTTGTCGTCATGCATGAGCTTGAAGGTGATGGTCTCTGTGGTTGGCTCTGCTTGGCATCTGGGCTGAGTGACTCTGAAGCCCCAAAGGTCCTTCCTCTCAAACTTGGTGAGGGGAAGCATCATGATGCTAGGGAGTGGAAGGTTGAGCACGCTAGTGAGCTCAATGAGACGAGTTCCAAATCGAGTTCCCTTGAACTCCTCAGACGTGTTGATAATAACAGTAGGCATCTATTTTTATAAGATAGAAAAAGTTAGAATCAACATCAATAGAGAAAAAATCACAAGACAAAATATCACAAGCATATCTTTTGCAACAATCACACAAGTCATGGCATACACAAATCCATTACAAGCATCAAAAATTCAACATAACCTAGACAAATTTTGGAAATAAAATGATAGATGTGGTGGTCCAACTAACGAAGTACGTTACAACTCTCACTCACTAGACAAAATAGCTATTAGGGCATCCTTAGTAGCCATCTGTCTATCTTGCTCACAAGACTCCCAAATTAAGTCTATGATGTCTCCCCTTAGTTGTTGGTTGGTAGTCTCTAACTCTTGGGTATGCTTCTTTTCTTCCCTAAGGTCATGTTGGGTGTTAAGCACTCTGCACTTGAGTCTATCACCAAGCTCCTTGATGGCATTCCAAGCTGCATTTCTTGCAGAGTCAAAGAATATGGTGTGCATTTCTGAGTTGGTGACCATGCAGAATCATGACTCCTTGTGGTTGTATTCCTTGTTTTTGTACAAGTGAAGTTGCACCCACCAGTACTCTACTCCTTCATCCATCACGGGGAATCCTCTGTACACAGCTGCACCATGTATCCCCATGGTAACCATGAGGTTCTTGAGGGCCTTGGGGAATTCTGTCTCACACTCCAAGGTCATGGTCATGAGTGGTCCCTTCCTCACGACTTCGTTGATGGAGTTCATCTACAAATAGAGATGAGAAAGAAGATTAGAAAAGTTTACTAGAAGAAAAAGACAAGTGTGGAAGTTGTTGAAAAATTTTCCTTAGTGGTTTCTAATCCAATCCTAGGGTCATAATCCTATAGGCAACACAGTGCTCTGATACCATCTGTAAGATCCCACCTTTATAAAGGTAAATATCCCTGTGATTGCAATGCTAGTCCCTGGATCAATTGCTAGCATCCACAGTTTAAGATGAAGTACACAGAAACAAAGGTCATTATTACATCGTCATTCCAGAGATAACATAGTCTTTTACAACTCCATAGCCATAGGCTAGAACAAGAGTTTAACTTCACAAATAAAAATAGAAGTCTCCATCTTCATGTGCCACAGGCAAGCATGTTTAGTGTAGACTCATAACCCCTAATCATCATCAAAGTAACCCGCAACATCACAAGTTACAGCCACAGTGGGTCAATACATTGGAATAGTATTGGAAAGTGATACCTTAGTAGAATATTAGCATCTAGTTACTACATGAATTTGGCTAAGTGTAGCTTAGGCTTGATTTGCTCAAAATAGGTTTTACCTATTAGTTCAAAACACTAAGTTTTGTTTGGCAAAACTTTCCCAAGGAACCACCAATAGAAATTGGTGAACCTTCACCCTTGTTCAACCACAAGTTTTACTTAGAAAATTGGGATGAGGAGATTCTTGATAGCTTCCATGTCTTGATGCTCAAGTTGTCCATTACCGGGGACACGGCTAAGTACTTAGTTTCTTCCATCTGCAGAGGTTGTGCACTTTCCCCACAAGACTTGATTTTCACCAGGACAGGACCTTTCAGAAGCCTTCCCTTAGACCAAAATGGACGCGCTGCAAACCTATCAATCCCCTACCACCAACTGTCCATTTGGCTAAGTTATTGCAACCTATATGATACAGGAAGAGCCCATAATGCCATGTGGCTGCACTAGAAGCTTCTTAACATTTGGCATCTCAAATCCCTTTGTTCCTGGGTGGCAATCCACAAGTGAGATACATAAGGTATACCATAGAAATGGGCCTTGTGTAACCACTCAACCAAAAACCACCAAGCAATTACCATTCCACCCAGATGTTTCATTCACTTAGTTGTTTTATTAAGCAAAAACATAAGTCAAAGACTTAGCAATATTTCTCCATAGCATGTATATATTCCAACCTTGGTTACTACTAGCTAGGCTAAGCATGGCAATAGCAAGTATCTTAACTTAGAGAAAATTCTAATAATTCTACAACTACTAGGATTTCCCAAGCATAGCATATAGATACTTAGCAAAATACTCATGCAAGCCTATACAAAATATTTCTAATGCATAGTCAAAATATAGGGACAAAAATATGAAGCACCACTTGCCTTGGTAGTTGGGGGAGTAGCAACAATCTTCACAACCACAATCACTATTAGCACCAAAATCTACACATAAAATGATAGCACCACATTCACATATCAAAAATATACAAGCAAAAATATATGAATGCATGCAAATGCCATGTGATCATTTTTCTAAATCAAACAAGACAAGTGAAACAGTACTGAATCATACACAAAACAATTATACACTAAATAAAATTAATTTGGCCCTTAGAATATTTTCCAAACAATTTTTATAAACAAAATAAGCTTAGAAATGTCTCTGTAAAAACAACCCATTTTACAGATGAAATTTATTAAACAAAGTGCATAATTGGATAGAATTCTTTCTCCTGATTCCAATGATATAATATTTACAAAATTTGAACGTGTGGATCAAAAGTTATGAATTTTGCTAAGTTTGAACAACTAATAGATCTAATTCCAGATTTTAAATCAAAACACAGGCCACGCGGCGCTGTCTGATTGGTCAATACCATTTCGCACGGATCACGCTCGCGGGCCTTTGGATCTAACTAAATGTGCACGGCCTAGATCTAATCGTACCGCTTCGATCAAGATCTAACTGTGGCCTTAGGATTTAAATCCGATGGATCAGATCCATCTGACCAAGAACTAGCGGCGCAAATGGTGGCCGCGGCGGCGACGGTTCTGACGGTGACACGCCGCCGAGGCCAGAGGGGCAGGGGGTCGGGCTAGTGCTTACCGAGACCGCGAGAACGTGGAGATGCTCAACGTGTAGACGGACAGGGTCGGGGCGCACGGACACAGCAGCAGGACCTCGTCAGAGTTCGTCTGAGCGTCGGGTGCTCACTGTCGAAGTCGAAGACGATGTTCTGGGGCGCAAGGATTCAAAGGGAAAACTTTAACAGAAGCGCGAGATACTGGCAAACATGATTGCTTGAACCAGAGACAGAGGGGAACACGGAGCTCACCGGAATGGCTCGTCGGAGTCGAGTCAAGCTTCGATCATTTCCAGAGGTTGACGAGGGCGACGACCTAGGGCGATTCAGAACAAAAGGAGAGGATGAGAAGGTACGCAGGATGATTGCGAAGCAGCTCGCGTGAACCAGAAGTCAAGGCGCGCTCGGGACTAACCGTGATGGCTCACCGGAATTCCTCGGTGCTGTGGTGGTGTGGGTTGAAATTTGGGGAGCCTGGCGGCGCTCTGGTGGTGCTGAGTGAGGGGAAAGGAGCAAGGTGGAGAGGGGGTTTTGTAGCCGGAGACAGGGCGAGGATCACGCACGGAATCAATGGGAATTAATCCGAGTTAATTCACGGTGTCACTGCGGCGAGGTAACGGCGGAGCGGCTTCTGCGCGCGAGAATTTGGGGGAGACGATGATGACGTGGAGAGGGCCCAGCATCAGTGGCTGCGGGGTACGTTCCGCGCAGGTGAGAGAGGGGGTAGAGGGGACTGGCCCGGGTGGGCTGGTTCCGTTGTTGGGCCGAAATGCTGGCGCCAGCCCATTTCTATTTCTTTAATATTTTTCTATTTCTATTTTGATTTTCAGGAACCAAATTCAAATGGATTCCAAATGAGTTTTAATTCAAACCACTTGTGGACTTTTGTAAAGTGGAACAAGTACACATTTTCTATAGAACAGTGTTGAACACTTGGAAATATATTGGCACATTGGAATTAAAAATAAACAATGCCTTTATCAATTGTTTAATAAAGATATATGAATGGTTTTAAATTCATACTTTTTTTTGAAAATTTTGTCCAAGCTTTTGGGAAACATCAATCCACTCTAAGTTCAAATCTTTCTGGTTTAAAACAAATAATCTCATACTAGAGAGTAGTTGTGGGTCATAGCCTTGTTACATAACACAATAAGCCTTCAAATGCTTCTGTTTTGAAATGACATTGAAAATGATCCTAAAATGATTATGAATGCATGGATGATATGCAAATTTTGAAATCATCATTTTTGGGATGTTACACATTCATATTGTGCTCTACAAACAAAGGCAAGCAAGATACCACTCTATCATACCTTACTATGAGCATTGCAATGTTGCTTATGTTTATGTTTCATGCTACTTATTATTATTGAGTTGGTTTCTCTTCATAGCTTGCAATGACTATTGAGTAGACTTAGTTGCATACTTCTTATTATGAATGGTTTAAGCATCTACTCCTGTGCTGAGAATATATACATCATATGAAGCAAATGTGTTCGTGAACGTTCTTTTATCGCACTCAGTTTTCAACTGAATTGCTTGAGGACAAGCAATAAGCTAAGCTAGGGGGAGTTGATACGTCCAAAACGTATCTACTTTCCCAAACACTTTTTCTATTGTTTCTCCTCTAAACTTGTGTGATTTGGATACAACTAACACAGACTGACACTGTTTTCAGCAGAATTACCTTGGTGTCTTGTTTTTGTGCAGAAAATGAACTATCGGGAAAAATCCTGGAAAATATGCCAAAAATTATATTTCACCAGAAGACCCACGGAGCCAGAAGACGAGACGTAGAAGGGGCCTGGGGGCCCACACCCCTGCCAGGCGCGGGCCCACCACTGGCCATGCCTAGGGGGGTGCAGCCACCCTAGGAACCCCCTCGGCCTCCCTCTGTGCCTATAAGTTGCCTTTCGACCTAAAAACTGGGTGGGTTCGATCGTTTTCCAGAAAGAGTTCCGCTCCGCCGCTGCCACCAGAAACCAAGATTCGGATACAGAAACTCCGTTCTGGAACCCTGCCGGGACGGGGAATTTGGAGAGAATCATCGCCATCGTCTTCACCAACGCATCTCCATCAACCATCTATGTTTCCCTCATCCATGAGTGAGTAATCCCCCATTGTAGGCTTGGGGATGGTAGGGATTGGGTGAGTTCTATCATGTAACCGAATAAGATCTGTTAGGGCATAGTGCCTAGTATCTCTATTAGTGCTATTTGACTTTGTTGCAACTTCTTGTGCTTAATGCTTGTCACTAGGGCCCGAGTGCCATGATCTCAGATCTGAACTTATTATTGAATCATTATGATAGTATTGTTTGTGATATTATCTACAAGTTGTGTACACATATCATTGTCCGGATCCAAAGGCCCCAAAGTGAAAATAATTGGAACAACCGGAGGGGATGGCTGTGGTGTGAGGATCACATGTGTTCATGGAGTGTTAATGCTTTGCTCCAGGTGCTCTATTAAAAGGAGCACCTTAATTGCCAGTAGTTCCCTAGAGGCCCCGCTGCCACGGGCTGGCTGGATAGAAGATGTTGTGCAAGTTCTCATTGCGAGCACGTACGACTATATTTGGAGCACATGACTAGGATTGTTTAGTACTTGGATGCTTGTTATTATTTATATGTAATGCCCTAGATCTTGAAGTTACATGTTTAGACTTGTCCATGCAACGCCCATCCATCCATCCCTATGCCTAACGCACTCTAATCCCACTGTTACCGTTACTATTACTATTGCTCTTGTTTGGTGCTGCTGTTGCTACTACCAAACTGTTGCTATTGATAAACTTCTGTGAGAAAGAACTATTTCCAGGTATAGCTGAATTGACAACTCAGTTGTTAAGGCTTGCAAGTATTCTTTGGCTCCCCTTGTGTCGAATCAATAAATTGGGTAATACTACCCGCGAAGACTGTTGCGATCCCCTACACTTGTGGGTCATCAATCATAAACAATACTATCATCATGAATCAATAACACGTTCAGATCTGAGATCATGGCACTCGGGCCCTAGTGACAAGCATTAAGCACAACAAGTTGCAAAAAAAGTCAAATAGCCTAATACAGATACTACACACCATGCCCTAACAATCTTATTCGATTTCATGATAGAACTCATCCAATCCCTACCATCCCCATAGCGTACAGCGGGGGATTACTCACTCATGGATCGGGAAACATGGATGGTTGATGGAGAGGCGTTGTTGATGATGATGGCGATGATCCTCTCTAAATTCCCTGTCCCGGCAGGGTGCCAGAACAGAGTTTCTGGTTCCAAATCGTGGTTTCTAGTGGGGGCGTCACAGCGGAACTCTTTTTGGAAAATGTCAAACCCCCCTGAGATTTAGGTCAGAAGGCAACTTATAGTTGAAGAGGGAGGCCAAGGGGGTGCCTGAGGCGGCCACACCCCCTCCAGGCGCGGCCAGGCCCAGCCCGTGCGGCAGGGGGGTGTGGGCCCCTCAGAGCCCCACTCCGTCTCGTATTCTGGCTCCATGAGTCTTCTGGTGAAATAGGATTTTTGGCATATTTTCCGGGATTTTTCCTGATAGTTGATTTTATGCACAAAAACTAGACACCAAGGTAATTCTGCTAAAAACAGCGTCAGTCTGTGATAGTTGTATCCAAATCACACAAGTTTAGAGGAGAAACAATAGCAAAAGTGTTCGGGAAAGTAGATACGTTTTGGACGTATCAGGGACCGCTGCTGGAATCGCCTCCGGTCGCCTCTCCTCCTTCACCAACGCCACCTCATCTCTCCATGATGAGAGGGGAGTACTCCACCCCCTAGAATTTGGGTTTATGGTGGTAACATGATATGATCTCTCCATGTATGATCATTATTGGAGTCCAGATGATATTCCTTGCATGAGTATGGATCTATCTATGTAGTTCCTATGGTGGATATTGTGATATGAGATAATTCTTGTTATTCATTTACCGTTGTGTTGGATTTTTTATGGTTTGTCATACTTTGGGGATATTCTATGATGCATGTAATGGTTTAGATCTATACATAATGCCTTGTTTATCCATATCATGAGGTGATTGACACCACCAAGTGGGGGTAGATGAGAGAGATGTGATAATACTCACAACATCTGAATCATTGCAAGAATGATGTATGTAGGTAATGGGTGGCTGAGTGACATCGGCATATGTATTGAGTTAGAGCAATGCAGCCCAACATCCTTTATCTAGGGGTAAAAAGGGAGAAGTATGATGTGTGGTGTGACAAAAACCAAATGCTAGCCTTATTGCAAGGGTGACCTAGCAATACAAAGGAGTAATTATTTCACCTATGTGTTTTATGACATGTAGCCATCATAAAAGTACCATTAAAACGTGAAAATTGCATGTACCTTTACTATCTATAACATCATAATCACCATAGATGGAGAAGAGAGGATTAAGTGAACCCATGAACCAATGTCCACTTTAGTTGTAGAGAATAGATTGTTTTTCCTTATTGCTCCTGCGGATCGATACCCAGCTTCCACATTGAGAGGTAATACGGTGATCCCTTGCACTTGGGGGTTATCATGTAGCTAGAAATTTTTTGTTTCCTGCTTTGAACCCTAATAGTGGTATCACAGCCAGATCTATGTGTAGATATGTCATACAGATAGAACACATAGCAATATGGGGGCGTTGATTCTCTAGTTTTGATCCTCTGTCGTGTTCTTGTTATGTCACGGTACTATTTGATCAAGCAGCCCCCAACCAACATTATGCGATGATTCTGAGACTGGTCCACGAGTATAAGTGGATTTTGGGGTGTCTATCTCTCTACATTAGTTCATATGACATTTACACCAGAGGGCCCAAAAAAGGGAGCAAAGAGGCAACCATTGAATCAGCGTTGTGGCTCAACGTTCATAGGTGGGAAAGGGTTCTGCCATGAAAGCCCTTAAGCCGCGTAAAACATGCAAGAGATAAAATAGAAGCGTCTAACTTTATTTTGCAGGGGCGTGTGTTGTGACATGCCAACGGTAAGTTTATGAAACGTTTTCCATTGGAGCTCTCGATGAAGATCAAGGCGCTTCAACCATGCCATGACACCATACTTTTGAAGTATTTGTATGTACATCTTGTTTGGCATAGTATATTAGATATACGACGGTAGCTTAAATACGATGTTCCCTCACATAATTTCAATGATAGTGTTCCCATTGTGTGTGCACCAGTAAGAAAGTTCTCCGATATGAGGCACATCGTGACGATCGGGTGTGAGACATATCTGCTTTCACATACAGTGGGTGTAAGCCATGTTGCACTACAATACACACAAGTTTGTGTTGGGAGCCTTGCATGTACAGACATGGCCTTGGAATGCAAGAGACTGAAAGTTCCATCATGAATCACATGTTGATGTGATCGACATTTGGAATGTCTACCTTTGGATCTATATCATCATCTGTGGTGATCATTGATGATATGGTGAATTGGGATCATGTGATCACTAACCGAATTAAGGGGTGTTCATTTGAGGGGGAGCCCTTTTAGTTTTATTTAGTGTAAATTTAAAACTTGAGCTCACGGTATTATGATCATGGTCTAATCACTTTGCAAATCCATTTTAGATGTCTCTCCCACCCACCTTTAACCTTAGCTCATTCCTATAGAAGGACAAGCTGAAACCGATGGGTCCAACTTCACCGCCTGGCATCATACCCTAAGAATCCTCTTGGTCCCCTACAAGCTCAACTATGTCATAGAGGCTGAGTTGCCCGCCAAAACCGCTGATACCGCCTCTTAGGATGAAAAGAATGTCTGGTAGTACAAGGCAGATGACTTCTACCTCATCTAGAGTGGAATGCTCTATGCCATGGAGCCGGAGCTTCAAAAGTGTTTTGAGAAGATGAATGCTTTTGAGATCCTTGAGGATCTCCCGGCTGTCTTTGCTCTACAGGCTCGGGCTGAGAGGTATGAAGATTCCGATCTCTTGTTCTATACCAACATGGAAGAGGATAGCAGTGTGAGCGAGCACATGGTCAAGATGCCTGGGTAAGTTCAACGCTTGAACGCCCTAGATTGTAAAATCCCGTATGAGCTCGCGATTGAATGCACTCCTTTACCCTAGCTACAAGGGCTTTGTGATGAACTACAACATGCAGGGGATGGTTAAAACCCTTGCTGACTTATTCGCCATGATCAAATCTGCTGAGGTGGAAATCAAGAAGGAGCACATGGTGTTGATGGTCAATCAGACCACCAACTTTAAGAAGTCGGCGCATAAGAAGGGAAAGAAGCGTAAGAAGGATGGAAAACCATTTGCCAACGCCTCTAAGGCTACAATACCCAGTCCTAAACCCGGCGTCATGTGCTTCTACTGCAAGGGAGACGGGCACTGGAAGCGCAACTACCCCAAGTACATTGAGGACAAGAAAGCCGGCAAGTTTGCCGCAAAATACAAAGGTATATGTGATATGCATTTTATTGATGTATTCCTTACAACTGTCAGGAGTACCACCTGGGTATTTTATACCAGTTCTGTTACTCACATTTGTAACTCCCAGCAGGAGCTACAGCATAAAAGGCGCCTCGGGATGGACGAGGTTACGATGCGTGTCGGCAGCGGATCAAAGGTCGATGTGAAGTCCGTCGGCAGTCTACCTCTGCATCTACCTTCGGGATTAATTTTAGTTTTGAATAAATGCTAATTTGTACCCACATTGAGTCTAAATATTGTGAGTGCATCTTGCTTGTTGCAAGATCATTATTCATTTAAATATGGAACAAGTAGTTGTTCTATTTATATGAATGATATCTTTTATGTTCATGCGCGTGTATGTAGAGGTTTATTCTTGATGGATATTGATAGTACACTCACATCCATAATATTGATGCCAAGCATTGCAAGCACAATGACGATAATACCATATACCTATGGCATTGGCGTCTTGGTCATATTGGCGTAAAGCGCATGAAGAAACTCTATTCTGATGGACTTCTAGAATCATTAGATTTTGAATCTTTTGAGACATGCAAGCCTTGCCTCATGGGCAAGATGACCAGAAGCCCCTTCTCTGGCACAATGGATCGGGCAATGGACCTGTTGCGAATCATACATATAGATGTGTGTGGACCAATGAGTGTCTCAACACGCAATGGATATCTTTATTGTTTTACCTTACTAACGATTTGAGTAGATATGGGTATATCTACTTAATGAAGGACAAATTTGAGACCTTTGAAAAGTCCAAAGAATTCTATAAGGAAGTAGAGAACTAAGCACATTCGATCAGATCAGGAAGGCAGATACTTGAGTTATGAGTTTATCATGCACTTGAAGTACTGTGGTATTGTACCACAACTTACACCAGCCATAACACCACAACGTAACGGTGTGTCAGAATGGCGTAACCGTACCCTATTGAATAGTGTGCGGCCCATGATGTCTTTAACTGATTTGTCCGTGTCATTCTGGGGATATGCATTAGAAAACACCACTTTTATTTTAAACACAGCACCATCCAAATTCGTGGAGATCACCATATGAGATATGTCATGACAACAAGCCAAAGTTGTCATTCTTGAAAGTTTGGGATGTGAGGCTAACATTAAGAAACTATAGCCTGGAAAACTCGAACCCAAAGCGAAAAAGTATATCTTTGTAGGATAGCCAGAGGAGACTATTGGGTATTCCTTCTACAACAAAGCTGAGGGCAAAACATTTGGAGCTAAGAATGGCACCTTTCTAGAGAAATAGTTTCTCGTGAAAGGAGTAAGTAGAAGGAAGATAGAGCTTGATAAGGTCATTGACCCTTCTCTCCAAATACCGAGTAGTGCAACATAAACTATTCCAAAACCGCTCTCTACAGTGGACGAAGAATCAAATGATGTAGATAATAACATCGAAGCTTCTATGGTTCAGAGATCTGCAAGAGTACGTACCACTCTAGATTGGTATGGTAATATTGTGATGTCAATTGTAACACCCCCGAGATCAGGTCTAAACAAATCCCCGACCTTCGCCTGACATAGGATTAACCTTGAGCTCGAGGATGTCCAGTGAAGAATCGGTAACACAATAGTGACCCTATCACACAAAATTTCTTACAGCAAGCTCATAACTGAGCGAAGAGCCAAATTATTACAAGCATAGGTCACTGACAACAAACATAAAACAACGTAAGGCAAATTATGCTATTAAGTATAACAAACTTAACAAATGGCCTAAGAGGCCTGAAGCATAACGATGACGTCCTAGCCCATAGATTCCAGGCTACCGGTCGGGAACCCCAAGCTACTCATCGGTGTCGATGTAGTACCATATTGAACTTCAGGGAAAACTTACTCTGCCAGAAGTATCAACAAAGAAAGGGTGAGGACAGGGTGTACTCCGCAAGACTTATGGCTGGTGGAGTTATTTTGCATAAAGCCATCTTTGTTTGTAAAACAAGAGGGAGGAGAAGCTCGTCTAATCAGAATATTTAAAAGGGGATAAGATAGCGACATCTCCGGAATATTGATCATCATCTTTTGATATCCACCAAGTCATCATCATCAAACCTCTACTTGGATCACCCCCTCGTACCCATGAGGAAGCATCCTTAAGCACACATTGATTTGCCAAGTTTTACGACTAGGTTATAGTTCTCTATGATCTCACGTCCATTCCCAAGTCGTCCATAATCGTGGACACGGATTTTCAAAAAGATTATTGCGATGTAGGGGTGTACAAATTTACCCACACGTACCAATCGACTCTTAGTGCCACGCGATAATCCCTCTTCCTTGGAAGGCCGACAGAGGGTGGTTGGACAAGACCTTTACCTTACTTTTGCCTAAATCCACGAGTCTCCAAGAAAGGGTTCCATCAGCCCAATCTCTATGTCCAAGGATCGGGAGTACTCCCGGAGCCTCCTTCCCCCTTGGTCCTGCCCTATATGATGCACCATCTTCAACCCATCCAAATATGCAGATGCCAAATAGCTAACTACGGACTCATGGATCGGACTAGGCAAGTTAGTGAGTCAATGGGGTTCGTAATCCCCCGTGTGGTTGCACGCTCGTCTTGGTTCAAGAGGCAAGAACTCCCGGATCCTAGGGGTGGTGAGCATGGGACTACAAAAACCACATCCCACTGTGGCCTCCATACAAGCCTTAGCATGTTTAATCTCATATCTTATCACATTCTCCTATCATAGTATACTCTTTGCATCTTATACATCATCTAGATGAACCAGCATTGATAGCTATGCATGGCTAAGCAGGACACAGATATAAGCTCTAGCAGTGCACACAAGCCAAATCTAGTTATGCTAGGAGGAGTGGATCAGGTAATATAAGCTCAAAGGGAGTAATGCAATAGATAGGATACTCTATCTATCGATAAAAGACGACAGTGGAATTTTATGCATCATGGAAACAATTGAAATGCTTTTGAAATCATAGGATTATATCATGGTGGGGCTCTGCTTGCCTTTTCCCATTGATAAAAAATAAAAAGATCTTCGGAAGCCTTGTACTTGACTTGGTAATAGTTGGTCAAGTATTGTTTGCCGATCTTTGATGGACTTGATCTTGGTCTTCGATCTCGATCTCGATATCGTATTCTATCGGCGAAGAACCAAACACCAGAAACAGAGGGAAACAATCAACACATGTCATTGGTGCAATTCTCAAGCAAGGATGATGATATGATAAGTTAAATTGCATTGAAATGTAACCCTAAGACATGCTCGACAGTTTAATCGGGGTTCCAAGGGGTGCAAACCCTAAATCGGGGAAACTCTAGAATCACCGGTGAGGGGTTACTATGTTGTTCTAGTTTAACTTGTAATGAAAGTTGTTTAACAATGCATGATTATATCTTTAATAGATATATCTCAATTTTCTGAACATTTTGATATATTATTCATAATTTTCTGAGTTAAAATGAATTAGTTATTGATTTTACAATAATATACCATTTTCTCGATTTATTAAACCAATTGGTTAAAAAAATTACAGCATAGACACACCTAGCCGCAGTGGCTGACAGAGGGGCCCAGGGCCACCTCAGCTGCCACACGAGCAAGGGCAGGGCCCAGCTAGGTTTGACCAGCGCTGATCGTGCCTTGCTGGCGTCATGAGGTGGTCGGCGTGACATCGGCCGGCGGTGGCCTTCCGGGTGGACAACAGGGACGGCGGAGCACAGCTAACGTGGCAGCGCAGAGGGGTGTGTTCGAAAGAGCATGATATGACAGACCAAAAAGTAGCGGCACCGCTAGGAAAGGGTCATCGGAGACGGTAGCATGGCGAGGAGCAGCAGCGGTGGCTGAAGGTGGTCACAGCGACGGAGATATAGATAGGGAGAGGACGAACTTAGGTTACTAGGAGGTGCAAAGCCTCACCACAAAGGCAGTGGAGGGGTCGGCGGGGCCAGAGGAGGTCGGATGCGACCGGAATCGACGACCGAGATGATGGCCGAAGCTCAGGAAGGAGCTTCCGATTGGGGCTTTTGGGAGCACACCGGCTCACGCGGTTGGGGGCAAATGAATGAGTCGACGACGGCGGTCACGTCAGTGGCCTCAGATGGTTGAGAGGGGACCGAGAATAACGGCAACAACCTGCTCTGGCCGGAGCTAGGGTTTCGGGAAGCTCGGCAGAGAGAGGAAGCGAGCGTGGGGGAGAGTGAGAGGAGCAGGAGAATATGGGCACGGCTCAGGGCGACCTTATCCTCGCCCGGAGCACGATGGACGGCGGCAACCGAGCGGCGCGGATCAACGGCGGTGGCGCGTGCATGCAACAGCTTGGAGGTGCGGGGAAGACGACAAAAAAATTTAGAAACCACCTAGGAAAAATAGAAATCAACCCGGGGTGCCTCTCTGCTTACAGTTTTGTTAAAAACTCCTTGGACTTTTATAAAATAGAGAAAAAAAACTAGATAGACTCTAAATTCATTTTATTTTAAATTACTTTCACCTTTTTAGTAGTTTGCAATGATTTGGTGATCCCAAAATATACCAAACTTGCACAAAACGTTAGTAAAATAGTTATGTCTTTCCTTAACCAATTTGGAAGGAACACAAGGCTCATTTAAAGTGTTTTGAGAGGATTCAAAATAGAGACACAAATAGAAAGAGTTAGGTTTGGCTTTAATTTTATTTGCATGCATTTTTAAAATATGATGCTCATGAATGCACAACCAAACCCTAATTACTATTTAGCTAAACTGGGGTGTTGCAGCTCTATCCCCCTTACGAGAATCTCGACTTGAGATTCCTAAGGTAGGAAAAGAGACAGAGAGAGAAAGAAAGAGGGTTAGTCTAAAGATAAGAGGAGAACACACTAAACAACATAGTGTACCTCATGGTTAACTCATGAAAGAGTGTTTAGAACAGCTCTGATATGACGAACATGAAACACGTCAATGTAACAAAGGAAACATGAGGAGAAGGTTTCAAGTTGTTAGATAGATGGTCTTCATAAGGATTGAGACCATGGAACTTACAGAAGAGTTTAAGCTTTTGAAGAGGAAGGATTCCAACAGAAAGAACAAAACACAGACTTCTATAGGGAACCTCTACTAAATGGCTTAAGTAGAGATTTTAAAAAATGATCGAGAAACGAACGAAAATCTTTATTCATCTAGGACTATCAAGATCTTTGCCAAAGATCAGGATATCACTTTACACCACCAGATGAATAAGTAAGAAGATTCCTGATGACACGAGAAAAAAGAAACTTCATTCTCAGACATCAATTACTTGGCACAACAAGATTGTTGCCAACATAAGAGGGTCTGGAGATTTGATCGGGAGACATTTAGCAACTCTACTTTAAATGTTCTCCTTGATGTTTGAGATATCAAACATCAGGTAAAGGTCAGACTTTGTATACAAAAGAAACCATAAGCACAACTCCTATAATCAATCATAGCAGAAGTCTTATGAAGAGTGGTTGTTATTGCTGAATCTAGAGTATGACAAAAGGTATTTCCGACTAAGTGTGTCAACCATTACATCAATCTTACCAAAATTGCAAAGAGACCTATGTCAAAACCTTGAGGAACACCAACCATCGTTGATGCTTGAGATTCAGCTTTGGTTAGGTGAAATGATACTCCAGACTTAGCATGTTCGAATAGAAAGTTTGCAACAATTACCACAAAGGTAAAGTCACTTGATTCTCAAGATATGGACTACAGTGTTAAGATCCAAAATATGAGCTAGATTGCCAGATCCATGTATTTATCAACTTGTCAAAAGTCAACTATGCCTACATGGAGCACTTGCAATAAAATACACATTTGTCCTAAAGAAAAGAGAGATAACTCTTCTCGAATCCACGGTGACATGTTTCAACGATTGCACGTGAACTGGAGAAGGTTACTTCTAACATCCAGAACGCATACTTCAAGATGACTCAAGGATGGTTCTCGAAAGTTTCCAATGGTAATGCCAAATATTCCATATGAATCTTGTCTAGCATGGAGAAGATAAGGATGTCATTGATGGGCTCAACAACAAACTTACTAGGACACTCCAAGAATGTGGACTCATATGTTGTATGAACAGGGCAAAATTATTGGTCAGAACAAAGGAAATGAAGATGTACTCAAGTGAAACATCACAAGTAGAAACACCATCAAGATAGTACTTGGAACTAAGTTTGATTTGATGATAACCCAAATCAAATCAAAGATGGGGAAGATAACATATCGACGAAGGAAATACTATCTTTCTTCAGCACGAACAAAACTAGATATGCCTTTATGAAGGAACTGGGTCGGATAGTACTTTTTCCTTACAACTCTCCAAGTTGTTGTTTAAGCTCAACCAACTTGCTCAGGGGTATCCAGTACGGATCCTTGGAGAAAGGAGCAGTTCAGAGAACTTGCTTGCTCAAGAACTTGACAACACGGTCATGTGGCAACATGGCGATACTTCTAGTAGACATCTAGAATATCACGAACCACCAATATGTCACCTAGTTCGAGAGGGAACTTGCTTGGTAAGGCAAGATCACATAGTCTCAGAGTTTCGGTACAAGCCGAACTCTATGACCGAAGATGGTGCACCAGAATAACGGACTTAGTAGCATAATCATTCTTCGCTTAGTGATAGGGTTAACCAATCACGTTAAGAATGACTCAAATGTCCTTGGAGATCAAAACAATAATAATTGCTAAGAATTCTCGAATGGCCATATTATTACGCACACGCATCATTTACGAGCACGAAAGCTCGAAGAAGGGTGGGAAAATATGTGTAGAAGCATCACTTCATTAAGGGTCATGAAACTTGGCAAGACCTCTTAGTATATAAGGGTGTGATACTTTAAGGTAGAACAGATAGAAGCTAATCAATGCTTCTTGATCTGTGGACTACAACACTTTGACCTGGTCCTAGATATGACGAGGTACTGCAATTTGTTTTTCCTAGACATTCCGAACTGGTTTGTCTGGACAAACCACAAGAGTATCTTGTATTGGAAGACACCGATGCACATATACTACTTGGCTACCAACTGGTAGACAAAGATCGGAAAACAACAGGGGAAAGGAACATACTCAGGATAAAATCCCGAGATGTGGATGCATAACTTATCAATCTTCCAAAAACCAATGCATAGAATGGAAAAGGTGTGGCAATGTCATGAGTATAGATGCGAGACTCTTGAGGAGTACTCTTGTAGTGATATATTTGGTTCCATTAAAGAACATCTGCCAAAGCATGTGATAGGGGAAGTCTTTAATTGTCACAATTCAGTTGCGAAAAAGACCACAAGCTTGAAGGCTAGAATTGTAGTACCAACCATCATGTGGTAATGTGTGAACATTAACCGTAGGGGTCAAAGGAATGGATCTTGGGTTAAAGATCAGCTTCATGTACAAGATTCACAACCAGAATCCAGCATAATCCGGGACCTTCGATTCAAGTCCAAGGGTTAAAACCCGAGAGAGGAGTAACTACTACTTGAGTGACATAGCATACACTGCAAGGTAATAATCACAAGGTAGCTTCCAAGATAAGAAACGACTTCTAAGTACCCAAACAAACAAAAGGGGGAACACGAGGCGAAAGGAAACCTCAAGCCTATAATAGAACACTGTGGATCCTACAATATAATATTGTGGGTTCGGAAGACAGAGAGATCATGATAGAATGGAATCTCTCCGATGAACAAGAGTAAAGGAAACAAGGAGTTCACAACACACACACACACAGCTATAGATAACTTAACACTAGGTCAACTGGATGAGAAACGACCTGCCCAGAAGGTACCTAAGCTTTGAAAGGCTAGAACAGATATCAAAACTTTTCCAAAATCAACACTAGATAAGATAACCCAGAGTTAGAGCGAAACTGGATAAGATGAAAAATAAGCATACTAGATTTTTCGCAAATACTTTTCATCTTTAAAATAGTTTTATCAAACACTAGACTCAACATCGACCAATATCAAGGTTTTCCTACAGTCGGTACTGCTCTGATACCAAAACCTGTAACACCCCCGGGATCAGGGCTAAACAAATCCCAGACCTTCGCCTAACATAAGCTTAACCTTGAGCTCGAGGATACCCAATGAAGAATCGGTAACACAACAATCACCATATGACACAAAATTTATTACAGCAAGCTCATAACTGAGTGAAGAGCCAAATTATTACAAGCATAGGTCACTAACCATAAACATCAAACAACGGAAGGCAAATTATTCTATTAAGTCTAGCAAACTTAAAAAATGGCCTAAGAGGCCTGAAGCATAACGATGGTGTCCCAGCCAATAGATTCCAGGCTGTCGGTCGAGAACCCCAAACTACTCATCGCTGTTGATGTAGTACCAAACTAATCTTCAGGGAACACTTACTCTGCCAGAAGTATAAACAAAGCAAGGGTGAGTACAGGTTGTACTCCGCAAGACTTATGGCGGGTGGGGTTGTTTTTCATAAATCCATCTTTGTTTGTAAAACAAGAGGGAGGAGAAGCTCATCTAATCAGAATATTTAAAAGGGGATAAGAGAGCAACATCTCTAGAATATTGATCATCATCTTTTGATATCTACCAAGTCATCATCATCGAACCTCTACTTGGATCACCCCCTCGTACCCATGAGGAAGCATCCTTAAGCACACCTTGATCTGCCAAGTTTTACGATTAGGTTATAGTTCTCTATGATCTCACGTCCATTCCCAAGTTGTCCATAACCGTGGACACGGCTTTTCGAAAAGATTACTACCCTACAGGGGTGTACAACTTTACCCACACGTACCAATCGACTCAGAGCGCCATGTGATAAGCCCTTTTCCTTGGAAGCCCAGCAAAGTGTGGTTAGACAAGACCTTTACCTTACTTTCGCCTAAATCCATGAGTCTCCAAGAAAGGGTTCCATCGTCCCAATCTCTATGTCCATGGATCGGGAGTACTCCCGGAGCCTCCTTCCTCCTTGGTCACGCCCTATATGATGCACCATCTTCAACCCATCCAAATATACATATGCCAAATAGCTAACTACGGACTCATGGATCGGACTAGGCAAGTTAATGAGTCAAGGGGGTTCCCAAGCGCCTGTGTGGCTGCACGCTCATCTTGGTTCAAGAGGCAAGAAGTCCCGGATCCTAGTGGTGGCGAGGATAGGACTACAAAAACCACATCCCACTGTGGCCTCCCATACAAGCCTTAGCATGTTTAATCTCATATCACCTCTGATCTCATCTTATCACATTCTCCTGTCATACTATATTCTTTGCATCTTATACATCATCTAGATGAACCAGCATTGACAGCTATGCATGGCTAAGCAGGACACAGATATAAGATCTAGCAGTGCACACAAGACAAACCTAGTTATGCTATGATTAGTTTATCAGGTAATATAAGCTCAAATGGAGTAATGCAATAGATAGGATACTCTATCTATCGATAAAAGACCACAGTGGAATCGTATGCATCATTGCAAGAATTGAAATGCTTTCGAAATCATAGGATTTTATCATGTTGGTGCTATGCTTGCCTTTTCCCATTGATAACCAATAATAAGATCTTCGGAAGCCTTGTACTTGACTTGGTTACAGTTGGTCAAGTATTGTTTGTCGATCTTCCATGGTCTTGATATTGGTCTTAGATCTCGATCTCGATATCGTATTCTACCGGGGAAGAACGAAACACCGGAAAGAGGGGGAAACAATCAACACATGGAATTGGTGCAATGCTCAAGCAAGGATGATGATATGATAAGTTAAATTGCATTGAAATGTAACCCTAAGACATGCTCGATAGTTTAATCGGGATTCCGAGGGGTGCAAACCCTAACTCGGGAAAACTCCGGAATCACCTGTGAGGGGTTACTTTGTTGTTCTAATTTAACTTGTATTGAAAGTTGTCAAACAATGCATGATTATATCTTTAATAAATAGATCTCAATTTTCTGAACATTTTGATATATTATTCATAATTTTCTGAGTTAAAATTAATTAGTTATTGATTTTACAATAATATACCATCTTCTAGATTTATTAAACCAATTGGTTAAACGTTTTCCACCACAGGCACACCTAGCCGCAGTGGCTGATAGAGGTGCCCAGGACCACCTCAACTGCCACACGAGCAAGGGCAGGGCCTAACTGGGTTTGACCAGGACTGATCGTGCCTTGTTGACATCACGAGGACGTCGGCGTGACGTCGACCGGCGGTGGCCTCCCAGGTGGACGACGGGGACGGCGTACAACAGCGAACGGGGAAGTGCGGAGGGGTGTGTTCGAAAGAGCATGATATGGCAGACCAGAAAGTGGTGGCACTGTTAGGAACGGGTCATCGGAGATGGCAGCATGGCGAGGAGCAGTGGCGGCGGCTGCAGGTGGTCATGGTCACCACAAACGAAGTGGAGGGGTCGGCGAGGCCGGAGGAGGTCGAACGCGACCGGAATTGTTGACGGAGATGATGGCCGGAGCTTGGGAAGGAGCTTCCGATTTGGGCTTTTGGGAGCACGCCAATTCACCCGGGTCAGGGAAAACGACCGAGCCGACAATGGTGGGAACGGCAGTGGCCTCTGATGGATGAGAGGGGACCGGGGACAACAGCGACAACCAGCTCTGGCCGGAGCTAGGGTTTCAAGAAGCTCGTCAGAGAGAGGGAGCGAGCGTGGGGGAGAGTGAGAGGAGCAGGAGAAGATGGGCATGGCTCGGGGCAACCTTATCCTTGCTCGGAGCGCGATGGACGGCGGCGACTGAGCGGTGCGGATCGACAGCAGTGGAGCGGGAACGCGGCAGCTTGGAGGTGCGGGAAATATGACAGCATTTTTCAAAAAACCCCTGGGAAAAATAGAAATCAACCCGGGGTGCCTCTCTGCTAACAGTTTTGTCAAAAGCTCCCTAGACTTTTATAAAACAGAGAAAAACAACTAGAGAGACTCTAAATTCATTTTATTTTGAATCATTTTCACCCTTTTTAGTAGTTTGCAATGATTTGGTGATCCCAAATTATACCAAACTTGCACAAAACTTTAGTAAAATAGTTTTGTCTTTCCTTAACCAATTTGGAAGGAACACAAGGCTCATTTAAAGTGTTTTGAGAGGATTCAAAATAGAGAACACCGATAGAAAGAGTTAGGGTTGGCTTTAATTTTATTTGCATGCATTTTTAAAATATGATGCTCATGAATGCACAACCAAACCCTAATTACTATTTAGCTATAATGGGGTGTTACATCTGTCTTGTTATATGAACAAGAAGAACCTAGAAACTACAAAGAAGCAATGGGGAGTGCCGACTCCAAGAAATTGCTGGAAGCCATGAAATCTGAGATAAGTTCCATGTATGAGAACCAAGTTTGGAACTCGGTAGATGTTACTAAAGGTCGAAATCCCGTAGAAAATAAATTTATCTTTAAGAAGAAGACAAATGCTGATGGCAATGTATCAAGATCTATAGAGATTGATCAAGACACCCGATACAATTAAGTCATAGTACTTACATAGAGAAGATTTTGAAGAAGTTCAAAATGGAAGATGCCAAAATGGGTTTTGTGTCCCTTGTAAAAGGTAACATGTTGAGTAAGACTCAATCTCTAGCAACAGTTGCTGATAGAGAAAGGATGGCTAACATCCCCTATGCCCCATGTAGCATCCCAATTGTCTAAGAATTGTAATTCTACTTACCTATTCTATATTTATACTTCATACATATCATAATTGCATTGCATAATATACTAATCATGTCACCATGCCACCTTGCATTTGAGCAAAATATTAAAACATCCTTTTATTTGGTTCTTCCTTCATACGCATTTGAATTTTTGTTAATGGTATTTGCCTCTTGATATATTATATTTACTTCTTGAGAAATTGCTTCATGCCCAAGTTGAGTTGTGGGCATATCTCTTCCAACTCCACCACCTTATAATACCACAATCCAAACTACATAGGAGCATTGGTATTTCTTTTGTTATATATGACTTGCTCATATGTAATAAGCTGGATCCACTTATTTCCACATGCTTCCATATATGAACCTTGTTTTTTTTTCACAATATTCAATATGGGAAGCCGCATGGCCACCTTTGCAATCTATGAGAGTGGAATCCCTAGACTAGCTTCCATATGGCTTGAATTTGAATAAATGATCATGAAGGAATATAATGGTGGCTATATCATGGCTAGTTGAGCATACACACAAGCATGGCCCCCATATATTCTTGCATACTCATATATTTACTCCATATGGGAATAAAGCTCCCTTTTCTTTTGTTGGTCTTTATTCAACTTTGTAGCATGTTTAAATAAATTCCCATGTGTATTTATATTTTTTTACAAGGATGAGTGTGGCATTTACTACTCATGCATGGTCCATGCAACTCATGCCTTCTACCTTCTTCTTGTTTTCTTTTCTAATTTGTGAGAATCTTGTTTGGTTTAGATTCAAACAAGATGCTTCCAAATTCTAGTAAAACCCCCATAGCTCTTTTCCACTTCCCATCTTGCTTGATTTTTTTTGACCATGTTGTTTTTGGGAAGTTTTTGAAAATAGTTTGTTTCACACAATCAAAAAAAAAGAAACAAAGAAAATTATCTAGCTAAACCTAATCTACCTAAACCTATCTATCCCTTTCCTTCTTATCTTGTGCCTAACCCCTTCCCTAGCCATGGGCATGCATGTGGGCATGTATGAAACCCATCCACCACCCCTCCCCTTGTATTTCCTTGCAAGAATACCAAGGTCAACCCCACCATGCCTCCTCCCTTCCCCTGGTCCCCCTCTCCACCCTCTTTGGGCAACAAAGCAAGATAGAGGGAGAGAAGACTAACCTACCCGAGATCACCACCCTACTTATCTACTTTTGCAAAGTGGACAAGCCCCATGTGCCTCCCTTTCACCTTCTTATCCACCCGCCCCCTCTCTGCCCAGATCTCGATCCAGTCTACCACAACCCCTCTCTTCTTCTTCCTCGAGGTTGGCCATGTCCACCTATGCCTCGCAAAACCCTAGCCCGCCAACCTTGCTAAACCGATGTTTTCCAAGCGCGTCAAGATGGATCGGGAGCACCAGGAGCCCCAGCTACTTCATCTTCTTCGACCTAGAACCGTGGGAGCGCCTAGAGCTCACCATAGCCGCCACTAGAGAAAACAGGCAAGGACACGAAACATCTGGCCATCAACCTCGTCCTAGATCGATGCGACCCCAAGTTCCCCCGACCTCACCGACGTGTTCTTGGTAAGCTAACGGAGCATCTCGCCGTCATCCACCCTACGAGCCACCACCAGCGTGTGGAGAAGGGCCTCAACCCTGCCGTGTTGGTAGACAACCTTTAGAGCCCATGCATCGCCCCGCCATCCGTGTGATCACCGGCCGCAGCGATAGCTACTCGCCGGAACTCGTAGCATCTGTAGTACGAGCCAGCGGCCCAACCTGCTTCCCCTGTTCCTCTTAGTTTTCCGATCTCTACAGTCCACCTCCGGCGTTCCCTTCTAAATGAAAGTGGTAGCCTGTAGTTAGAGCAACATTTTTATTTTTTATGGTTTTGTCTCAGGCGCTGCTGTTTCATTGCCATCGTTGACGCAAGTCCGACCGATCTCACTACGGCGGCTATCAGCGAGTTCAGTTAACAAGCCTTGCTAGAAGGTTTTTTAGTTAACCCCCTTCCCTTTCTGAACTTGAACCCACAGTCCTCCATGAGGCCCACCCGTAAGTTTCTTAGTAGATCCCGGCCTAGAATTTTAACAAAAAGGAACCCAGCTTCTCTATAAACCAACCTGGGGCCCTGGACCGCCCACGTGTCGTCTCCTCGCCATCTCGTGCGTGTGTGGCTCCACTGCTACCCTGGCCCCATCTGTCTGTCTTAGAGGCTAGCTTGACCCTCTATAACAAAAGTCAGGCTATGTCCTAGAATTCAAATTCAAACTAGTTTAATAATTTTTTTAAAAACTGCTAATAACTTTTAAATTAATTTGATATTGAATAAAAGTTTAATATGAAATGTGTTTAGTTTTGTATATGATTTCATATGCGTTTACAAATTTGTCCTGAGTCAACTCTAACTTGTCAAACCATTGGACTTTCAT
Source organism: Avena insularis (assembly GCA_023614405.1). NCBI lineage: Eukaryota > Viridiplantae > Streptophyta > Magnoliopsida > Poales > Poaceae > Avena > Avena insularis. The sequence continues at coordinate 225,275,770 of CM042689.1, read as the reverse complement.
ATAGTTTTAAATTCATAATTACAAATAATTTGAATAATATAAGTTTTTGAGTCATAAAAATGTGAGGAATATGAATATGCTATTTAAAATATCATTTTAGCAATTAAAATTTTCGAATTATTAAATGCCATTTCTTAATAATTGCATGAATTTAATTCCGTAACTCCATATTCAACAAATGATATGTCTAAAATGATTAGCACGATGAGCCCGTTATAACTAGGAATTCCATGATATGGATTGAAGCATGCATCATATAAATATTAATGGGACAGTAAGGTTTATGGAAGCAAAACATGACTAAAAACTTAATCAAATGCTTTATTCTTGTACCCCACACCTCACCCATGCCATGGCATGTTATACCATGTAATTGTGCATCATGGCATACCTTGTTTTCTTGGTGCATATGATTTATATGTTTGTGGAATGTATTTATGTCAGACCCTTGTGTGTTTTGTTTTAATCCGGATAGACGTCGAGTAAGGAGAATATCAGGAGCCTCAAGAGTATAACCCGGATCCTTCATATTTTGCAACCGAGCTTCCAGGCAAGCAATTCCCCATGCTTGCACTACATATAGTACCTATTGCATTTGTCTTATTCTTGCATCAAGAGTTGCACTCTGAATTAAATTGAATCACAAGTATTGCATAGCCTGTACTTTTAAACTACACCGAAGCTTGTTCCCTCAATCCTATGAGCCATTACTTTAAGAGTTGGTTGAGCCATGCAAGTCGTAGAATCGCATATTTATGGTTTGTGAGTGTCTTTCAATAATGAGGTACCTAAACAACTGAATTGAGTAGTAATGGGATAACTAAAGGAAGAGGCACTGGTTGTAACATCCCAATTTCAGCGACCCTGATCTTTTGTCCAAAAAGGAAAAATTAGGGGGAACAAAAACTTTTTCTTGTTGAGTGTTGCAATGCTTGTTGCTTGTTGCTTGTCTGACTCTATATTAGAGGATATACCCCTTACCTTAACACTAGCTAACCAAAAACTATTTTACAAAAGAGAAGTCTTGGCTCATCCTTCCTATTCCCAAATATTCTGGCATTTCAAACCTGAGCCAAGATGACTTTGATACAACCAACTATTTCCCTAGTTTCTATTTACAAAAACTATAAAGAACTATATATAACTCCTTACGTTTTCAAGGCAGAACCTCAACTACTCTTATCTAGGTTCTTCCAAAACCTTTTATAAAACCTTTTCATTCTAATCTTGGTAGAAATACTAAGAGGTCCTTACCTTACTTCAAAGCACAACCCCTTTAGAATACTCATTCTTACCTCAAGCCAGACTTGATGGTAACCTTAGTAGTAGTTGATAAGTTTGATCAGTTGAATTGCCTTGATCTATTGTCTCATGAATTGCCTTGATCTGTTGATTGTATTGTGTGCTTAGGAACTAGAGTGAGCTAATATAGTAGCTCAATCCTTTAGCATCAGATCAATGTTTGAGATATCCAAATCTTAAACCAATCCATCTAAGATGGATCTATCCTAAGTGACCCTCTCATCTCTTACTTAGATCAATCAAAGGATAATCCCTTTTTATAATTTCCAAACTCCATGAAGACCAAGTCGAAGCATGGATCCTCTCTACTACATCATCCAATCAACATCATCTACTTGATCATTATTTTGGATCATAGCATCACCTCAAAATCCTCTCCACTTGTAATCTAGTCTAAAACCCTAAATCTGCCAAAATGGCTAAGTCTGAAACTCTTATCTAGATTCAATCATTGAGACTCCACCATACTAACCTAGGTGCATTCTTTAGAATGTACATGAACCATCTTGTAGTACATAATGAGTACTAACAAATCCAACTCTTGTACTTGGCTAAGCCATTCTGGTTCGCACTCATCCATGATGGTTTTGTAGTCAAGATAATAACCTTTTCTGCAAATCTTATCATCTCACCTACTTTGGCAGGAGCTCACATCCATATGCCACCTTCCCTTGAACAATTCTTTGCATGGTTATGGCCTACTAACCATGGTCTATCAATCCCTACTTAACTTGTTTCCATTGGAACCTTGTGCATCCTAAACCCACCTGGTTTATAAGGCATCATGACAATCCTCCTATGGCAGCCTTGTTTTCAACAAAGTTTGCCATAACTTCTAAACCACCACAAATACAACCAAGACAAACCTTTGCTTCCATTATCATATATATAACTTGGTTTACCTACCCATCCATCCCTTGTACCAAGGATAGCTTTGAGCTCCCTAATCCAACCTTCTCTAGGTGGTATCAGAATATCAACACCCTAGATTCCTCCAAATCTAGTTTTCTTCCATTCTCACCATAACCCTTCAAAAAACAAGATGCAAATGACGTATACATAAAGTATACATCATCTACATTGGATATGATAACTCCCCAAATAATTCCCATAATTATTTGGATCCTAAAGCTATTTAAATTCCACCTTTGACAAAACCCTAGAATCCTTGTCTATAAAGAAAATTTTGTTTTTCTCCAAATATCCTTGCCAAATAAATGCACAATTGAGTTCTATACATCATACCCTACCTTCCCATCTAAAAAATAAATATTTTTGATATTCTATATTATTTCTTTTTGCCCTTTTTCTTAAATGGCAGAAACATGAAATAATACCTTAAAAATGTTTCCCTTCTCAATAAATTCCAATAAAATTCCCCAGCATGTGATATGGTATTTAGTACCATCTCACATCAAAAACTCACCTTGCGCAAGGTAAAAATATCACTTTAGCTCCTATAAATGATTTCTTCCATTTTTGAATAAATGATATTAAATGCATCTAAAATACTCTAAAAATCCCAAATAAATCTAGGAGATGTTTATTAACCATGTCCACCTACCAGTACCCATAAATCATATTGACAAGTTCAACTTGGAGAAATTCTTTCATAACAACTAAAATGGCCAACATGTGACCAAGATCATAATAATGACCTAAAACCCCCTAATCCCGCCATCAAAGCTTCTGTAATACAACTCCCCAGCACCAGCACGCCCCCTTGGTTGTGGCCACTGTACCATATCACTATATCCCACATACACCATGTCCACCATGGACCACCATCCATTTGATTATAGGGCCATAGGCCTCCTACCTCGCCCATGTTCCCTCATTTCTCCTCCACCACTCTCACTTGCCTCACCCTAAGCCCTAGATCTCGACCAGTATCTCCCCCTCATCATGGAAAAGGGGGATCTCCCCTCTCGGCCTCCTTCAAGAACTGGAGTGCATGGTCGATCTTGACCACCCCCAGCACCTTAGGTACCCTCCTCAGCCCTCATGTAGCTCCCCTGCACATCCCCAACAAGCTCCTACCCCTGCATGTCCCCGGAGAGGAAGGGCTCGCCTTCTTAGCCATCTACAAAAATCAAGATATCTTCTCCCTCCCCAGCACCCTTCGTGATGCATGTTACCATGTAATGAAACCCTACTCCACTGCACCTAATCCCCCTCCTGTTTCTGCCAGATCTTGCTCTGTAGGTAGAGCCACCCAACTCTGGTGAGGTCCCCTCGGCCAAGATCGTGTGAGGCCCAGTTTGGAGATAAACCTGGTCATGCCACACCTCATTGGGACATTCAGGAAGCACTGCGTCGCCTCTACTCCTCCACCTTCACCGTCAAGTCTCCCAGGGGTGCCGTAGAGTCACCCTGGTGCCACGCTAGGGTTCCTTCCCCGGTGTTCTGTCGCTGCGAAGACGACGCCAGAGGGCCGCTCATTGCCACTTGATCCAACGTCCAGGGTCCCTCCTTACTCCTTCGCACTCCATCGCCCAATGATGGTCGGGCCCATGGTCAAGTGAAAAATTCCGCCTCCCGCACGCATGTTGCCGCTCTGCTAGGCCAGCCTCACTCCGCGTGGCCCAATCTGCCTAGGTCGGGCCCGATCTCCCTCACCCTTTTATAATTTATTTATAGATCTACTAGAGATGTTGCTTAGTTAAATTCCATTGGAAAATGTAAAATGACCCAAAATTGTTAGATATAAATTTATACATGTCCCTGTGTGTTTTTACAAACATGCAGAGCAAGTGTTATCCTAAAAATTTTAGTTATTGTCTAGTAATTACATTACCAATATGTGCCCTAATCAACTAATAAATTTCCTCAATAAGTTTCACAAGTCCAAATGGAGAAAATCCCATTTTCTAGGGAAGATATGTAATGTACCCACCAATTAGCTTTGGTCCAATACCATTTGGATCAATAACATGACCTCATCAAAAATGGCAAAACCAGAACAATTCTGTCCTTAGGAATTTCCCTAGGACAAAACATAAAGGATATTGACCTAATTCCAACACTCATTAGACTTGAATAACAATACCCTTAAAATCCTAGGAGATTATAATTTATGGAGTAGTGGTTGATTTATTAGGAATTAATATGTTCTATGCATAGATTATCCACTAATAAATTCACCACTTTAGTTCTACATGTCCAAAAAGGGTGATTCCAATTTCTACAGAAAGGTATTATAAATACCTAATAAGTATCTTTGGAATCACATCAAAATATTCTATAGATTTAATCTTTTCAAAAAGACAAATAACATCTAGAACTGCCTTTGGGAATTTCTTGAGGGCATTCTGGTAAATATTTTAGGATGATTGGAACACTCAGTGAATTAGTCCATCAAATAATACTTAATCACACAAGTAAATATTTTTTGGAACTCCAGAATAAATATGGTGAATTATTTCCTAAAATTAGAGTTTTATTCACTAGAAAATCCTATATAAATCTATGGTAATTGATAAAATAGTGAAACCACTTTTGTTGGTTTCATTTTATCAATACCTTTCTGATGATATCATTTTTTATATTGGTATCATATAGAAAGGGACCTTGAGCTAAAAACACTTCCCTACCTAGTTTCTAGACCCTAAAACCCATATGGATTTCCTTGAAATGTTCCAAGACATTTACCCAATCCCTCTAATCCATTCTCTCAACACCCTACTGATTTTTTACATGTATGGCTTGATTTTTTCCTATATGTATGCTTGTATGCCTGTGTTTATTGTGCTCTTGCTTGTTTGCATGTATGGTCCCTAACGGTGATAGTTCTGATTGTTTATCGACAACAAGAGGGATATTATTACTATTGGTATTCTTGGTTATCTAAATAAGAAGTCCAGGGACATATTTCCATATTGCTGGTCACAGGAAAGCCACCTTCTTGCTCATAATCCCTTGTCCTATTTTTACACTTATGCATGTTTTATCAACTGGTTTATGTAAATTGCATGGTTTTATTATGTTATGTTTTATATATGGGAATGTTTGGATCCTCCAAACCATTAACTATTTGTACCATTAGGTACAACCCCTTTGATGACACCTAATTGTCCTTATAATGATAGATGGTGTATAACACCATAATCCTTTGGAGACCCCGTTTTAGCCTAAGCAAAATTATAGGATGGGAAGACCCCGGAAAACTGTTTATAAAATGTTTTATGAGAAAAAACTTGGTGACGTTCAACCTACCAATAGAGGTTTGAAAAACGAGAAAGCTTTTTGTTTTAAAAAAAGTATGGAACAAAGGAGGAGGATAAGGGTTTACAAAAACACACCCGGTTCTTTAAAGTTTTGCCAGAACAATTAACTCGTGCAACCATAGTACCCTGAGGTGGGATGGGGCTTAACCCAAAGTTAGTTCACTTCGATATGGGTATCTGCATGACTACTTATAAGGGATCATCTACCTCTAATTCTGGGCTTCCTTTATGAAAAGGGTCATCTGCAAGGCAGTCACCTGGAGGAAGCAGGATCACCCATGTGAGTGACCGAGCGATACTATGAGCCTCTTATTGAAAGTTCCAGCTCTGAACGAGCTGGGTTGCACTCTAGTTTCTCCATGGATCCCGACGTCCCGGTGTTGAGAGGAACAACTCATAGGATAGGGACCGTGTCGGAGTGGACTTTCCGAAGGTTATGTTGCTTATCCGAGACCCGCATAATTTAGTATGATGATCTGGGGTGATCCTGGCAGATGTATCAAATCTTGTGGGTAAAGTGTACAACCTCTGCAGAGTGTAAATCTATTCGATTAGCGGAGTCTTCGGTCATGGACGGTTGGGAAGGTTGCTGTAGAGTAGTGCTGTCTTGTTTTCAAAACTGTTTTAAAATCTAAAGTGTTTTCAAAAAACTAGTGGTCCACGGGTCAATAGAGGAGGAAGAGGATAACTCAGTCAGTTGAAGACCGTGGAAATGAAATAGGTGACCCACTCCTATAGTTTTCCAAAACTTTCCAAAAAGGTTTCCAAAATGATTTAAAAGAGTTTCCAACAAAACCTTGTAAATGTTATATCTACAAGAGAAACTAGTTTAGAAAAGAACCACTCTTGGAGCCCTCCTTTACCACAGCGATATTGCATATCCACTTGTTATTACTATTTATCTTAAGGTGGTTTGCGAGTACATTCAAAGTACTAACCGGCATTGTCCCTGGCTATTTACTTGGCCGGATTTCCAAAAGATCGAGGAACAAGGAAGAGCTGATGTCTATGCAAGCTAGGTCATCTCCCAGTCAGTTGCATGTAGGTTAATTCATGACATGTGCTCTGCACTTGAAGACTTATGCTATTTGATATGTAATCTCCATAATGGGATCATTGTAAGTTTTGTAACCAATAATTTCTACATGATGTAATGATACTGATCGGTTATGTGCCACGATAGACTAATCATGGGATTGTGGTGTATGCATAACAGGGATTCTCGGACCGTAAATCTGGGGTCCCACACCGGTGGGACATATTTGAGATATGGTTTTTATCCACTCACTTGTGTCCCGTAGGACCCGAGTACTTGATTCCTATTCCTCGACTATCGCACTATCCGCATGTGAGACCATGAATCCCCTTAGTCTTAGCTTGAGTCGCATTTAATTTCTTGGGGCCACAAACTAGTTTGGGGTGTTATTACTATCATCTACTTATTCCATGTTTTACTTCTTTATTTACTACTGTTGCTCAAGGAGCGTTTACTACTGTATTGTCTAGGAACCCCGTGCCACGTTTTTGTTGTATCGACAAGTCCAGTCACACTTTCGGGTTCCTAGTTGTTTACAGCCGTCGCCCCACACCCTGGGTCCATCGTGGAGCTGTTCGACTTAGTAGCGGGTAGCTTAGCAGGGTGGCCCCCTGAAATCATCTACAAATCTTGTGAATGCTTCTCATGATGCCTTGTTGGGTTTTTATTTAGATTTTCTGAGGATTCTCATGTGTGTGTTGCTATTTGTGCACCCCTGCAGGGTAAATCTTTCTGAAAGTCCTGTCCCGGTTATTGACGACTTGGAGCACAGTTTCTCGATTATAGACAAGCATAACTAAAGTGCCGCTTTAATATGAGTAAGACTTGACTAGTAATAATGCAATATTCATGGAATGATTAATAAAATTGCCTACGGATAGGATGTTCTTCCGCCTTTTCATTCGAAAAAAGAGAAGGATGGCGAGAAATCTTTATTTATGTTGATATATATCTGTTGGGTAATTAATTGTTGTCTATTTAACAAATGACCGTATATGTTTGGTTAGGTGGATGTTGTAGCGTGTCTCTGTAGAACTGCTAGGCTTTATTTTTGCTGCAATCACGTCACCCTCAGGTTGTTTCCTTTAGATGCATAAAGACTTGTTGAGTCCCTTAGGGTCTCGCAGGATAAATATTTGGTTCAGATGGATAGGTATATCCGCGAGAAGGTTACTGGGTCGAGGAGACCGATGATGGTGGCAAAGACTATCAGGTGTATATATTCCGGAGATGGAGATCATTGAGATCGTGTGGGTGGGAATGTGCTTATTTCAGGGGATCATACGCTAATTAGTTTCTTATCCATACTCGGATCTTGTATTCTTCTTTCGCTTGATACTCTGATGTGTGTTGTATGAGGATATATCCTAAACTATTATCTATCTAGTATTTTGGATCTTGCTGTATGGCATTGAATATTTTTATTTCTTTAATATGGTTTGGTTCTGATGTACTCTTGTGTGTCGATGGCATACATACGCATTTGTGCGTGCTTGACTAACAGTCCAGCCAGCTATGTCTCTTGCAAAGCTATAACCACAAGAAGTGGGTAGGGTGGTTGGCTGGTACCATGCCCTGTTCCGCTCAGACAGGACCTACACGTGGGTGGCCTTTGGGCCTCCTTGGTAGGACACCTTATCCACTTTTGGGTTATACCGTTTTGTGATTTAGAGCGTAGGGTCTAGGGGATTACATCTGGTATCAGAGCCATTCCACCCTTTAGGATCTCATCCAAGATGGTATATGTTAGTCTAAAAAATGTTTTTAGTAGTTATGTATACTAGGGAAAAATTAAACGTGAGAGTAGGACTGCTTCCATTTTTCTTTTTAACCTCCCATCCACCCTTTTTTTGGTAAGGAAGTGTAACATTTATCAATCATCTTCTAAAAATTCAAATTAGGATTCACATGTTCTGGACTTCCATAGTACCATAGAATGTGTGTCTCAAATATTTTGTCTATCTATTGCATCCAACTTGTTATCGCAATCTACTTTTGATTATCAATTGTTGGTACATTCCAACTAACAGGATTTTGTCAAACTGACGCGATCGATCCAATTCCTTGTAAACTGACGCGGTCTTGCTAAGGGTGTTCTTCCTTCCTACATGCTTTCATAGAATGTCGAGTAGCTAATCTCTACCCGTTAAGTTGTTTTTCGCATCTAGTTGGTATTTTAATTTCAAAAAATGCACCTTTTTTTCTTTGATAAATCTGTGTGTCCACACTCCTTTTTAAACGTGTGAGATAAGCTATCTATCTTCTTCTATCAAAATGTCCATGCTAACTCGCTATCTTTCTACTGGCGTGTCAATCTGGAGTTTTTACTTCATCTGCAAATTCTTTTGGGCTAAATACATATTGTGTGTCGATCTGATGCTTCTGAGTGTAATTTGTTTCTCGGTATAGCTATATGACGCTTATCATGAGAGGAATATGGTAAATGCTATCAATCTAATCCTCCAGATGATTATGGTTATATCTTGTGATTTTGAGTTATACCGTGATCATATCTATATCATATTCAAGTACCTTTGGAAATCCGGAGGTTTCTTAAAGCACTATGGTGGATTAGCATCCGATTTTCGTGCTTCACATCTTTTTGAACTCCATATCTACAAGGTTATCTTTGATACGAGAGAATCCCATCCTTTCATCTATGGTAGATTTTATTAAATGTATGAGTTATCATTCGTTCTCATCCAAACATTTCCTATTTTCAACCGGTGTTCGATCAATAAGGTGAACAAGTCAGTATCTCTTTTCTTATCTGAAGGTCCAGATAATCTATTCTTTTACTGCATATTGTAAACACTAATCCTTTCTCTTTATGTTGATCTTTCATGGTGGAATATCTTGATGATGTTCTCGCCTATTCTATATCAATGGAAGAACATGAAGAACATATTATTCTCATTCTCTCAATCTTTCTAAACACCGCATGTGTGCAAAGTTCTCAAAATGTAAATCATGGCCTTTTAAAGTCACCTACCTTGATCACGTCCCTCTGCTAAACACATTTCTACAATTCGAGAATCATCAAAACCAATTGTTAATCTTCACACATCATCAGTTTTCAACCAACTCCGGATTTTTTCCCCTGTTTGGCAATTTATCATCATCATTCTACAGAAGATTTCCTCAAGATGGATAAATTTCACTCAAATCTCTCTCAAATATTCTCAAGAAGGACGATAAATTATTTTGATCTCCGACTCGTCGAAAAATCTTTTAAAACCTTCTCACTTTATCTTCTATCCTCAATCCGCTGGATGCCACGAAGACTTACAGATCTTTCATAATTCTTATATTCAAAGTGTTGGGTGCTATTGTTAATCTGTCTGTGGAATCTTTCACATTTCTCAGTGATATTAATTCATATCTTTCCGAAGGCTTGCGACTTATGACATGACAACAACATCATCATATTTATCTGCTTCGATCCGAAAATTCTTTTCTATCAAATCTTTGTTTCTTTTAGAGCTTCATGAGTTTCTGTTTGTCAAGATATTCAGTCTAATTTCTGAGAGTTGGGTTGCATACTTTTCCTACTCATGTATAGAGTAATGCTTTGGGTGCGGGATGAAGTAGCTACATACCACTACTCTTATCATTCGCTCTTGTACATGGAATTGGTGGATCAATGTGATTTGACTTATTCCATAGAAATCGGAAGTGGCCTTTACACTACTATAAAAACGCCTATTCGTGGCGCACCTGAAAAGGCCTTCCGTGGCACACTAGCAGTGCGCCACGGGCCTCGGCTCTGACTATCTCGTGGCGTGGCGCTGCAATGCGTCACGGTTATATCGAGATAGGCGTGGCGCACTACCAGGTGCGCCACGGGTAGGGGTATAGGTGCGCCACGGATGTTTTTTCAAAAATCAAAAAAAAAATACAAAAAACACCCTCGTTTTGAATTGCAAAAGCAATCGGGTCCGCATCGCCGCCGTCGTGTCGCCTCGCTGGAGCATGGTGGCCGTGGCCACGACCTACCACCGCAGGAAGGTGCGGGAGGCCGTGGCTGTGCTACTCCTCACCGGCATCGAGGAAGAGAGGGAGAAGGAGGTGTGGCTAGAGAAGGGAGGAGGTCGCCGCAAGGAGAAGGAGGTCGTCGGCGGTCGTCGGAGCTCGTCGTGACTGCAAGGAGGAGGAGGCCGCAAGGAAGGAGGTCGTCGCCGTTGTGACTGCAAGGAGGAGGAGAAGGAGAAGGTCGCCGCCGCCATCGTCAGTGCAAGGAAAGGAGGAGGAGGAGGAGTAGAAGAGAGAAGGAAAAGGAGGAGGAGAAGAGAGAAGGAAAAGGAGGAGGGAGGAGAATGAAAAGGAGAAGAGGGAGGGTATAGGGGTAGGTGGGCGGGGTGGGGATTCGAAATTTGAATCCCTCCCAAGCTTATCCGTGGCGAACTAGGTGGTGGTGCGCTATGGGTAAGTCGCCCTCTATTTTTTTTCTGCAGGAAAAAACGGTCTTTTGACCGTAACTTTTTACTCTTTTCGAATTTTGAAAATCTAAAATATCGCTAAACGACCAAAGGTTGTTGCGAAATCTCGTTCTCGTCATTTTGGTATATTATACGATTTTTTTCGATATCGTATGCAAAAGTTATGGCCTTTTTACCGTGGCATGACTTTTTTTTGCAAATAAAGTCGAAACTCATGTTTGTTAATTTTACTAGAAGCTATACCACATTACCTACCTAAATATGAAAGGATTTAATTTTTTGAAGTGTTTATCATTTTATTTTATTTTTTGCAAAGCCTAAAAAGACGATCCACGGGGGGGGGGGTGGAGTTGGTGCAGGATAGTTAGGCGGAGAGCACTAGGGCAAGGTGCCCTACTACTAAGTGTATACATCCGTGGCGCACATGCCATAGTGCGCCACGGATGTGTCTGGCAGTTTCACAACAAAGAGGGGCATGCGCTTAGGCATAGTGCACCCCCTCCATGTGCGCCACGGTTGACACTAACAACCGTAGCGCACCTACACTATGTGCGCTACGGATGTTTGGCGTGCGGCCAACAGGGCCCTGGCCCACACATATCTGTGACGCACTATGATCATGTGCGCCACGTTTGTTCTAGTTACTAGTAGGGCACTGCCCATAGGTGAGCCACGCCTGTTTTAGCCGTGGAGCACTTCAACCATGTGAGCCACGGATGTGCTGATTACCTATAGTCATTTTCCTAGTAGTGTTATCCCTTGATACTTTTACTTTTGTCCTTGTGTTTCCGGAGTGTTCTCTCAAGAACGTAATCGATAATCTCTGTTGGTCGTCTCATCTATTTCAAGATAGAGAAAAATCTTCAATGATCTGGTGGAAATAAATGCAAAAGCTTCTATATTCCTCTTCATTCTACTAGAGTTTGACATCGTCAGACAATATGGATGGAAGTTATATCTAACTTCTTTTGGTAATTCTTTTCTTTTAGCAAAACCAATTATGGTTGATGACATGAAAACAAAATATTTTGCAATAACCTCATGGTTAAGGAAAGAAATAAGAATCTCTGCAATAACTCTAGATCTTCAACTTCTTTTTCAGGATTCCACCATAAACTTGTGTCACTCTTTCTCGAGGAGATAAATCTACACACCTCCTTTGCATGATCCTTTGGTCCTTACCGGTGTAAGAAGAATATAATCCAAGAATTCAAGAACTCAAGTATTTCCGATGATATTCAGGAGTTCTATCTTTTGAAGGCAATATTGTTACGGACTTCATTTCTAAAATATAAAGGAAGAAACAATGCTATTTTCATAGTGGTTGATAAATTCTCCAAAATCGTTCTTTTCTTCCAGCGAAAGAATGAATCATCTAGTCCTAACGATGTGTCTTTTTTTCTCTTCTGGATTCATCGTCTTCTCAATTTCTTTCAAGAAGTGGTTTATATTATTTATCGTGTTCCTCGTGAGAACCTGATCTATGTCCGTCCCACTTTCCTTGTTTCGCCATAATCCTTCTTTTTGTTAAGTCCTTTATTTAAAAAATGCAAGACTCACAACAAGTCTAGCAAGTTTTGTAAGGTGTAGTGGTCGCACCATTCCGTTGTTCATCCTCTTGGGAGCGTGAGGATCACCTTCTCTCCGGGCACCTGCCTCTCGTCGTATTCTTTTCTTTCCTAGGAATCTCGGGGCGAGATTCTTCTTTAGTGGGGGAGATTTGTAGCATCCGAATTGCCGAACAATTGTAATGCTACTTACCAATTCTATATTGTTACTTCATACAAATCATAATTGCATTGCATTATATCATGCTCATATTAAAACACCCTTTTATTTGGTTCTTCCTTCATATGCATTTGAATTCTTATGAATGGTATTTGCCTTTTGATATATTGTATTTGCTTGTTGATAAATTGCTTCATGCCCAAGTTGAGTTGTGGGCATATCTCTTCAAACTCCACCACCTTTCTTTGTCACCATCTTATAATTCCACCATCCAAACTACATAGGAGCATTGGTATTTCTTTTGGTATTTATGACTTGCTCATATGTAATAAAATGGATCCACTTCTTTCCACATGATTCCATATATGAACCTTGTTGTTTTCACAATATTGAATATGGGAAGCCACATGGCCACCTTTGCAAGCTATGAGAGTGAATCCCTAGACTAACTTCCATATAGCTTGAATTTGAATAAATGATCATAAAGGAATATAATTGTAACGAAATGATTTTGGATTTATTTTTTTCAAAATAATACTTTAATCCAAAAATGAGGATTAGAAAATTTTGTTCAAATAGTTAAAGCGAAACAGAATATTTCATATGAAAACGGCTTTAATAATGTGAATTAATACCAATATGAGCATAAAATTTTATTTTTATTTTTCTCTCAAATTGGCTTGTTTTTTTTGGTTCAGCATATTAAAATTGCTCCTTTGTTTTATTTATTTATTGGCTTCTCTTTATTTCGTTCTCTCCAAAATCCTATTGGGTAATCACATGCATGTGTATGAAAGTGTTGGCTCTAGCCATGCACGTGAATGTAAGTGCACCACATCTATATCTATGAATTCTCTTCCTCTTGTTTTTCTCCCTATTCCTTTCGCATGTATATATGTATATGCATGCATCGAGTCGTACAATCCTCACATTCCTTTTCTTTTCGTTTTCTTTTCCATCCTCACATTCCTTTTCTTTTTGTTTTCTTGTCCACCACCGAAGCGAGTATAGAACATCAATCTTTCTTTTCCTTTCTTTTCTTGGTCTATCGCTTCAACCGAACAATTGAGGCCATCAAGTCCAGATGAACCAGCAAATAGAACTTAGCTAACCCATTCCTAGCTTGCACGCACCTACGTAAGAAGTCCCAGGTTACCAGCACAGCACGTGGAAGCGTCGCACTGCTTTCTTTTCCCAAATGCATACTCGAGTAGAAGGTCATTTGTCGGACAAGAAACGGAAGTTTTGAGAAACTGCTCCGCCCATTAATTCTCCACTTTAATCACATAAACTAGAACGCACGTTGTCCTTCTATATCGTCACAACGGTGTTCGTGTATCTTTTTTTCCATCTCATACTGCTACCGGAGCATGAGGCTCTCACCCAAAACCAATCTCATGAAGCTCCATGGGCCGTCGATGGACGGCGTCGTGTTTCCGACTACTCCGACGACCGGACAACAAGCTATTGCGCCAACAGCAGCGTGAAGAGGCGGAGAACGGATTTGTGGACTAGAAAGATGATGCGCGGATCGCTAATGACGCACTTCGCCGCCGTTTCATCTTAGTTTATCATCTTCGCTAAACAATTGTGTCACAGTCGAAGAGCTCTGGCACAAATCCATGCACCCACACCCTATCCATATATATACCTACCTTCTAGACATGGTTTTTAGCCTTAGTATTCTAGTTGATAGCGGTGCCGGTGAACCGAATGCCGTCTGGTGGCATGAGTAAATTAGACCACCATAGACATGCCTTATGATCTTGTTCCCAACTTAGCAAATATTGCAAGTAACTCAAGGCACTAGTAGAAAACAGGCCATCCATTCGCGCCCCCTCAGAGCATTAGTCCCGATTGCGCCACGAACCGGGACTAATGCTGGCACGCATCCCGGTTTGAGCGGGCACGGGGCCCGAAGGCATGCATCCCGGTTGGTAAGGGGGCATACGTCCCGGTTTCTAACACAAACCTGGACTAAAGGTTGGGCGTCAGCCACGTGGCGTGGCACACACCTTTAGTCCCGGTTTGTGTTACAAACCGGGACATATGCTCTCGTCCTCTATAAATGCAACGCCCCAGCCCTCTGCCTTCACTCTGTTTTTTCTTGGTGGAAGGTGTGACGGGTGTGCTAGTTTTTTCCCCTATGCATGCATTCAAGGTGTTTGATGAAATGTTTGAGTGAATGATCCCGTTCAATTTCTTATAAAACAAAAATATAGAAGGTGTCTGAGACGCACTTGAGCTTTCTCCTCTTTATTTTCCTCGATCGAGGTTAGCAATCTTATCTTTTCTCTGTCATTGATACAATGCATGTGTCGATGTGAATTGGTCATTTCACTATTTATAATGTCCTGTTTTTTGATAAACTTACTTATATGATGCAGATGAACGGTCGGGAATGGATGTACGGTGACCGGTGCGTAGCCGGGTATATGAAAGGCGTGGATAAATTTATCGATGTGGCTACGGCAAACAAAGAGAATGGTTTTATACGTTGTCCATGTGTTCAATGTCGGAACAACAAGGAGTACTCTTCCTCGAAAATCATTCGCGGCCACCTGATTATGAAAGGTTTCATGTCCAACTATAATTGCTGGACCAAGCACGGGGAAAGAGGGGTTATGATGGAAGATGGTGAAGAAGAAGATGATGATAACAACTGTCATCATATGTTTCCTGAATAAAGTGATATTGCAATGGAAGACAATGGAGAGGAAGGAGGTGAAGAACGGGCATCAGATGAGCCGGCTGATGAACTTGGTAGGGTCATTTGTGATGCAAAGCGAGACTGTGAAACAGAAAATAAGAAGTTGAAGTTAGAGGGCATGTTAGAAGATCACAAGAAATTGTTGTACCCTAATTGTGAAGATGGAAGCACAAAGCTCGGTACCACACTGGAATTGTTGCGATGGAAGGCAGAGTGTGGTCTAACTGACTCCTCATTTGAAAAGATGCTGAAAATAATGAAGCCGAAGTTTCCAAAACATAACGAACTTCCCGAGAGTACCTACGAAGCAAAGAAGACTCTTTGTCCTCTAGGATTAGATGTGCAAAAGATACATGCATGCATTAATGACTGCATCCTCTACCGCGGTAAGGAGTATGAGAATTTAGATAAATGCCTGGTATGCAATGCATTGCAGTATAAAATCAGACGAGATGACCCTGGTGATGTTGAGGGAGAGCCCCTCCGGAAGAGGGTTCCTGCTAAGGTTATGTGGTATGCTCCTATAATACCAAGGTTGAAATGCATGTTCAGAAACAAAGAGCATGCCAGGTTGTTGCGATGGCACAAAGAAGACCGTAAGAAAGACGGGAAGTTGAGACACCCTGCTGATGGGTCACAGTGGAGAAAAATCGAGAGAGACTTCCCAGACTTTGCAGGTGACGCAAGGAACTTATGGTTTGGTCTAAGTACGGATGGCATGAATCCTTTTGGGGAGCAGAGCTGCAGTCACAACACCTGGCCCGTGACTCTATGTATCTACAACCTGCCTCCTTGGTTGTCCATGAAGCGTAAGTTCATTATGATGTCAGTGCTCATCCAAGGCCCGAAGCAACCGGGCAACGACATTGATGTGTACCTTAGGACATTAGTTGAAAAACTCTTACAGTTGTGGGGCAAACCAGGTGTACGTGCGTGGGATGAGAACAAACAGGAGCCATTTGATCTACGAGGGTTGTTATTCATAACCATCAATGATTGGCCTGCACTTAGTAACCTTTCCGGACAGACAAACAAGGGATATAAGGCATGCACACACTGTTTAGATAAGACTGAAGGTACATATTTGCATAAATGCAAGAAGGTTGTGTACCTGGCGAATCGACGATTTCTTCCGACCAATCATCCCGAACAATGAAAATCCTTCGTGTGGTGTCATATTATGTTACATAGTTGAAAGGAAAAATACCAGACTTGGAATATTGATCATCTTTCGAAAAAACCTTCACAAAATGACCTATCATGTTCGAGGTTTTATGGCTTGATCCAAATGACCGATGTTATGTGCTGAATCATGGCATAGTTTGTGATTTTGTGCCTATATTATGCATGCGTGTGGACATTGGTATGGAGAACAATGTTGCAGGAGGAAGTTTTTCTTTTTGTCGCACGAAAAAGCCATTTTCCATTTTCCGAGCGCAAAAAAAGGGTCGTTTTGTGAAGTAACCACCAAAATGCCGTTTCGGAATGCTACCGTTCCATTTTCCTAAAATACTAGACCACCTTACATGGACTATCTCCCAACCGGGATATCTCAAACCTTTTTGTCCATCCCGGGTAAAAAGGACAAATGTATGCCGAATCGGTAGGAAGTGGGTCCGGTTTGTACTACAGGTACATGATCTATCACCCGTGATTTTTTGAAAAAAATCATTTTTAGACTCGCATTATGTGGTTTCTTCAGAGATTCAATGCAAGTTTTAACGATGCTCGTCCCCTATCTTCATGCACACCGGTTCGACCATAGTTAGAAATTCAGATAATTCAAAACGGGCATAATAAATTCAAAAAAAATCTGGACAATGAAAATCCTCCGCGTGGTGTCATATTATGTTACATAGTTGAAAGGAAAAATACCAGACTTGGTATATTGATCATGTTTCGAAAACACCTTCACAAAATAACCAATCATGTTCGAGGTTTCATGGCTTTCGGTCCAAATGACCGATATTATGTGCTGAATCACGGCATAGTTTGTGATGTTTTGCCCATATTATGCATGCGTGTGGACATTGGTATGGAGAACAATGTCGCAGGAGGATGTTTTCCTTTTTGTCGCACGGAAAAGCCCTTTTCCATTTTCCGAGCGCAAAAAAAGGGTCGTTTTGTGAAGTAACCACCAAAATGCCGTTTCAGAATGCTACCGTCCCATTTTCCTAAAATACTAGACCACCTTACATAGACTATCTCCCAACCAGGACATCTCAAACCTTTTCGTCCATCCCAGGTAAAAAGGACAAATGTCTACCGAATCGGTAGGAAGTGGGTCCGGTTTGTACTACAGGTACATGATATATCGCCCGTGATTTTTTGAAAAAAATCATTTTTAGACTCGCAATATGTGGTTTCTTCAGAGATCCAATGCAAGTTCTAACGATGCTCGTCCCCTATCTTCATGCACACCGGTTCGACCATAGTTAGAAATTCAGATAATTCAAAAGGGGCATAATAAATTCAATAAAAATCTGAACAATGAAAATCCTTCGCGTGGTGTCATATTATGTTACATAGTTGAAAGGAAAAATACCAGACTTGGAATATTGATCATGTTTCGAAAAAACCTTCACAAAATGACCTATCATGTTCGAGGTTTCATGGCTTTCGGTCCAAATGACCGATGTTATGTGCTGAATCATAGCATAGTTTGTGATGTTGTGTCCATATTATCCATGCGTGTGGACATTGGTATGGAGAACAATGTTGCAGGAGGAAGTTTTTCTTTTTGTCGCACGAAAAAGCCCTTTTCCATTTTCCGAGCGCAAAAAAAGGGTCGTTTTGTGAAGTAACCACCAAAATGTCGTTTCAGAATGCTACCGTCCCATTTTGCTAAAATACTAGACCACCTTACATGGACTATCTCCCAACCGAGACATCTCAAACCTTTTCTTCCATCCCGGGTAAAAAGGACAAATGTCTGCCGAATAGGTAGGAAGTGGGTCCAGTTTGTACTACAGGTACATGATCTATCGCCCGTGATTTTTTGAAAAAAATCATTTTTAGACTCGTAATATGTGGTCTCTTCAGAGATCCAATGCAAGTTCTAATGATGCTCGTCCCCTATCTTCATGCACACCGGTTCGACCATAGTTAGAAATTCAGATAATTCAAAAGGGGCATAATAAATTCCATAAAAATCTGAACAACGAAAATCCTTCGCGTGGTGTCATATTATGTTACATAGTTGAAAGGAAAAATACCAGACTTGGAATATTGATCATGTTTCGAAAAAACCTTCGAGGTTTCATGGCTTTCGGTCCAAATGACCGATGTTATGTGCTGAATCGCGGCATAGTTTGTGATGTTGTGCCCATATTATGCATGCGTGTGGACATTGGTATGGAGAACAATGTTGCAGGAGGAAGTTTTCCTTTTTGTCACACGAAAAAGCCCTTTTCCATTTTCCGAGCGCAAAAAAGGGTCATTTTGTGAATTAACCACCAAAATGCCGTTTCAGAATGCTACCGTCCCATTTTCCTAAAATACTAGACCACCTTACATGGACTATCTCCCAACCGGGACATCTCAAACCTTTTCGTCCATCCCGGGTAAAAAGGACAAATGTCTGCCGAATCGGTAGGAAATGAGTCCGGTTTGTACTACAGGTACATGATCTATCGCCCATGATTTTTTTGAAAAAAATCATTTTTAGACTCGCAATATGTGGTTTCTTCAGAGATCCAATGGAAGTTCTAACGATGCTCGTCCCCTATCATCATGCACACCGGTTCGACCATAGTTAGAAATTCAGATAATTCAAAAGGGGCATAATAAATTCAAAAAAAATCCGAACAATGAAAATCCTTCGCGTGGTGTCATATTATGTTACATAGTTGAAAGAAAAAATACTAGACTTGGTATATTGATCATGTTTCGAAAAAACCTTCACAAAATGACCTATCATGTTTGAGGTTTCATGCCTTTCGGTCCAAATGACCGATGTTATGTGCTGAATAACGGCATAGTTTGTGATGTTGTGCCCATATTATGCATGCGTGTGGATATTGGTATGGAGAACAATGTTGCAGGATGAACTTTTCCTTTTTGTCGCACGGAAAAGCCCTTTTCCATTTTCCGAGCGCAAAAAACGGGTTGTTTTGTGAAGTAACCACCAAAATGTCGTTTCAGAATGCTACCGTGCCATTTTCCTAAAATACTAGACCACCTTACATGGACTATCTCCCAACCGGGACATCTCAAACCTTTTCTTCCATCCCGGGTAAAAAGGACAAATGTCTGCCGAATCGGTAGGAAGTGGGTCCAGTTTGTACTACAGGTACATGATCTATCGCCCGTGATTTTTTGAAAAATCATTTTTAGACTCGCAATATGTGGTTTCTTTAGAGATCCAATGCAAGTTCTAACGATGCTCGTCCCCTATCTTCATGCACACCGGCTCGACCATAGTTAGAAATTCAGATAATTCAAAAGGGGCATAATAAATTCAAAAAAAATCCGAACAATGAAAATCCTTCGCCTGGTGTCATATTATGTTGTATAGTTGAAAAGAAAAATACCAGACTTGGAATATTGATCATGTTTCGAAAAAACCTTCATAAAATGACTTATCATGTTCGAGGTTTCATGGCTTTCGGTCCAAATGACCGATGTTATGTGCTGAATCACGGCATAGTTTGTGATATTGTGCCCATATTATGCATGCGTGTGGACATTGGTATGGAGAACAATGTTGCAGGAGGAAGTTTTCCTTTTTGTCACACGAAAAAGCCCTTTTCCATTTTCTGAGCGCAAAAAACGGGTCGTTTTGTGAAGTAACCACCAAAATGCCGTTTCAGAATGCTACCGTCCCATTTTCCTAAAATACTAGACCACCTTACATGGACTATCTCCCAACCGGGACATCTCAAACCTTTTCGTAAAAAGGACAAATGTCTGCCGAATCGGTAGGAAATGGGTCCGGTTTGTACTACAGGTACATGATCTATCGCCCTTGATTTTTTGAAAAAAATCATTTTTAGACTCGCAATATGTGGTTTCTTCAGAGATCCAATGCAAGTTCTAACGATGCTCGTCCCCTATCTTCATGCACACCGGTTCGACCATAGTTAGATATTCAGATAATTCAAAAGGGGCATAATAAATTCAAAAAAAAATCCGAACAATGAAAATCCTTCGCGTGGTGTCATATTATGTTACATAGTTGAAAGGAAAAATACCAGACTTGGTATATTTATCATGTTTCGAAAAAACCTTCACAAAATGACTTATCATGTTCGAGGTTTCATGGCTTTCGGTCCAAATGACCGATGTTATGTGCTGAATCACGTCATAGTTTGTGATGTTGTGCCCATATTATGCATGTGTGTGGACATTGGTATGGAGAACAATGTTGGAGGAGGAAGTTTTCCTTTTTGTCGCACGGAAAAGCCCTTTTTCCATTTTCCGAGCGCAAACAACGGGTCCTTTTGTGAAGTAACCACCAAAATATCGTTTCAGAATGCTACCGTCCCATTTTGCTAAAATACTAGACCACCTTACATGGACTATCTCCCAACCGGGACATCTCAAACCTTTTCTTCCATCCCGGGTAAAAAGGACAAATGTCTGCCGAATCGGTAGGAAGTGGGTCCAGTTTATACTACAGGTACATGATATATCGTCCGTGATTTTTTGAAAAAATCATTTTTAGACTCGCAATATGTGGTTTCTTTAGAGATCCAATGCAAGTTTTAACGATGCTCGTCCCCTATCTTCACGCACATCGGTTCGACCATAGTTAGAAATTCAGATAATTCAAAAGGGCATAATAAATTCAAAAAAATCGGAACAATGAAAATCCTTCGCGTGGTGTCATATTATGTTACATAGTTGAAAGGAAAAATACCAGACTTGGTATATTGATCATGTTTCGAAAAAACCTTCACAAAATGACCTATCATGTTCGACGTTTCATGGCTTTCGGTCCAAATGACCGATGTTATGTGCTGAATCACGACATAGTTTGTGATGTTGTGCCCATATTATGCATGCGTGTGGACATTGGTATGAAGAACAATGTTGCAGGAGGAAGTTTTCCTTTTTGTCACACGGAAAAGCCCGTTTCCATTTTTCGAGCGCAAAAAACGGGTCGTTTTGTGAAGTAACCACCAAAATGCCGTTTCAGAATGCTACCGTACCATTTTCATAAAATACTAGACCACCTTACATGGACTATCTCCCAACCGGGACATATCAAACCTTTTCGTCCATCTCGGGTAAAAAGGACAAATCTGCCGAATCGGTAGGAAGTGGGTCCGGTTTGTACAACAGGTACATGATCTATCCCTCGTGATTTTTTGAAAAAATCATTTTTAGAATCGCAATATGTGGTTTCTTCAGAGATCCAATGCAAGTTCTAAATGAGCCATTTTTCTTCCCGCCATTTTTTCCCGGCATTTCTCCTTGATTTTTCCTTGATTCTTCCCTCCAGTTATCTTCCTGCCATTTCTCACTATATATGTATGGAGGGTTGGCCTCCATTGTCATTGCACATCTCTAGACTCATATCTGCAACCTCATCACTCTTTCCCATGACTTCCACCGTAGCACTAACTCCCAGGGAGGCGGAGGCGCTTTGTGCCTCGAACTTCCCCAGCCCGCCATGTTACTGTGTCCCCGTCGGCTGGATGCTGAGCGTCGGAGGCGTGCCGGTTCCTCCTGTCCCTCTAGGTGTGGAGCGTCGGATGGCCATCACGAACCACTACTACTTCGAGCTCACGCCGGAGCAGCGGAGGAATCCCAGATGGCATGCCGACTATTTCCCGACTTGGGAAGCCTTCTTCGTGGATCGGCATGAGAGGGCGCTTGCCAGGCACGAGGAGGATGGCCCACCTCCTCCTAACTTCAACGAGGCCGGCCGTCGGTTGTGGTGGCGTGGTCGGACTCTCCAGAGCGTCATGGCCTACGACACGGCCGCTAACTCTAGCCCCCGCCTGCGCTACCCTCATGTCCAGCCCACTCGTACTCAGCCTTCAAGGTTCAACTATGGCAACCCGGCGATGATGGCTGACGGCCAATGGTAGTCTGACGACTCTGATGGCTAGTATTATATGTGTAGGCAGGAGCATGACAGAATCACTCCAACATTACAAAACAAGTTTGACCGGTTGTGTCTTAATCTGGCCATGTATCTTAATTTTTAGTTCTTCTATGTAACTTTGTGTTAGTTGTGTTATGTACTTTAATTCCAGTTCTATCCTAAAAAAAATTTCTTTCCGCCCATTATTTCCCGTCCTTTTTTTCCCGCCCATTAATATATAAAAAATATAAGTTAATTCAAATCCAATTTAAAACACAGAAAATGGTTTTAAATTATTTAAAAATAGAAAATGGTTTTGAATTATTTATTAAAATCGAGACACTTTTTATGTTTAAAGTTTTTCTAAATTCCAAATTAATATTCAAAAAATATAAGTTAATTCATTTTTAATTTTAAATGGTTCATAGTTTAAATGGTTACATTAATTATTTTTTAAAAATAGAAAATGGTTTTGAATTAGTTATTCAAATCCAGACACTTTTTATGTTTAAAGTTTTTATAAATTCCAAATTAATATTAAAAAATATAAGTTAATTCATTATTAATTTTAAATGGTTCATAGTTTAAATGGTTACATTAATTATTTTTTAAAAACAAAAAATGGTTTTGAATTAGTTATTCAAATCCAGACATTTTTATATTTAAAGTTTTTCTAAATTCCAAATTAATATTCAAAAAATATAAGTTAATTCATTATTAATTTCAAATGGTTCATAGTTTAAATGGTTACATTAATTATTTTTTAAAAATAGAAAATGGGTTTGACATAGTTATTCAAATTCAAATACTTTTTATGTTTAAATTTTTTCTAAATTCCAAATTAATATTCAAAAAATATAAGTTAATTCATTATTAATTTTAAATGGTTCATATTTTAAATGGTTACATTAATTATTTTTAAAAATATAAAATTGCTGATTTTTTTTGAAAACAGGGTCATATGTTCCGGTTGGTGCCACCAACCGGGACTAAAGACCCCTGCGCGCGGCCCTTGGGCTGATGAAAAAATAGTGGACTATACATCCCGGTTGGTGGCTCCAACCGGGTCGTATGACCCTTTAGTCCCGGTTGGAGCCACCAACCGGGACAAAAGGCCCTTCGTTTATAACTGATGCGCCTCCTCTTCTTCTTCCCCATCTCAGTTCTCCGCTTCTCACCGACGCGCGCACAGGAAACCCCAATGACGCCGGTAGGCTGCCCGAGCTCGCCGTTGCCACACCATCGCCTCCGTCTGCACGCGCCCTAGCCGCCTCCGTCCGTGCAAGCAGAGGGCTCGAGCACGCCCCGACCCCCTCGACGGTTTCTTCCACAACCCCGACGAGGTTCGCCGTCGTCCATCAGCCTGATTCTGACCTCACCGTGCTTCTCCGACCCCACCACCACGCTCAGAGTGAGCCACCGGTCCTCTAGAACCCTTCCCTTCCTTTCCTCCCTCTCTTGTTTGCTCTAGCCTCGAGCGCCGCCGTCGGCCACCGCCAGACCTCGCCGTAGACATAGCTCCGGCTACCAAATAGGATCGGTGCCGCCTCTATATTGTTCGCCGTGCTACGCTGGTTCGAACGCATACCTGACCCAGATCCGCGCTCCCAGGGTCACCATCGATCACCATCCGCCGCGCCGCCCATCGTGCTGACATGGTGCCCGCGTGGTGCCCGCGTGTCCCCGGTGCAGGTTAGCAGTGGCCTGGTCCAGGTCCACCCGTCAAGCCCTGGTCCAGGTCCCACCTACCTGCGTGGAGGCTGAGGTGGCCACGGGCCCCTCTGTCAGCCACTGTGGCTAGCAGTGGCCTTGGTGTAAAAATGTTTTCTGTTTTTTTAAAATTCAAAAATGATTTAATTAAATCCAGAAATTGATATAATATTGTAAATTCAATAATTAATTATTTATAACTCAGAAAAATACAAATAATATATCAAAATGTTCAGAAAAATGAGATCTAACTATTTAACCTATAATCATGCATTGTTAAACAACTTTCAAGACAAGTTTAATTAGAGAACGAAATCAACCCCTCTCATATTCTTCGGAGTTTCGCCGAGTTAGGGTTTTCACCCCTCAAAACCCCGTTTAAATTGCTGAGCATGTCTGAGGATTACTTTTCAATACAAATTAACTTGTCATATCATCATCCTTGTTTGATCATTGCATTGATGCCATGTTTTGACTGTTCCCCTCTCTTTCCGGTGTTCGGTTCTTTGCGGTAGAATACGAGATCGAGATCAAAGACCGAGGTCAACACAATCGAAGATCGAAGATTTCTTGATAGCCATCGTATTGTAGATGCTTAGCCATGATATTAGTTGTCATAGACCCCAGTTGAATCGATGTTGCACCTAGGGTTAGCCGGTGTGTCCTCGCCAGGGCATCCCGAACCCGAGGGTTGATTGATTGCCGCCTTTCTTTCCGGTATTGGTTCTTCGCAATAGGATCCGAGCCTGATGGTTTCTCCGAATTAGGTTTCTGATATTGTAAATTCATTTTTATTATTGTGTATGTATATATTAGGGTTTCTCTGAATTAGGGTTTATATCTCTCAACGTTGTACCTAACATTCTCCCTTAGACGCTTTGACTTATCCGTTTTTCCACCTATGCAGAAAATATGGACCCACACGTCAGAGACGAAGAAAAGGAAGAGTTGATCCAAGGTGTGATCCGCGGGGAAGAAAATTTAGATGTATCGACGTTTCTGAACAACTCCGGTGAGGGTGATCCTCTTTTTGCCGGAATAGACAACTTGTTTGAGGTTGAAGGTGTTGCCTTCCGTGAGGGAGAAGGCGATGGCTTGTGTAATCGAGAAGACGACCGCTCTGGCGAGGTGCATGTAATATAATTAATTCATTAATTAATCATCTACTATCTATATAGAAATAGTAACGACGATCTTTCTTATTTTAGCCCTCTGGATCGAAGAAATCTACTGAAAAGAGCAGACGAGGCCCAACCGAAAAGTTGGAAGACCATGAGAGGTTCAGGATCGAAGATGTCGCTGAAGACGGCAAACCGACGGCTCCCGAAGTTGTCGCAAACAAATTTGTGGCACAATGCGGAGTAATCGTTAGGGACTTAATCCCGATCACCATTTGAAATTGGAATAGGCCTGCTGATACGGAAGAAGAGGGAACATGTTTATTTGTTCCTAACCATGCCAAAGATTTACTGTGGAAGAGGCTCATGGTTAATTTCAAACTACAGAAGATAGAGCTGGATCCAAATGCTGAGGATCCAGTTGAGGACACCTTAGAACATGGGAGAGCCATGGAGGCTAAGGTCAAGGAGTAGGCTTTGAAGAAGATGGCCCAGTGTTTCACCAACTGGAAGAAAAGATTGCACCTTGACTATGTCGTGAAAGAGAAGACTCCCGATTTCAAGAATATTCAGTTTGAGAAGATAAAACCATTCTGGGCTGAGTTTGTGAAATACAAGACATTAGAAAAAGCTAAGAAAATGTCTGCAATGAATAAGCTGAATGCTGCTAACAAGAAGTATCACCATACTATGGGCCAAGGTGGCTACAAGGCTGGCATTCCTAAGTGGGAGAAACTTGAGAATGAACTGCGTGCTAAAAAGATCACCCCAGAGACAGACGATTGGGTAGAACGTGCAAGGAATTGGTTTTACGAGCATGGGGGCACGTTGGACTCAGAAGGGAAGTGTATATATAACATACGACATAAAGAAGACCCCTTGCCAATCGAGAAGATGAGAAAAGCAGTAAAGGCTGTTAAAGATGGGGACATCATTCCCGATAGAGAGAATGATGAGCTCACACTCGCCCTTGGAAATAAGGAACATGATGGACGAACACGAGGCACAAGCGGCTCCAAACCATGGAGGACTGGGTTTCCCGAAGAGAGGAAGAAATATCCTGATAGAAGCCGTCAGAGGAGAAAGGACAGGGCGGAAGTTGAAGCAGATATTCAGAAAGAGCGAATGCGTATAATTGAAGAACGAATAAAGCAACAACAAGTTGAAATTAACGCACAAAGTACTACCGGCCCATCTAAGCAACACACTGCATTCGATGCTACCAGCCTATCAAATAATCAAAAAAGCAGTGTGGCTTCCACCAAGGTCCCGGGTGATGACAATGGCGATGACGATGGTGCACCGACGATGGCTCCTGTTGGCTACCCAGTGGATGATATCACAGAGATGACACACTGCGAGCTACATGTCAAAGTTGTGAACATATCAATGAAGGTGGCGGTCGGCTATGCCTTACCAATTGGACCCACACCAACTTACCACTGTCGTCCGGTTCCAGAGGGCTACGCTGTTGTCGGGGTGGATGAAATCATGCCCACCTTTGAAGTTTTGGATCTTCACTACCCTGCAGGTGAAGGGGATGTGACTGTACTGGGAGACGCAACAAACGTCACCATTCTATGGCCAAAGGAATGTATCGTGCCTCGAAATCTGCATGAGGCCATCTTCACATTGCCTCACCGTCTCTAGCGAGGTAAATCGCCGGGCACAGCCGTCTTCGTCGCCTCACCTGGCTCCGTCGCCTCACCAATCTCCGGCGCAGCCATCGCCGCGGGAGACATCGCCGGTGCCTCAGGATAAAAAAGCATAAGCGTACCGCTACTCTGCGTCGTGGTAAGCGATCGCCGAAACGTAAACAAGAGCCTCTTCCAAAAGTACCAAAGGTTCCTCCCAAGAGAGCTTATGAATGTACTGAAGAGGAGACTGCGGTGATCGTTGATGCGGAAACGACAGCGTTTTTCGCTAAGCTGAGGCGGCCGAAAGAGCCAGAGTTCCCTAGCACCAAAGAAGAAAAAGCCAAAGTGTTGAAAATGCTAAAGACTCTTCATCAACCCGAGCCAAAGCTGTCATCAGACTATGAGCGTTCTATTCTCAAGTCACATGCGGCACAACAAGCCTCGAAGAGCAGTACTGATGCAAGCGAGAAATCTATTGCCTAGCTTGGAGAACAAGCAAAACAGTCTTGCGCCCCTCTCAAGGTGATTTCCCAAACCAATGTGGGGTCGAGCAAATATGGGGCTGAAGAGCAATATGATCCAGAGGTAGTTGCACAATACGGAGAAGTTGCCGCTGCTCAAGGTATGAGTATTGCCTAGTACTTATCCCAGTTAGAGTACTTCCCTGTGAGTGAAGTAGCATACAAATACCAGTATGACAAACCTCTCGTCAAACCTGAGGAGGTAAATAATCTTCCAACAAAAATGCGAAGATTGCATAACTGGTACATGCATGCCACAAAGTCCAAGGCTAACTGGATAGTGCTGAGGGTTACAAAAAAGCATCATGGGAAAGAAAAGGATGACATGATATCCATTGAATTTGATGAACTATTTCAATTATTCAATCAAGACGCCTTGGACAAATCGATCATCAGTGCCTATTGTCTGTAAGTACTAATTCTGTAATTAATTTAGTCTCCAGCTATCTCACCTTGTTTATTGCATGTATATAATCATACTGTAATATGCAGAATGAAGATTCGCGAATGCAGCAGAGGACAAATCTATGATATTGGCTTCATTGACCCATATTGGGTTCATGAAGCTAATCTCAAAACAATCCCCCAGGATACGGAGGATAATATAGTACACGCGTTAAGGTTTCAAGAAACCAGAAGGGAAATACTTTTTCCTTACAACTTCGAGTGAGTGTTATTGTCTTCTATACACTTTCTATTTCGCTTACTCGATGTTAAGCATATAATGATTAGTTATGCATTCACAGCTTCCACTATATTCTGTTAATCATTCAACTTGACAAAGGGCGTGTACTAGTCATGGACTCGAAACATAAACCCCTTGAGCCGTAGAAGGACATGCAGATGCTTCTCCAGCGGTAATTCTAATCATTACGACACTATATCGGCAATGTTCGTGAATTTTATGATATAAAGTAATTAATAACTTATTTTATTTGTTTTCTTCACCGGGGAATACTTGGAAACGGTTCACCAACAAGGCTAGGGGTGTTTGGAAAGCGGAGCTTACATTTCAAGCACTAGATGTAAGCACCACTAGCTATATCCGCGCATCTCTTTAATTCTAGTTTTGATACAGTTATTATCATGCTTGATTATTATTTTGATTGAACTATGTTCTCGTAAAGTGCACACGAGGACGGGTAACAATCTATGTGGATACTATGTTTGCGAGTTCATCAGGCAGACGTGCGATGAGAAGGGCAGAAATTTAGAGCAACTCCACGTACGTAAACAATTTCTATAATTTTTAATTACAATCAAATTGTGTTTAGTTTCATTAATATAGGCTGACTCCTTTTTAAAATCAGATCGAACGTCTACGGGACGGTCTTCTGCCAAAGGATCGCGTACGAGCAATTCAGGAGGAATTTGCGGGATTCTTGGATGCAGAAGTCCTAAACCCAAAAGGGGAATACTATTCGGCTGTGTATAGACAATAGGGATTGTAAAAAGAGCAACTTTTGTATGTAGTGCATGAACTCGATCTGTGTATCGAATGTAATATTGTCATGATGATCTTGTGTAATATAATGGTTCCTTCATTGATGAGTGCAAAACACTAAAAAAACAATAAAACAACCTAAATGAATTCTCTGCCGCGGCACAAGAAGTGGCGAAAATGCTGTCGCGGCAACAAAAGTTGCCAAAATGAATTCTCTGCCGCGGTAGAGAAATGTGCCAAATCTCTGCCGTGGCAGAAGGTTATTTGTCACGGTTCGTGTTACGAACCGGGACGGTTGCTCCACCCCGCCCCTCGCCCTCTGACGCCGCCATGTGTACCCCCATTTGTCCCAGTTGGTGGGGCAACCGGGACTAAAGGTTGGGGCTTTAGTCCCGATTGCCCCGTCCCGGTTGGGTAACTGGGACTAATGCTCCTTACCAACCGGGACCAATGGAGTGTTTTCTACTAGTGAGGAACCCGCCAGTGACGTTAGATGCGAGTATCTGCAACTCTGATCAGTATTTTTTTTGAAAAATAAGCTATTGTGTACAATACATCACGTATTCTTATGGTCGTTTCCTTCTATTTCAATTTTTGGGTCAAGTGTACTGCTACTAGCTATAGCTATTTATGTATGTCTATTTTGAATTCAATGCTTCACTTAGAATTGATGGCATATGCTGGGTTGCCTATTCTGGTAGTACAGTAAGTTTATAAATCGGTTCCACATGCTTGCTTAGCTATAGACTTTATTAGTTGACTGAACTAACGTGTCCTAGTGTTGCTACTATTATGGTTAATTTGGTCACTGTAGTATTACTAGTAAAGCATATCAGGTTGTTTGTAGACTTTATTTAGTGAGTGGTCATAGGAGTCATATGTATTGCATATTGTAGTCATGCTGGATACTAGTTTTGATGTGCAATTATTTCACTAGCATAATATTCATGTTTACACTGAATTATTTTATGACGTTGATCCATCTTTAATTATTTTATTAATGAATGACTTATCGCTAGTAATTTTCTATTGAAATTCATATTTACTTCGTTTTCTTAGTGTTAGCTTATTACTTCTTTAGTTTCAAGTAAGTTAGTTGTGTATAAGATGATTACATTCTTTGATTGTTCTTATTTTTTTAATGGGTCTTTCATAGACTTAATTGTTGTATTCATGTATATACCTAGCATAACTTCTTACGGCATGTGCATTGTTTGTCTAACAGACTATCATTCGTGCTTAGCTACAAATTGGTATCTTTTGTACCATATGTTATATATTATGTTTGATTCTATTTATTCTAGTAGCACATATTTGTGATAGTGTGTATTCATGCTTTGTCTATATGTGTGGTTATATATGATCTCATTTCATGTCATGCCATATTTCATTGCTTAGTACTTTGTGTTATATGCATAGATTTTAGATTATTATCATGTTACTATTGCATGCTTTCTGTTGATGTTTCTTTATGTATGCTATCATACATTTACTCTTTGGATAGATAATGAAAATATTAAGTGCTTGCTTGCTTGTAGATGCATATGATGTTTTATACATGTATGCTAGCTTATGATGTTTGGTATGTTGCATAGTAGACTCCCATCACATGCTTATGCTAGTGTTTTCATGCTAGTATTGCATGATAGTATCATATCCTTGTATATGATTATTAGTATACATTATCTTTCTTAGTTTACAATAGAATGATCTGACTGATACCTTATGCTTGTATTCCTTGTTATCCCATGCTGGTAATGTTTAGCTTGACATTTATTTTATACCATGTTATAACATGTCTGAAATATATATGCATGTTTATCCTCTACGACTAATTAGTGTCTTGCTATGACCATGTATAGTAGATATCCCGCTTAATTTATACATGTGATAGCAGGATTGTAGCAAATGTATCTATAAGTTGTTGCTTATTTATAGATACCATATCTTATTTTGATCCCTTGTTATGAAATGCTTTGAATGTTTGATATCATGTTAGAGCATGTTTAGCTATTTCCTTATGATCGTCTAAGTATACTTACGGTAATAATTGTTTATTGTCTGTGTTTACCTTATTATGTGATGTGGTGTACATCTATGGTTCGCTAGTGTAAGGCATGTTTTCATAATATCAACTCTAGTTTTCTCTAATTGTTGTTTTATGATGGATGTTTGGATTAGCTTTTATATTGCTTGTGTTAGCATGTTTGATAGTTCTTATTATTATTTATATCACTAGCATGATAGTTGTCGTTGGATGATTGCAAAAATAGTATATTGTTATGACCTATTTACATGTTTCCTAGTTATCTAGTTAAGCTACATTAGGTTTTGTTGGTGTACTATGTTATATGTGTATGGACAACTATATTATAAACATATGTTGGGTTTGTAGTAAGTTGGATATAGCACGCCTATCCATATATCTTATGTAACATCCCAGATTTTATAATAGGGTGTTATTAGAAGCATGCATCATCCTTGCATCATTGCATCCTACAAATGAAGTTGCAACAAAACCCTAACATCAAAACCTACCAAAACCCTAATAAAGATTTTCCCTATGTGAGCAATAATGATGTAATCATGCTTGACCCTTCTAAAAGCTTTGTAAAAATATTAATCTATGGTTCTATGATGACCACCTCCTTTTTACAAAAAATTAGGAATTGGTTTCATCACTTTTGGACTTGATATGCAAAAGATATTAAACTTTAGTGAAACAGAATTTTTAACAAAAAGAAAATAATAAAAAACTAAACAACCTAACTTACCGGGCCAGCGAACCAGGCCCACTACCTATCTACCGCGCAGCGCAGCAAGCCTGCAGCCGGCCCAGCCCGCGCCTGCCGCTGCCACCGACAGGTGGGCCCGCGCTGTCATCTCCCACCTCCAGCAGGAGTCCCTGATGAACACGAACCCGATTTCAAATCCTCGCGATTCTCCGTCCTCCGTACGAATTCGTGCCCCCTACTCCAAGAAATCTCCCCCTCTTATATCGCTGCTTCGACCCCACCGTTGTTTTCGTGTTTCTCAAACCCTATCTCATGTTTTGTCACTTTCCAATATCACCGGAGCCGTCCGCCGTCGGAGCTCTAGGTTGGTGACCTTCCAGAGCACCTCGAGCCCTGATCTACCTTCCATACTACTCGCCTCGATCTACCAGGTCCTCCCATCTATCTCGCCTCTTCTGAATCGCAGAGGGTCGCCGGCAATTGCTCGCCGGAGCCCATCGGAACCAAGAAGAGGAACTGCCGATCGTGGGAGATAGAGGAGGAGAGGGACCACACCGAGGCCGTTGAGAAGTTCGCCATCCCCGTATGCATCGAGGGGCCATCTTCGCCATCTTCCAAGACCACTGGAGCCGCCGGGACACTGACCACCGACGCTGTTCCACCACCGCCACCGTCGCCTTCATCGTCGCATAGCGCCGCGTGGCAAAGTCGCAACAACGCACCGCGTCAGCGCCGCCTTGCTTAGCTGGCCCAATCTGTTGCTGCCACATGTCGCGTTCTCGCTAGGGTTAGATTTATTTGGCAGATTGAGGTTAAAACTTGCGAAATTCATAGAAAATCAAATATTTGGCCAAATTTTGCGTATAATATACCGTTGGATTCACAAAATTGTGTAGAACATAGATCTGTAATAATATTTCAAGTTTACAAAAGGTTGTTCTGTGTAGAATTTAATCTCTAGATTAGGGTGTTTAATCTATAGAAAAATAATTTAAACTCTGTTTTAGTTGATTCTTGTTGTGATGACTTTGTTTTCACAACACCTACTAAAAAAATTATAGAACCTTGATTAAGAGCATTAGATCTGATTTGGGGCTAATTAGATGGTTGGATCTTCTAGTGAGCCCAAGAATTAGAATAAGACCCAAATTTGTTTAAACCCGTGGGAAATCAATACTAATAACATCCCTAACACAATTGCAATCCAATTACACTACCTTGGTCAATTTCGAAAACAAATCTTGCATAATTACTATGTTGCATGCATGCATATTATCTCAGTGGCATATTTTGTGCAAGTTGTGATTAGATCTATGTTTGTGTTTCGTTAGATTGTTCGGAGTGCGCTGAGGAGTGCTATTGTGTAGAGTGCTGCTTGGATCAAGGCAAGTTACACCACTTGTTCATATCTTTTGTCCCAGTTTTGATTCTATGCATGTGATCTTCAAAATTCTGTAGTATGCATGTTGAGGATGTTCTAGTAGAATTTTTCCTTGGTATTATTTTGCAAGTGCGATGATTTTTGTAGTATGCCATCAGTATCTCTATACTTAGGATTTTCCCTTCCTAATAGGTTACCCCTGTTTTGCTAAGTATTGCTTGCTATGCTATATATATATGAAAAGTACCGTTGGGGGGTTCGAAAGACAATGAATTTTCTAAGTATAAAGGCTCTCTTGAGCAAAACTTTCTTCTCAGATCCACTTCAAAATAAAACTAAGTTTTCTTCTGGGCGGAAAGGTTGTCGGGACAACGAGTGAGATTTTGGTGGAGGACGGCCGCCCAGGAATCAAAGAAGTCTGCGATGTTTCAGAATTCAGAAGCTTCCAGTGCAACCACAATACATATGGGCTCTGTCTTGGCCTAGTACTTAGTGGTAAACCTCACCTGGGTACCAACATTTGGAGGTTCTTGGCACGGTTGGATCCATAAGGTAGAGGTTCTACTAAGGGAAAGCCTCGCCATGGTCTTGTCTGTAAAAGGACTTGATCGTGGATTGTGCATAAAGTGCACAAACTCTCGAGAGTATTGTAATCTGATCGATCAGCCGTGTTCACGGAAATAGAACAACATTGAGCATCTGAAGGATGGAGCCTCTGAAGGATCTTCCTCTCTCTCTCTCTTTCAAAACTTAAAGTTTTCTAAAAACCCAAGGCGTGAGTCATATCGCTATTGGGAGGGTTTTGGGAACTTGGTGAGTAATATCCAAGTGTTAGGTTGATTGGACACTTGGTGAGTAATATCCTTGTGTGCCATTCGACCATATATTACTTAAACAAAAGTTTACAAAGTAGGGAAATATTCTCTTCTTATCTATACTTAAGAAAACTAGCTTTGAGCAAATAAACTCTACAACCTAAACTAGCCTTGCATGTAGAGATAGTCTTTTTCTTTCCTTGGTGTAATTTGCCAATACATTCAAAGTATTGACCCAACTTGTTGGCTGCACGTCTTATGTGCAGAATCCGAAGATTGAAAGGTGCGTAGGGATCGCGAGTCTACACTCGACAAGCCTGGGGCGTTGATGGACTCAAGCTACTTTTATGTTTCTGCTGTTATTTGAGATAGCTTAATGCTAAGCAAATTTGTAATAAATTCATACTCTGGATTCTCCGTGTAATAATGACTTTGTGTTTTACATGATATTCATCGACTGTGAGTGCTAGCTATTGATCCAGGGACTAGCATGTAAATCACAGGGACTTAGGATCTTTATTGATCCAAGGTCACTACAGATGGTATGAGAGCACATCGTTGCCTATAGGACGCGACCCTAGGATTGGAACCACCTATAACTTATGTGCCTTACTTGCTTTTCTACTAAGTTATTTTCCGCACTTCTAGTATCTGCTTTCCTCTACTTGATTAAGTATCTAATTTTCATTCTTATAACTTACAGATGACAATCTTCCTCTACGACACCGTCGCGGACATCGAGCCCCTTTGCTTTGGTGGATGCCTCATGGATCTCCTCACGCGTTTGGACCTTCCCCTGCCAACAATCCAGGGAAGCACAATGAAGAAACTCCACAAGGACGGCTGTTGGGGAGTCAAAGTCATCCAGCCAGGACAAGAGTGAGGCAAGAACCCGGACGAAGACATAGCAATCCACATTGTTAGTGATTCCAAGGAGAAGGCCCTTAGCATCAGCTTGCAGCAGCTCATTATTCGCCTATGTGGACGCCATCATGAGGCTCTCCAAGGACACTGCGGCCGCCTCTTTGGAAGATGAGATGAGGAAGGAATTCCCATGGATTTAACCTTTGAGGAAAGGATTTCTACCAAGCGCCGAAGGACCCAATATCAAGACTTGGAGTGCCACATCCATGACCTTGAAAAAGGTAGCTTCCTCGAGATGTTAAGGAACGATGAGCTATGCACCTTCATCAAGGAGAAGGAGGAAATGATCAAGCAGCAGGAGGAGGCAATGAAGCTCCAAGAGATAAAGTTCCAGGACCAAGAGAAGAAGTTCGCTAACCAAGAGAAGAGGGTGATAAATAAAAACAAGAGGATTAGGGAACTCAAGCAGGAGATCGATGGAACTGAAGTGCAAACCGAAGGCCTTTGCAAGATAATCAATGATGTGCATGCTTCCAAGAGGGACTTGGCAAAGCAACTTGAAGCCGCAAAGAAGTCAAGTATAGTGGAGGAACTACAAGGCGAGAAGAAGGGACTTCAGGAGCAACTAGAAGCCACTACCAAGAAGCTGCAGGATGAGATAAAGAACCTCCAAGAGAAGCTTGAAGCCACCACAAAGGAGATGGAGCTATACAAGACAACCCTAGAGCAGGAAGGCTACTCGTTCGAGCATGAGGAAGAGGAAGGTGTGGAAGATGTGTAGTAGTTGGACCACCTTTAAATTCTATAGTAGAACGTTATTAGCAATTGTAATAAATACCAAGTCATATTTGGTTTAGTTAAACTTGGATGATTATGTGTTATGTTTGTGTCTTGTGTGCCTTGTGTGCTTGGTGTGTTTTCATAAGGGTAGGAGTTTACTACTTAGTCTTTTGCCTATTTCTTAACTTGTCTCTCAAACCCCACAGATGCCGCCAAGACGTGCAAACACCGAAATTCCTCCAGAAATTGCACAACTTCTGGCCACTCAGAACCAGCTGATCCAACTGCTCACTTAGAACATGCAAAACAACAACAACGCGCCACCTCCGCCACCGCCACCTCCACCACCACCTCAACAGGATCGCTTGACTCGGTTTTTGAGGTTGAACCCACCTACCTTCACTAGCAGCGTTGAACCAATCATCGCAGATGACTGGCTCCGTACAATTAACAAGAAGTTAGACACTGTGCAAGCTGTCGGAGCCGACAGGGTACGTTATGCCGCGAACCAGCTTGAAGGACCTGCTGCAGAATGGTGGGATAACTACCAAGTCACCCACCAGGATATTGACGCTATCACTTGGGATCAGTTCGAGTTAGCTTTTTGCACTCATCATGTGGCCGCTGGTGTCATGACTCTGAAAAGCCGCGAGTTTCGCGACCTACACCAGCTGCACCGTTCTGTCACCGAGTATGGTGAGCTTTTCAACAAGCTAGCCCGTTATGCACGCAATGATGTTTCCACTGATGCCAAGAGGCAGGAGGGATTCTTAAGAGGACTCAATGATGAGATATCCATTCAGCTTGTGGCTCAGAAATTTGACAACTTTCAGGAACTCTTGGACAGAGCCATTGTGGTTGAATCCAAAAGAAAGAGCATAGAAAACCGCAAGAGGAAGTCTAACCCTCACAAGCACTCATTCTGCATCCAAGCGGCCACTTCCTCACCGCCACCTTATGACAATAATGGCCACAACCATAACGGTCATCATCATGGCGGCCACAAACACAATGGCATAAAAACCGCAATGGTAATGGCAACGATGGAAAGGATCTCAGTGAAGTGACATGCTTTAAGTGCAACAAGACAGGGCACTATGCAACCACTTGCCCCGAGAAGAAGAATGGCAATGGAAATGGACACAACCATGGCAATGGAAACGGGAAGAAGCCAAATCCGTTTGTCAAAGCCACGGTGAATCATGTCTCTATGGAGGATGCTTGTGATGCACCAGACTCCGTGATTGGTAAGTTCAAGCTCAATTCTATTTCCGCAGTTGTTCTTTTTGATACTAGTGCATCGCATTCATTCATATCAAGGTTATTTGTGGATAGAGGCAAGGTACCTACAGAGTCTATAAACTCTCCTCTAAGGGTAAGTTCTCCTAGAGGAGAAATAGTGGCAAACTCTGGTTGTCGGGGATTAGAACTAAGGATTGGGACACACATCTTTCCCACAAGTATAGTAGTTCTCACAAGGATTAGACATAATCTTGGGCATGAATTGGATGACTGAATATGAAGGAGTCATAGATTGTTCCAAAAGGACTGTCATGCTCACAACACTGGAAGGGAAGAGGATTCGTATCAAGTCAAATTTCGCACTTAAGGAAGTCATCGTGAACTCTCTTAACGGGGTTAGCTTGGATGATGTACCTAATATAAAGGAATACCCAGATGTCTTTCCGGAGGAGCTACCCGGGATGCCTCCCGACCGTGATATCGAGTTCCTCATTGACTTGATGCCGGGCACAGGGCCGATAGCTAAGAGACCGTACAAGATGGATGTTGACGAGTTGAAGGAACTCAAGAAACAGCTTAGGGAACAATTGGACAAGGGATTCATTCAACCCAGCGCGTCATCTTGGGGAGCACCTGTCTTATTCATGGAAAAGAAGGATAAAACCAAGAGGCTGGTTGTGGACTACCGCTTGTTGAACGAAGTGACAATCAAGAACAAGTACCCTCTGCCCAACATCAATGATTTGTTTGACCAGTTAAAGGGAGCCAGTGTGTTCTCAAAGATCGATCTGCGATCAGGCTACTTTCAGCTAAAAATTCGAGAACAGGATGTGCCCAAAACAGCTTTCACCACGAGATACGGATTGTATGAGTACACCATGATGTCTTTTGGTCTAACCAATGCCCCGGCATACTTCATGACCATGATGAACAAGGTGTTCATGGAATATTTGGACAAGTTTATTGTGGTATTCATAGATGATATACTCATATAATCCAAGGATGAGAAAGAACATGAGAAACATCTTTGCCTAATTATGGAGAAACTAAGAGAACACAAGTTGTATGCCAAATTCAGCAAATGCGAATTCTGGTTAAAGGAAGTGGGATTCCTTGGTCATGTTGTGTCGGCAAAAGGAGTTGCCGTAGATCCCAGTAAAGTAGCTTCTGTAACGGAATGGGAGTCACCCAAGAATGTGGGAGACATTAGGAGTTTCTTGGGCCTCACAGGATATTACCGGAGGTTCATTGAAAACTTTTCCAAAATAGCAAAACCCATGATGGAACTGTTGAAGAAGGAAAAGGAATTCCTATGGACTGAGGCATGTGAAGCAAGCTTTCAAGAGTTGAAGAAATGTCTCATAATGGCACCAGTTTTGTGTCTGCCTGATATCCAAAAGGATTTTCAAGTCTATTGTGATGCTTCTCGACAAGGACTTGGAAGTGTATTGACGCAAGATGGGAAAGTGGTATCCTATGCCTCTCGACAAATTAAGAACCACGAACACAACTACCCCACACATGATTTGGAACTTGCGTCTGTGGTGCATGCACTCAAGGTATGGACACACTACCTCATGGGCAAACATTGTGATGTGTTCATAGATCATAAGAGTTTGAAATACATCTTCACCCAAAAGGAGTTGAATATGAGACAAAGAAGATGGCTTGAGCTGATTAAGGATTATGACTTGGATTTACAGTACCACCCCGGAAAGGCAAACGTGGTGGCTGATGCCTTAAGTCGTAAGATTTATGTGAATGGGCTCACCGCAGGGGAACTTCCAGAGGATTTATGCAAGCAATTCAAGGATCTCAGGCTAGAAATAGTTCTGAAAGGTCACGTAGCGACTATGCAAATAGTGCCTACTTTCCAAGAGAGAATCAAGGAAGCACAAAAGGGAGAGAAAGAGTTGGAAGAAATAAGATTCAAAATAAGTGAACGAAAGACAAAAGAATTTCGTCTGGACGAAAAAGGAACCTTTTGGTATGGGAAGCGTTTGTGCTTTCCCAATGACCCCGATATCAGGAAGTTGATTTTACAAGAAGATAACGATTCACCTTACTCAATTCATCCAGGTAACACTAAGATGTACATGGATGTGAAGGATAGATTTTGGTGGAATTAGCTAAAAAGAGAAATTGCCGAGTATATTTCTCTATGTGACATATGCAATAGAGTTAAGGCCGAGCATCAGAAACCGGACGCATTACTTCGACCGCTACCTATACCCGACTGGAAGTGGGATAAGGTAGGCATGGATTTTATCACGGGGTTGCCCCGGACACGTTTAGGATTTGATTCTATCTGGGTAGTGGTGGACCACTTCACCAAGGTGGCTCACTTCATTCCCGTAAAGACCACATATACAAGTTCTAAGCTTGCCAAGATATATATGTCAAGGATTGTAAGTCTGCATGGTGTCCCTAAGGGAATTGTATCAGATAGAGGCACCCAGTTCACTTCAAAGTTTTGGCGACAGTTACATGAGTCTCTTGGAACCAGACTAGAATTCAGTACAACTTTCCACCCTCAAACAGATGGCCAAACAGAAAGGGTGAATCAGATTCTCGAAGATATGTTGAGAGATTGCGCACTAGACTATGGGTCTAATTGGGATGATAACCTGCCGTATGCTAAGTTCTGATACAACAACAGCTACCAGACCAGTATCAAGATGGCTCCTTCATCAACCCGAGCCAAAGCTGTCATCAGACTATGAGAGTTCTATTCTCAAGTCACATGCGGCACAACAAGCCTCGAAGAGCAGTACTGATGCAAGCGAGAAATCTGTTGCCCGGCTCGGAGAACAAGCAAAATAGTCTTGTGCCCCTCTCAAGGTGATTTCCCAAACCAATGTGGGGTCGAGCAAATATGGGGCCGAAGAGCAGTATGATCCAGAGGTAGTTTGACAATACGGAGAAGCTGCCGCTGCTCAAGGTATGAGTATTGCCCAGTACTTATCCCAGTTAGAGTACTTCCCTGTGAGTGAAGTAGCATACAAATACCAGTACGGCAAACCTCTCAACAAACCTGAGGAGGTAAATAATCTATGACATTGGCTTCATTGACCCATATTGGGTTCATGAAGCTAACCTCAAAACAAGCCTCGGGATACGGAGGATAATATAGTACACGCGTTAAGGTTTCAAGAAACCAGAAGGGAAATATTTTTTCCTTACAACTTCGAGTGAGTGTTATTGTCTTCTATACACTTTCTATTTCGCTTACTCGATGTTAAGTATATAATGATTAGTTATGCATTCGCAACTTCCACTATATTCTGTTAATCTTTCAACTTGACAAAGGGCGTGTACTAGTCATGGACTCGAAACATAAACTCCTTGAGCAGTGGAAGGACATGCAAATCCTTCTCCAGCGGTAATTATAATCATTACGACACTATATCGGCAATGTTCGTGAATCTAATGATAACAAGTAATTAATAACTTATTTTATTTGTTTTCTTCGCCGGGCAGCGCTTGGAAACGGTTCACCAACAAGGCTAGGGGTGTTTGGAAAGCGGAGCTTACATTTCAAGCACTAGATGTAAGCACCACTAGCTATATCCGCGCATCTATTTGATTATAGTTTTGATACAGTTATTATCAGGCTTGATTATTATTTTGATTGAACTATGTTCTCGTAAAGTGCCTGACACAGGGACCAGGTAATAA
Organism: Avena insularis; assembly: GCA_023614405.1. Classification (NCBI taxonomy): domain Eukaryota; kingdom Viridiplantae; phylum Streptophyta; class Magnoliopsida; order Poales; family Poaceae; genus Avena; species Avena insularis. Next base: position 225,235,371 of record CM042689.1, on the reverse strand, counting down.
TCTATGTGGATACTATGTTTGCGAGTTCATCCGGCAGACGTGCGATGAGAAGGGAAGAAATTTAGAGCAACTCCACGTACGTAAACAATTTCTATAGTTTTTAATGACAATCAAATTGTGTTTAGTTTCATTAATATAGGCTGACTCCTTTTTTAAATTAGATCGAACGTCTACGGGACGGTCTTCTGCCAAAAGATCGCGTACGAGCAATTCAGGAGGAATTGGCGGGATTCTTGGATGCAGAAGTCCTAAACCCAAAAGGGGAATAATATTCGGCTGTGTATAGACAATAGGGATTGTAAAAAGAGCAACTTTTGTATGTAGTCCATGAACTCAATCCGTGTATCGAATGTAATATTGTCATGATGATCTTGTGTAATATAATGGTTCCTTCATTGATGAGTGCAAAACACTAAATAAACAATAAAACAACCTAAATGAATTCTCTGCCGCGGCACAAAAGTGGCGAAAATGCTGCCGCGGCAACAAAAGTTGCCAAAATGAATTCTCTGCCGCGGCAGAAATGTAAATCTGCCATGCGAAGATTATTATCCGGTTCGTGTTACGAACCGGGAAGTTTGCTGCACCCCCCCCCCCTCGCCCTCTGACGCCACCACGTGTACCCCCATTTGTCCCAGTTGGTGGGGCAACCGGGACTAAAGGTTGGGGCTTTAGTCCCGATTGCCCCATCCCGGTTGGGTAACCGGGACTAATGCTCCTTACCAACCGGGACCAATGGAGTGTTTTCTACTAGTGAGGAACCCGCCAGTGACGTTAGATGCGAGTATCTGTAACTCTGATCAGTATTTTTTTTGAAAAATAAGCTATTGTGTACAATACATCACGTATTCTTATGGTCGTTTCCTTCTATTTCAATTTTTGGGTCAAGTGTACTGCTACTAGCTATAGCTATTTATGTATGTCTATTTTGAATTCAATGATTCACTTAGAATTGATGGCATATGCTGGGTTGCCTATTCTGATAGTACAGTAAGTTTATAAATCGGTTCCACATGCTTGCTTAGCTATAGATTTTATTAGTTGACTGAACTAACGTGTCCTAGTGTTGCTACTATTATGGTTAATTTGGTCACTGTAGTATTACTAGTAAAGCATATCAGGTTGTTTGTAGACTTTATTTAGTGAGTGGTCATAGGAGTCATATGTATTGCATATTGTAGTCATGCTGGATACTAATTTTGATGTGCAATTATTTCACTAGCATAATATTCATGTTTACACTGAATTATTTTATGATGTTGATCCATCTTTAATTATTTTATTAATGAATGACTTATCGCTAGTAATTTTCTATTGAAATTCATATTTACTTCGTTTTCTTAGTGTTAGCTTATTACTTCTTTAGTTTCAAGTAAGTTAGTTGTGTATAAGATGATTACATTCTTTGATTGTTCTTATTTTTTTAATGGGTCTTTCATAGACTTAATTGATGTATTCATGTATATACCTAGCATAACTTCTTACGGCATGTGCATTGTTTGTCTAACAGACTATCGTTCGTGCTTAGCTACAAATTGGTATCTTTTGTACCATATGTTATATATTATGTTTGATTCTATTTATTCTAGTAGCACATATTTGTGATAGTGTGTATTCATGCTTTGTCTATATGTGTGGTTATATATGATCTCATTTCATGTCATGCCATATTTCATTTCTTAGTACTTTGTGTTATATCCATAGATTTTAGATTATTATCATGTTACTATTGCATGCTTTGTGTTGATGTTTCTTTATGTATGCTATCATACATTTACTCTTTGGATAGATAATGAAAATATTAAGTGCTTGCTTGATTGTAGATGCATATGATGTTTTATACATGTATGCTAGCTTATGATGTTTGGTATGTTGCATAGTAGACTCCCATCACATGCTAATGCTAGTGTTTTCATGCTAGTATTGCATGATAGTATCATATCCTTGTATATGATTATGAGTATACATTATCTTTCTTAGTTTACAATAGAATGATCTGACTGATACCTTATGCTTGTATTCCTTGTTATCTCATGCTGGTAATGTTTAGCTTGACATTTATTTTATACCATGTTATAACATGTCTGAAATATATATGCATGTTTATCCTCTACGACTAATTAGTCTCTTGCTATGACCATGTATAGTACATATCATGCTTAATTTATACATGTGATTGCAGGATTGTTGCAAATGTATCTATAAGTTGTTGCTTATTTATAGATACCATATCTTATTTGGATCCCTTGTTATGAAATGCTTTGAATGTTCGATATCATGTTAGAGCATGTTTAGCTATTTCCTTATGATCGTCTAAGTATACTTACGGTAATAATTGTTTATTGTCTGTGTTTACCTTATTATGTGATGTGGTGTACATCTATGGTTTGCTAGTGTAAGGCATGTTTTCATAATATCAACTCTAGTTTTCTCTAATTGTTGTTTTATGATGGATGTTTGGATTAGCTTTTATATTGCTTGTGTTAGCATGTTTGATAGTTCTTATTATTATTTATATCACTAGCATGATAGTTGTCGTTGGATGATTGCAAAAATAGTATATTGTTATGACCTATTTACATGTTTCCTAGTTATCTAGTTAAGCTACATTAGGTTTTGTTGGTGTACTATGTTATATGTGTATGGCCAACTATATTATAAACATATGTTGGGTTTGTAGTAAGTTGGATATAGCACGCCTATCCATATATATTATGTAACATCCCAGATTTTATAATAGGGTGTTATTAGAAGCATGCATCATCCTTGCATCATTGCATCCTACAAATGAAGTTGCAACAAAACCCTAACATCAAAACCTACCAAAACCCTAATAAAGATTTTCCCTATGTGAGAAATAATGATGTAATCATGCTTGACCCTTCTAAAAGCTTTGTAAAAATATTAATCTATGGTTCTATGATGACCACCTCCTTTTTACAAAAAATTAGGAATTGGTTTCATCACTTTTGGACTTGATATGCAGAAGATATTAAACTTTAGTGAAACAGAATTTTTAACAAAAAGAAAATAATAAAAAACTAAACAACCTAACTTACCGGGCCAGCCACTGTGGCCACTACCTATCTATCACAGAAGACAAACTGCAAGTAAGCCAGCCGCGCATGCCACTGCCACCGACAGGTGGGCCCGCACTGTCATCTCCCACCTCCAGCAGGAGTCCCTGATGAACACGAACCCAATTTCAAATCCTCGCGATTCTCCGTCCTCCGTACGAATTCGTGCCCCCTACTCCAAGAAATCTCCCCCTCTTATATCGCTGCTTCGGCCCCCACCGTTGTTTTCGTGTTTCTCAAACCCTATCTCCTGTTTTGTCACTTTCCAATATCACCGGAGCCGTCCGCCGTCGGAGCTCTAGGTTGGTGACCTTCTAGAGCACCTCGAGCCCTGATCTACCTTCCATACTACTCGCCTCGATCTACCAGGTCCTCCCATCTATCTCGCCTCTTCTGAATCATAGAGGGTCGCCGGCAATTGCTTGCTGGAGCCCATCGGAACCAAGAAGAGGAACTGCCGACCGTGGGAGATAGAGGAGGAGAGGGACCACACCGAGGCCGTTGAGAGGTTCGCCATCCCCGTACGCATCGAGGGGCCATCTTCGCCATCTTCCAAGACCACTGGAGCCGCCGGGACACCGACCACCAACGCTATTCCACCACCGCCACCGTCGCCTTCATCGTCACGTAGCACCGCGTGGCAAAGTCGCAACAGCGCACCGCGTCAGCGCCGCCTTGCTTAGCTGGCCCAATCTGTTGCTGCCACATGTCGCGTTCTCGCTAGGGTTAAATTTATTTGGCAGATTGAGGTTAAAACTTGCGAAATTCATAGAAAATCAAATACTTGGCCAAATTTTGCGTATAATATACCGTTGGATTCACAAAGTTGTGTAGAACACAGATCTGTAATAATATTTCAAGTTTGCAAAAGGTTGTACTGTGTAGAATTTAATATCTAGATTATGGTGTTTAATCTATAGAAAAATAATTTAAACTCTGTTTTAGTTGATTCTTGTTGTGATGACTTTATTTTCACAACACCTACTGAAAAAAATTATAGAACCTTGATTAAGAGCATTAGATCTGATTTGGGGCTAATTAGATGGTTGGATCTTCTAGTGAGCCCAAGAATTAGAATAAGACCCAAATTTGTTTAAACCCGTGGGAAATCAATACTAATAACATCCCTAACACAATTGCAATCCAATTAGACTACCTTGGTCAATTTCGAAAACAAATCTTGCATAATTACTATGTTGCATGCATGCATATTATCTCAGTGGCATATTTTGTGCAAGTTGTGATTAGATCTATGTTTGTGTTTCGTTAGATTGTTGGTCTTGTTGAGGAGTGCTATTGTGTAGAGTGCTGCTTGGATCAAGGCAAGTTACACCACTTGTTCATATCTTTTGTCCCAGTTTTGATTCTTTGCATGTGATCTTCAAAATTCTGTAGTATGCATGTTGAGGATGTTCTAGTAGAATTTTTCCTTGGTATTATTTTGCAAGTGCGATGATTTTTGTAGTATGCCATGAGTATCTCTATACTTAGGATTTTCCCTTCCTAATAGGTTACCCCTGTTTTGCTAAGTATTGCTTGCTATGCTATATATATATATATATGAAAAGTACCATTAGGAGGTTCGAAAGACAATGAATTTTCTAAGTATAAAGGCTCTCTTGAGCAAAACTTTCTTCTCAAATCCACTTCGAAATAAAACTAAGTTTTCTTCTGGGCGGAATGGTTGTCGGGACAACGAGTGAGATTTTGGTGGAGGACGGCCGCCCAGGAATCAAAGAAGTCTGCTATGTTTCAGAATTCAGAAGCTTCCAGTGCAACCACAATACATATGGGCTCTGTCTTGGACTAGTACTTAGTGGTAAACCTCACCTGGGTACCAACATTTGGAGGTTCTTGGCACGGTTGGATCCATAAGGTAGAGGGTCTACTAAGGGAAAGCCTCGCCATGGTCTTGTCTGTAAAAAAGGACTTGATCATGGATTGTGGGTAAAGTGCACAAACTCTCGAGAGTATTGCAATCTGATCGATCAGTCGTGTTCACGGAAATAGAACAACATTGAGCATCTGAAGGATGGAGCCTCTGAAGGATCTTCCTCTCTCTCTCTCTCTCTCTTTCAAAACTTAAAGTTTTCTAAAAACCCAAGGCGTGAGTCATATCGCTATTGGGAGGGTTTTGGGAACTTGGTGAGTAATATCCAAGTGTTAGGTTGATTGGACACTTGGTGAGTAATATCCTTGTGTGCCATTCGACCATATATTACTTAAACAAAAGTTTACAAAGTAGGGAAATGTTCTCTTCTTATCTATACTTAAGAAAACTAGCTTTGAGTAAATAAACTCTACAGCCTAAACTAGCCTTGCATGTAGAGATAGTCTTTTTCTTTCCTTGGTGTAATTTTCCAATACATTCAAAGTATTGACCCAACTTGTTGGCTGCACGTCTTATGTGCAGAATCCGAAGATTGAAAGGTGCGTAGGGATCGCGAGTCTACACTCGAAAAGCCTGGGGCGTTGATGGACTCAAGCTACTTTTATGTTTCCGCTGTTATTTGAGATAGCTTAATGCTAAGCAAATTTGTAATAAATTCATACTCTGGATTCTCCGTGTAATAATGACTTTGTGTTTTACATGATATTCATCGACTGTGACTGCTAGCTATTGATCCAGGGACTAGCATGTAAATCATAGGGACTTAGGATCTTTATTGATCCAAGGTCACTACAGATGGTATCAGAGCACATCGTTGCCTATAGGATGCGGCCCTAGGATTGGAACCACCTATAACTTATGTGCCTTACTTGCTTTTCTACTAAGTTATTTTCCGCACTTCTAGTATCTGCTTTCCTCTACTTGATTAAGTATCTAATTTTCATTCTTCTAACTTAAAGATGACAATCTTCCTCTACGACACCGTCGCGGACATCGAGCCCCTTCGCTTTGGTGGATGCCTCATGGATCTCCTCACGCGTTTGGACCTTCCCCTGCCAACAATCCAGGGAAGCACAATGAAGAAACTCCACAAGGACGGCTGTTGGGGAGTCAAAGTCATCCAGCCAGGACAAGAGTGAGGCAAGAACCCGGACGAAGACATAGCAATCCACATTGTTAGTGATTCCAAGGAGAAGGCCCTTAGCATCAGCTTGCAGCAGCTCATTATTCGCCTATGTGGACGCCATCATGAGGCTCTCCAAGGACACTACGGCGGCCTCTTTGGAAGATGAGATGAGGAAGGAATATCCATGGATTTAACCTTTGAGGAAAGGATTTCTACCAAGCGCCGAAGGACCCAATATCAAGACTTGGAGTGCCACATCCATGACCTTGAAAAAGGTAGCTTCCTCGAGATGTTAAGGAACGATGAGCTATGCGCCTTCATCAAGGAGAAGGAGGAAATGATCAAGCAGCAGGAGGAGGCAATGAAGATCCAAGAGATAAAGTTCCAGGACCAACAGAAGAATTTCGCTAACCAAGAGAAGAGGGTGATAAATAAAAACAAGAGGATTAGGGAACTCAAGCAGGAGATCGATGGAACTGAAGTGCAAACCGAAGGCCTTTGCAAGATAATAAATGATGTGCATGCTTCCAAGAGGGACTTGGCAAAGCAAATTGAAGCCGCAAAGAAGTCAAGTATAGTGGAGGAACTACAAGGAGAGAAGAAGGGACTTCAGGATCAACTAGAAGCCACTACCAAGAAGCTGCAGGATGAGATAAAGAACCTCCAAGAGAAGCTTGAAGCCACCACAAAGGAGATGGAGCTATACAAGATAACCCTAGAGCAGGAAGGCTACTCGTTCGAGCACGAGGAAGAGGAAGGTGTGGAAGATGTGTAGTAGTTGGACCACCTTTAAATTCTATAGTAGAACGTTATTCGCAATTGTAATAAATACCAAGACATATTTGGTTTAGTTAAACTTGGATGATTATGTGTTATGTTTGTGTCTTATGTGTCTTGTGTGCTTGGTGTGTTTTCATAAGGGTAGGAGTTTACTACTTAGTCTTTTGCCTATTTCTTAACTTGTCTCTCAAACCCCACAGATACCGCCAAGACGTGCGAACACCAAAATTCCTCTAGAAATTGCACAACTTCTGGCCACTCAGAACCAGCTGATCCAACTGCTCACTTAGAACATGCAAAACAACAACAACGCGCTACCTCCGCCACCGCCACCTCCACCACCACCTCAACAGGATCGCTTGACTCGGTTTTTGAGGTTGAACCCACCTACCTTCACTAGCAGCGCTGAAGCAATCATCGCAGATGACTGGCTCCATACAATTAACAAGAAGTTAGACACTGTGCAAGCTGTCGGAGCTGACAGGGTACGTTATGCCGCGCACCAGCTTGAAGGACCTGCTGCAGAATGGTGGGATAACTACCAAGTCACCCACCCGGATATTGATGCTATCACTTGGGATCAGTTCGAGTTAGCTTTTCGCACTCATCATGTGGCTGCTGATGTCATGACTCTGAAAAGCCGCGAGTTTCGCGACCTACACCAGCTGCACCGTTCTGTCACCGAGTATGGTGAGCTTTTCAACAAGCTAGCCGGTTATGCACCCGATGATGTTTCCACTGATGCCAAGAGGCAGGAGGGATTCTTAAGAGGACTCAATGATGAGATATCCATTCAGCTTGTGGCTCGGAAATTTGACAACTTTCAGGAACTCTTGGACAGAGCCATTGTGGTTGAATCCAAAAGAAAGAGCATAGAAAACCGCAAGAGGAAGTCTAACCCTCACAAGCACTCTGTTCTGTACCATAAGCAGCGCACTTCCTCACCACCATCTTATAACAATAATGGCCACAACCATAACGGTGATCATCATGGCGGCCACAAACACAATGGGCATAAAAACCGCAATGGTAATGGCAACAATGGAAAGGATCTCAGTGAAGTGACATGCTTTAAGTGCAACAAGATAGTGCACTATGCAACCACTTGCCCCGAGAAGAAGAATGGCAATGGCAATGGGAATGGAAATGGACACAACCATGGCAATGGAAACGGGAAGAAGCCAAATCAGTTTGTCAAAGCCACGGTGAATTATGTCTCTATGGAGGATGCTTGTGATGCACCAGACTCCGTGATTGGTAAGTTCAAGCTCAATTCTATTTCCGCAGTTGTTCTTTTTGATACCGGTGCATCACATTCATTCATATCAAGGGTATTTGTGGATAGAGGCAAGGTACCTACAGAGTCTATAAACTCTACTCTAAGGGTAGGTTCTCCTGGAGGAGAAATAGTGGCAAACTCTGGTTGTCGGGGATTAGAACTAAGGATTGGGACACACATCTTTCCCACAAGTCTAGTAGTTCTCACAAGGATTAGACATAATCTTGGGCATGAATTGGATGACCGAATATGAAGGAGTCATAGATTATGCCAAAAGGACTGTCACGCTCACAACACCGGAAGGGAAGAGGATTCGTATCAAGTCAAATTTCACACTTAAGGAAGTCATGGTGAACTCTCTTAAGGGGGTTAGCTTGGACGATGTACCTATTATAAAGGAATACCCAGATGTCTTTCCGGAGGAGATACCCGGGATGCCTCCCGACCGTGATATCGAGTTCCTCATTGACTTGATGTCGGGCACAGGGCCGATAGCTAAGAGACCGTACAAGATGGATGTTGACGAGTTGAAGGAACTCAAGAAACAGCTTAGGGAACAATTGGACAAGGGATTCATTCAACCCAGCGCGTCATCTTGGGGAGCACTTGTCTTATTCGTGGAAAAGGAGGATAAAACCAAGAGGCTGGTTGTGGACTACCACTCGTTGAACGAAGTGATAATCAAGAACAAGTACCCTCTGCCCAACATCAATGATTTGTTTGACCAGTTAAAGGGAGCCAGTGTGTTCTCAAAGATCGATCTGCGATCAGGCTACCTTCAGCTAAAAATTCGAGAACAGGATGTGCCCAAAACAGCTTTCACCACGAGATACGGATTGTATGAGTACACCATGATGTCTTTTGGTCTAACCAATGCCCCGACATACTTCATGACCATGATGAACAATGTGTTCATGGAATATTTGGACAAGTTTATCGTGGTATTCATAGATGATATACTCATATAATCCAAGGATGAGAAAGAACATGAGAAACATCTGTGCCTAATTATGGAGAAACTAAGAGAACACAAGTTGTATGCCAAATTCAGCAAATGCGAATTCTGGTTAAAGGAAGTGGGATTCCTTGGTCATGTTGTGTCAGAAAAAGGAGTTGCCGTAGATCCCAGTAAAGTAGCTTCCGTAACGGAATGGGAGTCACCCAAGAATGTGGGAGACATTAGGAGTTTCTTGGGCCTCACAGGATATTACCGGAGGTTCATTGAAAACTTTTCCAAAATAGCAAAACCCACGACAGAACTGTTCAAGAAGGAAAAGAAATTCCTATGGACCGAGGCATGTGAAGCAAGCTTTCAAGAGTTGAAGAAACGTCTCGTAATGGCACCAGTTTTGTGTCTGCCTGATATCCAAAAGGATTTTCAAGTCTATTGTGACGCTTCTCGACAAGGACTTCGAAGTGTATTGATGCAAGATGGGAAGTGGTATCCTATGCCTCTCGACAAATTAAGAACCACGAACACAACTACCCCACACATGATTTGGCACTTGCGTATGTGGTACATGCACTCAAGGTATGGACACACTACCTCATGGGAAAACATTATGATGTGTTCACAGATCATAAGAGTTTGAAATACATCTTCACCCAAAAGGAGTTGAATATGAGACAAAGAAGATGGCTTGAGCTGATTAAGGATTATGACTTGGATTTACAGTACCACCCCGGAAAGGCAAACGTGGTGGCTGATGCCTTAAGTCGTAAGATTTATGTGAATGGGCTTACCGCAGGGAACTTCCATAGGATTTATGAAAGCAATTCAAGGATCCCAGGCTAGAAATAGTTCCGAAAGGACACGTAGCGACTATGGAAATAGTGTCTACTTTCTAAGAGAGAATCAAGGAAGCACAAAAGGGAGAGAAAGAGTTGGAAGAAATAAGATTCAAAATAAGTGAAGGAAAGACAAAAGAATTTCGTCTGGACGAACAAGGAACCCTTTGGTATGGGAAGCGTTTGTGCGTTCCCAATGACCCCGATATCAGGAAGTTGATTTTACAAGAAGATCACGATTCACCTTACTCAATTCATCCAGGTAACACGAAGATGTACATGGATGTGAAGGATAGATTTTGGTGGAATAACCTAAAAACAGAAATTGCCGAGTATATTTCTCTATGTGACATATGCAATAGAGTTAAGTCCGATCATCAGAAACCGGCCGGATTACTTCGACCGCTACCTATACCCGACTGGAAGTGGGATAAGGTAGGCATGGATTTTATCACGGGGTTGCCCCGGACACGTTTCGGATTTGATTCTATCTGGGTAGTGGTGGACCACTTCACCAAGGTGGCTCACTTCATTCCTGTAAATACCACATATGCAAGTGCTAAGCTTGCCAAGATATATATGTCAAGGATTGTAAGTCTGCATGGTGTCCCTAAGGGAATTGTATCAGATAGAGGCACCCAGTTCACTTCAAAGTTTTGGAGACAGTTACATGAGTCTCTTGGAACCAGACTAGAATTCAGTACAACTTTCCACCCTCAAACAGATGGCCAAACAGAAAGGGTGAATCAGATTCTCGAAGATATGTTGAGAGCTTGCGCACTAGACTATGGGTCTAGTTGGGATGGTAACCTGCCGTATGCTGAGTTCTGATACAACAACAGCTACCAGACCAGTATCAAGATGGCTCCGTTTGAAGTTCTGTATGGCAGGAAGTGTAGGACTCCGCTGTTATGGAGTGGAGTTGGTGAACATAGTCTTTTTGGACCTGAATTGATAAAAGATGCCGAAGAAAAGGTACGACAGATTCAGGATAGGCTAAAGGTATCCCAATCCCGACAAAAGAGTTATGTTGATTCCAAATGCAGAGATGTGGCTTATAAAACAGGGGACCGTGCGAACCTCCGAGTTTCACCATTGCGAGGAGTTAAGAGGTTTGGGATCAAGGGTAAGTTAGCCCCATGATTCATAGGACCATATAAGGTTCTGCCCCGTAGAGGAGAAGTTGCTTATCAGTTGGAGTTACCAGACGGACTGACAGTTCATGATGTGTTTCACGTGTCACAACTAAAGAAGTGCCACCCGGAAATGGCTGAAACACCGCTAAGAGATACAGTTCCCCTGGAGGAGGTTCAATTGGAGAATGACCTTACCTATGAGGAAAAACCCATCAACATACTGGAAACAACCGAAAGGATTACCTGCACCAAGACTATAAGATTCTGCAAAGTACAATGGAACCACCACTCCGAGGAAGAAGCCACGTGGGAGCGTGAAGAAGATTTGAAGGCAGAACACCCACACCTATTTGCTAGCCAGCACAAATCTCGGGGACGAGATTCTTCTTAAGGGGGGTAGGTTTGTAACATCCCAGATTTTATAATAGGGTGTTATTAGAAGCATGCATCATCCTTGCATCATTGCATCCTTCAAATGAAGTTGCAACAAAACCCTAACATCAAAACCTACCAAAACCCTAATAAAGATTTTCCCTATGAGGGCAATAATGATGTAATCATGCTTGACCCTTCTAAAAGCTTTGTAAAAATATTAATCTATGGTTCTATGATGACCACCTCCATTTTACAAAAATTTAGGAATTGGTTTCATCACTTTTGGACTTGATATGCAAAAGATATTAAACATTTAGTGAAACAGAATTTTTAACAAAAAGAAAAGAATAAAAAACTAAACAACCTAACTTACCGGGCCAACGAACCAGGCCCACTACCTATCTACCACGCAGCAAGCAAGCTCGGCCCGCTACCGGGCCTGCCACAATGACAGTGGGCCGCCATCATCTCCCACCTCCAGCAGGAGTCCCTGATGAACACAAACCCGATTTCAAATCCTCGCGATTCTCCGTCCTCCGTACGAATCCGTGCCCCCTACTCCAAGAAATCTCGCCCTCTTATACCGCTGCTTCGGCCCCCACCGTTGTTTCTGTGTTTCTCAAACCCTAGCTCCTGTTTCGTCACTTTTTGATCTCGCCAGAGCCGTCCGCCGTCGGAGCTCGAGGTTGGTGACCTTCCAGAGCACCTCGAGCCCTGATCTACCTTCCATACTACTCGTCTCGATCTACCAGGTCCTCCCATCTAACACGCCTCTTCCGAATCGCAAAGGGTCGCCAGCAATTGCTCGTCGGAGCCCATCGGAACCGAGAAGAGGAACTGCCGACAGTGGGAGATAGAGGAGGAGAGGGACCGCGCCGCGGCCGTTGAGAGGTTCGCCATCCCCGTACGCATCGAGGGGCCATCTTTTCCATCTGCCAAGACCACTGGAGCCGTCGAGACACCAAACACCGACGCCATTCCACCACCGCCACCGTCGCCATCATCGCCGCCACCGCCACAGGTCAGTCAAGCCGCTCACGGCCGTCCGATTGAAAGTATGCGGCCCAGATTAGAAGGGAGGGGCGAAGGGGTATGCGCCTATCATGTAGCTCCGCATGGAAAAGTCGCAATAGCACGCCGCGTCAGCGCCGCCTTGCTTAGCTGGCCCAATTTGTTGCTGCCACATGTCGCGTTCTCGCTAGGGTTAAAATTATTTGGCAGATTAAGGTTAAAACTTGCAAAATTCATAGAAAATCAAATACTTGGACAAATTTTGCGTCTAATATACCGTTGGATTCACAAAATTGTTTAGAAGACAGATGCGTAATAATATTTCATGTTTGCAGAAGGTTTTTCTATGTAGAATTTCATCTCTAGATTATGGTGTTTAATCTATAGAAAAATAACTAAAACTCTATTTTAGTTGATTCTTCTTGTGATGACTTTGTTTTCACAACACCTACTGAACAAAATTATAGAACCTTGCTTAAGAGCATTAGATATGATTTGGGGCTAATTAGATGGTTGGATCTTCTAGTGAGCCCAAGAATTAGAATAAGACCCAAATTTGTTTAAAACCGTGGGAAATCAATACTAATAACATCCCTAACACAATTGCAATACAATTAGACTACCTTGGTCAATTTAGAAAACAAATCTTGCATAATTACCATGTTGGATGCATGCATATTATCTCTGTGGCATAGTTTGTGCAAGTTGTGATTAGATCTATGTTTGTGTTTTGTTAGATTGTTTGGAGTGCGCTGAGGAGTGATATTGTGTAGAGTGCTGCTCGGATCAAGGCAAGTTACACTACTTGTTCATATCTTTTGTCCCAGTTTTGATTCTATGCATGTGATCTTCAAAATTCTGTAGTATGCATGTGTAGGATGTTCTAGTAGAATTTTTCCTTGGTATTATTTTGCAAGTGCGATGATTTTTGTAGTATGCCATGAGTAGCTCTATACTTAGGATTTTACCTTCCTAATAGGTTACTCCTGTTTTGCTAAGTATTGCTTGCTATGCTATATATATATATATATATGAAAAGTACCGAAGGGGGGTTCGAAAGACAATGAATTTTCTAAGTATAAAGGCTCTCTTGAGCAAACCTTTCTTCTCAAATCCACTTCAAAATAAAACTAAGTTTTCTTCTGGGAGGAATGGTTTTCGGGACAACGAGTGAGATTTTGGTGGAGGACGGCCGCCCAGGAATCAAAGAAGTCTGCTATGTTTCAGAATTCAGAAGCTTCAAGTGCAACCACAATACATATGGGCTCTGTCTTGGCCTAGTACTTAGTGGGAAACCTCACCTGGGTACCAACATTTGGAGGTTCTTGGAACGGTTGGATCTAGAAGGTAGAGGGGCTACTAAGGGAAAGCCTCGCCATGGTCTTGTCTGTAAAAGGACTTGATCGTGGATTGTGGGTAAAGTGCACAAACTCTCGAGAGTATTGTAATCTGATCGATCAGCCGTGTTCATGGAAATCGAACAACATTGAGCATCTGAAGGATGGAGCCTCTTAAGGATCTTCCTCTCTCTCTTTCAAAACTTAAAGTTTTCTAAAAACCCAAGGCGTGAGTCATATCGCTATTGGGAGGGTTTTGGGAACTTGGTGAGTAATATCCAAGTGTTAGGTTGATTGGACACTTGGTGAGTAATATCCTCGTGTGCCATTCGACCATATATTACTTAAACAAAAGTTTACAAAGTAGGGAAATCTTCTCTTCTTCTCTATACTTAAGAAAACTAGCTTTGAGCAAATAAACTCTACAGCCTAAACTAGCCTTGCATGTAGAGATAGTCTTTTTCTTTCCTTGGTGTAATTTGTCAATACATTCGAAGTATTGACCCAACTTGTTGGTTGCACGTCTTATGTGCAGAATACGAAGATTGAAAGGTGCGTAGGGATCGCGAGTCTACACTCGACAAGCCTGGGGCGTTGATGGACTCAAGCTGCTTTTATGTTTTTGCTGTTATTTGAGCTAGCTTAATGCTAAGAAAATTTGTAATAAATTCATACTCTGGATTCTCCGTGTAATAATGACTTTGTGTTTTACATGATATTCATCGACTGTGAGTGCTAGCTATTGATTCAGGGACTAGCATGTAAATCACAGGGACTTAGGATCTTTATTGATCCAAGGTCACTACATCTTATCACAACATTTTGTTGAGATAATCTATCCTAGCTATCCATTCGATTGATTCATATTCGAGTTACTACAACTCACTTCTTCGGTCCATCCTATGTTTTCCTATCATGTTCTACACCTACTCGTCCATTCATTCTTATTTGTATTTCATTTGGTATTTGTTGCCTTGGTATTTATTTGGTTGTCATTGCTATCATTATACGAGTAGGGAGTGATGAGTTTGGACATGGACAAAATCAACTTATTGAAAAAGAAGGATTCATCAACGAAGGCATGCCCCTTACCATGTCTTATCCCAGTTTTATAAAGTTCATTCTATTTTATTGTTTTATAAATATCTGCTATTTTGGTTACACACATACCTTGATACACTTGTCGCCATAAAATACCCTGAGTAGATACTATATAGTAGTCCTATTAGAGTAGAATTGCTTAGACATGCTCAATAATAAGTAGGATCCTTGATCTCCCCTCTTCGGAGGAATTGGATGACCCTCGGGTCACATATAACCCTTTTGAAACTTGATGAGCTCGATGAGCTAGCTGTTGTTGCTTTCTCTACTCTATTCTACTATGGGTGAAACTTACCATCTAAACACTAGCGCGGGCGACATCTAGATCAAAGGAAGGATAAATTGGCTGCCCTTCAATAGTTGGAGGGGGCAATCCGTCGTCCATGCCCATGAAGTCCTAATAAGTATTGGATTTGAAAACTGTGACCAACCGTACAACCACATGCTATAATGGGCACTACCTTGGTCAAGTAAGTTAGTCAGCCTTAGGTGTTGATGTCGTCATAACGCTGATGAGGCGTTTGCCTGCGGGGGAGCCTTCGGCACAGATGGGGGACCAGTTTGGGGACGTACTCTCAGTTCCGTGCGCCATACCCGGTGGGCATGTCACATCTTTGGGGGACCTATCTAAAAGACCTTGTGACAATCCATCTGCCGGTACACCAATTGGTGTGTATTAAACCATCGACGTCTGGTGGGTTTCAAGACGGGATTATGGCATGTGGGAAAAGTGTACAACCTCTACAGAGTTTAAAATATTCGAATAGTTGTGTCCACGGTCATGGATGACACATGAATCTTTCTTGACATACGGGAACCTGTCTTGCTACTTCCCTCTTTGCCTCTATCCTTATCCCATAATCTATGAACAGTGTGAGTTGTCGTGGACAATCACACTATTGAGAAATACCACATTGATGATAAACATGTTTTCGTCTAAAACCGATTTCATCAACACTATTACCATATTACAAATAAAATTGGCTTTATGCAAAAGAACCATATAACCTTCCTTGAAACCACATGTATATATTATAGGTTTTGCATAAGGGGTATGTTGAGTACATCATGTACTCATGGCAATATTTTTATTGATACTTCAGAGTACTATGGAGAAGGAGATGATTATGACTACTATGATGACGCTGATGAGTGAGGCCTCGTGGACTACATCGACTGCCTGTGGCTAAGATGGAGTTGGTACGCATTTTATATTTCCTCTATGTTTTCTAGATGTAATAAATATCACTAAATATTTCACTATGTTGTTATCTAGACTTTGTAATAAATTACTTTTGACCGTTATGCAATGATATCATTTCACTATGTTGTCAACCGTTGATCTTGGGATTGACATAGGTACACAGGAGGGTCTGGAAGTTAAGTTCTGGTCCTCAGAGAAATGGTATCAGAGCCGACGTCGACCTAGTCATGTGGCCTTAGTTAGAAATGGAAAGCCATAGTAACTATTTAAAAAAACTATTTTTGAAAATGCTCGTAGTCTAATTCGTGACTATTTGTAAGAACCCACCTTTATAAAGGTAAAGGTCCCTATGATTGCAATGCTAGTCCCTGGATCAATTGCTAGCATCCACAGTTTAAGATGAAGTACACAGAAACAAAGGTCATTATTACATCGTCATTCCAGAGATAACATAGTCTTTTACAACTCCGTAGCCATAGGCTAGTACAAGAGTTTAACTTAACAAATATAAATAAAAGTCTTCATCTTCATGTGCCACAGGCAAGCATGTTGAGCGTAGACTCATAACCCTAATCCTTATCAGAGTAACATGCAACATCACAAGTTACAGCCATAGTGGGTCAATGCATTGAAATAGTATTGGCAAGTGATACCTTAGTAGAATAATAGTATATCGCTTCTACATGAATTTGGATAAGTGTAGCTTAGGCTTGCTTTGCTCAAAATAGGTTTTACCTATTAGTTGAAAACACTAAGTTTTTGTTTGGCAAAAACTCCCAAGGAACCACCAATAGAAATTGGTGAACCTTTACCCTTGTTCAACCACAAGTTTTTAACTTAGAAAATTGGGATGAGGATACTCTTGATAGCTTCCATGTCTTGATGCTCAAATTCTCCATTTCCGGGGGCACAACTAAGTACTTAGATTCTTCCTTCTACAGAGGTGGTGCACTTTCCCCACAAGACTTGAATTTCATCAAGACAAGACCTTTCAAAAGCCTTCCCTTAGACCAAAATGGACGCATTCCAGACCTATCACCCTCTACCACCAACTGTCCATTTGGCTAAGTTATTGCAACCTATATGATCCAGGCAGAGCCCATAATGCCATGTGGCTGCACTAGAAGCTTCTTAACATATGGCATCTCAAATCCCTTTGTTCCTGGGTGGCATTCCACAAGTGAGATACACAGGGTAAGACATTGAACAAAGGGCCCTGGTAACCACTCAACAAAAATCCATCCATGCAATTACCATTCCACCCAGGTGTTTCATTCACTTAGTTGTTTTATTAAGAAAAAACACAAGTCAATATTTTTCCATAGCATATATATAATCCACCCTTGGTTGCTACTAGCTAGGCTAAGCATGGCAATAGCAAGTATCTTAACTTAGAGAAAATTCTAACAATTCTACAATCTACTAGGATTTCCCAAGCATAGCATATAGATACTTAGAAAAACTATCATGCAAGCCCTATACAAAATATTTCTAATGCATAGTCAAAATATTGGGACAAAAATATGAAGCACCACTTGCCTTGGTAGTTGGGGGAGTAACAACAATCCTCACAGTCACAATCACCACTAACAACAAAATCTACACATAAAATAATAGCACCAAATTCACATTTAAAATAATCAAACCAAAAATATATGAATGCATGCAAATGTCATGTGATGATTTTTCGAAACCAACCAAGACAAGTAAAACAGTACTGATCAATAAACTAAATATTTATTCATCAAATAAACTTTATTTGGCCTTTAAAACATTTTCCAATTAATTTTTATACACATAATAAGCCTACAAATGTCTCAGCATAAAATTCTATTTTAACAGAAACAAAATACAAAACTAAGCCCATAGATGTGTAGGATTTATTTTTGTGATTCCAATGATATATTATTTGTATTTTTTTTGGATAAACAGAACAAAAGTTATTGAATTTTAAAATTTAAATAGCTAATAGATGAAAATTCAGATTTTAAATGTAAAACCTAGCCACGCGGCAGCCTCTGATTGGCGCGTACCGGTTCGGCCGGATCACGCTTGTGGACCGTAGGATCTAACTAACGATGCACGGCCCTCATCTGATCTTACCGCTTCAACTGAACATCTAATCGTGGCCTTAGGATCCAGATCCAATGGATCAGATATGATTGACCAAAACTCAGCGGCGCGAATGGCGCTGGCGGCGGCGACGGCTCTGGCGGTGACACGCCGGCGAGGTCAGAGGTGCAGGGGTGTGTGCTGGTGCTTACCGAGATCACGAGGACGTGGAGATTCTCAACGTATAGGTGGACGGGGTCGGGGCGCACGGACACAGCAGCAAAACCTCGTCGGAGTTCGTCCGTGCATCGAGTGTTCACTATCGGAGTCGAAGACGACGACCTAGGGCGCAATGGATCAAGCAGCATGCATTAACATATGCGCAAGACACTGGCGAACACAGTCGCGTGAACCAGACACAGGGGAACACGGGGCTCACCGGAATGGCTCGTCGGAGTTGAGATGAGCTCCGGACACTTGCAGGTGTTGACGGGGCGACGACCTGAGGTGATTTAGGACAAACTGAAAGCATGAGAATATGCACAAGGCGATGGCAAAGCAGTTCGTGTAAACCAGAAGGAAAGGCGTGCTCGACACACACCGTGATGGCTCGCCGGAGCTCTTCGGTGTTGCGGTGGTGTAAGGCGAAATTCGTGGAGCCTGGCGGTGCTCTGTGGTTGGTGAGTGAGGGGAAGGGAGCGGAGTGAGGAGGGGTTTAAGTAGCCGGGGCGAGAGAGGTAGTTATGCCTGCAGTAACGCATAATCAAGCGCGAGATCATCGGGAAGAAAAGGCCGCGGCGGAGCTGGTCGCGGGCGTGATTTGGGGACAAAGAGGTGACGTGGCTTCGGGACCCAGTTGTCAGCGAGGGGGTGTGCGCGGGCGGGGTGAGAAACAGAGAGAGGGAAACCCCGGGTGGGATGGTTATTGGGCTGGATCCAGTGTTGGGCCAGATTGGTGGCGCCGGCCTTTTCTTTATTCTTTTCTCTTTTTCTAATTGATTTTCCAGGAATCCTTTTCAAATGATTTTAAATGAGTTTGAATTCAAACACTCTTTGGATTATTGTAAAGTGAAACATGCACATATTTGAGTATAAAACATTGCTGTTCACTCAAAAATACATTGGCCCTTTGAAATTAAAATAAAACCATGCCTTAATTATTTATTTCTAAATAGGCATATGAATGGTTTTGAATTTAGATTTTTGTTTTGAAAATTTGAACAAGCTTTGGAATCAACATTCAAACCTATATTCAAACCTTTCTGGTTGAAACAAAGTATTCTCATAATTGAGAGTGAAAAATAAAGCCATTGCCTTTTCTACATAAAATAATAGGCAACAACTTGCTTCTGTTTTGAAATCTTATTTGAAAAATGATCCAAATGCTTATGAATGCATGAATGATATGCAAGCTTTATAAATCATGATTTTTGGGATGTTACACTATTCTAGTTCCTTCTCTTTTGTTATTCAAAATTGTATTCAAAATTTCCTTCGTAACTACATCTATAGTATACCATGCCCTACCCAAGAGAAGACTTTTCAAGAAGTCAATAAGGAGTGAAGAATCATCAACCACACTCAGCATTCTTTAATGTACGAAATCAACACCAAGACTTGTTGAGACCATAAAACAATATGGAACAAGGTTGGATAGATCCCTGATAACTATATAGTATAACGTTAGACATTTTTTTGCTTGAGCAAAGGTCTGCATATTTTTGGCCTTTGGCACCTTTTCCTATGCAGTCATGCTAAAACCTGTGCAATTTCCAAGAAACGATTGGTTCTTCTGAATTCTTCTTTTTTAGTCTTTTGCCTATTCTCGTGTTTTATTCTTGGATACCCCTAAAATTTAGGTTCCATAACCCATCTTATGATTTTCCCTACACCGAAAAGAATGATGGTACTAAGTACTAAGTACTGAAGCTCTCATGGCCATAGAGATGGAAAAGAATCATATGTTACCTACACCGAAGTCTATTGCTCCCACATTCCATACCAATCATGAAGGATGAATTGTGCGTGCAAACTTTCAGATGGGATGGGAAACACTTCCCAAGGACAACGAGAAAGTTTCCCTAACGACGACGGAAACCACCCACTTGGAGAATGCCTACACCTATAGTCGGGTTGGTTTGTTTGCGAATGAACATGTCATTACCATAGACCAATCTCATTCAACTCTATGGTGCAATGTGACCTCGAGCAATGCAATGAAGACATGCTAGTCGGTCTCAAGAATATGATTGAAAAATCTAAAACAATGCCAGTCATAGCTACTACCCCATGCTGATCAAAGCCAAGTCAAGAAAATAGAAGCTCATAAGTATGAGAAGAAAGCAGAATATTAACCTAGCAACCCATCAATGGTAAGCCTAAGATCCATCAAAAATCCATTCTATAGTGAGCCCGAATCTCGGGGACGAGATTCTGTAAAGAGGGGTAGATTTGTAACGGAACAATTTTGGATTTATTTTTTTCAAAATAATACTTTAATCCAAAAATGAGGATTATAAAATTTTGTTCAAATAGTTAAAACTAAACAGAATATTTCATATGTAAACGGCTTTAATAATGTGAATTAATACCAATATGAACATAAAATTTTATTTTTATTTTTCTCTCAAATTGTCTTGTTTTTTTTGTTTCAGCATATTAAAATTGCTCCTTTGTTTTTTTGATTTATTGGTTTCTCTTTATTTTGTTCTCTCCAAAATTCTATTGGGTAATCACATGCATGTGTATGGAAGTGTTGGCTCTAGCCATGCACGTGAATGTAAATGCACCACATCTAAATCTATGACTTCTCTCCCTCTTGTTTTTCTCTCTAATCATTTCTCATGTATATATGTATATGCATGCATCGAGTCGTACAATCCTCACATTCCTTTTCTTTTCGTTTTATTGTCCACCACCAAAGCAAGTATAGCACATCAATCTTTCTTTTCCTTTCTTTTCTCGGTCCATCGCCTCAACCGACAGATTGAGGCCATCAAGTCCAGCTGAACCAGCAAATAGAACTTACCTAGCTCATACGTACGAAGTCCCAGGTTACCAGCATGTACAGCACATGGAAGCGTCGCAGTACTTTCTCTTTCCAAATGCATACTCAAGTAGAAGGTCATTAGTCGAACAAGAAACGGAAGTTTTGAGAAACTGCTCCACCCATTGATTCTCCACTTTAATCACATAAACTAGAACGCATTTTATCCTTCTATATTGTCACAAAGCGGTGTTCATGTATCTTGTTTTCCATCTCGCACTACTACCCGAGCACGAGGTTCCCACCCAAAACCAATCTCATGAAGCTCCATGGGCCACCGATGGACGGCGTCGCGTTCCCGACTACTCCGACGACGGGACAACAAGCTACTGTGCCACTAGCAGCGTGAGGAGGTGGAGAACGGATTCGTGGACTAGAAAGACGAGGCGCAGATCGCTGACGACGCACTTCGCCGCCGTTTCATCTCAGTTTATCATCTTCGCAAACGATCGTGTCGCACTCGGTGAGCTCCGGCATAAATCCTTACACCCACACCCTATCCACATATATGCGTACCTTCTAGACATGGTTTCCAGTCTTAGTATTCTAGTTGACAGCGGTGCCGGTGAAACGAATGTCGTCCGGTGGCATGAGAAAATTAGACCATCATAGACATGCCTTATGATCTTGTTCCCAACTTAGGAAATATTCTGAGTAACTCAAGGAACCCGCCACTCGCGTTAGATGGAGTATCTGCAACGTTGATCAGTCATTTTTTTTGAAAAGTAAGCTATTGTGTCCAATACATCACGTATGCTTATGGTCGTGTCCTTCTGTTTCAATTTTTGGGTCAAGTGTAATGCTACTAGCTATAGCTATTTATGTATGTCTATTTTGAATTCTTTGCTTCACTTAGAATTGATGGCATATGCTGGATTGCCTATTCTGGTAGTACAGTAAGTTTGTAAATCGGTTCCACATGCTTGCTTAGCTATAGATTTTATTAGTTGAGTGAACTAACGTGTCCTAGTGTTGCTACTGTTATGGTTAATTTGGTCACTGTAGCATTACTAGTAAAGCATATCAGGTTGTTTGTAGACTTTATTTAGTTAGTGGTCATAGGAGTCATTTGGATTTGCATATTGTAGTCATGCTGGATACTAATTTTGATGTGCAAGTATTTCACTAGCATAATATTCATGTTTACACTGAATTATTTTATGACGTTGATCCATCTTTAATTATTTTATTAATGAATGACTTACCGCTAGTAATTTTCTAGTTAAATTCATATTTACTTTGTTTTCTTAGTGTTAGCTTATTACTTGTTTAGTTTCAAGTAAGTTAGTTGTGTATAAGATGATTACATTCTTTGATTGTTCTTATTTGTTTACTGGGTCTTTCATAGACTTAATCGTTGGATTCATGTATATACCTAACGTAACTTCTTACTGCATGAGCATTGTTTGTCTAATAGACTATGATTCGTGCTTAGCTACAAATTGGTATCTTTTGTACCATATTTTATATATTACGTTTGATTCTATTTATTCTAGCACATATTTTTGATGGTGTGTATTCATGCTTTGTCCATACGTGTGGTTATATATGATCTCATTTCATGACATGCCATATTTCATTGCTTACTACTTTGTGTTATATGCATAGATTTTAGCTTATTATCATGTTACTATTGCATGCTTTCTGTTGATGTTTGTTTATGTATGCTATCACACATTTACTCTTTGGCTAGATAATGATAATATTAAGTGTTTGCTTGATTGTAGATGCATATGATTTTTTATACATGTATGCTAGCTTATGATGTTTGGTATGTTGCATAGTAGACTACCATCACATGCTTATGCTAGTGTTTTCATGCTAGTATTGCATGATAGTATCATATCCTTGTATATGATTATGAGTATACATTATCTTGCTTAGTTTACAATAGAATGACCTGACTGACACCTTATGCTTGTATGCCTTGTTATCTCATGCTGGTAATGTTTAGCTTGACATTTATTCTATACCATGTTATAACATGTCCGAAATATATATGCATGTTTATCTTCTACGACTAATTAGTGTCTTTCTATGACCATGTATAGTAGATATCGTGCTTAATTTATACATGTGATAGCAGAATTGTTGCAAATGTATCTATAAGTTGTTGCTTATTTATAGATACCATATCTTAGTTTGATCCCTTGTTATGAAATGCTTTGAATGTTTGATATCATGTTAGAGCATGTTTAGCTATTTCCTTATGATCGTCTAAGTATACTTACGGTAATAATTGTTTATTGTATGTGTTTACCTTATTATGTGTTGTGGTGTACATCTATGGTTCGCTAGTGTAAGGCATGCTTTCATAATATGAACCCTAGTTTTGTCTACTTGTTGTTTTATGATGGATGTTTGGATTAGCTTTTATATTGCTTGTGTTAGCATGTTTGATAGTCCTTGTTATCATTTAGGGATTTCTATTTCCGTGCCCTTGGTTCGTTAGTTGTACTCACTTTTCCCCAGCCGCTTAACTTTTCCTCACTTTTACCCTCATCATGTTAAGAAACCCTCGCGGGCGCTCGCAGGCGCTCGGACGGAAGGATGTCGTTAGGTCAAAGGCTTGACCGTTACATGCTGATTGGTGGGACCGTGTTGGGGCGGGTCAGGCGTTGAGTGTTACATTATGAGGCCTCGACCATTACATGTCTGACTGGTGGGGCTATGTTGGGACGGGTCTGCATACGTGGTGAAGGGTGGGGCCGTGTTGGGACGGGTCTTGCATACGTGGTGAAGAGTGGGGCCGCATGGAGACACGTCGGACCGGCCATTCTCGCTCACTCAAAGCATTCGCTTTCCCCGAGCCTGGAACATCTCCCACACCGCTGCTCTGCTTCCCTGCCATCGTGCCTCCTACCTTATGTCGTCCTCGGCCCCAGAGCCGCCCCTCCCCCCTAGCCATGGATCCTACTCCACCTCTAGCTCTGCTCCGCTAAATCTACCCCTTTCGCGGAACAGTATGCAACGCCAGCTGGTGAACCATTCATCCCCATCGAGCACGAAAAAGATTGGGTGGAATTGCAGGGATCTAACGCATGGATTCCATCTGGGTAAGCATCGTTTCCCTTTTGTGGGTTGATTATTGGCAGTATTTGAACGTGAATTGTTGGTGCTCAACTAACTGCCTTGATTTTCGAATAAGATTGATCCAATGCTGGCTTAATTCGTGGTTGTGAACAATATCTCTCTGGATTTTACTTCCCAGCAGTGGTTTCAACCTCCATAACTCTCGGAGATAGATAAAATCTCCCTAAAATCTATTGTAAATTCCCTTAGAGAAGTGGCGATTCAGTTGTTTTGCAAGAGTGTTTATAATTATAAAACTCTCGCGCGGTCTGAAACTATAATTGACACAACTCTCGCACGATTAGCGATTCACTTTCAAATTTAAAAATATATACAACTCTTAATGTACAAGAGTTTTTATAATTGACACAACTCTTTAACACTTTCAATTAAAAAATATACAACTCTTAATGTAAAATAATGTTTATAATTGACACAACTATTGAACACTTTCAAATTTTAAAAAAATTATACAACTCTTAATGTAAAAGAGTGTTTATAATTAACACAACTCTTGAACACTTTCAAATTGAAAATTATACAACTCTTAATGTAAAAGAGTTTTTATAATTGACACTACTCTTGAACACTTTCAAATTGAAAAATTATACAACTCTTAATGTAAAAGAGTGTTTATAATTGACACTACTCTTGATCACTTTAAAATTAAAAAAATTATACAACTCTTAATGCACAAGAGTGTTTATAATTACACAATTGTTGAACACTTTAAAATTAAAAAATATACAACTCTTAATGTAAAAGAGTTTTTATAATTGACACAACTCTTGAACACTTTCAAATTTAAAAAAATTATACAACTCTTAATGTAAAAGAGTGTTTATAATTGACACAACTCTTGAACACTTTCAAATTGAAAAATTATACAACCCTTATTGTAAAAGAGTGTTTATAATTGACACTACTCTTGAACACTTTCAAATTGAAAACATTATAAAACTCTTAATGTAAAGGAAAAGGGTTTTTACCTTTGAACACTATGAAATCGCACTTAATATGTGATAATGATGTGCTAAGAAAATTTTGAGAGATTATAATTTTCATAGAATGTAGGGATGTAATGCATAAACTTGCATATGGCAAAAATTATACACCTTTAAACTCTTTGAAATCGCACTTAGGACATGGAGTGAAATATAATGCAAAAATTATACACCTCTGAACACTTTCCCTTCATATTATATTCAAAATCATTTGTTTATGGAGTTAAAGCATCGGTGGCAAACTCATTCTTTTGCATGGATATAGGGTGTCCCCCGATAGATACAGGGGTTATCATGTCCGCTAGACTACAGAGGATCAATGGTTGGTGGGTACGATCCGCGTGACAACTGTCTCGACCAATCAGAGCATAGGAGCCAAGATGAGCACAGGTGTGAGAGTTTGTCACTAAGAGGGAGGGGAAAACTGAGTAGAACTTAAAAACCAAGGGCAAAATTTACAAGGGGGTTCAAATATAAAACAAAAAGAGATTTAAAAAATGGAAAATGCTTCTTTTATACAATAAAATACATACTGGCCTACATCAAACTATTTGAAATTCAAATATATATCAGTTTGACAATTATTGCCTCATTCAAACAAATTATGTTTTGGAGAGGAATGTTTTGGGGAGAGGCTTGAGTAGAAAGCCATAAACCTTCATAGATAGTAGGTGATTTGAGAAGTGGTGATTTAGGTTAAAAATTGAGTTATATACATTTCTTATGGTGGAAGGTCACATAATAAGACTCCCTAGGTATATGCCACTATGTTTTGATCTTTTTGAATTTGTTGTGCATAAAATTACTCAATTAGCTAGCTAAAACCCATTCGTTGACTCTTTGTTGACCAGCCACCAGAGGGTAAAAGTGAGTATATTGCACACGACAGTGTTAGTACTGGAGGGCAAAACTAAGTACAACCAAACTGCCAGTGCTACACTAGAGGGTATAATTGAGCACAACTAAGTGTCCAAGGTTAGACACGAGGGGGGAAACATGATCCACGGTACGCGTGTTGGGGTGAACAGGGCGGTAGCGGACGCGTGTGGCCGTGCACGGTGTAGTAGCGCACGCAGTTACGCGGTGCACAGTGGTGCATCGAAATGTCTCCTCCCTTCACCTTTATAGAGGCCTCCTCACTCTCACTCATCACTCACTCACTCACTCACGCAATCATCTCCACTGTCCCATCACCTTCTGCAAACCCCCAAGAAAACCCCAACCACGCCGGCGATGGAGAAGAACAGCGCGGTGGCCATCGTCGCCTCCAAGGCGGCCGACGAGGAGGCCCCCATCCCCCTGCAGGGACAACGATTACATCAGGCCGAAGAACCCCTTCGACACCAGCTTAGCCGACCCATGGTCGGAGGTAACTAGGGTTTTCTCCCCTTCCTTTGTTCTTCCCCCATTCCCTTTGTTGGATGATAGATCATGTGTTGGGATCAGTACTAGCACCGGTCTGTAGTTGGGATCAATATTCGATTTGGGGATTGGGGAATAATTAGGGGATCTCAATCGGTTAATTTATGCAAGTAATCAATCCTGATAATCACGGTATCTCAATCATGTCCTTATTGCATGCTACTGTTTTTTGTAATAGGTGGATAGCAGCGACGTCTGATGCGACGACGAGTCCATGGACACCAAGAATCCTTAGGTGCTGAGGAAGATGAAGTCCGGTCAGTTCAACGGCTTCTTTGCCGGCGACGTCTACAGGTGCCCCTTCTGAACCAGGAGCCTCTCCAACGAATTCAACTCCCTCGTGATGCATGCTAAGGACGTGAATACCTGCGGCCCGTCAAAGAACGCCAACGCCTTCAGAGCCTAGCACAAGGCGCTCGGTTTTCACCTCCGTAACCTCCAGAAGGTGGCCATCAAGGAGGGTCACATGCCCCCGATCAAGCCCAAGGCGCCCAAGGTCAAGGGACTGGGCAGCAGGAAGTGGAGGAAGCGCCACAGGGAGGAGGTGGAGGCCCTCCTAGCGCAGGCCATGAAGGGCCAATGATCCTGTGTTGATGTTGGTGCTGCTGTAAAGCAGCTTCTTTTGTTTTGTTGTTTGTGTTAAACTTGTAAGTTGCTGCTGCTGAGCAGCCTAATTGTCGAGCATGGTTTAAATATCATACTATATAATCCTTTATTAGCAGCTTTATCTACATCTGCTCTGTTCATCTACATATTTATGGTGCTGGTTAAATTTGCTGCCAGATTGGGAAAATACGAGAGCCAAAAGGAACCATGAATGAAGAGAGAAGATGCTCTAGATTCGCTGCCTTTTTGGGGAAAAATAACAACTATTAGCGACATAAAGGGGAAAAGGAGCTCTTAAAAAGGCCAATCATAAAAATAACAAAAATTAAATCTTACAATTTAGGCGACAGGGCGCACGTAACTACCATACGCTCCCCACATGGTCCCACACCACATTCCCCAAAACGCGTTCCCAACAAGCCGGCCCCACACCATGGGGGGTCCTACTACAGGACCCGACTGAATGTGGCCCCACCTGTCATCACACAACGGGGTGGGTCCTTCTTGTCAGCACGTAATAGTGAGGGTCCACTACGGGACCCACCTGAATGCGGCCCCACTTGTCAGCTCGTAACGGCGAGGGTCCACTAACGGGACCCGATGGAGAGCGAGTTTCAGACCGATGTGAGAGTTCCATAATAGGAGCTGGACAAAAGTGAGGAAATACTAAGTGGTTGGGGAAAGGTGAGTACAGCTAACGAACCAGGATCACGAAAATAGAAATATCTATTATTTATATCACTAGCATGATAGTTGTCATTGGATGATTGCAAAAATAGTATATTGTTATGACCACTTTACATGTTTCCTAGTTATCTAGTTATGCTAAATTAGCTTTTGTTGGTGTACTATGTTATATGTGTATGGCCAACTATATTATAAACATATGTTGGGTTTGTAGTAAGTTGGATATAGCAAGCCTATCCATATATCTTATCACAACATTTTGTTGAGATAATCTATCCTCGCATCCTATAATCCTAGCTATCCATTTGATTGATTCATATTCGAGTTAATACAACTCACTTCCTCGGTCCAACCTATGTTTTCCTATCATGTTCTACACCTACTCGTCCATCCATTCTGATTTGTATTTCATTTGGTATTTGTTGCCTTGGTATTTATTTGGTTGCCATTGCTATCATTATAGGAGTAGGGAGTGACGAGTTTGTACATGGACAAAATCAACTTATTGAAGAAGAAGGATTCATCAACGAAGGCATGCCCCTTAGCATGTCTTATCCCAGTTTTATAAATTGCATTCTATTTTATTGTTTTACTAATATCTCCTATTTTGGTTATACCTTTATACACCTGTCGCCATACAATACGCTGAGTAGATACTATATAGTAGTCCTATTAGAGTATAATTGCTTAGCCATGCTCAATAATAAGTAGGATCCTTGATCTCCCCTCTTCGAAGGAATTGGATGACCCTCGGGTCACATACAACCCTTTTGAAACTTGATGAGCTCGCTAAGATAGCCGTTGTTGCTTCCTATATTATATTCTACTCTATGTGAAACTTACCATCTAAACACTGCCGCGGGCGACAGCTGGATCAAAGGAAGGAGCGATTGGCTGCTCTTCAATAGTTGGAGGGGGCAATTCGTCGTCTATGCCGCATGAGGTCCTAATAAGTCTTGGGTTTTAAGATTGTGACCAACCGTACAACCACATGCTATAATGGGCACTGGCATGGTCAAGTAAGTTAGTCTGCCTTAAGTGTTGATGTCGCCATACCGCTGATGAGGCATCTGCCTGCCAGGGAGCCTTCGGCACAGATGGGGGGCCAGTTTGGTGACGTACTCTCAGTTCCGTGCGCCATACCCGGTGGGCATGTCACATATTTGGGGGACCTAGCTAAAAGACCTTGTCACAATCCATCTGCCGGTACACCAATTGGTGTGTATTAAACTAGCGACAGCTGGTGGGTGTCAAGACAGGATTGTGTCATGTGCGAAAAGTGTACAACCTCTGCAGAGTTTAAACTATTCGAATAGCCGTGTCCACGGTCATGGATGACACATGAATCTTTCTTGACATATGGGAACATGTCTTGCTACTTCCCTCTTTGCCTCTATCCTTATCCCAGAATCTGTGAACTATGTGAGTTGTCGTGGACAATCACACTATTGAGAAATACCACAATGATGATAAAAATGTTTTTGTCTAAACCCGCTTTCATCAACACTATTACCATATTTCAAATAAAATTTGCTTTATGCAAAAGAACCATATAACCTTCCTTGAAGCCACATGTAGATATTATAGGTTTTTCATAAGGGGTATGTTGACTATGTCATGTACTCATGGCAATACTTTTGTTGATACTTCAGAGTACTATGGAGAAGGAGATGACTATGACTACTGTGATGACACTGATGAGTGAGGCCTCGTGGACTACATCGACTGCATGTGGCTGAGATGGAGTCGCTACACATTTTATATTTCCACTGTGTTTTATGGATGTAATAAATGTCACTAGATATTTCACTATGTTGTTATCCAGACTTTCTAATAAATTAATTTTGAACGTTATGCAATGATATCATTTCGCTGTGTTGTCAACCATTGATCTTGGGATTGACAAAGGTACACAGGAGGGTCTGAAATTTAAGTTCCGGTCCTCACAATAATGGTGGCTATATGATGGATAGTGGACCATACACACAAGCATGGCCCCCATATATTCTTGCATACTCATATATTTAGTCCATCTGGTAATAAATCTCCCTTTTTCTTTGCTTGGTATTTATTCAAATTTGTAGCATGTTTAAATAAATGCCCATGTGTATTCCTATTGGTTTCACAAGGATGAGTGTGGAATTTAATACTCATGCATGGGCCATGCAAATCATGCCTTCTACCTTCTTCTTGTTTTGTTTTTGAATTTGTGAGAATATTGTCTGGTTTAGATTCAAACAAGATGCTTCCAAATTCTAGTAAAACCCCCCATAGCTCATTTCCACTTCCCATCTTGCTTCCTTCTTGTTTCTTTTGACCATGTTGTTTTTAGGAAGTTTTTGAAAATAGCTTATTTCACACAATAAAAAAACAAATAAAAAACAAAGAAAATTATCTAGCTAAACCTATTCTACCTAAACATAAACCGATCTACCCCTTTCCTTCTTATCTTGTGCCTAACCCCCTCCCCTAGCTATGGACATGCATGTGGACATGTATGAAACCCATCCACCACCCCTCCCCCTTGTCTTGCCTTGCAAGAAGACCAAGGTCAGCCGACCACGCCACCTCCCCTCCCCTGGTCCCCCTCTCCTCCCTCTTTGGGAAAGAATTCAAGATAGAGGGAGAGAAGACTAACCTACCCGAGAGCACCACCCTCCTCTACTTTTGCAAAGTGGAAAAGCCCCATGTGCCTCCCTTACTCCTTCTTATCCATCCACCCCCTCTTTACCCAGATCTCGATCCAGTCCACCATAACCCCTCTCTTCTTCCTCGAGGTTAGCCATGGCCACCTATGCCTCGCAAAACTCTAGCCCGCCCACCTTGCAGAACCGATGTTTTCCAAGCGTGTTAAGGTGGATCAGGA
Organism: Avena insularis; assembly: GCA_023614405.1. Lineage (NCBI taxonomy): Eukaryota > Viridiplantae > Streptophyta > Magnoliopsida > Poales > Poaceae > Avena > Avena insularis. The sequence continues at coordinate 225,204,511 of CM042689.1, read as the reverse complement.
GCCCCAGCTACTTCATTTTCTTCGACCTAGAACCACAGGACCGCCTAGAGCTCGTCGTAGCCTCCGCCGAAGGAGGAAAACGGCAAGGACACGAAACATCTGGCCGTCAACCTCGTCCTAGATCAACACAACCCTAGGCTTCCCCAAACTTACCGACATGTTTCTGGTAAGCTCCTCAACCTCCTAGCTAACTTCTTCCTTCCCCTAGCTCGATGTAGCACTACTACTACCCATCGAGTGCCTTGCGTGCGCACCGCCTCTCGTTGCTGCCACCCTTAAGAGCATCTTGCCGCCGTCCACCCCGTGAGCTACCATCATCACGTGGAGAAGGGCCTCGACCCTACCATGTCGGTATACAACCTCTAGAGCCCATGCGTCGCCCCCACCGTTCGCGCGATCACCGGTCGCGGTGATAGCCACTCGCCGGAGCTCGCAGCATCTGTAGTACGAGCCTGCAACTCGACCTTCTTCCACTATTCCTCTTAGTTTTCTGAGCTCTGCATTCTACCTCCATTGTTCCCTTCTGAACGAAAGTGATAGCCTGTAGTTCGAGCAACATTTTTCGTTTTTTATGGTTTCATCTCAGGAGCCGCCATTTTTTCACCATTGTCGATGCAAGTCCGACTGATCTCACTATGGCGGCTCTCACGAGTTCAGTTAATAGGCCCCGCTAGAAGGTTTTTCAGTTAATCCCCTTCCCTTTCTGAACTTGAACCCACAGTCCTCCACGAGGCCCACCTGTTAGTTTCTCGGTAGAGCCTAGCCTAGACTTTTAACAAAAAGGGATCCAACTTCTCTGTAAACCAACTCGGGGCCCCTGGAGAGGCCACGTGTCATCTCCTCATTGGCTCATGCATGCCTGTACCCACTGCTTCCCTGGCCCCATAATTCCACCTTGACTTTGACCTGAGTCAACTCTAACTAGTCAAACCTTGGACTTTGACCTAGTTTTGATATAATTTGACTTTAATATTGTTTTAAATTTATAATTCCAAATAATTTGAATAATATATGTTTTTGGGTTGGAAAAATGTGAGGAATATGAATATTCTATTTAAAATATCATTTGGGAAATTTAAAATTTTGAATTATTAAGTGCCATTTCTTAATAATTGCATAACTTTAATTCTGTAACTCCGAATTCGACAAATGATATATCTAAAATGATCAGCGCGACGAGCCCGTTCTAACTAGGAACTCCATGATATGAATTAAAGCATGCATCATATAAATATTAATGTGACATCAAGGTTTATGGAAGCAAAAGATGACTAAAAACTTAATCAAATGCTTTATTATTGTACCTCACCAATGCCATGACATGTTATACCATGTAATTTTGCATCATTCCATCATGGCATACCTTGTTTTCTTGTTGTGTATTATTTAGATGTTTATGCAATGTATTTATTTTGGCCCCTTATGTGTTTGGTTTTTATCCAGATAGACGCCGAGCAAGGAGAATATCAGGAGCCTTAGGAGTATTACCCGGATCCTTCCTATTCTGCAGCTGATCTTCTAGACAAACAATTCCCCATGCTTGCACTACATATAGTACCTATTGCATCTATCTTATTCTTAAATAAAGAGTCACGATCCGAATTAAACTGAATCCCAAGTATTGCACAACCTTTACTTTTAAACCCCACCGAAGCTTGTTCCTTCAATCCTATGAGCCATTACTACAAGAGTTAGTTGAGCCATGCGAGTGTAGAATTTCATGTGTAAGGTTTGTAACTGTATTTGAATAATCAGGTGCCTAAACAACTAAATTGAGTAGTAATGGGATAACTAAAGAAAGAGGCACTGGTGGGCAATATTTGAGATCTGTTTTATCCGCTCACTTGTGTCCCATAGTACTTGGGTACTTGTTTCCTATTCCTCGACTATCCCACTATTCGTATGTGGGACCATAAATCCTCTTAGTCTTAGATTGAGTTGCATTTAATTTTTTGGGGCCACAAACTAGTTTGGGGGGTTATTACTATCTTGTACTTATGCCATGCTTTACTTCTTTATTTACTACTGTTGCTCGAGGAGCGTTTACTACTGTACTATTTAGGAACCCCATGCCACATTTTCGCTGTATTGATAAGACCAGTCACACTTTTGGGTTCCCAGTCGTTTACAGTCGTGGCCACACACCATGGTTCCGTCGCAGAGCCGGCCAACTTTGTAGCGGGTAGCTTAGTAGGGTGGTCCCCTGAAATCATTTGTGAATCTTCCGAATGCTTTGTCATGATGCATCGTTGGGTTTTTATTTGGTTTTTCCGAGGTTGATCGTGCCTGTTTTGCTATTTGTGCACCCTTATATGGTAAATCTTTATGTAAATCGTGTCCATGGTTATGGACGAATTGGATCATAGTTTGTCGATCATAGACAAGCATAACTAAAGTACCGCTTTTAATATGACTAAGACTTGACTAGTAATAGTGCAATATTTATGGAATGATTAATAAAATTGCCTACGAATGGGATGTTCTTCCGCCTTATCGTTCGGGAAACGAGAAGGAGGGCGAGTGATGTTTATTTATGTTGATATATATCTGTTGGGTAATTAATTGTTGTCTATTTAACAAACGTCCATCTATCTTTGGTTAGGAGGATGTTGTGGTGTGTCTCTATAGAACTGCTACGCTTTATTTTTGTTGCAATTGTGTGACCCTCAGGTTGTTCCCTTTAGATGCATAAAGACTTGATGAGTCCCTTAGGGTCTCACACGATAAATATTTGGTTCAGATGGACAGGTATATCCGCAAGAAGGTTACTGGGTCGAGGAGACTGATGATGGTGGAAACGACCATCAGATGTAGAGATTCCAAAGATGGAGATCCTTGAGATCATGTGGGCGAGATGTTCTTATTTCAAGGCGTCTTACGCCAATTTGTTTCTTATCCATACTCAGATCTTGTCTTCATCTTCCGCTTGATACTCTAATGTGTGTTATATGAGGATGTATCCTAAACTATTATCTATCTAGTATTTTGGATCTTGCCGTATGGTGTTGAATATTTCTATTTGTTTTAGATGGTTTGACTCTGATATACTCTTGTATGTCGATGGCATACATACTCATTTTTGTATGCTTGACTTGCAGTCTATCCGGCTACATCTCTCGCACTTGAAGTTATAACCATGAAAAGTGGATAGGGTGGTTGGCCGGTACCGTGCCATGTTCCGCTCAGACGGGACCTACACGTGGGTGGCCTTTGGGCCTCCTCGGTAGGACACCTTATACACTTTTGGGTTATACCGACTTGTGATTTAGAGCGTAGAGTCTAGGGGATTACACCTCAGCCATAGGTTCTATCATGTATGCTATGCTATGTACTCAACCTGATGTGGCCCTGGCTCTTAGTTGGACAGGCCATTTCCAAAGTGATCCAGGAGTGGAACATTGGACAACTGTGAAAAATATCCTGAAGTATCTTAAAAGAACTAAGGATATGTTCCTAGTCTTTAGAGGTGGTGATGAAGCTCTAAACGTAAATAGTTACATGGATGCGAGCTTGAACACAGACTCCGATGAATCGAAGTCTCAAATAGGATATGTGTTTCTAGTGAATGGTGGTGCAGTAACCTAGAGAAGCGTGAAGAAGCCAGTGGTGGCACAATCTTCAATGGAGTTGGAATACATCACAGCTAATGCAGCAGCGAATGAAGCTGTTTGGCTAAGGAATTTCATCATCAAACTGGGAGTTGTTCCAAGTGTGTATGACCGTGTGAAAATCTTTTGTGACAACACGGGTTCCATCGCAAACGCGTCGGCACAAAGAACTCATTCCATGGTCAAGCACATCCAGTTGAGATTCCATGCCATCAGACAAAATGTTGATAATGGCGAAGTCAAGATTTGCAAAGTGCATTTGGATCTGAATGCTACAGATCCATTTACCAAAGGACTTCCACAAGCCAAGCATGAAAAACACTGGGATACTATTGGTTTTAAGTCATTTCCTGTTGTAAACTAGATTACTTTGTCCTCGATTGCAAGTGGGAGACTGAAGGAGATATTCCCTAGAGGCAAATAATAAAGTGTTTTATTTGATGTATCTCTTATGTTCATAATATGTTTCTTACCGTGCTATAACTGTGTTAATGTGAAATGTTAATACACGTGTGGTATGTAAACAAACCATGTCTCTAGTTACCTCTAGCGAACTAGCTCATTAGTTAGCTGATGATCTATGGTTTCGAGATCATGGGTGATAGTGCCAATTGACAATGAGGTCATATCATTAGTTGAATGATATGATTGACATACACCCAAAGTAAATCACAATGAGATATATTTACTTCATGCTCATCATTGATGATAACATAGAAACCTCGTTACCTAATCCTTTGACTGTGAGATAATGCATAATCATCATTACTAGAAGGAGAATTTCATGGTATCAAGTATCAACATGTGAAAGGGTGATCATAAAGGTATTGTCGGGTTTCCCAAAGGAACAGGTTGAGGAGTATTTATCGAGACCAGGATTTCCAAATCCAAGTAACGAAAATATACACGTGGCCAACTCGGTGACGTTGCATTAATGAAGCTTGCAAGCTTATGACTAGGTCATGGAATGCAACAGCAAGGGAACGAGTAAACAAGCTCGTCGGAAATGAGATCGAACAAAGGTATGGAGATACCAAAGATCAAATATCAAATGACCTAGGTATCGGTGGCCCTGTCTCTTAGTTGGACAGGCCATTTCCAAAGTGATCTAGGAGTGGAACATTGGACGACTGTGAAAAATATCCTGAAGTATCTTAAAAGAACTAAGGATATGTTCCTAGTCTTTAAAGGTGGTGATGAAGCTCTAAACGTAACTAGTTACATGGATGTGACCTTGAACATAGACTCCGATGACTCGAAGTCTCAAACAGGATATGTGTTTCCGGTGAATGGTGGCGCAGTAACCTAGAGAAGTGTGAAGCGGCCAGTGGTGGCACAATCTTCAATGGAGTTGGAATACATCGCAGCTAATGCAGTAGCGAATGAAGCTGTCTGGCTAAGGAAGTTCATCATCGAACTAGGAGTTGTTCCAAGTGCGTATGACCGTGTGACAATCTTTTGTGACAACACGGGTTCCATCACGAACGCATCGACACCAAGAACTCATTCCATGGTCAAGCACATCCAGCTGAGATTCCACGCCATCAGACAAAATGTTGAGACTGGCGAAGTCAAGATTTGCAAAGTGCATACGGATCTGAATGCTACAGATCCATTTACCAAAGGACTTCCACAAGCCAAGCATGAACAACACTGGGATACTATTGGTTTGAAGTCATTTCATGTAGTAAACTAGATTAATTTGTACTCTAGTGCAAGTGGGAGACTGAAGGAGATATGCCCTAGAGGAAAATAATAAAGTGTTTTATTTGATGTATCTCTCATGTTCGTAATATGTTTCTTACCATTCTATAACTGTGTTAATATGAAATGTTAATACACGTGTGGTATGTAAACAAACCATGACTTTAGTTACCTCTAGCGAACTAGCTCATTGGTCAGCTGATGATCTATGGTTTCTTGATCATGGGTGATAGTGCCAATGGACAATGAGGTCATATCATTAGTTAAATGATATGATAGACATACACCCGAAGTAAATCACAATGAGATCTAGTTACTTCACGCTCATCATTGATGATAACATAGAAACCTCGTTACCTAATCCTTTGACTGTGAGATAATGCATAATCATCATTACTAGAAGGAGACTTTCATGGTATCAAGTATGAAGATGTGAAAGGGTGATCATAAAGGTACCGTCGGGTTTCCCAAAGGAACGGGTTGAGGAGTATTTATCGAGACCAGGATTTGCAAATCCAAGTAACGGAAAGATACACGTGGCCAACTCGGTGATGTTGCATTAACGAAGATTGCAAGCATATGACTAGGTCATGGAATGCAACAACACATGAACGAGTAAACAAGCTCATCAGAAATGAGATCGAACAAAGGTATGGAGATAACTAAGATCAAATCTCGGATGACCTAGGTATCGGTGGCCCAGGCTCTTAGTTGAACAGGCCATTTCCAAAGTGATCCAGGAGTGGAACATTGGATAACTATGAAAAATATCCTAAAGTATCTTAAAATAACTAAGGATATGTTCCTAGTCTTTAGAGGCGATGATGAAGCTCTAAACGTAACTAGTTACATGGATGCGATCTTGAACACAGACTCCGATGACTTGAAGTCTCAAATAGGATATGTGTTTCTGGTGAATGGTGGCGCAGTAACCTAGAGAAGCGTGAAGCAGCCAGTGGTGGCACAATCTTCAATGGAGTCGGAATACATCGCAGCTAATGCAGCAGCGAATGAAGCTGTCTAGCTAAGGAATTTCATCATTGAACTAGGAGTTGTTCCAAGTGCGTATGACCGTGTGACAATCTTTTGTGACAACACGGGTGCCATCGCAAACTCGTCGGCACCAAGAACTCATTCCATGGTCAAGCACATCCAGCTGAGATTCCACGCCATTAGACAAAATGTTGAGAATGGCGAATTCAAGATTTGCAAAGTGGATACGGATCTGAATGCTATAGATCCATTTACCAAAGGACTTCCACAAGCCAAGCATGAACAACACTGGGATACTATTGGTTTTAAGTCATTTCCTATTGTAAACTAGATTAAATTTTACTCTAGTGCAAGTGGGAGAGTGAAGGAGATGTCGTGGTATTGCCGACGAGTACGCCATGGAGGGGTCCTCACAATGCATGTTTAGAGACGTGGGGTAAGGCGGACGGTTGACGGGTACGAGGTAACATAGCTTACCCAGGTTCAGATCCCACAACAGCGGCGAAATCCTACTCCTGCTATGAATCACTATAAGGGTAATAGCCAAGTTACAGAGATTGGTTCGCTGCGCGAGGTGACTAGAGAGTCTAAGTTATCGTATGAGATTGTTCCCTAAAGGCTCCCATAGGCCCGACTTATATAGTCGCCAGGTCCTAGGGTTACAGGGAAAAGTCCTAGCCGGACAGGTTACAGAGTCCTACACTGTCTATTACTAGTCTTGTGTATCTTGTACTCCAAGGCTCCGGGTACGTTAGTGACTCCACCGTAGCCTTCCTTTATCTAGAATGGGCCTCCCTTCTGGATCCATCTAACTGGGCCGCCCAGCAGGCCATAGGCCATGCTACCGACTATGGGTCACCCGGGTTATCCGGATAAGTGACATGCTATGAGGATACCCATATAGCTCTCTTATGTTCATAATATGTTTCTTACCGTGCTATAACTGTGTTAATATGAAATGTTAATACACGTGTGGTATGTAAACAAACCGTGTCTCTAGTTACCTCTAGCGAACTAGCCCATTGGTCAACTGATGATCTATGGTCTCGAGATCATGGGTGATAGTGCCATTTGACATTGAGGTCATATCATTAGTTGAATGATATGATAGACATACACCCAAAGTAAATCACAATGATATCTAGTTACTTCACGCTCATCATTGATGATAACATAGAAACCTCGTTACCTAATCCTTTGACTATGAGATAATGCATAATCATCATTACTAGATGGATACTTTCATGGTATCAAGTATCAAGATGTGAAAGGGTGATCATAAAGGTACCGTCGGGTTTCCCAAAGGAACAAATTGAGGAGTATTTATTGAGACCAGGATTTGCAAATCCAAGTAACGGAAAGATACACGTGGGTAACTCGGTGACATTGCATTAATGAAGCTTGCAAGCATGTGACTAGGTCATGGAATGCAACACCACAGGAACGAGTAAACAAGCTCATCAGAAATGAGATCAAACAAAGGTATGGAGATACCAAAGATCAAATCTCAGATGACCTTGGTATTGAATGGAAAAGGGAATGGGACACGAAGTTGAAGGTTCAAGTGATGAGATCTGTGAATGCACGGGTGGTCATTATGGGCATCCAGGTTCCGCTGATGATTTTTGATGTGAGAGGGTTCTCGGTCATGTCCAGAGTATCTCTAAACCTAAGGGTGGCACACTTAAGGGTGATATGCTTAGGGATCGAACCGACACCACGGGAGAAATGAGAGAGAAATCGGAAAGGTTCTAGGAAACACCTGATGTTGATCGGAGGGGTCCGGAAGGTGTTCCGGAGTGGAAGATATAATATTATATGTGTTTTATATATTAATCGTTGAATTAATACTAAAAACATAAATATTTATTTATTATTGAGCAGCCTATACCTATTGGGACATTCCCCGAAGGGAAAGGCCCATAGGGCAAGGCGCCTAGGAGAGGAGGGCCCAGGCGGCTAGCACTTAGGGTTTCCCCCCATGTGGGGGCCACCTAGGGACAGTGTATACCCTAAGGAAGTGGCGATGGCAGCCCCTAGAGGCGGCGATGGTGGGATCGCCCACCCCATGCACTAGGGTTTTCCCCTCCCCCTCCTATAAATAGAGGGTCCCCCTTCCTGTAGACACAACAAGCTCTCCTCCCTCTCTCTATTCCCTAGAGCCCTTTCTCCACCAAGATTGGATCAAGCTCTCGTGGGATTAGTTCTCTACCTCTGCACTACTGTCATACATAGAATGATCCCTTCCGCTGCTTGGCTGGATCGAAGCCCAGGAGACGTCACCTACACCTAACGTGTGTAGATCTTCGAGGTGCCACACTTGGGGCGCTACTTGTTGATACGTCCAAAACGTATCTACTTTCCCGAACACTTTTGTTATTGTTTATCCTTAAAACTTGCATGATTTGGATGCAACTAACACGGACTTACATTGTTTTCAGCAGAATTTCTTTGGTGTCTAGTTTTTCTGCAGAAAATCAACTTTCAGGAAAATCCCGGAAAATGTGCCAAAAATCCTATTTTACCAGAAGACTCACGGAGCCAGAAGACGAGATGAACGAGGGCCACGAGGGGCCCACACCCCCTGGCAGCGTGGGCTGGACCTGGCCGCGCCTGGAGGGGGTGTGGCCACCTCGGGCACCCCCTCGGCCTCCCTCTTGGCCTAATTAAAGCCTTCTAACCTAAAAACTCGGGGGGGTTCAAAGTTTTTTCAGAAAGAGTTCTGTTGCGCCGCCATCACCAGAAAGCGCGATTCGGAATCAGAAACTCCGTTCTGGCACCCTGCCGGGATGGGGAATTGGAGGAGATCATCACCATCATCATCACCAACACCTCTCCATCAACCATCCATGTTTCCCCCATCCATGAGTGAGTAATCCCCCACTGTAGGCTATGGGGATGGTAGGGATTGGATGAGTTCTATCATGTAATCGAATAAGATTGTTAGGGCATGGTGCCTAGTATCTTTATTTGTGCTATTTGACTTTGTTGCCAACTTGTTGTGCTTAATGCTTGTCACTAGGGCCTGAGTGCCATGATCTCAAATCTGAACATGTTATTGATTCATGATGATAGTATTGTTTGTGATCTTATCTGCAAGTTTTGTACACATATCATTGTACGAAACCAAAGGCACCGAAGTGACAGAAATTTGGATAGCCGGAGGGGATGGCTATGATATGAGGATCACATGTGTTCACGGAGTTTTAATGCTTTTCTCTGGTACTCTATTAAAAGGAGTACCTTAATTGCCAGTAAATTCCCTTGAGGCCCTGCTGCAACGGGCTGGCAGGACAAAACATGTTGTGCAAGTTATCATTGCGAGCACATATGACGATATATGGAACGCATGCCTATGATTGATTAGTACTTGGATGCTTTATCTTATTTATCTGTGAATGCCCTAGATCTTGAAGTTACATGAATAGTCTCATCCATGCAATGCCCGTCCATCCATCCATATGCCTACCGCACTCTTATCCTACTGTTTGCTACTATTGTTACTACTGCCTTTATTTTACTACTGCTGTTACTTTGCCATTGCTACTACAAAACTGTTACTACTGATAATATGCTGTGAGCAAGACTATTTCTAGGTGGAGCTAAATTGACAACTCAGTTGTTAAGGCTTATAAGTATTCTTTGGATCCCCTTGTGTCGAATCAATTAATCCAGTAATACTACCATCGAAGATTGTTGCGATCACCTATACTTGTGGGTCACAAGACTATTTTCTGGCGCCGTTGCCGGGGAGCATAGCTTGATTTGTAAGTTCACTTGGATCTATTGTTGTTCACTGCTATTCCTTTCATCATGGGGAAGTCTCGTGATGGAAAGTTTCCTATTTTACCATCCACTACAAGAAGAGGTACAGTCCTAAACACCTCTGTTGCTCTTGATTCACCGTATGTTATAAGTAAGCTTGTTACACCACCACATACACATGATACACACACTGCTACTACTGTTGAATCTGAAATTGCTTCTGATACTCACGATGTTACTTCTACTGTGCTTGATGAGAGTGGTTCACTAGGTCCTTTCCTAGATGCTACAATTGCTAGAACTATATTGGGAAACACTGAAACTCCTAGTGAAGACACTATTACACCTGTTATCTCACCTGAGTTATAGAGAGATATGATATTAATGATGGTTACATTGAAATGACTGATGAATTTATTGAAGAGTATCGAAACACACGTGGTGCTAGTGCTATTAGGAGTCTCCTTGGGAGACGTGCCATTATACCTAAATTGTCTCCAGATGCTAAGTTTTCTACTTCTCCCATAGACATTAAAGATAAGGATTATGATTTCTCTCTTGATTTATCTTATATAAACATTGTTGAGAAAGAACCTTTTTGTGGGACTGAGAATGAAAAAGTTGTGGCACATATGAATGAGCTTTCCACTATGAGTGCCTTATTTTCTGATGATGTTAATATGCGTACCTACTTTGTTGCTAAAATCTTCCCTTTTTCACTAAAAGGAGAAGCTAAAGCTTGGTTTAATAGTTTACCTCATGGATTCATTGATAGCCCGGATTGCTTGATTGCTACTTTCTTTCAGAAATATTTCCCTCCTAGTGCTAGACATGCTGCTTTGCAGCAACTTTTTGATTTTAAACAGGGAGAAGAGGAGAGATTGCCTGAGTCATGGACAAGGTTTTGTTCCTTGATTCATGCACATCCTGGATGTCCATTACCTAAAAATGAGCTTCTTGATATATATTATAATGGACTAACTGATGAATCTAGGACATACCTAGAAATGAAGAGAACTCTTGCAGAAGTTGAAGAATTAATGGCAAAAATAAGCAAGAATTATGATGATTGGACTTCAACTGAGCCAATTATACCTGAGCCAACTACACCTGGACCAATTGTGCCTGAACCAACTCCAACACCAGTACCAAAGAAGATGGGAGTGATTGCATTAAATGATGAAGTGATGAAAGAAGCTAAGAAATGTCTTAAGGAGAAGGGTATTAGATCACAAGATGTGAAGAATTTACCTCCTATAGAAGAATTATGTAAGAAAATTTCCCACTCATCCACTATTGAGGTACACTCTCTCCAACATTTTGATGAAGGTGATATTCCTTATGGTAAACTTCCTGATCAATGCTTAGAGGAACTTGACATTTTTATTGTTAAACAAGGTAATTTTAATAAACAAGTTCAGAATCATTTATTGGAAAACTCTAGATCTATTAATGAGTTGAAAGATATTGTGGAAAGAACTTCTAATGATGTTAAAATGCTTGTTAAACACTTACAAATGGTTCAAACTCAAATTGTTCAACTTGCTAAGGTACAAAAAGATATGCTAGTTTATGCTGCTGGAGATAAACATGCTTATGGAATTAGAACTAGGAGTGGTGGTGACACTCATGATCCCTTATATCCTGAAGGACATCCTAAAAGAATTGAGCAGGATTATCAACAAGCTGAAAATAGTGGTAGTCCTTATAAGAGGAAGAAAAAGAAACATAACATAGTTGAGGAACCTCCTGAACCTATTGTAGATCCTAATAGTATATCTGCCTCTGATGCTGAAACTGAAAGTGGTATTGATAAAAATGATGCTCCTGATAAGGAAGAAATTGAAGAAGAACCTAAGAATCACACTAAGAATACTAAGTACACTAAGGAACATTTTATTGCTAATAAACATGGTAGTGAAAGAGAACCTTGGGTGTAGAAACCTATGCATTTTCCCAATAAGAAACACAAGTCAAAGGAGGAAGAACACTATAACAAGTTTGGTGAGTGGATGAAACCTTTATTTTTGCAAATTCCTTTGACAGATGCTATTAAGTTGCCTCCATATTCAAAGTATATGAACGATATTGTCTCTAATAAAAGGAAGATTCCTAATGAGGAAATTTCTACTTTGCTTGCTAATTATTCCTTCAATGGTAAGGTTCCACTGAAACTTGGTGATCCAGGTATTCCAACTATTCCTTGCTCTATTAAAAATAATTATGTTAGAACTGCTTTGTGTGATTTGGGAGTTGGAGTTAGTGTTATGCCTTTCTCTCTCTACAAGAGATTTCAGCTAGAAAAATTGATACCAACTAATATATCTTTGCAAATGGTTGATAAGTCTACTACTATTCCTGTTGGTATATTTGAGGATGTTCCTGTTCAAGTGGCTCATAATTGCTTGGTTTTAACTAATTTTGTTATGCTTGAGATTCCTGAAGATGATAATATGTCTATTATTCTTGGGAGACCTTTTCTTAATACTACAGGTGCTGTCATCAATTGTAATCAAGGAAAAATAACTTTTAATATAAATGACAAAGAGCATACTTTCTATTCCCCAAGAAGATTGATAAGAGTTATGGCCTGAATTCCATTGAAAATATTGAGAGCATCAAAGTTGGAGAAATATATTGTCCCATTCCACAAGAAAGTTTTGAAACTATTATGATTGGGACTATTGCTATCAAGATTGAGGTAACATAATCACTTTGTGGAATGCAAAGTTTTGCTTCATAGAAGATTGTTTTGGTAACAAGACTTGATCAACCTTGTTAACAAAAGGATTTTAATGAACAAAACAATGCTTTCACAGTGGTTATACTTGCTCACTTTTATTTGTCTCCTTTATTTGCTCTTCCTCTTGTTAACTTTAGCTTTGCTAGTTGTTTGCTTTTTAGAGTGTCCTAGAACTTCTGTAGTTTTGGTTTTGGTTTGCTTTTTGTGTCTTTCAAAAAAAATCTGCGAGAAAATCAATTTTCATAACCTGAAAATTGGCCAAAAATAAAGTTTCCCGAAAAATTCCAGAAAATTCATATTAATTTTTCATCGAAAAAAGGGGCAGAGGGGCACGTGGATTGTCCCAGGGGGACCCACCAGGATAGCACACCCCCTAGTGGCGCGGCCAGCCCCAGGGCACGCCTGGGCTGGGTGGTACCCACCTGTGGCCTTCCAAGTTGTCTCCTCCCAGCCACTTCTTTCTCTCTCCCGAAAAACACCGGAAAACTTTCTCAAGCTCGAGTTCCTACTGTCTTTCTCCTGATTTTCGATCTTCTTTCTCAGCCCATCTTTGCAGTTGATTTTTGGAGGGATTGCTCTCCGGTATGTGCCTCCTCCGCTTGTCCAATTAGATTTTTGATTGGTAGATTGTATCTTGAGTATTTTGCTACTGTAGATGACAGGTTGTGTGAGCTTGCATGCTTGTTCTATGCTTTGAGATTTCATTTTGATGCATGTTTAGCCCTCTAGCAAGTTCCTATAGTAGTTCATCATCATTTATCAACTTGGAAATCACTTGGTTTGATGTTTGTCTAAAAATTTCAGAAAAAGGGTCATGGACAACAACACCTTTGGAGAAGTGTTTGAGAGGGATGAACCTAGGAGGATAAGGCCCTCAAGATCATCCTCCCGAGCTAGGCCATCATACAATGAGGATCTTATTACGCCGCGCTTTGGCAACGAGGGAGATGAGGGGGATGCGCACCCTTCAGTAACAACCCTTTCAGGACAGATGTGTCATTCAAAAATCGATGATAGGCCTATCACCAAGACATTGAAGAAATATTGTGAAATTTTAGGTATTGGCATGGCTGGGACGGTGAAGAAGATTCAAGCTCATCCCGCTGATTTGTTGGACCTCTACCGCTGGGTAACTAATGATGATGACCACATAGCCCAGCGCGGGAAGATAAGAAATATTCAACTCCCAGCTATCAGATATTTTGCTTATTATCTTGCCACTAGTATTCTTGGTAGGGAGAACACTAGCAATATTCCCAACTATCATTTGGCCTTTCTAGCTGCTGCACTCAACAATGAAACCAGGTACAATCTTGGTTCTCTCATCGCTCATCGCCTAGCTCCTAGAGGACCCATTTATGGGGGTATTATTGTTGCACGTGTAGTTGCTGCCTTAGAACTTTTTGTTAATCCAAATGATACAATATTGGCTCCACAAAGGCTTGATTTAGCTACCATGAAAGCGCATCGCTTTGTTACTGCTAGCTATACCCTTGAGAGTTTGGTCTACAGGATGATGTTTACTGATGGGGAAGAGAGGGAAATTCCTTTGCCACAAACTACTTTGTTTAGTATTTGCAGGGGCCTTGGTCACGCTCCAAGGAGGAGATGGACGAGAAGTTGCGCATTCGTGGTTTCCACGGACACTATCAGGGGGACGCGCCCTCTTACGAACACTTTGTGCACTACACAGGGTGTCCTCGATAACGTACCAGGACGAAGGGTCCTCTTCATCACATTACGAAGGCGCACCTTCTTAGCCAGGCTGGGATTGAGCCCCACTTAGGCCAAAAGCCTAAGCTTTGGGGGAGGTATACCGACATCACACTCATCTACACATCATGTCTTGTCGGTACTTTGTATATCCATGTTTTGCCTTCTTTTTAGTTTTTGTTTCTGCTTTCCCAAAACACAAAAAGACCAAAAATATTTTTGTTGTTTCTCTTGGTTTGTTTCTTTGCTTTTTAGCTTTGGTTTGCCTTAAGAAAAATCCAAAAAGATTTTGCTTTATTTGTTTTTGCTTTGTGTGCTTGCTTTAAAAATCAAAAACCCAAAAATATTTGATGTTCTTCTTTGGTCTTGTGAAGTTCATTGCAGGGTTCAACAGTCCTCAGTGGATTTTTGGTTTCATGTGATTATTCAAGCCACACAAGTGAAGGGCAATAATGAAGATTAATGACAACTTGAGGTGTGGTAAGAGGCTGGAAATGAACTCTATTTGTTTTCATTTTTGTACCTATACTCATTATTGTGGGCATGCTTAGTCTTTTCATGTAAGGTGTATGTTATTTATGGATGCTTAGTAGTTATTGCTCTCTTATGATTAGCTCCATCTTGCTAATAGTTTGTAGCATGTCATATGAATGTTTTCTTGCTTTGTTCTATTCATAACTTGGTATGATATTGGGGTATCCTCCTCTTAATGTTTCATTTGAATCGACTTGGCACATGCTCACGCATGCATATGACTGAACCAAAGTCAGTTAAGCCTCGATGATTTATTTTGCCTCAGAGTTCTTGTATCACTTTTATGCCATAATTAATTTTGTTTTGTTGCAAGCATGATTATGACAGTTATTGCTCTCTCGTTGGTCGCTCCCTTTCTATTGCTAGCCTTCACTTGAACTGAGTATGATCTCTACTCATGTTTCCAACTCCCCAAAACCAATATTGTCAAAAGTGTCCACCATGCCTACCTACTAGCATCATTTGCTTTTCCGTGCATATTTATTATGCGTTGTTTTCTTCCAAATAAAATGTTTGCTTGTTATGAGAAAGTTAGTTAGTAAAGCTCTCACGAACTTGATGGCACACTTTATTTCTTGCACTTAATAAACCTGAACCATTGTGACTGTCCATGAAAGTTATATGCTTGCAAATTATAGGCTGGGAGTTAGCAGAACCGCGCTGTCATGGGGAACGCTTTCAACACCTATAAATATCTACCCCATTGGTACCATATCATTTGTTTGCGGATGTCGGCGGTGTGAAATAAAAGGTGAGCTTATAAGTCCATGGATTTATGTATATGTGTTACAGAAACGCCTAGTCCGCTAGCCTAAGCCATGCCTAATCATGGTGGAAACTTGTAGCATAACCATAGTGAGAAATCTATGAAGCATTCTTCTTATAGAAAAATAGAGAGACATATGAAAATAGGAAATAAAAAATCACCATTTCCCCATGGTAAATAAGAAGATTGCTGAGATGCTCATTGTCTGCTTGCCTTGTCGTTTTGATATGGGATAGCTCCTGTATCATGTGCAAGGGGTACCCCGTTGGCGGTTCTCTATGATACGCATGTATTTACTATGACAAGAACTTACCGGCAACTAAAGTTGAGTAGCATGAGGATAGGCCCTCGTACTCAAGGGACATGAGATTTCCAGTTTATGGTCTGTCAAGCATATAACTCATATTGGACCTCACTTTCAACTTAACCATCTAAAGAGGCCTATGATAGGGGCAATGAGAGCTCAAAGCTAATGAGTACCATACTTTCAGCATTTGGAAGCCTTTCAAACTTTTCAAAACCTTTTCACTTCCTTGTTGAGTCACCACTTATTCTATGAGCACCTTCTTGAGAGCATAGTTGTCATTCTTAGTGTAATGTGCTTGTCTCAAAACTTGGTTAATTATGTCATGACTTTGATGCTTTTATTTTTGATACCTTTACTTCTAGTCTTCACTTGAACTTCAGAGGTGCCTTGGCATTTATGTTTTGATCCACAATCAAAGGCAAGCGAGATACCACTCTATCATATCTTCTTATGAGCATTGCAATGTTGCTTATGTTTACATTTCATGCTACTTATTATTATTAAGTTGGAATCTCTTCATATCTTGCAATGACTATTAAGTAGACTTAGTTTCATACTCCTTATTATGAATTGTCCAAGTATCTACTCATGTGCTGAGAATATTTAAATCATATGAAGCAAATGTGTTCGTGAAAGTTTCTTTTATCGCACTCAGTTTTCAACTGAATTGCTTGAGGATAAGCAATAAGCTAAGCTTGGGGGAGTTGATACGTCCAAAATGTATCTACTTTCCCGAACACTTTTGCTATTGTTTCTCCTCTAAACATGTGTGATTTGGATGCAACTAACACGGACTGACGCTGTTTTCAGCAGAATTGCTTTGGTGTCTAGTTTTTGTGCAGAAAATCAACTTTCAGGAAAAATCCCAGAAAATATGCCAAAAATCCTATTTTACCAGAATACTCATGGAGCCGGAAGACGAGATGGATGAGGGCCACGAGGGGCCCACACCCCCTGGTCGCGCGGGCTGGGCCTGGCCACGCCTGGAGGGAGTGTGGCCACCTCAGGCACCCCCTCGGCCTCCCTCTTTGCCTACTTAAAGCCTTCTGACCTAAAAACTCAGGGGTGGTGGATGTTTCTCCAGAAAGAGTTCCGCTGTGCCGCCACCACCAGAAACCGCGATTCGGAATCAGAAACTCCGTTCTGGCACCCTACCGGGACGGGGAATAGGAGGATATCATCGCCATCATCATCACCAACGCCTCTCCAGCAACCATCCATGTTTCCCCCATCCATGAGTGAGTAATCCCCCATTGTAGGCTATGGGGATGGTAGGGATTTGATGAGTTCTACCATGTAATCGAATAATATTGTTAGGACATGGTGCCTAGTATCTTTATTAGTTCTATTTGACTTTTTTGCAACTTGTTGTGCTTAATGCTTGTCACATTGGGCCTAAGTGCCATGATCTTAGATCTGAACATGTTATTGATTCATGATGATAGTATTGTTTGTGATCTTATCTGCAAGTTGTGTACACATATCATTGTCCGGAACCAAATGCCCCAAAGTGACAGAAATTGGGACAGCCGAAGGGGGTGGATGTGATATGAGGATCGTGTGTGTTCACGGAGTGTTAATTCTTTGCTCCGGTACTCTATTAAAAGGAGTACCTTAATTGCCAATAGATTTCCTTGAGGCCCCGCTGCAACGGGCTGGAAGGACAAAAGATGTTGTGCAAGTTCTCATTGCGAGAACGTATGACTATATATGGAACGCATGCATATGATTAATTAGTACTTGGATATTTTATCTTATTTATCTGTAAATGCCCTAGATCTTGAAGTTACATGAATAGTCTCGTCCATGCAACGCCCGTCCATCTATCCCTATGTCTACCGCACTCTTATCCTACTATTTGCTACTATTGTTACTACTGCCTTTGTTTTACTGCTGTTGTAACTTTGCTATTTCTACTATAAAACTATTGCTACTGATAATCTGCTGTGAGCAAGACTATTTCCAGGTGCAGCTGAATTGACAACTCAGTTGTTAAGGCTTATAAGTATTCTTTGGCTCCCCTTGTGTCGAATCAATTAATAGGGTAATACTACCCTCGAAGACTGTTGTGATCCCCTATACTTGTGGCTCATCACTATATGCCTACCTGCGTAAGGCGTGTCACAGTATTCAAGGGTATGAACACCATCCTCATCTTTGTTACTTATGTCTACATAGAATAGAACTTGCTTATCGTGTTCGTGTAGCTAGAATTTTTTTGTTTCCTGTTGCAAACCCTAATAGTGGGTTCCTTTTATTTTAATTTGAGTTTTATTTTTTTAGGTTAAAACAGTAGGGGAAAGAACCCCCACTTCAATTTTTTCTTTATTAATAGAATACAGAACAAAGTATAATTTACAAGCTAAAATCTACAAGGTTACAAGTTGAAACCCTCTAATGAAATTGATTTTGAAGCCAATCATTAAACTCTTGAGAGAACTTATTTTTCATTCTATAGATAACCCATCTCATTTCATGGAGGAAGATATATTTCCAGTTTGCAAAGTCCGGTCTTATGTCTTAAAATATTTTTTGGTTTCTACAAATCCAGATTCCCCATGCGGTTAGAATCATGATCTCCATGGTGAATGGCAAGTTCAATTTTGTTTTGATGTCTTGAAAGGCTTCTAACACAGACAGTCCTCTGGCTCTCTGTGGGCAGATATAATCCCAGCAATCAGAATCAAATGGAAAATTCCAGAAAAGATGCACTAGGGTTTCTTCAGTGTTGCAATTCAATGTTACACAATTGTAATCTGGCAGTGGGCATGTTTTCCTTCTCAGAAGATTCCTTGTGTTTAGCCTGTCTAAGACTAGAAACCAGAATAAAAAATTGTGTTTAGCTTGACAAGAGGAGTTCAAGATCCATGTGAAGTGTGGTGGATTAGGCTGAGTGCCATCTAGCACCATGTAAGCTTTTTGGACAGTAAATTGTTCAGATCCCCAGATGTAGCTCCATTTGTCTGAGTGTCCTAGTTAGCTGTTGATTAAGAATTGTTGACAAATGTCTTCCAGATTTTCAAATTTAAAGAAATACTGCTGAGACAATGGAAGGTTGAAAAGATCGTCAAGGTATTCAGTATGAATTGCTTCATGGACAGTGATTTTAGTGTTTTTTGCATAGGACAGCAGATGAGGCATTTTGAATTGAAGGCATTCATCCATCCGAAGATTTGTCCAAAGATAAACAGTTTCCCATTCCCAAACTGACACCTTGTCATGGCTTTGTAAGCATCAATGAGCTTCAGGTGTGCCTTCCACCAAAAGGATCCTTCCATTTGATAAACTGCCAAATGACCATCTGAATAGTATGATTCCCAAATAAGATGCACCCATGGAGTGTCATGATGGTTGAAGAATTTGAGTTTTATTCACGCCCACGTGTTATTTAGATGGATCCATTTTATTCTATATGTCCATGTCATTTTGTTTACTTGGTTTGATGCAAGTCATGCTACTATATAGATACATGTGGAATTTATGTTATTCTATTGATATGATCGAATTCAAATGGAATTTAAATGCCTCTACATGCTTCAATACACTAGTTTATCTTGTTTTCACAAGATATACATGAATGCTTGCATGTCAAGTTAAATGGGAATCTTCCCATGTTTCCTTTTGAGGCTCCATTTAAATCTTAATCTTGATTGAATTTGCTTGGTCAATTATGAATGCTAGTTGTTTTCACAACTAGAACATGTTTCATTAAATTCACATGCATGGCCCATGCAAGTGCCATCTTCTACTCCCTCTTGTCCTTGTCCATTTGAATTTTTGTTGGTTTTGAAATGGATTTAAATCAAACAAGCTATGTAAAATAAAAGAGCAACACCTATTGCTGTGGTATTTCCCACGAGTATGCCATGGAGGGGTCCTCACAGAGCTTAGAGAGGTGGGGGAGGCGGCAAGTTGGCGGGTACGAGTTAACATAGCTTACACAGGTTCAGATCCCACAACGGTGGTGGAATCCTACTTCTCCTATAAATCACTATAATGGTAATATGCCGAGTTACAAGGATCGGTTCGCTGTGCGCGATGATATGATTTATGCCCTCAAGTCTCCCAGAGGTCCGGCTTATAAAGGCGCCAGATTCTAGGATTATAGGGAAAAATCCTAGCCAGACAGGTTACATGGTTCTACACTAATACTAACTAGTCTTCATGTCTTGCACTCCAACGCTCCAGGTTGGTCGGTGACTACACGGTAGCCTTCTTTTATCCGGCACGGGCCTCCCTTCTGGATCCGTCTAACTAGGCGGCCCAGCAGGCCATGGGCCTTGCTATCAACTGGGGCCACCCGGGTTAGCCGGATTAGAGACATGCAATGGTGATACACATTTAGCATATCCCCAACACCTACACTAAAACCTAAGGTAAATAGACCCTCATGCCACCTAACTAAGTACTACTAAACTTAAAACTAAGCCTAACACGAGAGGGATCAACATGGGATCTTCCCATATGCCTAATGGCATATCCCCTCTCCCACTAAACAAACCCTCCCCTCTTGATCTTGATCTGGTCAAGATGGTCACAAGCAACCTAACACCACTCGACTACCTAAACTGTACGCCCCAGCCCGAGCCACCTCCCATGTGCACCTTATAAGGCACACTTGGCCATGAGAAGGCCATATCACCCCCTAAAGCCTTCCCTTCCTTTCTTGCCTCCCAAGCTGATCCACCATCCACCTTGGTTCCCCTCTACCCCAACTATCTAAATAGAGAAAAGGAGAGAGAGAGGAGAGCACCTAGATGGCGAACCTGGGTCCCTCCCCTTTTGCAAACCCTAACCCGAGGAGAATCTCCCCCTCTTATCTCTTGTTCCACCCTTCACCCCTGGTCAGATCAATCTCCCCAGGGCAGAGCCCCAGCCCCTCTTCCTCCCCTACCACCTTTCTAGCCTACCTAGGCCCTACCATGGCCATGGCCTAGAAAAGCATAGGCATCCACTCAAATCTGCCATTGGAGAGAAGAAGGAGAGGTGTTGAGGTGTTAGGGAAAATCACTGGCATCTTCTGTGTCGCCCTGTACATGGAAAGGAAGGGAGGAGCTCGCCGAAGTGCTCCACGAGCTAGAGCCTGAGGAGGAGGTGCTAAAGCCAGAGCGCGAGCCTCCTTGCTGATCGTTGTCGCGACTGGACATTGTGACCCCATAGGCAGACGCGGTGAGAAACACCCTTCCTCCTGGACATGGTCACATGCCCGATTGCTTCATGTACTATCGTCGCCTTGTGTCGAGCACGTCGCATGCGCACCGCTGTAGCACCACCCCTGTAGGTCTTCATCGGCATCATCGTCCCCACGATCATTTGTCTGCAGGTCAAGCTTTTCCATCATGTGCCGCGTTGTCTGAGCCTAGGCACAAGCCCTAGCGCTTCCTGTAGCTGTGCCACTGCTAACACTGTGGCCACCCTATGCTGTCTGAGGGCGCCGCTGATTTGAGGTCGTCGGGGCTAGCTCCGACAACATACCTAGTGTAACATCCCGGAATTTTTTTTAAAAATGGATTTAAAAAAATGCATTTCATTCCAAACATGTCAAAATTAATTAAGACATGGAATAAGATGACATTCCGCAGTTATGGTGGCATAATATATATTTTAATATGTTTTAATTGACTCTAAAGTCTTTATTTGAATAATGAACCCTTTTAAATAATTTCTAACGCTTGCTTCAAAAGGGCGGAAATAACGTGACATTTTCTTATACAAGGAACATATGTAGAAAATATTCTACTTTGACTTACTGGGATTTAAATTTTATATTTGGATATTCCAAAAAAATAGGATTTCATAACCCCTATAAACTAATTTTGGGGATTATAACCAATAAATACCTATAAACCTTTTGTAACCAAATTAATATTTTATTCAAGGCTATCAAAATATTTGCGACCGGATATCTCTATTTTACAAATTCATATTTACTGATTCTTTTTATTCTAAAATCCCTTTGATTTTCCCAAGGGCATGCATATGCACGTAATGCAGGCATGTAGCCATGCGCGTACGGACTCCTTTTCTCGTGCATTTGTTTTTATTTCCTATCGCACCCACTCCTATCCAGACTAAAAAAATCATCTGATTCAGCGTAGCTTCTCTGATCCTTGACGCAAGGAGTCGCAGCACAGCATGCGTAGCCCTGCTGCATGGAACATCCATCTCCCAATCTTCTGGGACGAACCGCCTTGCCCCTGCTGTATATAAATCCCGAACTCGAACCTTGCCTTTTTTTCCACCTCGCGCCGCCACTTCGAGCCCTAGCTTGCAGATCGATCTGGTCTCGCGGACTACCGCAGCCGGACGCAGCTCGTGTTCCCGGTGACCCTGCCATGGGACTCGGGAATGATGGGCCACCACCGTGAGGAATAGAAGAACAAATCCGGAGGATCAGGGCCGGCTCTGACCCGTAGAAAACATAGGCGACGTCTTAGGGCTCATGCTAGTCAGGGGCCATGATTCCATCCTCCCACGTACCAATGTCCAGCAATATTAATACTTGGACTAAAATAAATACTCCGCAGCAGCACAAGCCTAGCAATTAAGGGCTATTGTGATCGTAAAACATAAACGATGTATTCTTGTCGACCAAGGATACATGGTTGAAACACCAAGCCTTCAAACGTTAACCATGGAGTAAGTATGTTTGTTTTTGACTATTCTAATCGCTATCTACGGCTCCTCCGTTGCCCACTCGGGCACTATCATGCTTGCTCGGTAGGTCACTCGGGTACTCCTCACGGGACATCATGCCCCTGCACGGCTGCTCGCCTGTGCCCTCAGGTTAAGAATCCGTGAGTTAATTCATTGTCTACTCTCTCGTTTATCCATTATTTAATCCTCAATTTCTCATCTCTTTAGCAAGCATGATATTAGATTTTAATACAAAGTTCTAATTTTTTAATCTCATGTACAAAGTTCTAATTTGATTACTTAGTTCCTTCATAATTATAAGTGTTACAATGCTAAATCATAAGTCTGATGCTTCGAAAAGGAATTAAACAAAGTGATAGAATTAGCTTATTAAATCCCCAAAAGATCTTTTGAATAGGTACTTCCGGTCAACAGATAGTGTTGATGTCAACAACAATAATCAAGCCCAAGATCCTAGACCCGCATAAAATGATTATCAGAATTCAAATGCAGATCTTGAGGTCAACGAATAGTCTTTGGATGATAGTAAGTAAATAATTTGCGAAATGTAGAAACGATGAACCGGAACCATGAATAATTAGAATTTTGTTCTTATTTAAGGTAATCAAACTAGCATGAAATAATACTTATTATATTTTGCTTCTATTTTAGTCTTTCCGCCGTAATATGACATTGCTTGCTTAACAGTTATATAGACATCTCATACCAAAAATATGTGGTTGGATGTTAATTTGTACATATATAATAGTCTTCGGAGCCCATGTCGTCGACTTCGCCCTAGGGCCCCACAAAATATAGAGCCGGCCCTGCGGACGATCAGAAGCTCAAACTGTCCATCATGCCAGACATAGTTTGCGTCTCCTTCATCGCTATTCATCGACTTCGTTGGACAAATACATCACACCCGGAACCCGAGGATGGGATATCCGAGCTCACCCGAGGAGCTCTGAACCTAAGCCCCAGGTCAATATTTCTGTCGTCTACGGCAGTCATGAGCTTCCCGAATGCCTGTAACAAGTTGTAACGCATCTCCTTACCACTTTTTCTCGTAGGCAGAGCATTGAGACGAGCTAGAAGCACACTGGAGTTTGCCTCTGTCACCCATAGCATCAGCCGGTTTTTATCATACACGGGACAAAGACCAAAGACTAGAGACCATGAACGCGTGTCAGCCTCTCATGAACGTCGTTCACTCCTCGTCTAACTCCGGAGACCGCACCGAAATGCTGCCATGGAACATGTCTGAGTCCGGCGTTGTCGCCGTCTTCCTTGCCGCCGGTGTCCAGGCTGTCGCTGGTATGCTCATAATTTAGCTGTCAGGACAATCATTTTGATCTAACAACCGAGCCTTGATTAACATCCTAACCTGGATAATTTTTTTCTTTGACGCCGTGTTGTGAGCAAGTGACCATCTGATTGATCAGTTTATATAGACGAACTAAAAACTACATATCTTTAGATTTAAAGCCCTGTTTTAGTTCATTCTTTTTGCGCTGGATTCAAAATAAAATTTTATCTTTTGGTATTTGGTTTAGTAACTTCAAAAAAACGAATCTATCATGTTTAAATTTTGAGTCCAAACATTATTTTGTACATGTCTTTTATCTAAAGGTCCGTCTAGAGTAAATGTTTTTACTCCATGATCATAACGACATCCTCTACCCCTGAGACCAGCATAATCAACCTTTAGCTAAAATAAATTTGTAATTAGTAATATTTTTATGTTTTTTCCATTCATCTACATGTCATGTGTTTTATTTGGTTCTTCATTTGTGATGGTTGCTTAATAGTGTAATCTCTTTAAACGTTAGATTGTGAGGAGTGCAACTATTGTGTCTGTGAGGAGTGCAACCATCAAAATTGTGAAGATTATCTGAACGACTACATCTATAAAGGCAAGTGAAACTTGCTTCTTTACATTCTATTTATTGTTCTATGCATGTTGTGTGTATTGGTAGAGCTAGTTGTGAGGAAGTAATCGTTGTTTTGTGCTTTCGTCGTGGTCTAGTGGAAAGTGGTATGCTATGGCTATGGTAGCAAAAGAGGTTGTGTTTTGATTTGATGAAATGAGAATAATTATTAAGAAGGATGGAACTCAAGATATTGTTTGAGTGACATGGTAAGGGCCAAGGCCTAACTTACTGACATGTTCACTAGTAGAGGTTGAATGCCATGGTAGGAAACTACTGACATGAGCATAGCCTGTTTGGTTGAGTGCCATAGTAGGGTTGTTGAACCTGACTACTGACATGAGCATAGCCAAGTTATTTGAAGAGTGGCATGGTAGGGCATTGAGCTTGACTACTAACATGTGCACTAGAGTTTAGTTGTTGATGAGATGCATGGTAAGGGCATTGAGCCTGACTTACTGACATGTTCATTAGTAAAGATGGAGTATGGATTCATAGTTGGAGTATATAATTTATCTAGTGAAGTTGGAGGTTTAGAACTTGTTTTTGGAAAAAAAAAAGGGACAAGACGATGATGTTGCAAGATATTCTCGGGACAAGTAAGGTTATCATTTAGTTTACAAATCTTCACTTAGCGTGTTGCTTGGGCATGATGGAGTCTATATTTATTGTGTATTTGTAGAACCATGTTATTTGAGCTAGCTTTAAGCTAAGCAAACTTTATAATATTTATATTCTTGGATCAACGTTGTAATATTATGATGCATTGATACTCTTTTATTCATCGAAACCGTGTGTGCTAGCAAATCGATCCAAAGGACTAGCACGGTAAACACAGGATCCAATTCTTTAACGGGGTTGGATCGCTTCACCTAGTGCGCACATCCTAGACTAACACAAACCCTAAGCCTACCGCAGTGGCAGCATGGCCGAGCCATGCGCAATCGGTCGCAGGTTCGAGCCCCTGGCAGCCGTCGAAGTGTAAAAGAGAAATATTAGGTCTTGTTAGCGGCTGGGTTGGTTTACTAGAAAAAACCCTGGCAGATTCAAACATCAACCTGGCGTCCCAACATAATAACCTTTTAAAGCATAACCCCCTGCAAGTTTCCCAAGCTAAACCTGCGGTCCAGATACATGCTTTAAAATTGGTGCCTGGTCCTGTTCTCAAATCTTGGTCCTTGGACCAGTTTGTCTCGTCAAATAATTCAAATTTGAATTTAAATCAAGTCAAACTTAACTACAACTTTGACAACTAAAATAGAGCAACCTCTAGTTTGCATTTGCAGAAACTTTGAACACCAAACTTGTTTATTTTAGTATTCTCTACATGAATCTGCCACTGGATTAATTTGAGTCTTGCTAAAATTTCATAAATCTTTGTATGGCTTTATTAAATGGAATAATTCATAATAAATTCATACAAACTCCAAATAAGGCATGTAATATATCTAAATCGACCAGAAAAACGATACGAAGCTAACTATGACATCCATGCATGCAATTTCATGCATTCATAATTGTATCCAACAAGGTTTCTAACAAATAAAAATGCCAAGTAAAATGTGCTTTAATACTTTTGTGATGCCAATGCTTCACCTATGTTATACACATGTTGTACCATGCATCAAGCATCATACCATCATGGCATACATTGTTTGGTTGTTGTGTATGCTTCATATGATTGCGCAATTTATTTATATGGCCTTGTGTGTTTGGTTTTTATCCGTATTGTCGCTAACCAAGGAGGATACCAAGAGGAAGCTAAACTTTACCTGGAAACTTGCTACGTCACTCTAGAGTTTCTAGGAAAGCATTCCTTTGCTTGCATTTGCATTTATAGGACATGTGCCTCTATCTTATTTTTGCATTATGAGTCTCGTTTTTGTATCGCATTGCGATCCCAAGTAGTGCACAACTTTTAATTTTTAGCCCCACAATACAGCGTGTTCCCTCTATTACATCATACACTACTACATAAGTTGTGTGAAGCCATGCGAGTCATAGAATTGTATGTGTAGGATTTTGTGGAGTCTATTGGGCAGATGTGAACAACGAGGTACCCTAAACAACTAAACAGTGTAGTAATGCGACTTCAAGACACGATGAACTCCAAGTCCAACAATGACAATCTCTTCAAGTCGCATCCATCAAACGGAACTACATACTTCGATGGTTCATCAAGCCATCATGAAGATCTGAATGTTGCTAGGTTGTCACCGTCGTTTAATAGTTGGCATAATAACACAAGTACCATATCTTGAATGCAATATGGTAATATTTTAATTCTTTGTTACTAAAAGTGGTTTTTTTATCTTAACGATTGATGTTTTTTTAAATGCATGCATCATTGTAGATTCTACTGCCTTGTGATATTCCTATTATCTATCTTGGCTCAAAAGAAGAAATTTATCGCTATTTTGGACCACTTCCAATAACTACTTTGGGGATGAAGAGATTTACAATTATGGTCAACAATTTAATCGTTGCGCTCCAAACTCCAAACCCTGCATTTAAGCACGACATCTCTAAATGGGGATGCAAAGTTTATGTTGCTCCGGCCACTACTAGAGAAAGGCCTTGATGTGGGCTTGGTTACTGTAGAGCCTATTGGGAAACCCCAAGAGCAAGGTGTGATGAGCACAACATCAAGTTTTCCCTCAGTTGTGAAACCAAGGTTATCGAACCAGTAGGAGAAAGGAAACAGCTCCCAAGGTGTCGCTAGCAACGTGGAACCTTCACAACACAACCAAAATACTTTGCCCCAACTTACAGTGAGGCTGTAAATCTCACTGGTTTGCTAAAAACAAAGGATTAAACGTATAGTGTGAAAGAAAGTAATTGCGCGTAGTAATTGCAGAAAGTAAATAGTAGACAGTAGATTGAATATCAGCGGGAAGGAATCGACCGGGGTCCACAGTTCACTAGAGGTGTTTCTCCATAAGATAAGTAACATGTTGGGTGAAAAAATTACAGTTGGAAAATTGATAGATTGAGAATGCATAACAATGCATGTACATGTCATGATGATCGCTATGAGATTCGTTTGGGCATTACAACATATTACATAGACCGTAATCCAACTGTATCTATGACTAATAATCCACCTCCGGGATATCATCCGAGCAACCCTCGGGTATTAAGTTGCAAGCAACAGATAATTGCATTAAGCAAGGTGTGTAAAGTAAACAATACAATTTCCCTTGGACAAAGGATTGTTGTTTTCTCCCTAGTAGCAACAGCACATCTACAACCTTAGAGGTTTTGTCACTCCTCCAGATTACTAGAGGCATGAACCTACTATCGAGCATAAATACTCCCTCTTGGAGTCACAAGCAAATACTTGGCTAGAGTAACTACTAGCAACGAAGAGCATGCAAGATCATAAATAGCATAGACATGATAGAGTCAATAATCAATCTTGACGTAGTACTCAATATCCATCGGATCCCAACAAACACAACATGTAGGATTACAAATAGATGATCTTGATCATGATAGGCAGCTCACAAGATCTAAACATGATAGCACAAAGAGGAGAAACAACCATCTAGCTACTGCTATGGACCCATAGTCCAAGGATGAACTACTCACGCATCACTCTGGAGGCTGGCATGGTGATGAAGAAGGCCTCCGGGATGATCTCCCCTCTCTAGCAGGGTGCCGGGAAGAGCTTCAGATCCCTCCCGATCTAGGGACGAAGGTGGCGGTGGCTATGGACTTTTTTATGGATTTCTGATCGGGTACTTAGGTTTTTATCCTCGAGGGGTTTATATAGGCAAAGGGGCAAGGTTGGTTGAGGACCAGGGGGGCCACACCATAGGGCGATGCCCCCCGGCCGCGCCTGGGCCAGGTGTGGCCGCCCTAGGGTACGCCTCCCTCTGGCCTCTAGACTCCGTGTTCGCCTTTGAAAAATAGGAAGTTCGGTTTTTGTTTCGTCCAATTCCGAGAATATTTCTTTACTAGCTTTTCTGAAACAAAAAATAGAAGAAAATAGGAACTAGCACTATGGCATCTTGTTAAAAGGTTAGTTCCAGGAAATGTATAAAAATGCCTCAACGTGTAGACAAAACATAAGATAGTTGGTACGAAACAAGCATAGGGCATCAAAAATTATAGATACGTTTACGATGTATCAAGCATCCCCAAGCTTAAATCCTGCTCGTCCTCGAGTAGGTATGTGATAAAAAGAATAATTTTTGAGGTGACATGCACCATCACAATCTTGATCAACGTATTGTAAAGCATTGATCGCTGGTATCAAAGTACTCTAACATAAGCATGAAAGATATATTTCTAACAATAAGACATAGTAACTATGTTGCAACATGAAAGGCAACATAAACAAACGATCATGAATAACAATGCATTGAAACACATTTGTTTGTTTCACATAAAGAAAACATAGCAAGAGTGGTATTCAGCTTGTCCTCCATGGAATAGCAAAACATAAATACATAGGACACCTTCAAACTTTATGACGGTGAGTAGATACAAATAATTTAAGAACAAGCAATAACATAATTATGAATCAATCAAAAAGTTTTGGGACAATGCACATTGAACTAAGAATGACAACTATGCTCTCTTAATTGGTGCATAAAGATAGAAGATGGAGACTAAACAAATAGTAAAAAGAAAGGCCCTCCACAGAGGCAAGTAGAGATTTCAAATTTCATAAAGCGCTTCCAAAAATTATGGTACTTAATAGTTTTGAGCTCTCATTGCCCCTATCATAAGCATCTTGAAGTGATTAAGGTTAAAGTGAGAAAAATAAGAGTTATATTCTTGAAAAATCACAAGTTGAAAATCTCATGCCCCTTGAGTATGAGTACCGTTCCGCATGCTACAAAACTTTAGTCACATGCAAGTTCTTGTCATTGTAAGTATATGTGTATCATAGAGAACCGCCGATGGGGTACCCCTTGCCCCGTGACACAGGAGCTATCCCATGTCAAAATGACAAGGCAATAGACAATGAGCATCTTAACGATATTTTTATTTACCATTAGCATGGTTTTTATTCTCTTTTTTTCTTTTCTTTTTTCTATTTTTTTCTGAAGATGCTTCATAGAATGCTCATTATGGTTATGCTACAAGTTTTCACCATGATTAGGCATGGCTTAGGCTAGCCGCCCAGACGTTTCTGTAACACATATACAAACTCCATGGACTTACAAGATCCCCTTTTATTTCACACCACCGGCATCCATAAACAAAAGAATGATATCAACTGAATAGATATGTACAAATGTTGAAAGAGTTCCCCATGATAGCATGGTTCTGCTAACTCCCAACTTATAACTTGCAAGCATATAAGCAACATACATGGTAACAATGGTTCAAGTTTATTAAGTGCAAGAAAATAAAGTGTGCCATCAAGTTTGTGAGAGATTTAATAACTAATTTTCACATAACAAAATTTTAATTTGGAAGATAGATAAAAACATGAATATACTTGGAATGGTGTAACACACCATGCATAGGAGTTTATAGTGGAATCTTTGGAATAACTTGGTTTCTTGGGAGTTGGATGCACTAGTAGAGCGCATACTTAGTATAGGTTGAGGCTAGCAAAAGAATGGGAGCGACCAACTAAGAGAGCAATAATGGCCATAATCATGCAGAGAGACAAAACATTATTAATCAAACCATAAAGTGATATCACAAGTCAAAAACTAAATGATCATAGATGCTAAGATGACTGGTTCATAGACTTAACATGGTGTAAGCATGTGCCAAGTCAACCCAAATAAATCTTCAAAGGAGAATACCACAATATTATGCTTTTGTATGCTAAAACAATGCATGATTCTTTCATGGCACATTAAGCAATCTCAATTGTTTGCAAAAAGTCATGCTACAACAATAATTACTAAACATATAATCAAAGAAACATCTAGCATGAAATGATAAAGTCTAAGCCATAGTCAAAACAAGCTTCCTTTTTGTACCACATAAGCATGAAAAATTCTACTCTTTTCCAACACCAATCAACTTATTTGAAACAACTCACAAAGATAATAATTAATAAGGATCAGAGAGCTTGTCTCACCTAACTACAAAGAAGAACTAAAAAGTTCTAAGCAAAAAGCATAACAAAACTAAAGCTAAATGCAGTGCTAGCAAAATAGAACACTCACAGAACAATAAGAGTGAAAACTAGAGTGTTCTAAACAATGAAAATAGAGCATGTCTCACTCCAAAAGAAGTGTGCTAGGATCAAACCAACTTATTGCAGCAAACAAAGCAAAAGAAAACTAAAAACAAAAACAAAGACTCTCCTAGAACAACACAAAGTGCATGAAGGTAATAAAAATGTAGCGTCTTGAAAGAAGACCTGAGATTTTTATTGATGAAAAGGGGATGACTTGGGCATCCTCAATATTTGATGCTTCTACCTCTTGAATATTTATTGGGGTGACACGGGTGGCATCCCCAAGCTTGAGATTTTGTCCATACTTTATCTCATCACATCATTCTCTCCCTACACTTGAAAATTTCCTTCATACAAAACTTCGCACAATCTTCATTAGCAACATTAGTGTATTCAAGATAATAAGCCTTTGGGTTCAGTTTCAACTTAAGTAAAACTTCCATTAAAACATAGGATACTATAGCAACTCGTTTTAAAATCTCAAGTGATCAAAGAGAACTCAAAAAGAAACCGATTAAGAGGCAAATGCAAATAGTGGCAGAAATCTGTCAAAACTGACCACTAGGTAAAGACCGATTTTTTCGAAAACCTTATGTTTATCAAATCGAAAAGTGCAAAACTAACAAAAGTTGGGTAAATACCATGGTCATTGATACGTCGTAAACTGTAACACCCTCTCCTGATAAGGCTGAGTTCATGTGTAAAGTGACAATCCCTGGATCGGTTCACTGGCACACACAGTACAGATGAATACCAAAGAATTTAACAATGCATCATAAATAACGAATTGATCCAGAATTTTCAATTATTACAATAATGCTTAGCATGCAGGCTAACTCAATAGTTCAATAGCAAACGGAAGGATAAATATATAGTAGACTCCATCTTTCATTTCCCACAAGCGAACAAACGTCGAGTGGAGTACCGCAACCTATGCAATCACTCAGAATCAGAAAAATAACCTGCAACATAAAACTTAACAGCCCCGAAGGGTCAATACATGGAATATATGGCAAGTAGCGCTAAATAGGGAGACAATAGACTTAACAACTACATGCTTATTTGGCTGGTGGAGTTGTGGATAGCTTGCATTTTCCAAACACTTTGTCCTACTTTGTTAAACCAATTTGATTCACAACAACCCATTAAGTTCACCCATCAATTTTTAGAAATCAAGAAATAAGGATGAGCAAGAATATGTCATAGTATCAATATCAAGCAACTCATTTGTCCATAACCGGGGACACGGCTAAGCACTTAGTTTATACACCCTGCAGGGGTTTGTACACATTACCCATGTGACTTGGACAGCCCAACTCGTACCACCACACGCATATTCTATGACGATAGGGAGAAGCGCAAGAAGAAACCATTCGGGAAGTAGATCCCCAAACCCCACTGCGCACCGGTCCCAACCTACCATTCACTACATCTCTGGATACGCTGGGTTCGGGTCACCATGACCTACTGAGTCCAACCAGCCACCCATTTATGGAATAAAGACAACTAATCCTTCTCAGTGCCCTGGGCGGTATTCCCCACCAGTATTCACACTCCGATGACTAATCTAGCCACTCCGCCCAGGTAGTTCATTGACATTATGTTGTTTTAGTAGAACAAAACATTTACTTTATCAAAGAATGATCCCTTTCTCATATCTACAGCAATGTTAAGCACATCTACCACACGGGAGCACAACTACAAAGGATTTCCCTACCACAATATGTAGGACATAGCATAGCATAGTAATTCCTACACATGTAGCTACAAAAAATACACTACAAATACACAAGGGAAAATAGTAGGACAAATTCATGATCAAAATAGCAACTACTTGCCTTGTTTGCAGTTGAAGTCGTTCAAGCACTCGAAACAGTCACAGACGTTGCACTCCTTACAATCTATCAATCAAACAATTGCATACAACATAAACAATCATACAATCATAAACAAATGCACAAATGCATGCATGACAATTTAATAAATCACAATGGTTATTCTTTTAGTTCTATAAACCATACTGAAGTATATGATGCATGCAAGAGATAGATTAATGCGATGGGGTATTTGTTATTAATAATTACTTACCATTATTGGTGTTTTAACATATCTGTTGTAACTTATGTTCTCATTTTCTAATTAAATTTCCATCTAAAGTGTACTAGATAGAGGGAATTAATATGAACCAGTAGGCATTGGATTCACCCTAATCGGAGTTATGAATCTTTTCTTATGATTTAAATAGTGTTTAATGGGTTTTAAATCATTTAAATGGTTTCTGTTGTTTAAAAAATGAAACTAAAATCATATCTATAATCTACACGGGATTGTGATTCCAGGGACATCTCATTTGCAATTTTCTGAGCGGTAAATATTTTCTTATGACTTTATTACTCTAAAAAGGCCATTAAACCATTTATTTAATTTCTACAAAACCTTACAGTAAAGGTCTAAGACAATTGCGTATTGATGATCTACACACAATTGTGAATCCATCGGTATATTATTTGTGATTTTTGGACTAGTAGATCTTTTTCTATGAATTTATTAACCTAAAGGACCATTAAACTAATTAAATTATTACAGTAAACACGTACTGTAAAAGTTAGATCCAATTTGATATTAATATACACAATCTTATGAATCTATTGATATATTATACGCTATTTTTGGATCTATATATATATTATTATGATTTTTGCAAGTTTATAACATTTTCTGCAACTTTGAACCCTTTTTCTATTTTCCATGAAAGGTCAACGCTGACGCGTGCTGACGCGAAGGACAGGTGGCGCGATCTGGTTCGCAGGTACCTCTTCGGTGCTGGAACTGATCCTGGCCATTGGATCTTACGAAGATCCGACGATGAAGGGCGTCCGAGGCGAGCTCACCGGTTGGCGATGACATGGCGGCGGTGGCGGGGCTTCGGTGGCGCTGACTGGTCACGCTCCGGCGGTCCTCGGCGGCATGGCGGTGGTGTACTCGACACGGGAGGGCGAGGCGGTCACGAGGGTGGTCTTGGCGAGGTGCGATGCTTCCTCGAGCGACTGCGGCGGACGGCTAGAGATGGGCGGTGTCGGCGGTGCTCCGGCGAGTAATTGGGCGCGGTCAGATGCTCCTGCGCGGGGAAGAGGTGGTCAGGGCGACGCAGTCAAGTGAGAGGGAGAGGTCAGAGGGGAAAAGGGGGGTCGGGGTGGTCGGTGCCGTCTGGGTCGAGCTCAACTTGGGCTCGGTAATGGTGCTCGGCGGCGGCGAGATCGGATCGATCTCGTTCTGGGGCTAGGGTTACTAAAAATTGCAAAGACGGAAACAGGAGACGTAAGGGGGGTTTATAAGGTCGAGAAGGCTTGCGGGAGGGTCACGGAATCAACCGAATCGAGCTAAAACAACGAGAACAACGACGGCAGTTCGTATCTAGGACGAACTCGGCGGAGGAGGAGGATGACAGTGTAGCTGGCACGAGGAGGCGGGGCTGGTGCAACTGTATTTGCTAGGTTGGTATTGGGCCGGCTGCGGGCTGGCGTTGCGCGCTGCTTACTCGCTGCTGAGCGCGCGCGGTAGGTAGGGGGCTGGGCTTAGCGGGCTAGGCCTGGCCGCGGGTTAGGATAGGTTTGCTCTTTTTTTTTTGTTCTTTTATTCTTTTCTGTTTTAGTAATTCTTTAATAACTTTTGAATTACAACTCCAAATGACTTGATTTTTGTCTTCAAATTTTTCTAAAATTTATATGATCAACATAGGATCATTTTTGTATATTTTAAACTAGTTTTCAAATAGTGGATTTTTAAATCCTTGCATATTCCTTTGTAGATTCATTTTAGTAATGCTCATGAATGACATGCAAATGCAATTTTTTTGGTCCCAATTTCTAAAATCTTGGGATGTGACATAAACGTATCTATGATTTTTGATGTTACATGCTTGTTTAGTATTAGCTTTGCTTTGCTTTTTCTACACTTTGAGGTATTTTTATACATTTTCTGGGACTAACGTATTAACAAGATGTCATAGTGCCAGTTACCTATTTTTGGTTTCAGAAAATCTAGTAAGTAAATATTCTAGGAATTGGACGGGACAAAAGCCAAAGTCAATATTTCACCGAGAACACGGAGTCCAGAGGAGAGACGGAGGGGCGCCACAGGGCGGCCACACCCCCCAGGCGCTGGCCCACCCTAGGCCGCACCAGGGCAGGGAGTGGGCCCCCGGGCCTCCCTCCTGCCTCGTCTCTTCGCCTATAAAAGCCCCCCGATGCCAAAACCCTAAACACCCAATCAGATGTCCATGAAACAGTTTGTAGCCGCCATCACCATCGTCCCTAGATCGGGTAAATCTGAAGCTCTTCCTGGCACCCTACCGGAGGGGAGAGATCGTCCCGGATGCCTCATTTATCACCATGTCAGCCTCCTGTATGATGCGTGATGGTTATTTCTCCTCCTTTGTGCTATCATGTTTAGATCTTGTGAGCTCCATTCATGATCAAGATCATCTATTTGTAATCATGCATGTTGTGTTTGCGGGGATCCGATGGATATTGAGATACTATGTCAGATTGATTATTGATTCTATCATGTCTTATTGATTATAGATTCTACCATGTCTGTGTTGTTTGTGATCTTGCATTCTCTCCATTTCTAGTAGCTATCTTGTCCAAGTAGATGCTAGTGACTCCAAGAGGGAGTATTTATGCTCAATAGTGGGTTCATGCCTCTAATATGGGGAAGTGACAGGAATCTCTAAGGTTATATATATATGTGTTGTTTCCACTAGGGAGAAAACAACAATCACTTGTTCATGGAACAACTATATTGTTTACCTTACACACATTGCTTAATGCAGTTATCTGTTGCTTGCAACTGAATACTGGAGGGGGTTCGGATGATAACTTGAAGGTAGATTACTAATCATAGATGCAGTTGGATGGCGGTCTATGTATATTGTTGCAATGCCCAATTAAATCTCATAGCAATCATGAATGTCTAGTATTTGCATTGTTACGCCTTGCTCGGTCATGTCAATTGCCTCGCTGTAATTTGTTTACCCATCATGTTATGTTATTTATCTTAAGGAGAAGACCTCTAGTGAACTGTGGACCCCTGTCCAATCTTTACCATTGTTACATCATCTACTGTTACCGTTTACTTTCTACAAGCAACCATTATCTTCCACACTATATGTTTAATCCTTTGTTTTCAGCAAACCAGTGAGATTGACAACCTCATTGTAAGTTGGGGCAAAGTCTTGAGTTTATGTTGTGCAGGATTCCAAGTTGTTAGCAACACTTTGGATTTGTTTCCTTGCTCCTACTGGTTCGATAACCTTGGTTTCATAACTGAGGGAAAACTTGCTGCCGTGCTCATCATACCTTCCTCTTGGGGTCTCCCAATGAAGCTCTACTATTGAGCCAGGTCAAGGATTTTTTTGGCGCCGTTGCCGGGGAGTCAAGGACATCTTAACAAGGGGAGTCTTTCACAACCACTCTCTTTACTTTGTGTTTGTTTTTCTTAGTTCCTTTTACTTTGTTTTGCTTGCTTCTTTTTATCAAAAATTACAAAAAAAAAATAGTTTCGTTTGGTTTGCTTTTTATTATCAAAAACACACAAAAAATAGTTCCTACTATAGTTGTTGGTATGTTATTGCCTTGCTTTGTCATGCTTTCTATCAATGGTTGGTTTATTTGAAACTAGTTCTTATTGACAAGGTGGGTTCACGGAAGAACAAAAATATTATTAGAAGGAAAACCGCTTGTCACAAAAAGGGAAACACTTATGGGAAAAATTGATAAATTGAATACCATTGTCACATCCCAAGGTTTTGAAAATTTGGGACTAGAAAAAAATTGCATATGCATGACATTCATGAGCATTGCATTGCATATTTGCATCAAGAAAAATCCCTAAATACAAATAAAGGACTAAAACCCTAAATAGTATATGCCACTTTGTTCCTAAAGAGAATTAAATTGGCTTTATAAAAACCCACTATTGCTAAGGCACTGATTATTGCTAAATTATAGCCTAAATAGATCCAATGAATATTACAAAATTTTAGAAACAAAATTGAGCTTATTTAGAGCTATTATGAAAAAGTTATGGAATAAATACAAACAAATAAAGATATAAATAAAATGAAATATACAAGGATTTATAAATCCACTACTTGCAAACTAGTAGAAAAGATTACAAATATAACCCTACAATAATCTATTAAATTTTAGAAAAAATTAAAAACAAGAATCATATCATTTGGAGTTCGTATGCAAAAGATATAGAGTAAATACCAAAATAGACAAAAAAGTAAAGAAAAAAATCTAAGTGGGCCGGCTCATTTAGCCACTGGAGAGCTACAGCCGCACGGGAGGGATGGATCGATACCATGGTTGATTCAATTTCTGTGCAAATCAATTTTTTTCAAACCTATCTCTATTCAAACTCTTATATCTTTTAATCTATAACTCCGAATCGACTTCCGTTTATTTATACTTGTTCCCTACTCCAAGAGCTATCTCCCCACCGTCCTAAACCCCTATATAATCTTCTGGAGCCACACCTATATCAGTTTCCTTTCTCGAAATCCCGAATCTACACATGCCTGAATCTTATTTCGTTTATTCATCTATCTAGACTTTGTCATTTTCCTTCGGCCAAAACACAAAAGTTGTAGATCTCGTTCAAATCTTTCAATCCCGGAAAACCTCAGCTATTTTCATCCACCACAGCCGGAGAATTTTGCACCATAATATTTTAGATATGATGGTGTAAATCCAAGATGTACTCGCGCTCGTTTCTTCAAATCCAAATTCCTTTGGTGAAAAGGTAGCTCTAATGATTCTCTACAACTTTCATGTTATAAGTTTTTCGATTTGATCTACGGATTTGACTCTCTAACACAGATCTCTTTTTCATCTATTATGAGCCAAAATCGAGCTGATCTTCTCTTCTAGCCATCGGATCCCAACACGACGGTCAGGATTAGATCTAACCACGAAGCGGTACGGCCCAACCTGATCGTGCCATGTCATCATTGCCTCGTCACCCTGCCATGTCGTCTGTCAGGTCAGCCTCGCGTCCCAGTCAGCGCCCAGTCAGCGTAGAATATTTCCAGGGAATATTCCCTGTAAAATTAGAAATTGAATTAAATTTTCACAAAATTGTGTACACTTGCAAAAAGCATATAAAAATATTCGTAGGTCCAAAAATATCAAATTATATATCAATGGATTCAGAAAATTGAGTAGAATAATAATATCTAATTGGATCTAACTTTTACAGTACGTATTTACAGTAATAATTTAATTAGTTTTAATGGTCTTTTAGGTTAGTAAATGCATAGGAAATTATCTGTAACTCCGAAAAATATGAACAATATGTCGAAAGAAAGCTACTCTAATGTAAATTAATATTGTCAGATTAGATCTAATCTTTATAGTACATTAACCGTAATGATTTAATTATTTTTAATGGCTTTATAAATCATTAAATCTATAGTAAATTATTTATAGATCACAAAAATATAAATAATATACCGGTGGAAAGCTAGTTAAAAGTAGATCATCAATATGCAATTGGTTTAGATAAATACTATATGGTCCTACTGTAGATATTTAAACAAGTTAATACCCTTTTGGAGTAATAAATCCATAAGAAAACAAACAATGTTCAGAAAATTGCAAATAATATGTCCCTAGAATCATAATCCCGTGTAGGTTATAGATCCGATTTTAATTTGATTTTTAGACAAAAGAAAGTATTTAAATGATTTAAAACTCATTAAATAATATTTAAATCATAAGAAAATATTTATAACTCCGATTGGGGTGAATCCAACGCCTACTGGTTCATATTAACGTCCTCTATCAAGTAAACACCGGGAACAAATTTAATTTGGTAGTGAAGACAGTCGTTACAACAGAACTATTAAAACCCCTATAGTGGCAAGTAATCATTAATAACAAATACTCCATTGCATTAATTGGTCTCTTGCATGCATCATGTACTTCAGTAATGTTTAGAGAACTAAATATAATCATTGTAACTTATTAAATTATTATGCATGCGCTTGTGCATTTGTTTATGATTGTTTATGTTGTATGTAATTGTTTGATCGATAGATTGCGAGGAGTGCAACGTGTGTGATTGCTACGAGTGCTTCAACGACTCCAACAACTACCAAGGCAAGTAGATGATAATTTTTTCATGGTCCTATTATTTTCAATGCATTGTGGTGTATTTTGTAGATGCATGAATAGGAACTACTATCATTATGCTATATCCCATTATGTGGTAGGGATCTCTTGTAGTTGAGCCACTATTGGTAGATGTGCTTAGCCGTGCTATGATAAACGAGGGCTGGGTTACATCACTGAGAGTTGTTTCTAAAAGTATTGGTTTGTGAAAACTAAAAACAACTTAATCAATGAACCTCCTGGGTGTGATGGAATTGACATTTTTTGGTGGTATCATTGCGAAAAGGCACCCAGGTATCAAGAGAAAATTATTGGCTTATTTATTTGGTAGCTTACGTGTATAACCATGTGCCAATAATAAAATGGGTGGTTGGTTGGACCTAGTAGGTTGTGGTAACTCAAACCCACGTAGCCAGAGATATAGAATTTTGGTAGGTTGGTACAGTGCGTGTCAGGTTTGGGGAGCTTCTTCCCGAACGGTTCCTTCTTGGACTTATCCCTATCATCACCCAATATGAGAGTGGTGGTACGAGCTGGGCTGGCCAAGTCACATGGATAAAGTGTACTAATCCATGCAGGGTGTATAATCTAATCGATTAGCCGTGTCCCCAGTTATGGACATCTGAGTTGCTTGATATTGAGTTCATAACATGTTTCTCGCTCATTCTAATTTCTTAATTGCTTTAATGTTGATGGGTTAATCTATTTGGGATCTTTTTAAAGAAAGTCAAAAACTATTTATGAACGTGGGACAAAGGTATTTGCAAATGCAAGCTAGCCACAGATCCACTTGCCAAATAAGCATATAGATACTACATTTATTATCTCCTTATTTAGCTCTACTTGACATACATTCCAAGTATTGACCCTTCAGGGCTGCTACATTTTATGTTGCGGGTTACTATTCCAATTCTGAGTGATCGACTAGGTTGCGATACTCCACTCAACAGTTGTTCGCATGTGGTACAATTGAAGATGAAGCCTATAATTGTTCATGCTTCCATATGCTGCTTGATATTGAGCTAGCCTTGAGCTAAGCATTATTGTAATAATTGTAAATTCTGGATCAATTCGTTATTTATGATGCACTGTTAAATTTTCTGGTATTCATTTGTATTGTGTGTGCCAGTGAACCGATCCAGGGATTGACACTATACACATGAACTCAGCCTTATCAGGCAAGGGTGTTACAACCATTTCTATAAACGTGTGCTTTACTTATAATGTTACTTATTTCTTTGATAAATCTTGTTGTTGTAGGAGGTATAAACACCTCCCTTTTCAATGTGAGTATAATGATAATGTTACCATATCTTCTTATGTTAAAGGAAATTATGAATTTTATGATGTGGAAAAAATTGAAGAATTTATTGCTTGGAAGGGTGCATTTGATCTTGCTAGTTTGCTTGAAAATACTGATGATTCACCTTATGAATATGAGGTTGATGGTATACTTAAATTTTGCTTTTATAATTACAAGGAAGAAAATGGCTATATTCTTGAATATTAATAGATGGTTTCCACAAACGGAAGAGACTAATGCCTTGCAGGAGCTTATGGAAGAAGAAATTGCTGAAACGGGAAGCTCATTAGATGAAAAAGAGGAGGAGAGTGATGAACAAAAGGAGGAAGAATGGATCTACCCATGCCTACCTTCTAATGAGAGTAACTCTTTATCCCTTACATTATTTGATTGTCCCCCATGCTTACCAAAGGAGGATGAATGTAATGTTCCCGTGGATCCTTTTGAAATATCTACTTTGGGGAAAACCTGTGATAATAATTGTGCTCCTGTTATCTATGATAATCCATGCTATTTTGATAAATCTTATGATAATCCTTTATTTGTGCCTAATTTCGAAATGCATGGTACTAAAGAGTTTTGCTTAGGAAATATTTAAGATAAAGCTCTAGATGATGGTCCTATATTGGTTGATAATATTAATAGTACTACTATTGAAAATGAGATTGGAGAGGTCTTGAATTTATCTTGGAACCCCATACCTCTTGAGAATGACCAGTCATCTTGTTATAAAATTGTTAAAACTGGGTTTGAAGGTTTTAATCCCACTATTTTTGAGCTTGATAAAAATTATGTGTTTGTAGATCATGAAAAGCATACTTTATGTGATATTTATATTGTTGAGTTTATTCATGAGGCTGCTGAAAATTATTATGAGAGAGGAAAATATGGTTGTAGAAGTTTTCATGGTACTGAAACACCTCTCTATGTGCTAAAAGTTTTGAAATTGCTCATGTTTTATTTACCCATTCTTGTTACTATGTGCTTCTTTGATTTATTTTCTTACAAGATTACTATGCATAGGAAGTGGATTAGACTTAAATGTGTTTTGAGTTTGTTCTTGGTACTCTCTTTTACTTCAATTCATATTTCTTATGTGAGCATCATCGAAATTATCATGCCTAACTTAAAGGCGTTAAAGAAAAGTACTTCTTGGGAGATAACCTAATAGTTTTCTTGAGTCTTGGAAGTTATTACTTCTGTAATAACCTCTCCTTATCCTTTTTATTTGATTTTTGTGCCAAGAATAACCTCTAATAAGAGAGAAGTAAGATTTGGGGAAGTTGTTGTCCCGAAATAGATTTTTGTGCTTCACTATAAAAGTTCATGAAAAATCTCTGTATGTCGTATTGATCTATAATTGTTTGAGTAAATCCCCTAGGTTGTTATTTAACTTTTTTTAGTTCAACACTTTTTGATTTGAGTAACAGAAGGTCTTCA
The DNA here is from genome assembly GCA_023614405.1 of Avena insularis. Taxonomy (NCBI): domain Eukaryota; kingdom Viridiplantae; phylum Streptophyta; class Magnoliopsida; order Poales; family Poaceae; genus Avena; species Avena insularis. The sequence continues at coordinate 225,162,734 of CM042689.1, read as the reverse complement.
AAAATTCGGTTTTTACTTGCCGGTCTGTTTTGACAAATTTCTGCCATTATTGCAGTTGCCTCCTTATCGATTTTTATAAGGAATTGCTACAGTAGATTGTGTTTTTAATGGAAGATTTGTTGTGTTGAAACTAAACCCAAAGGGTTATTATCTTGAATACACTAATGTTGCTAATGAAGAATTGTGTGAAGTTTTGTATGAAGGCAAATTTTCAGGTGTAGGGGAAGAATGATATGATGAGATAAAGAATGGACAAAAGATCAAGCTTGGGGATGCCACGCCGTGTAACCCCAAGAAATATTCAAGAGGTACAAGTGTTAAAGCTTGGGGGTGCCCAAGGCATCCCCTTCTTCATCAATAAAAATCTCAAGTCTCTTTCTAGACACTTCGTTTTTATTGTTTCATGAACTGTTGTGTTGTTCTTGGAGCGTCTTAGTTTTTGTTTTTCATTTTAATTTGCTTTGTTTGCTTGAATAAAGTATTTGGACCCCCACTTTCGCTGTGTTGTTTCAAATAAGTTGATTGGTGTTGGAAAAGAGTAGAAAGTTTCATGCTTATAGTGATACAAAAGGGAGCTTGTTTTGACTGTGACTTAGACTTTATCATGTCATGCTAGATGTTTTTTTGACCTTATTCTTATTGATTATTGATATAGCATGACTTGTTCCAAACAATTGAGATTGCTTAATGTGCCTTGAAAGAATCATGTCTTGTTTTAGCATACAAAAGCATAATATAGTGGTATTCTTCTTTGATGCTTTGTTTGGGTTGACTTGGCACATGCTCACACCATGTTATGACGATGAACCAGTCACCTTAGCCTCTTTGAACATTTAGTTTTTGAATTGTGTTCCAACTTTATGCTTTGATTGATAATGTTTTGTCGCTCTGCATGATTATGGCCATTATTGCTCTCTTAGTTGGTCGCTCCCAGTCTTTTGCTAGCCTCCACTTGTATTGAGAAAGCTCTACTCATGCATACAACTCCCAAGAAACCAAGTTATTCCAAAGTTTCCACAATAAATTCCTATGCATGGTGTGTTACACCATTCCAACTATATTCTTATTTTATCTATCTTCCAAATTAAACTTGTTATGTGAAAATTAGTGATTAAAGCTCTCACAAATTTGATGGAACACTTTATTTTTCTTGCCCCTAATAAACTTGAACCATTGTGTCATCTATGTTGTATATGCTTGCACCTATAAGTTGGGAATTAGAAGAACCGTGTTGTCATGGGGAACGCTTTCAACACCTGTAAATATCTACCCAGTTGATAGCATGCTCTTTTGCTTATGGATGTTGGCGGTGTGAAATAAAAGGGGATCTTGTAAGTCCATGGAGTTATGTATATGTGTTATAGAAACGCCTGGGCCGCTATCCTAAGCCATGACTAATCATGGTGGAAACTTGCAGCATCACCATAGTGAGCAATCGATGAAGCATCCTCAGAAAAAAAAATATACAGAAAAAAGAGAGATAAAGAGAAAAAAATATGCACCATTCTCATGATAAATAAAAGGATTGATGAGATGCTCAATGTCTGTTGCCTTGTCATTTTGATATGGGATAGCTCCCATGTCATGGGTCAAGGGGTACCCCGTTGGTGGTTCTCTATGATACACATATACTTACAATGACAAGAACTTACCGGTAACTAAAGTTGAGTAGCATGAGGAATGGCCCTCGTACACAATGGACATGAGATTGCAAAGTTATATTTTGTCAAGCATATACTCCATATTTTGTTCACTTTAACCTTAATCACTTCAAGATGCTTATGATAGGGGCAATGAGAGCTAAAAGCTAACAAGTACCATAATTTTTGGAAGCTCTTTATGAAACTTGAAATCCCTGCTTCCCTGTGAAGGGCCTTTCTTCCACTTTTATATTGAGTCTCCACCTTCTATCCTTAGGCACCAATTAAGAGAGCATAGTTTTCATTCTTAGTTTTATGTGCATTGTCCTAAAACTTATTGATTGATTCATAATGTTGATATTGCTTGTTCTTGAACTATTTGTATCTGGTCACCCTTATGAACTTTGAAGGTGTCATATGCATTTATGTTTTTCTAGTCCATGAGGGACAAGCTGAATGCCATTATGCTATGTTTTCTATATGTGAAACAAACAAACGTCTTCTAATGCATTGTTATTCATGATCTTTGTTTGTATCCTTTCATGTTGCAGCAGAGTTGCTATGCCCTGTTGTTAGAACATCTTCTTTCATGCTCATGTTTAGAGTACTTTGATCCCAACTTTCAATGCTTTACAAATAGTTTGATCAAAAATTATTCTTTTTATCACTTACCTACTCGAGGACGAGCAGGAGTTAAGCTTGGGGATGCTTGATACGTCGTAAACGTATCTATAATTTTTGATGTTCCATGCTTGTTTAGTATCAACTTTGCTTTGCTTTGTCTACACTTTGAGGTATTTTTATACATTTTCTAGGACTAACCTATTAACAACATGCCATAAGGAAATATTCTCTGAATTGGACGGTACAAAAGCCAAAGTCAATATTTCACCAAGGAGAACACGGAGTCCAGAGGAGAGACAGAGGGGCGCCACAGGGCGTCCGCACCCCCCAGGAAAAGGCCCACCCTAGGCCGCACCAGGGAAGGGTATGGGCCCCCTGGCCGCCCTCCTGCCTCGCCTCTTCGCCTATAAAAGCCCCCCGATGCCAAAACCCTAAACACCCGATCAGATCGCCATGAAACAGTCCGTAGCCGCCGCCACCATCGTCCCTAGATCGGGGGGTCTGAAGCTCTTCCCGACACCCTGCCGGAGGGGAGAGATCATCCCGGAGGCCTCCTTCATCACCATGCCAGCCTCCGGTATGATGCGTGAGTAGTTCACCCTTGGACTATGGGTCCATACATGTAACATCTCAATATTAAAAATTGGATTTGAATGTTATTTACTAGCATTGCATTGCACTCATATGAAAATTTCAATAAAACAAACCCTATCTTCAACTCCATGGAATATTACTAATGTTCCTAATAGGGGATTATTAATAGAATTGAATATACGATATGTTAAACTAAAATAAAACTTTGCAAAAATGTTCCTAAGTTGATCTGCAGATTTTTACAAAATTTGGAGAACAAACTCATGTGCATTGGATATACTATGAAAAAGTTATGAACAAATAGTGAAATGCAATAATAATAAAACTAACCTAAACCCCCGCGACCCAACTAACCTAGCCCACCAGCTATCCACCGCTCGCCATCCTGCCCCGCGCAGTGCTCAACGCAGCCACCGCATGGGCGGCCCAGATCTTGTGCGCGCATAGCCCGCCACACGCCGTTGTCACTGACACGCGGGTCCCACCTGTCATCCCTGTCCTCAGTTGAATCCTTCACGAACACGAGTTCGTTGCCACCGACACAAAATCCTTTCAAATTCTCCGTCCCTCGTTCGATTTCGTGACCTGCACGGCATGGAAGCCACTCCATATATACTCCCACATCGACGCCCGTCATTCTACATATATACTGAAACCCTAGCCTCGAATCGATCTTTGTCGACGTTGGCCACCGTCATGTCGATTTCACCGAAACGGTTTTGACCTCCCCTTACCCTCTACTCCCTCTGGAGCTTCCTCCCGTTCTCTACTAAATCACCCCATATGTTTTCCCCCTCTAAAACGCAACCAATCACCGGGAATCGGTCGCCGGAGCACCGCCGAGGACAGAGGATTGCAGCTGAGCTTCGCCGCCATCCCGCTGAAGAGAAGCCGATACCAAGGGCACGAAACAAACCACGAAAGTCGCCCTCATCCAGTCGTCTTCTTATCCACGTCGGGAACCCACCAGAACGGGGCCGACCGCCTCCATCTGCACGCCGCCGCTGTCGTCACGGTCAACGACGTCCACCAGGTGAGTTCCAGTTGGTTCTTTCACCAACCGTTAGATCTGGCTTGGGCGATCTAGATTAGATAGGGCCTCCAACCAGTACCGGCAAACCAGGGACTGCCGCGTGGCATGCGTTTAGTCTTCTGCCAAGTTAGCGCTAACGCATTAAATCGAAATTGTTAAATCTAAATTTCTATAAATTGTCTAGATCTGTAAAATCCATAGAAATTCGATTGTTAGTCAGAAAATTGCATATTATATATCTTTGGATTCATAAAATTGTGTACAATATAAATATGATATTAGATCCAAATTTTATAGTATATATTTTCTGTAATAATTTAAATAGTTTTAATGGACTTTTAGATTATTAAATCCATAGTAAATTATTTATAGATCAAAAAAATATGAATAATATGTCTCTGGATTCACAAATCTCGTGTAGATTACAGATATGATTTTAGATCTAATTTTTGATAATGAAAATTACTTAAGTGATTTAAACTCTATTAAATACTAAATAAATCATAAGAAAAGATCTACACCTCCAATTAGGTTGAATCCAATTTCTACTGGTTCGTATTAATGATCTCTATTTATTTAACTTTATATACAAATTTAATTCGACAAAAAGAACATGAATTATAATACGTCTGCTAAAACCCCATTAATGGCAATCAATTAATAAAACAAATACTCTATTGCATTAAAACACTTCTGCATTCATGCTTTTGTGCATTTATTTATGATTGTGTGATTGCTTATGTTGGATGCAATTGTTTGATTGATAGATTGCAAGGAGTGCATCGTCTGTGATTGCAACGAGTGTTTGAAAGACTTCAACAACTATTAAGGAAAGTTACAACTTTGTTCATATCCTTGTCCCAGTTTTACTACTATGCATGTTTTGATCCTCAAAATAGTAGTATGCATGTGTAGGATGTTTTTAGTAGAAGATAAATATTTTACAAGTGCTATGCCATTTTTGTAGTATGCCATGAGTAGCTTTATACTTAGGGATATTTCCACTCCCACTAGGATTCTCCTAAATTTTCTAAGTATTATGCTTGTGCAATGCTATGTATATGCAAAAACCAATGGGGTTTCCAAAGATAGAAATTTTTCTAAGTATAAGAGCTCTGTGTATGAGCGCAAGTTTTTGTCCTCAAATCTACTTCAAAACAAAACTATGTTTTTCTCTGGGCGATGTGGTATGTCTGGATCGACTAGTAGGGGAAGTAACCTGGATTGGCTCTGCTTGTGCCCTCCACCACCCAGGATCAAAGTAGTATTCCATGATTCAGAATTCAAAAGCTTCCAGTGCAACCACAATACATATGGGCTCTGTCTTGGCCTAGTACTTGGTGGGAAACCTCACCTGAGTACCACAGTTTTGGCTCCCGTGGAACCGGGTAGAGAGGCTACTAAGGGAAAGCTTCGCCATGGTCTTGTTTGTAAAAGTACTTGATCGTGGATTATGGGTAAAGTGTACAAACTCTCGAGAGTATCAACCTGATCGATCAGCCGTGTTCATGGAAAAGAACAACTTTGAGCATCTGAAGGATGGACCCTCTAAAGGATTTCCTCTCTCTTTTCTAAAACTAAAAACTCTATGGCCGTGGAATCGTCCATAGATGGAATTTTGATTTGCATGGTGTACTCCATGTGTTGGGTTGAAAGATGGTAGCCTGGTGGAATCCAGTGCGAGCCACTTGACCGTATTTTATTTATTAAATGTTTACAAAGTAGGATAAAAGATTTTCTCTCTTCTTCTTGACTTAAGAAAAATTGGCTTTATGCAAATGAACCTCAAGCCTTTTGTCAGCCTATGCATGTAGAGATAGCCAAGTATTTTTATTCATGGTGTAATTTTCCAATACATTCAAAGTATTGACCCAACTTGTTGGATGCACATTTTATGTGCAGAATTTGGAATCGTGGAAAGGTGCTCTAGGTTCGCGGGTCTTTGCTCAACTAGCATGTGGCATTGATGGGACTCCAAGTTATGTTATTTTGCTTTCTGTTGTAATAATGTAAACTCTGTATTATTCGATTCATGTAATAAAGACTTGTGTTTTACATGATATTTCATCGACTGTGAGTGCTAGCTATTGATCTAGGGACTAGCATGTTAATCACAGGGACTTAGGATCTTTATCGACCAAGGTCTCTACAATACAGTAGCTAGATGGTTGTTTCTCCTCCTTTGTGCTATCATGTTTAGATCTTGTAAGCTCCGTTCGTGATCAAGATCATCTATTTGTAATCATGCATGTTGTGTTTGCAGGGATCCGATGGATATTGAGATAATATGTCAGATTGATTATTGATTCTATCATGTCTTATTGATTATTGATTCTATCATGTTTGTATTGTTTGTGATCTTGCATGCTCTCCGTTTCTAGTAGCTATGTTGGCCAAATAGATGCTACTGACTCCAAGAGGGAGTATTTATGCTCAATAGTGGGTTCATGCCTCTATTGAATCTGGGGAAGTGATAGGAATCTCTAAGGTTATAGATGTGATGTTGCCACTAGGGAGAAAACAACAATCTCTTGTTCATGGAACAATTGTATTGTTTACTTTACACACATTTCTTAATGCAGTTATCCGTTGCTTGCAACTTAATACTGGAGGGGGTTCGGATGATAACCTGAAGGTGGATTACTAGTCATAGATGCAGTTGGATGGTGGTCTACGTATATTATTGTAATGCCCAATCAAATCTCATATGAATCATGAATGTCTAGTATTTGCATTGTTATGCCTTGCTCAGTCTTGTCAATTGCCCCGCTGTAATTTGTTTACCCAGCATGTTATGTTATTTATCTTAAGGAGAACACCTCTAGTGAACTATGGACGTCGGTCCAATCTTTACCATTGTTACATCATCTACTGTTACCGTTTACTTTCTACAAGCAACCATTACCTTCCATACTATACATTTAATCCTTTGTGTTCAGCAAACCAGTGAGATTGACAACCTCACTGTAAGTTGGGGCAAAGTCTTGAGTTTGTGTTGTGCAGGATTCCAAGTTGTTAGCAACACCTTGGAGTTGTTTCCTTGCTCCTACTGGTTCGATAACCTTGGTTTCATAACTGAGGGAAAACTTGCTGCCACGCTCATCATACCTTCCTCTTGGGGTCTCCCAATGAAGCTCTATTATTGAGCCACGTCAGTCATGCACACAAAAAATTATAGCTCAATCCAACATTCTGGGATTTTACACGATTGTTTACAGTGAAGCACAGAAATCTGTTTCGGGACAGCAACTTCCCCAAATCTTACTTCCCTCTCATTAGAGTCTATTCTTGGCACAAAAACCACACAAAATGATAAGGTTAGGTTATTACATAGGCAATAACTTCCAAGACTCAACAAAAGAAAAACTTACTAAAATAAAAATTGGGTTATCTCTCAAGAGTGCTCTTCTTTAATGCCTTTCAGCTAGGCATAGAAAGCAAGAATCAAGTATTTTCAAATGAAGAAGCATCAACATCAAATTTTGTTCTAATAAGAGAATCAAAAGATAGCTTCCTTCTTTTTCTATGGAAGTGTTCCATACCTTTCTTGAGTGGAAATTTATATTTAATGGTGCCCTCTTTCATATCAATAATGGCACAAACAGTTCTAAGAAAAGGTCTTCCCAAAATAATAGGACAAGAAGTATTTCATTCAACATCCAAAGCATAGAAATCAACAGGGACAAAGGTATTATTAACCATAATAAGAACATCATTAATTCTCCCCGTAGGTTTTTTTTAGCATTATAATCAATATGGACATCAAATAACAATCTTCCAATGGTGTTAAATCAAGCATATCATAAATTTTTCTAGGCATAATAGATACACTAGCACCAAGATCACATAAAGCTTTGAAGTCAAAATCATTCACTTTCATATTAATGATGGGATCCCAACCATCTTATAATTTCCTAGGAATAGAAGCTTTATGTTTCAATTTTTCTTCTTTAATTTTCATGAGAGCATTTGTAATATACTCTGTAAAAGACATATTCATAGCACTAGCATTAGGACTTCTAGCAAGCTTTTGCAAGAACATAATTACTTCGGAAATATTGCAACCATCAAGATCAAAATCAAAATTATCATTCAAGGTAGTAGAACTTTTGTCTCCCATATTTCGAAAAATTTCAGCATTTTTATTGGAAAAGGTTCCATTGGGTTTAGGAAATGTTGCAAAAGGAATGGGGACTTTAGGTGGTTTGCTAGCATCAACATTACTAGTGGTGGCAATAGTACAAACTTTAGTCATACTATTATTTCTAGCAATTTCATCTTCTCTTTCCCACCTAGCATGCAATTCAACTAACATCCTAACATTTTCATCAATTCTAACTTGTATGGCATTAGTAGCAGCAAAGGGATTTTCCATAGTTTCTGGTTTAGCAGCCATTTTAGTAATCAAAGAAGATTGTGCTTCAGACAAAGATGAAATATTTTTTTCAGCATTCGAAATTTTGGCTTGCAAACCAGGAATTTCCCTATTTAAATTCTCAAGGTGACAACTAAAATTTTCAAAATGGCAGATTGTTCCTCCATGGTGTTAGTGAATAACTTATTCTGATCATATTGCATTTGCATGAAGTTTTTAATGGATCTTTCAGCTTCCAAAATTCTTTCTTCACTAGGAATTCCATATTTACCATGATAATTATTGCTATTATTAGGAGGATATGGCCAATAATTATTATTACCAAAATTATTCCTATAAGCATTGTTACCAAAATTATTACTTCTAATAAAGTTCACGTCAACTTGCTCTTCTTGAGCAACCAAAGAGGCTAAAGGAACATTATTTGGATCAATATGAGCTTTTTCACTAACAAGCATAGACATAATAGTATCAATCTTATCACTCAAGGAGGAGGTTTCTTCAACAGAATTTACCTTCTTACCTTGTGGAGCTCTCTCAGTGTGTCATTCAGAATAATTAATCATCATATTATCCAAGAGCTTTATTGCAGCACCCAAAGTGATGGTCATAAAGGTACCTCCAGCAGCCGAATCCAACAGATTCCTTGAAGAAAAATTCAGTCATGCATAAAAGGTTTGGATAATCATCCAAGTAGTCAGTCCATGAGTAGGGCAATTCTTCACTAAAGATCATTCTTTCCCATGCTTGAGCAATATGTTCATTATCAAATTGTTTAAATTTCATTATGGCACTTCTCATGGATATAATCTTAGCAGGATGATAATATTTTCCAATGAAAGCATCTTTGCATTTAATCCAAGAATCAATACTATTTTTACGGAAAGATAACAACCAATATTTAGCTCTTCCTCTTAAAGAGAAAGGAAACAATTTAAGCTTAATAATATCTCCATCTACATCCTTATATTTTTGCATGTCACAAAGTTCAACAAAATTATTAAGGTGAGTGATGTTGGCGCTGTATCAACGTGAAAGCGCTTCGTCGGGAAACCCCAAGAGCAAGGTGTGATGCAGCACAGCAGCAAGTTTTCCCTCAATAAGAAACCAAGGTTATCGAACCAGTAGGAGGAAGGAAATGACTCAAAGGTGTTGCAAGCAACCTAGATACCTGCACAACACAAACTCAAGACTTTGCCCCAACGAACAGTGAGGTTGTCAATCTCACTGGTTTGCTGTAACAAAGGATTAACTGTATGCTGTGGGAGGTAACAGTGGTTTGCATCAAGTAAAAAGTAACAGTGGAAGATGTATCAATGGTAAAGATTGGACCGGGGTCCATAGTTCACTAGAGGTGTTCTCCTTAGATAAACAAACATGGCATGAAGGGTAAACAAATTACAGCAGGGCAATTGACAGGACTGAGCAAGGCATAACAATGCAATACTAGACATCAAGATCCTATGATATTCGATTGGGCAATACAACAAGATACATAGACCTCCATTAAAATTCATCTATGACTAGAAGTCCACCTTTGGGTTATCATCCGAGCTCCCTCCAGTATTAAGTTGCAAGCAATAGACAACTGCTTTAAGCAAAGTGTGTAAGGTAAACAATATACTTGTTCCATGAACAAGAGACCGTTGTTTTCTCCCTAGTGGCAACAACACATCTACAACCTTAGAGATTTCTGTCACTTCCCTTAGATTAAATAGAGGCATGAACCCACTATCGAGCATAAATACCCCCTCTTGGAGTCACTAGCAACTACTTGGCCAAGATAGCTACTAACAACGGAGAGCATGCAAGATCACAAACAACACAGACATGATAGAATCAATAAGAAAAAACCATTAGTTAATCTGACATAGTAATCTCAATATCCATCGGATCCCCGCAAACACAACGTGCATGATTACAAATAGATGAGATCTTGATCATGAACGGAGCTCACAAGATCTATACATGAAAGCACAAAGGAGGAGATACAACCATCTAGATACTACATGGACCCGTAGTCCAAGGTGGAACTACTCACGCTTCATACCGGAGGCTGGCATGATGAAGAAGAAGGCCTCCAGGATGATCTCCCCTCCAGGTGCCGGAAGAGCAGATCCCCTGATCTAGGGACGATGGTGGCGGCGGCTACAGACAGTTTCGTGGAATATTGATTGGGTACTTAGGGTTTAGGCATCGGGGGCTTCTTATAGGAGAAGAGGCGAGGCAGGAGGGCGGCCAGGGGGGCCACACCCTGCCCAGGCGCGGCCTAGGGTGGGCCCGCCGTGCAACTGTGGCTCAGCTCCCTGGCTCTCTCCTCTGGACTTCGTGTTCTCCTCGGTGAAATATTGATTTTTGCTTTTGTCCCGTCCAATTCCGAGAATATTTCCTTACTAGCTTTTCTGGAACCAAAAACAGCAGAAAACAGGCAACTAGCACTGTGGCAACTTGTTATTAGGTTAGTAATAGAAAACATATAAAAACACCTCAAAGTGTGGACAAAGCAAAGCAAACTGATACTAAACAAGCATGGAACATCAAAAATTATAGATACGTTTCCGACATATCAAGCATCCCCAAGCTTAACTCCTGCTCTTCCTCGAGTAGGTAAGTGATAAAAAGAATAATTTTTTAGGTGACATGCACCATCAAAACCAAGAGTAAACCATTTGCAAGCAATGAAATATGGGATCAAAGAACTCTAAACATGAGCATGAAAGATGGAGTTATAACAGTAAGACAAAGTAACTATGCATGCAACATGAAAGGCTACAAACAAAGATCATGAATAACATGCATTGAAAAATGTTTGTTTGTTTCACATATAGACAACATGGCATAGAGGCAATCAACTTGTCCCTCATAGATTAACAAATAGATGCATAGGACACCTTCAAAGTTCATAAGAGTGACTAGATACAAATAGCACAAGAACAAGTAATATCAACAATATGCATCAATCAATAAGTTTTGGGACAATGCACATAGAACTAAGAATGGAAACTATGCTCTCATAACTGGTGCCTAAAGGTGGAAGGTGGAGACTCAATATAATGGTGGAAGAAAGGCACTTCATAAAGGGAAGCAGGGATTTTAATTTTCAAAAAGAGCTTCCAAAAATTATGGTACTTGTTAGATTTCATCCCTCATTGCCCCTATCATAAGCATCTTGAAGTGATTAAGGTTAAAGTGAATAAACTATGGAGTATATGCTTGAAAAATTATAAGTTGGCAATCTCATGTCCCTTGAATATGAGGGACGCTCCTCATGCTACTCAACTTTAGTCACCTGTAAGTTCTTGTCATAGTAAGTACATGTGTACCATAGAGAACTTCCAACGGGGTACCCCTTGCACATGGTACAGGAGCTATCCCATAACCAAAATGACAAGGAAAGCAGATAATGAGCATCTCAGCAATCTTCTTATTTACCATGGGAAAATGGTGCTTTTTTCTCTCTTTCCTCTTTTCTCAATGTGTCTCTTTTTTATAAGAAGAATGCTTCATAGATGTCATTATGGTGATGCTGCAAGTTTCCACCATGATTAGGCATGGCTTAGGCTAGCGTCCCAAGCGTTTCTCTAACACACATACATAACTCCATGGACTTACAAACTCTCATTTTATTTCACACTGACGAAATCCATACACAAAAGAGCATGATATCAACTATGTACAAAGTACAAGTGCAATATTGAAAGCGTTCCCCGTGACAGCATGGTTCTACTAATTCCAACGTATAAGTGCAAGCATATACAACATAGATGACACAATGGTTCAAGTTTATTAGGGGCAAGAAATATAAAGTGTGCCATCAAGTTGGTGAGAGCTTTAATCACTAAGTTTCCACATAACAAAATTCTTTTTAATTGGAAGATAGATGAAAACAAGAATATACTTGAAATGGTGTAACACACCATGCATAGGAATTTATAGTGGACACTTTGGAATAACTTGGTTTCTTGGGAGTTGGAAGCATGAGTAGAACTTACTCATACAAGTGGAGGCTAGCAAAAGACTAGGAGCAACCAACTAAGAGAGCAATAATGGCCATAATCATGCAGAGCGACAAAACATTACTAATCAAAGCATAGAGTGGTACTACAAGTCAAGGACTAAATGATCATAGAGGCTATGATGACTTATTCGTAGTCATAACATGGTGTGAGCATGTGCCAAGTAAACCCAAACAAAGCATCAAAGCAGAAAACCACAATACTATGCTTTTGCATGCTAAAACAACGCATGATTCTTTCAAGAAACACTAAGCAATCCCAATTGTTTGGAAGAAGTCATGCTACAACAATAATCACTAAGAATAAGGTCAAAACAACACCTAGCATGACATGCTAAAGTCTAAGTCACAGTCAAAGCAAGCTCCTTTTGCACTATTCAAGCAAGAACTTTCTACTCCTTTCCAACACCAATCGACTTATTTGAAACAACACAGCGAGAACGGGGGTCCAAACTACTTTATTCAAGCAAACTAAACAAACTAAGAGAAGCAAACAAAAACTAAGACGCTCCAAGAACAACACAATAGTGCATGAAACAATAAAAACGAATTGTCTAGAAAGACCTGAGCTTTTTATTGATGAAGAAGGGGATCCTTGGGCATCCACAATATTTGTACCTCTTGGATATTTCTTGGGGTGACACCGGGGTGGAATCCCCAATCTTGAGCTTTTGTCCATTCTTTATCTCATTACATCATTCTTTCTCTACACTTGAAATTTTTCCTTCATACAAAACTTCACACAATCTTCATTAGCAACATTAGTGTATTCAAAAGATAAGAGACCTGTGGGTTTAGCTTTAGAATAGCAAAACTTTCACTAAAAACACAAGATACTATAGCAATTCCCTAAAAAAGCTCAATTTCCCAAAAAGAACCCAAAAAGTAATCAATAAGAAGCAAATGCAAATAATGGCAAAAATCTATCAAAACAGACCAGAAGGTAGAAACTGATTTTTTTCGAAGACCTTATGTTGCTCAAATTAACTTGCGGATCCTTGACTCACGGATCCTTAACCAGTAGGATTAAATAATGGATTAAACGAGAGAGTAGACAATAAATTAACTGGCGGATCCTTGACCTGAGGGCACGGGCGAGCAGCCGAGCAGGGGCATGATGTCCCGTGAGGATCACCCGAGTGACCTACCGAGCAAGCATAATAGTGGCCGAGTGGGCGACGGAGGAGTCTTAGATAGCGATTAGAATAGTCAAAGACGAACATATGAATAGTCAAAGACGAACATACTTACTCCATGGCTCACGTTTGAAGGCATGGTGTTTCAACCGTGCATCCTTGATCGACAAGAATACATCGCTTAGATTTCACAATCGCAATAGCCCTTGATTGCTAGGCCTGTGCGGCTGCGGAGTATTTATTTTAGCCCAAACATCAATATTGCTGACGGGGGTACGTGAGAGGATTGAATCATGGGCCCTGACAAGCATGGGCCCTAGGGCGTCGCCCATGTTTGTCATGGATCAAAGCCGGACCTGATTTTATCGTAGTGATTTCCATATTAATAGGTTTACTAATTGACAAATTAGTTAGTCCTAAATGCCAGATTCGGTGTTAATAATTTCCAAATTATGTAGGCCTAGTTTTGCCCTATTCAATAGTTATTACTAATTGCCATATTATTAGGTCTTACTTGCCAAATTATCAATTGCCAGATTAATTAGGCATACTTGACATATTCAATAATAGCTAATTGCCAGATTAAATTAGGTAGATCCTACCTAGTACTAGCAGGCCTTCTCTCTCACCATGTCATCTCCCGAATCCAAAAGGTCACTACTGAGACTCTGTTCCGTAGAACCATGGGAGAGACGCGCGTTCCTCAACTCGTCTACCGGCCGACACGGCGAGCTCGCCTGGACACCGTCTCCCGTACAGAGGAACTACCTCTACGCGCGCCGTGCTGCTCCCAGCTGATAGAATCCTAGTGTCTAGCTGCCGGAGTTTTTCCTATACCTTTTTTTTGACAACTTCATCATTGCGAACAGCTAGAATGCCCACTGCACAGCACAATGGTACAAAGGGGCAAAAGACAAGTCAAAGTTACAAAGCCCTGCCCCTAAAAGCTAACCAGAAGCGTAAGAAGTCATAGGGAGCGCTCGCCTGCCACATTCTCAATGCACAGCTGCCAGATTCCTACTGTGACTGTCAGGATCCCCGCGTCCAACTGAGTTTCCCAACGCCTAGCTACCAGATTCATAACACCAAGCTGCCAAAATAAATGTTCTTGCTAACTACAACTTCGAATTTTGTAGTTGTATAAGTAAAATAGCGATGAATCCCTTATAATGTAATAATTAGAGAAAGATGCAACATGAGAATCACTCACAGGATAATTCACATGCTAAAAAACCATGAATATCACCACCGGGAATCAAGAAATAAAAGTGCCGGAAAATCAGGCCATAGAGGGAGAGGAAAAAGGCAGGCAAGCTTTGCACCAGCTCGTGCATGCCTCCATCTGCTCATCGGCGGTGGCCTCCACACGCCAAATGGTGGTGACCTCCTCCTCGCGCTTGTCGGCAGCACCTTCCATGCTCCATGCTCGGCGGTGCTATCGGCGGCGACCTTCATGCGATGGCCGACGAGTGCCTCCTCCTCGAGATCATGTGGTCCCTTGTGACGGCCTATCTGCAGGCTGCGGCGCGCTCGTTGGAGGCGGCCTTCCTGCCGCATGCTCGTCCGCGAGGGACACCCCTTGATGCATGCTCGGGGACGGCGGCCTCCCCCGCCACTGCGTGCTCGCCTGGCGGTAGCCACCCCCGATGCGCTACGGCGGCCTCCGAGGCGTGCTCGCCAGCGACGATCCTCAAACCTCCCTGTCGTTGCGTTGGGTATGTTTCGGTGTTGCTCTCGAGAAGAGAATAGAAATTGTGTGGCCTAGAGCTATTCACGATGGGATAAGGCTCATGCAGGATGAGAGGATAAGCCGTGAGCGGTTTCGTATGATTCTTTAGGCTTTGTTGGGTTACATAGGGTTAAATCCACTAGTGGATCTTACACCTGCTGGGATTGGATGATCCCCAGTTGTCACCCCGATCCCCACCACCCCTTTCCCCACGTTCCCTTGCTAATCTCTGTCTTTAATGTCATTCGGTTAATCCAGGTACAACCAGCAGCGGGACAAGCACTGCACCGGTTTCAGCAGGCAGCAAGTAGCACATGCGACAGCATAATACAGTGAAACAAGCAAGCACATGCGACAGCACATGTGACAGCAAGGAAGCAGCATAACATACAATCAGAAAAAAAAAGACAGCTCTCCTCAGCTAAAAATACAGCCAACAAAATACAGTGACATACAGTGAAAGCACACACAAATTTGCAGTGAAATACCGTGAGATTCGTCCTTAGAAAAATAGTAACACCACAAAAAAACAGTGAATAATATGCAGTCTTTTTATTGTAGAGCACACACAGATTGATCGCCACAGCAGCCTTGTGTTTCTTCTTCTCGATCTTGTTCATGTAGAACTCCAGCTCTTTTCCTTCATCATGTACCTAATATACAGAGAAACTATAAGAACATGGCTCAGGCCTAAAATGGTACCAATGTTGATAAGAAGACCAGAATATCCATCATGTACAAGAATTCATTTTGGAGAGTCAAACATGTATGTGATGATGGTAAGTTATAGCATAATATTGCCAACTTCCAATAGGTGTAAAACAACTTCAATTTTGTTTTCATTCACCTTTGATTCTTAATAAAAATGAATCAACGACACTAACTAATAAGCAAGCAGAGTTACAGCCAGCAGCACTAACTAATAAGCAAGCAGAGTTACAACACTAAGTAATAAACTGTATACGATGTTAATTTGAAATGCTTCTTGCATAACAAAAGTATGTGATCTGCATGGTCTCGAGCTCTTGAAACTCAAGGTCTACTAAGATTAACTTCAGATCTGCTACTCACATAACCTTGATTATTAGAAAGGTGATAGTTGTGTCTTTGAGTTCATGCAATTAGGAGGGATCTATGTAAAATAGATGCAGTGTGCAGGTAAAAGTAAAAGCATCATATCGTCATCGTCATCCTCCTCCTCCTCCCTCTTTCTAATGCAATCCCTCATTCTCAAATCCATGCAAAGACTTCAAAAGAAACGGGCCACTAGTTACTAACAGCAAAATAGACGTTATAGAGATAGAATATGTGCTAAAATAAAACACGCCAACACACTGCAGCTAACATGTATAAGAAGAAATAGCAGCAATCAGCATATGAGTGAAAATAATTAGAAGAAACGTAGACACCTAGTTGGAAACCAGCTTCAATATCAGATTGTTGTCATCTTTCATGCTCACGTGATGATTCACTGATATGTTGTTAGTAGTCATTATAAGCAGGTTAGTGGATTGCCCAGTTTGCCTATAAAGCCCTAAACTTCCATGCTCACGTGATGATTCAGTCATGAGAGAGCTCCCTCTCTTCCTCATGTTCATTCATAGTTATTTTTAGTTTATACATATTAAAAAGCATGGCCTATTTTTGGTTTTAGACTGGAAAAATCACAACAGTTAGCTAACAAGTGGGTTTAGAAGGGATCGTCAACCATGGAACAAGTTGTTAAGTACAAATTGTAGCAAACTTTATTTGTCCATCACAGACACTAACAGTCCTATAGGACTCGATCGTTACACCCTCTTCTCGAACATTATCAAAACTGAAGTTTATTTTTCTCACCGGTACAGGGAATATGACATACTGAAGCTCGGGAGAATAATTAAACAGAACATCAGACCGGTTTTATAATCAACAAGGGACATCCTGTTGCCGACTAAGTTGAACTAAATCCTTGTGGACGCCTTCAGATGTATCGTCAACAACTAATTTTTTTTCTAAAGCCAACAACTATAACAGACTTGCCGCAGTGAGTGATACCAAGAACCCAGGCCATCGTGCCCACTCACCATCCATACAAGGTAGGCACTCAATTGAGCGGGTTAGCTAGTTGGGTGCGTAGATGAAGTACTCTACAGGGAACTTGTACCCGTACTTCTTTTTCACAGGCAACACGATGCGAACAAGCAGTAGTTCTCCATTAGCGGCAACAACATAGGAAGCCCCATAGAAGCCATGCTCCTCTGCGCGGGGAGGGGGTGGAGTGGGGTGTATCGCGGCTTGTGGGCATTCAAGGTGTACATAGGAGGATGCTGGCGGAATAGCATGCTGAAGACAAATAGAAACTACTCCCTCCGTTTCAAAATATAAGATGTTTTAGGTTTATGAAGAAAATGAATCTAGACTTCTTTTAGTATATAGATTCATCCCAAAGTTGAGTGAACCTACATATTAAAACAAATCTAGATACATCTCCTTCACAAACCTAAAACATCTTATATTTTGAAACGGAGGGAGTACAACGGATCAGCCAAGAACCTACCACTACCGACCATGCCAAGAACCTAAAAATTGTTACAGGACATGCCAAAACCCTAGAAATTGTGAGAGTATGAAGAGGAAGAGAAGGGGCTTACGAGTGCGAAGCAGATGGAAGTGGAGAGGATGACGACGGTGACTTCTCTGCGGCGCCGCCGAGCTCGCACAGGGTGAGATCTCCGGGGAAAACTCGCGTCGCCGGTTGGGAAGGGGAGAGGGCACGAGTCTTTTGTATGGATTCCTTGCAACGCCGCCTTCCTCCCGCCCCAGCCGCCGCTGTCCCTCCGCCCCAGCCACCGCCGGCCCTCCAAATCGCGAGAAAGGAAGTGTCGAGGCGAGACACGACAGAGAAGTGGGGGATTTGTTCCACGGGTTGGAGGTAGTGTTTTGTTTCCCCTCCAAAACAAAGGGAATCGGGGTGGGAAAAGCGGGTGTATTCTCGGGAGGGACTAACCGAACATGTCAAACAAAGAGACCGGGATTAAAACCGCGCGTGTCTAATCTAGGCTGACCCACGGGGATATCGTCCCTATCCTAGCCGGGTTGGGACAAAACGGACAAAGCCTTAGGGCATGTACTACCAGGGACGCTTCATTGGACGCTTGAGTGAATAAAGATAATGATCATAAATTCGTAGGTTAAGCTAAGCACTGCAGCTGACAATGCTCAGCGCTAGTGCGGTCGCTACTGAAATTGGCTAAGCGGCCGGATGGCCAACGCGCGACGTTAGCGATTTAGCTGGCACAAGATTCTATAGCGGTGTATCCAGTTGCTAAAATATCACCAATCGCTAACGCCCGGTATCCCTAAATTCATGCGTTGGAAAAAAAAGATTAGTTTAGCGCCCGACGACTAAACATGCGACGACGCTAACGAAAATCCCGAGATCGCCTAGGAATCAGATGAAACGGCCAGAAAAATCACCCTAGCGTCGCATCTAAACGCGTACGTTATACTTGCCCGTATGAATCTTGGCATGCCGCCTTCCATTATCATTTCCCTTGATTCATTTGACTCGCATATTGTAACATTTCATACATGCAGTCCTCTGTCCGGTTATATGGTTTTTAATCTCATGCACTCATGGGAGAATGGAGATCTACACTTTTCAATTTTTGAGGCGAGTATTTACACCATATTCATTTCTATATATATGATGCACATGAGTGTTTTTATAATAATATTGTATAATGCATATGTATGATGATGAGGCGTATATCCAGGCGCCGAGAACTTTTTATGTCTAAGTCGCTGATGTCATCTTAATATTTATGCTAATTCTCAGTTGCAACCTAGTTGCAACTTATAAGATTTGTACTAATTCTCACTTACAACCTAGTTGTAACTCATTAAATTCTCAGTTACACCTAAGTTACAACTCATGTGTAACTTCCACTTTACACTAATCACGAGGTAAATTGAACGGTGAAAGAGGCGACTTTTTTTTATATTTTGAACATGGAGCAAAGCATAAATCCTTTTTTATGCTTGGGAATAAGGAGGTAAATTTTACCGCCTGAGTTACACCTAAGTCCATAACTCATTAAACAATAACTAAGTAACATTATCTACTATTTATCACGAGGTAAATTGTACCGCCTGAGAACTAGCAAATCCTTTTTTTATATTTTAAAGCACGATGGGAATAAGGCTTAAAAAATATCTTGAACATGGAGCAAAGCATTATAGAGTGCCTAAATATATGGACCTTCAAGAAAAAATAACATCAAAAAATAAATAGTAGATAATGTTACTTAGTTATTGTTTTTGTATTACTAACTAATTAACTAATTATTATACGTTTATGTGATTAAGTGTCTCGGTAAAAATATAGCTAAAAGAGAAATAAAATTTAAGGTATTCCCTCCTACCCATATTAGTATACTTAGATTCATCTAGATAAGAATGTATTTAATCAAGTTTTAGTGCTAGATATACGGACAAATTTAAATCAACTAATATGGTGCGTTGCGTGCATGCTTACTATGTAGTAGGTACATGATATATGCAAAAGGTGGCATAATTTCATGAATCCAGGGCACGAGAAACGAGTTTCCCCCGGATACAATCCTGTCAAAGAATGAAAACGAAGAAACCAAGCCAGATACCGAATGAACAGGACTACCACAGTATCACCTTTTTGGAACTGGAAATGGGAACATCGTGGAATGCCTACCGTTGTTTGTGGCATCCAGTAAGCGAAATTAAAAAATAAGATTCAGCATTTTGGCTACTTATATCACAAACATCTGATGATTAGGGCATTAGGCTTGGAGCTCCTCTCTGATCTCTTGGATGAGCTCCTCCTTGTACTCCTCGAACGTGCCATGGTACGTGCTTACGGTGCCGTCCTGCACCACCCATACCTCGCTGCTCTCCTCGTCCTCGCACACCCGGGAGATGAGACTCGAGTCGTGGCTGACCAGCACAACACCTCCCGCGAACTCGCACAGCGCGTCGGCCAGCGCGTCGACGGTCTGCATGTCCAGGTGGTTCGTGGGCTCGTCCAGCAGCAGCACGTGCGGCTCCTCCAGCGCCATCGAGGCCAGCACCACACGCGCTTTCTGCCCGCCAGAGAGCCTGTTGATCGGCGTCAGGTTGATCGGCGTCAGGTGGCTCTCGCTCGGCAGCCCGAACTCGGCGACCGCAGCGCGCGCCTCCGTCTCGTCACCGTCCAGGTCAGGGTGCTCCTCGAGGAGGTGCTGCACCGCGGTCTGGTGCAGCTTCAGAGTGTCCACGAACTGCTGCGAGTACCGCCCAGTCCGGAGCTTGTGGTGCGCCCTCACCTTGCCTTGGGTCGGTGAGAGGTCGCCGGAGAGCAGTTTGCGCAGGGTGGACTTGCTAGACCCGTTGAGCCCGACAATGGCGGCGCGGGTTCCCATGTACACGTCCACGTCCACACCTGACAGTGTGAAGTTCGGGTACCTGAACCCTGCGTCCGAAAGCTGGAGGAGCGGCCGGCGTCGGGGGAGCTCGTTGGGCGCCGGGAAGTGGAACTCGACGCTGTAATCGTCATTCCGGGTCTTGTTGGGCTTCCTTCTCCTGCTCTTCCTGGCCGCCTTCTCGAAATCGTCAAAGTTGCCGCGGTACGAATCGAGCTTCTTGTCGTGCAGGTGGATGATCTCGTCGCACACTGAGTTGAGGAAGTCCTGGTCGTGGGAGACGACGATGACGGTGCTCTTGCACCGCGCGACGAGGTACTCCTCTAGCCAAAGCACCGCGCGGAGGTCGAGATGGTTGGTGGGCTCGTCCAGCAGGAGAAGCGTCGGCTGCACGAACAGAGCGCCGGCGAGTGTGATGCGCTTCACCCAGCCGCCGCTGAAGGAACTAGTCGGCCTGGCCTGCTTGGCCTGGTCGAAGCCTAGCCCCGCGAGGATCTTGGACGCCCGCGCCGGGGCCGCGTCCCAGCCATGGACGCTGAGCTCCTCGTACACCGCGGCGAGGCGCGCGGCGTCGCCAGAGGCCGAGCTGCGCGAAGCCTGGCGAGCTCTTCGTCCGCCGCGAGCACCACCTCGATAGCCGGACGGGGATCATCCTTCTTGTCCTCCTGCACCACGAGCGTCGAGCGGATACCGCGCGGCACCCGGAGCTTCCACCCCTCCGCGAGCAGCTTCAGCAGCGCGGACTTGCCCTTGCCGTTGGGCCCCACGAAGCCGTAGCGCCGGCCGTGCGAGATCTGCAGCGAGGCACCCACGAACAGCGGCACTGTGAGCTACTACTTTGATCTAGCTAACTACTCACACGTTGATCTCTTGGACACACACACAAACTCAAAGAGAATGGATGACACGAGTAGTTTTGGTGCAGCAAGCTAGCTGCGTTTTTCTCTTCTCTGCTTCTTCTTACTACTTGGTGTCCCAAACCAATACAACGAGGGGTTATTTATACTAGTGAGCTGCTACTCTCCAAGGTGTAAACCTTTGACTCCTAAAGTCTACTATATCAAGCTAATTACTATCCTAACATTTTTCACGTGATATGCATGAAGCTTTGCATGCACAAGTTAGACTTGTGCCCTCTTTGCTGCTGCCGCCGTGCACACATGCACACTAGTATTCTCACTACTATTACCAACTAGATTAAACAACAATTCTCCCCCTAATCTAGTTGCACTAGATGTCCACGATGCCAATTCTCTCTCGCAGATTCTAAAACTGAATGCGACCAAGTGCCTTCGTCAGAATGTCTGCGAGTTGGTCTTCTGTACCGATGTACTCAACATTAATCTTGCCGTCGTCGACACACTCCCGGATGAAGTGGAAGCGTGTCTCGATGTGCTTGCTCCGATCATGGAAGACTGGATTTTTGCACAACTGAATTGCAGACTTGTTGTCCACAAATATTGTCGCAATATCATCCTTCTTGCCGAGAAGGTCACTAAGAAGCCGACCAAGCCAAACTCCTTGACAAGCCGCCATCGTTGCGGCAATGTACTCCGCCTCACACGATGAAAGTGCGACCACCTTCTGCTTTTGTGACTGCCAAGTCACAGGGTTGCGACCGAGCATGAATAAAACACCAGAAGTGCTCTTTCGGTCGTCAATGTCGCCCGCCATGTCGGAGTCACTGTAGCCGATCAGCTTCCCGCCATCCTTGTCCTTCACATAGCGGCAACCATAATTGCGCGTACCAGCAATGTACCGCAACAAATGTTTGACGGCAGCCATGTGCTCTGTCGTGGGCTTCTCCATGAATCGGCTGATGTAGCCGACGGCGAAAGTTATGTCGGGCCGAGTGTGCACAAGGTATCTCAGGCTCCCGACAATACTGCGGTAGAATGTTACATCCACCGGCGGGTTGGAGCTCTCCTTGCTCAGCTTGAGTCTAGGCTCCATTGGGACATGCACTGGGTTGCAGTCGTCCATGCCAGCCTTCTCCAGTAGCTTGCCAGCGTATACAGCCTGGCCGAGTGTTATCTCGCCAGGGGTCTGCTTCACCTCAATGCCGAGGTAGTAGCTCAAGAGTCCGAGGTCACTCATCTTGAACGTGCCTTGCATCTCAAGCTTGAACTTGGCAATCTCACGCGCGCTTGCTCCAGTCACGATCAAGTCATCGACGTAGACTCCAAGAAGTAGTCGCGCGTCGCCTGTGTCGCGCACATAGACAGCGTGCTCAGATGGGATCCTCTGAAACCCAAGCGACAACAGTGTGCTATCCAGCTTGGTATTCCAGGCCCTCGGGGCTTGGCGTAGTCCGTAGAGTGCCTTGCGCAGCCGCAATACCTTGCCTTCTTGTCCTTCCCGGACAAAACCAGGTGGTTGAGCCACGTATACCTCCTCCTGAAGATCACCATTGAGAAAGGCCGATTTGACGTCCATGTGGTGCACTTCCCAACACTGTTGTGCTGCAATTGCAATGAGCAAGCGCACAAAGTCGAGTCGAGCGACCGGGGCGAACACCTCATCGAAGTCGACGCCAGCACGCTGGACGTAGCCCTTCGCAACAAGGCGAGCCTTGTGCTTGACGATGTTGCCATCGGTGTTCTTCTTCAATTTGAAGACCCACTTGAGCCCGATTGGACGATGACCCGCTGGCAAACTCGTGAGTTCCCAGGTGCCATTTTCCTCGATGGCGCTCATCTCCTCCAACATAGCTGCACGCCAGGCTGGGTGTGGTTCAGCCTCGGCGAACATGGCTGGTTCTTCACCCACCACCAGAAAGAGCTCCTCGCCATACTCAGCGACAATGTTGTCGATGGTGCGGAACCTGCGCAGACGTCCATCGCCATCTTCTGAGGTCGGTGTCACTCCAGATGGAGGTGACACGAACTCCACTGGAGCGCCATGACCCGCACGTTGTGTGGCAGGAACAGCCGCAGGTGTTGCAGGTTCCTCCGGTTGTTCCGGAGAGAGCGGAGGTGCTGGTACCGCTCCCCCGTCACCCGCAATATCAGCATTATTCATGCTAGTGTCGGTTTCTGGAACCGGGAAGTCGACGGTGAACGTGTTAGCGGGGTGTGCTTCCGCCTGTTCACCCCACACCCAGCTCGCGTCCTCATCAAACACCACGTCTCTAGAGACATGTGCGCGTTGCGACACTGGATCAAATAGCTTGTATGCCTTTGAGCCAACATCATATCCCATGAGTACCATGGGAGTGCTCCGGTCATCAAGCTTCTTGAGTTGGGGGCGCGCTGTCTTGACATGTGCAAGACATCCAAACACCCGTATGTAGTGCAGATTTGGTATCTTGGCATGCCATACCTCATACGGAGTTTTGCCATCGACGCTTCGTGTGTAGGAGCGGTTGAGGATGTACACCGCAGTGGTCACGGCCTCTCCCCAGAATTTGCTCGGCACTCCTCGTGCCTTAAGCATGCTACGAGCCATGGCAACAACGGTTTGACTGCGCCGCTCCACCACCCCATTCTGCTGAGAGGAGTAGGGAGCGGACAAGTGTCGTTGGACGCCATGCTCGGCGCAGTATGCGTCGAAGTCCTTGGAGGTAAATTCACCTCCACGATCTGTCCGCAGCGTGCGCAGTTTGCATCCGCTCTGCACCTCAGCGCTCGCCTTGAAGCGCTTGATTGCCGCCTGTGCCTCGTCCTTGGAGGCGAGTAGCGTCAGCCACATGTAGCGGCTATGGTCATCCACAAGCAGCAGGAAGTACCTCTTCCCACCTGGTGTGGGTGGCGAGATGGGCCCTCATAGGTCGCCGTGGACCAGCTCGAGCTTCTCCGTCGCACGAAACTTGGCCGTTTGAGGAAACGGGGCACGACGTTGCTTGCCTGCCAAGCACGCATCACAGAGCTCGTTGACATGGTCGATCTTCGGAAGACCACGCACCATGCTTGTGCGTGCCATCTTCTCCAAAGCAGCAAAATGCTGATGACCAAGGCGCTCGTGCCAGCGCCATGCATCACTCCCGCGGCGAGCCGAGAGACAAATTGGCTGCGCGATTTGTAGGGGAACCTTGTACAAACGATTCCTTGAGCGTTCCACCTTGGCGAGGAAGCGTCTGTTCCTGTCACGAACGTGCATGGTGCCGTCACGAATCATAGTCTCGCAGCCGTTCTCATCGAGTTGGCCGAGACTGATGATGCTTGTCTTCAAGCGTGGGATGAAGTAGACCTCTGTGAGCGCGCGGTGCTCGCCACCACGACTTGTGAACATCACGGTACCACGCCCGCAGATGCTCACCACGGAGTTGTCGCCGAACTTCACCGAGCCGGTGACCTTCTCATCAAGGTCGGCGAAAGCTTTGCGGTCACCTGTCATGTGGTTCGACGCACCGGTATCAAGATACCATGGTGCATCGACGGGTTCCGCCTCGTCGCCGAGCCGCACCTTTGCACGTTCTTCGTTGAGGAAGACGTGGCCACCAATGCGCTCAGGCTCGATTGAGATGGCGGTTACTTGTGCCATTAGCATCGCCGGCTCGTCATCGTCGTCACCAGGGCGTACCAAGTGCGCCTCATCACGTTGCTTCTTACGGCACTCCCGAGCCCAGTGGCCCGGTATACCGCAATACCGACAGTTGTTGTCCTTCGGGGCGCCATTTGCGCTGCGACCGCGTTGGCCGCCCTCACCAGCCTTGTTGTTACGCGCCGTCCTTCGCCAAGGCGCCGTTCGGCACAAAAGTGCTACCACTACTTCCAGACGAACCGTCGTGCTCACGATGCATGCGAGCGCGCCACTGGTCCTCCGTTAGAAGGAGCTTGCTACTAGAGTCGTGCTCATCATCGTCTCGTTCGTCGACGACCTTGAGCCGGCCGACGAGCTCCTCGATGGACAAAGTATTCATGTCCACCAAGCTCTCAATCGACCAACACAACTGCTTGTACCGCTTAGGAGCGATACGGAGCAGCTTGAGGACGACCTTCTTCTCATCGAGTGGGTCGCCGAGGACCTCCAACTCGTTGGCGAGAGCTTGGAGTCGCATGGCGAAGTCGTCGATTGACTCCCCTGGACGGAACTTGATCTCCTCGTAGTTAAGGCGCAATGTCTGTGCCCTGGACTCGCGCACGCGTTCGGCGCCGAGCCGTAGAGTCTTGAGTGTGTCCCAGGCCTCCTTGGTCGTCGTCTTGACGGCGAGGGTGCCGTGCATCTCCGGCGGCACGGCACGAAGGATCGCTTCGAGCGCCAACCTGTCGTCGGTGAACTCCGCTTCACCCGTCTCCACCGCCTTCCACCAACCACGACCCTGGAGGATGACACGCATGAGTAGCGACCAGTCGTGGTAGTTGGAGCGTGTTAGGAGCGGAAAGGCCGTCGAGGACATGCCCGCGTCACGCGCAGCACGCGGAGCTGCTAGCTCCCGTCCGTCGTTCTTTGCTGCCAGCATACGAGCCCGAACTCTCTCCTCAATCTCGGCTTCCATTTCTTCCTCCGTCCTTGACACGCTCACACCACCGCCTTTCGGCATGGCTAGAAAACTCTAGCTCTGATACCAATTGTGAGCTCCTACTTTGATCTAGCTAACTACTCACACGGTTGATCTCTTGGACACACACACAAACTCAAAGAGAATGGATGACACGAGTAGTTTTGGTGCAGCAAGCTAGCTGCGTTTTTCTCTTCTCTGCTTCTTCTTACTACTTGGTGTCCCAAACCAATACAACGAGGGGTTATTTATACTAGTGAGCTGCTACTCTCCAAGGTGTAAACCTTTGACTCCTAAAGTCTACTATATCAAGCTAATTATTACCCTAACATTTTTCACGTGATATGCATGAAGCTTTGCATGCACAAGTTAGACTTGTGCCCTCTTTGCTGCTGCCGCCATGCACACATGCACACTGGTATTCTCACTACTATTACCAACTAGATTAAACAACAGGCACGCCCTCCACGGACACGTCGAAGTCCTCGAGCACGATGTCCCTGACGTTGTTGGCTGTGGCGGCAGCGGGTCCTCCCGGGGCGCGGCCGCGGATCGTGACGGCGAACGCTTCGAGGTCATCCCGGAGCGCGTCCCTCTTTGCGGCCTCCGCGCGCGCGGCCGCCTCGCGCCGAGTCCGACGGAGGCAGATCGACGCCTTCAAGGTAGGAGTTCGAGCTAGCGGGCTTGGGCTTGGAGGGCTTCTCGTCCCCAGTGAACACGGACTTGGCGGCGGCGGGGCGGGAGCGGTTGGTGACCTTGTTGTCGGCGTCGTCGCCCCTTGAATCGCGCGTGGCTAAGGTGGAGAGGCGGCCGTGAATACCTTGCCGGCGGCGGCGGCGGATGGGAGGGCCTCCGCTGACTCCGCTTTCTCGTCGGCGTTGGACCCCTTCTTCTTCCCGTTTCGGTTGCCGTCGCGCACCATGATGCTGTGAATTCCGCGGCTCCCTTGGCTGATTTGCTGTATGATGATTTCGGCCCAGCGCGTGACGGGTGGAGATTTATACGGCCGATCACTGATTACTCAGTTGGTCT
Source organism: Avena insularis (assembly GCA_023614405.1). NCBI lineage: Eukaryota > Viridiplantae > Streptophyta > Magnoliopsida > Poales > Poaceae > Avena > Avena insularis. The sequence continues at coordinate 225,135,699 of CM042689.1, read as the reverse complement.
TGGCTTCGGTCACGCTGGACTGCAGCTGCAGGAGAGGCAACGCAGCGGATGCTCATCCAATGTGCCCCGCACTCCCTCTGAAAAGAAGCCCTCGGCTATACGCCAGGGTGGTACCGTCAGAAACCACACAAAATAAATGTACAGAAACATCGGCTCAAACGGAGAAGACATGACAGTAGTGATGCGGCTGATGACCAGAAACCTATCCACAACATGAATGCTGCTTCCCTCGAACCAAAGTTCTTCTACTCTCTCCGATCCATATTACTTGTCGTTAAAATGGATATATGTAGCACTAAAATATGTTTACATACATCTATTTTAGTGATAAGTGATATGGATTGGAGGGGGTACAAGGAATCGGCAATATGTCCCCCAGATATAATTTTTTAATTGCTCCGAATTTGACGATTTTACAAAAAAAATACCTCAAACACGGATATATCTGGACTATTAGCTGACATAGATTTGCAACAGCGCAGACTTACAGTTGGCAACAGAGATTTTGCGAAAGCAGACAATTACAGATCGAGTTACATGTCCGTGTTCCAGGGGCTCGCCTTGTGACTCGAGAACCTTAGTCTTCAGTCATCACTTTCATCGCTGTCATACTGGCAGAGGGACTGAAGAACATTGGTTTTCTCCTCCGAAGCTCCACTTTTTTCCTCTGCAACAGGTGCTTTGCCATTATCTTGGTCAGCTGCCGGTTCAGTCTTCTGTTTCTTCTGAGGATTTGCAGCTGTGAGCTTTGGTTTTACTATGAATTTGGGCATCTTAGATGCCACGGTCTTGTTTCCTGTACAGCAAATGTTCAACAGTAAGTAACCCATTTGTTTTCAAACTGGAACATTATTCGATCATAACAACACAGGTAACACTCGAGGAAAATAGCAACATAAATAGGGTCAATGTTGGTAATCCATGGCAAGATAAGCTACCACAGACCCCACAGTGCATGATATCTGGCACACGATCAGGCTCAGCGCATAATAAAATAACAAATTCTCAGATATGGGGCTCTGCATGTGCAGTCCTGGATCTTAACCAACACGGTAAAAAAATGATGAGCGGATATGTGCCTACCTTCTTTATTTGCACTCTCGGGACAATTAGTTTTGGTCAAGACATCTGTTGGATTCAACACTAGTCTAGAAGATCCATTAATCTGCAAAACAAATATAATATAACTGTCAGCCGACCAAACAAAGGAATTCAAGAGATATCGAATGGAAAAACAGAAATACAAGAAAATATTCATGGCAAGACAGAAAAGCAAACAATATGCTCTTCACAGAAAAAACTGCAGAAATATCTTCAAAATAAACTGCTACGACGAGGGCTACTCTATAAGCCCATTAGATTTGTGCTAATGTTTACTACGTATTAGTTATGTACTATATATTCCTCAATGACCAGCATTTACTCTTATCAGTGAATATTTCAGTTCAAAATGGCTTCGTCCATTTAAGTCCAACTGTCGCTATATCTAATGCAAACTGAAAACATCCTAGAGAAATCAACAAACGCTTCACAAGACAACTCATATTTCAGTATTTTAAGTTTACTTATTAGCTAGCTTACATTTGAACAAATCTATATAGAAAATCTATAAATATTCACGGTTTACACATCAAGAGGAGTTCTGAAATGGCTTTGTCCATTTAGCTCCAAGCCTCCAACTGTTGCTATATCTAATGCAAACTGAAAACATACTAGAGAAATGACAATAAACACTTCACACAAGACAACTAGTACAATTTGAAGATTAGTTATTAGCTAGCTTACGTTTTCAAGAAATCTATATAAAAAAAGCTGCATATTTACAGTTTACATATCAAGAAGAGGAATACCAAAATGCTTCAAATAGAACAAGCATACACAAATGATAATTCAGCAAATTTTGAGGTTGTAAATGTGTCAGGTCAACTATTTTCGAAAGGTGAAATAAAATTAAAGCTAATGGTCTACAGGATCTTACACCAATTGATGATTATAAGAACATAGAACTGAGAAAAGGAAATAGAAACAGAAAAGGAAAGGAAAATGCAGTGAGAAAAGTACCTTTACAGTTTACACATCAAGAAGAGGAATACCAAAACGCTTCAAATAGAACAAGCGTACACAAATGATAATTCAGCATATTTTGAGGTTGTAAGTGTGTCAGGTCAACTATTTTCGGAAGGTGAAATAAAATTAAAGCTAATGGTCTACAGGGATCTTACACCAATTGATGATTATAAGAACATAGAACTGAGAAAAGGAAATAGAAACAGAAAAGGAAAGGAAAATGCAGTGAGAAAAATACCTTTACAGTTTACACATCAAGAAGAGGAATACCAAAATGCTTCAAATAGAACAAGTGTACACAAATGATAATTCAGCATATTTTGAGGTTGTAAGTGTGTCAGGTCAACTATTTTCGGAAGGTGAAATAAAATTAAAGCTAATGGTCTACAGGGATCTTACACCAATTGATGATTATAAGAACATAGAACTGAGAAAAGGAAATTGGAACAGAAAAGGAAAGGGAAATGCAGTGAGACAACTACCTTTGCCGTCACACTTGACTGGCCTGGTATACCAAATTCTTCATCATCATCATCATCGTCGTCTTCAATCCGTTTCACATAATCTTTCGAGTTCTGGAACAGCCAACAGGAGGGTTAGAAAAAACTTATGCACAAGCTCGCACCTGCACGTACAGATGAAATTTGACTTACTCGAAAAGTGATTGACTTGATGAGTTCTTCGTCTTCTTCATCTAATTCTGCTACTGTTTTTTCCTCCTGTAACCACACACAAATTACAGATAAGAGAGAGATTTAAGGAAATGATACCAGGACCACCATGCCATAAGAAAGCTACTTCTAAATAATTCCTGAAAAACTGAAACACTACATTTAAGACTTATATTAAACATACAGAAAAAGAAGTTTGTGAGGACTTGCCTTCAGGTGAGCGGAGTGCTTCAAAATTTCGAGCATCTGGTCAACAGATACTCCCGCGTGTCTCGACTGCAAACAGCACAAGAATACACATCAGAAGTCAGCAAGTTAACATTTCATGGGCATATACAAGTACAGTCTAACTTGAACTTAAAAGAATGGACAGGTGACCAGATCGTACCTTCATGGACCGCATCTCTTCTAAAGCAGCAAGTATGTCCATATCCTGCTTTGAGTCGTTTGCTCTGTTCTCCAGTGCTCTCATTGCATCCCCCATCTCCTCAGCTTCTCGTTTTCTCTTCTCTTTGTCCACAACCTGAACAAAAGAAAATACATCACCATAACTAAATTGAAGCTCAAGCTGATCGAAACATAGATGCTGTGCAGAATATGCCCTCTACAATTTACCTCGTCCTCTTCACGCCATGGTTCAAAATTTCGACTAGCCCCAGATTCCACCGTGTAGTCTGAATTCTGGGGGTCTGTTTTGAAGGTAATTTCAGCTGAGCACCTAGTGCACTTGAAGTAAAACCTAAATATTTGTATGCCCAAGTATGTCTGTCCACAGAAAAGAAAATCAAATTAGCGTGGATTTGCATTGAACAAATCTATACTATTAAAAAGATTGGGGACGTTCGTCACCCCTCAAATTTTCCGTCTGCCGTTATTAGACGATTTTACCCCTGGGACTTTGGGGAAATTACAGCCAATGCCACCGTCAGGTAATCCTCTCTCTATTCTCCCTTCTCTCTGTACCGAGCCAATTGCAGCGATGCCGCCGGAAACCTCGCCGGCCACCCATGCCCCAGAAGCTCGCGCAGCTCCGGCGCGGTATCCCTGTGGATGCCCCCGCCTACGAAGACCTCCAGCGCTTCAATCGCGCCTCCATGGGCGAACCCTAGATAGCGCCATGAACGGCGGCTGGCGGCCTGCGAAGGAATGGCGACGGGGACCCGCGAAGGACATCCATGGGCGAACCCTAGACTGGTGGTCGCTCCACCAGCGAGGAATGCGCATCTGCCTCTTCTTCCTATCCCCGGTGACCCCTCCCCTCGCCTCGTCTTACAGCCCCCACGGCCGGTGAAGGAATGGCGACGGGGACCCGCGGCGGGACAAGCAGTAGGTTGAGCCTTGCGGTGGTATTGGTCTTTCACGTTTTTTCATTCTTAGTAATTTTCTTATTTTTCAAGGATGTACCGTTGTTGCTCTGCTGGTCTTGATTTAGATCTCTATCTTGCATATTATCCAGATTACACCGCTTCAGTTGGTCCATACTTTCACCAATTTGAGTAGGGAGAAAGAAAGCATCGATTCTTTCATTAGAAGATTCTTAGGGTACTTGAAAGAAGCATCGATTAACCTTTCTGGTGTTACTGCCGACGAAGAGGAAGCAAGCTAATAATATACTTATGGGTAACTGGGTTTGTTACAGTTATATTTAACCCATTTTCCAGCTAATACTGTTTGTTCAGTAGCTTGTCTAAGTGAGATATAGGCATATGGCACTGGATACATCAGCATTTGCCTTTGATTGAAGGTGTAAACTCACAATAATAGGACTGTGCGCTGTTTTTAGTGTCCATGGTTTATATCCGGTGTTCCTTCTTCCTAATAGAAAAACATCAGTCTGTTTTCCTAGCATGAATTTTCCCGCTTATATACATTATTTCCGAAATGGTACTTGATATATGCATTTGTTACCCTTAGATCAAGTACCAAGAATACAAGCAACTCTTACTCTATCCGTCAGGTCAATTGTTCACTCTGTTATGCTAACTTGTTCTGTCTGTTGCCAAATATTACCAGAACTTAAGACTCTCTCAAACCTGAGAGAAGCTGGAGCATTGCATGAGCAATTGGTGATGCAGTTTCACTCATGGCACACAATCTGCTCCGTTTAAAATACCTCACCCTTGTGCTGAAGGTAACTCCTATGTGTTCCATATTGCGATGTGCATGATCAAAGGAGAACTATTACTGTCAATAATGCAAAGATTTGTTATTCAGTGTTAGGAATCTCACATACTGAACGATCAAGAGTGATGTCATAGTCGATCCCCTGGAGCCACCAGCAGTTTCTGAAATAGTCAGACACTTGTGTATATTTTCTTGCACAATAAACAGCTACTCTGCATATATTTAATCCGGAATTGGAGAAGATGAGTTATCTGGTTGTATTTTGAACCTCTATAGAAGATTAAGTTGTTCTATTGATTCATTTTTTCAGTCTACACAACGTGAAGCGAAAACACACATGTTCATGTATGGTTCAAGTTGGTAAATAGCAAACCATTTATGTTGCACTTTATCTAGGACTATCCATACATGTTACCTTACAAACACATATCTCTTTTGCTTAAACAGTGGACTAGCAGGGAGAAGTAGAACGGTTGGAGTGGACGCCTTACTACAACTCAGTTGGCTATGTAATCTCAAAATTTTAAGCTTGAGTTAAGTGGTCTGCCCTGCAATTTAAACTTACTACCCATAATTGAATATTATGTTACGTGTTGCAACAGTTCAATATCAAATGGTACTGAATATCTATGTCAAATGCTACTGAACGATATAACTTTGATTGCATAATATGTTACTGTATAATAACCTGTTCATATCAGTTCTTGTTGCATAATATGCAGCCTGATTTTTTATTGCACAATATATTTAAATCATTTCAACTTTGATTACATAACACAATTTTTTTTCAAAGTCCAATGTTCCCTGGGTTAATATGTTCTGGTCATATTATGGAGATGGTGTTGTTCCATATACTCAGAGGCAGTCCGGATCTATTCTGTGGCACAATATCATGCCCTTAGTTGATACCTATCGTAACCCTACTATTTCGCAATCTGGAAATTGGACTTCTATTCTCTTTTGGAAGGGGGAAATTGATATATGCATCTCAATGACTCCATTAGCTGATCCGCAAGAACTTGATGGCAGAACTTTTGTTTGGGGCTCCTCGGAATTCACCTATGTCGGATATTATATATACATGTTCGCTGGTTTGCTGGAGGACAAAATCTTGTTCGCCATATGGAAATCAAAATATTTGCTCAAGTAAGGCTTTTGCTTGATTGCTCTTTAAGGATAGACTTAATGCACAAAATAAGATTTCAATCAATTTTTCGTGTTCTCTATTATTGTTCCGTAGCAACGCACGGGCATTCAGCTAGTATTTGTAATGTGAATACACATTGCCAATGAGAATACATATTTGTAATGGATATAACAAAACAGAAGGCTCATGTATCGATGAACAATGGATACTAATAATGGTTGTATATTTGACTCAACGCTCTGGGATAACAGTAAAACTGCACTATAACTAGAAGATACTTTGAGATTAAATCTGAGTTTGTAACTTTGTGTGCCCCACTTTTGATACTTTGTGCTGCATGCCAGTGCAGATTATAAAAAACTAATGGAGGCAACTTGATATTCCAGAGGGTCTGATTTGAATAGCAACTTTGACTAGCAATATCTCTTTACGACTCGGATCACTACCGGAACATCAGGCAAACGGCACGGCAAAGTCGACATTAATAGAAGCGCGAATCCACTCAATTTTGTGCAATTCGAGCCCACCGCGGCGCTAGGGTTACATTACTAAGTCCCCTATCGCGAAAGAAAGACGGGCAGGGCGCGGCGTGGCGTGGCGTGCGTACCTCGCCGATGCAGTCCTCCTTGCGTGAGTTGAACTTGGTACCCTTGTAGATGTAGGTCCCGCAGGTGCCGCAGCGGATGCTCATAGGGAGCATCATTCGCACCTTGATCTGCTGGTTCTTGGGCTGCTTCCGCCGCGGGATCTTCGCCGGGTCGAAGTCCGGCGGGTAGTACTTGTTCAGCACCTTCCGTTCACCCATCCCGCCGGCGCCGGGGAGCTCGCCGGAACACTAGGTTAGACGCGCCGGGGAGGGGTGGAAAGGAGGGGGGGGGGGGGGGTGCCGGGTCGTAAAGGCGGTACGGATTTGTGTTTGCGCTCCGGGTCGGCTGTTTCGCGGTGATAAAAAGATAATTACGGACGAACAGCAACCGGGCTCGAACCGTCACGAAGAACAGAAACAAGGGCTCATGGTCGGGGACGGGGTCGGGTCGGACTAGGGCGGGCTTTGGGTCAGTGGTTAACTGTGTTTATACAATGTCGAAATCAGGTCATCATCAAACTTCTAAATACACAACGAGATCCTTGTGTCAATCTTCAGACTCCCGGAAAATCTTCATGTGCGTGTGTTTGTCCTGCCCTTGAGTTCATTCCGCAGGCCTTGTGATGTGTATGTGCATATATGTGTTTGCCTTGTGGTTCCCAGACACAACGTAATTTTGCTGCAAAAAGGCATTATTATCTTCTGTAAAACCCAATGAAACCATCTTTAGTCTTGCAAATAGGTCTTTATTTTTCTCTCATATAAAACAGGGTAATCTCACAATTATTTTACCAAGTGTATGATCATGGTATGTTCCGTCGTGGAGGCTATAAAATTCTGGTTTCGCTAAATTAGTCTGTTGAGAATTAAGTTGGATTTCATCCAACTCTAAAATCATTGGATTTGTATCATGATCGTGCGTTCAATGAGTTATAAGTGGATGTGTAACTATGATTTTTCATTTGTAAATGGGTTGTAATAGAGAAATTTTCGGTTGTTGTAACTGAGAAAAAATTGTGGCTCAAAAAAATATTCACACACTAAAGTTATTCATGTGGTACAAAATAATGGAGACAACGTTAATTGACTGAGAATTACATCCACAAAATTCACCTCGGTTACTTTTTAGAACTGATAAAATTCAGTATATGTGTAGATGGTAGTCCAGTTTTTAGCATGCCAACGACATTTTTTGTCTAATGTTGTGCTAGTTACCTTTGTTTGCCTGCACTAATTAATGCATCCAAACTGGGGTTCTCAAATATTTGGATAAGGTGGGTGATAACATGTGTTAAAACAGTGACACCTCCAAAAATTCAGTCCAATGAGAGGTCTCCGATAGGGTGATCAATGATGAATCAGACCAGGAGATAGATAAGCTATGGCATCCCGGATTTACGGTCCGAGAGTACTCTTTATGCATATAATTCACGTTCCCACGATCAGTGAGCCGTGAGTATAACCGACAAGTATCATTACATCATCCATAAACTAACGGTTACAAAACTTACAAGGTGGCCATTATGACGATTACAACACGAATAGCGGAAGTCTTTAAGCGTAGAGCCCATGACATGCCTTAACCTACAGGCGACTGACTGGAAAGACGGTCTAGCTCGCATAGACGTCAGCAACCTCCATCGTTCCTCTTGCTTCTGAAAAATCGGGCCAAGTAAATAGCCAGGAACAATGTCGGTGAATACTTTGAATATACTCACAAACCACCTTAAAAGAACAATAAAGGAAGGATATGCAATATAGTCGTGGTAGGATGGTTCTATAAGAGGTTCTTTTATAAATCAATTTCTCTTATAGATATAGCATACCTCTATATCTTTGTTGAAAAACTTTTGTAAAACATTTAGAAACCTTTTTGAAGAGTTTTTAGAAAACACTAGGATTGGGTCACCCATTTGTTTTTTCCTTCCGGTCATCCCATGACCAAACTCCTTCCTCCTTTTTCCGACCATCTCATGGTCAAAACACTTTCAAGCCATTGCTTTTCCGAAGTCCTTTTTTTGAAATCAAAACCAGCACCGCTCTACAGCAGTCTTCCCAACCATCCATGACCATGGACACGGCTATTCGAATAGATTTACACTCTACAGAGGTTGTACACTTTACCCACACCATCCGATTACCCGTACCTGATCTACACCGATCGTTGGTCGAATAATCGGTCAAGACCTTCCGGATGCCCGCTCTAGTATAAATGCCTACCCTATGATGTTAATCCCCTCAAAACCGAGACGCCCTATATAGTACCAGCCAACTGGAGCGCGTTTTGCACCACGAGGGGTGTGCGCTTTCAATGAGGGGCCCATAGTATCACGTGGAGGCCCGTAGACCCTTCGTTCCTTCTCCCGGTCGATGCTACGCATGGACCGTTTGTCCGGAGAAGGCCCACCCTCCATGGATTGTTTTCCCCTATAGTAGTGTGAGTGAAAGGGCATTTATTGTCATAATCATTTTTGGTGTTCGTTAACAACAAGTAGATCATTTTACAGTTTGTCACTGTCCACAGGTTGGTATTTTGATAAGTGAAAAGCACCCTCACACTTGGGAAAAGCCCCTACTCATGTGACACAATTCTGAAATTCGGACGGAGTCTCCGATGCCTGACTAGAGTCTCCGTTGTGGTCCGGAGTTTCTGGATCTGTCCCCGGTGGTGACTTCAATGTCTTTGGGACATATCAGATGGGGTCCGAAGCAGTCAGGAGGATACCCGGAGTCTTGATGTTAGCTCATCCGAGTCTCCGTGTTGGAAGTTCGAGTCTCCGGTCTTGTTGGGTCATGGATGGCTGGGTCATTCAGATGGGTGATGGAGGCTGGTCAAAGATTGACCGAAATCTCGGTGTAGGAGTCTCGATCTCTTGGCCGAGTCTCCGGTCTGACTTTTCTACAATGGTCAGAAAACGGTTCGTGGACTGAGCTGCCTATAAAAAGGGACCCTTATCTTCTTCCTCCAGTTGCTTGAGCTGCTCAAGAACACCAACTCCATTAGAGCCACCAAATCTACAAGATCTCTTCATCCAACCATCCAAAGTCATTGATCTTTGGAGAATCGAAGGAGGAGGCCTTGATCTACATCTTCACCAAGAGAGATCTTCATTTCCCCCTTATTCACTTGAGGGCCCCCAAGCTCTAGTGTTTCGTTGGAAACCCTGACTTTGATTTGGTTCTTACAAGCTTGTCTTTGATTTGTCTTGACAGCTTGCTTGTATTTGGGAGCCTCCAATTGAGTTGTGGATGTGTGCCCCGAACTTGTTGTAAAGTTGTCGGCTTCCACCTCGAAGGTTACCGATACAGTGGAAGGTGGATCGATCCCGTTGGGGTGAGATTCATCGGAGAACAAGGGAAGCCTCTCGTGGAGTTGGTGGTTTGAAACCACCCCCTCTCCAAACGTATACGTACTTCCCCTTAAAAGGAAGGAACTACGGGAAACAAATCCTTGTGTCTCCGCGTACACTCCTTTTGGTTGCTTCTATCCTTTACTTACTTGTTCTTGCTTAGTGTTGTGATAATCATTGTTTGGTTGACATATAGGTAAATTCACCATAGTTGCATAATCTAGAGAATTTACCTTTCTTGTCAAACCCTAATTTGAAAAATAAGAAATTTTGAAGTAGCACCTATTCACACCCCCCCCTTTAGGTGCCCATACGATCCTTTCAATTGGTATCAGAGCCTCGGCTTTTTATTTGGGCTTTACCGCCTAAGATAATATGGGTAGCCACAAGGGGATGGTGATGGTGAGCCCACCACGGTGACCATGGAAGATCTCAAAAACTTGGAAACAAGATTGAGCTCTTCCTTGGTCAACGAAGTCAAGAAGATGCTTGAGCAACTTCTTAAAGACAAAGATGGCTCATCATCCCCCTCTCCTCAAGAGGATCTTCCATCCGGTTTACCTAAAGGGAATACTCTGGTATCCCCCAAGGATATGATGGTAAGGGGTAAACAAGACAACACTAATTCCTCCACACAAAATGATGGGGGAAGGGTGAGCACCGTGATTCATGGTACTCTCCCGACCCTCCAATCCCTCACCCTCATGTATACAATAGAGGTGACCCACCTAAGCTTGAAGAATCTGCTACTTTTTCTTAATGGCAATCACTAATGAGAACTCATATGCACAGCTCTTGCATTGAACTATGGAACATCATCGAGAATGTACTCTTTATTAGGGATCCAAACAACTTGATAAGAAGAGAGGTTGTCAATAGTCAACTCAATGCCACTGTCTTGCATATGATTCAACAAGGATTGGGTACAAAGGATTATCCACACATTGAGCACTTTAGCATTGCCAAGGGAGCTTGGGATGCACCCACTGTATTGTTTGTTGGAAATGAGAGTATGAGGAGGAAACGATATGATGCACTAAGCAATGAAGCCGAAGGCTTCTACATGATGGAAGGTGAAGATCATGAAGACATGTACCTAAGGCTCAAGACCACCGCCACCGCTTTTAGAAACGTGGGTGCCTCACATGTGGATGATTCGTAGATAAAAAGGAAATATGTGAGTGCACTCATGCCCTTTGAGTCCACCGACTTGAAGAGCCTACAAGGAAGACACAACTACCATTTCATGACCTCCAATGAAGTTATGCAAGAGATGGCCTCTTTCAAAGTTGCCACCAAGAATGCCAAAGATGCCCGTGCTCGTGCCCTTGGTATGAGCAACGTTGTCAATGTTGCTTTGAAGGCCAAGTTGTGGACCATGGGGATGAAGATGATAGTGATGAAGGCATCTCCATGGACCATCTCCGATGAAGTCAAGATTGCTCATAGTCAATATATGGCCTTCTATGCAAAGAACTTTTGGAAGAACCCCGCCAAGGCCAAGATGGAAATGCAACATAGAAGCAATCCAAATGGGAAAATAGAAAATAATACTAGATTGAGAACTTGCTTCAATTGTGGTGACCGCTATCACTTTGTGGCAAGTTGCCCCTATAAGAAGAGAGAAGATCATGGGGGTAAGCTTGTGTTGAAGAAGACTCTCAAAGCACCTTACAAGAAACCCTTCATCAAGAAGAATCCCATCAACAAGAAGTCGGGAGAAATTGTCTTGATCACTCATGAAGAATACTCCTCCGACAATGAAGATGATGAAGATGAGGAAGAGGAAAATTCTAATGGTGTGGCTGCTCTAGCCACTAGTTCTACTCCGAAATTCTCACTCTTCGATTCTCCAAATGAGAATTTGTAGGGTTTCGTAGCATGGAAAACAAAAAAATTCTACCGCATACAAACAAACAAGCCAAGATCTATCTACTAGATTGTAACAACGAGTCGATAGAATCACTCACCCTCGAAGATTCCAAAGTTTTTAACGAGAGCGGATTCTCGTGGGTGATGTAGTCGTACTCTTCCCGATCTCAAGATCGCGTAGACGATCCTTCCGGCGCTGCTCGTTAGAAGGCGCTCCTTGATCACATCGCCGTTCGACTGACGAAGACCTTCCTCTCCTTGTTCCAAAGGCAATGGAGGTTGTAGCACTCTCCTCGCGATTCCCAAGAAGGCGTGGCTGGTACCTAAGTAGAGGAGATCTCGGAGGGGCTTCAGCTAAGCCGGAGCAAGTATGGTGGAGTATGAGAGAGTCCTCGGTGTTCTAGGGTTTAGACACACCAAGGAGGGGCAAGCCGTGGCTAGGGTTTAGCTAGACGCGGGTGCCCTAGGGTTTCTCCTATGGAGGCTGGCGGCTTGGGCCTACGGTTTGGAGGAGAGGATCTTGTGTGTCTCTAGGAGGGAGCCCTGCCCCTCCTTATATAGGTGGAGGGGCCGGCCGGCCAAGGGGAGGTGCGCCACCGGTTGGAGGAGGGAACTCCTCCCCAACTCGGTTTCCCACTCCTCCTCCTCTTTCCAAAAACTGCCGTTTGACTTTCAAACTAGCCGTTTGACTTTTCAAACTAGGATTTGAATAAACCCTCTATTTTGATCAGCAATGACACCGAGTACATGATGCAATCATATCAACTTGATATAACACATTCATGTACCCTTCACCCACGGAGTGCAGGACATTCATGAACCTTCTATAACATTCCCGATGAAAACACCGGAACCATTCCCCAACTCCGAAACGGGACTTTCCTTATATGAATCTTATTCTCCGGACCATTCCGGATCTCCTCGTGATATCCCGAATCCCATTCGAGACTCCGAACAACATTCGGTCTTTTTCTCATCATTCCATAACTACTCAAACAACGTTGAATCCTTAAGTGTGTCTCCCTACGGTTCGTGAATTATGCGGACATGATCGAGACACTTCTCCGAACAATAACCAATAGAGGAATCTGTAAATTCATATGGCTCCCTACATATTTCTCATTACTTACTGCGATCGAATGAACCACTTACATATGATATCAATTTCCCTTTGTCTCACGATAGTTTACTTATCCGAGGTTATGATCACGGTATCTCTCGCATACCTAGTTCAACCTCACATCGATAAGTACTCTTTTCTCGTTCCGTGATATGTGATCCCAGAGCCAGTCACATGCTTGCAAGCTAATTGGATGACATTTCACCGAGAGGGCCCAGTATATCTATCCGTCATATGGATGGACAAATCCCATTCTTGATCCATGTGTTTCAACCAATACTTTCCAAACACTCAATGCCATATTTATAACCACCCGATTCGGTGTGGTGTTTGATGTCATCAAAGCATCCATCCGAAAGGTGATATGCATGATCTCATGGTCGAAGGAATTAGATTACTATGTATCAGAAAGCATATAGCAATTGAACTATTAAAATGACTTGATCTTTATGCTACGCTTATCTATAGGAGTATGTCCATCATATCATTTTCCTAACGATATGATCTTGTTGTTAATAACATCTCAATGTTCATGATAGGGAAACCACAATCATCTTATTAACCAACAAGCTAGTATTAGATAGAGGCTTTACCAGGGACTTCAAATTAAGTTTACAAATCACACAAGTATCAATGTTTCCTTGTTAATACTATTATAGCATGAATGTAAACATTTATCATAAACACAAAGATATAATAATAACTACATTTATTATTGCCTCTAGGGCATATGTCCAACAGAATTATCCCATCAAGAACGTCACTTGACTTATGGAAAGAGGAGCGGAGGTATCGTCATCATCTCACTCCACTCCCTTAGCTAATGATGAAATTGATGATGAGATGTCTCTTGATGTTAAAAGGGAATTAATTGCTTTCGATGAGTTATGACTAACCTACAAGGGGATGCTAAGATACATTTTGGTAACATCTTAGATCAACTTTCCCACACACAAGAGCTCCTAGATGTAAGATGTAAACTTGGGCATGAACACATGATTGAACTAGAGGCTTTAAACAATGCACTAGAATAAGAACAAGAGACTAGGATGTCACTTGAATTAAAACTTGAAGGGCTTGATGAGGACAATAATCTTATTGTTAATAAACTCATCAAAGAACGTGATCATGCTATTGCTAAATAAAAAGGGCTAAAAAGGACAAGATTGAGTTTGGTGTGGTTCATGAAAAACTTGTCGAGGACTTTAGTTTTCTTAACAAGGCTCACAAGGCTTTGGAAAGTGAACTCTTGTCACTCACAAAGTCCCATGAAATGCTTCAAACTCAATTGGCCAATATTCCTTCACCGAGTAACTTTATTCCATCTAGTAGTACAACTATTCTTGAAGAAAATGCTAGGTTGAAGGGGGAGCTAGCCAAGGCCACATTTCCACATGGCAAAAAGTCCATTGATGATATTTTGAGTAAGCAAAGGCCTTGTGGTGAAAAAGGGGGCATTGGTTTTTTATCCAAAACCAAGAATAAGAACAATAAGAAGAAGAAGGCCAAGCCCGCACAAGAGACCAACAAGGCCATTGTGGATAGTAAGACCACAAGTGGTAAAACTATGTCTTTATTTTATGACTTTGCGGGAAGTGCTAACCCTCACTATGTTCTAATGCGTGATTATTATGGTGATGTGTATGCACATTATGTTGGCCCATATGATGGTTATATTGCTTGGTCTGTTTGGTTTCCCAAGACCCTTGTTGCTAACAAAAGAGGACCCATTGAAAAATGGGTACCTAAAAATTAGCTTGATCTTTTGTAGACTTATGCTTCCGGAGGGTCAAAGTGGGTGCTTGATAGTGGTTGCACAAGTCATATGACCGGAAGCTCGTCTATTGTCAAGTACTTAAAGCCAAATGATGATCAAATCACCGTGACATATGCCGACAAGTCAAAGTCTAAGGTAATGGGTTTTGGCAAGGTAGTGGTTGCTCACGACATTACACTCGTGAACGTCATGCTTGTTGAGACCCTTGGATACAATTTACTTTCAGTCCGTGCTCTTGGAAAGATGGGCTTTGCCGTCTTTATTGATGTTGATATTGTGGTCCTCTTGTGGAGCAAGTCTCTCAAGGTCGCTTTTGTTGGGTACGTCGAACATGACTTGTATGTGGTGGACTTTTCGGGGCAGGCCACTACAAGTCCAATGTGCTTATTCGGAAAGGCCGATGTGGGTTGGTTATGGCATCGCCGACTAGCCCATGTCAATATGAGAATTTTGCAAAGTCTCCACAAGGAGCGCCATATTGTTGGACTAAAAGAAAATGTTTCCTTTGCCAAAGATCGTGTTTGCAGGGCATGTGTTCTAGGGAAGATGTATGATGCTCCTCATAAGCCTAAGAACCGCATCAAGTCAACCAAGATCTTGGAGCTCCTCCATGTGGACCTCTTTGGTCCTCCATCTCATGCAAGTCTTGGTGGGAAGAAATATTGCTTGGTGATTGTTGATGAATTTTCAAGATACTCGTGGGTATATTTCTTCAAGTTGAAGAGTGAGACCCAAAATACCTTCATCGACTTCATCAACATGGTTCAACGTCAATACAATCTTCCTGTGTTGATTATAAGAAGTGACAACGACACCGAGTTCAAAACTACACCTTGAATGATTTCCTTAGTGATGAGGGGATAAAACATCAATATTCCGCTGCATACACCCCTCAACAAAATGGTGTGGCCGAAAGGAAGAACCGGACTCTTATTGAAATGGCTAGGAACATGTTGGCGGAGTTTAAATCTCCATACAACTTTTGGGCCGAAGCCATCTCCACCACTTGCCATACTTCAAACTGGCTCTACTTCCGCAAAGAAATCAACAAGACTCCATATGAAATACTTACCGGTAACAAGCCCAACATATCTTACTTCCGGGTGT
The DNA here is from genome assembly GCA_023614405.1 of Avena insularis. Classification (NCBI taxonomy): domain Eukaryota; kingdom Viridiplantae; phylum Streptophyta; class Magnoliopsida; order Poales; family Poaceae; genus Avena; species Avena insularis. Next base: position 225,119,878 of record CM042689.1, on the reverse strand, counting down.
TCAGTTGTAAGTGTTTCTATCTCATAAAAGGTGTTCGTTTTTCCAAATTCGAGTCTAAAGCATTAGAGGGTATTTTTGTTGGCTATGGTCTCGAATCTCACACTTATAGAATCTATGACAAGCTCTCTGGAGCCGTCATAGAATCTTGTAGTGTGACCTTTGAAGAATATGATGGTCCCCAAGGGGGCGTGTTGATGCTTGTGATGCAGATGATGAAATGCCTCAGGATGCCATAGGAAGAATGGGTGTGGGATATATCCGCCCCGTTGAAGAACCCCTTATGGCGGATCGAGAAGAACTATGCTCCACCCAAGTGGATCCCTCATCTTCACAACATCAACAAGCTCCATACATCGAGGAGGGCAATGACTCAAGACAAAAACAAGATGTGGACCCTCAACATGATGATCATAGTGACAACTCTAGTCAAGGGGAGCTTGACTCATTCTACAGGATGTCAAGTGGTGCCAAGGCAATTACTCAAGGAAGATCCGTACAAACTGCTTTGAGACAAGCTCAAATTGATGCTAGAAGAGCACTTGATCAAGACCAAGGTCAATCTTTGCCTCTAAATGAAGAGAATGATTCCGATGATGATCAAGGTCAAGTTGATGGTCAAGAGGAGGACCAAAATCATGAAGAGGGTCCCCCAAGAAACAACACAGAGATCCACGCTCGTCGCGAAGCTAGAAAGGAGAGAATGTTGGAATTAAGAGACCACACTTTGCAAAATGTGGTTGGTGACCTAAGGAAAGGCATTTCCACAAGAGCACAATTGAAGAAGTTCAGTGAACACCAAGCACACATCTCCATGATTGAACCAAAGAAAGTGTGGGAAGCTCTTAAAGATTCGGATTGGTTGGAAGCTATGCACAAAGAGCTCAACAACTTTGAGAGAAACAAAGTATGGAAGTTAGTTGAGAAGCCAAAGGATTGCCGCAATGTTATTGGAACTAAGTGGATATTCAAGAACAAGCAAGATGATCATGGAATTTTAGTAAGGAACAAGGCTAGATTGGTTGCACAAGGGTTCTCTCAAATTGAAGGCATTAACTATGGAGAGACTTATGCACCCGTGGCTCGCCTTGAGTCCATCTGTATCCTTCTTGCTTATGCGGCACATCATAATTTTAAGTTGCCACAAATGGATGTAGAAAGTGCATTTCTTTATGGTCTATTATATGAGTTGGTATATGTTAAGCAACCCCCAGGATTTTAGGATCCTAATTTCCCAAACCATGTCTACAAACTTGATAAGGCGCTCTATGGGCTCAGGCAAGCCCCACGCACGTGGTATGAGCACCTTAGAGAGTTGTTGTTTGACCGTGGATTTGAGGTTGGGAAAATCGATCCTAATCTTTTTAATAAGAAGGTCAATGGGGAGCTTTTTGTATGCCAAATATATGTTGATGATATTATCTTTGGCTCATATAACAAAGCTTTTAATGATGAATTCTCAAAGCTTATGACTAGTAGGTTCCAGATGTCTTTGATGGGGGAGTTGAGAGTATTTCTTGGTTTTGAGATCAAGGAAGTTAGAGGAGGGACATTCTTCAATCAAGCCAAGTATACTCAAGATATGCTCAAGAGATTCAAAATGCAAGATTTAAATGGAGATCCTACTCCCATGGCTACAAAGACTCATCTAGAACAAAATCCAAATGGTAAAGATGTGGATCAAAAGGTATACCGGTCTATAATTTGTTCTTTGCTTTACCTCTGTGCATCTAGACCCGATATTGTGTTGAGTGTAGGTGTGTGTGCAAGATATCAAGCAGCTCCTAAAGAAAGCCATTTAATGGCGGTCAAGAGAATCTTTCGATATTTAGTTCATACCCCATTTTATGGTCTTTGGTATCCTTGAGGCTCAACATTTGCTCTTTATGGATACACGGATTCAGATTCGGCGGGTGATAAGGATGATATAAAATCAACATTCGGGGCTTGCCAATTCCTTGGTAGGTCCTTGGTATGTTGGTCTTATAAGAAGCAAAATTGTATATCTCTCTCCACCGTCAAAGCCGAGTATGTGGCAGCTCCTAGTGTTTGCACCCACTTGCTATGGATGAGGCAAACTTTAAAGGAATACGGTGTCCATTGTGAAAAAGTGCCTCTTCTATGTGACAATGAAAGTGCCATCAAGATTGCCTACAACCCAGTGGATCACACAAGGACAAATCATATTGAGATTCGCCATCACTTCATTAGAGATCATGTTGCTCGAGGTGATATTGATCTATCATATGTGTCAACCAAATATCAACTTGCCGATATGTTCACGAAGCCACTTGATGAAGCAAGGTTTTGCTATTTGAGGAATGAACTAAATATCATAGATTCAAGGAGCTTGACTTGATTTTCTTGCATTCTCACCTATGTTTCGACCCATATTTGGTTTAGGTGTAGGCATGGATATAGGGGGAGTGCGGTCCTAATTGATTGAACCATCCCTCCCCCCATTATGCCCAAAGCAATCAAGATCATTCCTCTTAATATCATTTTGTGATATGTGATCTTAATGATGAGTTTCGGTAATGGACCCAAGATATATCTTCGTGGTGCCAAGCCGAGTATACTCAAATATGGTGGCCAAGGCCACCGCCCTCTCAAACTTGAGAGGTTGGTGCTTACTCATGTTTGTCATTCGCTTGATTTTAGTCTCTTGGAGTTTTTCTGAATATGTTTGGTGAATTCCTATGGCTCTTGTTGGCTCTTCACAGTTTGATGTCTCAACCCAAGCCTTCTCCCTATCTGAAACCTGTCTATCTCTCATATATGTCCCCAAACACCTATCCTGGAGCTTTTGGTCAAGGAGGACTGGAGTCTCCGGTGTACATGCACCGAAGTCTCCGGTGTAGACCAGAGTCTCCGGTCCAGACGGTTTCTGCCACTTAAAGAAGGGGGGCGGGGTGAACTGGTACAGCAGTTCCTCATTCCTCAACCCATCCCCTTCCTCCAAACCCGTCGCGTCCTCTTCCAAAACTCCTCCCCGGAGGTCAAGAAGCCCCCGGGATCCGCCGTGCCGCCGGCCAACCCTCTCCTGTCCTCCATTGGGTCATTCCCACCGGAGGAATTGATCCCATGGACGGATCTGGTACCTCTCCTCTCCTTTTTCTCCTAGGGATCATCCCTAGATGTGTTTTTGAGGATTGGTGCTGAATTGTCCATTGGAATCACTTGTTTGCATGCACTTTAGTACTTTAGCCTTGTTGCATTGCTTAATCTACTAGATTCATCCTCACCAGCATCTCCACACCACATGCCCGAGCCTCTCGACCGGAGATTCCGGGCTTAGGGCCAGAGACTCTGGTCCAGGCCGGAGACTCCGGTCCCTAGGACCGGAGACTCCGGTTTGAGTCGGAGATGCCGGTATGAGGTGCGGAGACTCCGGTGGTGGATGAATAAAAACATACCAGAAATGCATCAAAGCTCTTGTACTACATGGTTGGGACATATATACTCATCTCCATGCTATCTCCCTCACTGTTGTTCACAGGTGATGGTTCTAGTCGTCCTCGTCGTACCAAGGCCAAGTCCCAAAGGGGCAATCCTCGCTATGATGAAGCTCAGGGTCAGATTATTGTGCCTCCTTCCAACCGCAAACAGCAGGCACGTGATGCAGCCTATTTGAAGAGGGACCAAGAGAGGGCTGAACGAGAGGACCGTGCCAAGAAGGCCAAATATGACAACCTTCAGTCCTTGGCCAAAATGTCAAAAGAGGAGTACCGTGAACTAAGAAAGACAGATTTCTATGCGCTGCCTCGTACCAGTGAGGACCCTCGTTTCTGGAGGAAGGAACAGGCTATGTTCATGAAGGATGTATATGGTGTGCTCACCAAATCACATGTCTTCCCTCAGAAGTTCATGAGTGTTGAGCAGATGCGCCTCAGCCCCTACTTCAATGATGCTTTGTGGATCTGTGAGAAGCTGGGACTGTATAACTTGATGGAGCTGCGTGAAGACTACAATGTCCACCTTGTACAACAGTTTTATGCCATAGTTGTGTTTGGGTCTGATCAAGACAGGACCATGGTTTGGATGTCTGGTACCACTCGCTGCACAGCTACATTCCATGACTTTGCCAACGTCATCTTTGAGATCTTTCATGGAGTATCCACTCCCGTTGGGCTGCGTATGCACTCTGCGGCTCTGGGTGAGAACAAGTTGAATCTGGCACCTCTGTATGACGAGGGTGTTGTGGGGGGGGGTCCAAGGGACTCAAGACTCTCTACAACCTTATGCTGAGGATTTTCCGTCATACCATTGCACCTAGTGCTGGGAATGATGATGCGATTAGGGGGTGGTCTTGTCAACCTTCTGTACCACACTCACCGGATCTACAATGTTGGACCAGAGGCAGATGCTGCACCTATTGATGTGATGGATTTTATTTTCGAGGAGATGTTCCATGATATTCTTTACAAGAAATCTCCTCCATATGCACCCTTGGTTATGAGGCTCATCAACTCCCAGGAGCATGATTCTCCACTTGGCATACCACCACACCTCACTGAGCACACTATGGTCTCACTACAGCAGAAGGGGCGTATGGGGCCTTCTCCGAGGCGTCGCTATGGGGATGATGATGAGGAAATTGAGACTGAGAGGGCTCCCTCCCCACCTAGAGTTTGGAGGAAGAATGCCTCCAATGCCCCTATGCCTACTATGACTCTAGACTATGTGCATGAGAGGGTCAAGAAGGCCAGCTTTTGGGAGAGGACCCTTTGTTGCATGAACGTTGACATCCGTAAGCAGCAGCATGCATCCTACCAAAGCAACTGTCACATTGAGAAGCTCCTCAAGGAGATCAAGGAACAAGGTGAAGGGGATAATGAGGAAGGTGATGATGACTACAATGATGAGCATGGGGCTCAGCAGTCCACAGAGTCTGACCACACACTCTCATTTGGGGCATGGAATGGCCAACAGGATAGTCTGGTGGATTGGAAGACATTTGCTGATGTCACCTCCGGTTTTGGGTACCAGGGTACCTCCTCTTCTCGCCCTCACGGCAAAGGGCCTGCAGTCCCTGAAGATGATGATGATGACTATGATGAGGGTGGTGATGACCAGGATGAGGAGGAGGACGAGGATGACGAGGACTACTGATTTGCTGGGACCCTAGCCTAGATTCTTTTCCCTTTTTTGGTGTTCCGATGCCAAAGGGGGAGAAGACATTATCATCGATTTACATGGGTTTGGGCTTTAGATTTGGTACCATCTGCTTTCATTTGCCATATTAGAACTTTGAACTTCATGTGTGTTATTTGCTATTCATGTTTGTGACTATGTGCTTGTGTGCACTATCTATTGTAACTCATGTGAGATTTATGTGTGTTATCATTGATACTATCTACCTTGCATGATTTACTTAATTATCTTATTACACATAGTTAGGGGAGCCCCATATATATATATTTTCCATGCAAATCACTTGTTGTCATCGAACACCAAAAAGGGGGAGATTGAAAGGGCATTTATTGTCATAATCACTTTTGGTGTTCGTTAACAAAAAGTAGATCATTTTACAGTTTTTCACTGTCCACAGGTTGGTATTTTGATAAGTGAAAAGCACCCTCACACTTGGGAAAAGCCCCTACTCATGTGACACAATTCTGGAAATTCCAGACCGGAGTCTCCGGTCTGCCTAGACTAGAGTCTCCGGTGTGGTCCGGAGTTTCCGGATCTGTCCCCGGTGGTGACTTCAGAATCTGGGCTGGGACATACTGTATGGGGGTCCGGAGCCAGGTCTAGAGGATACCCCGGAGTCTCCGGTGTTGCCTCAGTCCGGAGTCTCCGGTGTTGGAAGTCCGGAGTCTTCGGTCTTGTTGGGTCATGGATGGCCTGGGTCATTCAGATGGGCGGTCTGGAGGCTGGTGCGGAGATTGGCCAGAATCTCCGGTGTAGACCGGAGTCTCCGGTCTGACTTTTTTATAACGGTCAGAAAACGGTTCATGGACTGAGCTGCCTATAATAAGGGACCCTTATCTTCTTCCTCTAGTTGCTCGAGCTGATCAAGAACACCAACTCCATTGGAGCCACCAAATCTACAAGATCTCTTCATCCAACCATCCAAAGTCACTAATCTTTGGAGAATCGAAGGAGGAGGCCTTGATCTACATCTTCACCAAGAGAGATCTTCATTTCCCCCTCATTCACTTGAGGGCCCCCAAGCTCTAGTGTTTCGTTGGAAACCCTAACTTTGATTTTGTTCTTACAAGCTTGTCTTTGATTTGTCTTGACAGCTTGCTTGTATTTGGGAGCCTCCAATTGAGTTGTGGATGTGTGCCCCGAACTTGTTGTAAAGGTGCCGGCTTCCACCTCGAAGGTTGCCGATATAGTGAAGGTGGATCGATCCCGTTGGGGTGAGATTCATCAAAGAACAAGGGAGGCCTCTCGTGGCGTTGGTGGTTTGAAACCACCCCCTCTCCAAACGTAGACGTACTTTCCCTCAAAAGGAAGGAACTACGGGAAACAAATCCTTGTGTCTCCGCGTCCACTCCTTTGGTTACTTCTATCCTTTACCGCACTTTACTTACTTGTTCTTGCTTAGTGTTGTGATAATCATTGGTTGGTTGACATATAGGTAAATTCACCTTAGTTGCATAATCTAGAGAATTTACCTTTCTTGTCAAACCCTAATTTGAAAAAGAAGAAAATTTGAAGTAGCACCTATTCACCCCCCTCTAGGTGCCCATCCGATCCTTTCAGTGAGGCACCTATACCAGATTAGACAAACTTCCAGCCCAGCCCTGTCCCATTCCATAGTAATGTGGTTGCACGGGTTAATTGTTCTAGCAAAACTGCAAAGAACCGGGTGCGTTTTCATAAACATTTTCCTCCAATCTTTCGTCTAATCCTTTTTTTAAAACCAAAACCTTTTTCCTTTTTCAACTCCTCTTGGTAGGCCAAGCCTCACCAAGGTTTTCTCATAAAACATTTTTGTAAGCTTTTCCCGGGGTCTTCCCATCCATAGTTTTGCTTCGGCTAAAACGGGGTTTCCAAAGGGGCATGGTGTTACACACCATCTATCCTACTAAGGGAAAATAGGTGTCATCAAAGGTATTGTACAAGGAGTACAAACATGTAATGACTTGGAGGAGCCAAGCCACTACCACACATAACTCATCGTATAATAAAATAATGCAGTTTCAATAAACAACAGGTAAAATATGCATAAGTAAAATAGTAGGACAAAGCTTATGAGCAAGAAGGTGGCTTGCCTGTGACCAGCGAGATGTCCCTTGACTTTGTTTGAAAACCATAATAATGATAATCATAATAATAAGAATAACCCGATGCTTCCTTCTTCTCGGTGTCACATAATCGCAACTATCGCCGTCATCGCGCAAACATGCAAGTAAACAACATCACAATCAATACAAGGCTTACAATCATCAAACCATACAACAAGAAAAATATAATCACATGATATACATCAGTAGGGTGTTGGATGATTGATTTTCTTAGATTGGTAGAAGATTTGGAGGCATTGGAAAAAGATCCTTTTGGATTTATAGTCTAGGAACTACACAAGAGAGGGGTTTTTGACCAAGGGCTTGTTCTATATGATACCATTGTAAAAAATGACACCATCTGATAGGTGTTGATAAAATGAGTCCAACAAAAGTGGCTTCACTATTTTATCAATCTCCATTGATTTATAATGATTTTTATAGTGAATAAAACTCTAGTTTTAGGAAATAATTCACCAGAATTGTTCTGGAGTTTCAAAAATTATTTCCTTGGGTGATTAGATAGTATTTGGTCGACTGCTTTACTGAGAGTTGGAATCACCTCAAAATAATTACTAGGATGCCCTTGAGAAATTCCCAGAGATAGTACTAGATGTTAATTGTCTTTTTCACTAGATTAAATATATAAGAGATTTTGAAGTGATTCCAAGGACACATGTTAGGTATGGTAAATACCTTTATTTAGAAATTGGAAGGACCCTTTTTGGAGTTACATAACTAATGTGGTGATTTTATTAGTGAATAAACCATGCACAGAATAGTTTAATTCACTAAAATTCAACAGGGCTTGTAAAATTATGCACTACTAGGGTTTGAAAGGTGTTGATATTTATGTCTACGGGGAGTTGGAATTAGGTCAAAACCATATTTGGTTTTACCTAGGCAATTTTCTAATGGCAGAAATAGCCTGATTTTGGTATTTTCACCAGGGCTAATCTAGGAAGCCAAAATATGTGCGGCTAGTGGGGATTGCAAGGTATAATCTTTACCTTCTAGTACAGAAAGGTTTCAGGCCATTTGGATAAATAAAACTCCCTGGAGAAAATTATTAGTGGAATGGACACATCTCGGTAGATGATTTATCATACATCATCTAGTCATTATTTTGGTACAAAATTGGTTCTGCATGTTAGATAAAACATCCAGGTACTTGAGGAATTTTGGATCTGATCAATTTTAGGTAATTTATATTTTCATTTGCATTTAAAATTGCAGGTAAAATGCAGATCTAGAAATGTAAAACTAAAATAAAAAGGGGAGGCAGGCGCTGGGCCGGTTTGCGAACCTAACTGGGCCAAGCAGGGGATCTAGGCCCGCCCTGCGTCTCCTGCGCATGGGAGGCTGAAAAGTTCGATTCGCGGTGCGGGAACCGTTCGTCAGCGGAGGGGAGGTGACGAAGGGGTATATGGCGAGTGTGGCCATCCGATTAGAAGGGCATCGACGGCTGCGGCCCTTCTTCATCCTCGCGGCAAGCAGCCAGGGCAGAAACCCTAGGGCCGGCATCGGGAGCTCGGGAAGGTTCTCTAGGGGCCCGGGGAGACGGTGTGGAGGGGGCAGGGTGATGCGGCGGTCGACGGCTACCACGACGATGGGCGGCACGAAGGTATTCCGCGTCGGGAGCTTGCTCGCGCATGAGCACCCGAGGAGGGGCGCGGGAGCTTGCTGGAGTTGGTGCCTGCGGTGTCTGCATGTCAAAAAGAGGGACATGGTTAGGTAGAGGAGGATGAGGAGGTCTCGGTATGACGACATGCAGGGGGAGAGAGTGAAGGAAGGAACTCATGGCTCAGATCTTGAGAATGGCATAGGGGGCCTTTCTTCTCTTCTCCTGGCCAGTATAGAGCTAGGGAGAGAAGGTGAGTGTTCGGGGAGCTGAGTGGGGTGACATGGAGTAAATGAGGCAGAGGGGAACATTGTACTGGCCCTTAGCCTTATAACTCAAAGGGGGGAGGTCCATGGTGGACCGTGCTCATGGGACAGCTTGGGGGTGAGTAGGGGGAGCTGGTTGGGTGAGCTGGGTGGTGCTAGGAGGTGGTGGGGTCCAGGTGCTCGACCAGAAGGGGGAGGAGCTGCTGTAATAATGAAGAAGATATTTTCACCAAGGGCATTTCTTTCTCTCCCTTCTCCAAGCACTAGAGACAAGGAATGAGAAGGGGAGGGGCTATGGTGCTACAGTGCACACGACCAGAGGGGAGGTAGGGTTCTGTGCAAACTTGCTTGACCATGCTTGGTGTTGATTTGGTGAAGTTTTAATGTTTGCAAACTAGAGGTTTCAAATTGGCAAAAGGAATGGTTATGAAATAAGTCTCAAAACTTGTCCTTGGTAAGATGGGGAAATGATTCTGGTAGATAGAAGAGGTCAAGATACCTTCTAGGAATTGTTTCATATTTTTCCATGATTTAAAAGTCCACTTAAAACCATTCATTCAAAAAGTGTAGAAATGGTTTCTAGGAGCTCCTTTGATATTTTCACATTGTACAAGATGGGTTTTTGATATGATATGGTCCTAAATACCATATTACACATTGGAGAATTATATTGGAATTTATTGAGATGGGAAAGTATTTTTAAGGAATTTTTTCTTGTTTCAATGATTTACGAAAAAGGGCAAAAGGAAATAATAAAGAATCTCATAAATATTTATTTTTGAGTTGGAAAGATGGGATATGATATACAGGCATCAGATGTGCCTTGAGTTGGCAAAATGATTTGGAGAAAAACAAACTTGCCTTTAGAGGCAAGGATTCTAGGGTTTTGCCAAAAGTGGAAATTAAATAGCTTAAGGCTCCAAATAATTATGGGAATTATTTGGGGAAATATTGTATCCAAGTTAGATGATGTAAACTTGATTTATACATCATGACCAACCTTGGGTTTTGAATAATTGTGGTGAAAATGGATGGAAACTAGATTTGGGAGAATCTAGGGTTTTGCTAATTTTATACCACCAAAATAGGGTTGGATTTGGGAGCTCAGAGCTCACCTAGGTATAAGGGATAGATGGATAGCTAGAGCAAGTTATATATATGATCATGGAAGCAAGAGTTGGGCTTGGATGTATTTGAGGTGGTCTATAAGAGATGGCAAACTTTGTTGAAAAAAGGCTACCGTAACAGATACATCATGATGCCTCATAAACCGTGTGGGTTTAAGAAACACAAAGCTCCAATGGAAATAAGTGAAGCATTTCTGCATAGACCATGGTTAGTAGATCATAACCATGCAAATATTTGGTTAAGGGGAGGTAGCATATAAATGTGAGCCTCTGCCAAAGTAGGCAAGATGATAGGATTTGCAGAAAAGGTTATTACGTTGACTATAAAACCATCATGGATGAGTGGGAAAAAATGGATTAGCCAAGGGAAAGAGTGGGCTTTGGTAGTACTAATGATCTACAAGATGGTTCAAGTACATTCTCAATAATGGACATAGGTTGGAAAAGGTAGAGCTCCAATGATTGAATGTAGCTAAGAATTCCATACTTAGCCATTTTGGCAGATTTGGGGTTTTAGACTAGATTACAAGAGGGAAACAAGTTGAAAGGGTGGCAATAGTTTATCCTCTTCATCAAGTGGTTGATATTTAAGTATAGATTGAATAGAGGGGATCCATGCTTGGATTTGGGTCTTCACTGGGTAGGAGACTATCAAAAAGGGATTTCCCTGGATTAATCTGATTAGGAGATGAGATGGCCACTTTAGTGGCTTAGGATAGATCCAGATTTGGATGCTGGGTTTGAGATTGATGATCACAAACATTGATTGGTTCCTAAGGGATGAGCTATTGGATTAGCTCACTCTAGTTCCTAAGCATGCAAGAAAATCAACAGATCAAGGCAATTCATCAGACAACAGATCAAGGCAACTCATCTTATCAAACTTGTCAAGCTACTACTAAAGTCACCCTCAAGCCTAGCTTGAGGTAAGCATGGGTGTTTTGAAGAGGTTGTGCTTTGAAGTAAGGTAAGTACCTATTGGTATTTCTACCAAGGTTGGAGTGAAGAAGGTTTTAGGAAAGGTTTTGGAAAACCTAGAGGTAAGAGTAGTTGAAGTTATGTCTTGAAAACATAAGGAGATAATATATAGGTCTCCATAGTTTTGATAAGGGACACTAGTGAAATAGTTGGTTTTTGTAAAGTCACCTTGGCTCAAGTTTGAATTATCAAAACATTTGGGAATATGTAAGATAAGCCAGGGCTTCTCTTTTGTGAAGTAGATTTTTTAAACTAGGGTTGAGATATGAAGTATATTGTTGGGACACGCAGAGATAAAACAAAACTTTTTCCTCTAACATGGTGATCCCAAGATCTAGCCGGGGTAGAAGGCCACGAGGTTTACCACTAGACGCGTAGTTGCGGATTACTGATGAAGCGCGTCAGTTGATGCAGTGTAGTCCTTTGCGATCCGATCATCCTGGTGCTGATCATATAGCACCTCTGCTGGTATCCACACGTACAAGGAGGAGCACCGGCGGCAAACTGCTAGGTTCGTTACGACGACAGGACTGTTGTGGAGCTTGGGTTTCCAACACATGGAATGACCTAACTGATCAACGATTAACCTTTCTGGGTTACGGTGCTCCACTATATATAGGGAGTGAACATGGGCTCCACTCTCATGGCCCATTCACTAAAGCCCATATAACACTGGTCACCGTGAGTCGGACTCACTGACTCAGTCCTGATCCGGCTTGGGTCCGACCCAACCAGATTTCCGGTTCAGATCCAATCCGAACTTGCTCCCGCTCTTAAGTGTGTGACCCGGCAGGCTCATGGCTACTCGGACACGATTGGAGTCCGACTCACATTCGATCAGTCGGCAGCGGCTCCTAGCATAACGTGCCGACTCCCAAGTACCAAAGAGTCATGACGACTCTCCTTTCCAATGTGACTTACGTCCGAGTCCCTTTTGCCTCACGATATTCCTTGTCAGACTATAGGCGAATATATGTCATCCCTTAAATAGTACGACTCTCTTCTCAATCCGAGATAAGTGATTCACCCGACTAACTCTTAGTCGACCGCCTCGGTTAACACTTAACCGAGTCGTGCATGGCCATGCTTTCCGAATCATATCTTCTGAGAGGGCCCAGAGAATATCTCTCCGAGTGTAGGGGCAAAATCCCATCTCGGTTATTCACATCATGCAGCTTGATTCTTAGTCGACCCAAACTCTGCCTTTATAACTGCCCAGTTACGGATCAGTGTTTGACAGAACCTAAGTCGGTGATCCTCAACTCGGACTATGAAACAACCTCAGGTCTAAGGATTACATTGATTGAGATATACAAATGACTACTTGTTCGTTGTACCTCAATATGGGTCAATCCGACTCGCTAAACTCTTTAGCCGAGTCTATGTAAGTCGAAATGGCATCACCATGCCCATGACAAGTGGAACCGAGTCATCAAGCCGACTTTCACATTGGTCTAAGTTGTGTGTCCAGCACAACCTCAATGACCAAGGACATTTAGTACAAACAACATGAATGCATAGTTCCACAACCGAATCACATATTCAATTATACACATCAGATGTTTATACAAGGACAACTTTATATATTTATGAATACAATGGGAAATATCATCATACATGATTGCCTCTAGGGCATATTCCCAACATATATCACCTAATACACCATCAGTTGCATGAACACAAGCAAAAAATTAAGCAAACATTGCAACACTTAGTTCATAAAAAGTTTTTGTTCCCCCTGATTTTTGCCTTTTTGACAAAAGATTAGGGTTGCTGAAATTGGGATGTTACAGACCTTTCCCCCTTAAAATAATCTTGTCCCAAGATTAGGGAGGATTATGGTTGGGTGATAACATCTGCTTAACAATTTCAGCGGTGGAATTATTAATTGCTAACATGTTTTATAATAAACAGGCATGGTCAGCTACGGGTCGGAGCTGAGGGGATTCAGAGTGGGCGGTTTAGATTTAAACAAATGGAAAAGACGCAGTCTTTTCCCCTTAGGACAATTCTAGGTAGGTTTAGCGTCGACAGGGTCCTTCTTCTTCAGGAGAGTCAGTGAGTTGAGCCTTCTCCAATCCTTTCTTGCTGAAGTCAGCTTTTCTTCGTTCAGGTTTTGGAACACCGTGAGTGTTGGCTGGACGGTTGACCTTGGAGTGGAGGGATTTCCTGAAGTATCTTCTGATTCTGGAGAAGTGTCGATTGTCGTTCTTCGTGCGGGGTCGATGACTCTGATTTGGAGGGGTGGTCATCTCTTGATGACGGTTAGTGGTCGACTCTCTGTGGGTCCTATTTAATTTTGTGGGAAAGACACAGTCTTTCCCCTTATAGTGGGACTACGGGGTTCTTGGTGGTATCTCAGATCTTCTTGGTTGGAGTTGTATGATGATGTTGGGGAAGGGCGCTGCACCTTTCGTCCAAAGGTGGTTATCTTCTATAGACCTTGTAGTAGCCGCTTCGTGAGGGACATCGATACCACTTCTTGAGGTAGTAGTCGTAGTGGGAATGGCGTTTAACTAGCTTGCTAGTAGTTAGTTCTGGGCTAGAGAGGCGGTCTTAAGGGTTGAAGGGTGTATTTGGAGGTTGGTGGTGTAGGAACGCGGTCCTTTGGAAGGAGGTCGTTCCGGTTTTGGTATGATGCAACATCGTGGGTAAAAAATATGGGAGGGGACCTCAGACTAGCATACTAGAAAGCTGAGTTCTTGCATCTTGTCGCCGTCCTTGGGTTGGTGTACTAGCTTTGGGCACTGCAGTTCCTTGCAGGTATGAGGGGTATTCAGCTCTTCAATAGTAGAAGTAAGGGTTGTGACTTCTCCGATGGCTGCTTCGACGGGTGGATCTTCCGGGGTTGGTAACCAGAAGGTGGGTTGATACTCGTAGAAGGACAAATCTTCATTTTTGGTCTCGGGGTTAGCAGAGTCGGAGCTCTTTTAGGTGAGTTCTTAGCAGCAATAGCAGAGAAGGGACTTCGCGACGTCTTCAGAGAAACTCGATGCTTTGGGTTGCTTTCTACTCCTTGGAGAGTAGCATCGGCGGCACCGGGTAGTCTTTTCGTCGTAATTCTGAACATCTCGGGTGTTGGGAGGATCGAGCAGTCTTCTGAATAATCATTGTTGAAGTATGTTTCCTGTTCTTCCGACGACTCGCATGGTGGTGCTTGGGGTAGGGTCTTGGATTGGAGATCTTCCTGTATTATCTTGTCGTAAGTGGTGTTCTGTATTTGAGTGGAAAGACGCAGTCTTTCCACCTTAGGGATTTACTTGATGTCGTCGAGGCTAGGGTAGATCCTTTGTCTTGGGGCATCGGCGTGACACTTGAGTTGTTGTAACATCCCAAAATTCATGAATTACAAAAGCATGGATTGCAGTCATATTGTCATATCATATTTGTCTTGCACAAAAAGTTTCAAATCAAAACTCCAAATAAAACCATTATTATGCCTATTATTTATATATCATATGAGGCATAGTTTTAATTTTTATTTTCAAAGGACCAAAGTGTAATTGAGTAGACAAGTGTATTTGTCACATTTTTAGATACTTGGATCACACTACAAAAATCTAGAAGTGATTTGAATTCAAACTTTTTTGAATTAGGGTTTGAAAATCATTTCTAAAAATCAATTTGGAAAACGAAAAGGAGAAAAGAAATAGAAAAACACTGCGCTGCACTTTCGGCCCATCAGTAGATCCAGCCCAGCAAGCCCACCCGGCCATTTCCCCTCCCCCTTTCTCTCTCTCACCCACACTCACTCTACCCATAAACATCGCCAGTGGCCCGCCACTCAGCCTTCTTCCCCAAACCTCGTACAGACCCCGCCACCACTGCTTTCCTCCATCAATGCCGTGTTGATTCCGGGCATAATTACCATTGATTCCCTGTGTAATCTCCTCACCCTGCTGGCTGCTTAAGCTCCACACCTCCGCGGTCATTACCCCCCAAATAATCGCACGCAATCGCCACTAGGCTACGCGCAATTGAGCTTGAAGCTCCGTTGCCCGACAAACTCCGACGAGGTATTCCGGTGAGCACCGTCCACCCCGTCCCCTCTCATTCATGCTTTCGTGTTTCCATTGACCTTGCGCATCTCACTATGTCATTGGTTCGTCCTGTACTGACCTAGGTCGTCGGCTTCATCAAGCACCGAAAGCAACCGACGCCGTTCTCGTCTCTGGCGAGCCATTCCGGTAGGATATGACCGCGCCTTACTTTCTGATTCAAACCATCTTGTTCACCTGAACCTTGCGCATGCCCTAATACACTTGGTTTGCACTAGGCTGATCCAGAGTGTCGCCGTCGTCTCCGCCAACCCGTGCTCGACACTGCCCGCAACTCCGACGAGCTCCACCCACCGCAACAGCCCGCCCCCGTCCGAACCAAGGCCACGTCGAGCTTCCTCGTGACCTTGCGACGTTGGTAAGCATTACCACCGCCCCAAACCCCTCTAGAATCGCTGGAGCAGCACGCGCCTTGATGGCTACGCCCATCCTGTGTCGCCATGCCAGGACCGTTAGATCTAGATCCTGCGGTCGAAATTAGAATTAGATGCAAAGGGGTACGCTTAGATCTAGACCGCACATCGTCATTTAGATCCTGTGGCTCTTGTTAGTTGATCCGCGTGAAGCGGTATGGACCAATCAGATGCGTCCACGTGTCTGTGTCCTGTTTAAATAAAATCTAGAAAAGGTTTTTGAATGTTTAAACTGGTAAAATTCATATCTTTTGTTCTATTTATCCAAAAACGCAAATAAGATATCATTGGATTCATAAAAATGGGCCCTACATTACTGTGGGCTTAAATTTGTATTTTGCTTCTGTAAAATTTGGTTTATTTGCAAAATCAAATATAGGCTTAATTTGGCTATATGAATTATTTAGAAAATGATTTTAAAGAAAATTTAAGTTTATTTAGACTATAAATAAATGGTTTTGTGTTCAGTACTATTTGGTTTGAATAGTTTAGTGTAGAAATTAATTTCATTGCATTTGCATGCATTCATATATTTTTGCTTGAATATTTGAATGAGAATTTGGTGCTATTATTTTATGTGTAGATTTTTGTGCTAGTGGAGATTGTGATTGTCAAGATTGTTGCTACTCCCCCAACTACCAAGGCAAGTGGTGCTTCATATATTTTGTCCTACTATTTTGACTATGCATTAGTGATATTTTGAATAGGGTTTGCATGGAATTTTTGCAAAATATATAAATATGCTATGCCTTGGGAAATCCTAGTAGTTGTAGTCTTAGTAGGATATTTATCTAAGTTAAGATACTTGTTATGTTATCATGCTTAGCCTAGCTAGTATCAAACAAGGGTGGATTATAATCATGCTAAATTTTGCTAAGTCTTTTGACTTGTGTTTCTGCTTAATAAAACAACTAAGTGAATGAATCACCTGGGTGGAATGGTATGATGGTTTGTGTTGAGTGGTTACACAAGGCCCATGTCTATGGTTTACCTTGTGTATCACACTTGTGGAAAGCCACCCCAGGAACAAAGGGATTTGAGATAGTTAGTGTTTAGAAGCTTCTTGTGCAACCACATGCCATATGGGCTCTGCCTTGATCATATAGGTTGCAATAACTTAGCCAGATGGACAGTTGGTGGTAGGGTGATAGGATGGAACGCGTCCATGGTGGTCTAAGGGAAGGCTTTTGAAAGGTCTCGTCTTGATGCATGTCGAGTCTTGTGGGGAAAGTACACCACCTCTCGAGAGGGTAAAATCTAAGTACTTAGCCATGTCCCTGGCAACGGACAATTTGAGCATCAAGACATTGAAGTTATCAAGGATCTCCTCATACCAATTTCTAAGTTAAAAACTTGTGGTTGAACAAGGGTAAAGGTCCACCAATGTCTATGGTGATTCCTTGGGAGTTTTTGTCAAACAAAAACTTAGTGTTTTTCAACTGATAGGAAAACCCTATTTTGAGCAAAGCAAGCCTAAGCTACACTTAGCCAAATTCATATAGATGTTAGATACTACTATTCTACTATGGTATCACTTGCCAATACAATTCCAAATGTATTGACCCCTTGTGGCTATAACTTATGATGTTGCAGGTTACTCTGATGGAGATTAGGGTTATGAGTCTACACTCAACATGCTTGCCTGTGACACATGAAGATGAAGACTTATTTTATTTACTTATGATATGAACTCTTGTATTAGCCTTGGGATATTGAGTTGTAAAAGACTATGTTATCTCTGGAATGGCGATGTAATAACAACCTTTGTATTTGTGTACTTCATCTTAAACTGTGGATGCTAGCATTTGATCCAGGGACTAGCATTGCAATCACAAGGACCTTTACCTTATAATGGTGGGCCTTACATTTGTGGTCTTTGAGGGACGCCTTATTGTGACTACCTTGCCATGGTGGTTACCTAACGAAGCCGTAAGGGTTTACTTGGGGCTGTTTTAAAGGTTAGCGACGCTTCTTCTTGGTCCTTCATCGAGGTGTTGCTTTGGTTTGACGACGGAGTAGACTTGTTGTTTTCGAGCATTTTTATCTTCCGGGTTCTTGGGGAATTTGTGTTATGGCGAGGACTTCCCTTTGATTCGGTAGAGGGTTGAATAGGATCATTGCTCCAGTGGGGGCGATTAGAATAAGCATAAAGAGGGGTTGTCGAGGAGTTCTTTATGTGGCCATCCTGCTGAGGAGAGGTTTCCAGTTATGGGTGTATGGAGGTTAGTGTCGGGATACACTAACAAGGTGGTCCTACAATCGGATTGAGTGATCCGAGGTAGAAAAGCAACATATTTCAAGCATCAGACAAGCACATGACAAGCAAGTAGAGCGTACCATAGATACCAAGGAATGACTACGTGCCATTAGAGGGAATCCTATTTTGAGGATACTTATCCTAGGTTCGGACAATTCGGGTGTCTTGGCTTCTGTCTTGCCATTTGTTGTTGTCGGTGCCGTACTTGATCGATTTGGGGGTGATGAAGGACTCCGTTGGTAGGGCGATCTTGTAGTGTCTTCCGTCATTGGTATCTCCTTTGGTTTGCTTGTCTCGGTGTCTCTTCATCTCGGGATCTCCGTCTCATAGTCTCCAAGTCGGACCTTGTTTTTGAAAACGGAACTGTTGAAGTAGACGAGATATAGAGTAATCCATTTTCAAATTGTTTAAGTCAGAGAAGGTGAGGTAAGAAATCTTTCAAAAAGCTTTTGAGAAAATATTTTTCGACAGCCGGTGTTTTCAAATAGGGGTTGTCCTGTCTAACGTCCATGCTAACTAAGGTCTCCTACAGTCAGGATGGCTCTGATACCAAGTTTGTAGCACCCCGGATTTACGGTCCGAGAGTACCCGTTATGCATACAATTCACGTTCCCATGATCAATGAGCCGTGAGCATAACCGACCAGTATCATTACATCATCCATAAAGTAATGGTTACAAAACTTACAAGGTGGCCATTATGGCGATTACAACACGAATAGCGGAAGTCTTCAAGTGCAGAGCCCATGACATGCCTTCACCTACATGCGTCTGACTGGGAAGACGGCCTAGCTCACATAGACGTCAGAAACCTCCATCGTTCCTCTTGGTTCTGGAAAGTCTGGTCGAGTAAATAGCCAGGGACAATGCCGGTGAGTACTTTGAATGTACTCGCAAACCACCTTAAGAGAACAATAGAAGAAGCATATGCAATATAGCTGTGGTAGGATGGATCCATCATAGGTTCTTTTATAAATCAATTTCTCTTGTAGATATAGCATACCTCTATATCTTTGTTGAAAAACTTTTGTAAAACATTTAGAAACCTTTTTCAAGAGTTTTTAGAAAACACTAGGATTGGGTCACCCATTTGTTTTTCCTTCCGGTCAACCCATGACCAAAGTCCTTCCTCCTTTTTCTGACCATCCCATGGTCAAAATACTTTCAAGCCATTGCTTTTCCGAAGTCCTTTTTTTGTAATCAAAACCAGCACCGCTCTACAGCAGCCTTCCCAACCATCCATGACCGTGGACACGGCTATTCGAATAGATTTACACTCTCAAGAGGTTGTACACTGTACCCACACCATCCGATTACCCGTCCCTGGTCTACACCAATCGTGGGTCGAATAATCGGTCAAGACCTTCCGGATGCCCGCTCTAGTATAAATGCCTAGCCTATGATGTTAATCCCCTCAAAACCGGGACACCCTATATAGTGACCAGCCAACCGGAGCACGTTTTGCACCCCGACGGGTGTGCGCTTTTAATGAGGGGCTCATAGTATCGCGTGGAGGCCCGTAGACCCTTCGTTCCTTCTCCCGGTCGATGCTATGCATGGACTGTTTGTATGGAGAAGTCCCTCCCTCTAGGGATTGTTTGCCCCTTTAGTAGTGTGAGGCACCTATACCAGATTAGACAAACTTCCAGCCCAGCCCCATCCTATTCCAGAGTAATGTGGTTGTAGAGGTTAATTGTTCTAGCAAAACTGCAAGGAACCGGGTGCGTTTTCATAAACATTTTCCTCCCTCTTTCGTCCAATCCTTTTTGTAAAACCAAAACCTTTTTCCTTCTTCAAATCCTCTTGGTAGTCCAAGCCTCACCAAGGTTTTCTCATAAAACATTTCTGTAGCTTTTCCCGGGGTCTTCCCATCCATAGTTTTGCTTCGGCTAAAACGGGGTTTCCAAAGGGGCATGGTGTTACACACCATATATCCTACTAAGGTAAAATAGGTGTCATCAAAGGTATTGTACTAGTAGTACAAAAATTTAATGACATGGAGGAGCCAAGACACTACCATACATAACTCATCGTATAATAAAACAATGCAGTTTCGATAAACAGCAGGTAAAACATGCATAAGTAAAACAGTAGGACAAATCTTATGAGAAATAAGGTGGCTTGCCTGTGACCAGAGAGATGTCCCTTGACTTTGTTATAAAACCAGCATACCGATAATCATAATAATAAGAATAATCCGTTGCTTCCTTCTTCTCGGTGTCACACAATCTCACCTATCGCCGTCCTCGCGCAAACAAGCAAACAAACAACATCACAATCAATACAAGGCTTAAAATCATCAAACAATACAACAAGCTAAATATAATCACATGATATACATCAGTAGGGTGTTGTATGATTGATTGGTTAGATTGGTAGAAGATTTGGAGGCATTGGAAAAAGATTCATTTGGATTTATAGTCTAGGAACTACATAAGAGAGGGGTGATACGTCCAAAACGTATCTACTTTCTCGAACACTTTGCTATTGTTTCTTCTCCAAACTTGTGTGATTTGGATACAACTAACACAGACTAACGCTGTTTTCAGCAGAATTACCTTGGTGTCTTGTTTTTTTTGCAGAAAATGAACTATCAGGAAAAATCCCGGAAAATATGCCAAAAACTATTTCTCACCAGAAGATCCATGGAGCTAGAAGGGGAGACAGAGAGGAGGCCTGGGGGGGCCCAGACCCACCCCAGGCGCGGGCCCACCTGACCCCATGCCTGGGGGAGGTCTGGCCACCCCAGGCAGCTCCTCAGCTTACCTCCGCGCCTATAAGTTTCCTTCTAACCTAAAAACTCAGGGGGTTCGATAGTTTTCCAAAAAGAGTTCCGCTCCGCCACCGCCACCAGAAACCAAGATTCGGATCCAGAAACTCTGTTCTGGCACCCTGCCGGGATGGGGAATTTGGAGAGGATCATCGCCATCGTCATCACCAACGCATCCCCATCAACCACCGATGTTTCCCTCATCCATGAGTGAGTAATCCCCCGCTGTAGGCTTGGGGATGGTAGGGATTGGATGAGTTCTATCATGTAATCAAATAAGATCTGTTAGGGCATAGTGCCTACTATCTCTACTAGTGCTATTTGACTTTGTTGCAACTTGTTGTGCTTAATGCTTGTCACTAGGGCCCGAGTGCCATGATCTTAGATCTAAACTTATTATTGAATCATTGTGATAGTATTGTTTGTGATCTTATCTGCAAGTTGTGTACACATATCATTGTCCGGATCCAAAGGCCCCAAATTGACAATAATTGGGACAACCGGAGGGGATGGCTGTGGTGTGAGGATCACATGTGTTGATGGAGTGTTAATGCTTTGCTCCGGTGCTCTATTAAAAGGAGCACCTTAATTGCCAGTAGTTCCCTAGAGGCCTTGCTGCCACGGGCTGGCTGGACAGAAGATGTTGTGCAAGTTCTCATTGCGAGCACGTATGACTATATTTGGAGCACATGCCTAGGATTGTTTAGTACTTGGATGCTTGTTATTATTTATCTGCAATTCCCTAGATCTTGAAGTTACGTGTTTAGACTCGTCCATGCAACGCCCGTCCATCCATACCTATGCCTACCTTTCGAACCCTACTGCTATCATATCAAGCATTATTGCTCTTGTTTGACCGTTGCTATTGCTGTTGCTACTACCAAACTATTGCTAATGATAAACTTCTGTGAGCAAGAACTATTTCCAGGTGCAGCTGAACTAATAACTCAGTTGTTAAGGCTTGCAAGTATTCTTTGGCTCCCCTTGTGTCGAATCAATAAATTGGGTAATACTACCCACGAAGACTGTTGCGATCCCCTACACTTGTGGGTCATCAAGACTATTTTCTGGCGTCGTTTTCAGGGAACATAACTTTATTTGTAAGTTCACTTGGATGTATTATTGTTCACTGCTACTCCTTTCATCATGGGGAAGTCTCATGATGGTAAGTTCCCTATTTTACCATCCACTACAAGAAGAGGTACAGTCCTAAACACCTCTACTGCTCTTGATTCATCGTCTGTTATAAGTAAGCTTGTCACACCACCACTACATGCTCATGCTACACACACTTCTACTACTGCTAAATCTAAAACTGCTTTTGATACTCATGATGTTACTTCTACTGTGCTTGATGCTAGTGGTTCATTAGGTCCTTTTCTAGATGCTACTATGGTTAGTCTAGGAAATACTGAAACTCCTAGTGAATACACTGTTACACCTGTTAGCTCACCTGAGTCTAGTGAGAGTTATGATATTAATGATGGTTACATAGATCTCACTGATAAATTTGTTGAAGAGTGCCGAAACACACATGGTGCTAGTAATATTAAGAGTCTCCTTGCTAGACGTACTATTATGCCTAAGAAGTCCTATGATCCTAAGTTTGCCACCTGTCCCATAGATATTAAAGATAGAGATTATGATTTCTCTCTTGATTTATCTTATTTAGATATTGTTGAGAAAGAACCTTTTTGTGGTACTGAAAATGAGAGTGTCGTGGCTCATATGAATGTGCTTTCTACTATGAGTGCTTTGTTCTTTGATGATTTTAAAATGCGCAAGTACTTTGTTGCTAAGATCTTCCCTTTTTCACTAAAAGGAGAAGCTAGGGCTTGGTTTAATAGATTACCTCCTCGTTCCATTGATAGCCCTGATTGCTTGATTGATTATTTCTTCTATAAATATTTTCTTCCCAGTGCTAGACATGATGCTTTGCAGAGACTTTTTGATTTTAAACAGGGAGAAGAAGAGAAATTGCCTGAGTCATGGAAAAGATTTTGTTCCTTGATTCATGCATATCCTGGATGTCCATTACCTCAGAATGAGCTTCTTGATATTTATTATAATGGACTAACTGATTATTCTAGGACCTACCTAGATAGCTTTGCTGATTGTGTTTTTAGGAAAAGGACTCCTACAGATGCTGAAGAATTAATGAACAAGATAAGCAAGAATTATGATGATGGGACTTCAACTGAGCTGAATACACTTGAGCCTATTACTCCTGAACCAGTTTTTCCTGAACCAGTTCCAACACCAACAACAAAGAAGAGGGGAGTTATTGCATTAAATGATGAAGTGATGAAGGAAGCTAAAAAGTGTCTAAAGGAGAAAGGTATTAGATCTGAAGATGTGAAGAATCTACCTCCTATAGAAGAATTATGTAAGCCAATTCCCCACTCATCTACTATTGAGGTACACTCTCTCCAATTTAATGAAGGTGATATTCCTTATGGTAAGCCTCCTGATCAATGCTTAGAGGGACTTGACACATTTATTGTTAAACAAGGTAATTTTAATAAACAAGTTCAGAATCATTTATTGGAAAACTCTAGAGCTATCCATGAGTTGAAAGATATTGTGGAAAGAACTTCTAATGATATTAAAATGCTTTGTAAACACTTTCAAATGGTTCAAACCCAACTTGATCAACTTGCTAAGGTGCAAAAGGATATGCTAGTTAATGCTTCAGGAAATAAACATGCTTATGGAATTAGAACTAGGAGTGGTGCAGCTACTCAAGATCCTTTATATCCCGAAGGACACCCTAAAAGAATAGAGTAGGATTCCCAACAAGGTGAGGATAGTGGTAGTCCTCGTAAGAGGAAGAAAAAGAAACATAAGAAAGTTGAGGAACCACTTGAACCTGCTGTACATCCTAATAGTATATCTGTCTCTGATGCTGAAACCGAAAGTGGTAATATTGATGAGTCTCCTAATAAGGAGGAAGTTGAGGAAGAACCTGAGAAGCACACTAAGAACACTAGATACACTAAGGAAAATTTTATTGCTAATAAACATGGTAAAGAGAGAGAACCTTGGGTGCAGAAACCTATGCCTTTTCTAGGTAAGAAACACAATTCAAAGGAGGAAGAACACTACAACAAGTTTTGTGAGTGGATGAAGCCTTTATTTCTGCAAATTCCTTTGACTGATGCTATTAAATTGCCTCCTTATTCAAAGTATATGAAGGATATTGTCTCTAATAAAAGGAAGATTCCTAGTGAGGAGATTTCTACTTTGCTTGCTAATTATTCCTTCAATGGTAAGGTTCCAAAGAAACTTGGTGATACAGGTATACCAACTAATAATTATGTTACAACTGCTTCATGTGATTTGGGAGCTGGAGTTAGTGTTATGCCTTTTTCTCTCTACAAGAGACTCCAGCTAGAAAAGTTGATACCAACTGATATATCTTTGCAAATGGCTAATAAGTCAACTACTATTCATGTTGGTATATGTGAGGATGTTCCTGTTCAAGTTTATCATAATTGCATGGTCTTAACTGATTTTGTTGTGCTTGAAATGCCTGAAGATGATAATATGGCTATTATTCTTGGAAGACCTTTTCTTAATACTACAGGTGCTGTCATCAATTGCAATCAAGGAAAAGTAACATTCAATATTAATTACAAAGAGCACACTGTCTATTTCCCCAAGAAGGTTGTTAGAAGCTATTGCCTGAATTCTATTGAAAATATTGAAGGCATAAAGGTTGGAGAAATATATTGTCCCATTCCACAAGAAAATATTGAAACTATTATGATTGGGACCATTGCTATCAAGTATGAGGTAACATAATCACCTTGTGGAATGCAAAGTTTTGTTTAATATAAGATTGTTTTGGTAACAAGACTTGATCAACCTTGTTAACAAAAGGATTTTAATGAACAAAATAATGTTTCCATTGTGGTTATACTTGCTTTCTTTTTCCTTTCTCCTTCCTAATCTTTGCTTTAGCTTTAGTTTTGCTAGTTGTTTGATTGTTTGAGTTTATTAGAGCTCCTGTAGTTTGGATTTTGGTTTGCTTTTGCTTCTTCTGAAAAACTGTTTCTGCGAGAAAATCAATTTTCATACCCTGAAAATTGGCCAAAAATAAAGTTTCCCAAAAAATCCCAGAAAATTCAAAATAATTTTTTCCTCTAAAAAAGGGACAGAGTGGCACCTGAGATGACCCAGGGGTCCACCCCTAGGCCCTACACCCATGGTAGGCGCGACCTACCTAGTGGTGGCACCTAGGGGGGGGGGGTCTGGCCCACCTGGACCCCTCCAGGCTGCCTCCTCAAAGCCACCTTCTTTCTCTCTCCCGAAAAACACCGGAAAACTTGCTCAAGATCAAGTTATTGCTGTTCTTGCTCGCGATTTTCGATCTCGTTGTTCATCCCATCTCAAGTGCTGATTTTTGGAGGGTTTGTTCCTTGGTATATGCCTCCTCCACTTGTCCAATTAGATTCGTGGTTGGTAGATTGTATCTTGAGTATTTTGCTACTGTAGGTGATAGGTTGTTTGAGCTTGCATGCTTGTTCTATGTTTAGAAACTTTGTTTTGATGCATGTGTAGTCCTCTAGCAAGTTCCTATAGTAGTTGCTCATCATTTATCAACTTAGAAATCACTTGGTTTGATGGTTGTTTAAAATTTCAGCAAAGGAAAGTCATGGACCACCACACCTTTGGTGACATATTTGAGAGTGATGCACCTAGAAGGGCAAGGCTCCCAAGGTCATCTACCAGCTCCAGACCCTCATACAATGAGGATCTCATCACTCCGCGGTTTGGTGACGAGGGAGATGAAGGGGATGCTCACCCCTCCACCTTTCCTTGTCAAACTTTCTTGCGAGCTGCTAGGATTCTTAATGATTTCATGGCTTTGATTGAGAGGGCTGGTCTAACAAGTTTCATGCAGGATGAGAGTGCACAATATGCTTCACTTACTAAAAAATTTGTGGAGAGTTTCTCCTTCACCAATAGTTTGTCGAATCCTTCTGTGTCTTTCAGACTTTATGGCAGGGCTCATTCTATGTCTTTGAAGAAATTTTGCAAGGCCCTGGGACTTGGTACAAATGGGTCATCAAAGAAGATTATAGCTCTTCCCGCTGATTTGTTGGAACTATACAGAGGAATAACCAATGATGATGACCGCAGAGCTCAACGAGGGAAGATAAAGAACATTCAACTTCCAGCCATCAGGTACTTCACCTACTATCTTACCACCAGTGTTCTTGGTAGGGAGAACACTAGTAATATATCCAACTATCAATTGGCCTTCTTAGCTGCTGCGCTCTACGCTGAGGATAAGTATAATCTTGGTTCCCTCATTTCTCATCGTTTAGCTGCTAGGGGACCCATTTATGGGGGAATTATTGCTACTCATATCGTTGTTGCCTTGGGCATTGCTATTGATCCACATGATATAGTTTTGGATCCTCTGAGGCTTGATCTTGCTGCCATGAAGGCGCACCACTTTGTCACCTCTAGCTCTACTCTTGAGAACTTGGTTTATAGAATGCTGTTTACTGACGGGGAAGAGAGAGAGATCCCTCTACCCCAAACCACTTTGCTCAGTATTTCTCAGGGACCTTGGTCACGCCTGAAGGGGGAGATGGATGACAAGATGCGCTCTCTCAACTTCCACGGGCACTATCAGGAGGAAGCGCCCGCATATGACCCAGCGTTACATTATACAGGGGAGGCCTCGAGCTCGTACCAGGACGAGGGAGTTTCCTCGACATACTACGGAGGTGCATCTACTTGGGCACCATGGGATTGAGCCCCACTTAGGCCAAAATCCTAAGCTTGGGGGAGGTATACTAACATCACACTCATCTATATATCATGTACGGTCGGTTCTTTATATATCCATTGTTTCGCTTTCTTTTTGGTTTTTGTTACTTCTTTCTAAAAACCCAAAAATACCAAAAATATTATTGTTGTTTCTCTTGGTTTGTTTCTTTGTTTCTTTCCTTTGGTTTACCTTAAAAGAAAAATCCAAAAAGATTTTTCTTTGTTTGGTTTGCTTTGTTTTTTGTTTGGTTTTACTTTGTTTGCTTGTTTTTAAAAAATCAAAAACACCAAAAATATTTGTTGTTCTTCTTTGGTTTTGTGAGTTCTTTGTAGGGTTCATCCGTCCTTAGTGGATTGTGGTTTCATGTTAATTATTCAAGTCACACAAGTGAAGGGCAATAATGAAGATTAAGACAACTCGAGGTGTGGTAAGAGGCTGGTGACGAACTCTATTTGTTTCATTTTTGTACATATACTCATCATTGTGAGCATGATTAGCCTGTTTGTGTAAAGTGTATGTCATTATGGATTCTTAGTAGTTCTTGCTTGTCTATGATTAGCTCCAGCTTGCTAATAGTTTGTAGCATGTCATATGAATGTTTGCTTGCATTGTTTTATTCATACTTTGGTATGATATTGTGGTATTCTCCTCTGACTGTTCATGTGAATCGACTTGGCACATGCTCACGCATGCATATGACTAATCAATAGTCAGTAAGCCTCGATGATTTATTTTACCTCAGAGTTCTTGTATCACTTTCATGCCATAATTAGTCCTGTTTTGTTGCAAGCATGATTATGACAGTTATTGCTCTCTTGTTTGTCGCTCCCTCTCTACTTCTAGCCTTCACTTGTACTAAGTACGTGCTCTACCTATGCTTCCAACTCACCAAAACCAATATTGCCGGCTTTGTCCACCATACCTACCTATTAGCATCATTTGCCACTTCAGTGCATATTTTATATATGTCGTGTTTCCTTCCAAAATAAAATATTTGTCTGTTTTGAGAAAGTTAGTTAGTAAAGCTCTCACGAACTTGATGGCACACTTTATTCCTTCCGCCTAATTATCCTGAACCATTGTGACTAGTCCATGAAAGTTATATGCTTGCTTATTATATCTTTGAGTAAGCGAGTAACCGGTCTTATCACGGGGAATGCTTTCAACACCTGTTGGATATCTCATCCAGTTGATACTTTGCTCTTTTGTTTATGGATGTCGACGATGTGAAATAAAAGGGGAAGTTGTTAGTTCATGGAGTTTATACATTGTGTTAGAGAAACACCTGGGCCGCTAGCCTAAGCCATGCTTAATCATGGTGGAAACTTGCAGCATCACCATAATAAGCATCTATGAAGCTTCCTCAATAAAAATCTATGCATATAGTAAATAAAAAGATTGCTGAGATTCTCATTGTCCGCTTGCCTTGTCATTTTGGTTATGGGAAAGCTCCTGTACCATATGCAAGGGGTACCCCACTGGCGGTTCTCGATGATATGCATGTATTTACAATGACAAGAACTTTCAGGTGACCAAAGTTGAGTAGCATGCGGAGCGGCCCTCGTACTCAAGGGACTTGGGATTTTCAGTCTATGGTCTGTCAAGCATATGATTCAGAGTGGACCTCACTTTCACCTTAACCACATGAAGATGCCTATGATAGGGGAAATGAGAGCTCAAAGGTAATGAGTACCTTCCTTTCAGCATTGGGAAGCATTTCAAACCTTCACAAAACCGTTTTCACAATTTTGTTGAGTCACCACTTATTCTATGAGCACTTTCTTGAGAGCATAGTTGTCATTCTTGTGTTTGTTCCAAAACTTGGTTAATTATATCATGACTTTGATGCTTGTATCTCTGATATCTTTATCTCTAGTATTCATGTGAACTTCAGAGGTGCCTTGGCATTTATATTATGCTCTTCAAACAAAGGCAAGCGAGATACCACTCTATCATACCTTATTATGAGCATTGCAATGTTGCTTATGTTTATGTTTCATGCTACTTATTATTATTGAGTTGGTTTCTCGTCATAGCTTGCATTAACTATTGAGTAGACTTAGTTTCATACTCTTTATTATGAATTGTCTAAGCATCTACTCCTGTGCTGAGAATATATACATCATATGAAGCAAAGTGTTCGTGAAAGTTCTTTCATCGCACTCAGTTTTCAACTGAATTGCTTGAGGACAAGCAATAAGCTAAGCTTGGTGGGAGTTGATATGTCCAAAACGTATCTACTTTCTCGAACACTTTGCTATTGTTTCTTCTCTAAACTTGTGTGATTTGGATACAACTAACACGGACTAACGCTGTTTTCAGCAGAATTACCTTGGTGTCTTGTTTTTGTGCAGAAAATGAACTATCAGGAAAAATCCTGGAAAATATGCCAAAAACTATTTCTCACCACAAGATCCACGGAGCCAGAAGGGGAGACAGAGAGGAGGCCTGGGAGGGCCAGACCCACTCCAGGCGCAGGCCCACCTGACCCCGCGCCTGGGGGAGGTCTGGCCACCCCATGCAGCTCCTCGCCCTTCCTCCGTGCCTATAAGTTGCCTTCTGACCTAAAAACTCAGGGGGGTTCGATAGTTTTCCAGAAAGAGTTCCGCTCCGCCGCCACCACCAGAAAACAAGATTCGGATCCACAAACTCCGTTCTGGCACCCTGCCGGGATGGGGAATTTGGAGAGGATCATCGCCATCATCATCACCAACGCATCTCCATCAACCACCGATGTTTCCGTCATCCATGAGTGAGTAATCCCCCGGTGTAGGCTTGGGGATGGTAGGGATTGGATGAGTTCTATCATGTAATCGAATAAGATCTATTAGGGCATAGTGCCTAGTATCTCTATTAGTGCTATTTGACTTTGTTGCAACTTGTTGTGCTTAATTCTTGTCACTAGGTCCCGAGTGCCATGATCTCAGATCTGAACTTATTATTGAATCATTGTGATAGTATTGTTTGTGATCTTATCTACAAGTTGTGTACACATATCATTGTCTGGATCCAAAGGCCCCAAAGTGACAATAATTGGGACAACCGGAGGGGATGGCTATGGTGTGAGGATCACATGTGTTCACGGAGTGTTAATGCTTTGCTCCGGTGCTCTATTAAAAGGAGCACCTTAATTGCCAGTAGTTCCCTAGAGGCCCCGCTGCCACGGGCTGGGTGGACAGAAGATGTTGTGAAAGTTCTCATTGCGAGCACGTATGACTATATTTGGAGCACATGCCTAGGATTGTTTAGTAATTGGATGCTTGTTATTATTTATCTGCAATGCCCTAGATCTTGAAGTTACTGTACAGTTCGCAGCATAGAATTTTTTCCTACAATGGGAACAACTATGTACCACGATCTATCTACTAGATACAAACAACGGGCGGATGTATATCTGTGGAGAACATACCCTTGAAAACCGACAAAGCTTAACGAGTTAAACTCGTGGTTGATGTAGACGATCTCTTGCCGATCTCAAGATCAAGAGGAAGTCCTAGCGCCACAAATCAGCAGCACATCTGTGCTCGCACACACGTCCGAGGCACCGAGCAACCTCCGCCTCCTCGCTCCAGCGATGCAGCGGAAGCACAACTCTTTCTTGCCGAATAGCCACCGGGAACATGTATCTCGCTAGTCCGAGACCATGGGGATAAATTCTAGAGGGGGAGAGAGATCCTTCACGAGGAGGTGTGAGTGAGAAGTGAGGAGGGGGTGCCTTTTATAGGAGAGGGGGGGACCCCAAGGGGGTGGCCGGCTCATGGGGGCTGCCCCTTGCCCTCTCCTCATTCATGTGGGTGGACACTCCACTCACAAAAATCCTTTCAATTCCCTCCACTCAAAATCCCCCTCAAAATTGCTATTAAATTTACACCAAATTTAATGCAAACTCTCATTAAATAAAAGTCCTTTTATTTATTCAGAATTTTGTCAATTACTTTAATGACAAACATTCACATATAACCCCTTGCTAGTATTTCATTTCACATGCAAAAACACTTTCTGCAATTTCACCCGAAAACCTGTTTTGGTATCTAGTGAAATAAATTCCTGCGCTTGTTATTCTTTCCGGCATGAAACTTTTGCTCCAAATGTATGTCGGTGTCTCTTAAGTGTGTCACCCTACAGTTCGTGAATAATGCGTACATGATCGAGACCCCTCTCATATCAATAATCAGAAGCAGGATCTATAGACCCATACTGACTCCCACACATTCAACGATGACTTTCTTGTGATCGTCGGAACCTTTTATGCTAGTATCTTAATCCCTTTGTTTCATGATATATTACATGTCCGAGATTCGATCATCGGTATCTTCATACCTAGTTTGATCTCGTTACCGACATGCACTCTTTTCTTGTTCCCGTGATATAACATTCTAGTGATCAAATCATTTGCTTGCAAGCTAACCAATGTGATATCACCGAGAGGGCCTAGAGTATATCTATCTGTCATCGGGATGAACAAATTCCACTCTCGATCCATGGGCCTCAACATAACACTTTATTAGTTCTGAACCCATCTTTATAATCACCATGTTACGATGTGACGTTTGATGTTATCAAGAAACTCTTACGGTGTTAGTGATTGACATGATGTCATGGTCTAAGGATTAGGATCACTTCGTAAGTTGTTATAGTAATATAAACTCAATGACTTTGATCGTAATGCTATACTTCGGATGAATGTTCATCACACCATTACACTAATGTTCTAATCCCGTTATTAACAACATCCAATGTCCATGATCAGGAAACCTTGATCATCTTGTTAATTAACGAGCTAGTTTATGAGAGAGGCATAACTAGGAACTTTTTGTTTGTTTATTAAACACACATGTATTAAGGTTTCCGTATTAATACAATTATAGCATGCAAAATAAACATCTATCATATACTTGGAATACACATAATAAACACTTTAGTATTGCCTCTCAGGGCATATTCCCTTTAGTCTCCCACTTGCACTAGAGACAATAATCTAGTTACATAGTGATGAATCTAACACCCATGGAGTTCTGGTGTTGATCATGTTTTGCTAAAGGGAGAGTTTTAGTCAATGGATCTGCTACATTGATATCCATGAGTACTTTACAAATCTTTATATCTCCATCCTTGACATGCTCGCGGATGGAGTGAAACCGACGCTTAATATGCTTGGAATTCTTGTGAGACCTTGGTTCTTTGGCATTGGAAATGGCACCATTCTTGTCACAATAGATCACCATTGGGTCCAACGCGCTCGCAACCACACCTAGTTCGGATATGAACTCCTTCATCCAAACCGCTTCCTGAGCCGCTTCTGAAGCAGCAACATATTCGACCTCCGTTGTTGATCCCGCCACCACAGGTTGTTTGGAACTCCTCCAACTAACCGCTCCGCCATTCATGAGAAATACGTATCCGGATTGGGACTTAGAGTCATCCGGATCGGTGTCAAAGCTTGCGTCAACATAACACTTAGCGACGAGCTCTTCTTCACCTCCGTACACAAGAAACATATCCTTAGTTCTTCGCAAGTACTTAAGGATATTCTTGACCGCTATCTAGTGTTCAACACGGATCCGATTGGTACCTACTAGTCAAACTAATAGCATGTGCCACATCCGGTCTTGTACATAGCATGGCGTACATTATAGAGCCTATGGCTGAAGCATAGGGGACTTTGTCCATTATCTCTCTTTCTTCTGCCTTAGCCAGACTTTGAGTCTTACTCAATGTCTTGCCTTGCAACATAGGTAAGAACCCTTCTTACTTCCGTCCATTTTAAACTTCTTTAAAATCTTATCAAGGTATGTACTTTGCGATAGCCCTATTAGGCGCCTAGATCTATCTCTATAGATCTTTATGCCTAATATGTATGACGCTTCACCTAGGTCCTTCATTGAAAATTTGCTGTTTAGATAACTTTTAACACTGTTTAAAAGATCTATATAATTTCCGATCAATAATATGTCATCCACATATCAAAAATGCCACATTGCTCCCACTCACTTTCTTGTAAATATAAGCCTCTCCATACATTTGGACAAATCCAAACTCTTTGATCACCTCATCAAAGCAGATATTCCAACTTCGTGATGCTTGCTTCAGTCCATAGATGGATCGCTGAAGCTTGCACACCTTGTTAGCATCCTTAGGATCGACAAAACCCTTTGGTTGTATCGTATACAACTCTTCTTCAATATTGCTATTGAGTAACGCGGTTTTGACATCCATTTGCCATATCTCATAATCGAAATATGCAACAATTTCTAACATAATCCTAACTGACTTTAGCATCACTACGGGAGAGAATGTCTCATCGTAGTCAAATCCTTGAATTTGTCGAAACCCCTTTGCGACAAGTCGAGCTTTATAGATGGTCACATTACCATCAGCATCAGTTTTCCTTTTGAAAATCCATTTATTCTCCACGGCCTTTCGGTCGTGAGGTAAGTCCACCAAGTTCCAAACTTGATTTTCATACATGGATTCCATCTCGGATTTCATGGCTTCTAACCATTTGTTGGAATCCGGGCTCATCATCGCTTCTTCATACGTCGAGGGTCATCAATTTCATCAACCATGAAATTCATAACAGGGTTTCTGTACAGCTCGGGAGATGCACGCGTCCTGCTAGACCTGCGAGGTTTGGTAGTACTCTCTTTCAGAGTTTCATGATCACTATCATTAGTTCCTTCTTCAACTGGTGAAGCCAACTCCAGAACGACTTCCGGTGCTGCGCTACTCTCCATACTTTGAGGAGAAGGTTCAGTAACCTCTTCGAGTTCTACCTTCCGACTACTCACACCTTTTGCCAGAAACTCTTTCTCTAGAAAGGATCCATTCTTGGCAACAAAAACCTTGCCCTCGGATCTGTCATAGAAGGAATGCCCAATTGTTTCCTTAGGGTATCCTATGAATACACATTTTTCCGCTTTGGGTTCGAGTTTATCCAGTTGAAGTTTCTTCACATAAACATCGCATCCCCAAACTTTAAGAAATGACAGCTTAGGTTTGTTTCCAAACCACAATTCATACGGTGTCTTTTCAACAGATTTAGATGGTGCCCGATTTAAAGTGAATGCAGCAGTTTCTAGTGCATAATCCCAAAATGACAACGACAAGTCTGTCAGAGACATCATAGATCGAACCATATCCAATAAAGTATGATTACGATGTTCCGACACACCATTTCGCCGTGGTGTTCCAGCAGGTGTGAGTTGTGAAACAATTCCACATTCTTTCATGTGAGTGCTAAACTTGTAACTTAGATACTCACCTCCACGGTCAGACCGTAGAAATTTGATCTTTCTATTACGATGATTTTCCACTTCATTCTAAAATTCCTTGAACTTTTCAAAGGTTTCTGACTTGTGTTTCATCAAGTAGATATAACCGTATCTAATCAAATCATCCGTGAAAGTAACAAAATAACGATATCCACCTCATGCCGACACACTCATTGGACCACATACATCAGAATGTATGATTTCCAATAAATCTGTCGCCCGTTCCATTGTACCGGAAAACGGCGTTCTAGTCATCTTGCCCATAAGGCATGGCTCACATGTATCAAATGATTCAAAATCAAGTGATTCCAAAAGTCCATCCGAATGGAGATTCTTCATGCGTTTAACGCCAATATGACCTAGACGGCAGTGCCACATATATGCGGATATATCATCATTAAGTTTAATCCTTTTAGCATCAACATTATGAATATGTGTAACACTATTATTGATATCCAATAGAAATAAACCATTCATCATCGGTGCATGACCATAAAAGATTTCATTCATATAAATAGAACAACCATTGTTCTCGGATTTAAATGAATAACCACTTCGCATCAAACACGATCTAGATATAATGTTCATGCTCAGTGCTGGCACCAGATAACAATTATTCAAGTTTATTACTAATCCCGACGACAAGTGGAGAGGTAGGGTTCCGACGGCGATCACATCAACGCTTGATCCATTGCCGACACACATCTTGACCTCACCCCTTGCTAGCGGTCGCTTGTTCATGACGATTCGAGTTACAAATATTAGCAACTGAATCGATATCAAATACCCAGGTGCTACTGCGAGCACTAGTCAAGTACACATCAATAACATATATATCTATATACCTTTGTTTGCCTTGCCGACCTTCTTGTCTGCCAAATACTTGGGGAAGTTGCGCTTCCAGTGGCCAGTCCCCTTACAATAGTACCACTCGGTATCAGACTTAGGGCCAACTCGTGGTTTTTTTTCCGGCTTGCCGCCCTTACTTCCCTTCCGTTTCCCCTTCTTGTCTTTCTTGAAACCAGTGTTCTTATTGATCATCAACACTTGATGTTCCTTCTTGATCTCCACTTCTATAGTTTTAAGCATTGACAGAAGCTCGGGGAGAGACTTCTTCATGCCTTGCATATTATAGTTCATCACAAAGCTCTTATAGCTAGGTGGAAGAGACTGCAGAACACGATGGATGCCTAAGTCAATGGGAATCGTTATTCCCAAGGACACAAGCTTATCAGCGTAACCCGACATCTTGAGTACATGCTCACTTACGGAGTTGTGCTCTTCCATCATGCAGCTAAAGAACCTTTCTAAAGCAGCTCTCTCTACAGCAACATGTGTGTCGAAAATCATTTTCAACTCACCCATTGTATCAAATGCATTGCCTTCGAAACGCTTTCGAAGTTCTGGCTCTAGCCCATACAATATGCCGCAATGAACTAAGTTGTGGTCCTCCTGACGAGTCTGATAGACATTCTTCTCCTTGTCAGGGGCATCATCGAAAGGTGGGGGGCTGTAACTACCTCGGTGAATTACGCTCCTAGTTACAAGCCTGGATGAGCAGAAATGGTTGAAATAGTACGGTGGGGCCCAAATGCCACTCACAGGTAGACCTTTCGGCCGTCCCAACCATTTCCACACATCGGGACAAGAACGGGCGGCGTAATCGGCAGGCGAAGGGATCAACTACATACACAAATGAGTATGTATGCAAGCCACCATACAACAGTACATCAGAGCCATTCCATCTAAAAAGAAAGGAAGTATAGCAACGCCATACGGCAAGATCCAAATACCCTAGATAGATATAATAGTTTAGGATATCTCCTCATACATCAAACATCAGAGTATCAGGCGGAAGCGGAAGACAAAATCCGAGTACGGATAAGAAGCAAATCGGCATAAGATGCCCCATAAATAAGCAGATCCCGCCCACAGATCTCACGGATCCCGTTCCCGGAATCTCTACACCGAATGATCGTTGCCCACATCGTCCGTCTCTTCCACCCAGTATCCATCTTGCGAGTGTACCTGTTCATCTGAACCAATAATTTATCGTGTGAGACCCTAGGGGTACTCAGCAAGTCTTTATGCCTCTAAAGGGGACACAACCTAGGGTGACGCAATTGCAGCAAAAGATAAACCCTAACAATTCTATAGATACTCGCTAACCATCCGCCTAACCAGAGATAGACGGATGTCCGTGAATTAATAACAACAGTTATAACAGTTAAAACGGTAATATCCACAGATCCATCCTCCTCCCCGCTTACCGACGAGGAAGCGGACGAACACCCCCATCCGTTGGTAGTTTTATTATCCATTCCGTGAGTGTTGCACTATTTACTAGTCAGGTACCTAGTCTAGTCAAATTAAAAGCGGTACTTTAGTTATGCTTGTCTATGATCGAAAACTATGCTCCAAGTCGTCCATAACCGCGGACATGGCTTTGAAAAGTTTTACCTGAGGGTGCACAAATAGCAACACACACTCGATATGCCTCGGAAAAACCAAATCAAAACCCAACGAGGCGATCACGACAAAGCGATCACAGGATTCAGAAATATTTCAGGGGCCACCCCATTGAGCTACCATAGCGAAGTTATGACTCGAGAGATGGCCTCAAGGCTTGCGTCAATGGCTGTGAACGATCGGGAACCGAAAATGTGACTGGGCTTGTCGACACCACGAAACACTCCGCTTTCCTAAATACAGTGCTCCTCGCACAATCTTAAATAAAGCGATAAAGCATGGCATAAATGCAGGATAGTAAATAAAACCTCAAACTAGTTTGTGGCCCTCAAGAAATAAGAATGAATCAAGCTACGGCTCAGGGGGTTCATAAGCCTCCCGGATGTGGATAGCCTTGAATATTCAAGGAACAGGAATCAAGTACTCGGGATCTACGGGACACAAGTGAGCCTGAAAAACCAAATAGCGAATATGGCTCACCGATGCCACTTTCATTAGTTATCCCATTACTACTCAGGTTAAGTTGTTTAGGTACCTCATTATCCATCAGACACTCACATACCCTACTCATGCTGTTCTACGACTCGCATGGCTCAAACAACTCCTGTAGTAATGGCTCATGGGATGGAGGTAAGCAGGCTTCGGTGGGGTTCAAAAGTAAAGGCTATGCAATACTTGGGATTCAGTTTAATGCAATCGTGACTCAATGATGCAAGAATAAGAAAGAGGCAATAGGTACTATATGTATGCAAGCATGTGGTAGTGCTTGCCTGGCAGCTCAGTTGAAGCGAGAGAAGGATCTGGGTAGTGCTCCTGGTTCTCTTGGTATATCCCACCTTTCGTCTATTCGAAGAAGAACCAAACAAACAAGGGCCAACATAAATAAAGTGCACAAGCATATGAATAAATGCATCAAGCAAACAATCATGCCATGATGAATGATGCACAATTTGCATGGCAATAGGTAGCATGGCATGGGTGAGGTGTGGAATACAATAATAAAGCATTTTATTTAGTTTTGGCCCCATTTTATTCTCATATTAGTTGCTGTATACATTATATTTATATGATGCATGCTTCAAATCAAACCATGGAATGCATAAACAGAAAGGTCTCGTCGAGCTAATCATTTTAGACATATCATTTGTTAAATTTGGAGTTATAAAACAAAATTTATTAATTTATTAAAGAAAAGGGGCATTTTATTGTAATTTAAATTAATTTGGAAATTAAAGTGTCCAAAATGTATTTTGAATGGAATATTTGAATTCCTCATAATTTTCTGATTTGGAAACATATATTATTTGTATTAATTGGATTTATATTTCAAAAGATATTTAAAAACAGAATTAAATTTGAATTTGATTTAATTTGAAAAGATTTGAATTTAAGCAGATAGTGAAACTTTTATACCCAGCCTAACTTAGCCACAGGTGGGGGCTAGCGGCCACAGGGTCCTGTGATAGAAAGCGACGGCAGGCGAGTGGGTTGAAATTTGGGCTGGGTTGATGGTTACTGAAAGCCAGGGGGTTTTCGGGGAGATGGCCACGGTGGCTGTCTGGTGGGCCTAGAGGTACCGCGGGTTTAGGAGTAAAAGCCGGAGGGGTTTCGCAAAAGGAACGCGACGCATGCTTCTTCTCGACTATCGACGGCGATGGTCGATGCGACGACCTTGCGCGGCGCGGCGCGAGGCTCGATCTGGGGCGTTCTTGGCGAGGCGGAGCCAACCTACTGCTTTCGGGCTTGGTGTCGAAGCAGACGGGGCCTAGCTAGGCTGCTACGCGGGACGCGAGCGTGCAGACGCACGCGAACCCGCCGCTCCGACGGCGTTCGAAAACCTGGCGCTAAGGCGATATCGGCGAAGGGTTGTCTAGGAGGTCGTGGGCTCACCGGGAGGTTGTTGGT
The DNA here is from genome assembly GCA_023614405.1 of Avena insularis. Classification (NCBI taxonomy): domain Eukaryota; kingdom Viridiplantae; phylum Streptophyta; class Magnoliopsida; order Poales; family Poaceae; genus Avena; species Avena insularis. The sequence goes on along the minus strand of CM042689.1, from coordinate 225,081,724 downwards.
GGCGGAGGATCGGCTTGGGACGCTGGCGATCAACGGCGAGCATGTCCAGGATCTAGGGTTCCGTGAGCACGTCGGCGTCTTGAGGGTTACGAGGCTCCTCTTGCTCGGCTCCGTGTCTGAGGGGTGGTGCGGTGCTCGTCTTGGTCTTCCCCAACGTCCAGGCTCCTTGCTGGCTTCGCCGCTATGGTGGTGGTGGTCGATCTGCAGCGGTGGCGGCGTTGAGGTGGGTAGGCGGTGGAGAGGAAGGAGGATGGCAGGCGCCTCGGCCAGATCTGGAGAGGCAGAGGGTGTCGTGGTGGTAGATAGGGACGGGAGAGGAGGTGGTACTGCATGGGTAGATGGGAAAAGGTGGCCTGGGTGCCACCTTTCCTCCTCCTTGCTCACGTGCAGGCGGACCAGGGAAGGTAGGGGGCTTCCAGGTGGGGCCAAGGTGATGCCAAGGAGGCAGGCTCGGGTTAGAGGGGCCCCTAGGGTAGAGAGAGAGAGAGCTAGGGAGAGAGAGGTAGGTTCGGGTAGGGCTAGGTTTGTAGCTAGGGTAGGGTTTGGGGTAGCTAGGGTTGGGGTGGTCAGGTGGGGCGAGCTGGGTGGGGCCAGCTAGGTGAGAGAGAGAGGCCGAGAGAGAGAGGTAGGTTTAGGGTTTGGTTTAGATTAGGTGTAGATTAGGGTTTAGCTAGGATGGGATATGGGGGTATGGGTTTAGAGAGAGGGGTATGGTGAAAAAGGTGGTAGGGTTTAGGATAGATGAGGGAGTGTGAGATGGTTTCTCTTTTTGGCAAGCTCAAGTAAGAACAAGGTCAAACCAAGCTAGACCAAAAAGAGGGAGAGGTGGTGATATGGGTTTAAGCAAGATCAACTAAGGTCAAGCCAAAAGGAAGGATAGAGGTAGAGAGAGATGATGTTCCACTCAAGATTCAACTAAAAACCAAATGACAAGCAAAAGGTGGTACTTGCATGGCCCATGCAAAATATTTATTGCCATGTTGATTCTTGTGAAAACACTATTATTACATGGCATTATTATTATGCATTCCCAAAAATTGGAATAAAGCCAAGCAAAAAGGATTAAAAGGATGCCCCATGTGGAGTAGATGGAGATGACCATGTTTGAATAGAAATGGGACTTGCTAGTGTGTATGTGCCACTACATGCTCCATAGTCCCAAAAATATCCCAACATGAGCATAAGCCATAATAATCCATGTGGAAGCTAGGAAAAAGGGTTCCATTCACAAGGCATGCAAAGGTGGCCATGTGGCTCTCTTATATCAATAATGTGAAAACAACATGATGCCAAGATGAGAGCATGTGGAAAAGAATTGGATCCATCCCAACCCACATGAGCTAGAGGTAAGACCAAAAGAAAAGCAAAGCTCATATTAGTTGGATGGTGGAATTATAAGGTGGTGAAATAAAAAGGTGGTGGAGTTAATAAGAGATATGCCCCCAACTCAACTTGGGCATTGAGACAATATAACAAGAACCAAATACAATATCAAGAGGCAAATACAATTAATGATGCATATGAGATAAGAACAAAATGGAAAAGGGTTTTATATGATGCTCAAATGCAAGGTGGCATGATGACATGAGCATGATATAATGATGATGCAACAATTATATGTTTGAAGTAGCCATTATATTACTAGACCAAGTAGCATTACAATTGTTAGACAATTGGGATGCTACAGGGGCCTAGTGGCACTTCTAGCACATATTGCTTTTGTGCAGCAGAGAGGAGAATCCTCAAATTCATGGCCCATTCGGTAAAGTTTCTACCATTCGTTGCAAGTTTCTCTTTCTCCATGAACACATTGAAATTAAAAGCAGGTGGTGCCATCTACAATAGAATTTGTAAAGTTTAGACTAAGTTTATGATAGATTGAGTTCAACTAATCCATATTACAAATAAACTCCCACTCAAAAATGACATCCCTCGTGACTTTTTGGTGATTACATGAACCAAATCCACTACACCAAGTCCGATCATCACGTGAGTCGGTGTAGCTTCAAAGGTGAGCATCAAATGGGTATCATATCTACTATATGACTCATGCTTAACCTTTTGGTCCGTGTTCCGAGGCCATGTCTGTACATGCTAGGCTCGCCAAATAAGAACCTTAGTATTCGCGTGTTTAACTGTCTTACACCCTGTCACATCCCAAGATTTTCCAAATCTTGTTATGTGAAAAATAAATAAACAAAATAAATAATTGTTGAAATTTAGGGTGAAAAGAAACTTTTGTTTTTAAATGGAAATTAAAATCCCATCTTGAACAAACTTTGGTTAATGTTTGAATCCAACTAAAATTCAAATCTAGTGGATTTCATTCTTCATAAATGCATCTTGAAATTTAAACACTTGAGAAATAAACCAAAACTCTAAAACCCTAATAGAAGAAAATCATTTCCAAGCTATCTCTAAGACCATGGATTTGATCCAAATAGAAATTTGTCAAACAAAAATTTCAAAATGATCAAGAATGACAAATGGAAATATTATAAAACCATATAAATTGATTTCATCCAATTTGTAACCATAGATAAAATCTCATGAATTTAATAAGATAAGGATATTTAATTCCCAAAGCTAATAAAGCATCTATCTATAAATCCATATCAAATGGTGAGCAAATAATCCTAAATATATTTAAAAGGATAAATAAATATCAAATAAGATTTTACAAATTAGAATCACCAAGTTTGGATCTATAAATAAAAAGATATGGATTTTATAAGATAAGGAAAGAAATTATTTAATAAGGATTATTTTAAAGAGCCAAATATAATCTTAGCCAAGCTTTTGAAATAAAATATTTCTATTTGATAAAAAGAGTAAAGGTTTATTTAAATAAAATAATGAGGATTTATTAATATCCATTTTTATTAAAGTAAAGGATTTTCCATTTTAAATAAACACTAAAACTTGTTAATTTATTTTAAGTGGGATTTCCAAGTGTTTTAGTTTTTCAAATGAAACCTACTGAAAAGATTTTGATATTATTTAGAATTCAAAAAGAGTTTTAAAAATAAATTAAAACCTATTTGAATTAAAGACTTTGGTCTATTGATTTAATTAATAATAGATCTTAAAGGAATAAAAGAATTATTTTATTTTTGACTTTGAAATATGTTGTTAAACAGAAAAAAATTCACCCAAAGTTTGGTGGTGATTTGAATTCAAATGGAGATTGAAAAATATTATTAAATCTTATTTAATTAATACTAGAGCCTATTTTAAATAATTAAAAAAACCCTAAATAGAATAAAAGATTTATTATAAATTGACTTCAGAATGTGGCAATAAACAATGTTTGATTATTCACAAAATTTGGCAAAGGTTTGAATTCAAATGAGTGTTTGAATTGTTTAATCAAAATCAAAACAGAATTAAAGAAAGGGAAAAGGAAAAACATTCAGAACAAAAAAATGAAACGGAGCAGCCTAGCCCAGCTAGCCCACTAAGGCCCAGCAGCCCACCGCTCCCTCTCCCCCGAAACGTTTTTCTTCACACTTGCAGCAGACCAGCATGATCCGACGCGTTGGACCCCACCTCCCTGTCTCTCCTTCGCTGACGAAACGACCCCACCGCCACCTCATCGTCGTTCCCACCCGCGCCAACCTCGCCGGCCGTTTCTGCTGGTTCTTAACTCGCATCAATACACGTCAATGCCCCGCTTAAACCTCGCCACGACCATGCACGATTAAAAACTTGCCTCTCCTCCCCATTTCCCCTCACTCGCCTCCTCCTCTCTGCCCCCAGGCTGCGCCAATTCCTTGCGGCAAGCCACTGTCTCCGATGACCTTTCAGCAACGATTCCGGCTAGTCTACGCCACCTCTTGCTCGCTACAGCAAACGAGTGTGCTCCCCATTGTTCACTGCATCTCCCAGTATTGCCCGTCTGACCGCGCGTGCCCTATAACTTCGACTTCATCCACGTCTGAGCACCGCCGTGGTTTGCCATTTCTCCGACGAGCATTCGAGGTAAATTCCGACCGTGCTGCCCTCTCTCTTTGATGCTCCCACACTCCCTACTCTTCCACGCGTCTAACAACACCATCTGTTCCCTCTTCCGTGCTCTACAGCGACGTCCCCGACAACGACAGTGCGTGCCCGTCACCAGACATCTCTCCGGCGAGCAATCCCCGCAACTCCAGCGCGCCCCTCGACAAACAGAAGGCACCTCGAGCACCACCACGCCACGGCGAACTCGGTGAGCATCTCCCTTCACTCTCTCACTTCCTGTAACGTCGACACCGCCACCGTCTGACCGCTCCGCCGCCACCTGCGGCCGCCAGCGCCGCCCACCTTTGGCAAGCGTGCTGTGCACCGTCCGATTTGGATCGGAGTGACATGATAGATTCATTTAACCGAAGGGGTACGAGAGCCTCTGAGCCGCACGATTACACTTAGATCCAACGGCTCGCATCTGTCTATCCGCACGAAGCGGTACCGACCAATAGTAACTCGACGCGTGGCCTTGTCTGTTTATAAAAACCAGGAATTGTTCTATTAGAGGATCCAATTTGAAAAATTCATAACTTTCAAACCACACGTCCAAATTTTGCAAATTTTATATCAATGGATTCAGCAAAACAAGTACTTTTTGACCATGCCCTTTGTTTAGTGAATTTCTTCTGATAAAATGATTGTTTTTGCAGAAACTTGTGTAGGCATATTTGGAATATAAAAATTGTTCTAAAATGATTTTTGAGATAAAATCTTTGGAAAATGGTTTGTTTTGAACCTACTGACCATAGAAATCAATTTGTGGTTTCAAAAACATATTTGGTGAAGCAAAAGAATAAAACTTTGAATTAAAACATTTCTAGTCAAATAAAAATATGGTTTAATTGTTAAAAATGATTTTGGAGGAAAACCTTTGGGAAATGTTTTGATTTAAACTCTCTGACCCTAAACACCAAGTTTTATGAATTGTAAATGTATTAGGTGAACTCCATAAAGATTATTACTTTGCTAAAAGCATTTTCAACCACATAAAATAATGATTTGGTTTAAAATTGATCTATAAGTAAAATCTTTTGCAAATGGTTTTTCCACTTTATAAAATGACCAATAAGTGTTTTATAATGTTTTTAACCTATTATAAAACACTTTTGTAAATAAAACAAAGTTTGGCATGCTTGCATGCATTATTTTGTTACTATTATTTTATGTGATGTTGCTTGAATGGTAGATTGAAATATTGCTTGCTTGATTGAATTGTAGTGATTTGAAGTGTGTGAACATTGCAAAGATCAAGGAGTGAACCTATATTCTCTACCAAAAAGGCAAGTGATGCTTCATACTTTTGTCCCATTATTTTCACTATGCATTAGTGATATTTCTAAGTAGGACTTGCATGGAATTTTGCTAAGTGTAAACTATGCCATGGGAAATCCTAGTAGATGAAACCTTAGTAGAAATTTCCTAAGTTAAGGTTCCTACTACTATCATGCTTAGCTTAGCTAATAGAAAACAAGGGTGGAATATATATTCATACTATGGAATATTTCCAAGTCAAGGACTTGTGTTTTGTTTAATAAAACAACTAAGTGAATGAATCACCTGGGTGGAATGGAAGGAATGGTTTGTGTTGAGTGGTTCACAAGGCCCATTTCTATGGTTTACCTTGTGTATCTCACTTTTGGATGGCCACCCAGGAACAAAGAGATTTGAGATGTCAAATGTTGAGAAGCTTCAAGTGCAGCCACTTGGCATTATGGGCTCTGCCTGGATCATATAGGTTGCAATAACTTAGCCAAATGGACAGTTGGTGGTAGGGGTTTGATAGGTTGGAGCGCGTCCATTCTGGTCTAAGGGAAGGCTTCTGAAAGATCTTGTCTTGGTGAAACCAAGTATTGTGGGGAAAGTGCACCACCTCTGCAGAGTGAAAAATCTAAGTACTTAGCCATGTCCCTGGTATTGGACAATTTGAGCATCAAGACATGGAAGCTATCAAGAATCTCCTCATCCCAATTTCTAAGTTAAAAGCTTGTGGTTGAACAAGGGTTGAAGGGTCACCAATTTCTATTGGGAGATGCCTTGGGTGTTTTTGTCAATCAAAAACTTAGTGTTTTAAAATGATAAGGAAAATCTATTTTGAGCAAAGCAAGCCTAAGCTCCACTTAGCCAAATGCATATAGATGATAGACTCCACTATACTACCATAGTATCACTTGCCAATACAATTCAAATGTATTGACCCTTGTGGCTGTAACTTATTATGTTGCAGGTTTGTTTGATGATTAGTGAAGTTTATTGATTAGGATTACAAGTCTACAACCAACATGTCTGCCCGTGGCACTTTGAAGATGAAGGACCCCATGCTATTATTATATTCTGCTGCATTGTAATGAGATAGCCAAATGAGCTATGTAAGATGTAATAAATTATTTTATTCCTAGTTATAAAGTTGTATTATGACCTTTGTTTCTTGATATTACATCTTAACTGTGGATGATAGCTATTGATCCAGGGACTAGCATTGTAAACACAGGGATCTCTACCTTATTAAAGGTTGGGAACCTTACACACCCGAAATATGGTCGTGGATCCAAGAACACCCGATCATCACGTGATGTCTTGGAGCGACCTAAACATAATTGGTGCATACTAAAGGAAGAACACATTCTTATCTTGATATTTAAATGATGGATCATCTCATTATGCTAATAAAACACTAAACAAGCAATATAAGATGCTATCAAACATCACATGTTTATAAGTGAAATGATATGGTTCCCGCATATGATCTCTATCATGTGCATCGTGGTATGATCACTATCATACCTTTATGTGTAAGGCCAAGGTCTATGGAACTTACACGTTATGTGTTTTGTAAGAGTATCATCTCATACTTCTACTTACAACATCACCATATCATAACACTAGCCCAACAACAATCTAAACTAGATGCCTCTAATTTATCCATTGCATGTTTTACGTGGCTTAGGGATTTCGAAGATAGAACCGTTCTTACATACGAACATGAACCACAACGAGGATAACCAAATTGTTGACAACTCGTTGCAAAATAGATATTGACTATAGTAGGAGAGACAGACACCCGCTAGCCACTTATGCAAACTAGTTGCATGTCAAGCATGGAACATGTCTCATGTGCGAGGACATGTAAAGTTTGTCCGGGCCGCTTCATCCCACTATGCCACCAATATCCAAAATTACAACTAAGAAGCAACAACATGATCATCATCTCCCACATACTCATATGTGTACTACCCGTGTAAAGCATCTACGCATAGATCCGGCTCTATTACCACTGTAGCGTTCGCAGTATAGAAAACAAATTTTTTCCTACGATGGGAACAACTATGTACCAAGATCTATTTACTAGATACAAACAACGAGCGGATGTATATCCGTAGAGAACATACCCTTGAAGACCGACAAAGCTTAACGATGTAACATCCCTAAAATCATGTTTCAAACTCATGCATATCATCCATGCATCCATGATCATGTAGAGTTCATTTCAAACAAATCAATTCAAAAACAGGAGCATATGAGCTTATTATTTTATGTGATCAGCATTTAAAACAAATAATACTCTCCAATGAGAGATTGTTGTTCATTGAACCAAACCTTGTTGTCTTATTGCTCTCAGATTGGATTGCTAGATTGCTAGGATTTAAACCAAAGTTTCAAAACAAATATGATTTGAAAACCAGTTTCAAAACCTATTTAAAACTAGTCTCATGTCACGCTTATTTTGTTTTATTCCAAGTGACCAGGCCAATTCAAAGTGACCACTTGGTTTTGTGTCCAGATTTGTGAGTGTTGCACTCTACAAAAATCCTGAAAAGATTTGAATTCAAACAGTTTTTGAAATCATTTGAAATTGATTCCTGAAATTGCAAACAGAAAAAGAAAAGGAGAAAAGAAATAGAAAAGGGCCGGCGCCACCTTTCTAGCCCAACAACAGAACCAGCCCACTAAGCCCACCCGGGTTCCCCCTTCTCTCTCTCTCACTCGCAGACAAACCCACCGAGTCACTGACCACCTGACCCCACCTCCTCTCTGTTTCTCTCGCTGGCAAGTGGAACCTGCGACCACGTCATCGTCGTCCTCAATCACGCGCGGCCGAGGCGCTCCGCCGTTACCTCGCCGCAGTCACTGCGAGCTTAATTGCCATTTATTCAGCACGTAATCGCCGCCCCCTCCCGTCTACTTAACCCCCTCTACACCGCAAGCTTTTCCCCTCACCTAGCGCCACCACTCTGCCACCAGGCTGCATGAATTCGAACTCACACCGCCGCAGACAGAACCCACTTCGGCAACCAATCCCGGTGAGCTCCGTGCGCCCCTTCCTCTCTGGTTCATGCAGACTGCTTCGCAACATCCTTGCGCTTCTTTTGATGTCTTTGGTTCGTCCTATACCGCCCCAGGTCGTCGACTTCATTGAATACCGCAAGTTCCTGACGCCGTCTCCAACTCCGGCGACAAAATTCGGTGAGCCTCGTGTTCCCCTCCATTTCTGAATGACACGAGCGTGTTCGTCTGCATCTAGCGCACCTGCTGATACTTTTGGTTTGGATCCTCGTGCCCCAGAACATCGCCTTCGAGTCCGACAGAGAGCATCTGACGCCGCCAGCAACTCCGACGAGCTTGTGCTGCTGTGTCCGTGCACCCCTTGTCAAGCCATCGCCACGTTGAGCTTCAGTACATCGCCGCGAGTCTGGTAAGCATCTCCGACAACCCCAAAACCCCCTGTAGCCTCCGCACCGCCGTAGACAGAGCGCTCCGCCGCCAGTCGTCGCCACGCGCCGCCAGTCTTTGGCTGTTTGATCGAACACCATAGGATCTAGATCTAACGCGTAGGATAGATCTTAGGCGAAGCGGTAAGTTCAGATCTGAGCTGTGCGATTAAGTCAGATCCAACGGCTCAGAAGCGTGATCCGGCGCGAAGCGGTACCAGCCAGTAAGATAGCGCCGCGTGGCACAGATTTCGTTTTAAATTTCTGATTTGAATCTATTAGATGTTTGATTTTGTTTTAATCATAAATTTTGATTCCCACTTCCAAATTTGATGAATTTTATATCAATGGAATCAAGAGAGAAAGCCCTTTCCAAATATGTAATGTGTTTAATGTTTTGTTTCTGTTAAAGTGGTTTTATTTACAGAAACATGTGTAGGCCTATTATGTGTATATAAATTATTTGAGAAATGTTTTAGTGTTTAAATAAAGGTTGTTTGACAAGTTTTGAACTTGTTTATGAACCAGTACTGTGCACTTGTCTTGTTGAGTATACAAAATCATCACATATCATGTTGCATGCATTCATATATTTTTGCTTGTAATTATTTTGTATGTGATTTGGTGCTATCATTTTATGTGTAGATTTTGGTGCAAATAGTGATTGTGAGGATTGTAGCTACTCTCCAAACTACCAAGGCAAGTGGTGCTTCATGATTTTATCCCTATGTTTTTCTACTATGCATTAGAAATATTTTGCTAGTCTTGCATGGTTATATTTTGCTTATATGCTATGCTTGGGAAATCCTAGTAGTTGTAGAATTGCTAGAAATTTCTAAGTTAAGATGCTTATCTATGCCATGCTTAGCCTAGCTAGTAGCAACCAAGGGTGGTTAAATATTCATGCTATGATAAAATATTTCTAAGTCTTTGGACTTGTGTTTTGCTTAATAAAACAACTAAGTGAATGAAACACCTGGGTGGAATGGAAGGAACGGTTTATGTTGAGTGGTTACACAAGGCCCATTTCTATGGTTTACCTTGTGTATCTCACTTGTGGAAAGCCACCCAGGAACAAAGGGATTTGAGAGGCCAAATGTTAAGAAGCTTCTAGTGCAGCCACTTGGCAATATGGGCTCTGCCTGGATCATATAGGTTGCAATAACTTAGCCATTTGGACAGTTGGTGGTAGTGGGATGATAGGTTGGAGCTCGTCCATTTGGTCTAAGGGAAGGCTTCTGAAAGGTCCTGTCTTGGTGAAAATCAAGGCTTGTGGGGAAAGTGCACAACCACTGCAGATGGAAGAATCTAAGTACTTAGCCATGTCCCTGGTATTGGACAATTTGAGCATCAAGACATGGAAGCTATCAAGAATCTCCTCATCCCAATTTCTAAGTAAAACTTGTGGTTGAACAAGGGTGAAGGACCCCAATGTATATTGGTGGTTCCTTGGGAAAAGTTTTTGACAAAGAAAAACTTAGTGATTTCAACTAATAGGCAAAACCTACTTTGAGCAAAGCAAGCCTAAGCTACACTTAGCCAAATTGCATATAGTATCTAGTCCACCAATATACTACTAAGGTATCACTTGCCAATACTATTCCAATGTATTGATCCACTGTGGCTGTAACTTGTGATGTTGCAGGTTATTCTGATGAGGATTAGGAGTCATGAGTCCACACTCAACATGTTTGCCAGTGGCACATGAAAATGAAGACTTTTATCTTATTACTTATTTAAACTCTTGTACTAGGCCTGAGGCCATGGAGTTGTAAATACTATGTTTGTCTCTGGAATGACTGTAATAATGATCTTTGTTTCTATGTACTTCATCTTAAACTATGGATGCTAGCATTGATCCAGGGACTAGCATTGTAATCACAGGGATCCTTTTCCTTTATAAAGGAGGGTTCTTACAGATGGTATCAAAGCACTGTGTTGCCTGTAGGATTATGACCCTAGGATTGGAAACCACTACGGAAAAAAATTTCAACAACTTCCACACTTGTCTATTCTTCTCGTAAACTTTTCTAATCTTCCTTCTCATCTCTATTGTAGATGAACTCCATCAACGAAGCCGTAAGGAAAGGACCACTCATGACAATGACTTTGGAGTGTGAGACAGAATTTCCCAAGGCTCTCAAAGACCTCATGGTTGCAATGGGAATACATGGTGCAGCTGTGTACAAAGGTTTTCCTGTGATGGATGAAGGAGTTGAGTACTGGTGGGTGCAACTTCACTTGTATAAAAACAAGGAAGACAACCACAAAGAATCAGGATTCTGCATGGTCTCCAATTCAGTGGTGCACACTACATTCTTTGATTCAGCAAGGGATGCAGCTTGGAAAGCCATCAAAGAACTTGGTGATAGAGTCAAGTGTAGAATGCTCAACATCCAGAATGACCTAAAGGAATAGAAGAAACATATCCAAGAGTTGGAGGCTACCAACCAAACCTTAAGAGGAGACATTATAGACTTAGTAATGGAGTCATGTGCTCAAGATAGACTGATTGCTTCTAGAAATATTATGTTAGCCAACTTGGCAAGTGAGATAGGATTGTAAGCGTACTTCGTTAGTTGGACCACCACACTTATCATTTTATTTTCCAAAGTGTTGTCTAAATAAGTTGAACCTTGGATGCTTGTAATGGATTTTATGTATGCTATGACTTGTGTGTTTGCCAATGTTATGCTTGTGATGCTCTGTCTTGAAATTTATTTATTGTGTTGATTCTGACTTTTTCTATCTTATTAATAGGTGCCTAATGTTACCATCAGCACTGTTGAAGAGTTCCAAGGAACTCATTTTGGTCCTCGTATTATTGAGCTCACTAGTTTGCTCAATCTCCCTCTTCCTACCATCATGGTGCTTCCCCTCACCAAGTTTGAGAGGAAAGACCTTTGGGGCTTCAAGGTCAATCAGCCCGGACGCCAGACTGAGCCTACCACGGAGGCTATCATCTTCAAGCTCATGCACGATGACAAGGAGATAAGCCTAGAGGTAGTCATGCAAGACTTGATTGGACGTCTGTTAGGGAGACACTCTCGACAGGTTAGAGGTACTCATTTCCACGCCTTCGGTAGACGTGATGAGGATGGAGAGGCCATTGACTTCAAGGACACTTCGAGGGAGACAGCAGAGCCGATTCGTCTATACCTCCAGGACTTAGAGGTTCTTCTTAGGCACGTGGACACTGATAGGACCAACGTCATGCTCAGCAATGACGAACTCCAGGTGAAGCTTCATGAGAAGGAAAAGCTCTTCGCGGAGCAAGATGAGATAGTCAAGGAGATGGAGGCAAAGTTCGAGAGTTAGGACAAAAAGTTCAAGAGTCAAGAGAAGCGAGTCCAAGATAGGAACAAGAGGATTCGAGACATGACTGCAGAACTAGAGAACAAGGACTTAGAGCTTGAGCATCAGCAGACTGTGATTGAGAGGCTTCGTTCTCAGAAGAGGGCTCTCAAGGCCAAAGTAAAGACCTTGACCACCAATGTCGAGGAATACAAGACCGCTATGGAGAATGCATGTCTTACCTTTGTTGAGGAGGAGGTTGATGCCGAGGAGTAGTGATGACTACTCATTTATCATTTATTTATCATGCTTTTCATTGAGTCGCAATGACCATCCAACATGTGGATGGCTTGCTATTGGTGTGTTTGCCTTGCAAACTTGTCATTTATGTTGTTGAACTATTTTTATTATGATGCATGTTTGGTGATTGTTTATGTGATGTATTGTGCATGTTAGCATCTATGGGTATCTCATTCTTATGTCTATTGAACAAACCACAGATGCCTCCCCGTCATGCCAATCCCAACCCCAACAACAACAACAACATAACCCCTGAAATGCAGCAAATGATGACAGCTCAGACTCAGCTGATGCAGATGATGACTATGTTCATCCAGAACCAGAACAACAACAACAATAACAACAACAACAACCCACCGGGTTTTGACATGCTTACCAGGTTCTTGAGATTGAGGCCAGCAAAGTTCTCAGGAACAACTGATCCTATGGTGGTCAATGATTGGCTATGCTCTGTGAACAAGGACTTGGTAACAGTTGGCTGTACTGATGAAGAGAAAGTCAGATTTGCAGCTCACTTGTTGGAAGGACCAGCAGCCACTTGGTGGGATAACTTCCAGATCACCACTCCCATTGCAGATGTGACATGGGCTATCTTTGAAGATGGTTTTCGTACTGCTCATATCTCATCCGAAGTGATGAGTTTGAAGAAGAAAGAGTTCCATAACCTGAAGCAGCGCCACCGCAGCGTGGCAGAGTATATTGAGGAGTTGAACAATCTGGCGCGTTATGCACCGGATGAGGTTGACACTAATTCTAAGAGGAAGGAAAAGTTCCTTGAATGGTTGAATGATGAACTGAACCTGCAGCTATCAGTGGCCTATGTTCCCACTTATCAGTCTCTTTGTGATAAGGCTGCTATTTTGGAGAACAAAATGAAGCAAGTTGAGAGTAGGAAAAGAAAGCACTCGGATAAGCACAGCTCGAGATCGTCTCACAAGCGTTCCCATTATGATGATAGTGGAAGCTCAGGATCCCACAAGCATGGGAAATTCAACAAGCACCACAACCACAACCGTCATCATGACAACAAGCATCACCATAGTCATGACAATGACAAGTACAAGAATCACAAGGGTGGATATAAGAGCCACCACAGTGGTAGTGGAAGTGGAAGTGGAAGCCAGCCTGTCAAGAAGGATATTAGTCAGGTTGAGTGTTTCAAGTGCAAGAAGATGGGGCATTATGCAAATGAATGCCCAGAAAAGAAAGTTGAAGGACCCAACAAGCCCAACCCTTTTAAAAGGGACAAGTGAACCACATCAATGTGGAGGAAATTTATGAGGAGCCTGATGCTGTTGCTGGTAAGTTCAAACTCAATTCTATTCCAGCACTTGTTCTTTTTGATACTGGAGCATCGCATTCATTCATATCAAAAGCATTTGTTGATAGAAATGGGTTTCCAACTGAAAACATTGGGTTTCCAATAAAAGTTAGTTCTCCAGGTGGAGATATGATAGTAAGTCTTGGATGCCGGGATCTAGTGATAGAGTTTGGAAAGCATAAGTTTCTAGTGAGTCTGATAATCCTAGATTCCCAAGGACTGGATGTAATTTTGGGAATGGATTGGATGACCAAGTATGAAGGAGTACTAGATTGTGCCAATCGTACTGTTGCACTCACAACCCCTGAGAAGAAACGGATTAGATTCAAGTCTAACTTTGAATCAAAAGGGAGTAAGCTAAATTCTCTTAAGGGGGTTAGCATAGACAGTGTGCCAATTGTGAGTGAATATCCGGATGTGTTTCCGGAAGAATTGCCCGGAATGCCACCAGATAGAGATGTGGAATTTCTTATTGATTTACTACCAGGATCTGGACCAATAGCAAAGAGACCATACAAGATGTCAGTTGATGAACTGAAAGAACTCAAGAAACAACTTGGAGAACAATTGCAGAAAGGTTTTATCCAACCAAGTTCCTCATCTTGGGGAGCACCAGTTTTGTTTGTGGAAAAGAAAGATAGAAGTCAAAGGTTATGCATAGATTATCGTTCACTCAATGAGGTGACTATCAAGAACAAATACCCTTTGCCTAGAATCAATGACTTGTTTGATCAGCTAGAAGGAGCTTGTGTGTTCTCAAAGATTGATCTCCGGTCAGGTTACTTTTAGCTTAAGATAAGGGAACAACACATACCTAAGACAACTTTCACCACAAGGTATGGATTGTATGAGTATACCGTGATGCCATTTGGTTTAACCAATGCTCCAGCATATTTCATGAATATGATGAACAAGGTGTTCATGGAGTTCCTCGATAAGTTTGTTGTCGTTTTCATCGATGACATTTTGATCTACTCCAAGAGCAAAGAAGAGCATGAAGGACATCTACGTTTGATACTAGAGAAGCTTAGAGAGCATAAACTGTATGCCAAATTCAGCAAGTGTGAATTCTGGTTAAATGAAGTTGGTTTTCTTGGACACGTTGTGTCAGGTGATGGTGTAGCAGTTGATCCTGCTAAAGTTTCAGCTGTAACTGAATGGGAATCTCCCAAGTCAGTGAAAGAAGTTCGTAGTTTCCTTGGCTTAGCAGGTTACTACAGAAGGTTCATTGAGAATTTCTCCAAGGTATCTAAGCCTATGACAGAACTGCTAAAGAAAGACAAGAAATTTGCTTGGTCTGAAGGTTGTGAACTCAACTTTCAAGAATTGAAGAAGAGACTTATGACATCACCGGTCTTGTGTTTGCCAGATTTGGAGAAGGATTTCCAGGTGTATTGTGATGCATCTCATCATGGATTAGGTGCCGTACTTATGCAAGAAGGAAAAGTTGTGGCATATGCCTCGAGACAACTCAAAACTTATGAGGTAAACTATCCTACTCATGATTTAGAGTTAGCCTCTGTTGTCCATGCACTCAAAACATGGAGACACTGTATTTTGGGTAAGCGTTGTGAAGTGTTCACATATCACAAAAGTTTGAAGTATATCTTCACCTAGAAGGAAATTAACATGAGACAAAGAAGATGGCTAGAACTCATCAAGGACTATGACTTAAGTTTGCAATACCACCCCGGTAAAGCAAACGTTGTAGCAGATGCTCTAAGCCGTAAGGTTTTTGTGAATGGCCTTACTAAGGGAGAATTGCCAGATGATCTGTGTGCCAAATTTAGAGATCTTAGATTGGAGATTGTGCCTGAAGGACATCTCATGACTTTGGATGTTCAACCCACCTTGTTGGACAAGATCAGAGAAGCCCAGAAGACTGATAAGGAAATTGAAGAGATCAAGGAAAAGATTGGCAAGGGAAAAGCCAAAGGATTCCATGAAGACGAACAGGGCACTTTATGGCATGGAAAACGTATCTGTGTTCCACAAGATCCGGAGCTTCGGAAACTGATTTTACAAGAAGCACACAACTCACCGTATTCCATTCATCCAGGTAACACCAAAATGTACAGGGATATGAAGGAAAGATTTTGGTGGAATAATCTCAAGAAGGACATCGCCGAACATATTGCTTTGTGTGATGTGTGTAGTAGAGTGAAAGCGGAACATCAGAAACCAGCAGGATTGCTTCAACCACTACCTATTCCTGATTGGAAGTGGGACAAGATTGGTATGGATTTCATTACCGGATTACCAAGGACCCGGTCAGGATATGATTCTATTTGGGTAGTAGTGGATCGCCTAACTAAAGTGGCTCATTTCATACCCGTGAAGACAACCTACACAAGTGCTAAGTTGGCCAAGATCTATATGAGTAGAATTGTATGTCTACATGGAGTACCCAAGAGTATTGTGTCTGATAGAGGAACACAATTCACTTCTCATTTTTGGAGGCAATTACATGAGTCATTGGGAATGAGGTTGGAATTCAGTACTGCATTTCATCCTCAAACTGATGGACAAACAGAAAGGACTAATCAGATTCTTGAAGACATGTTGAGAGCATGTTCTCTAGACTATGGAGCCAGTTGGGATGAAAGTCTGCCCTATGCAGAATTTTCCTATAATAACAGTATCAAGCCAGTATTGAGATGGCACCATTTGAGTTTCTTTATGGGAGAAAGTGTACCACCCCATTGCTATGGAATGGTGTGGGAGAAAGAAGTTTGTTCGGACCAGAACTCATCAAAGAGGCTGAAGAGAAAGTCAAGCTGGTTAAGGACAGATTGAAGATAGCACAGTCCCGACAAAAGAGCTACGCAGATCCTAAGCGTAGAGAAGTCACCTATGAAGTTGGTGATAGAGCTTATCTTAGAGTGTCACCACTTTGTGGAGTGAAGAGATTTGGTGTCAAAGGTAAATTGGCCCCAAGATATGTTGGAACGTTCAAGATTCTGAGTCGTAAATGAGAAGTTTCTTATGAGATTGAATTGCCAGAGTCCTTGTCAGCTGTACATAATGTATTTCATGTGAGCCAGCTTAGGAAATGTCATCCGGAAATGGAAGAGACTTCTTTGAAGGATACTATACCTTTGGAAGAGGTTCAGTTGGAGAGTGACCTCACTTATGAGGAGAAACCTATCAAGATTCTTGAGACTGCAGAAAGAGTCACACGGACTAAGACTATCAAGTTTTGCAAAGTTCAATGGAACCATCATTCCGAAGAAGAAGCAACATGGGAAAGAGAAGATGATCTTCGGAAAGACCACCCTCACCTATTTGCTAGCCAATCCGAATCTCGAGGGCGAGATTCACCTTAAGGGGGTTAGATTTGTAACATCCCTAAAATCATGTTTCAAACTCATGCATATCATCCATGCATCCATGATCATGTAGAGTTCATTTCAAACAAATCAATTCAATAACAAGAGCATATGAGCTCATTATTTTATGTGATAAGCATTTAAAACAAATGCTACTCTCCAATGAGAGATTGTTGTTCATTTAACCAAACCTTGTTGTCTTATTGCTCTCAGATTGGATTGCTAGATTGCTAGGATTTAAACCAAAGTTTCAAAACAAATATGATTTGAAAACCAGTTTCAAAACCTATTTAAAACTAGTGCTGTGTCACTGCTTATTTTGTTTTATTCCAAGTGACCAGGCCAATTCAAAGTGACCACTTGGTTTTGTGTCCAGATTTGTGAGTGTTGCACTCTACAAAAATCCTGAAAAGATTTGAATTCAAATAGTTTTTGAAATCATTTGAAATTGATTCCAGAAATTGCAAACAGAAAAAGAAAAGGAGAAAAGAAATAGAAAAGGGCTGGCACCACCTTTCTAGCCCAACAACAGAACCAGCCCACTAAGCCCACCCGGGTTCCCCCTTCTCTCTCTCTCACTCGCAGACAAACCCACCGAGTCACTGACCACCTGACCCCACCTCCTCTCTGTTTCTCTCGCTGGCAAGTGGAACCTGCGACCACGTCGTCGTCGTCCTCAATCACGCGTGGCCGAGGCGCTCTGCCGTTACCTCGCCGCAGTCACTGCGAGCTTAATTGCCATTTATTCAGCACGTAATCGCCGCCCCCCTCCCGTCTACTTAACCCCCTCTGCATCGCAAGCATTTCCCCTCACCTAGCGCCACCACTCTGCCACCAGGCTGCACGAATTCGAACTCACACCACCGTAGACAGAACCCACTCCGGCAACCAATCCCGGTGAGCTCCGTGCGCCCTTCCTCTCTGGTTCATGCAGACTGCTTCAGAACATCCTTGCGCTTCTTCTGATGTCTTTGGTTTGTCCTATACTGCCCCAGGTTGTCGACTTCATCGAACATCGCAAGTTCCTAACGCCATCTCCAACTACGGCGACAAAATTCGGTGAGCCTCGTGTTCCCCTCCGTTTCTGAATGACACGAGCGTGTTCGCCTGCATCTAGCGCACCTGCTGATACTTTTGGTTTGGATCCTCGTGCCCCGAGCGCCGCCTTGACCGACAGAGAGCATCTGACGCCGCCAGCAACTCCGACGAGCTCGTGCTGCTGTGTCCGTGCGCCCCTTGTCAAGCCATCGCCATGTTGAGCTTCAGTACATCGCCGCGAGTCTGGTAAGCATCTCCAAGCGACCCAAAACCCCACAGCCGCTGCTGCGCCGTGAGCAGGCGCCGCCTGACCATCGCCAGCCGCTAGTCTTTGGCTGTTTGATCGAACACCGTAGGATCTAGATCTAACGCGTAGGATAGATCTTAGGCGAAGCGGTAAGTTCAGACCTGAGCCGTGCGATTAAGTTAGATCCAATGGCTCAGAAGCGTGATCTGGCGCGAAGCGGTACCAGCCAGTAAGATAGCGCCGCGTGGCACAGATTTCGTTTTAAATTTCTGATTTGAATCTATTAGATGTTTGATTTTTTTTTAATCATAACTTTTGATTCCCATGTTCAAATTTGATGAATTTTATATCAATGGAATCAGGAGAGAAAGCCCTTTCCAAATATGTAATGTGTTTAATGTTTTGTTTCTGTTAAAATGGTTTTATTTACAGAAACATGTGTAGGCCTATTATGTGTATATAAATTATTTGAGAAATGTTTTAGTGTTTAAATAAAGGTTGTTTGGCAAGTTTTGAACTTGTTTATGAACCAGTACTGTGCACTTGTCTTGTTGAGTATAGAAAATCATCACATATCATGTTGCATGCATTCATATATTTTTGCTTGTAATTATTTTGTATGTGATTTGGTGCTATCATTTTATGTGTAGATTTTGGTGCAAATAGTGATTGTGATTGTGAGGATTGTAGCTACTCTCCAAACTACCAAGGCAAGTGGTGCTTCATAATTTTATCCCTATGTTTTTCTACTATGCATTAGAAATATTTTGCTAGTCTTGCATGGTTATATTTTGCTTATATGCTATGCTTGGGAAATCCTAGTAGTTGTAGAATTGCTAGAAATTTCTAAGTTAAGATGCTTATCTATTCCATGCTTAGCCTAGCTAGTAGCAACCAAGGGTGGTGAAATATTCATGCTATGATAAAATATTTCTAAGTCTTTGGACTTGTGTGTTGCTTAATAAAACAACTAAGTGAATGAAACACCTGGGTGGAATGGAAGGAAAGGTTTATGTTGAGTGGTTACACAAGGCCCATTTCTATGGTTTACCTTGTGTATCTCACTTGTGGAAAGCCACCCAGGAACAAAGGGATTTGAGAGGACAAATGTTAAGAAGCTTCTAGTGCAGCCACTTGGCAATATGGGCTCTGCTTGGATCATATAGGTTGCAATAACTTAGCCATTTGGACAGTTGGTGGTAGTGGGATGATAGGTTGGAGCGCGTCTATTTGGTCTAAGGGAAGGCTTCTGAAAGGTCCTGTCTTGGTGAAAATCAAGGCTTGTGGGGAAAGTGCACAACCACTGCAGATGGAAGAATCTAAGTACTTAGCCATGTCCCTGGTATTGGACAATTTGAGCATCAAGACATGGAAGCTATCAAGAATCTCCTCATCCCAATTTCTAAGTAAAACTTGTGGTTGAACAAGGGTGAAGGACCCCAATGTCTATTGGTGGTTCCTTGGGAAAAGTTTTTGACAAAGAAAAACTTAGTGATTTCAACTAATAAGCAAAACCTACTTTGAGCAAAGCAAGCCTAAGCTACACTTAGAAAAATTGCATATAGTATCTAGTCCACCAATATACTACTAAGGTATCACTTGCCAATACTATTCCAATGTATTGACCCACTATGGCTGTAACTTGTGATGTTGCAGGTTATTCTAATGAGGATTAGGAGTCATGAGTCTACACTCAACATGTTTGCCTGTGGCACATGAAGATGAAGACTTTTATCTATTTACTTATTTAAACTCTTGTACTAGGCCTGTGGCCATGGAGTTGTAAAGACTATGTTTGTCTCTGGAATGACTGTAATAATGACCTTTGTTTCTGTGTACTTCATCTTAAACTGTGGATGCTAGCATTGATCCAGGGACTAGCATTGCAATCACAGGGATCCTTTTTCCTTTATAAAGGAGGGTTCTTACAAACGAGTTAAACTCGTGGTTGATGTAGACGATATCTTGCCGATCTCAAGATCGAGAGGAAGTCCTAGCTCCGCAAATCAGCAGCGCATCCGTGCTCGCACACACGTCTGAGGCACTGAGAAACCTCCGACTCCTCGCTCCAGCGATGCAGCGGAAGCACAACTCTTTCTTGCCGAATAGCCACCGGGAACATGTATCTCGCTATTCCGAGACCATGGGGGATAAATTCTAGAGGGGGAGAGAGATCCTTCACGAGGAGGTGTGAGTGAGAAGTGAGGAGGGGGGTGCCTTTTATAGGAGAGGGGGGGACCCCAAGGGGGTGGCCGGCGCATGGGGTCTGCCCCTTGCCCTCCCCTCATTCATGTGGGTGGACACTCCACTCACAAAAATCCTTTCAATTCCCTCCACTCAAAATCCCACTCAAAATTGCTATTAAATTTCCACCAAATTTAATGCAAACTCTCATTAAATAAAACTCCTTTTATTTATTCAGAATTTTGTCAATTACTTTAATGACAAACATTCACATATAACCCCTTGCTAGTATTTCATTTCACATGCAAAAACACTTTCTGCAATTTCACCCGAAAACCTGTTTCGGTATCTAGTGAAATAAATTCCTGTGCTTGTTATTCTTTCCGGCATGAAACTTTTGCTCCAACTGGATGTCGGTGTCTCTTAAGTGTGTCACCCTATGGTTCGTGAATAATGCAGACATGATCGAGACCCCTCTCAGATCAATAATCAGAAGAGGGATCTGGAGACCCATACTGACTCCCACACATTCAACGATGACTTTCTTGTGATCGTCAGAACCTTTTACGCTAGTATCTTAATCCCTTTGTTTCGTGATATATTACATGTCCGAGATTCGATCATCGGTATCTCCATACCTAGTTTGATCGTGTTACTGACATGCACTCTTTTCTCATTCCCGTGATATAACATTCTAGTGATCAAATCACTTGCTTGCAAGCTAACCAATGTGATATCACCGAGAGGGCCCAGAGTATATCTATCCGTCATCGGGATGAACAAATTCCACTCTCGATCCATGGGCCTCAACATAACACTTTATTAGTTCTAAACCCATCGTTATAATCACCCTGTTACGGTGTGATGTTTAATGTTATCAAGAAACTCTTCCGGTGTTAGTGATTGACATGATCTCATGGTCTAAGGATTAGGATCACTTCGTAAGTTGTTATAGGAATATAAACTCAATGACTTTGATCATAATGCTATTCTTCAGATGAATGTTCATCACACCATTACACTAATGTTGTGATCTCGTTATTAACAATATCCAATGTCCATGATCAGGAAACCTTGATCATCTTGTTAATCAACGAGCTAGGTTTATGAGAGAGGCATAACTAGGAACTTTCTGTTTGTTTATTAAACACACATGTATTAACGTTTCCGTATTAATACAATTATAGCATGTAAAATAAACATCTATCATATACTTGGAATACACATAATAAACACTTTATTATTGCCTCTCAGGGCATATTCCCTTAAGTTACATGTTTAGACTCTCCCATGCAATGCCCATCCATCCCTATGCCTACCGCACTCGAACCCTACTGTTACCGTTACTGTTACTATTGCTACTGTTTCACCATTGCTATTGCTGTTGCTGTTGCTGTTACTTTGCTGTTGCTACTACCAAACTGTTGCTACTGATAAACTTCTATGAGCAAGAACTATTTCCAGGTGCAGCTGAACTGACAACTCAGTTGTTAAGGCTTGCATATATTCTTTGGCTCCCCTTGTGTCGAATCAATAAATTGGGTAATACTACCCGTGAAGACTGTTGCGATCCCCTACACTTGTGGGTCATCATGGGGTTTTTTGACCAAGGGCTTGTTCTATATGATACCACTGTAAAAAATGATACCATCAGATAGGTGTTGATAAAATGAGTCCAATAAAAGTGGTTTCACTATTTTATCAATTTCCATTGATTTATAATGATTTTTATAGTGAATAAAACTATAGTTTTAGGAAATAATTCACCAGAATTGTTCTGGAGTTTCAAAAATTATTTCCTTGGGTGACTAGATATTATTTGGTGGACTGCTTTACTGAGAGTTGGAATCACCTCAAAAAAATTAACAGGATGCCCTTGAGAAATTCGCAAAGACAGTACTGGATGCTAATTGTCTTTTTCACCAAATTAAATATATAAGAGATTTTGAAGTGATTCCAAGGACACATGTTAGGTATGGTAAATATATTTCTTTACAAATTGGAAGCACCCTTTTTGGAGCTACAGAACTAATGTGGTGATTTTATTAGTGAATAAACCATGCATATACTATTTTAATTCACCAAAATTCAACAGGGGCTTTAGGGTTTGAAAAGCATTGATATTTATGTGTGCAGGGAGATGGAATTAGGTCAAAACCATCTTTGTTTTTACCTAGGGAATTTTCTAAAGGCAAAAATGGCCTGATTTTGGTATTTTCACCAGGGGCAATCTAAGAAGCCAAAATAAGTGGGGCCATGGGGATTGCAAGGTATAATCTTTACCTTCCACTAGAAAAATGTTTCAGGCCATTTGGATAAACAAAAATCTCTAGAGAAAATTATTAGTGGAATGGACACATCTTGGTAGATGATTTATCATAGATCATCTATTCATTATTTTGGTACAAAATTGGTTCTGCATGTTAGATAAAAGATCCAGGTACTTGAGGAATTTTGGATGTGAAAAATTTCAGGTAATTTATATTTTCATTTGCATTTAAACTTGTAGGTAACATGCAGATCTGGAAATGTAAAACTAAAATAAAAAGGGGAGGCAGGCGCTAGGCCGGTTTTCAAACCTAACTGGGCCAAGAAGGGGATCTAGGCCCGCCAGGCATCTCCTGCACGCGGGAGGCTGAAAAGTTCGAATCGCGGTGCAGGACCCGCTAGTCAGTGGAAGGGAGGTGATGAAGGGGTATGGGGCGAGCGTGGTCGTCCGATTAGAAGGGCATCAGCGACTGCAGCCCTTCTTCATCCTCGCGACAGGCAGCCAGGGCAGAAACCCTAGGGCCGGCGCCGATAGCTCGGGAAGGCTCTCTAGGGGCTCGGGGAGACGGTATGGAGGGGCAGGGCGATGCGGCGGTCGGCGGCGACCACGACGATGGGCGGCACGGAGGGATTCCGCACTGGGAGCTTGCTCATGCATGAGCGCCCGAGGAGGGGCCCGAGAGCTTGCCGGAGTTGGTGCCTGCGATGTCTACATGTCGAAAAGAGGGACATGGTTAGGTAGAGGAGGATGAGGAGGTCTCAGTACGGGGACATGCAAGGGGAAGAGAGTGGAGGAAGGAGCTCACAACTCAGATCTTGAGAATGTCCGAGGGGGCCTTGCTTCTCTTCTCGTGGCCAGTATAGAGCTAGGGAGAGAAGGTGGGTGTTCGGGGGAGCTGAGTGTGGTGAGAGGGAGTAAATGAGGCAGAGGGGAGCATTGTACTGGCCCTTAGCCTTATAACTCAAAGGGGAGAGGTCCATGGTGGACCTTGATCATGGGAGAGCTTGGAGGTGAGAATGGGGCGCTGGTTGGGTGAGCTGGGTGGTGCTGGGAGGTGGTGGGGTCCAGGTGCTCGACCAGAGGGGGAGGGAGGAGCTGCTGTAATAATGAAGAATATATTTTTCACCAAGGGCATTTATTTCTCTCCCTTCTCCCAAGCACTGGAGACAAGGCATGAGAAGGGGGAGGGGCTATGGTGCTACAGTGCACATGACTAGAGGGGAGGTAGGGTGCTGTGCAAACTTGCTTGACCATGCTTGGTGTTGGTTTGGTGAAGTTTTGATGTTTGCAAACTAGAGGTTTCAAATTGGCAAAAGGAATGATTATGGAAGAAGTCTCAAAACTTGTCCTTGGTAAGATGGGGAAATGATTCTGGTAGATAGAAGAGGTCAAGATACCCTTCTAGGAATTGTTTCAGATTTTTCCATGATTTAAAAGTCCACTTAAAACCATTTATTAAAAAAGTGCAGAAATGGTTTGTAGGAGAGCCTTTGATATTTTTACATTGTACAAGATGGGTTTTTGATGTGATTTGGTTCTAAATACAATATTACACATTGGATAATTATATTGGAATTTATTGAGATGGGAAAGTATTTTTAAGGAATTATTTCTTGTTTCTGCCATTTAAGAAAAAGGCAAAAAGAAATAATAAAGAATCTCATAAATATGTATTTTTGAGTTGGAAAGATGGGATGTGATATATAGGCATCAGATGTGCCTTGAGTTGGCAAAGTGATTTGGAGAAAAACAAACTTTCCTTTAGAGGCAAGGATTCTAGGGGTTTGCCAAAAGTGGAAATTAAATAGCTTAAGGCTCCAAATAATAATGGGAATTATTTGGGGAAATATTATATCCAACTTAGATGATGTAAAATTGATTTATACATCATGACCAACCTTGGATTTTGAAGAATTGTGGTGAAAAAGGATGGAAACTAGATTTGCGAGAATCTAGGGTTTTGCTAATTTTATACCACCAAAACAGGGTTGGATTTGGGAGCTCAGAGCTCACCTAGGTACAAGGGATAGATGGATAGCTAGAGAAAGTTATATATATGATCATGGAAGAAAGATTTGGGCTTGGATGTATTTGAGGTGGTCTAGAAGAGATGGCAAACTTTGTTAAAAAAAGGCTGCCATAACAGATACATCATGATGCCTCATAAATCGTGTGGGCTTAAGAAACACAAAGCTCCAATGGAAACAAGTGAAGCATTTATTCATAGACCATGAGTAGATCATAACCATGCAAAGAGTTGGTCAAGGGGAGGTAGCATATAAATGTGAGCCTCTGCCAAAGTAGCCAAGATGATAGGATTTGCAGAAAAGGTTATTATCTTGACTACAAAACTATCATGGATGAGTGGGAAACAAAATGGATTAGCCAAGGGAAAGAGTGGGCTTTGGTAGTACTAATGATGTACTACAAGATGGTTCAAGTAAATTCTCAATAATGCACATAGGTTGGAAAAGGTAGAGCTCCAAAGATTGAATCTAGATAAGAATTACAGACTTAGCCATTTTGGCAGATTTGGGGTTTTAGACTAGATTACAAGAGGGAAACAAGTTGAGAGGGTGGCAATGGTTTATCCTCTTCATCAAGTGGTTGATATTGAAGTATAGATTGAATAGAGGGGATCCATGCTTGGATTTGGGTCTTCACTGGGTAGGAGACTATCAAAAAGGGATTTCCCTGGATTAATCTGATTAGGAGATGAGATGGGCACTTTAATGGCTTAGGATAGATCCAGCTTTGGATGTTGGGTTTGAGATTGATGATCACAAACATTGATTGGTTCCTAAGGGATGAGCTATTGGATTAGCTCACTCTAGTTCCTAAGAAAGCAAGGAAATCAGCAGATCAAGGGAATTCATCAGACAACAGATCAAGGCAACTCATCTTATCAAACTTGTCAAGCTACTACTAAAGTCACCCTCAAGCCTATCTTGAGGTAAGCATGGGTGTTTTGAAGAGGTTGTGCTTTGAAGTAAGGTAAGTACCTCTTGGTATTTCTACCAAGGTTGGAGTGAAAAAGGTTTTAGGAAAGGTTTTGGAAAAACTAGAGGTAAGAGTAGTTCAAGTTCCGTCTTGAAAGCATAAGGAGATAATATATAGGTCTCCATAGTTTTTCTAAGGGACACTAGTGAAATAGTTGGTTTTTGTAAAGTCACCTTGGCTCAAGTTTGAATTGTCAGAACATTTGAGAATATGTAAGATAAGCCAGGGCTTCTCTTTTGTGAAGTAGCTTTTGTAAACTAGGTTTGAGATAAGAAGTATATCACCTAATACACCATCAGTTGCATGAACAAAATAAAACAAGTAAGCAAACATTGAAACACTTAGTTCAGAAAAAGTTTTTGTTCCCCCTGATTTTTGCCTTTTTGACAAAAGATCAGGGTTGCTGAAATTGGGATGTTACATAGGCGCTATGGCGGACACATGGAATAAGAATTGGAAAAATTAATGATCAACTTTATGGATCCATAGGTAGATTCACTTGTGAAGCTATGGGACAAGATTCAAAAGT
This sequence comes from Avena insularis, assembly GCA_023614405.1. Taxonomy (NCBI): domain Eukaryota; kingdom Viridiplantae; phylum Streptophyta; class Magnoliopsida; order Poales; family Poaceae; genus Avena; species Avena insularis. The sequence continues at coordinate 225,055,499 of CM042689.1, read as the reverse complement.
ATGAATAGCGAGTTAAGTGGGACTAAAGTTCATTTCTGCGATCGAGGGTCCAAAGTTCTTTTCAATTTCGATTATCTATATATTAGTTCATTTCTATTTCTAGATATCTATTTCTCTATATTAGTATTAGTTAGTAGTATTAGTTAGTAGTACTATTCTATTAGTTATCGATCCCGACTCCGTGAGTTCTTTCTTCCGTGATGAACTATCGATTCCAGTCGATGCTGAGCAGGCCGAGAAAGTGAAACATGTAGTTTGCAATTATGAACGAGCTATGGGGCACCTCCTTAGTCCGGAAAAGTGCTCCATTGTCCTTAGAAATAAATGTTCGGATGCCATGGGGCAACAGGTGATGACAATCTTAAATGTACAAACACAGAGTTTTTTGGGGAAATATTTAGAACTTTCGGTACCCGAAGGTCGTATGAAGGATGGTAGGTTTCAACCGGTAAAGGAAAAGTACAATAAGAAGTAAGGATGGCAATGGGCGGGGTATGGGCAGGGTAGAGCAATACCATACCCATACCCATGTAGTCTATGTGTAGAAAACTTACCTATATCCGTACCTATGGGTATAAAATTTTACCCATGCCTATACCCAATGGGCACCCATACCTGTTGGGTACCCGGTGGGTAGATCTAATAGTATACAAGTTATTCACAATTTTACATTCATCAATAGCATATTTTGAGGAAAAAAATAACTATATCTACTCAAATAATCCTCAAATTCTCCTCTAGTTTGTGTGAGGATCTCATGAAGATGATAAGGGACTTCTGGTGGAATGATGACAATGATAGAAGGAGCATTCATTGGACAAGTTGAGATACTTTAACAAAGAGAAAGAGTTAGAGGGGGTATGGGTTTCAAAGATCTAATTTTTTTTAACCAAGCTTTATTAGCTAGACAAGCTTGACGTTTGACGCTTTTCCAAATAGTCTTTGTGCAAAGGTTCTAAAATCCAAGTACCATCCTACTAGTGAATTAACAGATACTGCCTTTATCAAAAACCCCTCTCCGTGTTGGCAAGGTGAGACTCATGGTCTAGAGATGCTAAAGAAAGGCTTAGTTTGGAGAATTGGTGATGGGAAAAAAGTCCGTATTTGAAGGGATAATTGGTTTTCCAAGGGTGATAAAAAGATCAGTAGTAATCCCACAAACTATTTCATTTAAAGAGTAGCTGGTATAATTAACCCAAATGACCATACTTGGAGAGAAGATATTGTGAGGAAAAAAATTATGACTCATGATGTAGAAGAAGTTCTAAGAATTAGACTGCCAAGTTTTTGTCTCCGAAGATTTTGTGTCCTGCCTAGTGAAAAGAATGGGTTTTTTGGTAAGATCGACATATAGACTTGCACTTGATGAAAATCTCGCTATTCAAACAAACTCAAGAAGTAGCAAAGATGGAGATAGGAAGCTTTGGAACTCCATTTGGAAAGCTAACGTACCACCTAAGGTAAGAGTTTTTGCTTGGAAACTTGTTACTCCCTCAGGTCCATATTAATTGTCATTGGATTGGATGTATCTAGCACTAAAACATGTATAGATATATCTATTTCTACAATAAGTAATATGGATAGGAGGGAGTATTAATTCTTTGGATGTGAATGTGAATAGGAGCAGACGCTTTCCCATTATACTGGGGAAGAAACTGGTGAGGGGCGAGGGAATTACTACCTGAATCAATGGAATTGATTTGGCTTGATTTGGGGAAGAAACTGGCAGTGACGGCGTGGTCAGCGGCGCGTGAGTGAGGATGATGAGCTGGCGTGGCGACGACGTGGAGCAGGGCCCAGTGGTTAGTGTCTGCGGGGTAAGGCTCGCGCGGGTGAGAGAGAGAGCAGAGAGAGGGTGGCCCGGGTGGGCTTGCTGGGCTGGTTCTGGCGCTGGGCCGAATAGGTAGCGCCCAGTTTTATTTTTTTCCTTCTCCTTTTCTTTTTCTAATTTGATTTTCAGGAATGATTTGAAAACCAAATTCAAATCTGTTTGAATTCAAATATTTTCTAGATTTTTGTACTGTGAACCTTTCACTCAAAAGTGTGATAAACACATCTGTTCACTCAAATACACCTTGGTCTTTTGAAAATAAAAATAAAACCATGCCTCATATGATTAATAAAATGGGCATAAATATGGTTTTATTTGGTTTCAAACTTTTAAAATTTTTGTGCAAGCTCTAGATGCTATGATTATATGAATGCAATGTATGCTTTTATAATTCATGAATTTTGGGATGTTAGAAATCTAACCCCCTTAAAATGAATCTCGCCCTCGAGATTCGGATTGGCTAGCAAATAGGTGAGGGTGGTCTTTCCGAAGATCATCTTCTCTTTACCAAGTTGCTTCTTCCTCGGTATGATGAATCCACTGTACTTTGTAGAATTTGATAGTCTTAGTACGTGTAACTCTTTCTGCAGTCTCAAGAATCTTGATAGGCTTCTCTTCATAAGTGAGATCACTCTCCAACTGTACTTCTTCCAAAGGTATAGTGTCCTTCAATGAAGTTTCTTCCATCTCCGGATGACACTTCTTCAACTGACTCACATGAAACACATTGTGAACTGCTGACAGTGATTCAGGTAATGAAATCTCGTAAGCCACTTCTCCTTTGCGGCTCAAAATCTTGAATGGTCTGACATACCTTGGTGCGAATTTTCCTTTGACTCCAAATCTCTTCACACCACGAAGTGGTGAGACTCTAAGATAAGCTCTGTCAACTACCTCATAGGTGACTTCCCTACGCTTTGGATCTACATAGCTCTTTTGTTGGGACTGGGCTATCTTCAATCTGAACTTTACCAATTTAACCTTCTCTTCAGCTTCCTTGATCAATTCTGGTCTGAAAAGATTTCTTTCTCCTACACCACTCCATAGCAATGGTGTAGTACAATTTCTTCCATAAAGAAATTCAAACGGTGCCATCTCAATTCTTGCTTGATAGCTGTTATTATAAGAGAATTCTACGTAAGGCAGACTTTCATCCCAACTAGCACCATAGTCTAGGGCACATGCCCTCAACATATCCTCCAAAATTTGATTGGTCCTTTCCGTCTGTCCATCAGTTTGAGGGTGAAAAGCTTTGCTGAACTCCAACCTTGTTCCCAATGATTCATGTAGTTGTCGCCAAAAATGCGAAGTGAACTGAGTTCCTCTATCAGACATAATACTCTTAGGTACTCGATGTAGACATACAATCCTGTTCATATAGATCTTGGCTAACTTAGCACTTGTATAGGTAGTCTTCACGGGTATGAAATGAGCCACTTTAGTTAGGCGATCTACAACAACCCAAATAGAATCATATCCGAATCTAGTCCTTGGCAATCCGGTGATAAAATCCATACCAATCTTATCCCACTTCCAATCAGGATAGGTAGTGGTTGCAATAACCTTGCCGGTTTCTGATGTTCCGATTTCACTCGATTACACACATCACACAATGCAATATGTTCTGCAATATCTTTCTTGAGGTTGTTCCACCAAAATCTTTCCTTCACATCCATGTACATTTTGGTGTTACCTGGATGAATAGAATATGTGGAATTGTGTGCTTCTTGCAGAATCAATTTCTGAAGTTCCGGATCTCGCGGAATGCAGATACGCTTTCCATACCATAAAGAACCTTGTTCATCTTCATGGAATCCTTTAGCTTTCCCTTTGCTAATTTTACCTTTAATCTCTTCCATTTCCTTGTCCAACTTTTGGGCTTATTTAATCTTGTACAACAATGTTGGTTGAACTTCCAATGACATGAGATATCCTTCCGACACTATCTCCAATCTGAGATCTTTGAATTGGGCACATAGATCATCTGGCAATTCTCCTTTAGTAAGGCCATTCACATAAACCTTATGGCTTAAAGCATCCGCTACAACATTTTCTATACCGGGATGGTATTGCAAACTCAGGTCACAGTCCTTAATGAGCTCTAGCCACCGTCTTTGTCTCATATTGAGTTCCTTCTGGGTGAAGATGTATTTCAAACTCTTGTGATCTATGAACACTTCACATCGCTTTCCCAAAAGATAGTGTCTCCATGTTTTGAGTGCATGGACAAGAGAGGCTAACTCTAAATCATTAGTAGGATAGTTTACTTCATGAGTTTTGAGTTGTCTCGAGGCATAAGCCACAACTTTCCCTTCTTGCATCAAAGCTGCACCCAATCCTTGGTGAGATGCATCACAATAGACTTGGAAATCCTTCTCCAAATCTGGCAGATATAAGACTAGTGTTGATACTAGTCTCTTCTCCAATTCTTGGAAACTGATTTCACATCCTTTAGTCCAGTCAAACTTCTTTTCTTTCTTAAGTAACTCCGGCATTGGCTGAGCTACCTTTGAGAAATTTTCAATGAACCTTCTATAGTATCCTGCTAAGCCTAGGAAACTGCGAACTTCTTTAACTCACTTTGGAGATTCCCATTTAGTTACAACTGACACCTTTGCGGGATCGATAACAATACCATCTCTCTACACAATATGTCCGAGAAATCCAACTTCACTCAACCAAAATTCACACTTACTGAACTTGGCATACTGTCATGGTGGTGTCACGACAGATGCCATGGGTAGGCTTAAGTTGGGGGCCGAATGGGTGCTTGTGGTCACCGGGGAGGGAGTGCACGGTCTTGCCATGCACGAAGAACAAGATGAACTCTCCACACTTAATGATTTGGTTGAAGCTTGAGAATTACAAGTGCTCCTTGAGCTGTATGAACTAGTGTCCTGGGCACTAGTTCCCTACTTGGTCCAACCTCCTCCTACTGCAGCTATGCCCTTCCTTATATAGGCAGCGCTAGCTAGCTTATACCCCTTTGGGTTCTAGGGTTTACTGTTTGGATCCTGGTCCCTACTATAAGGGCCGGGTCATGGGCTTTCCCTAATCCCAATGGCTTAGTCCATAAAGCTTGACAGCTAATGGTCTTCTGGTACGTCACCTCCTGTTCCTTTTGGCATCACGCAGTAACTTTGTACGTCAGCCCTTGCTTTGAGCGTCACCCGACTCCTTTTGTGTCACCCGGCGTCACCCTTCTCTTTTGACCATGCTTTACCATGGTCCCTCCTGAACCTTACTCAGAAAGGTGCCACGCGTCCTATCTGACTCGGCCCTTCCTCGGAAGACTCGGCTCGTTGGTTCCTGCAAGATTAGCAACTTTGTCTTATACGTGCCAACATAATTCATATGTCGGCCACACACGGTTCTCTCTCCTGGCCGTACTTACTCGGCCTGGTTCTTTCTTTACTCGGAGCTAGCCAAGCCGGGCTATGTTTCACCCCTTGTGACCCTACCGGGGGTTATCCCCCCGACATTCGTCCCCGAAGCTGGTGAGGTCTAGTAGTTCAAGATGTTAGGCGTCTCCAGGTTCCTTTAATGTGATTGGAACTTAATTTTTGTCTTTATTTGTCGCAACCTTGCACCTTTCCGAGTTCGTCTGACAGTTTTCGGATTCACTCTTTGACTTCTTGGCTCATTTTTGCCTCGTGCCGAGTCACTTTGGCCAATTCCAAGTCATTTTCGGCGTGCTTCAGTCACTGACAGCTGGTAATCATGGTAACTTGCCTCAAATTTTGTTCCAAGCTCTGGCGGCATAGTGATGGCTACGTAGTTATTCCCCGTCACTGTGGCAGTCCCATCGGTCTGCGCCCCTTGTCCTTCCTTTCGTGACGTGGCAGGGGATTCTCCGTGTATTGTTTCCACGTGGAGCTCGCTGATTGGCTTACTCGGCCGGGTACACGTCCACACGCTGGCTGCACGGTGCAGAGGGATCCCACGATTGGGGTTTTTACTGCCCTTAAGTAGGGGTGAGGGGGTTACCACTTCCCCCATCCCCGTTCAGTTTTCCCCTGCCTCTTCTTCTTTCTTGCGCCTGCAAAATCAAACCTCCCCCTTTGCGGTTTTTCCTTCCTCCTGTTCTTGCCCTGCAAAATCAAACCTCCACTTCTCTTTTAATTCCACCACGGGTCCCTGTTCTTCCAAACCTCTTCTAACGGCGGAGGAGATTGAGTCTGGGAGGATCATGGACACACGCGACGGTGCAGATGGAGCTGAGGAGCAGGTGGTTCCTGCCGAAGAGCATGGCGGCTGGGAGGGCTCAGAGGTCGAATGGCTCCGCTCCACCAGGCGCATCCCGCTGTAGGTAGATTGTCATCTTCCCGCCAGTGAGATCCCTGCCAAACCCGAAGCCAATGAGCGGGTGGTCTTCCTTTCTCACTTTGAGCGAGGTTTCGCTCTTCTAGTGAGCACCTTCTTTTCCTCGTTTCTCTCCACTTTCTATCTGCAGACCCATCATCTTCCTGCCAACGCGATTGGCTCCCTCTCTTGCTTTATTTCTTCTTGCGAGGCCTACCTCGGGATTTGGCCTACAGTTCTTCTGTGGGCCAAATATTTTAGCTTTAGGGTTCAAGTTGTTCCCCAGCCTAGTGCTCCTCGTGCCGAGAAGAGGCCGACTCGGTGCAGTGCTACTAGCATCATGCCCAGGAGAGACTCCATCTTTCCTCGGGTTACCGGTCTTGATTCTTGCAATAAATGGCATAGGACTTTCTTCTATGTCAAAAACAGCGGGTCCACCGATAGCATCCGACTCCCCCCTTTCTCGGATGAGGTCCCCAGCAAGAAGCTCTGACAGCTTGACCCGAGCGACCAAGACACTGCGGTGAACGAGGCCAACGTGATCTTGGAAAGGTTGCTGTCGCCGAATGAGAACTTTCATCTCGCTGACACAGACCTCATGTGCATCTTCATCTCACGCCGTGTAAGCCCTATCCAAGCTAGGAGCCACAAGATGTGCTTCATGAGTGGCTCCCATGATCCCACTCGGCACTCTACGAAGGATCTTACCCATGATTCCATTGCTCGCCAAGTAAGCTCGATCTTCAAATTGAACTTGGCGGATGATTGGGCTTGGAGCTGCACTCCATTTAGCCGGGTCAAGCCTATCCCCTGGGTAAGTTTTCCGAGTCATTTTCCTTGCCGAGTCAGCTTTAGCTTGTTTGCCACTCTCAGTCTAGTTTTCATTACTCATTCTGTTTGTCTCTCGCAGAACCTTGTTCACCAGGTTGATGACAGTACTGTCCCTCCTTGCGGTTATAACAAAGATCGCTCCGACTCCGATGATGTCGAGTTCGACCTGGAGTGCTTCATGCCCATCCCGCATGCAGCTGCTGCTTCAGCTTCGGGTAAGAGTCAATCTCGTAACCCCTTACAAGATTGGTCTGACGATGATGAGGATAATGATTGTAGGATTTTGGAGGTACATGCCTTGTGACCTTAGCCTTCTAACTTATTCGAGTTATCCTGTCATTTAATTATGCAGCTGGCCAGTTACATGACACTCCTCCTCTCGCCATGGGCGGTGTCGGCAAGATCCCCGTCGCCAAGCCGAAGCGACGTGGGGCCTCTTCCAGCACTCAGCCGGCAAAGAAGAGCAAGCCCACTCCCGCTGCTGCCATGCTGGCTGACACTTGCAAAGCCGTTGGGCGCCGAGTCACACGCTGCGTCAATGAGTATTTCTGTTATACATATCACCTAGTCCCTGAGGTTACTGTCGAGTGAGGAACTTACTCGGCTGTAAGCTCTATGGAAGAACTTAGCCTTTTATTTACTTATGCCAAGCTCGCATGTTAGACATTCGATCCCTAGTCCCCAAGGTTACTGCCAAATGAGAAACTTATTCAGCTGTAAGCTCTAAGCAATAACTTAGCCTTTTATTTCTTTATGCCAAGCTCGTATGTTAGACTTTCGATCCCTAGTCCCCGAGGTTACTGCCGAATGAGAAAATTATTCGGCTGTAAGCTCTTAGATAGGAGTCATTCTTTATCTGTCCGGGAGCTTGATTTTTCCATTTATTCGCTGTCTTTTTCCATTTGCAGCTCACGCATAATGAGCGCACTAAGGTGCATCAGGCTCTTCTCCTGGAGCATCGCAAGCTCGAACTTGCGTATGAGAAGCTGCAAATTGACACCCCAAGGCCAAGGTAACTTTCTTACCCGCCCTATCTTTATTCGGCGTATCTTCCTTTGGTTTATTTTCTTAGTCTTTCACACTCTTTTCCCACAGCCTCTACTCAGTCCACCATCGATATGCTCCACTCGGAGATCAGTGAGACAAAGAGTAAGTTTTTTTCCTTTCTCGCGCTATATTTGTGTTCATGCCAAGTTCTTGCCTTATTATCCTGGTAGGTCAAAATATCTCTGTCGCTGCTGACGATTAGTTTGTTCATAATAAGCAGAGAAGCACCAAGCCGAACTCCAGAAGGAGCGAGACGAGGTGACTCAGCTGAAGAAGCTGATGGCCGACATGGAGCAGAAACACTTGGCCGAGGTGAAGGGGCTGAAGGAAGAGCTTGCCGAGAAAAATGACCAGCACGCCGCCAGCACCGAGAAAACCAGGGAGCTGCTCAAGGAGGCCGAGTCGGTGGTTGAGTCGGCGAACCTGGATCTGGACGCACTCCAAGCCAAGGCCAAGGCTTGGCAAACCAGACTCGGCACCATCAACTCTTTTCTCGGTAGTGATTTCTTACTCTTTTTCGCACTGTGCTTTCTTGTTCTTGACTTTGTCATCTTTGTTTGTTACTTTGGTAAGATTCTCTTTTGCTTGCAGAGAATTTTCACGAAGCGAATTTGTTCGCTATTCGGGCTATGAGGAAGGTGAGAGTTGAGTCTGGTGCTCCAGCTGATGGCGAGGTGACCAACGATGAGCATCTCGAAGCACTGTGGGAGCACGTCCAGACCCTCAAGTCCTACGGCGTGGATTTGCTCAAATCGGCTATTCATGCGTTTCACATGCTCTGGCCTAATTAAGATGCACCTGCACTCATCGAGCCCCTTGCTGAAAGATTACTTCATACTGAGGACAAGCTGGATCAGTGGCGTGAGTCGACTGGCCGAGCTGTAGCAGACAAGGCCCTCTCCTTTGTGCTTTCATGGTACGAGGACATCAATCTTGATGTTCTTGCTCGCATAAGGGGAGACGGCAAGTGGCTGAATGACCCTGAGCTGATCAAGAGACGCCAGGAGCGAGCCTACGCCATGATCGAGTACACCATGGTACACGCTTGGTGCGACGGGCCCAGCTTCCTTGACCTCGGCGACCCACTTGTCAAAGTTGCTGATGAAGAGGGTGCTGACAGCGAGGCCACTGAGTCAGATGATCCCAAAGACTCGGCTACTGACACCCCTGACTCGGCAGATGCTCCAAGCTCCAAGGCTGCTCCTCCGAGTCCTGTTGCTTCTTAGAGTGATTAGAACAAGTACTTGAACTTTTGATGAGATTTCCGGTATGCCGGGTACAAATGTAACATACATTGCACTTAAGTTTGATTATGTGCCTTTTGATAAGGCTTTAAATATTTTTGTTATGTTCTGAGTGTGAATCATCCAAGGGCAAGTCCCCGAGTCTCATTTTCCCGTTTCACCTTTCCTCGTCTTTGGCTCCTGTCTACCTTTTTTGGCGTTCGACATTAGAGTCTCAAAGTACTAAGGATATAGTTAGCGGGTATGAAATCTAGATCACTTGGCTGAGGATCATTCAACACACAATACAATATGACCTGCAGTGGGTTAGGCAAAGACATAGGGTCGACTCACGTTTCTCCTTGTACTTATTCGGTGTTCGTGTTTACTCGTCATGCATCCTTTGCTCTTGCTTGCCATGAAGCTCTGTTTTCGGACAACAGCATAGTCGGAGAGTTCATTCTTTCCGAGTAAACACTACTTGTTCCGAGATAATTTTTGGGTGTCACGCCAGCCGACATAAAATAATTGAAAGGGAAAACATAAGGAGCAGTCCCCGAGTCAGTTTTTTGAGTCATACCATTTTATTATCATCACATATCCGGTACAAGTGTCCGACATATGAGAGTTCGAGTGATACATGCATTGCGTCTCCTAAGTATAGAAGGGACGAAGCAGTGCTTCCATGGCCTTTTGGTATCATCTCCTGACATGTCCGCCTTGTTCTTTTGCGCTTCACGAGCATCTATGAGATAATATGAATCATTGTGCAATTCTTTTCTTACAATGAATGGACCTTCCCATGGTGGTGATAATTTATGCATTCCCGCTGTGAGCTGCACTATCATTAGCACCAAATCCCCTTCTTGGAAAACATGAGGTTGAACTTTCCGGCTATGGTAGCATCAGAGATTTTGCCGATATATAGCAGATCTATATAATGCCAGTTCCCTTGCCTCTTCGAGTAAGTCAACTCCATCTTATCGGGCCTCTTTTACCTCGGCTTCCGAGTATTGCCTTATCCTTGGTGAGTCATACTCTATGTCGGCAGGCAAAACTGCTTCTGCCCCATACACAAGGAAAAATGGCGTATAGCCTGTTGACCGATTCAGAGTTGTTCTTAGACTCCATAGCACTGAGGGTAGTTCCTCTATCCAACATCCAGGTGATATCTGAAGTGGTTCCATTAAGCGGGGTTTTATCCCTGATAGAACTAAGCCATTAGCTCGTTCAACTTGTCCATTTGATTCAGGATGAGGGACTGATGCTACATCGAGTCTTATTCGTTTTTTTTCCGCAGAAACGAGCAAAATCTCCCTCAGCAAAGTTTGTGCCATTATTTGTGATTACACTGTGTGGGTAACCATATCTTAGGATTATGTCCCTTAAGAATGTGACAACTGTTTTGCCGTCCAATTTGTTAATGGGTTTCACTTCTATCCATTTGGTGAACTTATCAATCATCACCAAAATATGAGTCATGCCTCCCCTTGCTGGTTTGAATGGTCCTACCATATCTAGGCACCATACTGCAAATGGCCAAGTGATTGGTATAGTCTTTAATTCAGACGCTGGTAAATGGGATTTGGATGCATAATGTTGGCAACCATTGCACTTTCCGACTATCTCTTGTGCCTGTGCCAATGCACTTGGCCAATAAAATCCATGTCGGAACGCCTTGGCCACCAATGCTCATGATGATGCATGGTGCCCACATTCCCCTTGATGAATATCCAACAAGATCGCCTGGCCTTTCTCTGAGCTGATGCAACGCTACAGTACACTCGTCACACTTCTCTTGTACAGTTCCTTGTTGATTATGGTGTATGCTTTTGCTCTTCTTTCTGTTTGCCTTGCCAATATCTCATCATTCGGCAAAGTTCCATCTTTTAAGTAGTTGAATATTGGCTGTGCCCATGTTGGTATTAGCGGCTCCGGGTCTGCTTCACCATCAATTTCCATTGGGTCCACCGACATATGCTCTGCTGACATGACCTGATGAGTCCCCAAGTGTGATTCGGCAAACCCTGACGTGAGCGGGTCAGTCCCCGAGTGACTCGAAACTACCCCTGAGTCAATATCCATTGGCACAATATCTGACTCCTGTGTTGCCGGGATGAATATTGATTCGGACTCTGGTGATGGCTTGATCGATGGTTTCCTAAGGTGTTCCAATGCTATTCCTGGTGGTATTGCTTGCCGAGATGAACCTAGTTTGGATAGTACATCTGCTGCTTCATTTTCTGCTCTTGGGACGTGGTGGAATTCACACCCATCAAAGTATCCCGAAATTTGTTGCACATGGAAACGATATAATGCCATGTTTGCGTCCAGCGCGTCCCAATGTCCAGACACCTGATGAATCACCAAATCCGAATTGCCAAAACACATGATCCTTTTGATGCCAATCTCTTTGGCCACTTTGATGCCGTGGACAAGTGCTTCATACTCGGCAACGTTATTGGAAGCAGCAAAATGAATTTGTAGCACATACTTGAGCTGGTCCCTCTTTGGTGATGTGAGCACTATCCCGGCACCCAGACCCATTTTCGTCTTGGACCCGTCAAAATGCATTTTCGATGGTTAAGATGCAGCGGTGGTGGTTCGTACTGCATTTCCATCCAATCTACGAAGAAGTCTACAACGGCTTGAGATTTAATTGCATCTCGCCTATCATACTGTGGAGTATATGGTGCTAGCTCTATGGCCCATTTTGCGACTCGGCCACTGGCGTCTTTGCTGCCTAATATATCCGAGATAGGTGCCTCGCATATTACCCAGATTGGGTGTTCTTGTGTCAACACCCGGATTTTTAATCCCAGATGCCTGTTATGCCATACCTCGCAATCCCAGGATTACCATTTTTGCGAGACATAACACAATTGGATACCATAGTACATCATCCATTACAAACTGTACATAAGTTCTTACACAAATAGGGATCTCATGATCCAGTTCTTAATACAACATCAAGTAGCGGAATACATAATAATAACGGTAGCGTAGGCGAAGCTCCATCTTTGGGGTCACAGGCAATGCTGACGATGGGAGATGATCCTAGTTGTCGTAACCTTCCTGGGGTCCATCCTCCAGGTACTCCTCTTCATAGTCTGGCCATGGGAATAGCCAGGGACAAAGCCATGAGTACTCTTTAAGTACTCGCAAACTAATACTAACAAGTGAGAGGGGTTTTTGATAATAGGACACTAGGCTCTAGGGTTGTTTTGCAAAAGCCAGATTTATCTCTACTAAGTTCAGAAGCAACAAATGATAGTTGAAGTTTTATAACACCTAAATGGGAACTTGTAATTCAAATCACAACCCTGTTGTGGTCAAGTCAAAGTCTCAATTCATTTCACAAGTCATTTTGAAAAGTCTGACGGGGGAACAGTATAGCCACTCCAACTGTCCATAACCGCGGACGCGGCTATTCGAATAGTTTGACAATCTGCAGAGATTGTACACTTTCACCACAACATTCGATACATCCGTGAGGAACAAATCCTGAATTCACCATACTCAGTATGCGGATAATCAATCCTAACCTTTCAATTACACGCCCTAGTATAAGCACCTCTCCTGTGAGTTTGGCCTCCCAACCATGACCAACTGTCATCTTGGGTACTGCACAGGTGGACAATCTTCACAGGGTAGCCTCAGCTCAGACCTTGGCCGTGAGGAAACTAATACTAAGGTATATAAGTTTCCAGTCAAGCCCTACCCAATCTTCGGGTATTGTGGTTGTACGATAAAATTGGAATGGTATCGCATCCAGACAACCATCAGTTTTATAAAGGGCTAAGGCTCATGCCTCAACATTTTCATCACCAAAATCATCAGGTGTTTGGAAACACATGTCCAAAACATTTCAATAGAATGATCCATCATTCCAAGGTTTTCATAACCATTTTTCCACCAAGTATTCCCATCTAAAGTTGATCAAGTTTTATGCTTAGCACTAGCATCTACAAGTGGGGGTGAGTACTAATGAGGGGTGGTACACTAGTGGGGTTTTGACTAAGTTCAATCTCATGCCTTAAGATGACATCAAGACTATCTAGCTTAGGCCAAATTTATGCTCTTTATGCAACCTTCACATATCTTTCTAGTGTCTACCATTCACTTAGGTAAAATCTAGGTAAGAGCTTTGATAAAGAAATAAGGTATAAAGCTTGTAGGTAAAACTAGGAATGGTTTATCAAGTGGTTATGATCATATATGCTTAAGGCATATAGTTGGCATGGTAACAAGCAAGTATTGGCTTGCATCAATATTAGTATAAGCTTGCTAAATTGTAAGTGTTAGCTTGCACATTCAACTAGTAGTATTAGGCTTGCATTGGTCAACTTGATTAGTAAAGCTTGCCTTGTGCAGAGCAGTGGTTGAAGTTCTCCTCGGCTTCTTCTTCGTAGTATCCTCCTTCCTCCTCGTATCCTTGGTCGGTACTAGCGTCTATGAATAAATACGAGGTACACAATCACCAAACAATACTTAACTACTTGCAATCATCACACACAAGTGCCCTATAGATGATCTAACATCATCACTAACATTACAAGATTTAGGCTTGGTTTAATTCCTTTTATTTTTAGAAAAGTAATTTCTACTCATTGAAAAACTACTTAAGATTTAATATTCTCCAAACCAAACATGGGATCATGTTGACACATGTCATCACCACATATTTTAGTCCATGGGAATATGATTTAAAGTAGTGTCACAATTTAATAAGGTTTTACCCTTTTATTTTAATTAAATAAAGTGACTAGAAATGCCTATGGGGCATTCTTTTATTACTTGAACAATATTTCTGCAAGTAAACCTATATATTTTTATATATTCTGAAAGGTATGGTTATATGTGATTTTTGAGAGTTGGAATCAACTCAAAAGATATTATGGTTTGAATTTGAAAAATGTTTGAATGCAGAAAAGCTTCTGCCTTGTTAGTTTTACCATGGGTGATCTATAGATCCAAATGACTTGAATCCAACGGGCTTGGATTCAGCATTCCCAGACCTTTCCAACAAAATTAGTTTCATTCAATTTGGTGCAATGAATCGATCTGGGTTAATTTTTGAAGTTGGGTACAGAAGTGAGTTTGAAATAAAAATGGAAAAGGTTTAATTCAAATAACTGGGCTGCGCGGGAAAAGTTAACGGGCCGGCCAGCTAAGCGTAGCGCTTCCGCGGGCTGCTTAAGTGGGTGTCCCCACTCGTCAGTGAGACAGGGGGTGCAAAGCGGTACGGGGCAACGTGGTGCGTTCGATCTGATTCTAATCCAACGGCTGAGAGTCATCGTCGACGTTGAGCAACGCCGGCGAGACAGAAACCTAGTGCGGCCAGTGGGGGTTGCAGGGGGCTCACCGGGGTGCAGGCGAGGGTCGGCGAGGCGGGCGAACGACAAAGTCGACGACGGCGAATCTCCTGGTACCGGTGGCTCCTCCTGGTGCGGCTCCAATCGCTGGCTCCCTTCTTCTCCAGAGGTGGCGGGCTCCGGTGAAATTCCGGCGAAGTGTTGCTCGCCTTGCTCCGGAAACGGTGTGGCACGATCAGTGATGGGAGGGGAGTAGAATGGTGTGAAGAATTCGAGCGGGGGTGGCCTCTATTTATAGTCGAGCGAGGGGACCGACGGGGCGCACAGTGAGCTCGTCGGGGGCAATGGTACAGGCGGCTGTTGGAATGGGCGAAGGTAGGAGGCAATGCGGTGTTCCCTGGCGATGCTCAACGACATGGTTTCAAGGCGTGGGGCGGTGCGGCTTGGTCTGGAACACGCGACGCTCTGCGCGGCAGAGGCGGCGTATTCGACGGCGAGCGGTGGCTGTGCATCACGGGGCGGCGAACAGGGATGTCTGGCGGTCTCCTTGGTCGGTGGTGATCGTATATGCACGCGGCGAGGGCGGTGCACGGTCTGTGGTCTTCGGTCGAGGGTGGCGCTCTGGCGCATGCTCGGCATGGTCGCTGGCGGTCTGGGCGCGGTCCGTGCGTGTGGTCCAGTGGCTGGCAGGGTTCGAGTGCTAGACAGGGAGTGGCGATGGACGGTGGGCTGCCTCCCAGACAAGGTTGGCACGGCTTAATCTTCTCCTAGCTTGCTGTCTCCACTGGGTGGCATGGGTGTGCTCGGCTGTTCACCATTGATGGCAATGCCAAGCTTACAGTGGGGCTAGTGCTTGGTTTAACTTCCTAGATGATCTACTGAGATGGTTGTGAGCTAAAGAGGGAACAAGTTAGGCTTCAATCACTACTCACTATAGTGTTTAGATTTTGTATGATTTGTGTCTGCAACCTGTTTGATGAAATGGTCGCATGAAATCAAGTTTTGAATTTTGAAAAGATTTTTGGTGGGTGTGCTAGGTTGGTGCTGGTGAGTCTGCAGATGCTTGGGTTTTGAAAGTTGAGCTTGTTTGAGTGGTTTTTGAAAAAGTGGGATCTTCTCATATGATAAAGATTCAATTTTGAATTGTCATTTAATATTTGCATTTGGAAGTTTCTGGATGATCACAAAGTGGGCCTTGATACTTTGTTATGAGTACATTCAAGGGGTGCAAATATCTAGAAAAGTTTCTGTTAGGTTCTGAAAGTTTGAGACAGCCAAAGTAGGCATGGGAGTTAAATTGGTCAAAGTGACCATTCCTTTATTTTATTTTATTTGTTTTGATTTATTTGTCTTTAGGAAAAGTTTGGGAAATGTTTAGATGATGTTTATTTCACCTAAGCATCCATTTACAAGCAATGGAACACATAAACAAGGTGGTTCAAAAGAATTCAAAATGAAATGCATACACATATGCATGCTTTCAAAATTTTAATTTAGAAAAGTTTTTGTTAACCCTAATTTTGATGATTAGAGTTTGATGATTTAAGTTTAGTATTTTTGGGATGTTACAAACCTCCCCCCCTTAAACAAAATCTCGTCCCGAGATTTGAAAAAGGACGAAAAGATTACCTAGGATTTGAAGAGATCGGGAAACTCCGTCCTGATGTGATCTTCGTGCTCCTAGGTAGCTTCCTCTTCTGTGTGGTTGCTCCACTGAATCTTGAGAAACTTGATGCTTCGGGTTCGGGTAGTTCAAAAAGCTTCTTCCAAAATACGGATGGGTACTTCAGGATAGGTCAGGTCATCGTTGATCTCTATGGTCCGGTGATCGATATTCTTGAACACTTCGGTCTTCTCGGGGACTTCGAGACACTTGCGAAGTAATGAGATATGGAACACATTATGCACGGCTGACATCTCTTCAGGTAGTTCCAATTGATACGATACTTCTCCTTGATGGTTCAGAATCCTGAAAGGTCCGATATATCTGGGGGCTAACTTTCCTTTGAGTTGGAAACGCTGCATTCCCTTCAATGGCGACACTTTCAGATAAACAAAATCTCCTATGTTGAATGCGAGGTCTCGACGTCTCTTGTCGGCGTAACTCTTTTGTCTGGATTGGGCGGTCTTGAGGTGCTCAAGAATCTTGTGAACCTTCTCTTCTGCTTCTCGTAGGATGTCGGGTCCAAAAATCTGACTCTCTCCTACTTCCGACCAGTTCAAAGGGGTACGACACTTCCTTCCGTACATGAATTCAAATGGGGCCATTTGAAAACTGGCTTGATAACAGTTGTTGTATGAAAATTCTGCAAACGGCAGACAGTCTTCCCACTTGGATCCATATTCTAACACACATGCTCTCAGCATATCCTCGAGTATTTGATTTACTCGCTCCGTTTGTCCATCGGTCTGAGGGTGATACGTGGTGCTGAAATCTAGACGGGTTCCTAAACTTTCTTGGACTTTCTTCCAGAATCTCGAGGTAAACTGAGTTCCTCGATCCGATACGATGTTCTTGGGGACTCCATGCAAACTAATGATTCTAGCGATGTACAACTCTTCTAGCTTCGAACTCTGATATGTGGTCTTGACGGGTATGAAATGGGTGACTTTGGACAATCTGTCCACTATGACCCAGATAGAGTCATTTCCCCTACTAGAAGTAGGCAGTCCAGTGATAAAGTCCATTCCAACGGAATCCCATTTCCATTTCGGAATCTGCAATGGTTGCAACAACCCAGCGGGTCTTTGATGTCCGGCCTTGACTCGTTGACAAATATCACACTTGGCGATATAGCTTCCGATTTCTCTCTTCATCTTATGCCACCAAAATTGCTCTTTCAAATCTTGATACATCTTAGTTCCTCCGGGATGGATAGAATAAAGAGTATCATGAGCCTCCTTCAAAATAACTTCTTTCAACTCAGAATCTGCTGGTACACAAAGGCGTCCTTTATACCACAAAACTCCTTCTTCGTCTTCGGTGAATCCTGGTACTTTGCCTGTACCGATACGACGCTTGATTCCGTCAATACTGGCATTTCCCTTCTGCGCCTCTTTAATCTGACTAATCAAAGTGGGCTGAAGTTCTATACTAGCCAAAAATCCTTCACTCACTAATTCCATCCGAAAATCTTCCATCTCTTTGTGCAGACTTGGTTGCTCCTTCCAAATCATGGAGTTCAAGCGGCATGGCAATCTGCTAAGGGCATCTGCTACTACGTTGGCTTTACCAGGGTGATAGTGAATGTCCAGATCGTAATCCTTGATTAGTTCAATCCACCTTCTCTGTCTCATATTCAGCTCCTTCTGAGTGAATGTACACTTCAGGCTCTTGTGATCCATATAGATCTCACAATGGTTTCCCATCAGGTAATGTCTCCATGTTTTCAGGGCTAGAACTACGGCTGCGAGTTCGAGGTAATGGGTTGGGTAATTTTTCTCGTGCTTCTTCAGTTGTCGAGATAGATTAGATATAACTTTGCCTTCTTGCATTAGCACACATCCGAGACCGATCTTGGATGCATCACAATACACATCGAAGGGCTTCGTGATATCTGGCATGATCAAGATTGGGGCTGAAATCAATCTCCTCTTGAGTTCTTGAAAATTCGCTTCACATTTGTCAGTCCATTCAAATTTCTTGTCCTTCTTCAGCAATTGGGT
The DNA here is from genome assembly GCA_023614405.1 of Avena insularis. Lineage (NCBI taxonomy): Eukaryota > Viridiplantae > Streptophyta > Magnoliopsida > Poales > Poaceae > Avena > Avena insularis. The sequence continues at coordinate 225,037,284 of CM042689.1, read as the reverse complement.
CATGGGTCTGGCGATACTAGAGAATCCTTCTACGAATTTGCGGTTATATCCCGCCAATCCGAGAAATGCACGAACTTGGGTTTGAGTGGTTGGGGCTTGCCAATCTTCTACATCTTTCACTTTTGCAGGGTCAACGGCAATTCCTCCGGCTGATACAATGTGACCGAGGAATCCTACCTCCTGTAACCAGAATTCACATTTGCTAAAGTTTGCATACAACTGATGCTCTCTAAGGGTTCCAAGAATGGTCCTTAGGTGTAGCTCATGTTCTTCTTCTGATTTGGAATAAATCAGAATGTCATCGATGAAAACAACGACAAACTTATCCAGGAAGTCCATAAAAATCTTATTCATGAGATTCATGAAATAAGCGGGGGCATTGGTTAGTCCGAAAGACATGATCATACTCATAATCCATATCTGGTGGTAAAGGCAGTCTTTGGAATATCCTCTACACGAATTTTGAGTTGATGATAGCCAGTTCTAAGATCAATCTTAGAAAACACTTTGGCACCGGTCAACTGATCAAACAAATCTTCTATCTTGGGCAAGGGATACTTGTTCTTGATAGTGACATCATTCAATTTCCGATAATTCGTACACAAACGGTTACCTCCATCCTTCTTGTCCACAAACAAGACAGGTGACCTCCAAGGTGACGCACTTGGTTGAATCAATCCAATTTCCAGCATGGAATCCAGTTGCTTCTTCAGTTCTGCGAGCTCTGACGGGTTCATACTATATGGTCTCTGGGCTATGGGTCCGGTTCCAGGAATTAGTTCGATGATAAACTCGATATCCCGATCTGGGGGCATACCGGGCAAAACATCTGGAAATACATCGGGGTATTCACAGACTATCCAGACTTGGTCAATGGTAGGTTGGGCTATACTCTTGTTGCATTTGAATTGGCGAGGTAAGGTTTCAGATATATGCTCGACTGATATTCCGGTGATCGGTCATGGTTATGGCTTTCTTGGCACAGTCAATCAATCCTTTATGTTTGGACATCCAATCCATTCCTAGTACTACTTCCAAACCTTTAGTTCCGAGTACTATCAGATTTGCATAAAAATCTATGCCATGGATTCGGATAGGGACGGCTTTGAAAATTTGCCTAGCCTTGGTGGTTGATCCTGGAATTTGAACAATCATTACATGCTTCAGTTTGGTTGGTTGAATTTTACTAGTGCATGCAAATTCTTCGGTGACAAATGAATGCGATGCACCAGAATCAAACAACACTCTTGCAAGTACTAAATTGACAGAAAACATACCTAGCACGACATCTGGCGCTTCCTGAGCTTCTTCAGCATGCATGAGAAAAAGACGGCCATTGAGGTTGAGTGAATTCCCTGGGGCAACTCTTCTTCCTGGTTGAACACGACGCTGCTGCTGAGCTGGGGCATTGGGATTGGGGGCTGTAGAATTCTTCTTGTTGGGGCACTCGTTGGAATAGTGGCCTTTATTTCCACAGTCATAACAGGTCACTTGCGACTTGTCCTTGGCTGCTATAGGCACAACATTGCTTCCAGTTCTCGGGGCAGTGTTGGTGTTGGTGGTAGCATTGTTGTTGTTGAACTTGGGTGGGGCACGGTTGAAATTGCTAGCATTGCCGGGGTTGTTGTGATTTCCTCCGGGCCTAGGGTTTCCACGGTTGGGATAGGTTGGACGGTTCATCGGGGGTCTGTTGGTTCTTGGGGCAAATCCTGGAGATGGGTTGGGGCGATACTTTGGGGTCGGATGGGTTCCTGGCTGATGCATCATGCGACGCTTGCGGTTCTCATTGGCTTGGTTGATCTTTCCTTCCATCTGGATAGCAGAGTCGACAAGGGCTTCAATATCAGCAAAGGGGATATTGACTAACACAGTCTGCATCTCATCATGCAGACCATTCAGGAATCTTTCTTTCTTCTTGGCTTCGGTGTCGATCTCATCCGGGGCATACCTAGCTAATGACAAAAATTTGTCACGGTATTCCACTACATTCATCCTTCCTTGCTTCAGCTCTCTGAACTCGTCTCTCATTCTCTTGATCAAACCTGGTGGCACATGGGTTCTGCTAAACTTGACCTTGAATTCCTCCCAGGTCATCATCTGGCCTCCGGTCATTGTGCGAACACTGTTCCACCATGCCCTGGCATCTCCGGCTAGATAGTGGGTGGTGAATAGAACTTTCTCGTTGGCTTCCACTCCGGCGGCTTCTAGGTTATTTTCCATGGTTTTCAGCCAATCATCGGCGTCTAGGGGTTCTTCTGACTTAGTGAAAACAGGTGGGTTGGTATTTTGGAAGTTCTTGAGCTTAGATCCATGGTCGTCCTGATTTCCGTGGCCTTGGTTGTTGTGGGCAAGCTGGGCTATCTGATGAAGTGTGGCTAGGTTGGCTTGACGTTCGGCTCTTTCAGCTTCGTGGTCAGAAGTCAACATTTGCAGAATCCGCAACATCGGGTCCGGGGATGAACCACTTCCTCCACGTGGCATCTGAAGATTGAGATAGATCATGAGAAAAGAGGGAAATTTTCTAAAGTTTTGGGTCTTTGAATTTTTTTTAAAGTTTGACTCAGATTTTCTAGCAACTTGCTTTTTCATTCATTCATTCAGTCATAGCACCCGATACAACACACACCACAACAAAGAAAAACAGATGGTTTTAAGAACCATTATGAAAACTACGATACAGTGGGTCCAAATACTACTCACTACGCTAGTGCTCAAGTGCTACTACTCCTCGGAATCTGTGGCCTCATCATCCTCATCATCATCGATGAAGGCGAAATCGTCCTCATCGGTGAAGAAATCCATAGCCTGATCCTCCAGAAAATCATCGTCATCGCTGAGATAGGAGTAGGGGTCTCCACGAAAATCCTCTCTGGCATTCTCCCTTTCCTCCAACTGCATGTCTCGCTCGTGGATGGTCTCCTCCAAATATGAGATGCGGTGGCGAAGACGGGCAATAATGCATTCCTTCTTGTCAAGCTGACGGCAGCGAGACTTGCGATCCTTTACTAGCATGGAGGTGGTTTGGTCCTTCGTCTTGATGATGGCAGACTTGTGGTTGCAGTAGTCACGGCAGTTGTCCAACTCCTGCTGACGATCGTACATCATGAAGCTAAGGTGGTCCAATTGAGTCTTCAGCTCGGGGTGGTATGGGGCTTCTAGTGGTTGTCCATTTGCATCACGCCTTGGGCAAAACTCAAAGCGAGTTCCCTTAATCTGATTGATGCTCTGCCCACACAGACGAGAAAGAGCTTCCTGCATTGCTCTGGCAAGTCCATCGAGCCAGTTGTTTTCCCCCAAGGTAAACTGAATTCCCTCTGCAGTGGGAGGTTCAATCTTTCCTCAGAGACTTGCAACAATTAGCCACTGCAGGTCTTCTCCTCCTTGATCATTGAGCTGAGCTCCGAAGAACTCGGGGTGCGGATGCTCCAGAAGCTCCGAAAACTGGTCCAAATCCCTATCAAAGATAAGGTCTCCTCCATTCCCGAACTGATAAAACTTGCTGTACTTCATGTCCATCTATAAGAATATAGGATGAGTAAGTTAGTAGAGTGATCAAGTGTGTCAAAATTTTATGTATTTACAAGAGTTTTTGAGGAACATGAATTTTCATGAAATAATCAAAGGGATAAGAATGAGAATAAGTTTTTGTAAATATTTGTTTTCTTTGGTTTTGGAAACTAAGTTTTTGATTCAAACGTCCAATCTAACTAGGGTCTCCTATGGCCAGGATGGCTCTGATACCAACTTGTCAACACCCGGATTTTTAATCCCAGATGCCTGTTATGCCATACCTCACAATCCCAGGATTACCATTTTTGCGAGACATAACAGAATTGGATACCATAGTACATCATCCATTACAAACCGTACATAAGTTCTTACACAAATAGGGATCTCATGATCCAGTTCTTAATACAACATCAAGCAGCGGAATACGTAATAATAACGGTAGCGTAGGCGAAGCTCCATCTTCGGGGTCACAGGCAATGCTGACGATGGGAGATGATCCTAGTTGTTGTAACCTTCCTAGGGTCCATCCTCCATGTACTCCTCTTCATAGTCTGGCCATGGGAATAGCCAGGGACAAAGCCATGAGTACTCTTTAAGTACTCGCAAACTAATACTAACAAGTGAGAGGGGTTTTTGATAATAGGACACTAGGCTCTAGGGTTGTTTTGCAAAAGCCAGATTTATCTCTACTAAGTTCAGAAGCAACAAATCCTAGTTGAAGTTTTATAACACCTAAATGGGAACTTGTAATTCAGATCACAACCCTGTTGTGGTCAAGTCAAAGTCTCAATTCATTTCACAAGTCATTTTGAAAAGTCTGACGGTGGAACAGTATAGACACTCCAACTGTCCATAACCGCGGACGCGGCTATTCGAATAGTTTGACACTCTGTAGAGATTGTACACTTTCACCACAACATTCGATACATCCGTCAGGAACAAATCCTGAATTCACCATACTCAGTATGCAGATAATCAATCCTAACCTTTCAATTACACGCCCTAGTATAAGCACCTCTCCTGTGAGTTTGGCCTCCCAACCATGACCAACTGTCATCTTGGGTACTTCACAGGTGGACAATCTTCACAAGGTAGCCTCAGCTCAGACCTTGGCCGTGAGGGAACTAATACTAAGGTATATAAGTTTCCAGTCAAGCCCTACCCAATCTTCGGGTATTGTGGTTGTACGATAAAATTGGAATGGTATCGCATCCAGACAACCATCAGTTTTATAAAGGGCTCATGCCTCAACATTTTCATCACCAAAATCATCAGGTGTTCGGAAACACATGTCCAAAACATTTCAATAGAGTGATCCATCATTCCAAGGTTTTGATAACCATTTTTCCACCAAGTATTCCCATCTAAAGTTGATCAAGTTTTATGCTTAGCACTAGCATCTACAAGTGGGGGTGAGTACTAATGAGGGGTGGTACACTAGTGGGGTTTTGACTAAGTTCAATCTCATGCCTTAAGATGACATCAAGACTATCTAGCTTAGGCCAAATTTTATGCTCTTTATGCAACCTTCACATATCTTTCTAGTGTCTACCATTCACTTAGGTAAAATCTAGGTAAGAGCTTTGATAAAGAAATAAGGTATAAAGCTTGTAGGTAAAACTAGGAATGGTTTATCAAGTGGTTATGATCATATATGCTTAAGGCATATAGTTGGCATGGTAACAAGCAAGTATTGGCTTGCATCAATATCAGTATAAGCTTGCTAAATTGTAAGTCTTAGCTTGCACATTCAACTAGTAGTATTAGGCTTGCATTGGTCAACTTGATTAGTAAAGCTTGCCTTGTGCAGAGCAGTGGTTGAAGTTCTCCTCGGCTTCTTCTTCGTAGTATCCTCCTTCCTCCTCGTATCCTTGGTCGGTACTAGCGTCTATGAATAAATACGAGGTACACAATCACCAAACAATACTTAATTACTTGCAATCATCACACACAAGTGTCCTATAGATGATCTAACATCATCACTAACATTACACGATTTAGGCTTGGTTTAATTCCTTTTTTATATTTAGAAAAGTAATTTCTACTCATTGAAAAACTACTTAAGATTTAATATTCTCCAAACCAAACATGGGATCATGTTGACACATGTCATCACCACATATTTTAGTCCATGGGAATATGATTTAAAGTGGTGTCACAATTTAATAAGGTTTTACCCTTTTATTTTAATTAAATAAAGTGACTAGAAATGCCTATGGGGCATTCTTTTATTACTTGAACATTATTTATGCAAGTAAACCTATATATTTTTATATATTCTGAAAGGTATGGTTAAATGTGATTTTTGAGAGTTGGAATAAACTCAAAAGTTATTATGGTTTAAATTTGAAAAATGTTTGAATACGGAAAAGCTTCTGCCTTGTTATTTTTACCATGGGTGATCTATAGATCCAAATGACTTGAATCCAACGGGCTTGGATTCAGCATTCCCATACCTTTCCAACAAAATTAGTTTCATTCAATTTGGTGCAATGAATCCATCTGGGTTAATTTTTGAAGTTGGGTACAGAAGTGAGTTTGAAATAAAAATGGAAAAGGTTTAATTCAAATAACTGGGCTGCGCGGGAAACATTAACGGACCGGCCTGCTAAGCGTAGCTTTTCCGCGGGCTGCTTAAGTGGGTGTCCCCACTCGTCAGTGAGACAGGGGGGTGCGAAGCGGTACGGAGCAACGTGGTGCGTTCGATCTGATTCTAATCCAACGGCTGAGAGTCATCGTCGATGTTGAGCAACGCCGGCGAGACAGAAACCTAGCACGGCTAGTGGGGGTTGCTGGGGGCTCACCAGGGTGTAGGCGAGGGTCGGCGAGGCGGGCGAACAACGAAGTCGACAACGGCGAATCTCCTGGTACCGGTGGCTCCTCCTGGGGCGTCTCCAATCGCTGGCTCCCTTCTTCTCTAGAGGCGGCGGGCTCCGGTGAAATTCCGGCGAAGTGTTGCTCGCCTTCTCCGGGAACGGTGTGGCACGATCAGTGATGGGAGGGGAGTAGAATGGCGTGAACAATTCGAGCGGGGGTGGCCTCTATTTATAGTCGAGCGAGGGGACCGCGGGGCGCACGGTGAGCTCGTCGGGGGCGATGGTGCAGGCGGCTATTGGCATGGGCGAAGGTAGGGGGCGGTGCGGTGTTCCCTGGCAATGCTCAACGACATGGTTTCAAGGCGTGGGGCGGTGTGGCTTGGTCTGGAACACGCGACGCTCTGCGCGGCAGAGGCGGCTTCTTTGACGGCGAGCGGTGGCTGTGCGTCACGGGGCGGCGAACGGGGATGTCTCGTGGTCTCCTAGGTTGGTGGTGATCGTATATGCACGCGGCGACGGCGGCGCGCGGTCTGTGGGCTTCGGTCGAGGGTGGCGCTCTGGCACATGCTCGGCATGGTCGCTGGCGGTCTGGGCGTGATGCGTGCGTGTGGTAGTGGTGAGGTTCGAACGCTGGATGTGGAGTGGCGATGGACGGTGGCTGCCTCCTGCACAAGGTTGGCACGGCTTAATCTTCTCCTAGCTTGCTGTCTCCACTGGGGTGGCATGGGTGTGCTCGGCTGTTCACCATTGATGGCAATGCTAAGCTTACAGTGGGGCTAGTGCTTGGTTTAACTTGCTAGATGATCTACTGAGATGGTTGTGAGCTAGAGAGGGAACAAGTTAGGCTTCAATCACTGCTCACTATAGTGTTTAGATTTTGTATGATTTGTGTCTACGACCTGTTTGATGAAATGGCCGCATGAATTCAAGATTTGAATTTTGAAAATATTTTTGGTGGGTGTGCTAGGTTGGTGCTGGTGAGTCTGCAAATGCTTGGGTTTTGAAAGTTGAGCTTGTTTGAGTGGTTTTTGAAGAAGTGGGATCTTCTCATATGATAAAGATTCAATTTTGAATTGTCATTTAAACTATGCATTTGAAAGTTTCTGGATGATCACAAAGTGGGCCTTGATACTTTGTTATGAGTATATTCAAGGGGTGCACAGATCCAGAAAAGTTTCTGTTAGGTTCTGAAAGTTTGAGATAGCCAAAGTAGGCATGGGAGTTAAATTGGTCAAAGTGACCATTCCTTTATTTTATTTGTTTTGATTTATTTGTCTTTAGGAAAAGTTTGGGAAATGTTTAGATGATGTTTATTTCACCTAAGCATCCATTTACAAGCAATGGAACACATAAACAAGGTGGTTCAAAAGAATTCAAAATGAAATGCATACACATACACATATGCATGCTTTCAAAATTTTATTTAGAAAAGTTTTTGTTAACCCTAATTTTGATGATTAGAGTTTGATGATTTAAGTTTAGTATTTTTGGGATGTTACATCTTGAAAATAATGTTTCAGCTTCTTTCCTGCCATATATACCCCATACATCATTTTCTGATAATGATGGCAATTCTGATTTGATACAAAGAGTACTTCGCTCACGTAATAAACTGACCTTTGGACTGATTTGCCCTCTTCTCCGCGTTCAACCATTATTACTGCACTTACAACTCTGATGGTTGCGGCGACATAGAGCAACATTGTCTCTTTGGACAGTGGTGTTGCCAAAATTTTCTTTAATTCATGGAAAGCGCTATCAGCTTGCTGTGTCCATGTGAATTTGTCTGATTTTTTCATCAGTTGATATAATGGTAGGGCTTTTTCACCTAGCCGACTAATAAACCTACTCAACGAGGCTAGGCATCTAGTGAACTTCTGGACATCGTTGAGGGTTTTTGGTAATTCCATTCTTTCGATGGCCCTAATCTTTGTCGGGTTAGCCTCAATTCCTCGGCTGGATACGAGAAATCCGAGTAATTTGCCAGCCGGGACACCAAATGTGCATTTTTCCGGGTTAAGTTTCATCCAAAATCTTCTCAAGTTTGCGAATGTTTGACGCAGGTCCTCAATTAGAGTATGACTTTGCTTGTTTTTATTACCACATAATCGACGTATACTTGAACATTTTTGTCCAATTGATCTTGCAAGCATTTGTGCATGCATCTTTGATATGTTGCACCTGCATTTCTCAGTTCGAACGGCATGGTGCGATAGCAATAAGCCCCGTACGGGGTGATAAAAGCTGTCTTTATTTGATTATTCGAATTCAGTGGTATCTGATGGAATCTAGAATACGCGTCCACAAATGACAACAACTCACACCTAGCAGTATAATCTATGACTTGGTCGATCCGTGGCAGGGGAAATGGATCTTTTGGACACGCCTTATTGAGGTTCATGTAATCAATGCACATGCGCCATACCATTGCCACGTTCGGGTCATCCTTTTTCTTTTCGACCAAGACTGGATTTGATAACCAATCCGGGTGCAGTACTCCATGATGAATTCAGCAGCTAAAATCCTGGAAATCTCGGAAGCTATTACTTTCCTCCTATCTTCGGCAAAGCGGCGGAGGGGTTACTTCACGGGCTTGGCATCTGGCCTTACATGAAGAGAGTGCTTAGCCAGCTCCCTTGGAACTCCTTGCAAATCCTGTGTGGACCATGCAAAGATGTCCCGATTCTCATGGAGGAAGCTGGTGAGCTCGCTTTCCTATTTGTCAGTGAGGCCAGCCCCAATGATGACTGTACGCTCTAGGAAAGTTTCATCCACCTGTACCTTCTTAGTTTCTTTGGTAGCTTGAAATGACACATTGCCATGCGGGTTAGTGAGTGCCGGCATGGACATTTGTGCTGCTTTGTCCAATGCTTCCATCTCCAACATTTGATGCTTTTCCTGCGCTATGACAAGTGATTTGTCCAATGAAGATCCGGCTGAGGAACAAGCAATGGATCTTTTGTAGTCTCCCTCAACTGTAATCACCCCACACGGGCCTGGAAGCTTCATCTTCAAATAAGCAATGTGAGGAGTGGCCATAAACTTTGCCATAGCTGGCCTGCCGAGTAAGGCATGATACGAGCTGACCAAATCAACCACCTTGAACTCTATGGCTTCAGTGCGACAATTTTCTCTGTTGCCGAATAAGACATCGACCCAGATCTTGCCAATTGGCTCACAAGACAATCCCAGCACAATACCATGGAAAGTTGTCTTAATCAGCTCCAGCATGTTCATGGTAATGCCTAACTTGAGCATGGTATCCCTGTACATGATGTTGATTCTACTGCCACCATCGATCAGTACCTTGGAAAACTTCACATTGATGTCCGGGCCCATGAACGTTGGATCTAAGACTAGAGCATATCCTCTTGGGGTTGGCATGATCTTGGGGTGATCCTTTATGCTCCAAGTTATATCTTGCTCATACCAATGCATGTACTTGGGAATTGCCGGCATTGTGGCATTCACCTCCATCATTCGTCGCTGCTGACTCTTTTTGTCATTCGGCTCTGTGACGAAGACGACATAGCTCTGGTGATGTTCTCTGTACTCATTTCTAGTTCCGTGGCTGACATGAGCGTCGTCACCTCTTGGATTATGCACCTGGTGCACAATTTCTCCTCTCTCTTGATTATGATATCTTGGCTGCCTATTTTCGTATTTGTTATCTGTTCCCATAGCTTGAGAATTTCCTCCTATAAGTGGTGGAGGGGGAGGTGGTGGTAGCTGCTTATTCTGGCGAATCCACTCTATGTCCTTTATGAAACCAAGTGCATTGCCTTGTTGTGTGATTTGCTGGCTTACTCGGACTAGGCGTGTGACATTTACACGGCTGGTGCAGCATCATCTCATAGGTATACTTTTGTTGGTCCTGATATTGCTTCCTTTGTTCATATGGCTTTTTGCCATCATACTTTGGCACCCACTGTTGTTTTCCATTTGTCCTTTGACGTTGGCTACTTCCAACATCTGGATGATCCTGACTTACGGCCACAACCTGACTCGAACCATATCTGTAGTCTGGCCTTTCATCTCTTCTTTTACATCTGTATTCAGATCGTTCCTGGCGCCTTTGCGATCCAGCAGCATCATAGATATGAGTCTCAGTCATCCCGTCTGCTGACATGAGCAGCGGCTGAGTCGGATCTCCTAACGCATACGAATCTGCAAATCTTATTGTTTCTGCCAAACTTGCCGGCATATCCCTCTGTAACCTTTGCCACAACACACTTCCATGTCTGCACCCTTGTGCAAACCAAGCGATTGCCTGTGACTCGATTACCCCTTCACAAGAGTTGCGCATTATGCACCATCTTGTGAGGAACTCCCTGTCTGTCTCATTCGGACTTTGCTTGCACATCGCTAGCTGTTGTGGGCGATTCGACCTCTTGTAGGTGCTGGTGAAATTGCTCACAAAAGCGTCTTGAAAATCGATCCAGTTGTTAATGCTTCCGGGTGGCAAATTGTTCAGCCATACCCGAGCTGGTCCTTCTAGAATTTTCGGTACATATCATACTACCCATCTCAAATTCCCCTGCGTGATTTTCACAACATTTCCATAATCTATGAGCCAATCCTCTAGCTTTGTGCTTCCATCATATGTTTTTGTTCCTCTGGCCACCTGGAAATTTGGTACAGGTGGCTCCTTCATGATTCTTGGGCCGAACCATGGTGGACCCTGCGGACCTTGCGACTCGATCAGTTCTGCCATCTTTATTCGGTCAAGCTTCAGCCTTGCATCATCCGGATGAAGATTCCTCCCTCCGAGTCTAGCTCCCATCACTTGATAAGCATGATCCGGCAGTTCATATCCGTCGTTTACCATCGCCGAGTAACCATCATTGTACCTGTTCGCGTTCGGGTCAGTAGGCTGTTGTGCCTCTTTTCCCGTGCTTTGCTGTCTTCTTTCGGGTTGAGCTGGTGCATTATTCGGCGCTGGATTTGCTCCTCCTGCCGAGTGAGCTCCACGCCTGGGTGGAGGCGCAAAATTTTGCCCTCCATTATCGTTTATTTGCCCTGCTTCCCTTTCTCGGCCTGCATTTTCCTGGTTCTCGTTTCCTTGGGCGTTGTTCCTTCTCGTTCCCAGGTCATAAGTGATCATATGCTTGTTTCTCCCTGAATCCACACTTTTTTCTTTCCTCAGTCTTGGTGCCGCTCCTGGTGAGGATGCCGTGTGACCTGCTGATCTGGCCGGGACAGGAGTTGCCGAGTGAACCAGCTGGGACCTCCCTGCTATACCCGTATTCGCTCTGTAGTATGCTTCATTCAGCATGCTAGCTGCTCTTACCAGTTCATTGGCTCGCTCTTGTTGTCTTTTCTTTGCTTCTCCCTCCAAGTGGGGTAATTCTGCCATTGCTGCTTCTGCGGCTTGTAGGTTAGCTGCTGCTGTATTGTATGTTGGCCGCATAGCTGTTTCGTTGCTGTTCTCTTGCGTTATTTTTGACGTTGCATCCGCCAGCTCCTCATTGAGGTTTCTTCCTCTTAACCTTGTCGCATCAAGCCGGGTCTTTGCGCCCTAGACTCGGTTTGCCGAGTTGAGCTCTCGGATTGTGATATCCACATCTTGCTGTAACTGTGCTAATTGCTTGGCTTTGTCCAGAACCTTTATTCTAGCCTCCTCTGACTCGTCTTGCACACGTGCCGGGCCAGTTGCTCGCGCTACTAGCTCTGCCAACTTATCTACCACATATTGCAGCTCCTTAGCCCTTTTACTCCTAGCTATGTTCTCCGGCTTTTCCAGCGGTGCCTTTGCCGTTCTCGTGGCCTTTGGTGTCTCCTCATGATTTCCTCCCTCAGCATTCTCATTCACTACCGGAGCTATCGATGGAGCTGCTGGGTTAGGAGCCGTCAACATTACCTCCACGGAGACGAGTTGGTGAAGCTTTCCAGTGACAGGAACCGCTGGCGGATCCGGCGCCAGGACGACGCGCGCCAGATATGCGTGCTCCACATGCACGACGGCGTAGACCTGATGCTCGCCGAACTTGATGAAGCTACCGCCCCTAGGGAGCGGCTTGGTCCCGAAGCACCCGCGTTGTCGCTGACGAAGTTGAGCGCTCCAAACCTCTGGATGAGGCCGGAGTAGACGCGCTCGCTGGTCTTGGCGATGATGTTGCCCATCCAGATGAAGACTCCATCAAGCACCTGCTTCTGCCCCATGGTGGGCGCCAACTTTCGTGGTGGTGTCACGGCAGATGCCATGGGTAGTCTTAAGTTGGGGGCCGAATGGGTGCTTGTGGTCACCGGGGAGGGAGTGCACGGTCTTTCCATGCATGAAGAACAAGATGAACTCTACACACTTAAGGATTTGGTTGAAGCTTGAGAATTACAAGTGCTCCTTGAGTTGTATGAACTAGTGTTCTGGGCACTAGTTCCCTACTTGGTCCAACCTCCTCCTACTATAGCTATGCCCTTCCTTATATAGGCAGCGCTAGCTAGCTTATACCCCTTTGGGTTCTAGGGTTTACTGTTTGGATCCTCGTCCCTACTATACGGTCCGGGTCATGGGCTTTCCCTAAGCCCAATGGCCCAGTCCATAAAGCTTGACAGCTAACGATCTTCTGGTACGTCCCCTCCTGTTCCTTTTGGCGTCATGCAGTAACTTTGTACGTCAGCCCTTGCTTTGAGCGTCACCCGGCTCCTTTTGTGTCACCCGGCGTCGCCCTTCTCTTTTGAACATGCTTTACCATGGTCCCTCCTGAACCTTACTCATAAAGGTGCCACGCGTCTTATCTGACCCGACCCTTCGTCGGAAGACTCGGCTCGTTGGTTCCTGCAAGATTAGTAACTTTATCTTATATGGGCCGACATAATTCATATGTCGGCCGCACACGTTCTCTCTCGGCCGTACTTACTCGGCCTGGTTCTTTCTTTACTCGGAGCTAGCCAAGCCGGGCTATGTTTCACCCCTTGTGACCCTACCGGGGGTTATCCCCCTGACACATACATCTTGTGCTCCTAAGCTTCCCAAGTATCAATCGCAAATGTTCTTCATGCTCTTCTTTGCTCTTGGAATAGATCAAAATGTCATCGATGAATATGACAACAAACTTGTCAAGAAACTCCATGAACTCCTTGTTCATCATGTTCATGAAATAAGCTGGTGCATTTGTCAATCCAAATAGCATCACGATATACTCATACAATCCATACCTGGTGGTAAAAGCAGTCTTAGGTATGTCTTGCTCTCTAATCTTTAGCTGAAATTAGCCTAATCGGAGATCAATCTTCGAGAACACACGAGCTCCTTCTAGCTGATCAAATAGATCATTGATTCTGGGCAAAGGGTACTTATTCTTTATAGTCACCTCATTGAGTGAACGATAATCTATGCATAACCTTTGACTTCTATCCTTCTTCTCAACAAACAGAACTGGTGCACCCCATGAAGAATAACTTGGTTGAATAAATCCTTTCTGCAAATGTTCTCCAAGTTGTTTCTTCAGTTCTTTCAACTCATCAATTGACATCATGTAGGGTCTCTTTGCTATTGGTCCATATCCTGGCAGTAAGTCAATCAGAAACTCCACATCTCTATCTGGTGGCATTCCTGGCAATTCTTCCGGAAACACATCCGGGTACTCCTTCACAACTGGTACACTGTCTATGCTAACCCCCTTAAGAGAATTTAGCTTACTCCCTTTAGATTCAAAGTTAGACTTGAACCTAATCCGTTTCTTATCCGGGGTTGTGAGTGTACCAGTATGATTGGCACAATCTAATACTCCTTCATACTTAGTCATCCAATCCATGCCCAAAATTACATCCAATCCTTGGGAATCTAGGATTATCAGACTAACTGGAAACTTATACTTTCCAAATTCTATCACTAGATCATGACATCCAAAATTCACTATCATCTCTCCACCGGTAGAGCTTACTTTAATTGGACACCCAATAGTTTCAGTTGGAAGTCCATTTTTATCAACAAATGCTCTTGATATGAATGAATGCGATGCGCCAATACAAAAATGAACAAGTGCTAGAAAATAATTAAGCTTGAACTTACCAGCCACAGCATCTGATTCCTCATAGATTTCTTCCACATTGATGTGGTTCACTTGTCCCTTCTGGAAAGGGTTGGGCTTGTTGGTTCCATGAGCCTTCTTTTCTGGGCACTCATTTGCATAGTGCCCAGTTTTATTGCACTTGAAGCACTCCACCTGACTTATGTCCCTTTTTGCAGGCTGACTGCCATTGCCATTCCCACTATGGTGGCTCTTGTGTCCACTCTTGTGGTTTTTATATCTATCATTTTTATGACTATGGTGGTGCTTGTTGTCATGGTGATGGTTACTGTTGTGGTGGATGTTATACTTCTCATGCTTGTGGGATCCATACCCTCCACTATCATCACCATGGGAACGCCTGTGAGACGATCCCGAGCTGTGCTTGTCAAAGTGATGCTTCCTTTTCCTGTTCTCAACCTGCTTCATCTTGCTTTCCAAGATGGTGGCCTTGTCACAGAATGATTGGTATGTTGGGACACAGGCAATAGATAGTTGCAGGTTCATCTCATCATTCAGTCCCTCGAGGAATTTCTCCTTCCTCTTGGCATCAGTATCAACCTCATCCTGTACATAGCGTGCCAGATTGTTGAACTCCACAATGTATTCTGCCACACTACGGTGACATTGCTTTAGATTGTGGAACTCCTTCAAATTCATCACCCCTAATGAGATATGGGCAGTGCGGAAACCATCTTCAAATATGGCCCAAGTCACATCTTCAAGGGGAGTTGTGATTTGGAAGTTATCCCACCATGTTGCTGCTGGTCCTTCAAGCAGATGTGCTACGAATCTGACCTTTTCCTCATCGATGCAGCCAATAGTGACCAAGTCCTTGTTCACAGAGCGTAACCAGTCATTGGCTACCATTGGATCAGTGGTTCCCGAGAACTTGGCTGGTCTCAACCTCAAAAACCTTGTGAGCATGTCAAAGGCTGGTGGGTTGTTTTGATTGTTGTTGTTGTTGTTGTTGTTTTGATTGTTTTGATTGTTTTTGTTGTTTTTGTTGTTTTGATTGTTGTTGTTATTGTTGTTTTAATTGTTGTTGTTGTTGTTGTTTTGATTTATGTTGTTGTTGTTGTTGTTGTTGTTGTTGTTGTTGTTTTGATTGTTGTTGCTGCTGTTGTTGCTGCTATTGTTGCTGTTGTTGTTGTTGTTGTTGTTGTTGTTGTTGTTGTTGTTGTTGTTGTTGTTGTTGAAGTTCTGGTTCTGATTTTGATTTGCCATGAACTGGGTCATCATCTTCATCAGCTGAGTTTGAGTTGTCATCAGCTGCTGCATCTCTGGATTGTTGTTATTGTTGTTTTGGTTGGGATTGGCATGACGGGGAGGCATATGTGGTTTCAATTAGGATAAGTAATGATATATAGCCCATATATGCTAACATGCACAATACATCACATAGCAACAATCATAAAATAATCAAACACCAAATAAACTGAGTTTGAACAACGTAACCAACAAGTTTGGAAAAAGTAAACACACTAGCAAGCCATCCACATGTTGGATGATCACTATGACTCGATAGATAACAAGGATGATAGATAAATAGATAATTGAGTAGTCAACATTACTCCTCCATGTCGGCCTCCACGTCCACAAGAGTAAGTCTGGCTGTCTCCATGGCTGTCTTGTACTCCTCCACGCTGGTGGTCAAAGCCTCAATCTTTGCATGAAGGGCTCTTTTCTGCGAGCGCTCTCTATCACTCCCTGCTGGGTCTCTAGCTCAAGTTCCTTGAGCTCTAACTCGGCCCTCATGTCCTTGATCTCCTTGTTTCTATCCTATACCCTCTTCTCCTGATTTTTGAACTTCTTGTCCTGGCTCTCGAATCTGGCCTCCATCTCCTTGACGATCTTGTCCTGCTCCGCGAAGAGCTTGTCCTTCTCCCTCAACTGAACCTGAAGCTCGTCATTGCTAAGCATGACGTTGGTCCTATATGTGTTAAGGTGTCTAACAAGGCTCTCTAGGTCCTAGAGATACGGACGTACATGTTCAATCGTCTCTCTAGTAGCGTCATCATACACTACATCCTCACCCTGCTCGTCACGTCTCCCGAACGGGTGGAAGTAGAGGCCTCTGAGCTCGGTGGAGTGTCATCCAACAAGGCACCCAAGTAGCTCCTGCATGACTACTTCTAGTCCCTTCTCCTTGTCATCATCCATCAGCTTGAAGGTAATATCCTCCGTGGGTGGCTCTGTCTGGCGTCCAGGCTACGAGACTCTAAAGCCCCAAAGATCCTTCCTCTCGAACTTGGTGAGCTGAAGTGCCTTAATACTAGGGAGTGGGAGGCTGAGCACACTAGTGAGCTCCACAAGTCGAGAACCGAAATGAGTTTCCTTGAACTCCTCGGAAGTGCTGACAAAAAAGCTAGGCATCTATTGTATAAGATAGAGAAAAATTAGAGACAATACAAGTAGAGAGAAAAACACAAGATAGTGAAACAAAATCCAAAAGAATACATTCAATAATAAAACATACAAGTCATGGCATACAAAAATCTACCACAAGCACTAAGGTTCAAACATAACTTAGACAAAAACTTGCCATACCACATAGGTTGGTATGATCAAATTATTAACGCGAGAAAAACAACAAGTGTGGTGGTCCAACTATCGGAGTACGTCACAATTCTCACTCATATGTCAAGTCTATGATATCTTCCCTTAGACGTTTTATGGTGATCTCTACGTCTTGGGTATATTTCTTCTCTTCTCCAAGGTCATTTTGAGTGTTGAGCATTCTACACTTGAGTCTTTCACCAAGCTCCTTGATAGCATTCCAAGCTGCATTTCTTGTAGAGTCAAAGAATGACATATACATTTCTGAGTTGGTGACCATGCAGAATCCCGACTTTTTGTGGTTGTCTCCCTTGTTTTTGTACAAGTGGAGTTGCACCCACCAATATTCTTCTCCTTCATCCATTACTGGAAATCCTTTGTACATGGCCTCACCATGTATCCCCAAGCTAACCATGAGGTTTTTGAGTGCTTTGGGAAACTCCGTCTCACATTCTAAGGTCATGGTCATGAGTGGTCCCTTCTTGACGGCTTCGTTGATGGTGGCTATCTACAAATAGAGATGAGAAAGATGATTAGAAGAGGTTTACGAGAAGAAAAAGACAAGTGTGGAATTTTCAAAGAGTTGCATTTTTCCTAGTGGCTTCCTTAGTCTAATCCAACTTAGGGTCATAATCCTACAGGAAACACAGTGCTTTGATACCATCTGTAAGACCCCATCTTTTAAAGGTAAAGGTCCCTGTGATTGCAATGCTAGTCCCTGGATCAAATGCTAGCATCCACAGTTTAAGATGAAGTACACAGATACAAAGGTCATTATTACATCGTCATTCCAAAGATAAACATAGTCTTTTACAACTCATTAGCACATGGCTAATACATAGAGTTCAAACATAAGTAAATAAAGTAAAGTCTTCATCTTCATGTGCCACAGGCAAGCATGTTGAGTGTAGACTCACAACCCTAATCTCCATCAGAGTAACCTGCAACATCATAAGTTACAACCAAAGTGGGTCAGTACATTTGGATTTTTATTGGCAAGTGATACCATAGTGGAATAGTAGTATCTAACATCTATATGAATTTGGCTAAGTGTAGCTTAGGCTTGCTTTGCTAAAAATAGGTTTTTCTTATCAGTTGAAGAACACTAAGTTTTTATTTGTCAAAAACTCCCAAGGAACCACCAATAGACATTGGTGAACCTTTTCCCTTGTTCAACTAGAAGTTTTTAACTTAGAAATTGGGATGAGGAGATCCATGATAGCTTCAATGTATTTGATGCTCAAATTGTCCGTTTCCGGGGACAGGGCTAAGTACTTAGGTTTTACTCTCTCGAGAGGTGGTGCACTTTCCCCACAAGACTCGACATGCATCGATACGAGACTTTTCAGAAGCATTACCTTAGACCACCATGGACACGTTCCATCCTATCACCCTACCACCAACTATCCATCTGGCTAAGTTCTTGCAACCTATTTGGTCAAGGCAGAGCCCATATGCCATGTGGTTGCACTAGAAGCTTCTCAACACCAAACATCTCAAATTCCTTTGTTCCTGGGTGGCTTTCCACAAGTGTGATACACAAGGTATACCATAGACATGGGCCTTGTGTAACCACTCAACATACCATTCCACCCAGGTGATTCATTCATATAGTTGTTTTATTAATCAAAACACAAGTCATAGACTTAGCAAAACTCCATAGCATGAAATATTCCACCCTTGTTTGCTACTAGCTAGGCTAAGCATGATAATATAACAAGTTTCTTAACTTATAGAAAATTCTACTAAGACTATAACTACTAAGATTTCCCAAGGCACAACATAGTATATATACTTAGAAAAATTGCATGCAAGCCCTACTCAAAATATCACTAGTGCATAGTCAAAATAATAAGACAAAATACATAAAGCACCACTTGCCTTGATAGTTGGGGGAGTAGCAACAGTCCTCATAATCACAATCACCACTATCACCAAAATCTACACATAAAATAATAACACCAAATTCACATTCAAATATTCAAACAAAAATATATATGAATGCATGCAAATGCAATGAATGATTTTTCTATACTAAACAAGTCAAACTAAACACTACTAAACACAAAGTAAACTTTCTAAGGTTCAAATAAAACAAGTTTCACTCTAAAACAATTTTTAAAACATTTTATATAGTCAAAATAATCCTATAATTGGTTCGCAAATAATCCTATTTTACAGAAGAAAAATACAAATTCAAGCACACAGTAATGTAGGGCTTAATTTTCTGAATCTATTGATATATTAATTGCAAAATTTGGCCAAACAGAACTAAAGATATGAATTTTACAAGTTTAAATATTTAATAGATTCAAAACAGATTTTAAATCTAAACTACAGACGCGTGGCAGCACATGATTGGTCGATACCGCTTCACGCGAATCATGCTTCCGCTTTGTTGGATCAAGTCAGATCCAACGCGCCAGATCGAAACCACCAGATCTAATCTAAATCACCAACGATCTAACGATCTAATCTAAACCACCAGATCTAAATCCTACGGGCCAGATCTAACTGACCAAAAGCAAGCGGCGCTGATGGCGCTAGCAACGGCAGTGCTTTTGCCGGTGATGCTCTGGAAAATCCAGAGGGGGCTAGGGCTAGTGGCTAGGTTTACCTGACTCGCGAGAACACGAGGATGCTCAAGGTGTAGCTGGCTTGGGCGGGGGCATGATGTAGTGGCCGTGAAAGCTCGTCGGAGACCTCACTAGTGACGGGCACGGGTTGGCGGATACGACGACGTTCTAGGTCACCCTAGG
Organism: Avena insularis; assembly: GCA_023614405.1. Lineage (NCBI taxonomy): Eukaryota > Viridiplantae > Streptophyta > Magnoliopsida > Poales > Poaceae > Avena > Avena insularis. Next base: position 225,017,631 of record CM042689.1, on the reverse strand, counting down.
ACAAACAAACAGCATCAGCGAATGCACAAGGGCAAGGTGTAGAAGTTGGTTTAAATCAGAGGCCAAGGGGCGTGCGAACCTGGACGGAATTACTCGCCGGAGTGGCAGACGCCATTGGGTGCTCGCAGTTCTTAACAGGGCCGATGTTCTAGGGCAAAATTGGACAAGAAAATGGCATGAGAAGGTTTGCGAGGAAGGAAAGAACAAGCCTGCGTGAACGAGGGACCGAGGCGAGCATGGTACTCACCGGAGTTCGTCGGGCAGCGGCTGTTCGAGCTCGAATAGAGGCAGCCTGGGGGCATTCCGATGTTGTGGGTTTGGGGGAAATGACCGTGGCGAGGTGGTGGTTAAATAGCAGGTGAGGGGCGAGGGAATTACTGTCTGAATCAATGGAAGTGATTCGGCTTGATTTGGGGAAGAAACTGGCGGTGACGGTGTGGTCAGCAGCGCGTGAGTGAGGACGATGAGCTGGCGTGGCGTAGGGCCCAGTGGTCAGTGCTGCGGGGTAAGGCTCGCGCGAGTGAGAGAGAGAGCAGAGGGAAGGTGGCCCGGGTGGGCTTGCTGGGCTGGTTCTGGCGCTGGTCCGAATAGGTAGCGCCCTGTTTTATTTTTTTCCTTCTCGTTTTCTTTTTCTAATTTGATTTTCAGGAATGATTTGAAACCCAAATTCAAATATGTTTGAATTCAAATCTTTTCTAAATTTTTGTACTGTGAACCTTTCACTCAAAAGTGTGATAAACACATCTGTTCACTCAAATACACCTTGGTCTTTTGAAAATAAAAATAAAACCATGCCTCATATGATTAATAAAATGGGCATAAATATGGTTTTATTTGGTTTCAAACTTTGAAATTTTTTGTGCAAGCTCTAGATGCTATGATGATATGAATACAATTGATGCTTTTATGATTCATGAATTTTGGGATGTTACATATCTGGTCTTGTACACAGCATGGCATACATGATAGATCCTATGGCTGAGGCATAGGGAGTTTTGTTCATCCTCTCTCTATCTTCTGCCATAGCTGGACTTTGAGTTTTACTCAAGGTCGTATTGGGTATTCTTCCATTCCAAACCTCTTTAAAACCTTGTCCAAACATGTACTTTGTGAAAGCTCTATTAAGCGTCTCGATCTATCTCTATAAATCTTGATTCCTAAAATATATGCAGCTTCGCCAAGATCTTTCATTGAAAAACTATTATTCAAATAGTATTTGACACTTTTAATAAGTTCTATATCATTCACAATCAACAATATGTCATCCACATATAGTACTAGGAATGCTATAGAGCTCCCACTCACTTTCTTGTAAATACAAGCTTCTCAATAAGTTTGTATAAATCCAAAGCTTTTGATCACCTTATCAAAACATTGATTCCAGCTCCAGGATGCTTGCTTCAATCCATAAATGGACCGTTGAAGTTTGCATACCTTGTTAGCAACTTTAGAATCGAAAACACCTTTGGGTTGTACCATATACAACTCTTTTTCAATGTCACCATTGAGGAACACCGTTTTGACATCCATCTACCATATCTCATAATCATAATATGAAGCGATTGCTAACAAAACCCTCACAGACTTTAGCTTCGCTACCGGTGAGAAAGTATCATCATAGACAACTCCTTGAATTTGTCGGAAACCTTTCATGAGAATTCGAGCTTTATAGATGGTTACATTACCATCAGCATCTGTTTTCTTCTTGAAAATCCATTTGTTCTTGACATCCTTCCGGCCATCCAGTAAGTCCACCAAAGTCCATACATGGTTTTCGTACATGGATCCAATCTCGGATTTCAAGGCTTCATGCCATTTTGTTGGAATCTGGTCTCATCATTGATTCCTCATACATTGCAAGGTCGTTGGTGTTGTCCACCAACATGACATTCATAACAGGATCATACCAATCAGGAGTGGTACGAGTCCTCGTCGACCTGCGAGATTCAGTAGTAACTTTGTTCAAAGTTTCATGATCATTATCATTAGCTTCCTCTCTCATTAGTGCAGGAGGCACATGAACATCTTTCGGTGCTGCACTACTCTCAAATCCGAGAGAAGGTTTGATAACCTCGTCGAGTTCTACTTTCCTTCCAGTCACTTCTTTCGAGAGAAACTCCTTCTCGAGAAAGGATCCATTCTTGGCAACAAAGATTTTGCCTTCGGATCTATGATAGAAGGTATACCCAATTGGTTCTTTAGGGTATCCTATGAAGACGGAATTTTCCTCTTTGGATTCAAGCTTGTCGGGATGTAACTTGTTTACATAAGCTTTCCAACCCCAAACTTTAAGGAACGACAATTTAGGTTTCTTTCCAAACCACAATTCATACGGTGTTGTTTCAACTGATTTAGATGGTGCCCTATTTAAAGTGAATGCGGCTATTTCTAATGCACAACCCCAAAATGATAACGGTAAATCTATAAGAGACATCATAGAACGAAGCATATATAAGAGAGTTTGATTACGACATTCGGACACACCGTTATGTTGTGGTGTTCCCAGCAGTGTCAATTGTAAAAGTATTATGCATTTATTTAAATGATCGTCAAAATCGTAACTTAGATACTCATCTCCACGATCAGATCGCAGAAATTTAATCTTCTTGTTATGTTGATTCTCTACTTCACTTTGAAATTCCTTAAAGTTCTCAAAAGTTTCAAACTTATGTTTCATGAAATATATGTACCCATATCTACTCAAGTCATCTGTGAAAGTAAGAACATAAGGATAACCACCACGCAATGCCACACTCATTGGGCCACACACATCGGTATGTATGATTTCCAATAAGTCTGTAGCTCACTCCATTATGCCAGAGAATGGTGTCTTAGTCATTTTTCCCATTAGACATGCTTCGCATCTTTCAATTGATTCAAGAAGTCCATCGAAATGGAGTTTCTTCATATGCTTCACTCCAATTTTACCAAGATGATAGTGCCACATGTATGTAGAATTATCATTAAATTTCATTCGTTTAGCATCTCTATTATGAACATGTGTATCACTACTATCGAGATTCAATAAGAATAGACCATCTATCATAGGCGCATGATCATAAAATATATTACTCATATAAATCAAACAACCATTATTCTCGGACTTAAACAAGTAACCGTCTCGCAATAAACAAGATCCAAATATAATGTTCATGCTTAGCGTAGGCACCAAATAACAATTATTTAAGCATAAAACTAATCCCGATGATAGATGAAGAGGGAGCGTGCCGACAACGATCACATCAATCTTGGAGCCATTTCCAACGCGGATCGTCACATTGTCTCTCGCTAGTCTTTGTTTATTCTGCATCACCTGTTTTGAGTTACAAATATGGGCAACCGAACCAGTATCAAATACCCAGGCACTACTACGATTACTAGTAAGATACACATCAATAACATGTATATAGAATATATCTTTCTTCTTGATGTTGCCGTTCTTCAGATCTGCCAGGTACTTGGGGCAATCCGCATCGAGTGACCTTCTCCCTTGCAGTAAAAGCACTCAGTATCAGGCTTAGGACCAGCTTGGGCTTCTTTGTAGGCACGACAACTTTCTTGCCGCCCTTCTTGAAGTTACCCTTCTTCTTAGGCTTGCCTTGCTTCTTGAAATTGGTGGTCTTATTGACCATCAACACCTGGTGCTCTTTCTTGAACTCCACTCCCGCAGACATCAACATGGAGAAGAGTTCAGGCAACAACTTATCCATGCGCTGCATGTTGTAGTTCATCACGAAGTTCTTATAACTAGATGGCAGTGATTGGAGGACATGATGAATACCCAACACATTAGGAATCATTATTCCCAGATCTGCGAGTTATTCACATGTCTGATACGTCCAAAACCGTATCTACTTTCTCGAACACTTTTGCTATTGTTTCTCCTCTAAACTTGTGTGATTTGGATACAACTAACACGGACTGACGCTGTTTTCAGCAGAATTGGCTTGGTGTCTAGTTTTTGTGCAGAAAATCAACTATTAGAAAAAATCCCGGAAAATATGCCAAAAATCCTATTTCACCAGAAGATCCACGGAGCCAGATGATGGGACAGAGTGGAGGCCTGGGGGTCCCACACCCCTGCCAGGCACGGGTGGGCCTAGCCCACGCCTAGGGGGGTTGTCGCCACCCCAGGCACCCCCTGGGGCTCCCTCTTCGCCTATAAGTCACCCCTTGACCTAAAAACTGAGGGGGGTTTGATGTTTTTCCAGAAAGAGTTCCGCTGCACCGCCACTACAAGAAACCAAGATTCAGATGGGGAATTTGGAGAGGATCATCGCCATCGTCATCACCAACGCCTCTCCATCAACCATCGATGTTTCCCTCATCCATGAGTGAGTAATCCCCCGCTGTAGGCTATGGGGATGGTAGGGATTGGATGAGTTCTATCATTTAATCGAATAAGATTGTTAGGGTATAGTGCCTAGTATCTCTATTAGTGATATTTGACTTTGTTGCAACTTGTTGTGCTTACTGCTTGTCACTAGGGCCCGAGTGCCATGATCTCAGATCTGAACTTATTATTGAATCATTATGATAGTATTGTTTGTGATCTTATCTGCAAGTTGTGTACACATATCATTATCCAGATCCAAAGGCCCCGAAGTGACAGAAATTGGGAAAACCGGAGGGGATGACTCGGGTGTGAGGATCACATGTGTTCCCTGAGTGTTAATGCTTTGCTCTGGTGCTCTATTAAAAGGAGCACCTTAATTGCCAGTAGTTCCCTAGAGGCCCCTCTGCCACGGGCTGACTGGAAATAAGATGTTGTGCAAATTCTCATTGCGAGCACGCATGACTATTTATGGAGCACATGCCTATGATTGTTTAGTACTTGGATGCTTATTCTTATTTATATGCAATACTCTAGATCTTGAAGTTACATGTTTAGACTCGTCCATGCAACGCCCGTCCATCCATCCCTATGCCTACCGCACTCATATCCTACTGTTTGCTGCTACTGTTACTATTGTTCCTGTTTTACTACTGCTGTTGCTACTACAAACTATTGCTACTGATAAAATTCTGTGAGCAAGAATTATTTCCAGGTGCAGCTGAATTGACAACTCAGTTGTTAAGGCTTGCAAGTATTCTTTGGCTCCCCTTGTGTCGAATCAATAAATTGGGTAATACTACCCATGAAGACTGTTGCGATCCCCTATACTTGTGGGTCATCAAGACTATTTTCTGGCGCCGTTGCCAGGGAGCATAGCTTTATTTTTAGGTTCACTTGGATCTACTATTGTTCACTGCTACTCCTTTCATCATGGGTAAGTCTCGTGATGGAAAGTTCCCTATTCTACCATCCTCTACAAGAAGTGTTACAGTCCTTAACACCTCTTTTGCTCTTGATTCACCATCTCTTATAAGTAAGCTTGTCACACCACCACCACATACTCATGATACACATAGTGCTACTACTATTGAATCTGAAACTGCTTTTGATGCTCATGATGTTACTTCTACTGTGCTTGATGCGAGTGGTTCATTAGGTCGTTTCCTAGATGCTACTATGGCTAGTCTATGAAATACTGAAACTCCTAGTAAAGACACTGTCACACCTGTTAGCTCACCTGAGTCTAGGGAGAGTTATGATATTAATGATGGTTACATTGAGTTCACTGATGAATTTGTTGAAGAGTGCCAAAACACACATGGTGCTAGTGCTATTAAGAGTCTCCTTGCTAGACGTACCATTATTCCTAAACTGTCCTCTGATCCTATGTTTGCCACCTCTCCCATAGATATTAAGGATATAGATTATGATTTCTCTCTTGATTTTATCCTATTTGGACATAGTTGAGAAAGAACCTTTTTGTGGGACTGAAAATGAGAGTGATGTAGCTCATATGAATGAGATTTCTACTATGAGTGCTTTGTTCTCTGATGGTTTTAAGATGCGCAAGTATTTTGTTACTAAGATCTTCCCTTTTTCACTAAAAGGAGAAGCTAGGGATTTGTTTAATATATTACCTCCTGGTTCCATTGATAGCCCTGATTGTTTGATTGCTTCTTTCTTCCAGAAATATTTTCCTCCCAGTGCTAGACATGCTGCTTTCCAGAGACTTTTTGATTTTAAACAAGGAGAGGAAGAGAAATTTCCTGAGTCATGGACAAGGTTCCGTGCCTTTATTCATGCACATCCTGGATGTCCATTGCCTAAGAATGAGCTTCTTGATATTTATTATAATGACTAACTGATGATTCTAGGACATACCTAGATAGCTTTGTTGATTGTGTTTTCAGGAAAAGAACTCCTACAAATGCTGAAGAATCAATGGCTAAGATAAGCAAGAATTATGATGATTGGACTTCAACTGAGCTAAATACACCTGAGCCTATTACTCCTGAACCAGTTGTGCCTGAACCAGATCCAATACCAACACCAAAGAAGAGGGGATTTATTGCATTAAATGATGAAGTGATGAAAGAAGCTAAGAAATGTCTAAAGGAGAAAGGTATTAGGGTGTCAAGTGGGATCCCACCAAAATCCAACCTCTAGTTCAGTTGTCAAAATTTAGTTCAAATTTTTTCTCAAAATTTACACTAGATTTTGACAAATAAACTAGAAGTGAGACTTAGGAGGGATCCCACTTGACACCCTAAAAGGTATTAGAGCTGAAGATTTGAAGAATCTACCTCCTATAGAAGAATTATGTAAGCCAATTCCACACTCATCTACTATTGAGGTACACTCTCTCCACTTTAATGAAGGTGATATTCCCTATGGTAAGCCTCCTGGTCAATGCTTAGAGGAACTTGACACATTTATTGGTAAACAAGGTAATTTTAATAAACAAGTTCAGAATCATTTATTGGAAAACTCTAGAGCTATCAATGAGTTGAAAGATATTGTGGAAAGAACTTCTAATGATATTAAAATGCTTTGTAAACACTTTCAAATGGTTCAAACCCAACTTGATCAACTTGCTAAGGTACAAAAAGTTATGCTAGTTAATGCCTCAGGAGATAAACATGCTTATGGAATTAGAACTAGGAGTGGTATAGCTGCTCAAGATCATTTATATCCTGAGGGACACCCCAAAAGAATTGAGCAGGATTTTCAACAAGATGAAAGTAGTGGTAGTCCTCGTAAGAGAAAGAAAAAAAAACATAAGGTAGTTGAGGAATGTATCACCCTCGCCTGATAAGGCTGAGTTCATGTGTATAGTGCCAATCCCTGGATCGGTTCACTGGCACACACAGTACAAAATGAATACCAAATATAACTGTGCATCATAAATACAACGAATATGATCCAGAATTTATATTATATTACACAAGTACACAACGGAAAGAATAACAAGGTAGATCTCCATTCTTCAAATGTGCCACAGGCGAACAATCGTTGAGTGGAGTCTCGCGACCTATAACGATCATTTAGAAACTATATAACCTGCAACATGAAAGGTTGCAGCCACGAATGGTCAATTATTTGAATGTATTGGCAAGTAGAACTAATGAGTAAAAGGATCTAGCAACTACATGCATATTTGGCTAAGTGGAGTTTAGGCTCATTTGCTAAAAGCAATATAACTTTTCCCTACTTTGAAATTAGTTTTCTTTCTTCATAACAATCTTCTAAGGACATACCAGCATAAACCCATGTAGAAACAAGACAGATCAGCTTTCGTATGCTTCTAAACCCATGTTCACCCATCAAGTTTTAGAAGTTAAGAAATTGGGATGAGTGAGATCTTCTAAACAGTTCTAGGCCCAGTTGCTCATAGTTGTCCATAACTGGGGACACGGCTAAGTACTTAGTTTAGACACCCTGCAGGGGTTGTACACTTTACCCGCACAACCCAGTTAACCCGCTTTTACCATTACACTCATTTTGTGTCATGGTAGGGAGAAAACCAGATGAAGCCTTCAGAAGCATAACTCTGAGCCCTCAGGACGGACCCATACCAACCTACATCCCCTACATCTGCTAGTCACGTCGGGTTAGTTTCCCACAACTTACTTAGTCAAGACAAATAATGACATGCGGATGTACTAGAAGCTACTACACAAGAAACATGTCCAATCTCTGAAGCCTAGGTGTGCTTTCCGCAATAAACCATCCAAAAACATCAATCCATCACACCCAGGAGATTCATTAAATTCCAGTTGTTTTCATTATAACAAAACATAACTTTTCCATAAAATAATCAATCATGAATTCCCTTTTGCGTATCTAATAAGCATGGCTAAGCAACTACAATGCGATGGCTCAAAGGAATCAAGTCATGGAGATATGACAATCATGCCTGGGTGTCATAGCATAGCATAGTAGTAAAACACCTACACATGCATCACTACTAAAAATCATACTACATGCATAGGAAAATAGTAGGACATTTATGATAGCTCTACTTGCCTTTGTTGTAGATGTAGTAGTTCAGATAATCCTCACAATAGAGAAGATTGCACTCGTCACAATCACAAACGCTGCACTCCACGCAATCTATCGATCAAAACAAGTGCACAACAAATACACCATTCAAAACAATGCAATTATGCACAATACAACAAAACAATGATGAACAAATGCATGCATGATGATTTAATATGTCACAATGGTTGTAATTAGTTATCTAAAAAATATTAGAATACATGATGCATGCGGGAGATCATTTAATGCAATAGATTACTTATTTATCAATTCTTAATTGCCAATATAGAGGATTTAATAGTTTTGTTAAAACTTTTGCTCTAGTTGTCGTTTTAAATTTGATTCTGGGGTGTAATGGATAGGGGACATTAATACGAACCATTAGCAATTGGATTCACCTTAATTGGAGTTGTAAATCTTTTTCTATGATTTAATTAGTGTTTAATAGAATTTAGTTCACTTAAATAGTTTTTCATGGTCTCAAATTATAAATAAAATCATATCTGTAATCTACACGAGATTGTGATTCCAGGGACATATTATTCATAATTTTATCACTTATAAATAATTTACTATAGATTTAATACTCTAAAAGGCTGTTAAAACTATTTAAATAACTACAGTAATTCTACAATGTAAAAGTTGGATCCAGCAGTACATTAATGTTGTATATGAAATTATGAATCTATAGATATCTTATTTGTATTTTTCTGATCTACAGATAATTTACTATGATTTATTTAGTCTAAAATGTCCATTAAACCATTTAAATTATTACAGTAAATACATATTGTAAACGTTAGATCCAATCATATATTATTATTCTATACAATTTTATAAATCTAACCATATATTATTTATAATTTTTGGATATGTATTCTATTTTATATGAATTTTACAAGATTGCATGTTTTTCTGACTATTTTAACTATTCCAGATTTAAAAGAGAATATCCTGGGAATATTCCATGCCACGTGGCCAGTGACAGGGCGCTGACTTGTTGACGCGTACACTGACTGAGCACTGACCCCATGGCTGACTAGGTGACGACATGGCGAATCATGATTTGTCGATACCTCTTTGCGTCGTCGATTTGATCTATACCGTTGGTTCAAGATCCGGTGGTGCAAGAACAGAAGGTTCCAGGGGAGGGGGTCCATGGTGGTGACGGTGGTCAAAGCGGCGACGGTGAGCTTAGGCGGTGGTCTTGGGCGGCGCTCCGGCAACTTCCCGGCGTGGCGGATTGGTCCACGGTGATCAGAACATCTCGAGGGTTCATCTCGATTTCTTGGCGTCACGGATCTCGTCACGGAGGTGTAGTGAAGGGAGGCTCGAGGCGATGCTCGTCGGTGAAACTCCGGCGATGTAGGGTGGTCGATTCGGGGCTCTGCGAAAGGGGAAAGTAGGGTGAAACGACACGGTGAAGTACGAGGGAGAGTAGGAGAGGAAAAACAGGGAGAGGGGGCGACGGAATTGACAGAAGTCCCGAACTCCTGGAAGCAGCAACGGCGGCGGCGGCTCTAGATCGGAACCGATTTCGAAATCGACAGCCTAGGGCCGATTCGAGGCGATTTTTGAGGGTCTCGGAGGAGGGGGTTGAGGCTATTTTATGTGGCAAGGAATCATGGAGGAGGGGCAAGAAATAAACGTCGAATCGACTGGAATCGGTTCGGTAACGAACAATGCATGCAGGGCTCGGTCTCCGTCAGGAGCTAGGATACGACGGGGTGGGACCCGCTTGTTAGTCGAAGAGGGGGGTGGGGGGGTAGAGCGGGCTGCTGCACTGCTGGGCCGCTCCTGGGCTGGCTTGCTAGCTTGGTCGCGCGCGCGGTAGCTCGCTAGCAGCGGCAGGTAGGTGGGTAGGTGGGCTGGGCTGGGCCGGTCTAGCTCGCGGGTAGGGTTTAGTTAGTTTTTTTACTATTCCTTTTCCTTTTTCTGTTTTAATATTTCTTTTATAACTTTTTCATTTGAACTACAAATAGGGTCAAATTTGTTTTCAAATTTTTATAAATTCAAGTAGATCTTAGTAGGCTTATATTTAGCAAAGTTTGCTGCCTTAGTAATAGTGGGCTTTTATAAAGCCTATTCAATTCCCTTTAGGAACAAAGTGGCACATAGGATTTTAGGGTTTTAGGTCTTTACTTAAAATTAAATAATGTTCACGATGCCAAATGCAATGCAATGCAATGCTCATGAATGACATGTAAAAACATTTTTTTTCTAGTCCCAATTTCTAAAATCTTGGGATGTGACAGACTAACCCCCTTAAGATGTATCTTGTCCCGAGATTCACAATGGCTAACAAGGTTTTGGGTGGTTTCTCGATGATCAAATTCCAACCCTTAAGTGGCTTCTCTCACTATGGGTATAATCTCGAGGCTAACCCCCTTAAGGGAACTAAAGTTGGCATCTGTTTTGGACAACATAGATGAGTATTGATATAAGAGGACTAAGAGAAGTATTTTCTTACCCATACACAACATATTCAAATAACAAACAAGCAAGCAAACAAACAAACAATCCTAATCAATAATATTGATATACCATCAGTTTTGATATGATCAACAACAAAGTGATATGGACGTCTTAATGAAGGACTAGATGGTAGGCATAATTCTAACTGCTCTCATCAATTGCATGATATGGTTCTCTATATTAGAATTGAAGTGCTAAAAAGATACTAGAGTGAAGCATATGAAGATAAGATGATAGAATGAAATAGGGTTTATAATTCTTATGGTTTTCCTATTCCATTCCTAGGTCACGATCCTACAATCAACGCACAGCTATGATACCATCTTCTAACACCCTCGCCTGATAAGGCTGAGTTCATATGTATAGTGCCAATCCCTGGATCGGTTCACTGGCACACACAGTACAAAATGAATAGCAAATATAACTGTGCATCATAAATACAACGAATATGATCCAGAATTTACATTATATTACACAAGTACATAGCGGAAACAATAACAAGGTAGATCTCCATCCTTCAAATGTGCCACAGGCGAACAATCGTTGAGTGGAGTCTCGCGACCTATAACGATCATTTAGAAACGATATAACCTGCAACATGAAAGGTTGCAGCCACGAATGGTCAATACTTTGAATGTATTGGCAAGTAGAACTAATGAGTACAAAGGATCTAGCAACTACATGCATATTTGGCTAAGTGGAGTTTAGGCTCATTTGCTAAAAGCAATATAACTTTTTCCTACTTTGAAATTAGTTTTATTTCTTCATAACAATCTTCTAAGGACATACCAGCATAAACCCATGTAGAAGCAAGACAGTTCAGCTTTCGTATGCTCCTAAACCCATGTTCACCCATCAAGTTTTAGCAATTAAGAAATTGGGATGAGTGAGATCTTCCAAACAGTTCTAGGCCTAGTTGCTCATAGTTGTCCATAACCGGGGACAAGGCTAAGTACTTAGTTTAGACACCCTGCAGGGGTTGTACACTTTACCCCCACAACCCAGTTAACCCGCTCTTACCATTACACTCATGTTGTGTCATGGTAGGGAGAAAACCAAGACGAAACCTTCAGAAGCAGAACCCTGAGCCCTCAGGATGGACCCATACCAACCTACATCCCCTACATCTACTAGTCACGTCGGGTTAGGTTCCCACAACTTACTTAGTCAAGACAAATAATGACATGCGGCTGTACTGGAAGCTACTACACAAGAAACCTGTCCAATCTCGAAAGCCTAGGTGTGCTTTCCGAAATAAACCATCCAAAAACATCAATCCATCACACCCAGGAGATTCATTAAATTCTAGTTGTTTTCATTATAACAAAACATAACTTTTCCATAAAATAATCAATCATGAATTCCCTTTTTCGCATCTAATAAGCATGGCTAAGCAACTATAATACGATGGCTCAAAGGAATCAAGTCATGGAGATATGGCAATCATGCCTGGGTGTCATAGCATAGCATAGTAGTAAAAACACCTACACATGCATCACTACTAAAAATCATACTACATGCATAGGAAAATAGTAGGACATTTATGATAGCTCTACTTGCCTTTGTTGTAGATGTAGTAGTTCAGATAATCCTCACAATAGAGAAGATTGCACTCGTCACAATCACAAACGCTGCACTCCACGCAATCTATCGATCAAAACAAGTGCACAACAAATACACCATTCAAAACAATGCAATTATGCACAATACAACAAAACAATGATGAACAAATGTATGCATGATGATTTAATATGTCACAATGGTTGTAATTAGTTCTCTAAACAATATTAGAATACATGATGCATGCGGGAGATCATTTAATGCAATAGATTACTTATTTATCAATTCTTAATTGCCAATATAGAGGAATTAATAGTTCTATTAAAACTTATGCTCTAGTTGTCGTATTAAATTTGGTTCTGGGGTGTACTGGATAGGGGACATTAATACGAACCATTAGCAATTGGATTCACCTTAATTGGAGTTGTAAATCTTTTTCTATGATTTAATTAGTGTTTAATAGAATTTAGTTCACTTAAATAGTTTTTGCGTGGTCTAAAATTATAAATAAAATCATATCTGTAATCTACACGAGATTGTGATTCCAAGGACATATTATTCATAATTTTATCACTTATAAATAATTTACTATAGATTTAATACTCTAAAAGGCTGTTAAAACTATTTAAATAACTACAGTAATTCTACACGTTAAAGTTGGATCCAACAGTACATTAATGTTGTATATGAAATTGTGAATCTATAGATATCTTATTTGTATTTTTCTTATCTATACATAATTTACTATGATTTATTTAGTCTAAAATGTCCATCAAACCATTTAAATTTTTACAGTAAATACATACTGTAAACCTTAGATCCAATCATATATTATTATTCTATACAATTTTATGAATCTAATCATATCTTATTAAGAATTTTTGGACATGTATTCTATTTTATATGAATTTTACAAGATTGCATGTTTTCTGACTATTTTAACTATTCCAGATTTAAAAGAGAATATCCTGGGAATATTCCATGCCACGTGGCCAGTGACAGGGCGCTGACTTGTTGACGCGTACACTGACTGAGTGTTGACCCCGTGGCTGACTGGGTGACGACGTGGCGAATCATGATTTGTCGATACCTTTTCGCGTTGTCGATTTGATCTGTACCGGTGGTTCAAGATCCGGTGGTGCAAGAACAGAAGGTTCCAGGGGAGGGGGTCCATGGCGGTGACGGTGGTCAACAGCGGCGACGGTGAGCTTAGGCGGTGGTCTTGGGCGGCGCTCCGGCAACCTCCCGACGTGGCGGATTGGTCCACGGTGATCAGAACATCTCGAGGGTTCATCTCGATTTCTTGGCGTCACGGATCTCGTCACGGAGGTGTAGTGAAGGGCGGCTCGAGGCGATGCTCGTCGATGAAACTCCGGCGATGTAGGGTGGTCGATTCGGGATCTGCGAAAGGGGAAAGTAGGGTGAAACGACATGGTGAAGTACGAGGGAGAGTAGGAGAGGAAAAACAGGGATAGGGGGCGACGGAATCGACAGAAGTCCCGAGCTCCTGGAAGTAGCAATGGCGGCGGCGGCTCTAGATCGGAACCGATCTCGAAATCGACAGCCTAGGGCCTATTTGAGGCAATTTTTGAGGGTTTCGGAGGAGGGGGTTGAGGCTATTTTATCTGGCAAGGAATCATGGAGGAGGGGTAAGAAATAAACGTCGAATCGACTAGAATCGGTTCGGTAACGAATAATGCGTGCAAGGCTCGATCTCCGTCGGGAGCTAGGAGACGACGGGGTGGGACCCGCTTGTCATCCAAAGAGGGAGGGGTAGAGCGGGCTGCTGCGCTGCTGGGCCGCTCCTGGGCTGGCTTGCTAGCTTGGTCGCGCGCGCGGTAGGTCGCTAGCAATGAGGTGGCTAGGTGGTCAATGGTCTAGTCTCAAGGGTAGGGTTTAGTTAATTTTTTTATTATTTCTTTTCCTTTTTCTTTTTTAATATTTCTTTTATAACTTTTTCATTTGAACTCCAAATAGGGTCAAATTCATTTTCAAATATTTATAAATTCAAGTAGATCTTAGTAGGCTTATATTTAGCAAAGTTTGCTGCCTTAGCAATAGTGGGTTTTTATAAAGCCTATTCAATTCCCTTTAGGAACAAAGTGGCACATAGGATTTTAGGGTTTTAGGTATTTACTTCAAATTAAATAATTTTCACGATGCCAAATGCAATGCAATGCTCATGAATGACATGTAAAAACAATTTTTTTCTAGTCCCAATTTCTAAAATCTTGGGATGTGACAAGGAACCACTTGAACCTGCTGTAGATCCTAATAGTATATCTGTCTCTGATGCTGAATCTGAGAGTGGTAATGATAAAAATGATGCTCCTGATAAGGAGGAAGTTGAGGAAGAACCTGAGAAGCACACTAAGAACACTAGGTACACTAAGGAAGATTTTATTGCTAATAAACATGGTAAAGAGAGAGAACCTTGGGTGCAGAAACCTATGCCTTTTCTAGGTAAGAAACAAAATTCAAAGGAGGAAGAACACTACAACAAGTTTTGTGAGTGGATGAAACCTTTATTTTTGCAAATTCCTTTGGCTGATGCTATTAAGTTGCCTCCTTATTCAAAGTATATGAAGGATATTGTCTCTAATAAAAGGAAGATTCCTAATGAGGAGATTTATATTTTGCTTGCTCATTATTCCTTCAATGGTAAGGTTCCGAAGAAACTTGGTGATCCAGGTATACCAACTATTACTTGCTCTATTAAGAATAATTATGTTAGAACTGCTTTATGTGATTTGGGAGCTGGAGTTAGTGTTATGTCTTTCTCTCTCTACAAGAGACTCCAGCTAGAAAAGTTGATACCAACTGATATATCATTGCAAATGGCTGATAAGTCAACTACTATTCCTGTTGGTATATGTGAGGATGTTCCTGTTCAAGTGGCTCATAATTGCTTGGTTTTGACTGATTTTGTTGTGCTTGAGATGCCTGAAGATGATAATATGTCTATTATTCTTGGGAGATCTTTTCTTAATACTGCAGGTGCTGTCATTAATTGTAATTAAGGAAAAGTAAAATTCAATATTAATGACAAGGAGCATACTGTCTATTTCCCCAAGAAGGTTGCTAAGAGCTATTGCCTGAATTCCATTGAAAATATTGAGAGCATCAAGGTTGGAGAAATATATTGTCCCATTCCACAAGAAAATTTTGAAACTATTATGATTTTGACCATTGCTATCAAGTATGAGGTAACATAACACCTTGTGGAATGCAAAGTTTTGTTTCATATAAGATTGTTTTGGTAACAAGACTTGATCAACCTTGTTAACAAAAGGATTTTAATGAACAAAATAATGTTTTCACTGTGGTTATTCTTGCTTTCTTTTATTTTTCTCCTTCCTAGTCTTTACCTTTTATCTTGCCAGCTTTGGTTTTGCTAGTTGTTTGCTTGTTAGAGTGTCTTAGAACTTCTGTAGTTTGGTTTTTGGTTTGCTTTTGCTTCTTCTAAAAAAACGGTTTCTGCAAGAAAATCAATTTTCATACCCTGAAAATTGGCCAAAAATAAAGTTTCCTGAAAAATCCCAGAAAATTCAAAATAAATTTTCCTCGAAAAAATGGGCAGAGGAACACCTGGAGTGACTGAGGGGGCCACCCCAGGCCACCACACCCCTAATGGGTGCGGGCACCCCTTAGGTGGCGACTAGATGGGGTGTGGCCCACCTGGGTCCCTCCAAGGTGCCTTCTCCCAGCCATCTTCTTTCTCTCTCCCGAAAAACACCAGAAAACTTTCTCAAGCTCGAGTTCCTGCTGTTCTTGCTCGCGATTTTCGATCTCCTTGCTCAACCCATATTTGTTGCTGTTTTTTGGAGGGATTGCTCCTTGGTATGCGCCTCCTCCGCTTGTCCAATTAGATTTGTGATTGGTAGATTGTATCTTGAGTATTTTGCTGCTATAGGTGATAGGTTGTGTGAGATTGCATGCTTATTCTATGCTTACAGCTTTCATTTTTATGCATGTGTAGCCCTCTAGCAAGTTCCTATAGTAGTTTCTCATCATTTATCAACTTGGAAATCACTTGGTTTGGTGTTTATCTAAAAATTTCAGAAAAAAGAGGTCATGGACAACCACACATTTGGTGAAATATTTGAGAGTGATGCACCTAGAAGGGCAAGGCCTTCAAGATTATCCTCCCGAGCTAGGCCCTCATACAATGAGGATCTCATTACACCACGTTTTGGCGACGAGGGAGATGAGGGGGATGCTCACCCTTCCATCTTTCCTTGCCTAACCTTTTTACGGGCTGCTGGGATTCTTGATGATTTTACAACCTTGGTTCAGAGGGCTGTACTAACAAGCTTTATGCAGGATGAGAGCGTGCAATATGCAACGCTCACTAAAACATTTGTGGAGAGCATTTGTTTTACTAATAGTTTGTTCAAACTAGATGTGTCTTTCAAAATTTATGGCAGGTCTTACAACATGATATTGAAGAAATTTTGTGAGGCCCTGGGACTTGGTACAGTTGGGTCAGCAAAGAAGATTCCAGCTCAACCCGCTGATTTGCTAGAGCTCTACTGCGGGATAACCAATGATGATGAGCGTAGAGCTCAACGGGGAAAGATAAGAAATATTCAACTCCCAGCCATCAGGTACTTTGCTTACTATCTTGCCACTAATGTTCTTGGTAGGGAGAACACTAGTAATATTTCTAACTATCATTTGGCTTTCTTAGCTGTTGCGCTCAATAATGAAACTAAGTACAATCTTGGTTCTCTCATTGCTCGTTGCTTAGCTGCTAAGGGACCCATTTATGGGGGAACTATTGCTACACGTGTTGCTGCTTCCTTGGACCTTGCTATTGATCCAAATGATACAGTTTTGGCCCCTCAGAGGCTTGATCTTGCTTCCATGAAGGCACATCACTTTGTTACTACTGGCTCTACCCTTGAGAGCTTGGTTTATAAAATGTTGTTTATTGACGGGGAAGAGAGAGAGAGAGATCCCTCTCCCCCAAACCACTTTGTTCAGTATTTCCCAGGGACCTTTGTCAAGCTCCAAGGAGGAGATGGATGACAAGTTGTGCGTTCTTGGCTTCCATGGACGCTATTAGGGGGACGCGCCCTCATATGACCCCTCTGTGTACTACACAGGTGAGTCCTCGAGTTCGTACTAGGATGAAGGGGCCTCCTCGTCGTACTACGGAGGTGCACCTTCTTGGGGACCATGGAGTTGAGCCCCACTTATGCCAAAATCCTAAGCTTGGGGGGAGGTATATATCATGTTCGGTCGGTTCTTTGTAAATCCATTGTTTTGCTTTCTTTTTGGTTTTTTCTTCTTTCTTAAAACACAAAAATACCAAAAATATTTTCATTGTTTCTCTTGGTTTGTTTCTTTGCTTTTTAGCTTTGGTTTGCCTTAAAGAAAAATCCAAAAAGATTTTTTCTTTGTTTTTGTTTTGCTTTGTTTCTGCTTTGTTTGCTTGATTTGAAAAATCGAAAACACCAAAAATATTTTTTGTTCTTCTTTGGTTTTTGAGTTCTTTGCAGGGTTCAGCCATCCTCAATGGAGTTTTGGTTTCATGTTATTATTCAACTCACACAAGTGAAGGGCAATAATGAAGATTAAGACAACTCGAGGTATGGTAAGAGGTTGGTAACGAACTCTATTTGTTTTCATTTTTGTACATATATTCATCATGGTGAGCATGCTTAGTCTGTTCATGTAAGGTGTATGTTACTGATGGATGCTTAGTAGTTCTTCCTTGTCTGTGATTAGCTCCAGCTTGCTAATAGTTTGTAGCATGTCATATGAATGTTTGCTTGCATTGTTTTATTCATATTTTGGTATGATATTGTGGAATCCTCCTCTGGAAGTTTCATGTGAATAGACTTGGCACATGCTCACTCATGCATATGACTAAAAAATAGTCAGTAAGCCTCGGTGATTTATTTTTCCTCAGAGTTCTTGTATCACTTTCATGCCATAATTAGTCATGTTTTGTTGCAAGCATGATTATGACAATTATTGCTCTCTTGTTTGTTTCTCCCTCTCTATTGGTAGCCTTCACTTGCACTGAGTATGAGCTCTTCTTATGCTTCCAACTCCCCAAAACCAATATTGCCAACAGTGTCCACCATACCTACCTATTAGCATCATTTGATATTTCAGTGCATATTCTATATGCCTTGTTTTCTTCCAAATAAAATGTTTGTATGTTTTTAGAAAGTTAGTCAGTAAAGCTCTCACGAACTTGATGGCACACTTTATCCCTTGCACTTAATAAGCCTGAACCATTGTGACTTGTCCATGAAAGTTATATGCTTGTAGATTATAGTCTGGGAGTTAGCAGAACCGTGCTGTCATGGGGAACGTTTTCAACACTTATGGATACATATCCAGTTGATACCTTGCTCTTTTGTTTGCAGATGTCGACGGTGTGAAATAAAAGGGGAGCTTGTGAGTTCATGGAGTATATATATGTTTTAGAGAAACGCCTGGGCCGCTAGCCTAAGCCATGCCTAATCAAGGTGGAAACTTGCAGCACCACCATAATGAGCATTCTGTGAAGCATCCTTAATAAAAGGCTATGCACATAGTAAATAAAAAGATCGATGAGATGCTCATTGTCTGCTTGCCTTGTGATTTTATCACGGGATAGCTCATGTATCATGTGCAAGGGGTACCCCGTTGGCGGTTCTCTATGATATGCATGTATCTACAATGACAAGAACTTACAGGTAACCAAAGTTGAGTAGCATGCGGAGCGGCCCTCGTACTCAAGGGACATGGGATTTCCAGTTTATGGTCTTTCAAGCATATAACTCATATTGGACCTCACTTTCACCTTAACCATATGAAGATGCCTATGATAGGGGCAATGAGAGCGCAAAGCTAATGAGTACCTTCCTTTCAGCATTAGGAAGCCTTTAAAACTTTTCAAAACCTTTTTCACTCCCTTGTTGAGTCACCACTTATTTTATGAGCACCTTTTTGAGAGCATAGTTTTCATTCTTGTGTTTGTTCCAAAACTTGGTTAATTATGTCTTGACTTTAATGCTTGTATCTCTGACATTTTTACTTATAGTCTTCACGTGAACTTTAGAGGTGCCTTGACATTTATATTGTGCTCTACAGACAAAGGCAAGTGAGATACCACTCTATCATACCTTATTATGATCATTGCAATGTTGCTTATGTTTATGTTCCATGCTACTTATTATTATTGAATTGGTTTCTCTTCATAGCTTGCAATGACTATTGAGTAGACTTAGTTGTGTACTTCTTATTATGAATGGTTTAAGTATCTACTCCTATACTGAGAATATTTAGATCATATGAAGCAAATGTATTCGTGAAAGTTCTTTTATGGCACTCAGTTTTCAACTGAATTTCTTGGGGACAAGCAATAAGCTAAGCTTGGGGGGAGTTGATACGTCAAAAACATATCTACTTTCCCGAACACTTTTGCTATTGTTTCTCCTCTAAACTTGTGTGATTTGGATACAACTAACACGGTCTGACGCTGTTTTCAGCAGAATTGCCTTGGTGTCTAGTTTTTGTGCAGAAAATCAACTATCAGGAAAAATCCCGGAAAATATGCCAAAAATCCTATTTCACTAGAAGATCCACGGAGCGTAAGACGAGGCAGTGGAGGCTGGGGGCCCACACTGCCAGCGGGTGGGCCCACGCCTAGGGGGTGCGGCCACCCCAGGCACCCCCTTGGGCTCCCCCTTCTCCTATAAGTCACCCCTTGACCTAAAAACCGAGGGGGGTTCGACGTTTTTCTAGAAAGAGATCCGTTGCGCCGCCACCACCAGAAACCAAGATTCGGATCCAGAAACTCTGTTCTGGCGCCCTGCCGGGACGGGGAATTTGGAGAGGATCATCGCCATCGTCATCACCAACGCCTCTCCATCAACCATCAATGCTTCCCTCATCCATGAGTGAGTAATCCCTCGCTGTAGGATATGGGGATGGTAGGGATTGGATGAGTTCTATCATGTAATCGAATAAGATTGTTAGGGCATAGTGCCTAGTATCTCTATTAGTGCTATTTGACTTTGTTGCAACTTGTTGTGCTTAATGCTTGTCACTAGGGCCCGAGTTCCATGATCTCAGATCTGAACTTATTATTCAATCATTATGATAGTATTGTTTGTGACCTTATCTGCAAGTTGTCTACACATATCATTGTCCGGATCCAAAGACCCCAAAGTGACATAAATTGGGACAATCGGAGGGGATGGCTCTGGTGTGAGGATCACATGTGTTCACGGAGTGTTAATTCTTTGCTCTAGTGCTCTATTAAAAGGAGCACCTTAATTGCCAGTAGTTCCCTAGAGGCCCCGCTGCCATGGGCTGGCTGGATAGAAGATGTTGTGCAAGTTCTCATTGCGAGCACGCATGACTATTTATGGAGCATATGCCTATGATTGTTTAGTACTTGGATGCTTATTCTTATTTATCTACAGTGCCCTAGATCTTGAAGTTACATGTTTAGACTCGTCCATGGAACGCCCGTCCATCCATCCCTATGCCTACCGCACTCATATCCTATTGTTTGCTGCTACTGTTACTATTGCTCTTGTTTTACTGCTGCTGTTGCTACTACAAACTATTGCTACTGATAAACTTCTGTGAGCAAGAACTATTTCCAGGTGCAGCTGAATTGACAACTCAGTTGTTAAGGCTTGCAAGTATTCTTAGGCTCCCCTTGTGTCGAATCAATAAATTGGGTAATACTACCCGCGAATACTATTGCGATCCCCTATACTTGTGGGTCATCAGTGCCCAAACATGTTAAGCACATGCTCGCTAAAATAGCTGTCCTCTTCCATCTTGCATTTAAAGCTTCTCGGAGGCTTCATAGCTTTCAACAGCCCGCATGAGTCTCAAATATCATTTTGAGCTCACGGATAATATCATGAGGGTCATGGTTCTCCAACCACTTCTGAAACTCTAATTCCAAACCTTACAAGATAGCACACTGAACTATGGAGTATCGATTCTTCTGAGTGAGGAAAACATTCTTCACCTCATCGGTAGCATCATCTGCTGGCGGGTCACGCAGCGGTGCATCCAGCACATAGGTCAACTGACCATTTGAGGACAATCATCAAGTTGCGGAACCAGTCCGTGAAGTTGCTTCCATTGTTTTTCAACTTTTCTTTCTCTAGGAACGCATTAAAATCGATGGTAGGGGCCGCCATGATCTACAACATATTTACAAAGAGTTTAGACTAAGTTTATGATAAATTGAGTTCATAATTATTTCTTAAATTAACTAGGTGAACTCCCACTCAAAACAACATCCTTCACATTGTTTTAGTGATCACAGGAACCAAATCCACTACACCAAGTCCGATCATCACGAGAGATGATGTAGTTTCAAAGGCAAACAATCAACATGTTCATCATATCAATCATATGACTCATGCTTTATCTTTCGGTATTCCGTATTCCGAGACCATGTCTGCACATTCTAGGCTCGTCAAGGTTAACCTTAGTATCCGCTTGTGCAAATCTGGCTTGCATCCGTTGTATGCACACGTAGAATCTATCACACCCAATCATCACATGGTGCTTCGAAACGACAAATCTTAGCAACGATGCCTTGATGATTGCATATTTGCAACATGTTTTAGATTATTATTTTGCATTGTAGATGTAGGATCTTGGTATTTTACGGCGTTCACTCGCACTTTTTATGTTTTTTTTCACCAAGATCAGGATAGATGATGGATACGATGTACACAATTCTTGGACCAGTTATATTGGAGTGAAAAGGAGCCAAAAACTACGTAAGTTCCTTATTTGGGAAATATTAATAATACCAGAAGAAAACCCGAAGCGAGCAAAGGAGACAGAAGGTTTAACGGCCAACTATATGGACCGCCGCCATATAGTTTCCGCCGTATAGTTGGCGCCTCCTCCGCCTCCTCAAATAGTTTCACCCCATGCAACTAGATCGGAGAGACGACATACAGAACACCCAGAAATCACCGAAACGTCACCTCTAGAAGAAATCTGGAGGGGGAACTTGCCCTAGGGATGCATCTTCGCCCTAAGAAGATCTGGGAGGACAAGGCATCGATCTCCATCTTCATCACCACCATCATCTCCATCCATCCCATCTAGATCTTGTTCTAATTCTTGCACTAGTTGCGGATTTATACAAGTACTATTCATCGATAATCATTTCCATTACCATTGCCATGATGTTGTTTGCCTCGATGTCTGAGTAGATCATTACTTCTTGGGGAGATGGAGAAACCCTAGCATGAGATTGAAATAAGATAAAATTTATTATGATATTCGTTGTTGTGACCATGTCTTAGATTGTCCACATCTTGATGTTTGGAGAAGTCGACCTCTCAATATTTTCCTCTTGTGGGGACTTGATGTAGGGAACTACTTGTTGGTAGACGAAGGGATGTTAGCAGTTACAATGACTATAAAGCTATTGGCACCCCTTACATATCAACTTGGGAATCGAGGAAACTCACAAAATACTGTCCATGCAATGGGATACGTCCTGCGGGATTATGTCCCTTAATAGTGTGGTAATTCAATTGATGTTGATTGCTATCTGTTTGGTTATGAGGATGATTTGAGCAGTGGTTGATGCCTCTTTGTCCAAATGCGGAGTTCCCCCCACACATACATAGTTTAGAATGTTCATGATAATAATCTTTACCTTATCCCTTTATAATGCTAGAGGTGTATCCGCTAATCCCTGAGAACGCTTTTTCCCACTGAAGTTTCACATCTCTTTTACATACACGATACTTATTTTCTGTATTCAGTTTTATTTACTTTACTCATATTTCTTTTATACCAAAAACCCAAAAAAAAACCTTTTTATGCAATACTCACATTTTATCTTGTCACTTAGAACTTTATTTAGCATTTCTAGTTTTTGTATTTATTTCAAGAATTCTTAGACTTTAGACTCCTGATCCTTGTGGGATCGATATCTTTATTTCGAAACTAGCTACAACCGATCTGTGCACTTGCAGTCATCAAGCTATTTTCTGGCGCCGTTGCCGGGGAGCTAAGCGTTGTAGGTCTTTTAGTTTTTGCTTATTTACTTTAGTTTTGTTAAGTTTTGTTTTGAGTTACAGGTTTCCACCAACATGATGGAGTTTGAGCATATGACTAGTGCTAACCCACTCAACCCTTTGGGAAGCCCTATGATATATATAAAAGAGACAACTCCAACCAAAAGACAAGGGGGTTTGAAATAAATCCTCTTCTACTTGGTATTTTACACAAATTGCAATTTACCGGAGATGAAGAAGATCCTGATCCATATGAGCATATTGCATGTTTCAAAGATATATGTGGCACATTCCAATTAACGGCGTATACCACCAATGAGGTAAGGGTTAAAAATTTTAGTCAAACTTTGACAAATACATCTCTCTCATGGTATAGATCTCTACCTTCAGAAGCCACTACTACTTGGGATAGTTTATCTTGCGAATTCCTTTCTAAATATTAGCCATTATCATAATCCTTTTGAATCAGGTGTCTTATAATGACTTGGAGGAACCGTCCTAATGAAGGACTAGTAAGAGATTATATAAGATTTAAAAATTTACTTAGTCAATGTCCTCACCATGATTTGCCTGAATGGTATTTATTGCATATCTTTTATGGCAGTTTAATTGAACCTAATAAAATTGAACTAGACTCTTGCACGAGAGGAGCTTTTATGGATTTACCTATAACTAAAGCTTGGGATTTACTTAATAGAATTCGCGATCATAGAGTTTCATGGAACTTTGGTCTAGGAAGTGAAGGAGGCACAAAAATAGATCATGAATGTATTCACGACAATAATAAAAAAGGCCATGTTAATGAATTATGTAAAGAGATTTATTTAGATTCAGATCTTGTGTTACAAGTTGTTAAAGCTTTTACAAAACACATCAAAGCTCCAAAAGAGGGTTCGGTGAAGTATGATCCACCACCTGAACGTGAAAAGAAAATAGAAGTTAAAGCAACATTGGCCTCCCTAGAACTAATGTATGAGATACCTTTTCCTAACACCGCACAAAAGCATATTTTGGAATATGAACAGGTCAAGGCAGTATAGGAGGATAAAGAAGAGGAAAGTGTGCCAATAATTGAAGAACATCTGAATGAAACCAAAGATGAAGAGGTAACCAAGGAAGCAATAATGTCTATGTATGCACATTGTAACATAGTTGAACTTGATTAAGGGACTTATATACTGGTTGAAGGTAAAATTAAGGCAAAAGATGTGGGTAAGCCTATTCTTCCCTGCATATTTAAAGAAACCTCGTATTACGGTTTATGTGATCTTAGCACCGAACTTAATGTCATATCCTATGATTTTTATTTAGAAATCAAATAAGAGATAGCATCGGCTACAATATAAAATACTGATATGACAATCATGTTAGCTAATAAAAATCTTAGAATTCCAATGAGAGTAGTTGAAGATGCAACTGTCACAAATAGGCAATAAAAATTTCCCTATTGATTTTGTAGTTGTTGATATGCCAGTTGACACTCTTTGCCCAATCATATTTTGAAGAAACTTTTTGAGTGATATAGGTGCCACAGTTGACTTCAAAAAGGAGGTTGTATCCCTTAAGCTTGGGAAAGCGGAAAAAAGAATTCCACTTTTCCAAATTTAAAGATAAACCTCTACATATACAAGAAGAATATAAAGAGAAGACTATCAAGGAGATGGAAACTCTTTTCTTGAATAATCAAGATGAAGAAATAAATGAAGACCCAAATTGTGAAGAAATAATTATGTAGGACAAAACTTTTGAGCACAATTAAGTGTTCCTCATAAGGTCGGCTTTACTGTTGTTCCTAATGAAAACAATGAATTTGATAACTACTATAACTATTGTTGGACATAGGATGTGCATAGATTTCAGGAAATTGAATAAGGAAACAAGGAAAGATCACTATCCTTTACCGTTCATAGATAAAACTTTAGAGAGGTTAGCAAACCACACTCATTTTTGTTACTTGGGCGAATATTCTGGTTTTTCCCAAATAGCTATTCATCCTGATGACCAACTTAAAACAACTTTCATTACTCCTTATGGTTTACATGCTTATCGACACATGCCTTTTGGGTTATGTAATGCTCCAGCCACTTTTCAAAGATGCATGACTGCTATTTTCGCAGATTTTATAGAAGTGGTAACGAAAGTATTTATGGATGATTTTTATATTTATGGAACTTCGTTTACTAGTTGCTTGGATAATCTCAATAGAATTTTGCAGCGTTGCGAAGAAACCAATATTTTCTTAAACTGGGAGATGTGCCATTTTATGGTCAAAGAAGGCATAGTTCTTGGACATAAAGTATCAAGTAATGGTATTGAATTAGATAGGGCTAAAGTTGAAGCAATAGAAAGAATACCACAACCACGGGACGTAAAAGGTATAAGAAGTTTTCTTGGCCATGTCGATTTTTATAGAAGGTTCATTATGAATTTTTCTGGAATTTCTAAACCTTTGACTAATCTATTGCAAAAGGGAGTAAGATTCCATTTTGATGATAAGTGCCTTATTGCCTTTGATAAACTTAAATATGCTTTGTCTCGTTCTCCCATAATTAAACCAACTATATGGGATATGACTTTTGATTTAATATGTGAAGCTAGTGATGATGTTGTAGGAGTAACTCTGGGACAACACATAGGTCGCAGATTTAATATTATACATCATGCTAGTAGAACTCTTAATAGTGCTCAAAAGAATTATCCTAAGGAAGAAAGATAACTTTTTGCTGTATTTTTCTCTTGTGATAAGTTTCCTTATTATATTGTTGATGCAAAAGTAAGAGTTCACACGGATCGTGATGGTTTAATAGAACTCCTCGAGAAGAAGATTCTTAAGCCAAGACTGATCCGTTGGATCCTTTTACTTCAAGAATTTGAGTTGAAGACCATGCAGGGACAAGAAGCAAAGGTAGTGGAAGCAACATCTATATTTTCCCAGCAAGACACCGATATTATTGAGAGGAGCTTTAGTCCTGGTGATTTTCGTTTTCGAGAATTATTTGAGCTAAGGTCAAAATCCCCCCAAGAAGAAGAAGTCCTTGTTGTTGGAGGAGCTTGTCACTCCCGACTAAATAAATGGTAAGAGGAAGGTAAGTTTTCTAACTTAAATAAGTGCTTTGTTTTCATAGTTTTTTCTTTTAGAAATTCCACCTTTAAATTCCTCTTGTTTTTCTGAAATTTTTAGGGGTTTCTGTAACTATATGGCCGGAGAAAAATCTGCCGCCGTATAGTTGGTCGTCAAAGCTTCTGTATCCCCCTCGCAAAATAATTTCGAGGTGCGGTATCTATACGGCTGCAACTATACGGCCGGAGAAAATTCTCCCGTCGTATAGTTGGTCGTCAAAGCTTCATTACCCTTGACTCATTTTCGTTATTATTCTTATTAAAAAAATGCGCTTTGTCGGTTCCTAGTCAGTAATCTAACCGACATGGGATCAATATATTTGGAAATATCTGCCCAGAACCAACTATACGACCGGAACTATACGGGCTGTGACCGTATAGTTGGTCGTTATGGCGCAATACTCCTCCAAATCCGAGATTTCTTTTCCTAATCGGTTTAGATTGTTTTCTTGGACGAGAATTTGGTGTTTCTCGCGAGTTTTTACTGACCTCTGACCCCTCTTATATACTGCCCTTGTGCCTCTCTCTAATCACAAATCACCAGGAAAAAATCCAGCTATGCGCTATCCCGTCCTAGGCCGTGGAAAACCTATGGGGCTCATTGCTCCTAGGGACCTTTCTAGCAGCCCGTCGATGGAGGACGACAATGATGAGGTGTAGAGGTTTATCCCAGGGTACAAAGAGTATGTCGAGCCAAGCTTCTACAACAACGACCCCGATGAAGGTTGGGGCAATGTTTACATCTACCGCGACGTATATGATCCCCCGGAGGTCGACTTGGCGGCGATGAAAAGAACTCAAGAAGAGAGAGAAGTCCGCAAGCCGCATGAAAAAGGACGCATGGAGACGGTCACGTTCATCACTACAGATCCAAGGACGCATAAGCGTAAGGAAATACCTAACATTGGTGTAGGTACTAGCAAGGGACCGACATTGCCCCGCTCGAGGCCTACCACTGGCGCTCGTATGAGGGTGAAGCCTCAAGAAGAGTGGAGGAGAAGCTTCCACTTCCCTAATCCATCAATAATGGATGAGGAAGAAGAAGTTGTCCCCAGAACAAAAGATCGCGTGCGGGCACTGGAGATATATCAGAAGCAGGAGCTACTCCATCGCGTAGAAGTCCGTCACCGCCTCAAGGAGATAGAGGAGAAGATGATCTTCTCCCAATGGTGACTAAGCTCGCGAATACGGTGGATACTATGTAATCTGATCTACATAGGTGCTACAGCCGCATCACTGCTCTGGAAGACACCAACAAGAAGCTACACACCACGCTACATGCTATGGTGCCATAGTGACCTTCAATAAAATACGACGCCTGGCTTGATTCCAAGCTTGGGGAGTTTTTTAAGACCTTGTAATTTATCTTACAAGTTTTTATTTCTATTCTAGTTTTGCATTATTCGAGCTCATAAATAAAGTTTCCATCATTAGAATTCCCTTCAGGAATAGTTGATCCCCCTTATGAAATTCTGAGTTTATTATAATATATGGAGCATTATCGAGTTTGAGTTTGTCCGATTGGATATATGAATGATTTGATATGATTTTACTTGCACTTGATGATAGCAATAGGAGTCTTCCACACCATTGGTACTAATGGAACATATAAAGATAATTTGATCAACATGTTGTAGGTCAATGGTTTTATTTACAAAAAGGAGAAATTATCTAATTAATTAAGATGAAAAAGAAAAACCTTGAATAAAGGAGAAATTATAAGTGCTATCAAATAGAGTGAGAACAAGTTTGAGGTAGAATATTCAAGTTATAAAGATGCTTCATATATATTTGGAATTTGATAATTGAGATCGTTAAGCTTTGAAATTCCTACATGAAGTGGAATATATGGCTAGCTCCTTTGCACATCATTTAAACAAAAGTGTGATCACAAATATATATATATATAAAGAAGAAAAAGAAATATGAAGAAAAAGAGCAAATATGCAAAGAGAAAATTGGCATATACCACTATATTGTAGTAGGACAAAGAGACGTTTGAGATTTAGAATCCCAAGTGGATATGTTAATCCTAAAAACACTTGGGACTACCTCACTAACTCATTCGGTTGAACCGAATACGTTTACATCATGTTGAGAATAATCTTTTGTGAACAATTAATTTCTAAGGTGTGAAAGCCTTCTAATATTATTCAGATGGTTTGAGTAAGGTACTATTCCATGAACATATTTATGTGTATCATTTATGATAAATACATGCTGCAACTGCCTCATTTATTTTATCGACTCATCTTCATGAATATGAGGATCACATCCATTAAGCTAAACTTGCTCGGGACGAGCAAGAGTCTAAGCTTAGGGAAGTTGATGAGTGTATATTTGCATCATGTTTTAGATTCTTATTTTGCATTGTAGATGTAGGATCTTGGTATTATACGGAGTTCACACTCACTTTTTATGTTTATTTTCACCAGGATCAGGATAGATGATGGATCCGATGGACACAATTCTTGGACCAGTTATATTGGTGTGAAAAGGAGCCAAAACTATGTAAATTGCTTATTTGGGAAATATTAATAATACCAGAAGAAAACCCGAAGTGAGAAAAGGAGATAGAAGGTTTAACGTCCAACTATACGGGTCGTCGCCGTATAGTTGGCCCCGTC
Source organism: Avena insularis (assembly GCA_023614405.1). Taxonomy (NCBI): domain Eukaryota; kingdom Viridiplantae; phylum Streptophyta; class Magnoliopsida; order Poales; family Poaceae; genus Avena; species Avena insularis. Next base: position 224,988,454 of record CM042689.1, on the reverse strand, counting down.
TCCGCCTCCTCCAATCGTTTCACCCCGTGCAACTGGATCGGAGACACGACATACAGAACACCCAGAAATCACCGAAACATCGCCTCCTGAAGGCATCTAGAGGGGGAACTTGCCCTAGGGATCCATCTTCGCCCTAAGAAGATCTGGGAGGCCAAGGCATCGATCTCCATCTTCATCAACTGCTGCATCTTCATCACCACCATCATCTCCATCCATCCCATCTAGATCTTGTTGTAATTCTTGAACTAGATGTGGATTTATACAAGTACTATTCATCGATAATAGTTTCCATTACCATTGCCATGATGTTGTTTGACTCTATGTCTGAGTAGATCATTAGTTCTTGGGGAGATGGAGAAACCCTAGCATGAGACAAGATAAAGTTTATTACGATATTCATCGCTGTGACCATGTGTTAGATTGTCTACATCTTGATTTTGGGAGAAGTCAACCTCTCAATATTTGCCTCTTGTGGGGACTTGATGTAGGGAACTACTTGTTGGTAGATGGAGGGATGTTAGCACTTATAGTGACTATATATCTATTGGAACCCCTTACGTATCAACTTGGGAATCGAGGAAACTCACAAAACACTATCCATGCCATGGGATACGTCCTGTGGGATTATGTCCCTTAATAGCGCGGTAATTCAGTTGATATTGATTGCCGTCTGCTGTGGTTATGAGGATGTTTTGAGCAGTGGTTGCTGCCTATTTGTCCGAATATGGAGTTCCTCCCACACATACATAGTTGTCAACGTTCATGATAATAATCTTTACCTTAGCCCTTTATAATGCTAGAGGTGTATCTGCTAATCCTTAAGAACGCTTTTTCCCACTGAAGTTTCACATCTGTTTTACAACCGCGATACTTATTTTCTGTATTCAGTTTTATTTACTTTACTCATTGTTCTCTTATACCAAAAACCCCAAAACACCTTTTTACACAATACTCGAATTTTATCTTGTCACTTAAAACTTAATTTAGCATTTCTAGTTTTAGTATTTATTTCAATAATTCTTAGAGTTCAGACTCCTTCTCTCTATGGGATCGATATCTTCATTTTAAACTAGCTACAACCAATCTGTGCACTTGCAGTCATCATGGCTACTATGGACAAACATTTTATTACTTGATATTTAGTGAGAGGGATCATCTTATAATGCTATTGTCGCAATATAAGCAATACAAGATGCATAAAAAGGATTAACATCACATACAGTTCATAATATGTGGTATGATATGGCATTTCTTCTTGTCCCTTCGATCTCCATCTCCAAAGAACGAACATAATCTCCATCATCACTGGCGTGCCATCAAGGTCAATGGCGATGCTTCATGGTTGTCCACCACCAACAACAACTATTACAACGACTTTGATGAATAGACACACATGTCTTAAACAAAATTTAAAGACAACCATAAGGCTCCTTACGGTTGCCAACTTACAATAAGGATCATTGCATACATCATATATAATCACAATCAGGGCCATATCACATCACAACACAAGCCCTGCAAAAACAAGTTAGACGCCTCTAATTTCTTTGCATGTTTTACGTGGCTGGGGCTTTTGAATAAGAACCTTTCTATCTTACAAACATGAACCACAACATTGATACAAGTATTTTCATGTGCCTGTTGTAAATTGAATCTTGACTATGGTGGGAGAGACAGACACCCACAAAGCCACTTGTGAAATGCAAGTTGCACGTTGATCATGGAGCAAGTCTCATGTACGATGACATGTAAGGTTAGCCCGGGCCACTTCATCCCACCATCCCGCAAGATGCAAAGTACACAAAAAGCAAAAAACAATAAAAGCATCAACGACCATAAAACCATTGTGTTCAACTCTTGCAACAGATCTACGCATAGAGTCGGCTCTGATACCACTGTAGGGTTCGTAGCATGGAAAATAAAAAAATTCTATCGCGAGAACACACAAAAGCCAAGATCTAATCTACGAGATCGATGAAACACGTTTGTAGAGTACTAACCCTCGTAGATGCAAAGCATTTAACGAGATCGGATTCTCGTGGTTGATGTAGTCGTTCACTTGCCGATCTCAAGATCGTGTAGACGATCCTTTCAGTGCCACGTTCCGGTAGCGCTTCCGCAGTCGGTCACACGTACGATAGTCGATGAAGACCTTCCTCTCCCTTTTTCCAGCAGGGCAACAGAGGTTGTAGATCTCCACGAAATCCTAGCAGTATGATAGTGTGGTGGTGGTGGTGGTGGAGAAGAGATTACTATAGGGCTTCGCCTAAGCCGAATCAGTTGTATGGAGGAGAGAGGGCTGCGGCGGCTAGGGCTCTAGGCGCTAGTGGCTAGGGTTTTAGGGTGAGGTGCAAGGGGCACCCCATCTCTCCTTATATGGGTGGAGGGGCGGCGGCCAGGGTTCCTAGCCCTGGCAGAGTCCTCCCCCAAGTCCACTTGGCCGGTGGCAAGGGAGGAAGAGAGGGAAACCTAGTCTCCCAAAGTTTCCTTTCCTTCCTCCACTAGGACTTTGACATTTCAAATTGGGATTTGACTTTTTAAACTAGAGTTTGATTCCCACTTCCTAGTATTTGGCCGACTTGACCTAGGGCATGATGCCACCATCCCCACTAGGGCATGGCGCATCCAAGTTCCCCCCTCCGGGGTGGTGGGCCTTCTAGAACCCTCTAGAAGCTTCCGGTCAAAACACCAAAAACATTTCCGAACCTCAGAAATTTACTTTCCTTATATGAATATTATTCTCCAGACCATTCCGGATATCCTCTTGATGTCCTGGATCCAATACGAGACTCCGAACAACATTTGGTCTCCAACTCATATTCTATATCTACTAAACAACATTGAATATTTAAGTGTGTCTCCCTAAGGTTCGTGAACTATGTAGACATGATAAAGACACCTCTCCGATCAATAACCATTAGAGGAATCTGGAAATCCATTATGGATCCCACATATTTCTACGATTACATTGTGATTGAATGAACCATTTACATATGATACCATTTCCCCTTGTCACGCGATATTTTACTTATCCGAGGTCTGATCGTCGGTATCTCTGCATACCTAGTTCAACCTCGTTACCGATAAGTACTTTTTACTCGTTCCTATGATATGTGATCCCTTGTGAGCCAGTCACATGCTTGCAAGCCAATTGGATGACATTCCACCGAGAGGGCCTGGAGTATATCTATCTTTCATATGGATGGACAAATCCCACTCTTGGTCCATGTGCCACAATACATACTTTCAGAATACTCTGTGCCACCTTTATAACCACCCAGTTACGAAGTGGTGTTTTATGTCATCAAAGTATCCATCCGGTGATGGCGATTAACATGATCTCATGGTCAAAGGTTTAGGTTACTATGTATTTAAAAGCTTGTAGCAAACGAACTATAAATGACTTGATCTTACACTACGCTTAACTATAGGAGTGTGTCCATCACATCATTCTCCTAATGATATGATCTTATTATCAATAACATCTAATGTCATGATCAGGAAACCATGATCATCTATTAATCAACAAGCTAGTTCAACAAGAGGCCTTCTAGGGACTCTTTTATGTTTACAAAACACACAAGTATTAATGTTTCCAGTTAATACAATTATAGTATTGGATGTAAACATTTATATAAACACAAGGATATAATAATTACCATTTTATTGTTGCCTCTTGGGAATATCTCTAACAATTCTGGCCTGGTAAGTTTCTCGGCATGTTACTGTTCTGTCCTAGTACAAATTCGACATGTTACTATTCTGGCCTGCTATGATCCTGGCCTTTTTCTGGCCTGGCCTGCTACTGTTCTGGCCTATTACTATTTTGGCCTTTTAAGGTTCTGGATCTTTTACTGTCCTAGCCCGTTACTCTTCTGGTCTATTACTATTTTCGGCATATTACTATTTTGGTCCGTTACTGTTTTGGCCTGTTACTGTTATGGCATGTTACTATCACTAATCACGCATGTGGGTCGTCCTGTTACTTTTACGGTATTTTACTGTTTCATCATTTCTGGAGCCCATTTCCATATCATAAAATGTGTACAACTTGCAAGCATATTTTACTATTCAACATCGGCCCAATACAAGACATGCAAATAACAAAGCCCATGTACCCTAATCGACCTGGCTAGCGCAGGTATGGTACCGCCCGCCGCTATGTGTGGACAGTGTCAACTAAATGCCTACACGGCTTATGTTATTTATCTAGATACTACATCAAATGCAAACTACTTAAAATTATTACATATTGTCAACTGAATGGAAAGAAAATTCAGCATTTAAGTTGACAATCAAGTTGATAGCAGTCCTCAATTTGCTTTATCCATCTATCACCTGCATCTTCCTTTTGAGTGTGACATCTACATTTGAAAACAACCTTGAGACATGATCTTGCAGCTCCCTCTTTGGTGGCGATAGCAATAATTGCAATCTGAAACTAAGTAATAACAAGTTAATACATCAAACAACGCAAACTACTCATTAACTGACACGACATGAGCTATGAACTGGAGTTTGCTACTCGTCAGTGGTTCAAATATATTGACCATCACGTCAAACAAACAGGACAAGCAAGCATTAAACAAGTGTGCCTACCGTGAAACGATAAATATAACAATGTGTGTGGCTTAGAATTTCAGCAAATATAAACTAGCCATGTCAGTTTAACAAATATATATAGAGGAATAAACCATAAGAATAAACCAGACAATGGCATGCAATTACTGTTGTAGCTAAGAACGAACGAGATAGAAATTATAACGACATCATGCGGGAACTTGTAGACCAGGAATGAAAACCACAAATGAACTATACAATAGAGTATAGTTATATCGTTGCTTAGGATGAACCAGAACTAGATACGAAATATAATGGCATCTCTTATGAATCTGTAGAACTGGACAAGCAAGCATTAGGCAAGTGTGCCTAATGAAATGAGCAATCAAACCAGACAATGGCATGCAGTTACTGTCATACCTAAGAATGAAACAAATAGAAATTATAATAGCATCATACAAGAACTTGCAGAGCAGGAACGCAGACCATGAATGAACTACACAGTAGAGGATAGTTATGTCGTTGCTTAGGATGAACCAGCACCAGATAAGGAAACAATGGCATCACTTGTGAACCTGTATAACAGGACAAGCAAGCATTATAAAAGTGTGCCTATAATGAAATGAGTAATCAATCAAATTGTTTCTTAGAATTCCAGCAAATATAAACTAGCCAGGTCATTTGAACAAATATATGTGGAAGCAGTTTTTTATCCTTGAATACAAGAGACGTTGGGTGACTCAGAATTTGTGGTGAGCTACACAATGGGCTTTGTAGTTACTGTCGTAGCTAGGAATCAACCGAATAGAAAGTATAATGGCATCATAAGAGAATATGTAGAGTAGGAATGCAAACCAGAAATGAACTATATATACAGTAGAGGATAGCTATGTTGCTGCTTAAGGCGAACCACTAGATATGAAATATAATGGTGTTGCTTGTGAACCTATAGAACAGGACAAGCAAGCATTACACAAGTGTGTCTACAAATGAATTGAGCAATCAAACAGAGTATTTCTTAGAATTTCAGCAAATATAAACTAGCCAGGTCATTTCACCAAATATATATGGAAGTAGTAGTATATCCTGGAATGCAAGAGATGTTGGGTGACTTAGAATTTACGGTGAGATACACAATGGGTATGCAGTTAATTTCGTAGCTAAGAATGAATGAGATAGAAATTATTATGGCATCATGCCAGAACTTGCAGAGTAGAAACGCAAACCACGAATGAACTACACAGTAGAGGATATTTATGTCGTTTCTTAGGATGAACCAGCACCAGATAAGGAAACAATGACATCGCACTTGTGAACCTGTAGAATAGGCTATGCAAACCAACATGTTCAGTGTTACCTTTTGAGATCTATGCAAAGAAAAACAAATAGTCAGTGTTGCTCTTTTAAAGATCCAGATAGCAACAACAAAATTATAATCAAACTAGTACGATGAGTTTAAAAGGGTACTATAGGATTGTAGAACGATGCCAGAGAGGAAATAATACCAGGAACTTAGCTCAAGATGAACTAGATAGATTCAGTAATTGTGAGTAGTGAATCCACACTAATATTTTCCACTAACATTATATTTTTTGCAAGAACTACACAATATCAGGCAATTACTGTTATAGGGAGTAGCTAAGAACATGTGCATGATAAAATAACAAACATGTGCATGACTTGAAATTTGGAGAGAAGCGAATGCAAACAAACATGTCCAGTGACCTTGTATGTAGCAAAAAGAACATGCATGCCCAGTCACTTGTATGTACTAGAAAGATTACAAAAATGCAGTTCACTGCGATAGGCTTGAACCTGCTATACTGCTGACAAAACAAAACCGGGTTGGAGATTTGGTTACTTTGGTCCGAGAGGTGTCTAAGAATAGTCGGTACCGTGCGGATGACGTCCAGTTCAGCGAGGGTGCTGCAGTTGTGAGGAAGCAGATCTTGGGCGGTCGGTAAAGCAGATCTTGGGCAGTCGGGGAAGTAGATCTTGGGCGTCCGGGGAAGAAGATCTTGGGTAGTTGAGGTAGCAGATCTTGGGTGGTCGATGTAAACTTGAACACGGTGGATGATAGTGTCGCTAAGGTAGATTCAGTGCAGTGAACGGCGACGCCCGTGTAGCTGGTATGGAGCTGTGGACATGGAACTTGTTGAACTAGATCACATCTAGTGGACACCTGTGAGGTGGCTCTGGTACGGTTGGGTAGCATTCTTCAGCAGGGAAGCAGAGCTTGGGCGGTTGATGACGCCATCGACTTGGTGATCGAGACTGCAGCTCTGGTGCAGTGGAAGAGAGACCCAGTGAACTAGATCTAGTGGGTTGGGTGTCGGTGAAGTGGCACCGCGGTAGTGCACGAGACCGCAGCTCAAGTGGCTCATGCCGCCATGGAATTGCTGTCGGCTGGTGCGCGCGGTGGTCTTGGAGGGGACATAAGAGCTTGGGTTTTTTGGGAGGGCCAGCGGGAAAACTGCACGAATCAAGACCATAGAGGTGAACAGAAACATAATTACGATCGTGCTCCCAAGCGACCGACTTTAGCATGCCCATTTTTCATCTGAACAAGGGGTAGAATAGAAATTTAAAAGTAAACTTTTTGAAATGGAGGGGCGCGAAATGCTTCAAGGACGGTGTGTGATATTGCCTCTCGATTGAGATTTGAATTTGGCTAGCGTCCATATAATAATAATTGAAAAATGGTAGTACGTGGTGCGAGATTTTGGATCAAATTTTTGGAATCGGTGGGGAGGGAAATGCTTCAAGGTCAACAGTTGATTCCGCCGCTCGTTTGAGATTTTGAATTTGGCTAACGTCCATCTACTAATAAAAAGGTAGTAGACTTTAAGCTATCTATCCAGGAATTCAAGGCCGAGCGTCACATCAACTGATCATCCATAGCCATGGAGTATTTTTGCAAAGAAAATTGGATGCATTCGATTTATACAACATAGACACTAAATTTTACCGCTTGACTGAGATTTTAAATTTTCCTACCATACAAGTAATAATAGAAAAATGGTTGTCCGTCGGTGGGATATTTTGCCCCAAAATGTTTGAAACGGAGGGACGCAAAATACTTTTGGGGCGGTGAGTGATTGAACCGGTCAATTAGGATTATTAATTTGGCTAGCCTCTGTCTATCTACAAATATAAAAATGGTACTCCTGGTGGGAGATTTCTCCTCAAAGGTTTTGAAACAATGGGGCAGAAAATGCTTTAAGTTTGGTGGGTGATTTTATCGCTCGATTGAGATTTTGAATTTGGCTACTGTCTATCTACTAATATAGAAAAAAGGTAGTAGACCGTATGCTAACTGTCCAGGAATTCAAGGCCGATTATCACATCCATGAGCATAATTATACAGAAATTGGGCACAATACCTCCAATTGAAATGTAGTAGGCGCGCGGTAAATTTTGCAGCCCGACTAACATTTTGAAGAACTTGAAACTGTTCCTGCTCGTTACTGTTTTGGTCAAATATATCCCATTCAAGGACTGTTAAACATAATCCTAGTCTATGCTGTTGACTGGACGCCCAATTCTTTTAGTCTATTATGTTGGCCAATCAGATATAATTAACGAAAGGGATTTAAAAGAACAATAACATGATATACAAAGAATTTAAATTATTATATAAGCTCCAAAAATTACATGAAATATAGTGCAGTATTACACATGGATAAGAGTTAACTCGAATCGTAGAAGTTATGCTTCAGGAGCTTCGTTCGCCAGAAGTGTATCAAGTGAATGGCGGTCAGATATTGACAAGATATTTTCATACAGTTGGTGTATTTTAGAGATGTTAGTATCTAATACCTGTGTTTTCTTTCTAAGAATGTCATTATACACTTGGAGTCTTGCGGTTTCCTTTTTCCCTAAAGTAGTTTGCAAATATCAAGATAAAACATTGGCATGCTAAGGTCACTGCTTTGACTAGAAAAAGGATGCTTAACTGCGCTTAGGGTAAGTATTGTAATCTCTTTGCGACCTCTACTGAGTATTGCAGCTGATTCAGTTCCTTGCTTCCTAAGAATATCAATAGAATCACGGAGTTTGTCGGCTTCCTCACTTTCTATCAATAATTGACCAACAATATTTGGAATAGTGTCAACATAAGTGTCGCTGCTCCCTTCGACCTGAACAACTTTATTTGCAGTCTGCAACTAATAAAAAATAGGTTACAATGGCACATAATACATTATCGAAGAATTTGGAAAGCATCATTTTATAGATACAACAAAGGAAGCAATCAACAGAAGTAGCTCATAGATATTGAATTATATAGAGTATGGATGACATGCATATAATGAATCAAGAAGGTAGACTTTTATAACTTCATAGAATAGCCAGAAACTACAAATGAATTCCAGCAACTACACAGCCAAAAGAAGTACAATAGAAATTTTTTCCTATAGCTGTTCGAGACAAGAAGCACTTTTCGTATAAGAAAAACAAGTAATCATGTACCAGTATAAACTAGCTAGATCATTTTTCATTTGGAGATAAAATTGACAGAAAAAGTGCCACAAGTATAAAACTACCTTCTCTATGCTGCCTTGCTCTGACTATTGTATCTTTCACTGCGGTTGGCAAACTAGTTTTAGTCATCGATAAGCTCAAAATTAAAATAAAAGAAGAAGCCAAATTTTTAGTAATTATGATGTTAATATAGACTATCAGTACAATGAAATAAGATCCTTTTTTGTGTACAATACAATGAAATGAGTAACTAGATATTGACTGTAATTAGTCAACAGACACGTAATATTAACGGACAAACAAGTAATTTACATATTGTGTGCCTACATACTATATACATAACAAAATATGCGATTAAAACTATGCTTGCCTCATGTATACAATCAGATCATTCTACAGTTAGAGAAACAATAGTCAGAGGAATCAATAACTAACACTCTATGCAACCTATAACTATTGGATCTTGCAACTACAGAGTGTGGAATTGATTTAATCATTGCCCAAAGAACATATCTCCTTGGACCAAATGAAAGTGAACCATTATGGAGTACTAATAATGTACATTATCTATTCATGAATGAAGCAACTAAACATGTCGCGGCTCATATAAACTATACAATAAATTCAATATGGGTATCCTAGAGATATAGAGTAATGGGAAAGACTTTATTTTAGTAAAACTCAGATGAACAAGCTAATGACCAAGCACATCAAACTAAAATGAGGGACTTACCATAGAACTTTGCGTTGTCATGCAGCATCTCATGTTGTTGTCGGTAGGCTCGTTGAATCAGATCGCTGCGTTTCGAGTGCGGCGTTGGTGAACATTATCGTGTGTAGTGCACGATGGTGTCGGTGAAGCAGATCCGATGCGGTGTGGGTCAGGTTCAGTGAACAAGGGAGTTGAGGCATGTACCATGCTAGGACGAGGGAGTTGGCCCATGTCGTGGCCAACAAAGATCTTTTGGTTGCTCGTGGCAGCTCTAGTAAACTACAGGATGTAAATAACATGGTTTCGATGTGTAGCGGCGGCAGGGGGTAGGGTGAGGGGTGGGGGGAGGGCATTAGATCAAGTCCAGTAGTTCCCTTTGGGAGAAGGAGGGAGTAGGAGTTATTGAAAACTGTTAGAATACGGGAGATCTTTTGAGAAAACTGTTGGAGTCGAGCAATTTTTAGCAAAGAGTATGTTTAGGGGAGTCCAAGATTCTTAGATATAGGGAGATTTTTTAGGAGAACTCGTGAACTCTATTAAAGTAGTAGTACTCTATTACCATTGATTTCATGTTTTTGAACATTATTTTGTACCTATTGACAAGACGTCTTTGACAGAAATTGTGGACGAGCAGTGCAGTGTGTGAGGGAAGATCGTTGTTTTGCGTGTAATTTACTACTACACATGATGTACGACAGTACGAACTGCACATCAGTAAATTCTACTCCGTGAGGGGATAAACATGGGATCCCAATACTACTACTTCTTTTAAACTTCTTAATCTTGCGAATACTGCAAATGATTTGATAATAGTTCGAATAACGTGATTACAATCGCTACTAGAATGAAAATAGTTATAGCGCGACTACCTCATGCCTCTAATTAACCCTACTACCCCATGCCTCTAATTAACCCTAAAAATAATCCGAACATTGTGATTATGACCGCGACGAGGATAGAAATAATATTTAATGCATATTGTAGGCATATATCCTTCTCTGTAGCATATCTTTTGATCTTCCTAGGATTCAACTAATACTCATCCATCTGGATCTTGTGTCCGTGGATGATATCTGCGATCTGTAGCTCCATTTGCATCTTCACTTCTTTGACTCGGTGCTTCTCTTCTCCATTACCATTCTTTTCTAACTCTATCTTCGTCATTGCTTGATCCATCTTCGTTACCTCATGGTATTTCTTCTTCTCGTCTCTTTTTAAGTTCGAGTCTTTGGTTACCAGCATTATTTGTAAAATCAAATTACATTGGCACGATTTTGGAAAGACAAGATTGCAAATGAGCAAACAGTATGTTGAGGAGAGAAGCCACATGAGGAGTGCAATCTTCCTAAAATCATAAGTGTACGTCATTAGAATATTCAGGAGCGCATCAGCGTGAGCCCGAGTGGACCAGAGGCTGTGCCGAGGAGGAAGTAGGGTAGCGGGCCTAATGGCGGCGGTAGCTCTAGATATCGAGCTCCCCTCCGCTCGAATGATGAGTAGCGGCCGTTAGAGAGCGTCAGAGAAGGAAGGAGGGAAATTTAGGAACGGTAGTCTGTGTGTCCGAATGGGTAGAAAAATAAGTCGTTAAAGAAGAAAAGAAGGAGACTAGATTTTGATCTAGTAATATAGTAGTAGTATTAAATTAGACTAGTAAGTCACACGTGCCTTGCACGTGAGTATCAACGGGATCTTCTAGATGCTATAGTGTATAAGATCCAATTGTTAGCATTTTTTGGATTTGCCAATCTTCATCAAACAGTCAAAGTTTAAAGTTATTTGTATACTATATAGTGACGAGGACATCCATGTGCCTTGCACATGTGAGAATCAGATAATAGAAGTATGATATATCATTTTTATATATAACTATAATAGGTAAAGCAAAAAATAATTATAATTTTGAGCATCGTCCATAAAGTATCGGGTGCATATTTGGTTCTTGTACTTTGTACCGTGTAGAAATCAACTTATTAGCTACCTAATACTCGACATATATGCTCTAGATAAATGACGAAGAAGATTCCATGATTATTGAGAAGTGTGTTGTGAGGTTTGTGCATAACAATCATGGTGCTAAAGATTACCAATAGATAATCTTCTAGATGCTAGAATGGATAGAAGATCCAACCGTGGGATTTGCTGATCGATCTGATTCAACAGTCAAAGTTCGATCAAAGTTATTTGTACACTACATATAGTGCTAAGATTATACAATAGGTAAATCTCACAAAATTTAAATCTGTATAAAGTATGGTTGTATATTTGGTTCTTGTAGTTTGTATCATGTAGAAGTCAACGTTGTAAGACCCCACCTTTATAAGGTAAAGGTCCCTGTGATTGCAATTCTATTCCCTGTATCAAATGCTAGCATCCATAGTTTAAGATGAAGTACACAGATACAAAGGTATTTATTACATCGTCATTCCAGAGATAAACATGGTCTTTTACAACTCCATAGAAAAAGGCTAGTACAAGAGTTCATAACATAAGTAAATAAAGTAAATTCTTCATCTTCATGTCCCACAGGCAAGCATGTTGAGTGTAGACTCATAACCCTAATCCTCGTTAGATTAACCTGCAACATCATAAGTTACAACCACAGTGGGTCAATACATTTGGAATTGTATTGGAAAGTGATACCATAGTAGAATAGTAGTATCTAACTTCTATATGAATTTGGCTAAGTGTATCTTAGACTTGCTTTGCTCAAAATAGAGTTTTTCCTATCAGTTGAAAAACACTAAGTTTTTGTCTAACAAAAACTCCCAAGGAACCACCAATAGACATTGGTGAACCTTTACCCTTGTTCAACCATAAGTTTTAACTTAGAAATTGGGATGAGGAGATCCTTGATAGCTTAAATATCTTGATGCTCAAATTGTCCGTTGCCGGGGGACACGACTAAGTACTTAGGTTTTACCCTCTCGAGAGGTGGTGCACTTTCCCCACAAGACACGACATGCATCGAGACGAGACCTTTTAGAAGCCTTCCCTTAGACCACAATGGACACGTGCCATCCTATCACCCTACCACCAACTGTCCTTATGGCTAAGTTATTGCAACCTATATGATCAAGGCAGAGCCCATATGCCATGTGGTTGCACTAGAAGCTTCTAAACACTAAGTATCTCAAAACCCTTTGTTCCTGGGTGGCTTTCCACAAGTGTGCTACACAAGCTAAACCATATACATGGGCCTTGTGTAACCACTCAACACAAACCATCATACCATTCCACCCAGGTGATTCATTCACTTAGTTGTTTTATTAAGCAAAAACATAAGTCAAAAGATTTAGAAAAATTTCCATAACATGATTATAATCCACCCTTGTTCTCTACTAGCTAGGCTAAGCATGATAACACAACAAGTATCTTAACTTAGAGAAATTCTACTAAGATTACATCTATTAGTATTTCCCAAGCATAGCATATTTATATACTTAGCAAAAATTCCATGCAAGCCCTACTCAAAATATCACTAGTGCATAGTCAAAATAATAGGACAATTACATGAAGCACCACTTGCCTTGGTAGTTGGGGGAGTAGCAACAATCTTCACAATCACAATCACCACTAGCACCAAAACCTACACATAAAATGATAGCACCAAATTCTCATTCAAATATTCAAACAAAAATATATGAATGCATGCAAATGCAATAAAATGATTTTTCTACACTAAACCAAACAGTAATAAACAAACTATTTATAGTTTAAATAAACTTAAATTTGCCTTAAAATCATTTTCTAAATAATTTATATGGCCAAAATAAGCTATAAATGATTCTGCAAATAAACCTAATTTTACAAAATCAGAATACAAATTCCAACCCACAGTAGTGTAGGATTTATTTTTCTAAATCCAATGATATATTATTTGCAATTTTTTTTGGATAAACAGAACAAAATTTATGATTTTTACAAGTTTACATGTCTAATAGATTTAAAAACAGATTTTAAATCAAAATCTCAGACACGTGGCTATGTCTGATTGGCCCGTACGGCTTCACACGGATTGGCTAACATGGGTTATAGGATTTAAGTTAGATCCTGTGGCTCAGATCTAAGCGTACCCCTTCGTTAAGTGATCTAATCAGATCCCCTAGATCTAGATCTAACGGCTACGACGCATATGACCAAAGTCTGGCGGCGCGTGGCTACTGCGGCGGCGGCGCTACTGGCGGTGCTATTCCGGCGAATACAGAGGGGGCTAGGGGTCATGTGGTGTCTTACCAGCGTCGCGAGGTCGCGAGGAAGCTCAACGTGGCTTTGGCTTGGACAGGGGCGTGCTGCTGCGGCGGCTGGAGCTCGTCGGAGTTGCGGGCAGCGTCGGGCTCGTGCGGGCGGCAACGAAGGGGATGACCAGGGTCACCCTAGCGAACGAGATGGTGTGAACCAAAAGCCAAGGGCAGCGAATACTGGGCACGGCAGTAAGAAGTACTGGGCACGGGGCGGATGGTGCTCAACGGAATACCTCGTCGGAGTTCGTCGGGCATCGAGGTTTCGAGTTGAAATACGAGCAGCCTGGTGGCGAAAAGGGGATGGTTAGTGAGGGAAAATGCGCGTGGCGGGGAGGAGTTTAAGTAGGAAGAAGCAGGCGCGAGAATTACTCGCCGTATCAATGGAAATTAAGTCGCGACATCAACGGAAGTGAACGGCAGAGGCGACGGGGTCTAGGCGCGGGATTTGGGGAAGAAGGTGCCGAGCTGGCGTGGGGCCACTGGGCAGTGACAGTGGGGTAGGGCTAGTGCGCGTGAGAGAGAGGGGGCAGGGGGAATGGCACGGGTGGGCTGCTGGGCCGTTTCTAGCACTGGGCCGATTAGGTAGCGCAGTGTTTTTCTTTTTCTTTTCTCCTTTTCTTTTTTCTATTTGTTTTTTTCATAAATGAATTTGAATCCATATTCAAACTTGATTGAATTGCAATCATTTATGGATTTTTGCAGTGAGGTCCTTGCACTCGAAAGTGTGACAAACACCACTGGCCACTCAAATTCACTTCGGCCCTTTGAAAAATAAAAATAAATCCATACCATATATGTTATATATATAATAGGCATAATATTAGTTTTATTTGGAGTCTTGGTTTGAAAATATTTGTGCAAGTCAAAAATTCCATGAATATATGAATGCAATGCATGCTTTTATAATTCATGAATTTTGGGATGTTACAAATCTAACCCCCTTAAGATGAATCTCGCCCTCGAGATTCGGATTGGTTAGCAAATAGGTGAGGGTGATCTTTCCGAAGGTCATCTTCTCTTTACCAAGTTGCTTCTTCTTCGGAATGGTGTTTCCACTAAACTTTGCAGAATTTGATAGTCTTGGTACGAGTAACTCTTTCTGTAGTCTCAAGAATCTTGATAGGTTTCTCCTCATAGGTGAGATCACTCTCCAACTGAACCTCTTCCAAAGGTATAGTATCCTTCAAAGAAGTTTCTTCCATCTCTGGATGGCATTTCTTCAACTGACTCACATGAAATACATTGTGAACTGTAGACAGTGATTCGGTCAATTCAATCTCATAAGCCACTTCTCCCTTGTGACTCAAAATCTTGAATGGTCCAATGTATCTTGGTGCCAATTTTCCTTTGACTCCAAATCTCTTCACACCACGAAGTGGTCAGACTCTAAGGTAAGCTCTATCTCCTACCTCATAGGTGAATTCTCTATGCTTTGGATCTGCGTAGTTCTTCTGCCGGGACTGTGCTATCTTTAATATGTCCTTTACCAATTTGACTTTATGTTCAGCTTCCTTGATCAATTCTGGTCCGAACAAATTTCTTTCTCCAACACCACTCCATAGAAATGGCGTAGTGCACTTCCTTCCATAGAAAAATTCAAACGGTGCCATCTCAATGCTGGCTTGATAGCTGTTATTTTAAGAAAATTCTGCGTAAGGAAGACTTTCATCCCAACTACCACCATAGTCTAGGGCACATGCCCTCAACATATTCTCCAAAATCTGATTGATCCTTTCTGTCTGTCTATCAGTCTAGGGGTGAAAAGTTGTGCTGAACTCTAACCTTGTTCCCAATGACTCATGCAGTTGTCGCAAAAAATGCAAAGTGAACTGAGTTCCTCTATCAGACACAATACTCTTGGGTACTCCATGCAGACATACAATCCTGTTCATATAGATCTTGGCTAACTTAGCACTTGTATAAGTTGTCTTCACGGGTATGAAATGAGCCACTTTAGTTAGGCGATCTACAACCACCCAAATGGAATCATATCCGGATGTAGTCCTTGGCAGTCCGATGATAAAATCCATACCAATCTTGTCCCACTTCCAATCAGGAATAGGTAGTGGTTGTAATAACCCTGCCGGTTTCTGATGTTCCGCTTTCACTCGACTACACACATCACACAAGGCAATATGCTCCGCAATATTCTTCTTGAGGTTATTCCACCAAAATCTTTCCTTCACATCCATGTAAATTTTGGTGTTACCTGGATGAATGGAATATGGTGAGTTATGTACTTCCTGCAGAATCAGTTTCCGAAGCTCCAGATCTTGCAGAATGCAGATACGTTTTCCATACCATAAAGTACCCTGTTCGTCTTCATAGAATCCTTTAGCTTTCCCTATGCTAATTTCTCCTTTAATCTCTTCATTTTCCTTGTCCAACTTTTGGGCTTATTTGATCTTGTCCAACAATGTGGGTTGAACATCCAATGACATGAGATGTCCTTCAGGTACTATTTCCAATCTGAGATCTTTGAATTGGGCACCCAGATCATCTGGCAATTCTCCCTTAGTAAGGCCATTCACATAAACCTTATGGCTTAAAGCATCTTCTACAACATTTGCTTTACCAGGGTGGTATTGCAAACTCAAGTCATAGTCCTTGATGATCTCTATCCATCTTATTTTTCTCATATTGATTTCCTTCTGAGTGAAGATATACTTCAAACTTTTGTGATCTATGAACACTTCACAATGTTTTCCCAAAAGATAATGTCTCCATGTTTTGAGTGCATGGACAAGGAGGCTAACTCTAAGTCATGAGTAGGATAATTCACTTCATGGGTTTTGAGTTGTCTCGAGGCATAAGCCACAACTTTCCCTTCTTGCATCAAAACTCCTCCTAATCCTTGGTGAGATGCATCACAATATACTTGGAAATCTTTCTCCAAATTTGGCAGACATAAGACCGGTGATATCACTAGTCTCTTCTTTAATTCTTGGAAACTGAGTTCACATCCTTCAGTCCAGTCAAACTTCTTTTCTTTCTTGAGTAACTCTGTCATTGGCTTAGCTACCTTAGAGAAATTCTCATTGAATCTTCTATAGTATCCTGCCAAGCCATGGAAATTACGAACTTCTTTCACTAACTTGGGATATTCCCACTCAGTCACAGCTGACACCTTTGCAGGATCGATAGCTATAAAATCTCCCGACAAAATATGTCCGAGAAATCCAACTTCATTCAACCAGAATTCACACTTGCTGAACTTGGCATACAGCTTGTGCTTCCTGAGCTTCTCAAGTATCAAACACAAATGCTCTTCATGCTCTTCTTTGCTCTTGGAATAGAT
The DNA here is from genome assembly GCA_023614405.1 of Avena insularis. Taxonomy (NCBI): domain Eukaryota; kingdom Viridiplantae; phylum Streptophyta; class Magnoliopsida; order Poales; family Poaceae; genus Avena; species Avena insularis. The sequence continues at coordinate 224,971,161 of CM042689.1, read as the reverse complement.
CAAAATGTCGTCGATGAATACGACAAAAAACTTGTCAAGAAATTCCATGAACTCCTTGTTCATCATATTCTTGAAATATGCTGGTGCATTTGTTAAACCAAATGGAATCACGGTGTACTCATACAATCCATACCTAGTGGTGAAAGCAGTCTTAGGTATGTCTTGCTCTCTAATCTTTAGCTGAAAGTACCCTGATCAGAGATCAATCTCTGAGAACACACGGGCTCCTTCTAGCTGATCAAGTAGATCGTTGATTCTAGGCAAAGGATACTTGTTCTTTATAGTCACCTCATTGAGTGAACGGTAAACTATGCATAACCTTTGGCTTCTATCCTTCTTCTCAACAAATAGAACTGGTGCACCCCAAGATGAAGAACTTGGTTGAATAAATCCTTACTGCAACTATTCTCCAAGCTGTTTCTTGAGTTCTTTCAACTCATCAACTGACATCTTGTAGGGTCTCTTTGCTATTGGTCCTAATCCTGGTAGTAATTCAATCAGAAACTCTACATATCTATCTGGTGGCATTCCAGGCAATTCCTATGGAAATACATCCGAATACTCTTTCACAATTAGCAAAATGTCTATGCTAACCCCCTTAAGAGAATTTAGCTTACTCTCTTTAGATTCAAAGTTAGACTTGAACCTAATCCGTTTCTTATCCGGGGTTGTGAGTGTGACAGTATGATTGGCACAATCTAGTACACATTCAAACTTAGTAATCCAATCCATACCCAAAATTACATACAATCCTTGGGAATCTAGGATTATCAGACTAAGTGGAAACTTATACTTTCCAAATTCTATCACTAGATCATGACATCCAAAATTCACTATCATCTCTCCACCGGGAGAGCTTACTTTTATAGGACACCCAATAGTTTTAGTTGAAAGTCCATTTTTATCAACAAATGCTCTTGATATGAATGAATGCGATGTGACTGTATCAAAAAGAACAAGTGCTAGAAAAGAATTAAGCTTAAACTTACCAGCCACAACATCAGACTCTTCATAAATTTCTTCCACATTGATGTGGTTCACTTGTCCCTTCTGGAAAGGGTTGGGCTTGTTGGATCCTTCAACTTTCTTTTCTGGGCATTCATTTGCACAGTGCCCAGTTTTCTTGCATTTGAAGCACTCAACCTGACTGATGTCTCTTTTTGCAGGCTGACTCCCATTACCATTTCCACTGTGATGGCTCTTGTGTCCACTCTTGTGGTTCTTGTACTTGTCATTGTCATGACTACGATGATGCTTGTTGCCATGGTGACAGTTATGGTTGTGGTGGCTGTTATACTTCCCATGCTTGTGAAATCCAGAACCTCCACTATCATCATTATGGTAACGCTTGTGAGACAATCCCGAGTTGTGCTTATCAAAATTATGCTTCCTCTTCCTGCCCTCAACCTGTTTCATCTTGGTTTCCAAGATGGTGGCCTTGTCACAAAGTGATTGATCTGTTGGGACATAGGCAACAGATAGCTGCAGGTTCAACTCATCATTCAATCCTTCGAGGAACTTCTCCTTCCTCTTGGCATCAATATCAACCTCATCCGGTGCATAGCACGACAGATTGTTGAACTCCTCAATGTACTCAGCCACACTGCGGTGATGCTGTTTCAGATTGTGGAACTATTTCTTCTTCAAGTTCATCATGCCTGATGATATGTGGGCAGTGTGGAAACCATCCTCAAAGATAGCCCATGTCACATCCTCAAGGGGAGTGGTGATCTGAAAGTTGTCCCACCATGTTGCTGCTGGTCCTTTGAGCAGATGTGCTGCGAACCTGACCTTTTCTTCATCAGTGCAGCTAACAGTGACTAGGTCTTTGTTCACGGAACGTAACCAGTCATTGGCTACCATTGGATTAATTGTTCCCGAGAACTTGGCTGGCCTCAACTTTAGAGACCTGGTGAGCATATCAAATGCTGGTGGATTGTTGTTGTTGTTGCTGCTGCTGCTGCTGGTGTTGTTGTTGTTGTTGTTGTTGGTGGTGGTGTTTTTGTTGTTGTTGTTGTTGTTGTTATTGCTCTAATTCTGATTTTGATTAGCCATGAACTGGGTCATCATCTGCATCAGTTGAGTTTGAGCTGTCATCAACTGCTGCATCTCGGGATTGACATTATTGTTGTTGTTGGTTGGGTTGGGATTGGCACGAAGGGGAGGCATTTGTGGTTTCAATAAGGATAAGTAATGAGATATAACCCATAGATTCCATGCACAATACACATAGCAACAAACACAATACACAATCACAAGATAACAAAGAGTTTAAACAACGTAAACAACATTTTTTTGTAAAAGTAAACATAATAGGAAGCCATCCACATGTTGGATGATCATTGCGACTCAAAAATCAAAGGATGATAGATAAATAGGTAGCCGAATAGTAAACTATTCCTCCATGTCAACCTCCATGTCCACAAGAGTAAGTCCGACTGTCTCCATAGCTGACTTGTACTCCTCCACGCTGGTGGTTAAAGCCTCAATCTTCGCGCGAAGGGCTCTCTTCTGTGAGCGAAGCCTCACTATCACTCCCTGCCGAGTCTCTAACTCGAAGTCCTTGGCCTCTATATCGGCCCTGATGTCCTTGATCTTCTTTTTTTGTCCTGAACTCTCTTATCCTGATTGTTGAACTTCTTGTCGTGGCTCTCGAATCTGGACTCCATCTCCTTGACGATCTCGTCTTGCTCCGCGAAGAGCTTGTCCTTCTTGCTCAACTGAACCTAGAGCTCATCATTGCTAAACATGACGTTGGTCCTATCTGTGTCGAGGTGTCTAATAAGGCCCTCTAGGTCCTAGAGATACAGACGAACTGGCTCAATCGTCTCTCTAGTAGCTCCCTTATACACTAATGCCTCTCCCTCCTCGTCACGTCTCCCGAACGGGTGGAAGTAGAGGCCTCTAAGCTCGGTGGAGTGGCATCCGCAGAGGCGTCCGAGTAGCTCATGCATGACTACATCTAGACCCTTCTCTTTGTCATCGTGCATTAACTTGAAGGAAATCTCCTCCGTGAGTGGCTCCGTATGACGTCCCGACTGCGAGACTCTAAATCCCCAAAGGTCCTTCCTCTCAAACTTGGTGAGATGAAGTGCCTTGATACTAGGAAGTGCGAGGTTGAGCACATTAGTAAACTTCACGATGCGTGAACCAAAACGAGTTCCATTGAACTCCTCGGCAGTGCTGATCACAAAGCTAGGCATCTAATGTAAGATAGAGAAATATTAGAACAACACAAGCAAGAGAAAAACAAGACAGTAAAATGAAAGCAAAAAGCATACATCATCCATAAAACATACAAGTCATGGCATACAAAGTCTACCACAAACACTATGGTTCAAACATAATTTAGACAAATTTTTGCGAGAATACGACAAGTGTGGTGGTCCAACTAGCGGAGTACGTTACAATTCTCACTCATATGCTAAGTCTATGATATCTTCCCTTAGACGTTTTATGGCGGTCTCTAAGTCTTGGGTATACTTCTTATCTTCCTCAAAGTCATTTTTAGTGTTGAGCATTCTACACTTGAGTCTTTCACCAAGCTCCTTGATAGCATTCCAAGCTGCATTTCTTGCAGAGTCAAAGAATGTCGTATACATTTCTAAGTTGGTGCCCATGTAGAATCCCGACTCTTTGTGGTTGTATCCCTTGTTTTTGTACAAGTGAAGTTGCACCCCCAATATTCTTCTCCTTTATCCATTACTGGAAATCCCTTATACACGGCCTCACCATGTATCCCCAAGCTAACCATAAGGGTTTTGAGTGCTTTGGGAAACTCTGTTTCACATTCTAAAGTCATGGTCATGAGTGGTCCCTTCTTGACTGCTTCGTTGATGGTGGCCATCTACAAATAGAGATGAGAAAGAAGATTAGAAAAGGTTTACGAGAAGAAAAAGACAAGTGTGGAATTTGTAAAGAGTTGCATTTTTTCCTTAGTGGTTCCTTAATCTAATCCAACCTAGGGTCATAATCCTACGGTAAACACAGTGCTCTGATACCATCTGTAAGACCCCACCTTTATAAGGTAAAGGTCCCTGTGATTGCAACGCTAGTCCCTGGATCAAATGCTAGCATCCACAGTGCAAGATGAAGTACACAAATACAAAGGTCTTTATTACATCGTCATTCCAGAGATAAACATAGTCTTTTACAAATCCATAGTAAAAGGCTAGTACAAGAGTTCATAACATAAGTAAATAAAGTAAAGTCTTCATCTTCATGTGCCACAGACAAGTATGTTGAGTGTAGACTAATAACCCTAATCATCATCAGAGTAACCTGCAACATCATAAGTTACAGCCACAGAGGGTCAATACATTTGGAATTGTATTGGCAAGTGATACCATAGTAGAATAGTAGTATCTACCTTCTTTATACGTCGGAAAAATATCTATAATTTTTGATGCTCCATGTTTGTTTAGTATCTACTTTGCTTTGTCTACACTTTGAGGTGCTTTTTTTACATGTTTTCTGGTACTAACCTATTAACAAGTTGCCATAGTGCCAGTTGCCTGTTTTCTGCTGTTTTTGGTTCTAGAAAAGTTAGTAAAGAAATATTCTCAAAATTGTACGGGACAAACGTGAAAGTCAATAACTTTCTGTGGGGAACAAGAAGTCCAGAGGGGAGCTGGAGAGGCGTGCCAGGGAAGCCGCACCCCCTAGGCGTGGGTGGGCCCTACCCCGCGCCTAGGCAGGGTGTGGGGCCCCTGGCCACCACCAAGGACTCCCCCTTGGCCTATAAGAATCCCCCGATGCAGAAACCCTAAGTACCCCATCAAATCTCCACGAAACCTTCTGTAGCCTCCGCCACCGTCATCCCTAGATTGGGAGGGATCTGAAGTTCTTCGCAGCACCCTGCCAGAGGGGAGATCATCCCGAAGGCCTTCTCTCCGGTATGATGCGTGAGTAGTTCCACCTTGGAATATGGGTCCATGTAGTAGCTAGATGGTTGTATCTCCTCCTTGTGCTTTCATGTATAGATCTTGTGAGCTCCGTTCATGATCAAGATCTAATCTATTTGTAATCATGCATGTTGTGTTTGCGGGGATCCGATGGATATTGAGATTATTATGTTGGTTTTATTAATGGTTTTGTCTTTATGATTCTGTCATGTCTGTGTTGTTTGTGATCTTGCATGGTCTCCATTGTTAGTAGCTATCTTGGCCAAGTAGTTGCTAGTGACTCCAAGAGGGGGTATTTATGCTCGATAGTGGGTTCATGCCTCTAGTTTCCAAGGGAAGTGAAAATAATATCCTCGGTTGTAGATGTGCTATTGCTACTAGGGAGAAAACAACGGTCTCTTGTTCATGGAACATGTGGACTGTTACCTTACACACTTTGCTTAAAGCGGTTGTCTGTTGCTTGCAACTTAATACTAGAGGGGGTTCGGATGATAACCTGAAGGTGGACTTCTAGTCCTAGATGTAGTTGGATGGCGGTCTGTGTATCTTGTTGTATTGCCCAATTGAATCTCATAGGATCGTTCTTACTAGTAATTGTATTGTTATGCCTTGCTCAGTTCCTGTCAATTTCCCTGCTGTAATTTGTTTACCCTTCATGCCATGTTGTTTATGTAAGGAGAGCACCTCTAGTGAACTATGGAACCCGGTACAATCTTTATCATTGAGACATCTTCCACTGTTACTTGTTTACTTGCTGCAAACCACCATTACCTTCCACACCATACGTTTAATCCTTTGTTACAACAAACCAGTGAGCTTGAGAACCTCATTGATTCATTGGGGCAAAGTCTTGAGTTTGTGTTGTGCAGGTCTCCGCGTTGCTTGCAACCCCTGTGTGATGTTTCCTTCCTCCTACTGGTTCGATAACCTCGGTTTCTTACTGAGGGAAAACTTGCTGATGTGCTGCTTCACACCTTGCTCTTGGGGTTCCCAACGAAGCGCTCCTACATCAACTCAGCGCTGCATCAAGCTTTTCTATTGCCGTTGCTGGGGAGGCTAAGGATGTATGCACTAGGGGAGTCCTCCACTTCCTTTCTATTTACTTTGTTTTTAGTTTGCTTTGTTTCTTTTTCTTGGTTTTGTTTGCCTCTTTCCAAAAAACCCAAAAAAAATTAGTCTAGCTTGGTTTGCTTGCTTTATTCAAAAACAAAAAAAATTAGTTCCTCCTCTAGTTGCTGCCATGTCTGGTTTTGGACCAATCTTTATTTCACCTATGGAAGAGATCTCCACTTTTAAGCAAAAAAGTAAAGAGAGTTTTAAAGAAGCTTGGTCTAGAATTTCCGCTTTACAGAGGGAAACTGAGCCTAAGATGAGTCTTAGCTTGGTTATTGATAGTTTCTACCGGGGTATTTCTCTTCGTTATAGATACACTTTGGATGTTGTGGCAGAGAAAGATATTTTTCTATGTACTAAGGATGAAGCTTTTGATTCCATAAAAAGTTGATTGCAATTTATAATACACCTAGCAAGTCTGATTCGTCTTTCACAAATATTTTTGCTAGGTTGAGCACGCTTGAGACTAGTATTGCTGCTATGAATAGTTGCTATCACACACTTAGGGCTTACCATGATTATGTTTCCATAAATTCTGAGCCTTCAAAGTGGTTTCCTACAATCAAAGTCTCTATAAATACTACACTTTTTGATGCTCGCTATGATATGATATCTGAATTTTGTCTCATGCCTAAAGATATTTATTATTCTTTGAGTCTTTGGGGGATTTCTAAAGGAGGAGAGGAAATATCTCTTACTAATAATGCCACCTTATTGCCCATTGGAATAGCTGAAGGTGTGTTTACAAAAATCTCAGGGAAGATGGTGTCTACTGATTATCTTGTTATTGAATGTGTAGGCAAAGAACAGATTACACTTGGAAAGTCCCTACTGAAACACCTTGGAGCAATAATAGATGTGGAAAAGGGCATTATGCACTTTTATCCTCCGGTAATAAATCATATCTTCTCTAAAGAGAAGAAGAAAGGTAAGAAAGGAAAGAACAAGAGGGTTAATGCTTCTTCATTTGAAAATACTTGATTCTTCTTGCTTCTTGTGCCTAAGTTAAAGGCGTTAAAGAAAAATACTTGCTGGGAGATAACCCAAGAGTTTCCTTGAGTATTGGAAGTTATTACTTCAGTAATGACCTCTCCTTATCCTTTTTTTTTTGGTTTTTGTGCCAAGAATGACCTCTAATGAGAGGGAAGTAAAATTTGGGAAGTTGCTGTCCCAAAACAGATTTATGTCCTCCACCAAAAAAAATCGTGCGGAGTATCTGTAACTCGTATTGAGCTTAAAATTTACGAATAAATCCCCCAGTATGTTATCTAACTTTTGTTAGTTCAACAATGTTTTATTTGAGCAAGATAAGATGTTCAAAAAAATCGGTTTATACTTGTTGGTATATTTTGACAGATTTCTGCCATTTATTTGCATTTGCTTCTTATTGATTCCTTTTTGAGTTCTTGTTAGGTGAATTGGGATTTTTGAAGGAGTTACTACAGTATCTTGTGTTTTTAGTGAAAATACTTGCTATTCCAAAGCTTTGCCAGAGGTCTAATATCTTTTGAATACACTAATGTTACTAATGAAGATTATGTGAAGTTTTGTATGAAGAAAAAATTTCAGGTGTAGAGAGAGAATGATGAAATGAGATGAAGAATGGACAAAATCTCAAGCTTGGGGATGCCATCCTGGTGTCACCCCAAGAAATATCCAAGAGGTACAAGCGTCAAAGCTTGGGGATGCCCAAGGCATCCCCTTCTTCATCAATAAAAACCTTAGGTCTGCCTAGACACTTCGTTTTTATTATTTCATGCACAGTTGTGTTGTTCTTAGAGCGTCTTAGTTTTCGTTTTGTTTTCTTAGGTTGTTTAGTTTGCTTTAATAAAGTAGTTTGGACCCCCGTTCTCGCTATGTTGTTTTGCAAATAAGTTGCTTGGTGTTGGAAAGGAGTAGTAAGTTCTTGCTTGTAAGTGCAAGAGGAGCTTGCATTGACTGTGACTTAGACTTTAGCATGAAATGCTAGGTGTTGTTTTGACCTTATGCTTAGTGATTATTGCTTTAGCATGTCTTGTTCCAAACAATTGGGATTGCTTAGTGTTCCTTGAAGAAATTATGCATTGTTTTAGCATGCAAAAGCATAGTATTGTGGTATTCTCCTTTGATGCTTTGCTTGGGTTGACTTGGCACATGCTCACACCATGTTATGACTCTCACAAGTCACCATTAGCCTCTATGATCATTTAGTCATTGACTTGTAGTACCACTCTATGCCTTGATTAGTAATGCTTTGTTGCACTGCATGATTATGGCCATTATTGCTCTCTTAGTTGGTTGCTCCCAGTCGTTTGCTATCCTCCACTTGTATGAGTAAGCTCTACTCATGCTTCCAACTTCCAAGAAACCAAGTTATTCCAAAGTGTCCACTATAAACTCCTATGCATGGTGTGTTACACCATTCCGAGTATATTCTTGTTTTCAGCTATCTTCCAGTTAAAAACTATTTTGTTATGTGAAAACTTAGTGATTAAAGCCCTCACAAACTTGATGGCACACTTTATATTCTTTGCCCCTAATAAACTTGAACCATTGTGTCATCTATGTTGTATATGCTTGCACTTATACGTTGGAATTAGCAGAACCATGTTGTCACGGGGAACATTTTCAACATTGCACTTGTACTTTGCACTCAGTTGATATCATGCTCTTTTGTCTATGGATGTCACCGGTGTGAAATAAGGAGGGAACTTGTAAGTCCATGGAGTTTGTATCCCGTGTTAGAGAAACGCCTAGGCCGCTAGCCTAATCCATGCCTAATCATGGTGGAAACTTGCAGCATCACCATAGTGACATCTATGAAGCATTCTTCTTATAAAAAAGAGACACATTGAGAAAAGAGGAAAGAAAGAAAAAAGCACCATATTCCCATGGTAAATAAGAAGATTGCTGAGATGCTCATTGTCGGCTTGCCTTGTCATTTTGGTTATGGGATAGCTCCTGTACCATGTGCAAGGGGTCCCCTGTTGGCGGTTCTCAATGATATGCAAATACTTACAATGACAAGAACTTACAGGTGACTAAAGTTGAGTAGCATGAGGTGTGGCCCTCGTATTTAAGGGACTTGAGATTGCCAACTTATACTTCGTCAAGCATATACTCCATCTTTGTTCACTTTAACCTTAATCACTTCAAGATGCTTATGATAGGGGCAATGAGGGCTGAAAGCTAAGAAGTAACATAATTTTTGGAAGCTCTTTTTGAAACTTGAAATCCATGCTTCGTTTATAAAAGGTCTTTCTTCCACCACTATTGAGTCTCCACATTCTACCTTTAGGCACCATTAAGATAGCATAGTTGTCATTTTTGTGCAGTGCTCCAAAGCTTATTCATGGATGCATATTGTGATATTACTTGTTCTTGTGCTATTTGTTTCTAGTCACCCTTGTAAACTTTGAAGGTGTCCTATGCATCTATTTGCTACTCTATGAGGGACAAGCTGATTGCCACTATGCTATGTTTTCTGTATGTGAAACAAACAAACGTTTTTCAATGCATGTTATTCATGATCTTTGTTTTTAGCTTGTCATGTTGCATGCATAGTTACTATGTCCTATTGTTAGAACTCCATATTTCATGCACATGTTTAGAGTTCTTTGATCCCATCTTTCAATGCTTGCAAATGGTTAGATCTTTATTATAAGGGTGCATGTCGCCTCAAAAATTATTCTTTTTATCACTTACCTACTCGAGGATGAGCAGGAGTTAAGCTTGGGGATGTTTGATACGTCGGAAACATATCTATAATTTCTGATGCTCCATGCTTGTTTAGTATCTACTTTTCTTTGCTTTGTCTACACTTTGAGGTTCCTTTTACATGTTTTCTGGTACTAGCCTATTAACAAGTTGCCACAATGCAAGTTGCCTATTTTCTGTTGTTTTTGGTTCCATAAAAGTTAGTAAAGAAATATTCTCGGAATTGGACGGGACAAACGTCAAAGTCAATAACTTTCCATGGGGAACAAGAAGTCCATAGGGGAGCCGGAGAGGCGTTCCAGGGTAGCCACACCCCCTAGGCGCAGGTGGGCCGTGCCCCGCGCCTAGGCAGGGTGTGGGGCCCCTGGGCAACGCCTCGGCCGCCCCTTCGCCTATAAGAAGCCCCTGATGCAGAAACCCTAAGTACCCCATCAAATCTCCATGAAACCTTCTGTATCCCCCGCTACCATCATCCCTAGATCGGGGGGGGGGGATCTTAAGTTCTTCGCGGCACCCTGCCGGAGGGGAAATCATCCTAGAGGCCTTCTCTCCGGTATGATGCGTGAGTAGTTCCACCTTGGACTATGGTCCATGTAGTAGCAAGATGGTTGTATCTCCTCCTTGTGCTTTCATGTATATATCTTGTGAGCTCCGTTCATGATCAAGATCTAATCAACTTGTAATCATGCATGTTGTGTTTGCAGGGATCCGATGGATATTGAGATTATTATGTTGGTTTGATTAATGGTTTTTTATTTATGATTCTATCATGTCTGTGTTTTTTGTGATCTTGCATGCTCTCCGTTGTTAGTAGCTATCTTGGCCAAGTAGTTGCTACTAACTCCAAGAGGGGGTATTTATGCTCGATAGTGGGTTCATGCCTCTAGTTTCTAAGGGAAGTGACAATAATCTCTTCGGTTATAGATGTACTATTGCTACTAGGGAGAAACAACGGTCTCTTGTTCATGGAACATGTGGACTGTTTACCTTACACACTTTGCTTAAAGCAGATGTCTGTTGCTTGCAACTTAATACTGGAGGGGATTCGGATGATAACCTGAAGGTGGACTTCTAGTCATAGATGCAGTTGGATGGCGGTCTATGTATCTTGTTCTATTGCCCAATCGAATCTCATAGGATATTTTTGACTAGTAATTTCATTGTTATGCCTTGCTCAGTTCCTGTTAATTGTCCTGCTGTAATTTGTTTACCCTTCGTGCCATGTTGTTTATCTAAGGAGAGAACCTCTAGTGAACAATGAACCCCGGTCCACTTTATCATTGATACATCTTCCACTATTACTTGTTTACTTGCTGCAAACCACCATTACCTTCCAAACCATACGTTTAATCCTTTGTTACAACAAACCGATGAGCTTGACAACCTCACTGATTCGATTGGTCAAAGTCTTGATCTCACATCCCAAGATTTTAGAAATTGGGACTAGGAAAAATGCATTTCTTACCATTCATAAGCATTCCATTGCATTCATGAAAATTTGAATTGCAAAACCTCATTTATAAACCCTATTTTGAATTACTAAAATGCACCTACAAGAGATTATACAAGTAATTTAAATCCACTACTTGCAAACTAGTAAAAATATTACAAATATTTTCCTATGTTGATCTACAGATTTTTAGAAAAATTTGGACACTAAAATTATCTCAATTGGATTATCTAAGAAAAAGATATAAAGAAAACAAGGAAATAGAAAATGGAAAAGAAAAGGAACAAAAAAAACTGACTAAACCTACCGTGTACCACCCCGCGGCCCAGCCCACCTAGCGCCTCCAGCTAACTGCTGCTCACCGCACCTCTCCACGCAGCGCGCAGTGCGAGCACCTCAGTTGGGCCGCCCCGATTGTGCAGCCCGCCAACAGCCCACATCTAGCTCCCTCCTCCGCTGTCACTAACGGGTGGACCCCGTCGGTCTTCTCCTTCCCCTAGCCGGACTCTACATCGAGCACGAACCCGACGAACGGCCTGAGAAATCTGCGCAATTCGGCCGCCCCCTATCCCCTTGCGCATGCCACATCCTCCATATAATCTCCCGCATTTGAGCCTCCCTCCTTTTTCTCCCAATTTCAAACCCTAGATCCCCCGAACTCGAGGTTCGGATCTCGCCGCCGTCGGCCTTCTAGATCGACATCAAAGTCAAGGTTCCCGACTACCCCGGCCCTCATTTCCCCTCTGACCTTGCTCCTAGTGCATCGCCGCTTCACCCTGACCTACTTGCTCCTTCTGCAGATCACCGAAGCCACCACGCGAGCCCGCCGGAGTCCGCACAGACGCCCTCACCTCCGTCTGTCTATCACTGTCGCTAGCGGAAGCAAACTGCGACACCGTTCCCACAACTACGTTCACCGTCCTCTACTCCATCGTGTTCAACCGCTCTCCGTCGCCGACGAGCTCTGGACCACCGCCGGCCACTGTCATCTGGCGCCGCCGCCGCCGAAGCCACCGTCCATCATCGGAGAAGAGCGGCGGGCATCCGTTGCTGTCCGTCGAATCTGATATGGACGTCCACGCTTAGATCCAGGAGCGAAGTGGTACTGATCAAAAAGATCATGCCACCTGTCCAGCCTCGTCTGCGCCCAGTCAATCGCTAGGTCAGCGCCCAGTCAGCGTTAGTCAAATTGCTTTTAATATTAAAAATAGCAGAAAATTGTGAGATCTTGTAAAATTCATATAAAATAGAATACATGTCCAAAAATTATAAATATTATATGGTTGGATTCATAAAATTGTGCAAAATAACAATATAAGATTAGATATAATGTTTACAGTATGTATTTACTGTAATAATTTAATTAATTTAATGGACAATTTAGACTAAATAAATCATAGTACATTATCTGTAGATTAGAAAAATACAAATAAGATATATACGGATTTCATATAAAACATTAATATACTACTGGATCCAACTTTTACAGTGCATAAATTACTGTAGTAAATTAAATAGTTTTAATGAATTTTTAGAGTATAAATTTATAGTAATTAATTTATAGGTTAGAAAAATATGAATAATATGTCCTTGGAATCACAATCTCGTGTAGATTACAGATATGGTTTTATTTATAATTTTAGACTAGGCAAACTATTGAAGTGAATTAAATTCTATAAAACAATAAGTAAATCATAGAAAAATATTTACAACTCCGATTAAGGTGAATGCAATTGCTAACGGTTCATAATAACATTACCTATCCAGTACACTCCAGAACCAAATTTAATATGACAACTAGAGCAGAAGTTTTAACATAACTACTAAAACCTCTATATTGACAATTAAGAATTAATAATAAATAATCTATTGCATTAAATGATTTTCCACATGCATCATTTGATCTAGTAATGTTCAGAGAACTAATTACAACCTTTTTGACATATTAAATCATCATGCATGCATTTGTTCATCATTGTTTTCTTGTATTGTGTATAATTGCATTGTTTTGAATGGTGTGTTTGTTGTGCACTTGTTTTGATCGATAGATTGCGAGGAGTGAAGCGTTTGTGATTGTGACGAGTGTAACCTTTTATATTGTGAGGATTATCTGAACGGACTACATCATCTTCAATAAAGGAAAGTAGAGCTATCATAAATGTCCTACTATTTTCCTATGCATGTAGTATGATTTTCAGTAGTGATGCATGTATAGGTGTTTTACTACTCTGCTATGCTATGACACCCAGGCATGATTTCCATACTTCCATGACTTGATTCCTTTGAGCCATCGTATTGTAGTTTCTTAGCCATGCTTATTAGATGCGCAAAAGGGAATTCATGATTGATTATGTCATGGAAAGTTATGTTTTTCTATAATGAAAACAACTAGAATTTAATGAATCTCCTGGGTGTGACGGATTGATGTTTTTGGATTGTTTATTGCAGAAAGCACACCTAGGATTTAGAGATTGGACATGATTCTTGTGTAGTAGCTTCCTGTACAGCCGCATGTCATTATCGTCTTGACTATGTAGGTTGTGGGAACCTGGTCCGACATGACTAGCAGATGTAGGTTGTTATGAGTCCGTCCTGAGGGCTTAGGGTTCTACTTCTAAAAGGTTTCGTCTTGGTTTTCTCCCCAACATGGCACAAAATGAGTGTAATGATAAGAGCGGGTTGACTGGGTCATGTGGGTAAAGTGTACAACCCCTGCAGGGTGTCTAAACTAAGTACTTAGCCGTGTCCCTGGTTATGAAAAACTATGAGCAACTGGGCCTGAAACTGTTTGGAAGATCTCACTCATCCCAATTTTATAATTACTAAAACTTGATTGGTGAACATGGGTTTGGGAGCATACGAAAGCTGAACTGTCTTGTTTCTACACGGGTTTATGCTGGTATATCCTTAGAAGATTGTTTTGAAGAAAGAAAAGTATTTGGAAGTTGGAAAAAGTTAAATTGCTTTTAGCAAATGAGCCTGAACTCCACTTAGCCAAATATGCATGTAGTTGATTGATCCTTTGTACTCATTAGTTCTACTTGCCAATACATTCAAAGTATTGACCATTCGTGCCTGCAATGTTTCATGTTGCAGGTTGTTCTGTTCTGAGTGATCGTTCATAGGTCGTGAGACTCCACTCAACGATTGTTCGCCTGTGGCACATTTGAAGGATGGAGATCTACCTTGTATTCGTTTTTCGTTGTGTACTTGAATAAATAATATAAATTCTAGATCATATTCGTTGTATTTATGATGCACGGTTATATTTGGTATTCATTTTGTAATGTGTGTGCTAGTGAACCGATCCAGGGATTGGCTCTATACACATGAACTCAGACTTATCAGGCGAGGGTGTTACACTTGAGTTTGTGTTGTGCAGGTCTCCGCGTTGCTTGCAACACCTGTGTGACGTTTCCTTTCTCCTACTGGTTCGATAACCTTGGTTTCTTACTGAGGGAAAACTTGCTGATGTGCTGCTTCACACCTTGCTCTTGGGGTTCCCAACGAAGCGCTTCTACATCAACTCAGCGCTGCATCACTTCTATATGAATTTGGCTAAGTGTAGCTTAGGCTTGCTTTACTCAAAATAGAGTTTTTCCTATCAGTTGAAAAACACTAAGTTTTTGTTTGACAAAAGCTCCCAAGGAACCACCAATATACATTGGTGAACCTTTACCCTTGTTCAACCACAAGTTTTAACTTAGAAATTGGGATGAGGAGATCCTTGATAGCTTCAATATCTTGATGCTCAAATTGTCCGTTGCCGGGGACACAGCTAAGTACTTAGGTTTTACCCTCTCGAGAGGTGGTGCACTTCAACCACAAGTTTTTTAGGAGAAATCATGAAATCTATTTAAGTAGTAGTACTCTATTACCATTGATTTCATGTTTTTGAACATTATTTTGTACCTATTGACAAAACGTCTTCGACATGAACGGTGGACGAGCAGTGCAATGCGTGAGGGAAGATCGTTGTTTTGCGTGTAATTTACTACTACACATGATGTACGACAGTACGAACTGCACATCAGTAAATTCTACTCCGTGAGGGGATAAACATGGGATCACAATACTACTACTTCTTTTCAACTTTTTAATCTTGCGAATACTGCAAATGATTTGATAATAGTTCAAATAACGTGATTATAATCGCTACTAGAATGACAATAGTTATAGAGCGTCTACCTCATGCCAATAATTAACCCTACTACCCCATGCCTCTAATTAACCTTAAAAATAATCCAAACATTGTGATTATGACCGCGGCGAGGATAGAAATAATATTTAATGCATATTGTAGGCATATATCCTTCTCTGTAGCATATCTTTTGATCTTCCTAAGCTTCAACCAATACTCATCCATCTGGATCTTGTGTCCGTGGATGATATCTGCGATCTGTAGCTCCATTTGCATCTTCACTTCTTTGACTCGATGCTTCTATTCTCCATTACCATTCTTTTCTAACTCTATCTTCGTCATTGTCTGATCCATCTTCGTTAACTCATGGGATTTCTTATTCTCGTCTCTTTTTAAGTTCGAGTCTTCGGTTACTAGCATTATTCCTAAAATCAAATTACATTGGCGCGATTTTGGAAAAACAAGATTGCAAATGAGCAAACAGTATGTTGAGGAGAGAAGCCACGTGAGGAGTGCAATCTTCCTAAAATCAAAAGTGTACCTCATTAGAATATTTAGGAGCGCATTAGTGTGAGCTTGAGTGGACCAGAGGCTGTGCCGAGGAGGAAGTAGGGTAGCGGGCCTAATGGCGGCGGTAGGTCTGGATATCGAGCTCCCCTCCGCTCGAATGACGAGTAGCGGCCGTTAGAGAGCGTAAGAGAAGGTAGGAGGGAAATTTAGGAACGGTAGTCTGTGTGTCCGAACGGTTAGAAAAATAAGTCGTTAAAGAAGAAAAGAAGGAGACTAAATTTTGATCTAGTAATATAGTAGTAGTATTAAATTAGACTAGTAAGTCACACGTGCCTTGCACGTGAGTATCAACGGGATCTTCTAGATGCTATGGTGTATAATATCCAATGGTTAGCATTTTTTGGATTTGCCAATCTTCATCAAACAGTCAAAGTTCAAAGTTATTCGTAAACTATATAGTGATGAATACATTACATGTGCCTTGCACATGTGGGAATCAGATAATAGAAGTATGACATATCATTTTTTATATATAACTATAATAGGTGAAGCTAAAAAATATTATAATTTTGAGCATCGTCCATAAAGTATCGGGTGTATATTTGGTTCTTGTGCTTTGTATAGTGTAGAAATCAACTTATTAGCTACCTAATACTCGACATACATGCTCTATATAAATGACGAAGAAGATTCCATGATTATTGAGAAGTGTGTTGTGAGGTTTGTGCATAACAATCATGGTGCTAAAGATTATCAATAGATAATCTTCTAGATGCTATAATGGATAGAAGATCCAACTGTTTACAAAGGTGGAATTTGCTGATCGATCTGATTCAACAGTCAAAGTTCGATCAAAGTTATTCGTACACTACATATAGTGCTAAAATTATACAATAGGTAAAGCTGACAAAATTTAAAATCTGTATAAAGTATGGTTATATATTTGGTTCTTGTAGTTTGTACATGTAGAAGTCAACGTTGTAAGACCCCACCTTTATAAGGTAAAGGTCCCTGTGATTGCAATGCTAGTCCCTGTATCAAATGCTAGCATCCACAGTTTAAGATGAAGTACACAGATACAAAGGTCTTTCTTACATCGTCATTCCAGATATAAACATGGTCTTATACAACTCCATAGAAAAAGGCTAGTACAAGAGTTCATAACATAAGTAAATAAAGTAAAGTCTTCATCTTCATGTGCCACAGGCAAGCATATTGAGTGTAAACTCATAACCCTAATCCTCATCAGATTAACCTGCAAAATCATAAGTTACAACCACAATGGGTCAATACATTTGGAATTGTATTGGAAAGTGATACCATAGTAGAATAGTAGTATCTAACTTCTACATTGGTGAACCTTTACCCTTGTTCAACCACAAGTTTTAACTTAGAAATTGAGATGAGGAGATCCTTGATAGCTTCAATGTCTTGATGCTCAAATTGTCCGTTGCCGGGGACAGAGCTAAGTACTTAGGTTTTACCCTCTCGAGAGGTGGTGCACTTTCCCCACAAGAGTCGACATGCATCGAGACGAGAACTTTGAGAAGCCTTCCCGTAGACCACCATGGACGCGTTCCATCCTATCACCCTACCACCAACTGTCCATCCGGCTAAGTTATTGCAACCTATATGATCAAGGCAGAGCCCATATGCCATGTGGTTGCACTAGAAGCTTCTAAACAGTAAGTATCTCAAATCCCTTTGTTCCTGGGTGGCTTTCCACAAGTGTGCTACACAAATACACTGGGTTGCACTAAGTTTATGGTTTTTAGGGTTTAGGGGTATATGGCTTAGGGTGTATGTTTTAGGGTGTTATGGTTTATGGAATTTTCAATAATGTTCAAGTTGTATGCCTGTACGCATGAAATAGAATGGCGTTACCCAATTAATAAAAGTTCCTCAAAATTTGATCTATAAGTGCATGATACCTACTTGGTTAGGGTTTAATTATAGGTTGAGGGTTTAAGGTTTTAGTATTTAGGGGTTTAGGGTTTTGTTTGTGGCGGTTTCTAGGGTTTAGGGTTAAGGTAATTTTCAATAACATATAAGCTTCATGGTTATATTCGTAGAATAGAATGGCATTGCCTAATTTAATAAAAGTATCTCAAAATTTGATATATTAGTGTGTGATACCTGCTTGGTCAGGGTTTAGGGGGTTAGTTTTTAGCGTTTTAGGGTTTAGGATTTTAGGGAATTTCCAATAATGTTCAAACTTTATGGTTATATTCGTGGAATAGAATGGCATTACCGCAATGTAATGGAAGTATCTCAAATTTGGATATATATAAGTGCATGATACCTGCTTAGGGTTTAATTATGGGTTGAGGGGTTAAGGGTTCTAGCATTTAGGGGTTTAGGGTTTTGGTTTTAGCAGTTTTATGGTTTAGGGAATTTTCAATAACGTTCAAGCTTCATGGTTGTATTAATCTAATGGAATGAAATTGCCCAATTTACTAAAAGTATCTAAAAATTTGATATATATATATAAGTGTGTGATACCTGCTTTGTTAGGTTTTAGGGGGTTAGTGTTTAGGGTTTTAGGGTTTAGGGAATTTTCAGTAATGTTCAAACTTTATGGTTATACTCGTGGAAGAGAATGGCGTTACCACAATCTAATGAAAGTATCTCAAATTTGGATATATATATACAAGTGTAGGATACCTGCTTGGTTCGGGTTTAATTATGGGTTGAGGGGTTGAGGGTTTAGGGTTTAGTATTTAGGGGTTTAGGGTTTAGGTTTTAGGTTTTATGTGTTGTTTAGGGTTTAGGGAATTTCAATAATGATCAAGCTTCATGGTTGTATTCGTTGAATAGAATGTGTTACAAAATCAAATTTTGGAACATTATGGTATTTACCAAAGTTCCCTTGTCTTTTATCTATTTAAAATGGCTTTATAATCACTTAAATAGAGCTCTTTATAATAAAAACAAAGGTTTTATTAAATCTCAGGGGGTTCTCTCCAAGCTCAGGGGGTTTTCTGCAAAAGTGTTTTCGTCCACCTCCAGCTGGAAGCAGCTATGTGCCGCCACCGTCGACCGTCGCGCCATGATTCCTGCCCGTCCACCGTTGTGGAGAAGGGGATAAGACTGCCAGGACATGCCCTTGCTTATCCCTATCCTCTGACTCACCCCAGAGCTCTCCCTCTCCCTCTCTATCTCCTCTACCATGAGATCCTGAACCCTAGCCGTCATGGACGCCGGCTAGCCTCCGTTGCTGCCCTCCCCGAGCGCTGCTGACCTCACCACGAGCTATGCCTCGAAAGCTTCTTCCTCCTCGCCGGTTGAATCGGGCAGGGACGCCCTCAATCGCCCGCATCGAGCGCTTCTTCGTCAACGGGTTCCATGGCTCGCCTCATCGTCGCTCCGAGCTTCGCCTCGCCTCGTCATCGACCCAAATCGCTTCAGGGTGAGCCCCTAGTGCCCTAGCACCCCCTCTCCTTGCTGTTTGCCCCGCGTAGCCGATTCTCGTCATGCACCCGAGAGTTCCACCGCCACCGCTAGCCGTCGCGCTTGCCCCGGTGACCATAAAAGGGCGGCACCACCTATGTGTGGTTTGCATCATCGAGCTCTCTCTAGTGCGCCTAATCGAGTTTGCTGGGGTGGCTGGATTCGCCGGCGGCGAGCACCACCTGTAGCTCCCCGCCGTCGAGTCTAACATGGTCGCCGTGTGGCCACAGGGTGAACCTAGCATGGTCTGGCCCCCCTTGGTCAGTGTCTGTGGGTAGACACAGATGCGCTACAGAAAAGATTAGGGTTAGGGTTTGCTAACGTCAGCGTGATGTAATAATCCTTTAATAAGTTTCGGAAATGTTTAAAAATGGCAGAAATTAATATACACTTGTAAAATTCATAACAAATTCATATTTAATCAAAAAAATATGTATAATATATCAAAATGTTCAGAAAATGAGATCTACCTATCTAAGCTATCATCATACATTGTCAAGCAACTCAGAACCCTGGTTTATGTAAAAGAACATCGACACCCTTATGTACATGTGGGTTGGACGGTGTGCCTTCACCAGGGCATTCTGAATCCTCTTAAATTGATGTTGCACGTAGGGTCAGTGTATAGTCTCTAATCTGACATGTCATACATATTGTCTGCGCATTGCATTATGCCATGTTTTGTTTGTTGCCTTTCTTTCTGGTATTGGTTCTTAGCGATAAGATCCGAGCCCGAGGCCAAAGTCAATGACACCAAAGATACATACCTGTCTACTGAAGGACAAGGCAAGTGTAGCCTCTCATTCTGAATCTATGTTTTATAAAGTATT
Organism: Avena insularis; assembly: GCA_023614405.1. Taxonomy (NCBI): domain Eukaryota; kingdom Viridiplantae; phylum Streptophyta; class Magnoliopsida; order Poales; family Poaceae; genus Avena; species Avena insularis. Next base: position 224,951,067 of record CM042689.1, on the reverse strand, counting down.
TACTCTCTCGCTATGATGCATGCTATTCCAATATGGTCTTTTGTCAGTAGCTAGAGTTAATTACCTACTGCATAGTTTCCCTTTTGTAGCCTTATATTCCTGATCCACTTCTCCTAGAATACCTAGGTCTGGCATGTCAGTGTTGCTAGAGCTACTGCGACCGACAACTTAACCATGTTTATTAGTAAAGCTTGATCCATCCGAATGATAAATCGGAGATGTCATGGAATCTAGAAACATAGGAGATGGAGATATGATCGGAGGAGTTAACTAAACATATTAAGGCTTGTATGGGAGGCCAAGTTGGGTGTGGTTTTTGTAGTCCCATGCTCGCCACCACTAGGAACTGAGTCCGTGCCTTTGGAACCGAGACAAGCATACAACCACACGGGGCTCAGGAACCCTCGATTGACTAACTTGCCTAGTAGATTCCATGAGTCACATAGTTCGGGCTTTCCATTTGGCATATGCATTGAATTTTTTTCGAAAGAGGAGGAGAAGGAGGTGCATCATAATAGGTAGGGAAGCATGGACGCGGTTTCTTGGGTTGGATGGAGCCCCTCGTGAACCAACCTCGCCTCACATCTCTAGGGACCGGCTTCGGGATTTGACCCGTTACAGCGGAACCATCCTTAGGGCATGATTCAAGGTCTCAGCAAAAGAAAGGTAAAGGTCATGGTCAACCACCCTTTGTCGGACTTCCAAGAAAGAGGGCTAATAATATTTGGCATTAAGAGTCGGTTGGTACGTGTGGGTAAAGTTATACACCCCTACAAGGTATTAATATTTTCGAAAATCCGTGTTCACAGTTATGAACGCTTGGTGACCGAATTCAAATATCATAGATAACATTAACTAACTAAAAAACCTGTTGATCCATGTGTGCTTAAGGATGCTTCCTCTGGGTTTGAGGGGGTGATCCTAGATAAGAGGTTCTGATAAAGCTGGTGGTTGTTGAGATATGATATTCGAGATGAAGTCATTATCTTACCCCTTTTAAAATACTCTTAGTAGACGAGCCTCTTGTCTCTCTTGTTAGAAACAAATACCACTTTATGCACAAGTAAATACAGAGAAAGCCTCTCTAGCCAGAGCATGTAGATACTAGGTTATCTAAGTCTTGCGGAGTACATTCTCGTACTTAGCCTTGCGCCATTGTTGTTTTTTTATAGATGATCTAGTTACAAATGAAGGTGGCTTCTACGTTGACATCGACAAGTAGTTGGGGGTCATAGGTAGCAGCCTGAGGACTTTGGGATGGACGTCGCTTCTTTTTTTGGCCTCTTAGGCCTTTGCTATGTTTGTTGTGTAGAACAACATAATTTTCTTTCACGGTTTGATGTAATGTTGGGTCTAGGACCTCTAGTTTGTAATATCTAATATCGTACTCTGTTAAGAGTTTAAACTTATGCTGTTGAATCCCTGTGTTCTGTAAGGTTACCGAATCTTATACTGTGATCTTTCGAGCTTGGGGATGAGCTTATCTTGGATGGTGATCTGAGGTTTGTTTATCCCTAAACCCGGGGGTGTTACATGTTTTGGAATCAGAGTAGGACTGCCTATAGGAAACCCTTTTATTGGTCGATGTTGAGTCTAGAAGTTGAGAAAACTATTTGAAAGTTGAAAATTATTTGCAAAAACTCTAACTAAGATTCTTTTTACTCATTCTCTGGTATGATTATAATGCTGGAGTTTTCTTATACTAATTTGTTTGAAAAGGTTTTCATTTCTTACCTCTTATCTAAAATTTTTAGGACCATGGTTTCGAGGTTGCTTTTCTTAAGTACTCTGTACTTGGTTGCTACTCTCAGAGTTCCAAGATATCTCAGTTCTACTTGATGTGCAACATCTTAGCATCCCATTATTATGGTTTTTGAGTGAGCTGGTTAGTGTATACATTATATGCCTTGAGACTACCATGTTTGATGAGATGGTGTGCTTTATATCAAGTAATCCTTGCTCTTCCTTTTGTTATTCGTTCCTTTGAATTCCTCTCCTTCTGTTCTTCTAGAATGGGTGATAATTCTCATGCTCGTACTCATGCCCATACCCTTGGTTCTACAAATGAGGGGGATATTCTAACCTTCCTGCATCACCGTCCATGGTTCAACTCATGGCTATGTATGAAACCAATCGTGGTGACAACATGAGGCTCCTGGAAAGGATTGAGCGCAACACTTCTCAACGCCTGAATAATCAAGTCGGTATCAAGGATTTCATACGTATCACTCTGCCAATCTACAGCTATTCCACTGAGGCACTTGATGCGGACTACTAGCTTCGCACCATCGAGCGCAAACTTCAGTTTGGTCATGTTGCTCAAGCTGATTGGGTGACTTATGCTGCATATCAACTAGAGGGAGCAGCTGGCTCCTGGTGGGAAAATTTCTTGGCAATGCAAGTTGCTCAACATGTTGTTACATGGAAAGAGTTCACCGAAGCCTTCCGAGCCTATCACATTCCAAAGGATCTGATGGATCATAAGAGGGAGGAGTTCCTCAAGCTGAAGCAGGGCACTAGTTCTATGTGTGACTACCAGCACAACATCAATCATCTTGCCTGCTATGCTACTAAAAAGGTCTCCACTGATGCTAAGAAGCAAGATCTGTTTCGCAAGGGACTGGATCTTGAGGTTCACCGTGATATACACCTCATGGACTTTGGTAACTTCCAAGGTCTTGTCAAGAAGGCTATGAATGCCGAGAGTGGAAAGGTGGAGTATGAATAAACCCGTAAGCGTCCTCAGGAGGGGGTACACAAAGGCGGGTTCAAGAAATAAGAAGCCGTGTGTCTTTGTAACATACAATGTTGTGCCATGTGCTCCTTACACCCCAAGGTCTTCTGGATATGCACCTCGTCCGAATGCTACTCCAAAAAATGCCGGTGGGACAAAGTACCCTACTGCTGGTAATGCCTCAGGATATATTTGCTTCAATTGTCGCCAGCCTGGCCACTATGCAAGAGAATGTCCTCAAAAGAGTGCAGCTGAGAGAGCACCACCACCAAAGAAGAATGATAAGTATCAGGGTGCTGGAAGAGGTCGTCTGAACCATATCTCTGCGGAGGAGGCTCAGGAAGATCCAAGCGTCATTATGGGTATGCTTCGTATCAATCAAATTCCAGCTAAAGTTTTGTTTGATTCTGGAGCATCGCATTCATTCCTATCACAAGCTTTTGCTCAAATACATGGGATAAGTTTTGAACGTTGTATGTTCCTTTGTTGGTTCAGTCTCCTGGTTCTAGTTGGCGTTCCACCATGGTTAGTCGTGGGAATCTAATTGAAGTTGCCTATCAACTTTTCCCAACTTCTCTCATTGCCCTCAAGTCAACTGACATTGACATCATTTTGGGCTTGGATTGATCGACCCTCTATCAAGCTATCCTCGACTATACAACCAAGTCCATGACTCTGACTAGTCCTGCTGGCATAACAATGAAGTATTGGACCATAGGTCACTATCTTCTTTAGATGTTTCTATTCCTGAAGCGGAGTTGTATGATCTTGAAGTCCTACCTCTGTTGGAGATCCAAGATGTTTCCGTGGTATGTGAATTCCCGAATGTATTTCCTGAGGAGTTGCCTGGCATGCCACCTAATCGAAGTGTGGAGTTTGTCATATAGTTAGTTCCTAGAACTGCTCCTGTTTCTAAGATACCCTATCGTATGCCTCCTCATGAGCTAGTGGAGTTGAAGAAGCAAGTAGACGAGTTAGAGGTAAAAGGATACAGTCAGCCCATCAAATCTTCTTAGGGATGTCCTACCATCTTTGTTAAGAAGCAGGATACCAATATACTGCGTTTGGTTGTGGATTATCGCCCACTCAATGCTGTGACTATCAAAAATAAGTATCCTCTACCTAGGATCAACGATCTTCTTGATCAGTTAAGTGGTGCCACCGTCTTTTCCAAAATGGATTTGAGGTCAGGGTATCACCAGATAAATATCCGGAAGGAATTTATTCCAAAGACTGCTTTCACCACTAGTTATGGTCTTTACGAGTACACCGTCATGTCTTTTGGTCTTACCAATGCTCCAACCACTTTTATGCGTCTTATGAACTCTGTCTTCATGGAATAACTTGACAAGTTTGGTGTGGTCTACATCGACGATATTCCGGTCTATTCCAAGAATGAAGAAGAACACGCCGAACATCTTTGTTTGGTGCTAACAAAACTTCGAGAACATCGTCTCTATGCCAAGTTTTCCAATTGTGAGTTTTGGTTGCAAGAGCTCATATTCCATGGTCATGTTATTTCTGCCAAAGGGCTGTTATTCCAGATAAGGTCCAATCTATCCTTGACTAGGAATCCCCCAAGTCCGTTAAGGATTTCCGAAGCTTCCTTGGATTGGCTGGTTATTACCGTCGATTCATCGAGAACTTTTCCAACATTGCAAAGACTATTGGGAATATTCCCTAGAGGCAATCATGATGAGATTTCCCATTGTATTCATAAAGATAATAAGTTGTCCTTGTATAAAGATCCGATGTATATCATTGAATATGTGATTCGGTTGTGGAACTATACATTCATGTTGTTTGTGCTAAATATCCTTGGTCATCGAGGTTGTGCTGGACACACAACTTAGAACAATGTGAAAGTCGGCTTGATGACTCGGTTCCACTTGTCATGGGCATGGAGATGCTATTCCGACTTACACAGATTCGGCTAAAGAGTTTAGCGAGTTCGATTGACCCATATTGAGGTACAACAAACAAGTTGTCATTTGTATATCTCAATCAATGTAATCCTTAGACCTGAGATTGTTGCACAGTCCGAGTTGAGGATCAACGACTTAGGTTCTGTCAAACGTTGATTCGTAACTAGGCAGTTATAAAGGCAGAGTTCGGGTCGACTAAGAATCAAGCTGCGTGATGTGAATAACCAAGATGGGATTTTTCCCCTCCACTTGGAGAGATATTCTCTGGGGCCCTCTCGTATGATATGATTCGGAAAGCATGGCCATGCACGACTCGGTTAAGTGTTAACCGAGGCAATCGACTAAGAGTTAGTCGGGTGAAATCACTTATCTCGGATCGAGAAGAGAGTCGGACTATTTAAGGGATGACAAATATTCGCCTATAGTCTGACAAATTATATCGTGAGCAAAAGGGACTCACACATAAGTCGCATTGGAAAGGCAAGTCGTCATGACTTATTGGTACTTGGGAGTCGGTACGTTCTGCTAGGAGCCACTACCAACTGATCGATTGAGAGTCAGACTCCAATCGTGTCCAAGTAGCCATGAGCCTGCGGGGTCACACACTTAAGAGCGGGTCGGATTGGATCTGAACCGGAAATCTGGTCGGGTTGGACCCGAGCCGGATTTGGACTAAGTTAGTGAGTCAGACTCATGGTGACTTATATTATATATGGGCTTTAGTGAATGGGCCATGAGTGAGTGGAGCCCACGTTCACTCCCTATATATAGTGGAGCATAGTAACCCAGAAGGGTTAATCGTTGATCGGTTAGGTCATTCCATGAGTTGGAAACCCTAGCTCCAGAGTAGTCCTGCCATTGTAACAAAGCTAGCAGTTCATCACCAGCGCTCCTCCTCGTACGTGTGGACACTAGCAGAGGTGTTGTATGATCAGCACCAGGATGATTGTGATCAGATCAGATCTCGAGGACTACACTGCATCAACAGACGCAGTTCATCAGTAATACGCAACTGCGCGTCTAGTGGTAAACCTCGTGGACTTCTACCTCAGCTAGGTCTTGGGATCACCATGTTAGAGGAAAAAGTTCTGTTTTATCTCTATATGTCCTGACAAGGATAAGAAGTTTGAATGGTCTGACAAGGCTGAAGAAAGCTTCCAGGTTATGAAAACCAAGCTAACAACTGCTCCGGTGCTGGTTCTTCTAGACACTAGCAAAGACTTTGTCATCTTCTGTGGTGCCTCTCACCAAGGTCTTGGTTGTGTGTTGATGAAAGATGGTCATGTGGTGGCTTATGCCTCCCGTCAGTTGAAATCACATGAGAACAACTACCCAACTCATGATCTCGAGCTTGCAGCTGTTGTTCATGCTCTTAAGGAATGGCAACATTACCTCCTCAGTAGTCTTTGTGAGTTATAGTCGGATAATCAGAGTCTAAAGTATCTTTTCACACAACCTGATTTGAATCTCAGGCAAAGAAGATGGTTGGAACTCATAAAGGACTATGATTTGGGTCTCAACTATCAACCCAACAAAGACAATGTCGTTGCTGATGCGCTAAGTCGTAAGTCCTACTACAACAACATGTTGATCAAACAATCTCAACCTTCTCTTCATGAGGAATTTGCTCGGTTAAACCTCAAAGTAGTTCCTCGTGTATTCCTTTCTACTTTCAAAGTGAAGTATTCTCTGGAGGATCAAATTAAAACTTATCAACGGGAAGATCTTGAGATTGACACGATTAAAGAGAACATTGCTAGCGGAGTTGCTAAATGTTTCTCTCTTAATGAAGAAGGTGTTCTATATTGTGGTACACGTTAGGTAGTACCGAATGGAAAGGACTTGAATCAGATAATTCTTACCGAAGCTCATGAAACACCCCTCTCTATGCACCCTAAGGTACCAAGATGTATTGGGATCTTCGTCAAAGATTCTGGTGGTCTGGTATGAAGAAGGATATTGCTTGTTTTTTTGCCGAAAGTGACGTTTGCCGTCGTGTCAAGGCTGAGCACCAAAGACCCGCTGGTCTCCTGCAACCACATCGAATCCCTGAGTGGAAATGGGATGAAGTAGGTATGGATTTCATCACTGGTTTGCCTAATACTCAAAAGGGAAATGCTGCCATCTGGGTAATCGTTGACTATCCATCAAAGGTTGGTCACTTCCTACCTGTTCACGAGAGTATTACTGCTAGTCAAATTGGCAGATCTATACATCTCTCGAATAGTTCTCCTTCATGGGATTCCGATGAAAATTGTCTCTCACCGAGGGAGTTTGTTCACCTCAAGGTTCTGGACAGGTTTCCAGCAAGCTATGGGAACCCATATGTCCTTCAGTACAGCTTATCATCCTAGTAGCGGTGGTCAGACCGAAAGGGTGAATCAAATCCTTGAAGACATGCTCAGAGCGTGTGTCATATCTTTAGGCAAGAACTAAGAGAAATGCCTTCCTTTTGCTGAATTCTCCTACAACAACAGTTATCAATCCAGTATAGACATGACACCATTCCAGTTCTTATATGGAAGAACATGTTGTACTCCTTTGAACTGGTAGGAAACCGGCGAAAGAAAGTTCTTTGGACCAGATATGATTTAGGAAGCAGAAGATCAAGTCCGTATCATACGAGATCGTTTGAAAACTGCAGAATATCGCCAAAAAGCTATCATGATCGTCATCATCAACATGTTGAATATGAATTTGGCGATCAACATTACTTTCGGGTCACTCCTTTAAAGGGTGTCCATCGTTTCGGCATCAAAGGCAAACTGGCTCCTAGCTCTGTTGGTCCTTTTCGCGTTCTCTCCAGTCAAGGTAAACTTGCATATCAATTGGAGCTGCCTGAAAATTTCCCTGAGGTGCATGACGTCTTTCATGTGTCTCAAATCAAGAGTTGCTTCAAAGATCCTGTTCGTGGTGTTAATCACCAAACTCTTCATCTTCAAAAGGATCTGACTTATTGTGAGTATCCTATTCGTATCCATGAAACCGAGCGCAAGACTCATCGTCAGAACATCAAGTTCCTGAAAGTTCAGTGGTATCATCACTCTAAGGACGAAGCAACCTGGGAACGAGGAGATCTCCTCCGATATGAGTACCCTGCCTTCTTTTATAAAACATAGGAATCTTGGGACGACATTTTTCTAAGGGGGATAGAAATGTATCAACCCAAGTTTGTATTAATTGTAATTAGTACTTAAGCATTGCATGCATCTGTTTAAATCAATAAGTATATGCATGTGAGCAAGTATTTGAACAAATGCAAGAGCAAACCCCTAAAATATGGACTCATGGTTTCAAATGAATTACAAAACCAAATTTTGGAACATTCTAGTATTTACCAAAGTGCCCTTGTCTTTTCTCTATTTAAAATGTCTTTAAAATCACTTAAATAGAGATCTTAATAATAATAAAAAAGTTTTTATTAAAGCCAGGGGTTCTCTGCAAGAATTTAGCTCGTGGATCGCCAGATTTGAACTGCGGGTTAGTTTCCGAGTTTGCTAGGGGGTTTTCCGCAAAAGTGTTTTCATACACCTCTAGCTGGAAGAAGCCGCCGTCGACCGCCGCGCCTTGATTCCCACTCTTCCACCGTTGTGGATAAAGGGATAAGACTGTCAGGACGTGCCCTTCCTTCTCCCTATCCTCTCACTCGCCTTAGAGCTCCCTGTCCCTCTCTATCTCCTCTGCGGTGAGATCCCAAACCCTAGCCGCCATGGCCTCTAGCTAGCTGTCGTTGCTGCCCTCCCCGAGCCCTGCTGACCTGACCACGAGCTCTGTCTCGACACATTCTTCCTCCTTACTGGTTGAATCGGGCCGGGACGCCCTCAATCGCTCGCATCGAGCGCTTCTTCCTCGACCCTAATCAGGTTCCGGCGCTCGCCTCACCGTTGCTCCGAGCTTCGCCTCGCCTTGCTGTCGACCCCAATCGCTTCAGGGTGAGCCCCTGGTGCCCTAGCACCCCTTGTCCTTGCCATTTCCCTCGCGTAGCTGATTCTCGTCGTGCATCGGAGAGTTCCACCGCCACCGCTCGTCGTCGCGCTCACTCGGGTGACCATACAAGGGCGGCACCAACTCTGTGTGGTTCGCCTCGTTGAGCTCTCTCCAGCGCACCTAACCGCGTTTTCTGGGGTGGCCCGAGTCGTCGGTGGCGACCATTGCCTGCAGATCCCCTTTTAAAATACTCCGAGTAGACGATCCTCTTGTCTCTCTTGTTACAAACAAAGACCGCTTTATGCACAAGTAAATCTAGAGAAAGCCTCTCTAGCCGAAGCATGTAGATACTAGGTTATCTAAGTCTTGCGGAGTACATTCTCATACTTAGCCTTGGTCCATTGTTGTTTTTCTACAGATGATCTAGTTACAACTGAAGGTGGCTTCTATGTTGACATCGACGAGTAGTTGGGGCCCCTAGTAGTAGCCTGAGGACTTTGGGATGGACGTCGCTTCTTTTTTTGGCCTCTTAGGCCTTTGCTATGTTTGTTGTGTAGAACAACATAATTTTCTTTCGCTGTTTGATTTAATGTTCGCCCTATGACCACTGGTTTGTAATAAACTAATATCATACTCTGTTAAGAGTTTAAACTTATGTTGTTCAATCACTACAAGAAGTATGTCAACTTGTGACGTTCTCATTTTAACGATGGCAAAAATCGTCATAAATTTTATGATGATTTGCACCAGATCGTCGCTAGCCACTCCCGGAGGGCCAAACCCCTTCAAAATTATGACGATAGGCTTAGAATCGTCGTAATTTTGTTAGTTGAAATCGTCATAATATGGCAGACCCATCCAAATATGTTATCTTTACTTGATTACGATGATCTAAAATCGTCATGACGGACTATAATATTTTTGTTTTAAAATACATGCTGACCGGACAGACACATCAGGACTTTAGCCTACGTGTCATGTTTATATGTCAAATTCTATCTAGCTAGCACGGGTCAAAAAGTATCAGCCAAACTTTCAAGTCGGACACTACCAAAAAACAAAAATAATTTTATACCCCAGGATTTGAACGTGTGACCTCGCTCACTCAAACACACGCACTGACCATTAGGCCTCAACATCTTGTTAATAGAATGCTACCTTGTTTCCTTTTAAAAATATACTAATTACTATGTGGGCACACAGAAAAATAAAAACAAACGAGGACATGGCGCGTGGTTCGAACCCACGCCCTCACACACGGGCTGACTATAAGGCCACAACTTGATTGTTACTGAAATGCTACATTGTTTGTTTTATACACATATTAGTAATTAAGAAGGTACACGGAAAAATAAGAAAAAAAAATACGCGGATCGATACTTTGAACCAACGACGACCTCGCAGAATTACACGCACAGGCTAACCATCAGACCTTGACTTGATTGTTGATAAATTGGTAAGCTGCTCTTTTAAACACATGTTAGTAACTAGATAGGTATACGAAAAAAAATGAAAAAAGAGAACGCAGGGTAGGGATTCGAACCTGCGACCTCCGCATTCAACCAGTCAAAAACTACTAGCAGTAAACAAATAGGCCACTCCAAATTATGTGTTTAAAAGCAGCGCGCTACAGTAAATATAGGATGCCCGCGAATTTTTTGACAGTTTGGAAAGGAAGCAGGCCTACGCTTAGGAGTTTAGGTCTAGGCTAGCTTGGGCTTCACGCGGTAGTTAGGTCCGGGCCAGCCAAGCTGGCCCGGCTAGGATATATTTTTTTTCTTTTTTTCTTTTTTCATAATTCTTTTGTATATTTTTTATAATATATTCAAAAGAATTAATTTTTTTCTCTAAATTTTTATAAAATTCAGTAGATCATCTTAGGGTGTTGATTATCAATGTTTGATTATTTAAAACTAGTTGATTTATTGATCCCACATCATTCCATAATAGGGACAATATCGTAATTCAAAATACGATTTTAAAATTAGGGGTTTGAATTAAAAAATCTAGGGATTGGATCTTTAAAAACCCTTAATGGATATAGCATATTGTGAACCTAAAAATCATTTTTTTCTAAAAATTACGAGCATCAAATCATGTACCTGTGGTTTAAACCGGACCCACTTCCTACCGATTCGGCAGGACTTTGTCTTTTTTGCTAGGGGTGAACGGAAAGGTTTGAGATACCCCGGTTGGGACATTGTCCATGTAAGGTGTCTAATATTTTTACAAAATATGGTGGTACCATTCTAAAACTGTCATTTGGTGGTTGCTTCACAAAACGCCCCGTTTTTTGCGCTCGGAAAATGGAAAATAGATTTTCCGTGCGTCAAAAAGGAAAACTTTCTCCTGCAACATTGTTTGCCATCCCATGATACATATGTGTGCATAATATGGGAATATTATCACAAAATATGTCGTGATTCTGGCTATAACATTGGTCATTTGGTCCGAAAGCCATGAAACCTCGGACATGATAGGTCATTTCTAAGAAGGTTTTTTGAGACACTTGTAATATACCAAGGTTGGTATTTTTCCTTGCAACTATGTCATATAAGAAGACACCACACGAAGGATTTGCATTGATCGGACCGTTTTTAAATTTTTTATGCCCGTTTCAAACTATGGTCAAAACGACGGGCACAGAGGTTCTTAGCTAGGGGCTAAGCCTCGCTAAACTTGCATTGGATCTCTGAAGAAACAACATATTATGAGTCTAAAAATTATCTTTGTCAAAAATCATGAGCATCGGATCATGTACCTGTAGTTCAAACCGGACCCACTTCCTACCGAATCGGCAGGAATTTATCTTTTTCACCAGGGGTGAACAGAAAGTTTTGAGATACCCCGGTTGGGACATTGTATATGTAAGGTGGTCTAATATTTTTACAAAATGTGGTGGTACCAGTCTAAAACTGTCATTTGGTGGTTACTTCACAAAACGACCCGTTTTTTACGCTCGGAAAATGGAAAATGAATTTTTTGTGCGACGAAAAGGAAAACTTCCTCCTACAACATTGTTCGCGATCCCATGATACATATGGGTGCACAATATGGGCACATTATCACAAAACTGCGATTCTGGCCATAACATTGGTCGTTTGGCCCAAAAGCCATGAAACCTCGGACATGATAGGTCATTTCTGAGAAGGTTTTTTTGAGACACTTGCAATATACCAAGTTTGGTATTTTTCCTTGCAACTATGTCATATAAGAAGACACCATGTGAAGGATTTGCATTGATCGGACTGTTTTTGAATTTTTTATGCCCGCTTCACACTATGGTCAAACGGTGGGCACGGAGGTTCTTAGCTAGGGGCTGGGCCTCCATAAACTTGCATTGGATCTCTGAAGAAACAGCATATCGTGAGTCTAAAAATGATTTTTTCCAAAAATCATGACCATCGGAACATGTACCTGTCATTTAAACTTTACCCACTTCCTACCGATTCGGCAGGAATTTGTCTTTTTTGCCAGGGATGAATGGAAAGGTTTGAGATACCCTAGACATTGTCCATGTAAGGTGGTCTAATATTTTTACAAAATGTGGTGGTACCATTCTAAAACTGTCATTTGGTGGTTGCTTCACAAAACGCCCCATTTTTTGCGCTCGGAAAATGGAAAATGGATTTTCCGTTTATCAAAAAGGAAAACTTTCTCCTGCAACATTGTTCGCAATCCCATGATACATATGTGTGCACAATATGGGCATATTATCACAAACTATGTCCTGTTTCTAGCCATAACATTGGTCGTCTAGTCCGAAAGCCATGAAACCTTGGACATGATAGGTCATTTCTGAGAAGGTTTTTTTGAGGCACTTGCAATATACCAAGGTTGGTATTTTTCCTTGAAACTATGTCACATAAAAATAAGGTGTTTTCTGAATGAACCAAATAAAACACAAGAAAGAGCCTCTCAGGGATCAGCCTCATCGGATCGATCTAGACCGTTCAGTGCCGATCCAACACCCTATGGCTCAGCCGAAGAAGCACAACCTATAGCCCGCCGCGCCCATGGCGTCGGCAAACCCTATCCTCACCAACTCCAGACCTCCTCCCTCGTCTCCTCTAACCTATCCGCGCGCGCCGCCTCCCCCAACATCTGACCCCCCTCCCCGGGCACCACATCGGCAGCCACCGTGCTTCACCAACACCGTGCTTCTCCACCACATCTGATCTCCAACACCATGCTTCTCTTCCTCGCGGTGACCAAGCTTCGACCATATCCCCCTATCCATGCCACATCATGAAACCTAGCCTAGATCCTGGCTGTCCAGTGAAGAGCGCTCACACCGTGCTTCCCTGCGCCCGAGGCCCCGCGGCGGAGATCAGATCGGATTCCTTCCACGAGGACCCGCGCCACACCATCCTCTTCGAGAAGTTCGGCTTCTCCAAGACCGGCGCGGTCCGCATCATCCTCTCCGGTGCCACTGTCTCCTCCTCCTTCGCACGGTCTGACCCCAAGAAGATTGGATTCTTCCTCCTCATGGATGAGTCCCTCCTCGAGGCCGTCGCCGAGTCACGAGACCGGGAGGCGGCGGCGAAGAAGAAGCTCGTGGAGCCGGAGGACCCCAATGGCCCCGACGAGCCCGACCTCTCCGGTTGCGTCCTCACCCTCTCTCGCCTGGTTGTACCTCATCCTCTCCCCCAACCGCGTCTGGGCGAACCAATCAAACCACCTCATGTCCGCGCTCCTTGTTGCGCGCCTGCTCTACTACCTCTCCACCGCCAAGGACCAGCACTACATCCGTGTCACGGGCATGCCACGCGGATGGGACGTTGCCTTCCTGAGGTAGGATGAATCCCCGTTCTTCTATGTTTGTGAACATGCTTGCTCGTTCCTGGCTAGTGTTGAGACTAGTGTGTCGCTTTCCTGAGGTAGGATTAATCCCTTTGCACCCTGCTTGAGACTAGTGTGTTGCACCCAGTTTTGTTGAATCACCTTAATTTGGTTAGATTGTAATCTGTCCACTTCCCTCATATGATACATCTTCGGGATTAGTGTAATGTGGCCACTTCCCTCATATGATGCCTTTTTCTTTCTTCATATATATGCTTACATCCTAAATTGTCTTCACTTTTTTCTAATAGAATTTAAGGGATTAGTGTGTGCTTGTTAATATGCATACTAGAATCAGATGTGTATTCTCAGATTAGTGTGTTCTTATGCTCATATTCTTGGATTAATACATTGGAGGTCTACTATGAAGCATGTATTCCTCTAGTAGCAGTAGTAGTGCAACTAGTCTATGTATAGCCAATATAGGTATAAGACCTCTATCAAATATAATAATTATTCTCATGTGTGATGCTTCATTCTGAGTTTTGGACCTATTGATTATCTGCAAACTATGCAACTGTAATCTACAGCAGTCGAGCTAAATGTTCATATTTTAGCTCTGTGTGGTGGTTTATTTTAATTTTTGGGTTTCAGTGGGGGTGCACCGAACTGCTCAGTGGTCTAACACCTTGTGAATTCTTTTGAACATGCTCAGTTTTGCAGCTTTCTATGTCAGTAATCGGTCTCTTTACATTGTCCTATATGTGAAACCAGATGCCCACTTCAAGGTTGATCTTGGCCTGGATAGTTTGGACGCAGTGGAGGTTGAGATGGCCCTGGAAGAGGAATTTGGTTTCGAGATTCCTGATGAGGAAGCTGACCATGATTGACTCCATCAAAGTTGCAGTGGACTTCATCGCCTCACACCCCAATGCCAAATGAGTGTTGTGATATACTTGTTTAAGTTTTACGGCCATGAAACTTCTAAATAGATTTTTATTAGGATCTAGTTAATCCATTTGCTTGAGTTACATTCCATTTGGAGTCTCCATTGCAAGTGTTCAGTTTTGGTACTTTTACTTCTTGTTTCCTCTTTCGAGTACAACTACATGGATGGTTTGGTACTGGTACTTTTACTAGATCGAGGAGAAACATGTCTTAAGCTTAATAGGAGAGCAATGGTATTATTGATTCATCACTAGATGCATTTTTTCTTTCTTCAAATGTCCTATTGGTACTGTATATCGCATCATCAGACTTGTTAAGATGCATTGAGATGTTTGAACCTGAACCTTTTCTGTTTGGCGCTCGCAGTCAACAAAGAAGAAGCAGTTGAACTCCATGTGGGAGATCAAGGTGCAGAAGCTCGTCCTCAACATCTCCGTGGGCGTCAACGGAGATCGCCTCACTCGCACCTCCAAGGTATAATATGCCTATCTATTTATCTTCCTAGTCCCCTTATGAGCTCGCATGTGAGGGATTCAGATTAATATATGACTATGTTTGTTGCAAGGTTTGGTCGATGTTTAGTTCAATATCATGTGGTATGCTTCGCTTACAGCAATCTAGTTGTTTTAGTAGTTTGTGGAGTTGCAAGTCATCAATGATATAGCCTGTCTTGCCACTACCCTATTTGATCTATGGAGTGCCTATCTTGTAGCCTGCTAGTAGGACATGCATCAGCTAGTGATACACATGCATGGTTACTGTATCATGTGTAAAAAGTCAGTCAATTCAACAAGTAGAAATTCCAAGTATGTAATCAGTAGTCTGTTGGATTTTGTTACTTGCAAGCTTTTATGGAAATGGACTTACTATAGGTAATATGCTGCTATTTATTTATCCAATTCATATCACTTATGCTAGTTTTTCTGTTTGATAGAAATAAGAAGGTCGAAGGAGGATATTGGAAGTGATTGGATGTGTTATATCTAGGACATCAACAACGGCGCCATAAGTAGTAGGGAGCTCCGCTCCAGGCATTGACAACGAGTAGCAAATCTGTCATGTTTACATCTGTTGTATTTGCTGTCTATTTGGTTATATTGTCTCACATTTGGCTACAATATCTGCTGTCATGTTTATATCTATTGTATCAGATATCTATATCTGTTATGATGATCTAGCTATCATGTCATGTGATAGTGTTACTTATTAGCCTCGTGGCTGTCATGTTTAAATTCTAGATGATATATTGTTGTGTTGTCTAAACTATATATTTGGAAATGTTGCTGGGCTGGTTTGTAAATTTGGGTCCGTACTGGATCTAAAAAGTCCACGTGGAATTAATAATAAAATAGGAAAAAGGTTAAAAATAAAAAAGAAATCGGTTGTAAAGAACAAAGGCCCAAAAGGGAATAAACCCTAAAAAAAGCCACGACCCATACCTACAAATGACATAAAATGAAATGCTCTCCAAATGGTCTAGGCCCAAAACTAAAGAAGTCCAGCATTATTGGGCTAGCCCATATAGATCACCGTAATGGACCAGGCTAAATTTGTATTACAACGATCTCATTTCATCATAATTTTGCCTCGTCGGATCGGCCATGTAGGATCTGACTTGGCCTGGCTAGATGGTCCGTGATGATATTAAATCGTCATAGAGGTTATGACGATCCAATATCATCATAGAGGGTTATGATGATTTTGCAAAAAACATCGTTATAGTTCATTTGCGACGCCCAGCTTTCGACGATCTCAAAATCGTCATAGAATCGTCATAAACGAACTACTATGATGATTTTGTGACGAAAATGGAGGGTCATATATAGCCAGATTTCTTGTAGTGAATCCCTGTGTTCTGTAAGGTTACCGAATCTTATACTAAGATCTTCCAAGCTTGGGGATGAGCTTATCTCGGATGGTGATCTGAGTTTTGTTTATCCCTAAACCCGGGGGTGTTAAAATAAGTGTGCATGATAACTTCTTAATTGGTCAGGGTTTAGGATTTTAGTGTTTCAGGTTTTAGGGGTTTAGTGTTTTGGGTTTTAGGGTTTAGGGGTGTAGGGTTTCATGAATTTTCAGTGAAGTTTTAGCTTTATGCTTAGATTCATGGAATACAATGACTTAGCAACAATTTTACGAAAGTATAATTGAAATTTTGATCTATAAGTGCATGGTATATACCTGATTGGTCAGGTTTTAGGGGTCGAGGGTTACGTTTTCTAGGGTTTAGGGTTATAGGGCTCAAGGTTTAGGTTTTAGGGGGGTTAGGGTTTAGGAACTTTTCAATAATGTTCGAGTCGTATGCCTATATTCATGAAACAGAATGGCATTAGCGCAATTTAATGAATGTATCAATCTCAAATTTTGATCTAGAATTGCATAATAATTGCTTGGTGAGGGTTTAGGGGTTGAAGGTTTAGGTTTTAGGGAAATTTCAATAATGTTCAAGCTTTATTCTTATATTCATGTAATGGAATGGCTTTATTGTAATTTAATGAAAGTGACAACAATGTTTTTGTGTGAAGCAACTATACGGTAGTATATGGCTATAATGTCACCACTGTAGCCTATTTCATTGATATTACCAGGTTTCATAAATTTTCAAGATTCGTAGCCATATATCCGTGCAATAATCAGGCTTTACGGCAATTTGCTCAAAGTATCTCAAAATTGGAACTACAAGTGTGTTATAGATAGGTCAAGTGACTTTTAAAACATTTTAAGGTTCCTGTTTGCAAGATTCAACATCTTGATCTTAAAGCCTATTGTAGTCAAATTTGGCCCCTTTTCGAAAAAATTAGGGACAAAATTAGCTATTGTGGTGTGTGATGTATTCATGGATTTCAGACGAGACCAGAAAAGTTTGAATTCTACTAATATTTTCCTCTAGGGCCCCAAGTGGTTCCTTCCTCTGTACAACAACGTAGCTAACTAGCATGCCAGAGTCACAGTGGCGCCGTACCAAGGCACACGTGCACAACGCAAAATATGGTTATGGACGAGGGAGAGATCAGCCGGCCGATGCGCGCGGGGTCGCCAATGAGAGATGGATGGTGAGAGAGGCATCAAATGAGAGATAAAAAACAAAAAAATTTTGCGT
Organism: Avena insularis; assembly: GCA_023614405.1. Lineage (NCBI taxonomy): Eukaryota > Viridiplantae > Streptophyta > Magnoliopsida > Poales > Poaceae > Avena > Avena insularis. The sequence continues at coordinate 224,933,651 of CM042689.1, read as the reverse complement.
GCGAAATTTATTACTCCTTCTAGTAGTAGAGTGTGTATGCTGTAAAACCTGTAGTACTAATACCTCATGTCAAAAACCCATCATCATGGAGTGCCCTGATATCGCACCACCTTCAACTCCTCCTTGATGTTGTGCTCTTGCTCTTCAATTTCCCCTCCACTCCGATCCATATTCTTCGTTGTAGTATTACTCCCTCTATATATCCCAAACTAGAATGCATATTTTTTTTTGTCAAAGTCAACAAATTTAAAATTTGAACAAAATATAGAGAAAATTACCAATGTCTACAATATCTAATGCGCACCATATGAAGATATATTTCATAATAGTTCTAACAATACTGATTAAGGATTATAAACATCAACACATTTTTCTATGTAGTTGGCCAAATTTTAAATAGTATTACTTTGAGCAAAAACTACATGCATCCTATTTTGGGTTAGAGGGAGTGCTTTCATTATAGAAAAAACCTTCCTTTCACTTGGAAAATTGAGATTATCTCTTTATGTAGGTGCGCCTATCTATCTAATATGGGAAAATTATCATAAACTATGATGTGGATATGGCCATGACCTTGGTCATTAGGCTTGAAACATATTCATGTATGGTAGGTCAATTCTGTGAAGCGAGTTTTTCAAAAGTTTTCAAAACTCATGTTTATCATTTTTCATGGCAGGTGGTACACGCAAATGATGCTATGGGTAAGTTTTTGTTGTTTGGGATTTTTCTTTATTTTGATTTAATGTTTTCATAATAAGGTCAACTTTGTCGGCACGGAAATTATAAGCTAATAAGTTGAATTTTTCAAAACTTTTCCATTCTCGTATATCGGCTGCATGGTGGTTGGTACCTTGAAAGGATCCATTGATGACTGTTGGATCAAGACTAGCTAGCTAGGGTGTCAACACACGGATTTTTAATCCCAGATGCCTGTCATGCCATACATCGCAATCCCAGGATTACCCGAGACATAACAGATTGGTACCATAGTTCATCATCCATTAGAAACCATAATAAAGGTCTTACAATAAAGGATCTCATGATCCAGTCTTAATACAATCAAAGCAACGGAATAATATAATAATGATAGCATGGGCAAAGGTCCATCTTCATGGTCAGAGGCAATGCTGACGAAGGGAGATGATCCTAATTGTCGTAACCTTCCTGCGGTCCATCCTCCTGATAGTCCTCTTCATAGTCTGGCCATGGGAATAGCCAGGGATAAAGCCATGAGTACTCTTTAAGTACTCGCAAACTATCACTAACAGGTAAATTGGTTTCAAGTCAGAATCCTAATCTCTAGGTTGTTTTGCAAAAAGCTAGGTTTACCTTAACTGAGTTTAGAATCAAATAAAGCTAGTTTAATATTTTATAACACCTAAGTGGAAACTTAGTTTTCATGTTCACAACCCTGTTGTGGTCAAGTCAAAGTCATGATTCATTTCACAAGTCATATTGAAAACATCTGATGACGGAACAGTATGGCCAGTCCAATACATTGCATAATCATGACGCTATTGAATAGTTTGACACTCTGCAGAGGTGGTACACTTTCACCACAATATTCGATACATCCGTCAGGGACAATGCTGAATTCACCATACTTAGTATGCGGATAATCAATCCTAACCTTTCAATTACACATCCTAGTATAGGCACCTCTCCTATGAGTTTGGCCTCCCAACCATGACCATCTGTCATCTTGGGAACTGCACAGGTGGTCAATCATCATGAGGTAGCCTCAGCTCAAACTCGGCCGCAAGGGAACCCATACTAAGATATATAAACTTCCAGTCAAGCCCTACCCAAATTCGGGTATTGTGGTTGTACGGTAAAATTGGAATCATATCGCATCCAGACACAACCATCAGTTTTATAAAAGGTCTAAGGGTCATGCCTCAACATTTTAATCATCCAAAATCATCTAGTGCTCATAGCACATGTCAAAACATCTCATTAGAATGACACATCATTTTAAGGTTTTCATAATCCTTTTCACCAAGTATTCCCATCTAAAGTGATCAAGTTTTAAGCTTACCACTAGCCACTAAAGTTGGAGGTAATCACTAATGAGGGGTGATAATCAAGTGTGAGCTATGTAAGTTCATTCTCATGCCTCAGGATGCCATCAAGTTAAACCTAACTTAGGTCAAGTTTTATGCTCTTTATTCTACCTTTAATATCTTTCCAAACTTCACAAGTCACTAAGTAAACACAAATAGAAATCTTTGATAAAGAAATAAAAGAGTAAAGCTTGCAAGTAAAACTGGGATTTAGTATAATAAGGTGGTATCATCACATATGCCTAAGGAATCTATTTGGTATATTTATCTTGCAAGTGTTAGCTTGAAAAGTTAACTTGTTTTGTGAAGCTTGCATAGGTAATATGCAAGTGGTAGCTTGCCTGGTGAAGTGCAGTGGTTGAAGTTCTCCTCGGCTTCTTCCTCGTAGTAGTCTCCTTCCTCTCTGTATCCTTTCTTGGTACTAGCGTCTATAAATAAATACGAAGTACACAATCACCAAACAATACTTAACTACTTCTATTTAGCACACAAAGGCTAACGCTAGATGATCTAGCATTATCACTATCATCACAAGGATTAAGGCAATAGTTTTATTTATTTCATTTTACAAAAGTAATTTCTACTCATTGAAAAACTACTTAAGATTTAATATTCTCCAATTAAAACATGGGATCATGTTGACATATGTCATCACCACATATTTCAATACTTGGGAATGTGATTTAAAGTGGTGTCACAATTTAATAATGTTTAACCTTATTATTTTAATTAATTAAAGTGACTAGAAATGTCTATGGGTCATTCTTTTATTCCTTGTCCATTATTACTGCAAGTAAACCTAGATATTTTTATATATTCAGAAAGGTCTTAACAAATATGATTTTTGAGAGATGGAATCAACTCAAAATAATTTATGGTTGAATTTTGAAAAATGTTTGAATGCAGAAAAGTCTCTGCCTTGTTATTTTTACTATAGGTGATCTATAATTCCAAATGGTTTGAATCCAACGGGCTTGGATTAAGAATTCCCATAACTTTCTAGAAAAATTAGTTTCATGCAATTTGGTTCAGTAGAACTCTCTGAATTGAATTTTGAATCTACTGCCAGAACTGGGTTTGAAACTAAATAGATAAATCTAAATATAACTAGGACGTCCCATTGCGCACAGCATGCGCGGGCTGGTTAAGTGGTTGTCCCCACACGTTAGTGGGACATGGGGTGCGAAGGGGTACTGGCTAAGTACGGCCGTAGGATTTGATCAAGGATCAACGTCTCACGGCCATCGTCCTTGTCTAAACAGAACGCAACGGGCTTGAACCCTAGCGCGGCCAGTGGGGGTCTGTGGCGGCTCACCGGGGCTCAGGCGATGGTCGGCGATGGGGGCGAATGACGAAGTCGACGACGGAGGTTCTCCTGGTACCAGCGGCTCCTTCTGGGGTGGCTGCAATCGATGGCGCCCTTCTCCTCCAGCAGCGGCAGGCTCTAGCGAAATTCTGGTGATGCTGCTCTCGCCTTGCTCCGGGAACGAGTGGGAAGGATCAGTGAGGTGTGGAGAGTGGAATGGTGTGAAGAAAACAAACGGGGAAGCCCTCTATTTATACTACGATGAGAGGACCAAAGGGTGTGGGAAGAGCTCGTCAGTGACGATGATGAAGGGAGCTAAAGCCATGACGATGGGCGTAGGCCGGTGCGCGGTCTCCTGGCGGTCCTCAACAGCTTGATGGCCCGGCAAAGGGTGGTGTGGTTTAGTCAGAATGCTTCAGTGCTCTTAGCGGCACTAACGATGGTTTTGATGACGCACAGTGGCTACGGGTCGCGTGGCGGCGAACGGGCATGTCTGGGAGGTTCCTCGGCCGGTGGTGATCACGTAGACAGGCGGCAAAGGAGGGGCACGGTCTGTGCGAGCGTGTCAAGCGCGGCGCTCTGGCGCGCTCTGGACATGGTCGCAGAGAAATGGGCGCGTGCGTCCTCGGTGGTCCAGTGCTTGGCAAGGGTCGAGGGATGGACAGGGGGTGGCGGTGGACGGTGGCGTGCTTCCTGGACACGGTGGCTAGGCTCGGCGCTTGCTCCTGCTAGCTAGCCATGGTCGTGTGGCCGGGGTGCTCTTAGGCAGGCACTGCATGGCGCATTGGTTAGGGTCTTGGATGGTTCAAAGCATTGGTTGGCACTAGGGGAGACAGGAGTGATCAATGGTGAACAATGTTTGCAAAGATCAATGCTCAAAACCATAAAGTTTGGCCAATTTGATATTCTGTCTCTAAGTGTTTAATGAAATGGCTGCAAGAAATTCATATTTGAATTTTTGGATGGAACTTGGTGAGTGTACTGGTCACATACTAGGTAGTCTCTGGTTGATTGGATTTGTCAAGTTGCACTCGTTTGGTTGGGTTTTGAGAAATGGTGATCTTCCCATATGAACTAGATACAATTTTCAAATGTCATTTAAATAGGGTTGCCAAATGTTTATGTGGGTTTGCAAGGTGGGCTTGGGTTCAATTTCACTTGGTATAACAAGGGGTGAAAAGAAGTGGATTTGTTTCTATTTGAAATCTTGGACTAGAAATACTCAAAGTGGTCTAGTGAGCAAGATTGGCAAAAATGACCATTAGCTCATTTGTTTTGTTTTTGAATTTCTCTTGATTTGATTCATCTTGGAAATGATTTAGATGATGTTGTTTTCATATTTAAACCAATCCTTTCCATTCATAACAATCACACAAGTTCATTCAAGCATTCATCACATACACACATGCATTCATAATGATTTTAATTAACAAATGTTTTTATTAACCCTAAATTTGGGTGATTGGAATATCATAACCTTGATTAATATTTTTGGGATGTTACAAACCTTCCCTCCTTAAACAAAATGTCGTCCCGAGATTTGAGAAAAATAAAACTAGGATTTAAAATGATCTGGAAACTCTGTCCGAATGTAGTCTTCTCGCTCCCAGGTAGCTTCTTCTTCAGTGTGGTTGCTCCACTCGATCTTGAGAAACTTGGTACTCCGGGTCCTGGTGGTTCTGAAAGCTTCCTCCAAATAACATATGGGTACTTCAGGATATGTCAGGTCATCGTTGATCTCTATGGTTCGGTGATCAATATTCTTGAAAACTTCGGTCTTCTCCGGGACTTCTAGGCATTTGCGAAGTAACGATATATGAAACACATTATGCACGGCTGACATCTCCTCGGGCAGTTCCTGTTGATACGATCTTCTCCTCTATGATTCAGAATCTTGAAGGGTTCGATATATTTGGGGGCTAACTTTCCTTTGAGATGGAAACGTTGCATTCCCTTCAAAGGTGACACTTTGAGATACACAAAATCTCTGATATTGAAGGCTAGATCTCGACGTGTCTTGTCGGCATAACTCTTCTGTCTGGATTGGGCGGTCTTGAGGTGCTCACAGATCTTGTGAAGTTTCTCTTCTGCTTCTCGTAGGATGTCGGGTCCAAAAATCTGACTCTCTCCTACTTCTGACCAATTCAAAGGGGTACGGCACTTCATTCCATACATGAATTCAAATGGGGCCATTTGGAAACTAGCTTGATAACTGTTGTTGTATGAAAATTCTGCGAAAGGCAGACAGTCTTCCCATTTAGATCCATATTATAACACACACGCTTTCAACATATCTTCGAGTATCGGGTTTACTCGCTCCGTTTGTCCATCTGTCTAAGGGTGATAAGCCATGCTGAAATCCAGTCTTGTTCCTAATACTTCTTGGACTTTCTTCCAAAATCTCAAGGTAAACTAAGTTCCTCGATCCGACACAATGTTCATGGGAACTCCATGCAAACTGACGATTCTAGCAATGTACAACTCTGCTAGCTTCGATCTCTGATAGGTGGTCTTGACAGGTAAGAAATGGGCGACTTTGGACAGTCTATCAACTATGACCCAAATAGAGTCATTTCCCCTACTAGATGTAGGTAAACTGGTGATAAAATCCATTCCAACTGAATCCCATTTCCATTCCGGAATCGACAATGGTTGCAATAGTCTTGCGGGTCTCTGATGTCCCGCTTTGACTCTCTGACAGACATCACATTTTGCTATGTAGCTTCCGATTTCTCTCTTCATCTTATGCCACCAAAATTGCTCCTTTAAATCCTGATACATCTTCGTTCCTCTAGGGTGGATAGAATAAAGGGTATCATGGGCTTCTTTTAAATATCTTTATTCAACTCTGAATATGCTGGCACACAGATACGTCCTTTGTACCACAAAACTCCTTCATCTTTGGTGAATCCGGGTACCTTTCATGTACCGATACGACGTTTGATTCCGTAGATACTAGCATTTCCTTTCTGCGCCTCCTTGATCTGACTGATCAAAGTGGGTTGAAGTTCTATGCTAGACAAAAATCCTTCACTTACTAGCTCTATTCTGAAATCTTCCAACTCCTTGTGCAAACTCGGTTGCTCCTTCAGAATCATGGAGTTCAAGCGACACTGCAGTCTGCTAAGGGCATCTTCTACCACATTGGCTTTACCGGGGTGATAGTGGATGTCAAGATCATAGTCCTTGATTAACTCTATCCATCTCCTTGCCTCATATTCAGCTCCTTCTAAGTGAAAATATGCTTCAGGCTCTTCTGATCTGAATAAATCTCACAATGGTTACCCATGAGGTAATGCCACCATGTCTTCAAGGCTAAAACTATAGCTGCTAGTTCAAGGTCATGGGTAGGATAATTCTGCTCATGTTGCTTCAGTTGTCGGGATAGATAAGATATGACTTTGCCTTCTTGCATTAGGACACATCTGAGACCGATCTTGGATGCGTCACAAAACACATCAAAAGGCTTCGTGATATCCGGCATAATCAAGATTGGGGCTGAGATCAATCTCTTCTTGAGCTCTTGGAAACTTGCTTGACATTTGTCCGTCCATTCAAACTTCTTATCTTTCTTCAACAATTGGGTCATGGGTCTTGCGATACTCAAGAATCCTTCTACGAACTTGCGGTAATATCCCCCTAATCCGAGAAATGCATGAACTTGGGTTTGAGTGGTTGGGGCTTGCCATTCTTCAACATCCTTAACCTTGGCAGGGTCGACAGCAATTCCTCCTACCGACACGATATGTCCGAGGAATCCTACTTCCTATAACCAGAATTCACATTTGCTAAACTTGGCATACAACTGATGTTCCCTAAGGGTTCCAAGGATGGTCCTCAGGTGTAGCTCATGTTCTTCGTCTGATTTGGAATAGATCAGAATGTCATCAATGAAAACAACGAGAAATTATCCAGGAAGTCCATAAAAATCTTATTCATGAGGTTCATGAAATAAGCGGGGGCATTGGTTAATCCAAAGGACATGAAAGTGTACTCATACAGTACATATCTGGTGGTAAAGGCAGTCTTTGTAATATCCTCTACGCGAATCTTGAGTTGATGATAACCAGTTCTAAGATCAATCTTAGAAAACACTTTGGCACCGATCAACTAGTCAAACAGATCTTCTATCTTCGGCAGTGGGTACTTGTTCTTGATGGTGACATCATTTAGCTTTCGATAATCTGTACACAAACGGTTACCTCCATCTTTCTTATCCATAAACAAAACAGGTGATCTCCATGGCGACGCACTTGGTTGAATCAGGCCTATCTCCAGCATAGCATCCAGTTGCTTCTTCAGCTCCACTAATTTAGATGGGTTCATACTATAAGGTCTCTGAGCTATAGGTCTACTGATATTCCGGCTGTACTGGTCATGGTTATGGCTTTCTTGGAACAGTCGATTAATCCTTTATGTTTCGACATCCAATCCGTTCCTAGTACTACTTCCAAACCTTTTGTTCCGAGTACTATTAGATTAGCATAAAAATCTATCCCATGGATTTGGATAGATACTGCCTTGCAAATTTGTCTAGCTTTGGTGGTTGAACCAGGTATTTGAACTACCATAACATGCTTCAATTTGGTTGGTTGAATCTTACTAGTGCATGCAAATTCTTCTATAACAAACGAGTGTGATGCTCCAGAATCAAACAACATTCTTGCAAGTACTGAGTTAAAAGGAAACATACCGAGCACGATAACTGGCACTTCCTGGGCTTCTTCGACATTCATGAGAAACAGGCGGCCGTTGCGGTTGAGTGAGTTCCCTGGGGAAAATCTTCTTCTAGGCTGAACACGGTGCTGCTGCTTAGCTAGGGAATTCACACTGGGGGCTACTACAAGCTTCTTGGGGCACTCATTGGAATATTGACCTTTGACTCCGCATTCATAACAAGTAAACTGAGACTTGTCCTTTCCTACAACAGGCACAACATTGCTTCCAGTCCTTGGGGTAGTATTGGTGTTGGTCTCGACATTGTTCTTGTTGAACTTGGGCGGTGCACGGTTGAAATTGTTGGAGTTGCCGGGGTTGTTGTTGTTGTGGTTTCATCCAGGCCTTGGGTTTCCTCCTCCATGTTTGGGATAGGTTGGGCGGTTCATCGAGGGTCTATTTTTTCTTGGGGCAAATCCTGCAGACGGGTTGGGGCGATACTTTGGGTTATGGTGGGTTCCTGGAAGATGCATCATTCGACGCTTGCGGTTCTCATTGGCTTGGTTGATCTTGCCTTCCATCTGAATCGCAGAATCCATTAAGGCTTCAATGTCAGCAAATGGAATATTGACTAACACCGTCTACATCTCATCATGCAGACCATTCAAGAATCTCTCCTTCTTGTTGGCTTCAGTGTCAATCTCATCTGGTGCATACCTAGCTAATTACAGTAATTTGTCACGGTACTCAACTACTGTCATCCTCCCTTGCTTCAGTTCTCTGAATTCATCACTCATCCTCTTGATTAAACCAGTGGCACATGGGTTATGCTGAACTTGAGTTTGAATTCATCCCAAGTCATCATCTGTCCTCCATTCATGGCGCGAACGCTGTTCCACCAAGCTCTTGCATCTCCTGCCAGATAGTGAGTGGCAAATAGTACTTTCTCGTTGGCCTCTATTCCTGCAACTTCTAAGTTGTTCTCCATGGTCTGCAGCCAATCATCTACATCTAATGGCTCTCCAGACTTAGTAAAGATGGGTGGATTGGTATTTTGAAAGTTCTTGAGCTTGGATCCATGGTTATCCTGGTTTCCATGGCCTTTATTGTTGTTGGCCATCTGAGCTATATGTTTAAGGGTGGCTAAGTTGGCTTGACGTTCGGCTCTTTCAGCTTCGCGGTCCAAAACCAACATTTGCAAGATTTGCAACATTGGGTCCGGGGATGAACTGCTTCCTCTACGAGGCATCTGAAGATTGAGATATATCATGAGACAAGAGGGAACTTTCTAAGGTTTGGGGTTTGTTTTTGAAAAGTTTTTAAAGTTTGACTCAGATTTTTCTAGCAACTTGCTTCTCATTCATTCATACCACACCATACAAACACACACCACAACAAGGAAACAAATGGTTTTAAGAACCATTCTGTGAAACTACGATATAGTGGGACCAGATACATCTCACTAACTCTAGTGCTCAGGTGCTACTACTCCTAGGAATCATCGATGAAGGAGAAGTCATCCTCATCGGTGAATACGTCCATGGCTTGATCCTCTAGGAATTCATCATCATCACTGAGGTGGGAGTAAGGGTCTCCACGGATATCTTCCCCTGCATTCTCCCTCTCCTCAAGCTGCATGTCCCACTCGTGGATGGTCTCCTCCAAGTCGGTCACTTTGTGACGAAGGCGAGCAATAATGCGATCCTTATTGTCCAGCTGACGGCGACGAGACTAGCGATCCTTAACAAGCATGGCAATGGTCTAGTCCTTCTTGACTACGATGGCATAGTTGTGGTTAGCGTAGGAGCAGGCATTGTCCAACTCCTTCTACCGGTCATACATCATGAAGCTGAGATGTTCCACTTGATGTTTCAGCTCTGGTTAACATGGTACCTCTAGTGGTTGTCCCATAGCATCACGCCTTGGGTAATACTCAAAGTGGGTGCCCTTGATCTGATTGATGCTTTGCCCACACAGACGGGCAAGTGCTTCCTGCATGGCCCTGGCAAGTCCATCTAGCTAGTTGTTCTCTCTTAAGGTGAACTGGATTCCCTCTATGGTGGGGGCTTCAATCTCCCCTCAGAGGCTTGCAACAATCAGCCATTGCAATTCTCCTCCTTCCCGATCGTTGAGCTGGGCTCCGAAGAACTTGGGGTGTGGGCGCTCCAGAAGTTCCGAGAGTTGATCCAAATCATGATCAAAGATGAGATCTCCTCCATTGCCCAACTGATAAAACTTGCTATACTTCACGTCCATCTATAAGAATGTAGGATGAGTAAGTTAGTAGGGTGATCAAGTGTGTCAAATTTTATGTAAGTTTGCAAGAACTTTTGAGGAACATGAATTTTCATGAAAGAATCCAAGTGGTAAGAATGAGAATAAGTTTTCATAAATACTCACTTCTTTAGGTTTTGAAACTAAGTTTTTGATTCAAACGTCCATTCTAACTAGGGTCTTCTATGGTCGGGATGGCTCTGATACCAACTTGTCAACACCCAGTTTTTTAATCCCAGATGCCTGTCATGCCATACATTGCAATCCCAGGATTACCATTTTTGCGAGACATAAAAGATTGGTACCATAGTTCATCATCCATTACAAACCATAATAAAGGTCTTACAATAAAGGATCTCATGATCCAGTCTTAATAAAATCAAAGCAGCGGAATAATATAATAATGGTACCTTGGGCAAAGCTCCATCTTCATGGTCACAGGCAATGCTGACGATGGGAGATGATCCTAGTTGTCGTAACCTTCTTGCGGTCCATCCTCCTGATAGTCCTCTTCATAGTCTGGCCACGGGAATAGCCAGGGACAAAGCCATGAGTACTCTTTAAGTACTCGCAAACTATCACTAACAGGTAAATTGGTTTCAAGTAGGAAACCTAAGCTCTATGTTGTTTTGCAAAAAGCCAGGTTTACCTTAACTGAGTTCAGAAGCAAAGAAAGCTAGTTTAATATTTTATAACACCTAAGTGGAAACATAGTTTTCATGTTCACAACCCTGTTGTGGTCAAGTCAAAGTCATGATTCATTTCACAAGTCATTTTGAAAACATATGACGATGGAACAGTATGGCCACTCCAACTATCCATAACCACGGACGCGGCTATTCGAATAGTTTGACACTCTGCAGAGGTGGTACACTTTCACCACAATATTCGATACATTCGTCAGGAACAATCCTGAATTCACCATACTTAGTATGCAGATAATCAATCCTGACTTTTCAATTACACATCCTAGTATAGGCACCTATCCTATCAGTTTGGCCTCCCAACCATGACCATCTTTCATCTTAAGAACTGCACAGGTGGTCAATCATCACGAGGTAGCCTCAGCTCAAACCTCGGCCGCAAGGGAACCCATACTAAGATATATAAACTTCCTGTCAAGCCCTACCCAAATTCAGGTATTGTGGTTGTACGGTAAAATTGGAATGGTATCGCATCCAGACACAACCATCAGTTTTATAAAAGGGCTAAGGCTCAAGCCTCAACATTTTAATCATCCAAAATCATCAGGTGCTCATAGCACATGTCAAAATATCTCATTAGAATGACTCATCATTCTATGGTTTTCATAATCCTTTCACCAAGTATTCCCATCTAAAGTGATCAAGTTTTAAGCTTAGCACTAGCCACTAAAGTTGGGGGTAATCACTAATGAGGGGTGATAATCAAGTGTGACCTATCTAGGTTCAATCTCATGCCTCAGGATGACATCAAGTTAAACCTAACTTAGGTCAAGTTTTATGCTCTTTATGCTACCTTTAATATCTTTCCAAACTTCACATATCACTAAGTAAACACAAATAGAAAGCTTTGATAAAGAAATAAAAGAGTAAAGCTTGCAAGTAAAACTGTGGTTTGGTATAATAAGGTGGTAACATCACATATGCCTAAGGCATCTATTTGGTATAGTTATCTTGCAAGTGTTAGCTTGCAAAGTTAACTTGTTTTGTGAAGCTTGCATAGGTAACATGCAAGTGGTAGATTGCCTTGTGCAGTGCAGTGGTTGAAGTTCTCCTCGGCTTCTTCCTTGTAGTAGTCTCCTTCCTCTTCGTATCCTTGCTCGGTACTAGCGCCTATAAATAAATACGAAGTAAATAACCAAACAATACTTAAGTACTTCTATTTAGCACGCGAAGGCTCACACTAGATGATCTAGCATTATCACTATCATCACAAGGATTAAGGCAATAGTTTTATTTATTTTATTTTAGAAAAGTAATTTCTACTCATTGAAAAACTACTTAAGATTTAATATTCTCCAATTAAAACATGGGATCATGTTAACATATGTCATCACCACATATTTAAATAATTGGGAATGTGATTTAAAGTGGTGTGACAATTTAATAATGTTTTAACCTTATTATTTAATTAATTAAAGTGACTAGAAATGCCTATGGGGCATTCTTTTATTACTTGTGCATTATTACTGCAAGTAAACCTAGATATTTTTATATATTCAGAAAGGTCTTCACAAATGTGATTTTTGAGAGTTTGAATCAACTCAAAAGAAGTTATGGTTGAATTTTGAAAAATGTTTGAATGCAGAAAAGTCTCTGCCTTGTTATTTTTACTATAGGTGATCTATAATTCCAAATGGTTTGAATCCAACGGGCTTGAATTAAGAATTCCCATACGTTTCTAGAAAAATTAGTTTCATGCAATTTGATTTTGTAAAACTCTTTGAATTGAATTTTGAATCTACTGCAAGAACTGGGTTTCAAACTAAATAGATAAATCTAAATTCAAACTAATGTGGGCACGCGGGAAATCTAACTGGGCCGGCCCTCTGCGCACAACACGCACGGGGGCTCGTTAAGTGGTTGTCCCCACACGTCAGTGGGACAAGGGGTGCGAAGAGGTATGGGCTAACTACGACCGTAGGATTTGATCAAGGATCAACGGCTCATGGCCATCGTCCTTGTCTGAATAGAACGCGACGGGCTTGATCCCTAGCGCGGCCAGTGGGGGTCTATGGCGGCTCACCGGGGCTTAGGCGATGGTCGGCGATGGGGGCGAATGACGAAGTCGACGATGGCGGTTCTCCTGGTACCAGTGGCTCCTCCTGGGGTGGATGCAATCCACGACGCCATTCTCCTCCAGCAGCGCCAGGCTCCGGCGAAATACCAGCGATGCTGCTCTCGCCTTGCTCTAGGAACAAGTGGGGGGTGGGGAGTGGAATGGTGTGAAGAAAAAGAACGGGGAAGGCCTCTATTCATACTGCGATGAGGGGACCAAAGGGTGTGGGCAGAGCTCGTCGGTGACGATGATGTAGTGACCTAAAGGCATGGCGATGGGCGTAGGCTGGTGCGCGGTCTCCTGGCGGTCCTCATCAGCTTTATGGTGCGGCAAGGGGAGGTGCGGTTCGGTCGGAACGCGTCAACGCCTTGAGCAGCACCGATGACGGTCTTGATGACGCACGGTGGCTACGGGTCGCGTGGCGGCGGACGAGGATGTTTGGGAGGTTCCTGGGGCGATGGTGATCAGGTAGACGGGCGGCGAAGGGGAGGCACGGTCTGTGCGAGCGTGTCGAGCGAGGCGTTCTTGCGCGCTCTAGACATGGTCATAGAGAAATGGGTGCATGCCTCCTCGGTGTTCAGGCGCTTGGCAAGGGTCGAGGGATGGACAAGGGGTGACGGTGGATGGTGGCGTGCTTCCTGGACACGGTGGCTAGGCTCGGCGCTTGCTCCTGCTATCTAGCCATGGTCGGCTGGTCGGGGTGCTCTCGGGAAGGCACGACATGGCGCATTGGGTAGGGTGTAGGATGGTTCAAAGCATTGGTTGGCACTATGGGAGACAGTGGTGATCAATGGTGAACAATGTTTGCAAAGATCACTGCTCAAAATAGTAAAGTTTGGCCAATTTGATTTTCTGTCTCCAAGTGTTTGATGAAATGGCCGCAAGAAATTCATATTTAAATTTTTGGATGAAACTTGGTGAGTGTACTGGTCACATACTAGGTAGTATCTGGTTGATTGGATTTGTCAAGGTGCACTGGTTTGGTTGGGTTTTGAGAAATGGTGATCTTCCCATATGAACTAGATTCAATTTTCAAATGTCATTTGAATAGGGTTACCAAATGTTTCTGTGGGTTTACAAGGTGGCCTTGGGTTCACTTTCACTTGGTCTAACAAGGGGTGAAATGAAGTGGATTTTTTCTGTTTGAAATCTTGGACTAGAAACACTCAAAGTGGTCTAGTGAGCAAGATTGGCAAAAATGACCATTAGCTCATTTGGTTTGTTTTTGAATTTATCTTGATTTGATTCTGCATGGAAATGATTTAGATGATGTTGTTTTCATCTTTAAACCAATCCTTGCCATTCATAACAATCACACAAGTCCATTCAAGCATTCATCACATACACATGCATTTATAATGATTTTAATTAACAAAAGTTTTTGTTAACCCTAAATTTGGGTGATTGGAATATCATAACCTTGATTAATATTTTTGGGATGTTACATAGGGAAGGAAGTTGGGGGCTAGCATCTCTATCCAGGTAATATTGTTTTGTCTGTTTTCGTCAAGACATGCATTTCCATTTTTTGTTGATATTGGCTGGTGGTCTTCTTTATTCGGTAATAGTACTACGTAAGTACACTCTTTATTTTCTCTAGTTTTTTTAATGCTTAGTGGAATTTGCCGGCAATGCAAATTCATCCTAAATATAAAGAAGTTGACTCGTTTAAAACATTGGGTGGTATCCTCTAAACATTGACTGCGTGGTGGGGGTTGCCTTCAAAATTATTAAAAAAACAATAGCAGTCTATCGCTTACATGTACTTCAAATTTGGTCTAATTTCCATATATTGATATTTGGCTATTTAGATGGCCATAATTAGCTCGAAATCTTGAAAGACGGTAAAACTTGCGAATTGTCCATTAGACATGGCCCACTCTCTGTGAAAGTTGGCGTGGCAGCGATTTGGTCGGAAATGGCCATGATCTTCACCATTTGGTTGGAAATGTCCGTACATGGCAGGCCATACTGTTATGTAAATTTTCCTAGAAGTTGTAAAAAATCAAGTTTACAAATTTTCATGGCACGTGGTACACTTATGAGGGCGTCATGAGACAAGATGTTTGTGTATTTTCAATGATTTTTTAACCTGAGTCAAATTTGAGGGAATGCAAAAGGTTTAGGGTTTAGGAAATTTTCAATAATCTTCAAGATTTATGCTTATATATTCGTGGAACAAAATGCATTACCATAATTTAATGAAAGTATCTCAAAATTTTAGATCTATAAGTGCATGATACTTGCTTGGTTAGGGTTTAGGGGGCTAGTGTTTAGGCTTTAGGGTTTAGTGGTTTAGGGTTTCGATAATTTTCAATAATGATCAAACTTTATGGTTATATTCGTGTAATAGAATAGTGTTACCGCAATATAATGGAAGTATCTCAAATTTGGATATATAAGTGCATGATGCCTGCTTAGGGTTTAATTACGGGTTGAGGGTTTAGGGTTCTAGCATTTATGGGTTGAGGGTTTTGGTTTTAGCGGTTTTTAAGGTTTAGGGAAATTTCAATAACATTCAAGCTTCATGGTTATATTCGTCGAATGGAATGGCATTGCCCAATTTAATAAAAGTATCTCATTTGATATATATAAGTGTGTGAATCCTTCTTGGTCTGGGTTTACGGGGTTAGTGTTTAGGGTTTTAGGGTTTAGGGACTTTTCAATAATTTTCATACTTTATGGTTATATTCGTTGAAGAGAATGGTGTTATCGCAATGTAATGAACGTATCTCAAATTTGGATATATATATATATATAAGTATACGATACCTGCTTGGTTTGGGTTTAATTATGGGTTGAGGGTTAAGGGATTAGGGTTTTAGTATTTAGGGTTTTAGGGTCAGGGAAATTTCAATAATGATCAAGCATCATGGTTATATTCATCGAATAGAATGTCGTTTCCCAATTTAATAGAAGTATCTTGAAATTGGATATATAAGTGTGCTGATAACTTCTTAATTGGTCAAGATTTAGGAGTTTAGTGTTTCAGGTTTTAGGGTTTAGTGTTTAGGGGTTTAGTGTTTTGGGTTTTAGGGTTTAGGGGTTTAGGGTTTCAGGAATTTTCAATGAAGTTTGAGCTTTATGCTTATATTTGTGGAATAGAATGACTTAGCAAAAATTTAATGAAAGTATAACTCAAATTTTGATCTATAAGTGCATGGTATATACCTCCTTGGTCAAGGTTCAGGGGTTGAGGGTTAGGGTTTCTAGGGCTTAGGGGTATAGGGATCAGGGTTTAGGTTTTAGGGGGTTAGGGTTTAGGGAATTTTCAATAACGTTCGAATCGTATGCCTATATTCCTTAAATAGAATGGCCTTAGCAGAATTTGATGAAATTATCAATCTCAAATTTTGATCTAGAATTTCATGATATCTGCTTGGTGAGGGTTTAGGGGTTAAAGTTTAGGTTTTGGGGCATTTGAATAATGTTCAAGCTTTATGCTTATATTCGTGGAATGGAATGGCGTTAGTGTAATTTAATGAAAGTGACAACAATGTTTTTGTGTGAGGAAACTATAAGGTAGTATATGGCTAAAATGCCAGCACTGTAGCCTATTTTATTGATATTACCAGGTTTCATAAATTTTCAAGATTTATAGATATATATATATCAGTGCAATAATCAGGATTTATGGAAAATTGCTCAAAGTATCTCAAAATTGGAACTACAAGTGTGTTATAGCTAGGTCACGTGCCTTTTAAACCATTTTAAGGTTCCTGTTTTGCAAGATTCAACATCGCGATCTGAACGCCTATTGTAGTCAAAATTTGGCCCCTTTTGAAAAAAAATAGGGGCGAAATTATCTATTGTGGTGTAAGTGCATGGATTTCAGACGA
Organism: Avena insularis; assembly: GCA_023614405.1. Taxonomy (NCBI): domain Eukaryota; kingdom Viridiplantae; phylum Streptophyta; class Magnoliopsida; order Poales; family Poaceae; genus Avena; species Avena insularis. The sequence goes on along the minus strand of CM042689.1, from coordinate 224,916,753 downwards.
GACCAGAGAAGTTTGAATTGTATTGATATTTTCCTCCAGGGCCCGAACTGGTTGCTTCCTTTGTACATCAACACAGCTGATGAGCATGCCAGAGTCACAGTGCCGTCGTACCAAGGCACACTGTAACATCCCAAAAATACTACGCTTGGATCATAAAACTCTAATCATCAAAATTAGGGTTAACAAAAACTTTTCTAAATAAAAATAGGAAGGCATGCATGAGAGTATGCATTTCATTTTAAATTCTTTTGAACCACCTTGTTTGTGTGTTCCTTTGCTTGTAAATGGATGCTTAGGTGAAATAAACATCATCTAAACAATTCCCAAACTTTTCTCAAAGACAAGTAAATCAAAACAAATAATATAAGGGAATGGTCATTTTGACCAATTTAACTCCCATGCCTACTTTGGCTGTCTCAAACTTTCAGAACCTAACAGAAACTTTCCTGGATCTTTGCACCCCTTGATTGTACTCATAACAAAGTATCAAGGCCCACTTTATGATCATCCAGAAACTTTCAAATGCATAGTTTAAAGGAAAGTTCAAAATTGAATCTTTATCATATGGGAAGATCCCACTTTTTCAAAAACCACTCAAACAAGCTCAACTTTCAAAACCCAAGCATCTGCAGACTCACTAGCACCAACCTGCACACCCACCAAAAATCTTTTCAAAATTCAAAACTTGAATTCTTGCGGCCATTTCATCAAACACCCTGTAGATACAAATCTAACAAAATCAAAACACTGTTTTGAGCAGTGAATTGAGCCTAACTTGTTCCCTCTCTGGGCACCACTAGCCTTAGTAGATCATCTAACAATCTTAACTAATCACTAGCACCACTGTGAGCTTGCCAATGCCATCAATGGTGAACAGCCGAAGCCACCCATGCCACCCTAGTGTAGACAGCCAATTAGGAGAGAAACTACCGCGCCAACCTTGTCTGGAAGATCACCCATGCCTCACCGCCCCCTCTCGACCAGTCCTGCCTCGAAGACATCGACCAGAGCACCCAGGAACGCCGAGCCCGTGCCTCTGTCAACCATACCGATTGTGCGCCAGAGTGCCACCCTCGACCGAAGCCCATAGACCGCGCGCCGCCCTCGCTGAGTGCATACGTGATCACCACCGACCTAGGAGACCGCCAGACATCACCGTTTTCTGCCCCATGCCTCACAGCCACCACTCACCGTCGAATCGCCTGCGCCACAGAGCATGATGTTCATTCCGGACCAAACCGCCCCTACATGCGCATTAAAGCCGTAGAGCATCGCTAGGATACCACCAAGCGATCGCCACCGCTGGCCATGCCTCTAGCAGCCCGTAGCCATGTCGCCACCGTCGCCTGCCCATGCTGTTCGGTCTCGTCGTCGCGACTATAAATAGAGGCCACCCCCAGCCGAATTGAGCACACCATCTCACTCCCCTCTCTTCACTGATCGTCCCACCCCGTTGCCGGAGCAAGGCGAGCAGCACTTCGCCGGAATTTCACCGGAGCCCGCCGCCTCTGGAGAAGAAGGAAGCCAGCGATTGGAGCCGCCCCAGGAGAAGCTGCCGGTACCAGGAGGTTCACCGTCGTCGACTTCGTCGTTCGCCCACCTCTCCGACCCTCGCCTAAACCTCGGTGAGCCCCCAACAACCCCCACTGGCTGCGCTAGGTTTCTGTCTCGCCGGCGTTGCCCAACGTCGACGATGACCCTCAGCCGTTGGATTAGAACCAGATCGAATGCCCCACATCGCCCCATACCGCTTCGCACCCCCTCGTCTCACTGACGCGTGGGGACAGCCACTTAACCAGCCCACGTAAGCACTGTGCTTAGCAGGCCGGCCCAGTATCACTTCCCACGCAGCCCAGTTATTTGAATTTAACCTTTTCCATTTATTTCAAACACACTTTTGTACCCAGTTTCAAAAATCAACCAGGTCGATTCAGTGAACCAAATTGAATGAAACCAAGTTTGCTAGAAAGGTCTGAGAATGCTGAATCCAAGCCCGTTGGATTCAAGTCATTTGGATCTATAGATCATCCATGGTAAAAATAACAAGGCAGAAGCTTTTCTGCATCCAAACATTTTTCAAATTTAAACCATAATAGCTTTTGAGTTGATTCCAACTCTCAAAAATCACATTTAACCATACCTTTCAGAATATATAAAAATATATAGGTTTACTTACAGAAATAATGTTCAAGTAATAAAAGAATGCTACATAGGCATTTCTAGCCATTTTAATTAATTAAAATAAAAGAGAAAAACCTTATTAAATTGTGACACCACTTTAAATCACTTTCCCATGGACTAAAATATGTCGTGATGACATGTGTCAACATGATCCCATGTTTGGTTTGAAGAATATTAAATCTTAAGTAGTTTTTCAATGAGTAGAAATTACTTTTCTAAAAATAAAAGGAATTAAACAAGGCTTTAATCTTGTAATGTTAGTGATGATGCTAGATCATCTATAGGACCTTTTTGTGTGATGATTTCAGGTAGTTAAGTATTGTTTGGTGATTGTGTACCTCGTATTTATTCATAGACGCTAGTACCGACCAAGGATACGAGGAGGAAGGAGGATTCTATGAAGAAGAAGCCGAGGAGAACTTCAACCACTGCTCTGCACAAGGCAAGCCTAATACTACTAGTTGAATGTGCAAGCTAACACTTGCAATTTAGCAAGCTTTACTAACTAAGTGGACCAAGGCAAGCTAACACTTGCAATTATGAGAGTTAAATAACCTATGCAATGCACTAAGCATGGTTGGTTAGATACATTTGATGATACCCAATCCTAGTTTTACTTGCAAGCTTCTACTTTATTTCTTTATCAAAGCTTGTACCTAGAGTTTACTGGAATAAGTAGTAGATACTAGAAGGATAATTGAAGGTTGCATAAAGAGCATAAAATTTGGCCTAAGCTAGATAATATTGATGTCATCCTAAGACATGAGAGTGAACTTAGTTGAAAATCCACTTGTTTGCCACCCCTCATTAGTACTTACCCCCACTTGTAGATGCTAGTGCTAAGCATAAAACTTGTTCAGCATTAGATGGGAATACTTGGTGAAAATGGTTATGAAAACCTTAGAATGATGGATCATTCTACTGAGATGTTTTGACATGTGTTTCCGAACACCAGATGATTTTTGGTGATGAAAATGTTGAGGCATGAGCCTTAGCCCTTTATAAAACTGATGGTTGTCTGGATGCGATACCATTCCAATTTTATCGTACAACCACAATACCCGAATATTAGGTAAGGCTTGACTGGAAACTTATATACCTTAGTATTAGTTCCCTCATGGACAAGGTCTAAGCTGAGGCTACCTTGTGAAGATTGTCCACCTATGTAGTACCCAAGATGACAGTTGGTCATGGTTGGGAGGCCAAACTCACAGGAGAGGTGCTTATACTAGGGCGTGTAATTGAAAGGTTAGGATTGATTATCCGCATACTGAGTATGGTGAATTCAGGATTTTTTCTTGACGGATGTATCGAATGTTGTGGTGAAAGTTTACAATCTCTGCAGAGTGTCAAACTATTCGAATAGCCGCGTCATGATTATGGACGATTGGATGGCCATCTGTTCCCCCGTCAGATGTTTTCAAAAGACTTGTGAAATGAATTGAGACCTTGACTTGACCACAACAGGGTTGTGATATGAAATACAAGTTCCCACTTAGGTGTTATAAAACTTCAACTAGCATTTGTTGCTTCTAAACTTAGTAGAGATAAATCTGGCTTTTGCAAAACAACCCTAGAGCCTAGTGTCCTAGTATCAAAAACCCCTTTCACTTGTCAGTATTAGTTTGCGAGTACTTAAATAGTACTCATGGCTTTGTCCCTGGCTATTCCCGTGGCCAGACTATGAAGAGGAGTACCTGGAGGATAGACCCCAGGAAGGTTACGACAACTAGGATCATCTCCCATCGTCAGCATTGCCTGTGACCCCGAAGATGGAGCTTCGCCTACGCTATCGTTATTATTACGTATTCCGCTGCTTGAAGTTGTATTAAGAACTGGATCATGAGATCCCTATTTGTGTAAGACCCTATGTATGGTTTGTAATGGATGATATACTATGGTATCCAATTCTGTTATGTCTCGCAAAAATGGTAATCCTGGGATTGCGATGTATGGCATAACAGGCATCTGGGATTAAAAATCCGAGTGTTGACAAGTTGGTATCAGAGCCATCCTGACCATAGGAGACCCTAGTTAGACTGGACATTTGAATCAAAAACTTAGTTTCAATACCAAAGAAAACAAATATTTACAAAAACTTATTCTCATTCTTATCCCTTTGATTCTTTCATGAAAATTCATGTTCCTCAAAAACTCTTGCAAAATACATAAAATTTGACACACTTGATCACTCTACTAACTTACTCATCCTATATTCTTATAGATGGACGTGAAGTACAACAAGTTTTACCAGTTGGGGAATGGAGGAGACCTTATCTTTGAGAGGGATTTGGACCAGCTTTCGGAACTTCTGGAGCGTCCGCACCCCGAGTTCTTCGGAGCTCGGCTCAATGATCAAGGAGGAGAAGATCTGCAGTGGCTAATTGTTGCAATTATCCGAGGAAAGATTGAACCTCCCATTGCTAAGGGAATTCAGTTTACCTTAAGAGAGAACAACTGGCTCGATGGACTTGCCAGGGCCATGCAGGAAGCTCTTTACCGTATGTGTGGGCAGAGTATCAATCAGATCAAGGGAACCCACTTTGGTTTTGCCCAAGGCGTGATGCTAATGGACAACCACTGGAATCCCCATACCATCACGAGCTGAAGACCCAATTGGAACACCTTAGCTTCATGATGTACGATCGTCAGCAGGAGTTGGATAACTGCCGTGACTACTCCAACCACAAGTCTGCCATCATCAAGACGAAGGACCAAACCATCGCCATGCTAGCAAAGGATCGCAAGTCTCGCCGCCGCCAGCTCGACAAGAAGGAGCACATTATTGCCCGTCTTCGCCACCATATCTCATCTTTGGAGGAGACCATCCATGAGATAGACATGCAGTTGGAAGAAAGGGAGAATGCCGGAGAGGATCTTCGTGGAGACCCCTACTCCTATCTCAGCAATGACGATGATTTTCCGGAGGATCAGGCTATGGACTTCTTCACCGATGAGGACGATTTCACCTTCATCGATGATGATGAGGATGATGAAGCCACAGATTCCGAGGAGTAGTAGCACTTGAACACTAGCGTAGTGAGTAGTATTCGGTCCCAATGTATCATAATTTCCAGAATGGTTCTTAAAACCATCTGTTTTCTTTGTTGTGGTGTGTGTTGTATCGTGTGCTATGAATGAATGAATGAAAAGCAAGTTACGAGAAAATCTGAGTCAAACTTTAAAAACTTTTCAAAGCCCAAAAACCTTAGAAATTTCCCTCTTTTCTCATGATCTATCTCAATCTTCAGATGCCACGCGGAGGAAGTGGTTCATCCCCGGACCCGATGTTGCAGATTCTGCAAATGTTGACTTCTGACCGCGAAGCTGAAAGAGCGGAACGTCAATCCAACCTAGCCACCCTGCAACAGATATCCCAGCTATCCCACAACAACCAAGGCCATGGAAATCAGGACAACCATGGATCTAAGCTCAAGAACTTCCAGAATACCAACCCACCTGTTTTCACTAAGTTAGAAGAACCCCTAGACGCCGATGATTGGCTGCAAACCATGGAAAATAACCTAGAAGTCGCTGGAGTGGAAGCCAACGAGAAAGTTCTGTTCGCCACCCACTATCTAGCCGAAGATGCCCGAGCATGGTGGAACAGTGTTTGCGCAATGACCGGAGGCCAGATGATGACCTGGGAGGAATTCAAGGTCAAGTTTAGCAGAACCCATGTGCCACCGGGTTTGATCAAGAGAATGAGAGACGAGTTCAGAGAACTGAAGCAAGGAAGGATGACCATAGTGGAATACCATGACAAATTTTTGTCATTAGCAAGGTATGCCCCGGATGAGATCGACACCGAAGCCAAGAAGAAAGAAAGATTCCTGAATGGTCTGCACGATGAGATGCAGACAGTGTTAGTCAATATCCCCTTTGCTGATATTGAAGCCCTTGTCGACTCTGCTATCCAGATGGAAGGAAAGATCAACCAAGCCAATGAGAACCGCAAGCGTCGCATGATGCATCAGCCAGGAATCCATCAGACCCCAAAGTATCGCCCTAACCCATCTCTAGGATTTACCCCCAGGACCAACAGACCCCCGACGAACCGTCCGACCTATCCCAACCGTGGAAACCCTAGGCCCGGAGGAAATCACAACAACCCCGGAAACTCTGGGAATTTCAATCGTGCCCCACCCAAGTTCAACAACAACAATGCTACCGCCAACACCAACACTGCCCCGAGGACTAGAAGCAATGTTGTGCATGTAGCAGCAAAGGACAAGTCGCAAGTGACTTGTTATGACTGTGGAAATAAAGGCCACTATTCCAACGAGTGCCCCAACAAGAAGAATGTTGCAGCACCCAATGCCAATGTCCCAGCTCAACAACAGCGTCGTGTTCAGCCTGGAAGAAGGTTTGCCCTAGGGAATTCACTCAACTGCAATGGTCGTCTTTTCCTCATGCATGCTGAAGAAGCTCAGGAAGCGCCATACGTCGTGCTGGGTATGTTTTCTGTTAATTTAGTACATACAAGAGTGTTGTTTGATTCTGGTGCATCGCACTCATTTTTCACCGAAGAATTTGCATGCACTAGTAAAATTCAACCAACCAAACTGAAGCATGTAATGCTTGTTCAAATTCCAGGATCAACCACCAAGGCTAGGCAAATTTTCAAAGCCGTCCCTATCCGAATCCATGGCATAGATTTTTATGCAAATCTGATAGTACTCGGAACTAAAGGTTTGGAAGTAGTACTAGGAATGGATTGGATGTCCAAACATAAAGGATTGATTGACTGTGCCAAGAAAGCCATAACCATGACTAGTACAGTCGGAATATCAGTCGAGCATATATCTGAAACCTTACCTCGTCAATGCAAGTGCAACAAGAGTATAGCCCAACCTACCATTGACCAAGTCCGGATAGTCTGTGAATACCCCGATGTATTTCCAGATGTTTTGCCCGGTATGCCCCCATATCGGGATATCGAGTTTATCATTGAACTAATCCCCGGAACTGGACCCATAGCCCAGAGACCATATAGTATGAACCCGTCGGAGTTAGCAGAACTGAAGAAGCAACTGGATTCCATGTTGGAAATTGGATTGATTCAACCAAGTGCGTCACCATGGAGGTCACCTGTCTTGTTTGTGGACAAGAAAGATGGAGGTAACCGTTTGTGTACGGATTATCGGAAGTTGAATGATGTCACCATCAAGAACAAATACCCCTTGCCCAAGATAGAAGATCTGTTTGATCAGGTGACCGGTGCCAAAGTGTTTTCTAAGATTGATCTTAGAACAGGCTATCATCAACTCAAGATTCGTGCAGAGGATATCCCAAAGACTGCCTTTACCACCCGATATGGATTGTACGAGTATACAGTCATGTCTTTTGGATTAACCAATGCCCCCACTTATATCATGAATCTCATGAATACGATTTTTATGGACTTCCTGGATAAGTTTGTCATTGTTTTCATCGATGACATTCTGATTTATTCCAAATCGGAAGAAGAACATGAGCTACACCTAAGGACCCTTCTTGGAACCCTTATAGAGCATCAGTTGTATGCCAAGTTTAGCAAATGTGAATTATGGTTACAGGAGGTAGGATTCCTCGGTCACATTGTATCAGCCGGAGGAATTGCCATTGACCCTGCAAAAGTAAAAGATGTCGAGGATTGGCAAGCCCCAACCACTTAAACCCAAGTTCGTGCATTTCTCGGATTGGCGGGATATTACCGCAAGTTCGTAGAAGGATTCTCGAGTATCGCCAGATCTATGACCCAATTGATGAAGAAGGACAAGAAGTTTGAATGGACCGACAAATGTGAAGCGAGTTTTCAAGAACTCAAGAGGAGATTGATTTCAGCCGCAATCTTGATCATGCCGGATATCACGAAGCCCTTCGATGTGTATTGTGATGCATCCAAGATCGGTCTCGGATGTGTGCTAATGCAAGAAGGCAAAGTTATATCTTATCTATCTCGACAACTGAAGCAGCATGAGCAAAATTACCCAACCCATGACCTCGAACTCGCAGCCCTAGCTCTAGCCCTGAAGACATGGAGGCATTACCTGATGGGAAATCGTTGTGAGATTCATTCGGATCATAAGAGTCTGAAGTATATATTCACTCAGAAGGAGATGAATATGAGGCAGAGAAGATGGATTGAGCTAATCAAGGATTACGACCTGGACATTCACTATCACCCTGGTAAATCATTGTGGTAGCAGATGCCCTTAGCAGATTGCCGTGCCGCTTGAACTCCATGATTTTAAAGGAGCAACCAAGCTTGCACAAAGAGATGGAAGATTTTCGAATGGAATTAGTAAGTGAAGGATTTTTGGCTAGCATAGAACTCCAGCCCACTTTGATCATTCAGATTAAAGAGGCGCAGAAGGGAAATGCTAGTATCGATGGAATCAAGCGTCTTATTGGTACATGAAAAGTACCCGGATTCACCGAAGACGAAGAAGGAGTTCTATGGTACAAAGGAAGCCTTTGTGTACCATCAGATTCTGAGTTGAAAGAAGTTATTCTGAAGGAGGCTCATGATACTCTTTATTCTATCCATCTCAGAGGAACTAAGATGTATCAAGATTTAAAAGAGCAATTTTGGTGGCATAAGATGAAGAGAGAAATCGGAAGCTATATCGCCAAGTGTGATATATGTCAGCGAGTCAAGGCAGGACATCAAAGACCCGCTGGATTGTTGCAACCCTTGCAGATTCCGGAATGGAAATGGGATTCCGTTGGAATGGACTTTATCACGGGACTGCCTACTTCTAGTAGGGGAAATGACTCTATCTGGGTCATAGTGGACAGATTGTCCAAAGTCGCCCATTTCTTGCCCGTCAAGACCACATATCAGAGTTTTAAGCTAACGGAGTTGTACATCGCTAGAATAGTTAGGTTGCATGGAGTCCCCAAGAACATCGTATCGGATCGAGGAACTCAGTTTACCTCGAGATTCTGGAAGAAATTTCAAGAAGGTTTAGGAACCCGCCTAGATTTCAGCACCGCGTATCACCCTCAGACCGATGGACAAACAGAGCGAGTAAATCACATACTCGAAGATATGCTGAGAGCGTGTGTGTTAGAATATGGATCCAAGTGGGAAGACTGTCTGCCGTTTGCAGAATTCTCATACAATAACAGTTATCAAGCTAGTTTGCAAATGGCCCCATTTGAATTTATGTACGGAAGGAAGTGTTGCACCCCTTTGAACTGGTCGGAAGTAGGAGAGAGTTAGATTTTCGGACCCGACATCCTACGAGAATCAGAAGAGAAGGTTCACAAGATTCGTGAGCACCTCAAGACCGCCCAGTCCAGACAGAAGAGTTACGCCGAAATGAGACGTAGAGACCTCGCTTTCAACATAGGAGATTTTGTTTATCTGAAAGTGTCGCCATTGAAGGGAATGCAACGTTTCCAACTCAAAGGAAAGTTAGCCCCCAGATATATCGGACCTTTCAAGATTCTGAACCGTCGAGGAGAAGTGTCGTATCAATTGGAACTACCCGAAGAGATGTCAGCTGTGCACAATGTGTTCCATATCTCGTTACTTCGCAAGTGTCTCGAAGTCCCCGAGAAGACCGAAGTGTTCAAGAATATCGATCACCGGACCATAGAGATCAACGATGACCTGACCTATCCCGAAGTACCCATCCGTATTTTGGAAGAAGCTTACAGAACTACCCGAACCCGAAGCATCAAGTTTCTCAAGATTCAGTGGAGCAACCACACGGAAGAGTAAGCTACCTAGGAGCACGAATATCACATCAGGAGGGAGTATCCCAATCTCTTCAAATCCTACGTAATCTTTTTCGTCCTTTTTCAAATCTCGGGACGAGATTTTGTTTAAGGGGGGAAGGTTTGTAACATCCCAAAAATACTACACTTGGATCATCAAACTCTAATCATCAAAATTAGGGTTAACAAAAACTTTTCTAAATGAAAATAGGAAGGCATGCATGAGAGTATGCATTTCATTTTGAATTCTTTTGAACCACCTTGTTTGTGTGTTCCTTTGCTTGTAAATGGATGCTTAGGTGAAATAAACATCATCTAAAAAATTCCCAAACTTTTCTCAAAGACAAGTAAATCAAAACAAATAAAATAAGGGAATGGTCATTTTGACCAATTTAACTCCCATGGCTACTTTGGCTGTCTCAAACTTTCAGAACCTAAGAGAAACTTTTCTGGATCTTTGCACCCCTTGATTGTACTCATAACAAAGTATCAAGGCCCACTTTGTGATCATACAGAAACTTTCAAATGCATAGTTTAAAGGACAATTCAAAATTGAATCTTTATCATATGGGAAGATCCCACTTTTTCAAAAACCACTCAAACAAGCTCAACTTTCAAAACCCAAGCATCTGCAGACTCACCAGCACCAACCTAGCACACCCACCAAAAATCTTTTCAAAATTCAAATCTTGAATTCTTGCGGCCATTTCATCAAACACCTTGTAGATACAAATCTAACAAAATCAAAACACTGTTTTGAGCAGTGAATTGAGCCTAACTTGTTCCCTCTCTGGGCACCACTAGCCTTAGTAGATCATATAACAATCTTAACTAATCACTAGCACCATTGTGAGATTGCCAATGCCATCAATGGTGAACAGCCGAAGCCACCCATGCCACCCTAGTGTAGACAGCCAGCTAGGAGAGAAACTAGCCGTGCCAACCTTGTCTGGAAGATCACCCATGCCTCACCGCCCCCTCTCGACCAGCCCTGCCTCGAAGACATCGACCAGAGCACCCAGGAACTCCGCGCTCGTGCCTCTGTCAACCATGCCGAGCGTGCGCCAGAGCGCCACCCTCGACCGAAGCCCACAGACCGCGTGCCGCCCTCGCCGCGTGCATACGTGATCACCACCGACCCAGGAGACCGCCAGACATCACCGTTTGCCGCCCCATGCCTGACAACCACCGTTCACCGTCGAAGACGCCGCCTCTGCCGCGCAGAGTATCGCGCATTCGAGACCAAACCGCACCGCCCTACATGCGCATTAAAGCCGTAGAGCATCGCCAGGAGACCACCAAGCGATCGCCACCGTTGGCCATGCCTCTAGCAGCCCGTAGCCATGTTGCCACCGTCGCCTGCCCATGCCGTTCGGTCTCGTCATCGCGACTATAAATAGAGGCCACCCCCAGCCAAATTGAGCACACCATCTCACCCCCCTCTCTTCACTGATCGTCCCACCCCGTTGCCGGAGCAAGGAGAGCAGCACTTCGCCGGAATTTCACCGGAGCCCGCCGCCTCTGGAGAAGAAGGAAGCCAGCGATTGGAGCCGCCCCAGGAGAAGCTGCCGGTACCAAGAGTTTCGCCGAAGTCGACTTCGTCGTTCGCCCACCTCGCCGACCCTCGCCCGAACCCCGGTGAGCCCCCAACGACCCCCACTGTCCGTGCTAGGTTTCTGTCTCGTCGGCGTTGCCCAACGTCGACGATGACCCCCAGCCGTTGGATTAGAACCAGATCGAACGCCCCACATCGCCCCATACCGCTTCGCACCCCCTCGTCTCACTGACGCATGGGGACAGCCACTTAACCAGCCCGCGTAAGCACTGTGCTTACTAGGCCGGCCCAGTATCACTTCCCGCGCAGCCCAGTTATTTGAATTTAACCTTTTCCATTTTATTTCAGACACACTTCTATACCCAGTTTCAAAAATCAACCCAGGTCGATTCGGTGAACCAAATTGAATGAAACCAATTTTGTTAGAAAGGTCTGGGAATGCTGAATCCAAGCCCGTTGGATTCAAGTCATTTGGATCTGTAGATAATCCATGGTGAAAATGACAAGGCAGAAGCTTTTCTGCATTCAAACATTTTTCAAATTTAAACCATAAGAGATTTTGAGTTGATTCCAACTCTCAAAAATCACATTTAACCATACCTTTCAGAATATTTAAAAATATATAGGTTTACTTACAGAAATAATGTTCAAGTAATAAAAGAATGCTACATAGGCATTTCTAGCCACTTTAATTAATTAAAATAAAAGAGAAAAACCTTATTAAATTGTGACACCACTTTAAATCACTTTCCCATGGACTAAAATATGTGGTGATGACATGTGTCAACATGATCCCATGTTTGGTTTGGAGAATATTAAATCTTAAGTAGTTTTTCAATGAGTAGAAATTACTTTTCTAAAAATAAAAGGAATTAAACCAAGCTTTAATCTTGTAATGTTAGTGATGATGCTAGATCATCTATAGGACCCTTTTGTGTGATGATTGCAGGTAGTTAAGTATTTTCTGGTGATTGTGTACCTCGTATTTATTCATAGACGCTAGTACTGACCAAGGATACGAGGAGGAAGGAGGATTCTACGAAGAAGAATCCGAGGAGAACTTCAACCACTGCTCTACACAAGGCAAGCCTAATACTACTAGTTGAATGTGCAAGCTAACACTTGCAATTTAGCAAGCTTTACTAACTAAGTGGACCAATGCAAGCTAACACTTGCAATTATGAGAGTTAAATAACCTATGCAATGCACTAAGCATAGTTGGTTAGATACATTTGATGATACCCAATCCTATTTTTACTTGCAAGCTTCTACTTTATTTCTTTATCAAAGCTTGTACCTAGAGTTTACTGGAATAAGTGGTAGATACTAGAAGGATAATTGAAGGTTGCATAAAAAGCATAAAATTTGGCCTAAGCTAGATAATACTGATGTCATCCTAAGACATGAGAGTGAACTTAGTTGAAACTCCACTTGTTCGCCACCCCTCATTAGTACTTACCCCCACTTGTAGATGCTAGTGCTAAGCATAAAACTTGATCAACACTAGATGGGAATACTTGTTGAAAATGGTTATGAAATCCTTACTATGATGGATCATTCTACTGAGCTGTTTTGACATGTGTTTCCGAACACCAGATGATTTTTGGTGATGAAAATGTTGAGGCATGAGCCTTAGCCCTTTATAAAACTGATGGTTGTCTGGATGCGATACCGTTCCAATTTTATCGTACAACCACAATATCCGAAGATTGGGTAGGGCTTGACTGGAAACTTATATACCTTAGTATTAGTTCCCTCACGGCCAAGGTCTAAGCTGAGGCTACCTTGTGAAGATTATCCACCTGTGCAGTACCCAAGATGACAGTTGGTCATGGTTGGGAGGACAAACTCACAGGAGAGATGCTTATACTAGGGCGTGTAATTGAAAGGTTAGGATTGATTATCCGCATACTGAGTATGGTGAATTCAGGATTTGTTCCTGACGGATGTATCGAATGTTGTGGTGAAAGTGTACAATCTCTGTAGAGTGTCAAACTATTTGAATAGCCGCGTCCGCGGTTATGGACAGTTGGAGTGGCCATACTGTTCCCCCGTCAGATGTTTTCAAAAGACTTGTGAAATGAATTGAGACCTTCACTTGAGCACAACAGGGTTGTGATATGAAATACGAGTTCCCACTTAGGTGTTATAAAACTTCAACTAGCATTCGTTGCTTCTAAACTTAGTAGAGATAAATCTGGCTTTTGCAAAACAACCCTAGAGCCTAGTGTCCTAGTATCAAAAACCCCTTTCACTTGTCAGTATGAGTTTGCGAGTTCTTAAATAGTACTCATGGCTTTGTCCCTGGCTATTCCCGTGGCCAGAATATGAAGAGGAGTACCTGGAGGATGGATCCCAAGAAGGTTACGACAACTAGGATCATCTCCCATCGTCAGCATTGCCTGTGACCCCGAAGATGGAGCTTCTCCTATACTACCGTTATTATTACATATTCCGCTGCTTTAAGTTGTAATAAGAACTGGATCATGAGATCCCTATTTGTGTAAGACCTTATGTATGGTTTGTAATGGATGATGTACTATTGTATCCAATTCTGTTATGTCTCGCAAAAATGGTAATCCTGGGATTGCGATGTATGGCATAACAGGCATCTGGGATTAAAATCCGGGTGTTGACACACACGTGCTCAACGCATCGCCTGGATATTCACGAGGGAGATATTAGTCGTCCGATGCACACGGGGTCGCCGAGGAGAGATGGATGGTGAGAGAGGCATCGAATGAGAGAGAAAAAACAAATTTGTTTTGCGTGTGAAATTTATTACTATTTCTAGTAGTAGAGTGTGTATTCTATAAAAGCTATAGTACTAGTGCCTCATGTGAGAAACTCATCATTATGGAGTGCTATAATATCACACCGCCTTCAACTCCTCCTCGTAGCTGCCCTCTTGCTCTTCGGTTTCCCCCTCCACTCCAAGCCATATTCGTCATTGTTGTACTACTCCCTATATATATATCCCAAACTAGAACAGATATATTTTTCTTGTCAAAGTCAACAAATTCAAATTTTGATCAAATATATAGAGAAAATTACCAACGCCTACAATATCTAATGCGCACCATATGAAGATATATTTCATAATAGTTCTAACAATATTGATTAGGCATTATAAACATCAACACATTTTTCTATGTAGTTAGCCAAATTTTAAAAGTATGACTTTGAGCAGAAACTACATGCATCCTATTTTGGGATAGAGGAAGTTCCTGCTTTACAGAAAAAACCTTCCTGTCACTTGGAAAATTGAGATTATCTCTTTATCTAGGTGCGCCTATCTACCTAATATGGGAAAATTATCATAAACTATGATGTGGATATGGCCCCGACCTTGGTCGTTAGGCTTGAAACATGTTCATGCATGGTAGGTCAATTTTGTGAAGTGAGTTTTTCAAAAGTTTTAAAAACTCGTGTTTATCATTTTTCATGGCAAGAGGTACGCGCAAAATGACACTTTTGATAAGAGCAAGTCCAGGAGCACGCCAATATTTTCTCCCCTATGTGTACATGTAGGGGCCTTCCCTAAAATTATTCTTTGCCTAAATTTTACTTATTTCTAGCAGGTACCCTAAGTTATCTCCCCTATATCATTATCACATACATTTTAATAGGGTAGAGCCCAATTTGTAAAAAATTTCACCCTAGCACCTCCCTGATCCCTTCAGAAGGGATAAAATCCTCAAATCGAATCTCTTCGACCGTTGATTCCCGCCACACCGTCGTCTTGGCTGTCGATTTCCACTGCCCAACGTTGATTCCCGCCGCCACCTGTCGATTCCCGCCACCAGTCATCGATTCCTGCCGCCGCCCGTTGATTCCGGCCACCGATTTCTGTGGCCTTGCCCTTTCTACCAACCCTCCCCGTGCTCTTGGCAGTCACCGTTCTTGCTGACATGGCCGATATAGGGGAGGCGGACACAACCCCGATGTTGAGGGGAGAGAGAGGGGTTGGGTCGGGGACCCTGACCGGTAGGGGAGCTTGTAGGGGCGCTGCTGGAGGCAGTTTTCTACTTCTCTCTCCCCTATGTTTGCTACCGGGGCTCTCCTAGACTTTCTCTAAGTTTGTTTTTTTGGGATTTTCCGTTATTTTTATTTAATGTTTTCATAACAGGGTCAACTTTGTCGGCACAGAAATTATGAGCTAAGAAGTTGAATCTTTCAAAAATTTGCCATTCTCGTGTATTGGCTGCATGGTGGTGGGTACCTTGAAGGGCTCCATTGATGACCGTTGGATCAAGACTGGCTAGGTAGGGGAGATGATAAGGGAAGTGCTAGACTTGCTCTAAAAAACGGAGTACTACTAGTAGTAGCATGCGCGTGGATCTTGTGTTATAATGCAATTCGATAGTGGATATCATGCATGAGTCCAGAGTCTAGACCCACGCGTCCACACCCATACGTGTCTACTCGAGGGAAACCAACTGTCCCCGCATATATAAACCACCTCGGCCTCCTCATTTTTTCCAAGAGCCTCGACTTCTACTCCCAATTTGTCTAGTCAAAAAAACCCTGGCCGCACATGCCGCAAGAGCTCCTTTCGCAGCACCACCTTCCCCACTTCCTTTGCTGCACCATGAAGGGAAACCGCAGAGATGATCCGGAGGCGAAGACAATCGGAGGCACAGTAGATGGATCTGGGGTGTCGCCGCCATGGTGGCCCCAACTTATCTGGGCACACACACGTCCTGTCATCGGGCCGTCACTTCTTTGGGCTCCATCCATCCGGTCTCCGTCATCGTCGAGCAGCAGGTGACCGAGAACGTTGTGGTGCCAGCAGCAGACCTGGATGAGGGGCATGCAGGCGAAGGCGATGGAATCTTTGTCCCAGAGGAAGACGAGAACTACGCCATGCCATCATCGACCCCTTCATCGAAGAGTCAAGGATATGGATGGATTCGAGGAGGAGGTCTCCGATGAGGAAATCGAGGTACTACTCTGCTTCACTGTTCATAGATTTTACTATTTATACTTAGGTCTTTCTCGATTTGTAGATTATTTTGATCTGTCGCCTTCTTGTTGTAGACATATCAGCTTCTCTGGTTCAAAGGGTCGATTGTTTTGCAAATTTGATTAGATCTGCTCATCTGCCATCTATGTCAGCGTAATGGGATCGGAGGTCCCTCCCATTGCACTGTAGCGCGTGGGTCAGGACCCACCGGTCAGCAGATCGGCGATTGCAAGGCCTAGCCGACGAGAGCGTCGCAAGAGTGCAAGCACCGTGTGCTCCAAGAAGGTATGTATTTGGCATGATGACCCTATAGACGCTAAGTAGCGACTATGATGCAGGTGCCTATGGGTGAGACAAACGCTACAAGACGAGCCTAGATCTGCCAGCCAGGCACGAAGAAGAAGGAAAGGACAATGACACGCGCAAGGCGGTCCGACCCCTTCTTTCCGGGGGCTGCGCCGGAAGGAGGGTAAGGGCGCACTTGCGGCCTCGACTAAGCCCCAGAAGGACCAGAAGATCACATCTACTGAGCTAGGTGCGGCCCGGGAATCAGAGTCAACTGAGCCTGACAAGACGTGTAAGGACCGACCTTCTGAACCAGCGACGTGCTAGTGCTACTAGACATCATCATGACGATGCAGTCCGCTGCAGCGCACCACCGATAAGAGTGGCAGCTCGGATCTGAGTTGTCACACAGCCATCAAGTGCACATGCGCACTGCCCATGGCCATCCAGTGGCCACAAACACCGCCCATCTACCCGAAGACCACGTGGCACACCCCGAATTATCCCGGGAACGCCCTTGGCGGTGCTCCACGCCGGCCCTTGTAGTGACCTCTTGGAGTATAAAAGGAGGCACTTGGCCATTGAGAGAAGGAGGGTTCGGGGAAGGAAGAAAGCATTCCATGGTTGAGAAAGGAGAGTTCGGAGAGGAAAGCTTGGGATCAAAATATATAGATAGAGATGGAGTGTACACCCTTGTCCACACTGGAGAGAAGGAAGAGAGGAAAAAGTGAGAGAAGTGAGGAAGAGGAAGCCCAGGAAGTGTAGAAGCTATAGAGAAAGCGGCTCCCCGACACCATTGAGATCATCATATTGTACCTTGATCCACCCTAGATAATCCACCAAAGCAGGCCATAGGGTTGGCCAAAGGGCAGCCCAAACCTGGGTAAAAAAACGGATGCGTGTTGATGAGTGCATATTTTCATCATGTTTTAGATTATTATTTTGCATTGTAGATGGAGGATCTTGGTATTTTACGGCGTTCGCACGCACTTTTTATGTTTATTTTCACCAGGATCAGATCAGATAATGGATCCGATGGAAACAATTCTTGGACCACTTATATTGGAGTGAAAAGGAGCCAAATCTAAGTGAATTGCTTATTTGGGAAATACTAATAACACTAGAAGAAAATCAGAAGCGAGCAAAGGAGACAGAAGGTTTAACGACCAACTATATGGGGCCGTCGCCGTATAGTTGCGGCCGTATAGTTGGCGCCGCCTCCGCCTCCTCAAATAGTTTCACCCCGTGCAACTGTATCGGAGAGACGACATACAGAACACCTAGAAATCTCCGAAAACCTCACCTCTAGGAGGGATCTGGAGGGGGAACTTTCCCTAGGGATCCATGTTCGCCCTAAGCAGATCTGGAAGGCCAAGGTATCAATCTCCATATTCATCAACCGCTGCATGTCCATCACCACCCATCCCATCTAGATCTTGTTGTAATTCTTGCACTAGTTGTGGATTTATACAAGTACTATTCATCGACAATCATTTCCATTACCATTGTCATGATGTTGTTTGCCTCCATGTTGATACGTCGTAAACGTATCTATAATTTTTGATGTTCCATGCTTGTTTAGTATCTACTTTGCTTTGCTTTGTCTACACTTTGAGGTATTTTTATATGTTTTCTGGGACTAACCTATTAACAAGATGCCACAATGCCAGTTGCCTGTTTTTGGTTCCAGAAAAGGCAGAAAATCAATATTCTCAGGATTGGACGGGACAAAAGCCAAAGTCAATATTTTACCATGGGGAACACGGAGCCAGAGTACGAGACAGAGGGGATCCACCAGGGGGCCATAGCCCTAGCCGCGCGGCTAGACCTAGTCCGCGCCTGGGGGGTACGGCCACCCCGGGTGCCCCTCCCTCGCCTCTTCGCCTATAAGAAGCCCCCGATACCAAAACCCTAAGGACCCAATCAATCTTCCATGAAACGGTTTGTAGCCGCCGCCACCATCATCTCTAGATCGGGGGAATCTGAAGCTCTTCCAGCACCCTGCCGGAGGGGAGATCATCCCGGAGGCCTTCTTCATCATCATGCCAGCCTCCGGTATGAAGCGTGAGTAGTTACACCTTGCACTACGGGTCCATGTAGTAGCTAGATGGTTGTTTATCCTCCTTTGTGCTACCATGTTTAGATCTTGTGAGCTCCGTTCATGATCAAGATAATCTATTTGTAATCATGCATGTTGTGTGCGGGGATCCGATGGATATTGAGATTACTATGTAAGATTGGTTAATGGTTCTATCTTATTGATTCTATCATGTCTGTGTTGTTTGTGATCTTGCATGCTCTCAGTTTCTAGTAGCTATCTTGGCAAAGTAGATGCTAGTGACTCCAAGAGGGAGTATTTATGATCGATAGTGGGTTCATGCCTCTATTTAACCCGGGGAAGTGACAGAAATCTCTAAGGTTGTCGATGTGATGTTGCTACTAGGGAGAAAACAATGATCTCTTGTTCATGGAACAAGTGGATTGTTTACCTTACACACTTTGCTTAAAGTAGTTATCTGTTGCTTGCAACTTAATACTGGAGGGGTTTCGGATGATAACCTGAAGGTGGACTACTATTCATAGATGCAGTTGGATGGCGGTCTATGTATCTTGTTGTATTTCCGAATCAAATATCATAGGATCATGAATATCTAGTATTGCATTGTTATGCCTTGCTTTGTCCTATCAATTGCCTTGCTGTAATTTGTTTACCCAGCATGCCATGTTGTTTATCTTAAGGAGAACACCTCTAGTGAACTATGGACCCTGGTCCAATCTTTACCATTAATACATCTTCCGCTGTTACTTTTTACTTTCTACAAACCACTATTACCTTCCACACCATACAGTTAATCCATTGTTTTCAGGAAACTGGTGAGATTCATAACCTCACTGTTCGTTGGGGCAAAGTCTTGAGTTTGTGTTGTGCCAGTTTCCAAGTTGCTAGCAACACATGTGAGTCATTTCCTTCCTCCTACTGGTTCGATAACCTTGGTTTCTTTCTAAGGGAAGACTTGTTGATGTGCTCATCATACCTTCCTCTTGGGGTCTCCTAAAGAAGATCTACAGTGATTTGAGCACATCAAGCTGTTTTCTAGCGCCGTTGCCAGGGAATTAAAGAGTAAGAATCTCCCATGTCAATAACACGCCATCAAACTGTTTTCTGGCGCTGTTGCCGGGGAGGCTAAGAACGGCTTCACAAGGGGAGTCCTTCACAACCTTTCTCTTTAATTTGTTTTTTATTAGTTTCTTTTGCTTGGTTTTATTTGCCTCTTTTTATCCAAAATCACGAAAAAATTAGTTTCGTTTGGTTTCCTTTCTCTTATCAAAAACACAAAAAATTTAGTTCCTGCTCTAGTTGCTGATGCTGTTGGCTTGCTCCACTTTTGCCAAAATGAACTCTCTGAGAACACCAAGTTGTGTGACTTCACTAGCACAAACAACAATGATTTCCTAAGTACACATATTGCTCCACCTGCTCCTGATGCTACATTTTATGAAATTAAGCCTGCTTTGTTGAATCTTGTGATGAAAGAGCAATTTTCTGGTGCTAGTTCTGATGATGCTGTTGCCCACATGTAACAGCCTCGCCTGATAAGGCTTAGTTCATGTGTATAGTGCCAATCCCTGGATCGGTTCACTGGCACACACATTACAGATGAATACCAAAGAATTTAACAGTGCATCATAAATAACGAATTGATCCAGAATTTACAATTATTACAATAATGCTTAGCTCAAGTCTAGCTCAATATCAAGTAGCATACGGAAGCATAAACAATTGATAGGCTCCATCTTCAATTGTGCCACAGGCGAACAACTGTTGAGTGGAGTATCGTGACCTATTCGATCACTCAGAAACGGAACATCCTGCAACATAAAACGTAGCAGCCCCGAAGAGTCAATACCTGGAATGTATGGCAAGTAGAGCTATTAAAGGAGACAATAGAACTAACATCTACATGCATATTTGGCAAGTGGAGCTGTGGCTAGCTTGCATTTGCAAATACCTTTTTCCTACTTTCATAAACAGTTTTTGATTTTCTTTGAAAAGATCCCAATTAAGTTAACCCATCAACATTAAAGCAATTAGGAAATTAGAATGAGAAAGAAACATGTCATGAACTCAATATCAAGCAACTCAGATGTCCATAACCGGGGGCACGGCTAATCGATTAGTTTATACACCCTGCAGGGGTTAGTACACTTTACCCATGTGACCTGGCCAGCCCAGCTCGTATCACCACTCTCATATTGGGTGATGATAGGAAGAAGTCCAAGAAGGGACCGTTCGGGAAGTAGCTCCCCAAACCCGACACGCACCGGTCAAACCTACCAAAATTCTACATCTCTGGATATGTGGGTTTGAGTTACCACAACCTACTGAGTACAACCAACCGCCCATTTCATTATTGGCACATGGTTGTACATGTAAGCTAACAAATAAATAAGCCAATCATTTTCTCTTGATACCTGGGTGCCTTTCCGCAATGATACCCCCAAAAATTATCAATCCCATCACACCCAGGAGATTCATTGATTAAGTTGTTTTGAGTTTTCGCAAACCAACACATTTAGAAACAACTTTCAGTGATGTAACCCAGCCCTCGTTCATCATAGCATGGCTAAGAACATCTACCAACGGTGGCTCATCTATAGGAAATCCCACATAGTAGGACATAGCATAGCGATAGTATTTTCCTACACATGCATTGTAACACCACGGTTCTGAAAAGACCGTAGCTTCTATGTGACATGCCAATCCCTGGATCGGTTCATTGGCCCATAATAGAATAAGATGAATAACATAGCAAAATATCCGTGTATCATAAATAACGAAGATCCAGAGTACCATTATTACAATAAAATCTTAGCTCAAGGCTAGCTCAAATTATTCAGGTAGCAACATAAATAAAGTAAATCCTCCATTCTTCAAATTGCCCACAAGTGAACAAGTGCCGAGTGGAGTACCGTGGCCTAAATCGATTACTCGGAATCGGAATATCCTGCAACATGAAACGTAGCAGCCCCGAAGGGTCAATACATGGAATGTATGGCAAGTAGAGCTATTAAAGGCGACAATAATGCTAACATCTACATGCATATCTGGCAAGTTGAACTGTGGTTAGCTTGCATTTACAAATTCCTTTATCCTACTTTCATAACAGTTTTTGATTTTCTTTGAAAAGATCCCAAATAAGTTAACCCGGCAACATTAAAGCAATTATGAAATTAGAGTGAGCGAGAAACATGTCATGGAATCAATATCAAGCAACTCAGACGTCCATAACCGGGGACACGGCTAATCAATTAGATTATACACCCTGCAGGGGTTAGTACACTTTACCCGTGTGACTTGGCCAGCCCATCTCGTACCATCACTCTCGTTTTGGGTGATGATAGGGAGAAGTCCAAGAAGAGACCATTCGGGAAGTAGCTCCCCAATCCCGACGCGCACCGGTCCAACCTACCAAAATTTTACATCTCTAGATACGCAGGTTCGAGTTACCACAACCTACTAAGTCCAACCAACCGCCCATTTCATTATTGGCACATGGTTGTACACGTAAGCTACAAAATAAAGAAGCCAATCATTTTCTCTTGAAACCTGGGTGCCTTTCCGCAATGATACCACCAAAAATTATCAATCCCATCACACCTAGGAGATTCATTGATTAAGTTGTTTTAGTTTTCACAAACCAACACATTTAGAAACAACTTTCAGTGATGTAACCCTGCCCTCATTCATCATAGGATGGCTAAGCACATCTACCAACGGTGGTTCATCTACAAGGAAAGCCCTACCACATAATAGGACATAGCATAGCGATAGTATTATCCTACACATGCATGTACAAAATACATGACAATGCAATGAAAATAGTAGGATAACATCATGAACAAAGTAGCATCTACTTGCCTTGGTTGTAGCGGTCGGAAGAACAATCCACACACGAGCAAGCGTTGCACTCGTCACAATCTACACGATACAATTGCAATCATAAACAAACCATCCACAATCATATGCAAACAAAGATGATGCAAGATGTATGCATGACAAGTGGATTGATGCTACAGCAGCATCACATAATCTTATTAGTATAGCTACTGTATGCATGCATGAAAATTATTTTTAGCGCAAAGAAAACAAGTATGCAATTTATAATGCTCAATAATAGAACTAGAAACTAAATAATTCACCACTACTAACATACTGTTTGTAAAATCTTGGAAAAATTCCTGTGTAGGCAATACTAAATAGGAACAGTACCAATTGGAATTTCTCAAAAAGGAATTATATAACTCCCTGAGTAATTAAAATACTACAGTAAGCCATTAAATAGATTCTGCAAAATTTACTACTGTAAGCCTAAATTTTTAATTCACTTTGAGATTCCCCTTGTTCTACTAATTCCAGGGACATATTATTTGCAATTTTTGGAGTTACAGAACTTATTCTACGAATTAATTACTCTAAAAAGGCCATTAACTCATTTAATTATTCTGGACAAAATCTTGATGTGAAAGTGTAAAACAATGGTACATCAAGATTCTACATGAGTTACTGAATCTACACATATTTTATTTGTAATTTTTGGCCCAGTATATTTAAAGATATGAATTTTGCAAATTTATACAATTTTCTGCCAATTAAATCTATATAGAAAATACCCAGTCAGACTTTGACTGTTGACTGGGCTGACGTGGCGCTGACCCGCGTTGACTGTTCAACGGTCCGATCTGGACCGTTGGATTAAGATCCGATGGCAGGGAGGCACGCGAGAGGGGAGGCTCACCGGCGGCGGCTCGGCGTCTGGTCGGCGACGGGCGGAGGTGAATCGTCGCGTCAGGCGGCTGGCGGTCGAGCGGCAGCGCGGCAAAGCGGTGGCAGCGTCGGTGGCGGCGGCAGCGGCTGTCTTGGTATGAGGATGCTCTCGCGGAAAGAAAAGGAGGGGTCAAGGCGGACGAGCTTCATGGAGAGGCGGCGGCACTTACCGCGAACGGCGGCGGCGGCGGTGTCAACTCCGGTGAGAAATCGCCGGAGATCGAGGGAGCGAGAGAGAGCGTGGGTTTAGGGGTCGGGTAAAGGAGACGCTAGGGTATAAGAGGGAGGTCGTTGGGTCGCGAGGGGTGGCGAGGTTGCGGCCGAGTCGGCCTCGGTGTCCGTGCCCTGGTCGGCTCATTGACAGCGGCCCCCAGCTAAGCGTCTGTGGCCTTGGGTGGCGCTTGTTATCCGCTGCAGCGAGCAGTTGTGCTGCTGTGAGGCTGGGCATGGAAGGCCGTGCTCTTCTTTGCGCCATTTGCTTCTTTTTTTTTGTTCTTTTTCTTTTCCATTTCCTGTTTTAATACTTCCAACATAACTTTTCCATATGAACTCCAAATGGGGTTAAATTTCTTTCTAAATTTTTCTAAAATTTAGGAGATCAACCTAGGGTCATGTGGTATCATTTCCACAAGCTTCCATAGGTGGAAAAATACAAGTCCAAGTATAATCCCTTGTAGGGGCATTTTAGCAATTCAAAATAGGGCTTTGAAAACATTATTTCACCAAAACCTTTTGAAGCTGAAATTTTGTATGGATGATCATGATGCAATGACATGAATGATATGCAGAACCAAATCTAAAATTTGGGATGTGACAAGACTAACCCCCTTAAGATGAATCTCGTCCCCGAGATTCGGCGCGGCTAGCAAATAGGTGTGGGTAGTCCTCTCGGATGTCATCCTCACGCTCCCAAGTGGCTTCCTCTTCGGTGTGGTGACTCCATTGTACCTTGCAGAACCTGATCGTCTTGGTGCAGGTAATCCTCTCCGTTGTTTCTAGTATCTTGACCGGCTTCTCCTCGTAGGTCAAGTCATTCTCAAGCTGAACCTCCTCTAGTGGCACGGTGTCTCTCAGTGGTGTATCCACCATCTCCGGATGGCACTTCTTCAGCTGGGACACGTGGAACACATTATGGACAGCGGACAGAGCCTCTGGCAACTCCAACTGATAAGCAACTTCCCCCTTGCGTGCTAAGACCCGATATGGCCCAATAAACCGAGGTGCCAGCTTACCCTTGATCCCGAATCTCTTGATTCCATGAAGTGGCGACACTCGGAGGTATGCTCTATCTCCTATCTCATACACCACTTCCTTGCGCTTGGCGTCAGTGTAGCTCTTCTACCTTGATTGCGCTACCTTCAGCCTGTCCCTAATCAAGGCGACCTTCTCCTCAGCGTCCTTGATCAAATCAGGTCCAAACAGCTGACGTTCTCCTACTCCATCCCATAACAATGGTGTCCGGCACCGTTTCCTGTACAGCACATCGAACGGTGACGTCTTGATGCTGGTTTGATAGCTGTTGCTATAGGAAAACTCAGCATACGACAAATTCTCATCCCAACTAGAACCATGAGCCAAAGCGCAAGCTCTCAGCATATTTTCCAAAATCTGATTTACCCTCTCAGTCTGTCCATCAGTCTGTGGGTGAAAGGCTGTGCTAAATTCCAATCTAGTCCCCAATGACTCGTGCAGCTGGTGCCAAAAGTGTGAGGTAAATTGGGTGCCTCTATCAGATACAATGCTCTTGGGAACCCCATGTAGTCACACAATCCTGTCCATATAAATCTTGGCTAACTTTGCACTCGTATAGGTCGTCTTCACCGGTATAAAGTGGGATACCTTGGTCAAATGGTCGACCACTACCCAAATGGAGTCATATCCTGACTTGGTCCTGGGCAATCCTGTGATAAAATCCATTCCCACTCTATCCCACTTCCAATCCGGCACTGGCAATGGCTGTAGCAGTCCTGCTGGCTTCTGGTGTTCCGCCTTCACTCGGCTACATACATCACATAAGGCAATATGCTCGGCGATGTCTCCCTTCATGTTGTTCCACCAGAATCTGTCCTTTAGGTCCATATACATCTTCGTATTGCCCGGATGTATGGAATACGGCGAGTCATGAGCTTCCTGCAGAATCAACTTCCTTATCTTCGGATCGTCGAGAACGCACAAACGATCTCCATACCACAAGGTTCCTTGCTCATCCTCGTGGAATTCTTTTGCTCGATCCTCCTTCATCTTTTCCTTTACCTCATCTATCTCTTTGTCTCCTACTTGAGCCTTCATGATTCTGTCCTGTAGCTTTGGTTGGACTTCCATTGTTGCCAAGTATCCTTCAGACACTACCTCTAGTCTAAGGTCCTTGAATTGCTTGCACAAATCCTCGGGCAATTCCCCAATTGTCAATCCATTGGCATAGACCTTCCGGCTCAGAGCATCTGCTACTACATTGGCCTTTCCTGGGTGGTATTGCAGATTCATATCATAATCCTTGATAAGTTACGACCATCTCCTTTGCCTCATGTTCAGTTCCTTCTGTGTAAATATGTACTTCAAGCTCTTGTGGTCGGTGTACACATCGCAGTGTTTCCCCATCAAGTAGTGCCTCCATACCTTGAGCGCATGCACAACCGATGCTAATTCCAGGTCATGTGTGGGATAATTCCTCTCATGGTGTTTAAGTTGTCGCGAGGCATATGACACCACTCTCCCATCTTGCATCAGCACACTCCCAAGTCCCTGTCAAGAAGCATCACAGTACACTTGGAAATCCTTCTGAAGATCTGGTAAGCACAGAACAGGTGCGGTCACTAGTCGACGCTTCAGTTCCTGAAAGCTGGTTTCACACGCATCCGTCCATTCAAACTTCCTCTCCTTCTTCAGAAGTTCTTTCATCGGCTTAGCAATCTTGGATAAATTTTCAATGAACCTCCTGTAATATCCAGCAAGTCCAAAAAATCTACGAATGTCACCCACATTCTTGGCCGCTTCCCACTCAGTCACTGCAGTCACTTTGCTTGGATCAACAGCAACTCCTTCTCCTGACACCAAGTGTCCAAGAAATCCAACAGTGTTAAGACAGAATTCACACTTGCTGAATTTGGCATACAGCTTGTGTTCCCTCAGCTTCTCCATAATCAGTCGCAGATGTTTCTCATGCTCAGCATCGTCCTTGGAATATATCAGTATGTCATCAATGAACACAACCATGAACTTGTCCAAGTACTCCATGAATACCTTGTTCATCATGGTCATGAAATATGCCGGGGCATTCGTTAGTCCAAAAGACATAACTGTATACTCATATAAACCATACCTAGTAGTGAAAGCGGTTTTTGGTATGTCCTCCTCCCGGATCTTCAATTGGAAGTAGCCCGATCGTAGATCAATTTTGCTAAACACCTTTGCTCCTTCCAGTTGATCAAACAAATCATTTATGTTCGGCAGGGGGTATTTGTTCTTGATGGTCACTTCATTCAGCGAGCGATAGTCCACCACTAATCTCTTGCTGCTGTCTTTCTTCTCCACAAACAGAACAGGTGCACCCCATGACGACGAACTAGGCTGAATAAACCCCTTGTCCAACTGCTCCTTTAGCTGTTTCTTTAGTTCCTTCAGTTCATCCACATCCATCTTGTATGGTCTCTCTGCTATAGGTCCTGTTCCCGGCATTAGATCGATGAGAAACTCCACTTCCCTGTCAGGTGGCATCCCTGGCAGCTCTTCCGGAAACACGTTGGGGTAATCCTTAATCACAGGCACAGTATCCATGCCAACCCCCTTAAGAGAATTCAGTTTACACCTTCCCGGTCGCACAGCCGACTTGAACCTAATTCTCTTACCATTCGGGGTTTTGAGAGAAACAGCTCGCTGTGCACAATCTATGTGTCCCCCATGCATAGACATCCAATCCATGCCCAGTATTACATCTAAACCTTGTGATTCCAATACTACCAGATGTGCAATGAAATTGTGTGCTCCAATCCTCACAGTTAAGTCACGACATCCCGCGCTAGCTATCATATCCCCTCCAAGTGAACTGACTCTAATAGACTCTTTCATAGATTCTGTAGGTAACTTATAATTATCCACAAATGCCCTTGATATGAATGAATGCGATGCACCAGTATCGAAAAGTATAAGTGCAGGGTGAGTGTTGATTGGAAACTTACCAATCACAAGATCAGGCTCATCTAGGATCTCCTCCACATTCATGTGGTTCACTTTGGCCTTCTGGTTGTTGGCTGGCTTCAATACCTTCTTCTCTGGACAGTTGTCTGCATAATGTCCCTTCTGACCACACTTGAAGCATGTCACCTCACTCAGATCCTTCTTCACGAAGCTGCGATCACGGTTGCGGTCATGTCCACCGTGTCCTCCAGAATGGTGAGAGTGTCCTCCCTTGTGGCTGTGGTGGTTGCTCTTGTGGTTATCATGGAGATGTCCATCGCCTCCATGGTGGTGGCGGTCATGGATCCCATGGTGCCCATGGTCACTCCCTCCATGCTTGGAGTATCCATCATAAGAAGTGTGAGACTTATGGTGAGAACCAGAGTGGTGATTGTTGCTCTTCCTCTTGCGGCTTTCCACCTGCTTGTGCTTCCCTTCCAAGATCCTGGCCTTGTCCATAAGTTCCTGGAAAGTGGGGCAATAAACCACCAACAGCTGCACTAAAAGCTCATCACTGAGGCCATCCAGGAACCTCTCCCTCCTTTTTGCATCAGTGTCAACATCCTCAGGTGCATAACGAGACAGGTTCTTGAACTCCTCAATATACTCAGCCACGGTGCGGTTGGTTTGGCGCAAGTTGCGGAACTCCTTCCTCTTCAGGCTCAGAACTCCTGAAGACACGTGGTTGGTCCTGAAACCTTCCTCAAACATTGCCCAAGTCACAGTGTCCAGAGGGTGGGTGATCTGAAAAGTGTCCCACCAAGAAGCAGCTGGTCCCTCCAGTAGGTGAGCGGCAAACCTCACCTTCTCAGCATCAGTGCACCCAACAGTTACCAGATCCTTGTTGACTGAACGCAACCAGTCAAGAGCAACCATCGGCTTCGTTGCAGTAGAGAACTTAGCTGGCCTTAGCCTTAGAAACCTAGTGAGAGCATCTCCCTGAGGCTGGGTGTTCCCATTGTTGTTGTTGTTGTTATGAGCTTCCATGAACTGGGTCATAACTCGGATCAGCTGTGCCTGAGCTGCCATGAGCTGCTCCAACTCAGTGGGTTGACGGCGGGGAGGCATCTGCGGTTCAGCACAGGTAAGTTCAGAAAGAATCGATAACGAACCAGGATTCTACCCATGCATTATGATCAAACAACAACAAAACAACTACAGACAATCTCAAACGAGGAACACATCAACAAACAAGTGATCCAGCAACATCCCAGGGGTTATCCTAGCAGTATATATCTACTGAAATAGTTTTTAGAAGAGTTTACAATGGTTATCTACACATTAGATCAACAAAGCATTAAAAACAGCAATCTGCCAGAACAGTCCAGCAGCTTTCACGAATTTTTCTACCTGACTTAAACTCCTCAGGAATTTTTTATGATTTTTGTGCATACAGTAAAGAGAGTTTCGCACCAGCCCTATTGTTTTCAAAATTTTACCAGTTACCAATAAAATATGAAAAATCGTACAGTACTTCTGTATCAACAGAAAACTGCAACAGGAATAACACAGATATTAACCGAACTTGCCATAACTCTTTCTAAAATTCGCACAAATAATCCTGGGATATTGGAGTACACAAATAAGCAACTAAACACTCTTAAACTAACAGTAATTAAGTTTTACATTGATCGAGACTAATCCTAATGATTTTTACCTAACAAAGGCTAATTGGTGGACTTCTATCTACTTCTTGAAGAGGTTGCGGTAGGTCCTTGCACTCATGCGTTGGCGCTTCTGTCCACGATCCAACCATGGTGGCGGAGTATACACCTCTCCTGTGTCATCACTTGAAATCTCAAACTCCACCTCTTCTGGATCCTCCTCTTCTTCTTCATTCACTGCTGCAGCTGCAATAGCTTCATCTCCTCCACCATCATCGTCTCCATCATCATCATCCTCGTCCTCATCATCATCATTCCCACTGTCATCATCATCATCATTGTTGCCATCATCTCCATTGTCATCATCAGAGGGTGGATTCATCTGTGCTTGGAGAGCGGCAATCTGGGCTGCCATATCTTCAATAGTTTGATCCCTTTCCTGGACGGTCCCTTGCAACTGTTGTATGTTCTGGTTGTTTTCCTGCACGGTTCCATTAATCTGAGCTATGGTTGCATCCCTGCCTATCAGGGCATTTTCCAGAACTCCCACAGCTTCATGCAAGGTGTCTATCTCCTGTCCTTGGACCACCATACAATTGCTGGCAAAGTCTGCAATCTCCTTTACCATCATCACTTTCTCAGCTAGAGCTCCATTCTCCTTTTCCATGTCCTCTATGTGCCTCCAACGGGGAGGCATGTTGTTCCTGTCGCCCGGGGTAACCACAATGTTCCCATCTTCATCACGCCTCCCATAGTCACGGTAGGGTGAGTCTGCTGGCAGTAGGTGTCAGACGAGATGGCACTGGCGAGACAGGGCTTCATGCAAGGCCAAGTTTATTCCAAGTCCCCAGTTGCAGTATGTCTTGGTGTAGATCAGATTCACAGGGTTTGGCAAGGCGGCATCCCTGAAGATGAAAGTGGTGATCTCCCATGCATCCTCGCCATATCCATAGGTGTACAGCCTTCTTCCCTTGAACATGGGCAGTGGCAATCCCAATGACTGCGAGAGCTGTGCTAACTGTCTTGCAAAGGGCCTCGGTGACTCCATGGTTGCATACTAAGTCCTGACTTCTCCCATCTATCAATTAAAGAGGAAAGTGTGAGAATAGCATATGGTAAGAATTTACGAGAGTGAAAGGCAAAAGATGAAAGACAGAGTTAATATAGGCTTTAATAAATCTATGGCTTCCTATTCCAAACCTAGGTCACGATCCTACAGTCGACACACGGGCTCTGATACCATCTTGTAACACCACGGTTCTAAAAAGACCGTAGCTTCTATGTGACATGCCAATCCCTGGATCGGTTCATTGGCCCACAATAGAATAAGATGAATAACATAGCAAAATATCCGTGTATCATAAATAACGAAGATCTAGAGTACCATTATTACAATAAAATCTTAGCTCAAGGCTAGCTCAAATTATTCAGGCAACAACATAAATAAAGTAAATCCTCCATTCTTTAAATTGCCCACAAGTGAACAAGTGTCGAGTGGAGTACCGTGGCCTAAATCGATTACTCAGAATCGGAATATCCTGCAACATGAAACGTAGTAGCCCCGAAGGGTCAATACATAGAATGTATGGCAAGTAGAGCTATTAAAGGAGACAATAATGCTAACATCTACATGCATATTTGGCAAGTGGAGCTGTGGCTAGCTTGCATTTGCAAATATATTTATCCTACTTTCATAAACAGTTTTTGATTTTCTTTGAAAAGATCCCAATTAAGTTAACCCAACAACATTAAAACAATTATGAAATTAGAATGAGCGAGAAACATGTCATGGAATCAATATCAAGCAACTTAGTCGTCCATAACCGGGGACACGGCTAATCGATTAAATTATACACCCTGCAGGGGTTAGTACACTTTACCCATGTGACTTGGCCAGCCCAGCTCATACCATCACTCTCGTTTTGGGTGAGGATAGGGAGAAGTCCAAGAAGAGACCGTTCGGGAAGTAGCTCCCCAATCCCGACGCGCACCGGTCCAACCTACCAAAATTCTACATCTCTGGATACGCGGTTTGAGTTACCACAACCTACTAAGTCCAACCAACCGCCTATTTCATTATTGGCACATGGTTGTACACGTAAGCTACAAAATAAAGAAGCCAATCATTTTCTCTTGAAACCTGGGTGCCTTTCCGCAATGATACCACAAAAAATTATCAATCCCATCACACCCAGGAGATTCATTGATTAAATTGTTTTAGTTTTCACAAACCAACACATTTAGAAACAACTTTCAGTGATGTAACCCTGCCCTCGTTCATCATAGCATGGCTAAGCACATCTACCAACAGTGGTTCATCTACAAGGAAAGCCCTACCACATAATAGGACATAGCATAGCGATAGTATTATCCTACACATGCATCTACAAAATACACGACAATGCAATGAAAATAGTAGGATAACATCATGAACAAAGTAGCATCTACTTGCCTTGGTTGTAGCGGTCGGAAGAACAATCCACACACGAGCAAGCGTTGCACTCGTCACAATCTACACGATACAATTGCAATCATAAACAAACCATCCACAATCATATGCAAACAAAGATGATGCAAGATGTATGAATGACAAGTGGATTGATGCTACAGCAGCATCACATTATCTTATTCAGTATAGCTATTGTATGCATGCATGGAAAAAAATTTAGCGCAAAGAAAACAAGTATGCAATTTATAATGCTCAATAATAGAGCTAGAAACTAAATAATTCACCACTTCTAACATACTGTTTGTAAAATCTTGGAAAAATTCTATTGTGTAGGCAATACTAAATAGGAACAGTACCAATTGGAATTTCTCAAAAAGGAATTATATAACTCCCTGAGTAATTAAAATACTGCAGTAAGACTTTAAATAGATTCTGCAAAATTTATTACTGTAAGCCTAACTTTTTAATTCACTTTGAGATTCCCCTTGTTGTACTGATTCCAGGAACATATTATTTGCAATTTTTGGAGTTACAGAACTTATTCTACGAATTAATTGCTCTAAAAAGGATATTAACTCATTTAATTATTCTGGACAAAATCTTGCTGTGAAAGTGTAAAATAATGGTATAGAAAGATTCTATATGAGTTACTGAATCTACACATATTTTATTTGTAATTTTTGGCCCAATATATTTAAAGATATGAATTTTGCAAGTTTATACAATTTTCTGCCAATTAAATCTATTTAGAAAATACCCAGTCAGACTTTGACTGTTGACTGGGCTGACGTGGCGCTGACTGGGTCAGCGCCCGCGTTGACTGTTCAACGGTCCGATCTGGACCGTTGGATTAAGATCCGATGGCAGGGAGGCACGCGAGAGGGGGAGGCTCACCGGCGGCGGCGAACGGCGTCGGTGGCGGCGGCGAACGGCGATCCGGCGGCGGACTCGGCGTCTGAGGTCGAGGCGATGGGGCGAAGCGTGGCGGCGTCGTGGCGGCTAATGAGGGTCGAGGGCGAAGGCGAGCGAAAGCGGTGGCGTGGCGGTGGCGGAACTTACCGCGAGCGGCGGCGGCGGTGTCAACTCCGGCGAGAAATCGCCGGAGATCGAGGAAGCGAGAGAGAGCGTGGGTTTAGGGGTCGGGTAGAGGAGAGGCTAGGGTATAAGAGGGAGGTCGTTGGGTCGCGAGGGGTGGCGAGGTTGCGGCCGATTCGGCCTTGGCGTCCATGCCCTGGTCGGCCCCGCTGATAGGCGGGCCCCAGCTGGCGGCGTCTGTGGCGGCAGCAGACGATGCTGTTATCCGCGGCTTGTGGCGGCGGTTGCGGCGATGCACGTTCTATGTTATATTTATGGCAAGCTGGTGGTAAACCGAGCGGGCCCATTTGTCTTGGTTGCTTCTTTTTTTTGTTCTTTTTCTTTTCCATTTCCTGTTTTAATACTTCCAACATAACTTTTCCATATGAACTCCAAATGGGGTGAAATTTCTTTCTAAATTTTTCTGAAATTTAGGAGATCAACCTAGGGTCATGTGGTATCATTTCCACTAGCTTCCAAAGGTCGAAAAATACAAGTCCAAGTATAATCGCTTGTAGGGGCATTTTAGCAATTCAAAATAGGGCTTTGAAAACATTGTTTCGCCAAAACCTTTTCAAGCTGAAATTTTGTATGGATGATCATGATGCAATGACATGAATGATATGCAGAACCAAATCTAAAATTTGGGATGTGACATGCATCTACAAAATACACGACAATGCATTAAAAATATTAGGACAATATCATGAACAAAGTAGCATATACTTTCCTTGATAGTTGGTGAAGTCGTTCAAACACTCATTGCAATCACACATGTTGCACTCCTCGCAATCTATCGAGCAAACAATTGCATACAACATAAACAATAGCACATAGAGATCAAACAAATGCAACAAATGCATGGATGCCAATTTAATAAGTCACAATGGTTGTTACTTTAGTTCTCTAAACAATACTGAAGTATATGATGCATGCAAGAGACCAATTAATGCAATGGAGTACTTGTTATTAATAATTACTTGCCAATATAGGGTTTTTAATAGTTCTGTTGTAACGCCTGTTCTAACTGTCGAATTTAATATGTTTCTTAGGTTTACTGGATAGAGGACGTTAATACGAACCAGTAGGCGTTGGATTCACCCTAATCGGAGTGATAGATCTTTTTGTATGATTTAAATAGTGTTTAATGGGTTTTAAAACATTTATACAGTTTCTGTTGCCTAAAAATCAAACTAAAATTATATCTGTAATCTCCACGGAATTTTGATTCCAGGTACATATTATTTGTAATTTTCTGAGTAGCACTCGAATTACTATGATTTTAGTACTCTAAATAAGTCATTAATCTATTTATTTAATTTCAGTGAAACCTTAAAGTATTTGCCTGAACCATTTGCATATTGATGATCTACATGGAACCAGCTTTCCATCGGTATATCATTTATATTTTTGTGATATGCAAATAATTTACTATGAATTTAATGATTTCTAAAGCTATTAAAACTAATTAAATCACTACGGGGTTAATAATCAGCAAAGGCTGGATCCAACCAGATAATCTTAATCTACGTTATAGTAGCTTCAATTTTATATATTGTTCATATTTTTTGGAGTTACAGATAATTTCCTATGAATTTATTAACCTAAAAGACCATTAAAACTAATTAAATTACTACAGTAAACGCATACTATAAAGGTTAGATCTAATGTCATATTAATATTCTACACGTTTTTCTGAATCCATTGATATATAATTTGCTATTTTTGGATCTACGAATCTTTTTATATGATTTTTTGCAATTTTACACATTTTTCTGCAATTTAAATTCAATTTCAAATCTACAGGGAATATTCCCTGGGAATATTCTATGCTGACTTGGACACGGGGCTGACCTAACGTTGACACGTGGCGAGTTGGCTCGTACCCCTTCGTTGATAAGCTCTAATCTTGACCGTCGGGATGAGATCCAGTGGCTAGGAGAGGAGATTGACCCGATTTTGGCTCAAAATAGACAAGAAATAGATCTGTGTTAGAGAGACAAATCCATAGGTTAAATTGAAAAACTTACAATATGAAAGTTGTGGGGAATCATTAGTCCTACCTTCTCACCAAATGAATTTGGAGTTGAAGAAACAAGCACGAGTACATCTTGGATTTACACTGTCATATCTAAAATATTGCGGTGTGAAATTCTCCGACTGTGGTGGATGAAAAGAGGTGAGGTTTGTCAGGATCGAAATATTTCGACGAGATCTACAACTTTCGTGTTTTAGCCGAAGGCAAACGACGAAGTCTAGATGGGTGAATAAACGAAATAAGATTCGCGCATGTGTAGATTCGGGATTTCGAGAAGGGAAACTCATACATCTATGGCTGCATGGGTTTATATAGAGGTTTAGGAAAGTGGAGAGATAGGTTTTGGAGTAGGGAACAAGTAGAAACAAATGGAAGTCGATTTGGAGTTTTAGATTAAAAGTTATAAGAGTTTGAATAGAGATAGGTTTGAGAAAAACTGATTTCCACAGAAATTAAAGCAACTAGGATCGATACTTTCTCCACGTCCTGGCTGGTTCGGTCTGCTGGGCCGGCCCGTTAGTTTTTTTCTTTTTTTCTTTTTCTATTTATTTGTTTCCCTCATATCTTTTGCTCACGAAATCCAAATGATATGATTCTTGTTTCTAATTTTTTCTAAAATCAAATAGATCATTGTAGGATCATATTTGTAGTCTTTTTACTAGTTTGCAAGTAGTGGATTTATAAATCCTTATATATTTCATTTTATCTATATCTTTATTTGTTGTATTTATTCCATAACTCTTTCATAATAGCTCCAATGAGCTCAATTTTATTTCTAAAATTTTGTAGTATTCATTAGATATTTTTAGGCTATAATTTAGAAATAATAGCTGCCTTAGCAACAATGGGTTTTTATAAAGACAATTTAATTCCCTTTAGGAACAAAGTGGCATATACTATTTGGGGTTTTAGTCCTTTATTTCTATCTAGGAATTTTTCTTGATGCAAATATGCAATGCAATGCTCATGAATGAAATTCAAATGCAATTTTTTTTCTAGTCCCAATTTCTAAAATCTTGGGATGTGACACCACCTCAATAACTTTGTTGAACTTTGTGAGATACAAAAATATAAGGATGTAGATGGAGATATTATTAAGCTCGAGTTGTTTCCTTTCTCCTTGAGAGGAAAAGATAAAGAATGGTGGCTATCCTTGCCTAGAAATAGTATTGATTCCTGGATTAAGTGTAAATATGCTTTTATTGGAAAATACTATCCTCCTGCTAAGATTATATCTATGAGAAGTGAAATAATGAAATTTAAACAACTTTATAATGAACATGTTGCTCAAGCTTGGGAAAGAAAGAAATATTTGGTAAAGAATTGTCCCACTCATGGACTAAATGATTAGATTATTATCCAGACTTTTTTTGCAGGTTTAAACTTCTCCTCAAGAAACCTATTGGATTCAGCTGCTGGAGGTACCTTTATGACCATTACGTTGGGTGCTGCAACAAAGCTCCTTGATAATATGATGGTCAACTATTCTGAATGGCACACTGAGAGAGCTGCACATGGTAAGGTAAATTCTGTTGAAGAAACCTCCTCTTTGAGTGATAAGATTGATGTTATCATGGCTATGCTTTTTAATGGAAAATCTCCTATTGATCCAAATAATGTTCCCTTAGCCTCTTTGGTTGCTCAAGAAGAGCAAGTTGATGTGAACTTCATTAGAAACAACAATTTCAACAACAATGCGTATAGGAATAAGTTTGGTAGTAACAACAATTATAGGCCTTATCCTCCTAATAATGGCAATAACTTTGGTAACTCCTACAACAATACTAGAAGTGCTCTCTATGAACTTGAAGTCATTCTTAAAGACTTTATTAGTAATAAAACCACTTTCAACAAAACTGTGGAGGAAAAGCTTGTGAATGTTGAGAAAAATATTCCTCTTTGTCTGAAGCACGATCCACTTTGATTAATAAAATGGCTGCTAAACTTGAAATCTTGGAAAGTTCCTTTGCTGCTACTCATGACATACACGTTACTATTGATGAAAATGTTAGATTGTTAGCTCAACTACATGTTAAGTGGGAAACAGAAGCTGAAATTGCTAGAAACAATAGTGTGTGCACTATCACCACCAATATGGATGCCTGTCATGACCCGGGATTAGGGCTAGAAAAATACCAGATCTTCATCCGACATAGGCCTAACCTAAATTCCAAAGCACGCAGGGAAAGATCGATAACATTACAGAACATACAAACCATACATTAATAAGGTAAACTCTCAAGAGAGTTACAAACCAGTCATACAAGCCAAGGGTCACAGACCCATCATTACAACAAACCAACGGAAGCAAACAAATTGTTCTAAACAACAAACTTAGCAAAGGGCCTAAGAGGCCTTAAACAGAAGTAGCGACCCTTCCATAGATCCTAGGTTGCTTCCTGGGAACCCCGACTACTTGTCAACCTCGACGTACAAACCACCTTCAGTTGGAGTAGCTTCATCTGTAGAAAAACATCAACGAAGCAAGGCTGAGTACAAGGTGGACTCCGCAAGTCTTATGTCTAGTGGAGTTATTTTGCATAAAGCCATCTTTTGTTTTCAAACAAGAGGTAGAAGGAACTCGTCTAGTCAGATAATTTTCAAAGGGGATAATAAGACCATAAATCTAGCTCTTAGAAGTCATCTTTGATATCCACCAAGTACCATCATCAACTAAACCTCTCTTCCCAGACTACCCCCTCAAACAACCCCAAGGAAGTACTCCGGATCTCACATTAGTTGGTCAAGTTTTATCATTCGGTTATAGTTCTCTATGATCTTCATGTACGTTCCCAAGTTGTACGTAACCATGGACACGGCTTTTCGAAAATATTATAACCCCGCAGGGGTGCACAACTTTACCCACACATACCAACTGATTCTTAATTCCAAATTATTAGCCCTCTTCCTTGGAAGGCCGGCAGAGAGTGGTTGACCACGACCTTTACCTTGCTTTCGCCGAGACCATGAGTCACGCACTAAGGAGATGCCGCCATAACGAGTCGATTCCCGAAGTCGGTCCCTAGCAATGTGAACAGGGTTTGAGATTACGGATGCCGAGCATCTCCAATTCCCTGCCACACTTACCTACCTGTATGAATGCACCTCCTTCCCCTCCATCCAAGAATAACCAATATGCGTATGTCGAATGGAAAGCCTGAGCTATGTGACTCATGGAATCTACTAGGCAAGTTAGTTGGTCGAGGGGGTTTCCAGGCCCCCGTGTGGTTGGACGGTCGTCTTGGTTTAAGAGGCAAAAACATCGGGTCCTAAGGGTGGCAAGTATGGGACTACAAAAACCACAACCCACGTGGCCTCCCATACAAGAATTAGCATGGTTTGTATTCATCTCTGATCATATCACAACATCCTACCATACTAGATTCATTCGCACCTCCAGTGATTCATCAGAATGATAACCATTGGACCACTAAGCATGGGTAAGCTTAACTAAACTGTGGCACTAGCGATGCTCATAAACCAAACCCTAGTTATGCTAGGAGCAGTGGATCAGGTATTTAGTTCACAAAGGCAAACATGCATCATATAGGATCATTCTATCTACTAACAAAAGACTGTTGAACCGAATGCATATGGTGAGAATGAAATACTTTCTAAACATAGGATTCAAATGTATGATTGGGGCTTCGCTTGCCGTGTCCGTTGTTGGACTGGTACTGCTCTTAGGTGGCGTTGACTTCAGCCTCGGGTTCGGTTCCTATTCGCGAAGAACCAATCACCGGAAAAGGAAAAGCAACATTCAACTCATGGCATGTGCAATGCTAATACAATATGGATGATATGACAAGTTATATAGTGTTAAAATGAACCCTAGAACATGCTTGGTCATTTTAAACGGGGTCGAGAGGTCCAAACCCTAGAACAGGGGATCCTCGGAATCACCTATGGGGTTCAATTGGTTCTTCTAATTAAACTTGTCATGAAACTTGGTTAACAATGTATGATTATAGTGTTATTGTATAGATCTCATTTTTCTGAACATTTTGATATATTATTTATATTTTTTTGATTTAAAATGAATTAGTTATGAATTTCTCCAATTTCAATTCATTTTATATCATTTTTTTGGAATATTTAAATTCATTTCCAAGTTGGGACCACATGTCAGACTTTTATTAATTTAAGAAATGATTTACAAAAAGAATAAAACCCTGACAGGCAGGGCCCACCTATCAACATTTTCTTATTTACAGAAAATATTTACAAAAATCAATAAAGGAAAAAATGAAATAGATATGACACCAGCATGACATCATGCTGATGTCATCAATGGAGATGCTCCTAGGTCGAGCACGGATCTGTGCGCGCCTGGATGTGTGGATGGTGGCGCTGGAAAGAGGGTGACACAGGCGACCAGGAAGTGGCGACGCTGCTAGTAGAAGGTCACTGGAGACGGCGGCGCAATGACGGAAATCGGCAGCAGCGTCGGGCTCATGTGGGGAAGATGATACAGAGGGAGAGGGAGACAACGGATGGGTGCGTTAGCACCAGTGGCTCACCGTGAGCACGACGGTGGTGTCGGGGAGGCGATGCGAGCCCGGGATGTGTCGGAGCGACGGTGCTTCCTTCTCGATTCCGACTAGAGGAGGACGTCCCAGCATGCGTGCTTCGAGGGGGAGGACGAGGGTGGCGAGGCGCGTCCAACGGTGGCCTTGGCTTGGCGCGGGGTGGTCAGGAACGGCGGCGGCTGGAGGTTGCCGACGAACTAGGGTTCGGCCATGGCGCTGCAGCGAGAGAGGGAGAGGAAGAAGAGAAGTGTTGGATGCTAGGGTTCGTCGGCGGCGACCAGCGGTACTTGTAGACGCTCAGGGGCGGCGGCGTGGATCTTGGCACCGGGGACGGCGGCGCTGGCGACAGCGAGCTGCTTCGCTTCATCCACCGGTGAGGAAGACGACGGGGAAAGAGACAACAAAGGGGTACGAGCCGGTTGGGCTGCGCGTGGGCTGGGGGTGGGTCGGCTGCTGGCTGCTGCGTGCTGAGCTGGTGGCAGGGAGAGAGAGGAGAGGTGGGCTCGGCCCAGTTAGCTAGGTTTAGTTATTTTTTTCTAGGAAAACTTTTTTCTTTTTCCGTTTCCTGATTTCCCTTTTGTATTTCAATTCAAATTCTATTTTGAATAATTCAAAAATATCAGAGACTTTTATAAAGTGTGTAAAATACTCAAGGGCCCTTGTAAACCATTTTGGGCTCCATTTGTTTTGAAAACTTTCAAAATGTGAAACCCATTTGGATGGTGTTTGAGAGGGAACAAAATTAGGGTTTTGTTTGTTCTTATTTTGATTAAACCAAAGTGCAAGTATAATGCATGCATGCAATGCTCAAACATGTATTTATTTATATTACACAAAAGGGTGGTATGTTATAGCTCTACCCCACTTACAAGAATCTCGACCCGAGATTCCTAGGTTTTAGAAAATAAGGCAGGATACTCAGATCAAAGACGATCTTCATGTTCCCAGGTTGCTTCTGACTCAGAGTGATGAGAATATTGAACTTTCGGGAACTTGATGGTTTGGTGACGAGTCTTGCGCTTGGTTTCATCAAGAATACAAATAGGGTATTCTCGGTAGGTTAGATCATCTTGGAGATCCAGAGTTTCATGGTCTACACCACGGATGGGATCTTTGAAGCAACGCTTAAGTTGAGACACATGAAAGACATCATGAACCTCTGGAAAAGTTGAAGGTAGATCCAATTTGTAGGCGAGCTCACCTCGCTTGGATAGAATGCGAAAGGGACCAACGTAGGGAGGAGCCAATTTGCCTTTGATACCGAATTGATGGACTGTAACTACCTCGGTGAATTACGCTCCTAGTTACAAGCCTGGATGAGCAGAAATGGTTGAAATAGTACGGTGGGGCCCAAATGCCACTCACAGGTAGACCTTTCGGCCGTTCCAACCATTTCTAAACATCGGGACAAGAACGGGCGGCGTAATCGGCAGGCGAAGGGATCAACTACATACACAAATGAGTATGTATGCAAGCCACCATACAACAGTACATCAGAGCCATTCCATCTAAAAAGAAAGGAAATATTGCAACGCCATACGGCAAGATCCAAATATCCTAGATAGATATAATAGTTTAGGATATCTCCTCATACATCAAACATCAGAGTATCAGGCGGAAGCGGAAGACAAAATCCGAGTACGGATAAGCAAATCGGCATAAGATGCCCCATAAACAAACACATCCCGCCCACAGATCTCACGGATCCCCGTTCCCGGAATCTCTACACCGAATGATCGTTGCCCACATCGTCCGTCTCTTCCACCCAGTATCCATCTTGCGAGGGTACCTGTTTATCTGAACCAATAATTTATCGTGTGAGACCCTAGGGGTACTCAGCAAGTCTTTATGCCTCTAAAGGGGACACAACCTGGGGTGACGCAATTGCAGCCAAAGATGAACCCTAACAATTCTAGAGATACTCGCTAACCATCCGCCTAACCAGAGATAGACGGATGTCCGTGAATTAATAACAACAGTTATAACGGTAATCTTAACAG
This sequence comes from Avena insularis, assembly GCA_023614405.1. Classification (NCBI taxonomy): domain Eukaryota; kingdom Viridiplantae; phylum Streptophyta; class Magnoliopsida; order Poales; family Poaceae; genus Avena; species Avena insularis. The sequence goes on along the minus strand of CM042689.1, from coordinate 224,875,363 downwards.
ATCCATCCTCCTCCTCGCTTACCGACGAGGAAGCGGACGAACAACCCCCCCATCCGTTGGCAGTTTTATTAACCATTCCATGAGTGTTGCACTATTTACTAGTCATTTACTTAGTCAAATTAAAAGCGGTACTTTAGTTATGCTTGTCTATGATCGAGAAACTGTGCTCCAAGTCGTCCATAACCGGACACGGCTTTGAAAGTTTACCTGAGGTGCACAAATAACAACACACACCGATATGCCTCGGAAAAACCAAATCAAAACCCAACGAGGCGATCCGACAAAGCGATCACAGGATTCAGAAATATTTCAGAGCCACCCCATTGAGCTACCATAGCGAAGTTAATGACTCGAGACGGCCTCAAGGTTTGTGGAGCCGGCTGTATTGGGAACCCGAAAGTGTGACGGGCTTGTCGACATAGCAAACGGGTCACGGACCTAACAGACAGATGTGCATTACGTCGCAAAATTTAAATTAAATAAGTAAATCATTGCATAAGTAAAGGATTGTAAATAAAACCTCAAACTAGTTCGTGGCCCCAAGAAATAAGAATGAATCAAGCTCGGCTCAGGGGTTCATAAGCCTCCCGGATGTGGATAGCGCGAATATTCAAGGAACAGGAATCAAGTACTCGGGGTCCTACGGGACACAAGTGAGCCTGAAAAACCAAATAACAGATATGGCTCACCGGTGCCACTTTCATTAGTTATCCCATTACTACTCAGGTTAAGTTGTTTGGGTACCTCGTTATCCATCAGACTCTCACATACCCTACACATGCTGTTCTACGACTCGCATGGCTCAAACAACTCCTGTAGTAAGGGCTCATGGGATGGAGGAACAAGCTTCGGTGGGGTTTAAAAGTAAAGGCTATGCAATACTTGGGATTCAGTTTAATGCAATCGCGACTCAATGATGCAAGAGTAAGATAGAGGCAATAGGTACTATATGTATGCAAGCATGTGGTAGTGCTTGCCTGACAGCTCAGTTGAAGCAAGGGAAGGATCTGGGTGGTACTCCTGGTTCTCTTGGTATATCCCCTGCTCAGCGTCTATTCGAAGAAGAACCAAACAAACAAGGGCCAACATAAATAAAGTGCACAAGCATATGAATAAAATGCGACAAGCAAACAATCATGCCATGATGAATGATGCACAATTTGCATGGCAATAAGGTAGCATGGCATGGGTGAGGTGTGGAATACAAGAATAAACATTTTTATTGGGTTTTAACCACATTTTATCCTCATATTAGTTGCTGTACACATTATATTTATATGATGCATGCTGCAAAACAGATGAGGGAATGCATAAACAGAAAGGTCTCGTCGAGCTAATCATTTTAGACATATCATTTGTTAATTTTGGAGTTATAAAACAAAAGTTATTAATTAATTAAGGAAAAAGGGCATTTATTGTAATTTTAATTAACTTGGAAAATAAAGTGTTCAAAATATATTTTGAATGGCATATTTGAATTCCTCATATTTTTCTGATTTGAAAACATATATTATTTGTATTATTTGGATTTGTATTTTAAAAGTTATTTAAAAACAGATTTAAATTTGAATTGGAATTTATTTGAAAAAGATTTGAATTTAAACAGATACAGAAAATACTTTTTATACACAGACAGACCCAGCCACAGCCACAGACGAGTGGGGCCATCTGCTGACTGGGCAACACGATGCGTGCTGGGGCTTTCTCACTGCGCGGATGGCTAACCCAGGAGGCCGACAGGTGGGGCCATCGACCTCATGAGCCCACATGACAAAGACCAAGGGGAGTGCCACGCTGCACCACGGGGACTGCGGGTTGGATTCACGAAAACCTGGGTACCCTTTTGTAAAAAGCATCTGGAGGCTGGTAGGTGGGGCCGATGGTACCGCGGGTTAGAAGTAAGGAGCTAGAAGGGGTTTTGTGCAAAATAGCCGCTGCCACTGTGGATCTTCTCTGTGCTCTGTCGACAGATCGATGCACGCCAGCGACAGAGCGCGGCGCGCGGGCTCGAACGCTGCGCGAGCGGCGGCGGCTACCGCTGGGGTGGCTAGGGGGTTGTGCTGGCTTACGCTTGCGCGGCTAGGTAGGGTGTGGGGCGCCGCAGGGACGGCAGAGGCTCGCGACCACGGCGCACAGAGGCTGTTCGGCAAAACGAACTACGGATCCGGCCGGCGACAGCGAGGCAGAGCATGTCTAGGGGGTTTGGGGGCTCACCGAGGAGATGTGGGTGGAGCTGGATCGGCTTGGGGCGCTGGCGATCGACGACGACGCAGACGGACGGCGAGGTTAGGGTTTCGGCTCGGGCTCGGCAGTGCGGTTGGGGCTCCTCCTGCTGCGTCTCCGTGTCTGTGGGGCGGTGCAGGTGGTCGTCCTTCCCTCGACACCTGGGCGCCCGCGCCGCTTTAATGATGATGTAGCCGAGGTGCGGCGATGGTGTGGAGAAGAGGGGGAGAGGGCAGAGCCTTGGGACGGATCTAGGAGGGCACCAGCGCGGGGGAGAGGGGTAGATACGGTCGGGGACAGAGGGGGGGAGCACATGGGGTGGCTCGGCTGGGAAAAAGGTGGCGTGCACCTTTCCTCCTCCTCCACCTCATGTGCTGCTCGGGTTGGGGGTAGCTAGGGTGGAGCAGAGGTATGGCAGGTGGGCCAGATGGCGGTCAAGGCGGGGCAGGGTCGCGGGTGACCTACTCGGCAGAGAGAGAGAAAAGGATAGGAGAGGAGAACTAGGGTGGGCTAGGGCATGCTCGGGTTAGGTTAGATAGTGTCTCGGGTTAGGGCTTGTGTGGGAAGGGGTAGCTAGGTGGGCAGGTGGCAGGTGGGGCCGAGCTAGGGAGAGAGAGAGAGAGGAGGGAGGGAGGAAGGTGGTAGCTTGGGTTTTGTAGCGCGCGGGGCTGGTTAGATTCGCGAGGGACTAGGGTTTCGGAGAGCGGGGGGGTATGGTGATGATGGGGTAGGAGGGGGTATGGTGATGAGGGTTAGAAACTTAGGTGTAGGTTTTAGAGAGGGGAAGATGGTTAGGGTTTAGATAGGAACCACATGATCATTCATGGATGGTGAAGAAAAGGAGAGGGGGTGAAGAAAAGAGAGAGAGAGATGATGATCCACTCAAGATTCAAATAAAACCCAAATACTAGAAAAGGTGGCACTTGCATGGCCCATGCAAAATATTTAATACCATGTTGATTATTGTGAAAACAATATTATTACATGGCATTATTCATTTGCATTTCCCAAAGGTGGAATAAAGCCAAGCAAAAGAAATGAAAGGATGCCCCATGTGGAGTAGTTGGAGATGGCCATGTGTGAATAAAATTGGGACTTGCTAGTGTGTATGTGCCACTAGGCATTTAATAAGCCCAAAAATATCCAAACATGAAAATAACCCCAACACCACACATATGGAAGCTAGCAAAAGGGTTCCACTCACAAGACAAGCAAAGATGGCCATGTGGCTCTCATATATCAATGATGTGAAAACAACATGATGCTAAGATGAGAGCATGTGGAAAGTAGAATTGGATCCATCCCAACCCACATGAGCTAGAGGTAAACTCAAATAAAGTGCCAAGCTCATATTTGGTTGGATGGTGGAATTATAAGGTGGTGAAAGAAAAGGTGGTGGAGTTGAATAAAAGATATGCCCCCAACTCAACTTGGGCATTAAACAATATATCAAGAACCAAATAGAATATCAAGAGGCAAATACAATTAACAATGCATATGAGAGAAGAACCAAAACAAAAAGGGTTTTATATGATGCTCAAATGCAAGGTGGCATGATGACATGAGCATGATATAATTATGATGCAACAATTATATATCTGAAGTAGCCATTATATTACTAGACCAAGTAGCATTACAATTGTTAGACAATTGGGATGCTACAACTCTCCCCCACTAAACAAGAATCTCGCCCCGAGATTCCTAGGAAAAAGAAAACAACACAAGGATAGGCGGGTGTTCGAACGAAGGTGACCCTCACGTTCCCAAGATGATGAAGAGCGGAATGGTGCGACCACTGCACCTTGCAAAACTTGCTAGACTTGTTGCGAGTCTTGCATTTTGCTTGAAGAACAACGGATTAGAAGAATTGAAGGATTGTCGTGAGACAAGAAGGATAGGATGGACATAGCTCCGGTTTTCTCAAGAAACATGATAAAGAATAGAACCACTTGTGAAAGAAAAGGAAAAGATGATGTATCATGGATAAATAAAGACATGCCGTTAAGATTAAAGATTTGCCGATACTAGAGAGGATGAGATCTTTATGTCGCCAGAAGACTAGGTTGGAGAGGTTTGAACCACTATGACAATAGCATCGTATCTTCTCTCGGATTGAGAAATGAAGTTCGGAAACAATATTGCCTTAAAACAATAGAGTCCCTTGATATCAACAGAAAGATTTAGCTAGACATCGTCGGATTAGATTCTTGTTGCGCCGGTAAGAACCAAGGATCACGCAATTGAGGTGCGCGGATATAACTTCTAGAGACGGATGTGAAGCCAGATCATGGTGGGACCCCGAGAAGCAAAGATTATGGAGGATCTGGAGTTTATTGTAGATATACTTATTGCTTTCTTTAGCCTTGAGGCTAACGCAATAGATTTGCGGCTGATGGCCTCAACCATAATTGGCTTTACCACAGAAAAAGAATTGATGAAACAAAGAGAGATAGTTTCCTTCATCTTGTTTGGGGATGTCGAGCACCGGTAGAACGACGAGGACAGAAAAGAGTTTGCGTTTGTTTCCACCAGATAATTGATGATTTTGCTCCGTGTAGAAAGGGTGAGATCACTAACAAGAGATTATTGATTACTTTCTTCGAGAGAGCACTCCGGAAAAACAAAGACGGAAGTAAAAGTATCGAGGGATAAAAGCCACTTCTAACTTCCGCGGAATGAGTGGAATCACATTAATTCACCAATTCAATGTACAAGAGCGAATGATAAGAGTAGTGGTATGGTAGCTACTCCATCCCGCACTCAAAGCATTACTCCGCACATGAATAAGAAAACCATGCAACTCAACTACCAAAACAGACTAAAGGTATTGACAAAATGAACTCATAGAACTCCGTTAGAAAACAAGGATAGATGCAAACGATTCACCGGATCCAAGATAGATATGGTGATGATGTTGTCGTCATGTCGGAAGTACCAAGCCACCGGAAAGATATGAAGGAAGAACACGGAGACAACTGCAAGATTCCACAGATAAAGAAAAAGATAACACCAACTTGAATAGAAGGATTACGAAAGATCAGAAAAGTCTTCATGGCCTCCGGTGGATTGAGCATAGACGATAGAACGAGAGGGTTTCAAGAGATTACTTGACGAGACTGAGGTGAAAGAACTCCATGTTCTTCTTGAAATGATATAGAGAGATTTAGCGGTCTTGAGGAGAACTACGGCGGAACGACGATGATAACTTGCCAACAAGGAACAACTCCGGATTGGTTGAAGATGGAAGATGGAATTAACAATGGACTTGCTGATTCCAGAGTTGAAGCAATCTACTTAGCAGAAGGACGTGGCCGAGATAGGTGACTTCAAAAAGTCACAATTCTCACTTTGAGGCTTGCACACAGGCAATGCTCACGAAGCTTGAGAGAAAGAGACACAGATGAACTTCCATGTCCTTCCATTGATATGGAATAGGCAAGCATATTATCAACATATACCACCATGGATTAATAGGATATACCCAGAATATCAAGTTCAGAAGGCGAGAGAAATGAACAAATGCTCGAATACTTCCTGAGCTCAACGCTCTTAGAAAGATCAATATTAAGAGAACGGGTTCGTGTTGAAGAAGATGCACTGGAAGAATAGATTATCTGGTCCTTCGGAAGAAAAAGAGATGGCACCTGGTTCACATTGTCGATTGGATCACCGGTTACAAAGATAAAGAGATCTTGGATAAGAAACGATGATAGCTCATACCTTAAGCAAAGCTATCAGAGATGAAAAGATGCAATTCACTCGACTCAAAGAGAATTTTGCAGATATGGGGTTCAAAAAGATGTGCAGCATGATAAACAGATGATAGACCACCGTAGTGCCTTGGGGAACTCCGGATTGCCAAAGATGCTTGAATATGCATAGATATGATCACGGTGTACTCAAAATCACAGGAGATAACCGTCACCATTTGGAGGATAGATTTGATAGCATTTTCCATATTCCAATCGTCACTTATCATGAGTGGAATATAGCTATGCCGAGAGCCAAATTACAATCATCAGCATCGGATCGACACATGTTATGTAATTAGCCCAGGAGAATAGGAGATGAAAAGAAACTCCAGGATTAAGCGCCGTTGACAAAAGAATGAGTTAGCATGGACATGCTGATAAAAGGGAGATAGATAATGTTTCACACACGACTGAAAAGGAGTGTGGAAACACAGATGTATCAAAGAAAAATTTTCCGCATTTTTCGGCATTAAAATACCAATAGATGCGCAAAATCACTTATCAGGTAGCAATTAGCAACAGATGCTTACACAGAATGGGGAGTTGCTAGAAGGAAGGACACCCTTAAGAAGATGGCACCGGTTAACAAGGAGTCAGATAGATCGCGCCGGTTTTCAAAAGCATGTCGGTATGGAATGTACCAACAGTTGATAACCAAAGGCAGATGGTGATAACAAGTTGGATGCAACAGATGGACACGGAATTACACACACACACACACTTTCTATGGTACTACGGAAACCCAGAACATGTGAATCCTAGTTTGAATTTTAAGAAGAGGATTGAGAACGTTACACTTCCTTACCAGAAAAGGGTGGTGGGTGGGTAAGAAGAAAAGTGGAAGCAGTCCTACTCTCACGTTTTGTTTTTCCCTAGTATACATAACTACCAAAAATATTTGCTAGACAGACAACGACCATTTGGCTGAGACCCTGAAGGTCGGGATGGCTCTAATACCAATTGTAACTACCTCGGTGAATTACGCTCCTAGTTACAAGCCTGGATGAGCAGAAGTGGTTGAAATAGTATGGTGGGGCCCAAATGCCACTCACAGGTAGACCTTCCGGCCGTCCCAACCATTTCTAAACATCAGGACAAGAACGGGCGGCGTAATCGGCAGGCGAAGGGATCAACTACATACACAAATGAGTATGTATGCAAGCCACCATACAACAGTACATCAGAGCCATTCCATCTAAAAAGAAAGGAAATATTGCAACGCCATACGGCAACATCCAAATATCCTAGATAGATATAATAGTTTAGGATATCTCCTCATACATCAAACATCAGAGTATCAGGCGGAAGCGGAAGACAAAATCCGAGTACGGATAAGAAGCAAATCGGCATAAGATGCCCCATAAACAAACACATCCCGCCCACAGATCTCACGGATCCCCGTTCCCGGAATCTCTACACCGAATGATCGTTGCCCACATCGTCCGTCTCTTCCACCCAGTATCCATCTTGCGAGGGTACCTATTCATCTGAACCAATAATTTATCGTGTCAGACCCTAGGGGTACTCAGCAAGTCTTTATGCCTCTAAAGGGGACACAACCTGGGGTGACGCAATTGCAGCCAAAGATAAACCCTAACAATTCTAGAGATACTCGCTAACCATCCGCCTAACCAGAGATAGACGGATGTCCGTGAATTAATAACAACAGTTATAACGGTAATCTTAACAGATCCATCCTCCTCCTCGCTTACCGACGAGGAAGCGGACGAACAACCCCCCCATCCGTTGGCAGTTTTATTAACCATTCCATGAGTGTTGCACTATTTACTAGTCAGTTACTTAGTCAAATTAAAAGCGGTACTTTAGTTATGCTTGTCTATGATCGAGAAACTGTGCTCCAAGTCGTCCATAACCGCGGACACGGCTTTCAGAAAGTTTTACCCTGCAGGGGTGCACAAATAGCAACACACACTCGATATGCCTCGGAAAAACCAAATCAAAACCCAACGAGGCAGTCACGACAAAGCGATCACAGGATTCAGAAATATTTCAGGGGGCCACCCCATTGAGCTACCCGCAATGAAGTTAGCTGACTCCGAGACGGCCTCAAGGTTTGTGGAGCCGGTCAGAACGCATCGGGAACCCGAAGTGTGACTAGGCTTGTCGATACAAATAAACAGGTCACGGACCTAAATGATGCAGTGTGCATTACCTCGCACAATTTAAATTAAAGCAGTAAAGCATGGCATAAGTACAGGATAGTAAATAAAACCTCAAACTAGTTTGTGGCCCCAAGAAATAAGAATGAATCAAGCTCTGGCTCAGGGGGTTCATAAGCCTCCCGGATGTGGATAGCGCGAATATTCAAGGAACAGGAATCAAGTACTCGGGGTCCTACGGGACACAAGTGAGCCTGAAAAACCAAATAACAGATATGGCTCACCGGTGCCACTTTCATTAGTTATCCCATTACTACTCAGTTTAAGTTGTTTGGGTACCTCGTTATCCATCAGACTCTCACATACCCTACACATGATGTTCTACGACTCGCATGGCTCAAACAACTCCTGTAGTAAGGTCTCATGGGATGGAGGAACAAGCTTCGGTGGGGTTTAAAAGTAAAGGCTATGCAATACTTGGGATTCAGTTTAATGCAATCGCGACTCAATGATGCAAGAGTAAGATAGAGGCAATAGGTACTATATGTATGCAAGCATGTGGTAGTGCTTGCCTGACAGCTCAGTTGAAGCAAGGGAAGGATCTGGGTGGTACTCCTGGTTCTCTTGGTATATCCCCTGCTCAGCGTCTATTCGAAGAAGAACCAAACAAACAAGGGCCAACATAAATAAAGTGCGCAAGCATATGAATAAAATGCGACAAGCAAACAATCATTCCATGATGAATGATGCACAATTTGCATGGCAATAAGGTAGCATGGCATGGGTGAGGTGTGGAATACAAGAATAAACATTTTTATTGGGTTTTAACCACATTTTATCCTCATATTAGTTGCTGTACACATTATATTTATATGATGCATGCTGCAAAACAGATGAGGGAATGCATAAACAGAAAGGTCTCGTCGAGCTAATCATTTTAGACATATCATTTGTTAAATTTGGAGTTATAAAACAAAAGTTATTAATTAATTAAGGAAAAAGGGCATTTATTGTAATTTTAATTAACTTGGAAAATAAAGTGTTCAAAATATATTTTGAATGGCATATTTGAATTCCTCATATTTTTCTGATTTGAAAACATATATTATTTGTATTATTTGGATTTGTATTTTAAAAGTTATTTAAAAACAGATTTAAATTTGAATTGGAATTTATTTGAAAAAGATTTGAATTTAAACAGATACAGAAAATACTTTTTATACACAGACAGACCCAGCCACAGCCACAGACGAGTGGGGCCATCTGCTGACTGGGCAACACGATGCGTGCTGGGGCTTTCTCACTGCGCGGATGGCTAACCCAGGAGGCCGACAGGTGGGGCCATCGACCTCGCAGGCCCACATGACAGCAGCGACCAAGGGGAGTGCCACGCTGCACCACGGGGACTGCGGGTTGGATTCACGAAAACCTGGGTACCCTTTTGTAAAAAGCATCTGGAGGCTGGTAGGTGGGGCCGATGGTACCGCGGGTTAGAAGTAAGGAGCTAGAAGGGTTTTGTGCAAAATAGCCGCTGCCACTGTGGATCTTCTCTGTGCTCTGTCGACAGATCGATGCACGCCAATGGCGGCCAGGCGCTGCTGGCTCGAACTTCAGGTAGGTGGCTAGGGGGTTGTGCTGGCTTACGCTTGCGCGGCTAGGTAGGGTGTGGGGCGCCGCAGGGACGGCAGAGGCTCGCGACCACGGCGCACAGAGGCTGTTCGGCAAAACGAACTACGGATCCGGCCGGCGACAGAGCATGTCTAGGGGTTGGGGGGCTCACCGAGGAGATGTGGGTGGAGCTGGATCGGCTTGGGGCGCTGGGCGACGGCGCACGAGCACGGACGGCGAGGTTAGGGTTTCGCCTCGGCTCGGCAGTGCAGCTGTTCGGGCTCCTCCCGCCTGCCTCCGTGTCTGGGCGGTGCAGGTGGTCGACTGCCCTTCCTCGACACTGGACGCCTTGCCACTGCACGATGTAGCCGAGGTCTGCCGGCGATGGTGTAGACGGAGGCAGTGGAGAAGAGGGGGAGAGGGCAGAGCCTTGGGACGGATCTAGGAGGGTAACAGAGAGGGGGAGAGGGGTAGATAAGGTCGGGGACAGAGGGGGGGAGCACATGGGGTGGCTCGGCTGGGAAAAAGGTGGCGTGCACCTTTCCTCCTCCTCCACCTCATGTGCTGCTCGGGTTGGGGGTAGCTAGGGTGGAGCAGAGGTATGGCAGGTGGGCCAGATGGCGGTCAAGGCGGGGCAGGGTCGCGGGTGACCTACTCGGCAGAGAGAGAGAAAAGGATAGGAGAGGAGAACTAGGGTGGGCTAGGGCATGCTCGGGTTAGGTTAGATAGTGTCTCGGGTTAGGGCTTGTGTGGGAAGGGGTAGCTAGGTGGGCCAGGGTGGCCAGGTGGGGCCGAGCTAGGGGAGAGAGAGAGAGGCCGAGAGGGAGGGAAGGTGGTAGCTAGGGTTTTGTAGAGAGAGGGGCATGTTAGATTAGAGAGGGACTAGGGTTTAGGAGAGAGGGGGGGTATGGTGATGATGGGGTAGGAGGGGGTATGGTGATGAGGGTTAGAAACTTAGGTGTAGGTTTTAGAGAGGGGAAGATGGTTAGGGTTTAGATAGGAACCACATGATCATTCATGGATGGTGAAGAAAAGGAGAGGGGGTGAAGAAAAGAGAGAGAGAGATGATGATCCACTCAAGATTCAAATAAAACCCAAATACTAGAAAAGGTGGCACTTGCATGGCCCATGCAAAATATTTAATACCATGTTGATTATTGTGAAAACAATATTATTACATGGCATTATTCATTTGCATTTCCCAAAGGTGGAATAAAGCCAAGCAAAAGAAATGAAAGGATGCCCCATGTGGAGTAGTTGGAGATGGCCATGTGTGAATAAAATTGGGACTTGCTAGTGTGTATGTGCCACTAGGCATTTAATAAGCCCAAAAATATCCAAACATGAAAATAACCCCAACACCACACATATGGAAGCTAGCAAAAGGGTTCCACTCACAAGACAAGCAAAGATGGCCATGTGGCTCTCATATATCAATGATGTGAAAACAACATGATGCTAAGATGAGAGCATGTGGAAAGTAGAATTGGATCCATCCCAACCCACATGAGCTAGAGGTAAACTCAAATAAAGTGCCAAGCTCATATTTGGTTGGATGGTGGAATTATAAGGTGGTGAAAGAAAAGGTGGTGGAGTTGAATAAAAGATATGCCCCCAACTCAACTTGGGCATTAAACAATATATCAAGAACCAAATAGAATATCAAGAGGCAAATACAATTAACAATGCATATGAGAGAAGAACCAAAACAAAAAGGGTTTTATATGATGCTCAAATGCAAGGTGGCATGATGACATGAGCATGATATAATTATGATGCAACAATTATATATCTGAAGTAGCCATTATATTACTAGACCAAGTAGCATTACAATTGTTAGACAATTGGGATGCTACATGGACACCCTTCAGAGGAGTGACACGAAGGTAAACTTGATCACCAACTTTATAATGAACATCAAGATGATGACGATCATAGTTGGTCTTCTGAAGAGATTGAGAGGCCTTCAGACGCTCCCGAATTATGTGAACTTGATCTTCTACTTCTTGGATCATGTTCAGACCAAAGAATTGTCTTTCGCCGGTTTCTATCCAGTTCAGCAGTGTTCCACATGTTCTCCCATACAGGAATTGGAAAGGTGCCATGCCCGAACTGGATTGAAAACTGTTGTTATAGGAGAACTCCGCAAAAGGAAGACATTTCTCCCAGTTCTTTCCAAAGGATATGACACATGCTCTGAGCATGTCTTCAAGAATTTGATTCACTCTTTCGTTTTTACCACCGGTTTTAGGATGATAAGCTGTGCTGAAGGCGACATGAGTTCCCATTGCTTCTTGTAAACTTTAACAGAATTTGGAACTAAACAAACTTCCATGATCAGAGATGATATTGTTGGGAACACCATGTAGAACGACGACCGATAGATGTGTAAGTCAGCCTTTGGATTAGCATGGATATTTTCTCGAACCGGAAGGAAATGAGCGACTTTGGATAACCGATTAACTATTACCCATTTGGCATCATTTACTGCTTGTGTCCTTGGGATTCCAATGATGAAATCCATACCAATTTCATCCCATTTCCACTCAGGAATTTGCAATGGCTGCAGAAGTCTAGCATGCCTTTGGTGTTTAGCCTTCACACGACGACAAACGTCGCACTCTGCAACAAAGCGGGCGATTTCTGGTTTCATTCCACTCCACCAGAATCTTTGACGGAGATCTCGGTACATCATGGTACCACCAGGATGGATGGACAGAGGGGATTCATGAGCTTCTAGTAGGATTAGATCTTTGATTTTCCAACTGTTTGGAACCACTAGCCGGTTACCAAAATAGAGGTACCTTGGTCGTTGATGGAGAAACATTTAGCTTCACCGCTTGCAACACGTTCTTTGATCTCGGTGATCTCACCATCTTGCTTTTGAGCTTCCTTGATTTGGTCCTCGAGAGAAGATTTTATTTCAAGGTTAACAAGGAATCCACAAGGAACCACTTCAATGTTAAGACGTTGGATTTGCTCATAGAGAGCAGGTTGGGCTTGTGAAATCATCAGATTATTGCAATAAGACTTCTGACATAGCGCATCAACAATGACATTGGCTTTGTCGGGTTGATAGTTGAGACCCAAATCATAATATTTGATGAGTTCCAAGCATCGTCTTTGCCTGAGATTTAGATCTGGCTAGGTAAGAGATACTTCAGGCTTTGATGATCCGAGTAAAGTTCGCAACGGTTACCGATGAGGTAATTTCGCCATTTCTTAAGAGCATGAACAACAGCAACGGGTTCGAGATCATGGGTTGGATAATTGTTCTCATGTGGCTTCAACTGCCGAGAAGCATAGGCCACTACATGGCCATCTTGCATCAACACACAACCGAGCCCTTGGAGAGAAGCATCATAATAGATGAAGAAATCCTTGCTTGTATCTGGAAGGACAAGCACAGGAGTAGTGGGTAGCTTAGTTTTCAAGGCTTGGAAGCTTTCTTCTGCCTTTTCTGACCATTCAAACTTCTTATCTTTCTTAAGAAGATCAGTCATAGGCTTGGATATCTTGGAGAAGTTCTCAATGAATCGGCGGTAATATCTAACCATTCCAAGAAAACTTCGGACTTCCTTGACTGAAGTAGGTGACTTCCATTCCAGAATGGTCTAAACCTTATCCGGTATGACAATAACACCACTTGCAGACACAACATGGCCAAGGAAGATGAGCTCTTGTAACCATAACTCACATTTGGAAAACTTGGCGTAGAGGAGATGTTCACGAAGTTTTGTCAACACCAAATGTAGATGTTCTGCATGCTCTTCTTCAGCCTTGGAGTAGATTAGAATGTCATCAATGTATACCACAACGAACTTGTCAAGATATTCCATGAAGACGGAGTTCATGAGCCTCATAAATGTGGCAGGGGCATTGGTTAACCCGAAGGACATCACTGTATACTCGTAAAGACCATAAAGAGTTGTGAATGTTGTATTTGGGATATCCTCGTTTATGATTTTGATTTGATGATACCCTGATCTTAAATCCATTTTGGAGAAGACAGTGGTACCACTTAATTGATCAAAGAGGTCATTTATCCGGGGAAGTGGGTAATTATTCTTGATTGTCACCGCATTGAGTGGACAGTAATCAACCACCAATCCTGGAATATTTGTATCCCTCTTCTTGACAAAGATGGTATGGCAACCCCAAGAGGATGTGCTAGGTTGGATGTAGCCTAGGCCTTCTAGCTCTTCAAGTTGCTTCTTCAACTCTACCAATTCATGAGGAGGCATTGTTGGAATTATGCCCTAGAGGCAATAATAAAGATGTTATTATTATAATTCTTGTTCATGATAAAGTTTATATTCCATGCTAGAATTGTATTAAGCAGAAACTTTAATACTTGTGTGGTTTGTGAACAACGTCGTGTCCCTAGTATGCCTCTATGGACTAGCTCATTGATTAATGATGGTTAAGGTTTCCTAACCATAGACATGAGTTGTTGATTAATAATGAGATCATATCATTGGGAGAATGATATGATGGACAGACCAAACTAAGCGGAGCAATTAGATCGTGTCATCGTGTTCATCTTTGCGAAGCTTTTCTTATGTCAAATATTGTATTCCTTAGACCATCAGATGATACAACTCCCTGGTATCGGAAGAAAGCTTTGAGGTCATCAAACGTCATCCTACGAGAGGGTGATCATAAAGGTGTCTCTCAGGTGATCGGAAAGTACTTGTTGGGTTGTATGTATCGAGATGGGATTTGTCCCTCCCAAGTCGGAGAGATATACTTCGGGCCCACTCGGAAATCGATATCAACACCGCTTGCAAGCATGTGATTAAGGAGTTACTCACAAAGTGATATCGTATTACGGAACGAGTAAAGTACTTGCTGTGAACGAGATTGAACTTGGTATGATGGTACCGACGATCAAATCTCGGGCAAGTAAAATATCGCGAGACGAAGGGAATATATATATGGGATTGATTGAATCCTGGCATCGTGGTTCATCCGATATGATCATCGATGAATGTGTGGGAGTCAATATGGGTTCCCAGACCCCGCTGTTGATTATTGATAGAAGATCATGTCTGCATATTCTCGAACCCGAAGGGTCACACACTTAACATGTCTCAACGCTAGGATAGATTGGATAATTGGTTTATGAGTTTTTGTTCGGAGTCTCGGATGGGATCCGGGACATCACGAGAGGTTCCGGAATGGTCCGGAGAATAAGATTCATATAAGGCAATGCAGTTTTTGGAGTTCGGAATTGTTCCGGGTTAATCGGTATTGTACCGGAAGCTTCTAGAACCTTCCGGAGGGGGACCAACGTGGCCCCACCTGCCGGGAGGGGGAATGGGCCTATGAGGGAGTGCCCTACCCACATTGGGCCAGGGGCACAAGGCCCCATAGGGCCCAGCCGGCCAAACCTAGGGGAAACCCTAGGGGAGCTTCTAGAAGGGAGGGGGGAAACTTGCCCCCCACTCCTCCCTCCTTGGCCGCCGGCCTAGGGCTTGGGGGAGGGGCTAGGGCTGGCCGCCCACCCCTCTATATAAATAGGGCTGGGGCAGCAACCCCTCCCACACCTCCTCCACAACCCTAGCCGCCCTGCTGCCCTCCTCTCTCTCCCTCCCGACTGCACGTAGGCGAAGCCCTGCTGCAGAAACTCTCCACCACTTGCACCGCACCGTCGCGTTGTAGATCCAATCCGTATCTCCACCATACTTGCTGGACCGAGGAAGGAGGATGCGTCGAGGTGCCGCACGTGTGCATCTCTCGGAGGCATCGCCACTTGCGGTGTTAGATCGAATCGGATCGCGAGGAGGAGAAGCGAGTACGACTACATCACCCACGTTCCGATGAACGTTCCGCTGGGCGAATCTTCAAGGGTATGAAGATATCATCTAATCCCCCTCGTTGTTTGCATCTGCTAGATTAGATCTTGGCTTTCCCGTTCGCATCCATGGAATTTTTTTGATTTACTATGCTGCGAAACCCTTCAGTGGTATCAGAGCTAGATCTATGCGTAGATGTGTTTCACGAGTAGAACGCAACATGGTTGTTGCGGGCGTTGATGTTTTATGTTGCAAGCCTCTTTTTTGTGTTCTTCTTATGACGTGGGATAGTGAGATTGAAGCGGTCCAGGCCAACCTTACGCGACGTCGTTCGCGAGACCGGCTCCGCACTTGACGTGTGGCTTGTTCCACACATGCGGCTGGTGGATGCCAGTTTCTCTCACTATAGTTGTCATGGGATTTACACCAGAGTTTGGCAACCATAATATCACCGTTGTGGATTTCCGTAGGTAAGAATCGTTCTTAGCTTGCTACTCCCATAAGCCACGTAAAACATGCAACAACAAAGTAGAGGCGTCTAACTTGTTTTTGCAGGGAGCGTTTTCTGTGATATGGTATGGCCCAAGATGTGATGTGTATGTTGTATGCAATGATCATGTTTTGTAATGTTTCACGACTTGCATGTCGATGAGTACACAACCGGCAGGAGCCATATGGTTGTCTTTATAATTGTGTATGACCTGTGTGTCAACTTCTTATACGCCATGTAATAGTTTCACTTTATCGCTAAGTAGTTAGCAGTAGTTGTAGTTGCTATTCGTGGTGGAGGCAATCATGGTGGAGTGATGGAGATCATGCCGGCACGCACAAGATGGAGATCATTGCGCGAAGATTGGCTATACCATGTCACATAAAGTTATATGCATGTGATGTTTATCCTTTTATGTATCTTATTATGCTTAGATCGCGACGGTAGCATTATAAGATGATTCCTCACTTAAAGATCAAGATAAAAACTGTGTTCTCCACATGTATGCACCGTTGTGAAAGTTCGTCGTGTCCAAGCATCACGTGATGATCGGGTACTATAGACTCTACGTTCACATACAACGGGTGCAAGCCAGTTTTGCACACGCGGAAATACTTGGGTTTGACTTGACGAGCCTAGCATGTACAGACATGGCCTCAGAACACAAGAACCGAAAGGTTAAGAATGAGTCATATGAATGATATGATCGACACTTCGTTGTCCACCATTGAAGCCACATCTCTTCTCGTGAAGATCGGATTAGGTGTGGTGAATTTGGATCGTGTTCACTAAACAACTTGAGGGATGTTGAATTTAGTGGGAGTTCATCTAGTAATTTGATTAAGTTGAACTAGTTATCATGAACATAGTCTAATTTGTACTTGCAAATATTGTAGATCAAATGGCTAAGTCCAACTTCAACTTCAACGTTTTCGCTGAGAAAGAAAAGCTTAGAAACAATGGGTCTAACTTCACCAACTGGTTCCGCAATCTGAGAATCATTCTCTCTGGCGGTCAAAAGGACTATGTCCTTGAGAATGCGCTAGGTGACGCCCCTGTTGTAGATGCGCTGGCTGATGAGAAAGCTGTCTATCATTCGCGCAAAGATGATTATGGTGTGATTAAGAGCACCATGTTGTTTGCTATGAATCGGACCTTCAAAATCATTTTGAAGACTATCCCGGGCCCTTTGAGATTCTTGAGGAGCTAAACACTATGTTTCAGGCTCAGGCCCGTTCTGAGAGATATGAGATCTTTGAGAATTTTTTTAACTGCAAGATGGAGGAAGGGAGTTCCATTAGTGAGCACGCCATAAAGATGTCGGGCTACACTCAACGCCTTGAGCAACTGGACTGCAAGATTCCAGAGGAGCTCAAGATTGACAGGGTTCTGCAATCACTCCCTCCCAGCTACAAAAGTTTTGTAGTGACTCATAATCAGATTGGTTCCACTGATACGATCACCGAGCTCTTTGCAAAGATGAAGGCTGCAGAGGTGGACATCAAAAAGGATAATCATGTGTTGATGGTCAACAAGCCCCCCACCTTCAAGAATGGTAAGGGTGCAAAGAAGCCCTTCAAGAAAGGCGGCGGAAAGCGCGTTGCCCCTGCTGAGAAGAAGCTCAAGTCTGGACCTAAGCCAGACACTGAGTGCTTCTATTGCAAGGACAAGGGTCACTGGAAGCCTAACTGTTCGAAGTACTTAGCGGACAAGAAGGCTGGCACCATCGAAGGTATATTTGATATACATGTTATTGATGTTTTCCTTACTATCCCTCATTGTAGTGCCTGGGTATTTGATACTGGTTCAGTTGCTAATATTTTTAACTCGAAACAGGAGCTACGGAATAGACGGCGGCTTGCAAGGGATGAGGTGACGATGCGCGTTGGCAACGGATCAAGAGTTGATGTGATGGCCGTCGGCACGCTCTCCTTAGTTTTACCTTCGGGATTAGTTTTAAACCTTAATAAGTGTTATTATGTGCCTGCGTTGAGCATGAAAATCATTTCTGGATCGTGTTTATTGCAAGACGGTTATTCATTTAAATCTGAGAATAATGGTTGTTCTATTTATATGAGTAACATCTTCTATGGTCATGCACCTTCTGTGAATGGTTTATTTCTTCTGAATCTCGAAAGGGATGAAACACACATCCATAACATTGAGGCTAAGAGATGCAAAGTAGATAGTGATAATACTACTTATTTGTGGCACTGTCGTCTAGGTCATATTGGTGTAAAACGCATGAAGAAACTCCATTCTGATGGACTTTTGGAGTCTCTTGATTTTGAATCATTTGACACATGCGAACCATGCCTCATGGGCAAGATGATCAAAACACCGTTCTCCGGAATGA
This sequence comes from Avena insularis, assembly GCA_023614405.1. NCBI lineage: Eukaryota > Viridiplantae > Streptophyta > Magnoliopsida > Poales > Poaceae > Avena > Avena insularis. The sequence continues at coordinate 224,857,016 of CM042689.1, read as the reverse complement.
TGGAGCGAGCAACGGACTTGTTGGAAATCATACATACCGATGTATGCGGACCGATGAGTGTTTCGACCCGCGGTGGATATCGCTATTTTCTCACTTTTACCGATGACTTAAGTAGATATGGGTATATCTATTTAATGAAACATAAATCTGAAACATTTGAAAAGTTCAAAGAATTTCAGAATGAAGTGGAGAACCATCGTAACAGAAAAATTAAATTTCTATGATCCGATCGTGGAGGTGAATATTTGAGTTATGATTTTCTCACGCATTTTAAAGCAAGCGGAATCGTTTCGCAACACACGCCACCCGGAACACCACAGCGCAATGGTGTGTCTGAACGTCGGAATCGATCTCTATTAGATATGGTTCGATCGATGATGTCTCTTACTGATTTGCCGTTATCATTTTGGGGTTATGCATTAGAAACCGCTGCATTCACTTTAAATAGGGCACCATCTAAATCCGTTGAGACGACATCGTATGAACTGTGGTTTGGTGCTAAACCTAAGTTGTCATTTCTTAAAGTTTGGGGATGCGAAGCCTACGTCAAGAAGTTGATGCCGGACAAGCTCGAACCCAAAGCGGAGAAATGTGTCTTCATAGGATACCCTAAGGAAACTATTGGGTATACCTTCTATCACAGAACCGAAGGCAAAGTGTTTGTCGCAAAGAACGGTTCCTTTCTTGAGAAGGAGTTTCTCTCGAAAGAAGTGAGTGGGAGGAAAGTAGAGCTAGACGAGGTTGTTGAACCTTCTCTTGAATTGGAGAGTAGCGCAGCACCTGAAATTGTTCCAGTGCCGCCTGCACCAACAATAGAGGAAGCTAATGATAAGGATCATGAAGCTTCGAATGATGCTGCTACTGAACGTTGCAGGTCGACAAGGTCGCGTGCCCCTCCTGAGTGGTACGGCAACCCTGTCTTGACTGTCTTGTTGGTAGAAGACAGTGAACCTACGAACTATGAGGAAGCGATGATGAGCCCAGACTATGAGAAATGGCTAGAGGCCATGAAATCCGAATTGGGATCCATGAGCGAAAACCAAGTATGGACTTTGGTGGACCCTCCTAGCGACCGAAAGGCCGTTGAGTGCAAATGGATCTTCAAGAAGAAAATGGACGCGGATGGTAATGTTACCGTCTATAAAGCACGACTTGTCGCAAAAGGTTTTCGACAAGTTAAAGGTGTTGACTACGATAAGACTTTCTCTCCCATAGCGATGTTTAATTCCATTCGGATTTTATTAGCAATTGCTGCGTTTCATGATTATGAATAATGGCAGATGGATGTCAAGACTGCTTTCCTCAATGGCAACATTGATGAAGAGTTGTATATGATGCAACCCGAAGGTTTTGTCGATCCTAAGGATGCTGATAAAGTATGCAAACTTCAGCGTTCCATTTATGGACTGAAGCAAGCATCTCGGAGTTGGAACCTTCGTTTTGATCAAGTGATCAAGAGCTTTGGATTTGTTCCAAATTGCTACGAAGCTTGTATCTACAAGAAAGTGAGTGGGAGCTCAGTGACATTTCTGGTACTATATGTGGATGACATATTGATTATTGGAAATGACATTAACATGCTTAACGATGTGAAGAGTTATTTGAACAAGTGTTTTTCAATGAAAGACCTAGGTGAAGCTGCTTATATATTGGGCATCAAAATCTATAGAGATAGACAAAGACGCCTGATAGCTTTAAGACAGAGTACATACCTAGACAAAGTTCTGAAAAGGTTCAGAATGGATAAGGCAAAGAAAGGTTCAGTGCCTATGTTGTCAGGTAAGATATTGAGCAAGGCTCAGTGTCCAGCTACGGTAAATGATAGAGAAGCTATGAGCAAAGTGCCTTATGCCTCGGCCATAGGTTCTATCATGTATGCCATGCTGTGTACTAGACCGGATGTGTCCAATGCTCTTAGTTTGACAAGCAGATATCAAAGTGATCCAGGAGTGGAACACTGGACAGCCATGAAGAACATCCTAAAGTACCTAAATAGGACTAAAGAAATGTTCTTAGTCTATGGAGGTGATGAACAGCTCGTCGTAAAAGGTTACGTCGACGCTAGTTTCGACACCGACAAGGATGATTCTAAATCTCAGACAGGATACGTTTACATTTTGAATGGAGGAGCTGTGAGCTGGAGAAGCTGCAAGCAAAGCGTGATCACGGGATCTACAGTAGAAGCGAAATACATGGCTGCTGCAGAAGCGTCAAGTGAAGGAGTTTGGATCAGGAACTTCATCACTGAGCTTGGCGTGGTTCCAAGTGCATTGGACCCACTGGATATATTGTGTGACAACACTGGCGCCATAGCACTCGCTAAGGAACCAAGATATCATCCAAAGACCAAGCATATCAACCGCAAGTTTCATATAATCCGAGATTATATAGAAGATGGAGATATGAAGATTATCAAAGTACATACAGATCTGAATGTCGCAGATCCATTGACTAAACCTCTTCCACATGCAAAACATGATCAGCACCTTAGTGCCATGGGTGTGAGATTGTTTCCAAATGTAAACTAGATTATTCACTTTAGTGCAAGTGGGAGACTGTTGGAATTATGCCCTAGAGGCAATAATAAATATGTTATTGTTATAATTCTTGTTCATGATAAAGTTTATATTCCATGCTAGAATTGTATTAAGCGGAAACTTTAATACTTGTGTGGTTTGTGAACAACGTCGTGTCCCTAGTATGCCTCTATGGACTAGCTCATTGATTAATGATGGTTAAGGTTTCCTAACCATAGACATGAGTTGTCGATTAATAATGAGATCATATCATTGGGAGAATGATATGATGGACAGACCCAAACTAAGCGGAGCAATTAGATTGTGTCATCGTGTTCATCTTTGCGAAGCTTTTCTTATGTCAAATATTGTATTCCTTAGACCATCAGATGATACAACTCCCTGGTATCGGAAGAAAGCTTTGAGGTCATCAAACGTCATCCTACGAGAGGGTGATCATAAAGGTGTCTCTTAGGTGATCGGAAAGTACTTGTTGGGTTGTATGTATCGAGATGGGATTTGTCCCTCCCAAGTCGGAGAGATATACTTCGGGCCCACTCGGTAATCGATATCAACACCGCTTGCAAGCATGTGATTAAGGAGTTACTCACAAAGTGATATCGGATTACGGAACGAGTAAAGTACTTGCTGTGAACGAGATTGAACTAGGTATGATGGTACCGACGATCAAATCTCGGGCAAGTAAAATATCGCGAGACGAAGGGAATATATATATGGGATTGATTGAATCCTGGCATCGTGGTTGCAGAAGTCTAGCATGCCTTTGGTGTTTAGCCTTCACACGACGACAAACGTCGCACTCTGCAACAAAGCGGGCGATTTCTGGTTTCATTCCACTCCACCAGAATCTTTGACGGAGATCTCGGTACATCATGGTACCACCAGGATGGATGGACAGAGGGGATTCATGAGCTTCTAGTAGGATTAGACCTTTGATTTTCCAACTGTTTGGAACCACTAGCCGGTTACCAAAATAGAGGGTACCTTGGTCGTTGATGGAGAAACATTTAGCTTCACCGCTTGCAACACGTTCTTTGATCTCGGTGATCTCACCATCTTGCTTTTGAGATTCCTTTATTTGGTCCTCGAGAGAAGATTTTATTTCAAGGTTAACAAGGAATCCACAAGGAACCACTTCAATGTTAAGACGTTGGATTTCCTCATAGAGAGCAGGTTGGGCTTGTGAAATCATCAGATTATTGCAATAAGACTTCCGACATAGCGCATCAACAATGACATTGGCTTTGTCGGGTTGATAGTTGAGACCCAAATCATAATATTTTATGAGTTCCAAGCATCGTCTTTGCCTGAGATTTAGATCTGGCTAGGTAAGAGATACTTCAGGCTTTGATGATCCGAGTAAAGTTCGCAACGGTTACCGATGAGGTAATTTCGCCATTTCTTCAGAGAATGAACAACAAAGCGGGTTCGAGATCATGGGTTGGATAATTGTTCTCATGTGGCTTCAACTGCCGAGAAGCATAGGCCACTACATGGCCATCTTGCATCAACACACAACCGAGCCCTTGGAGAGAAGCATCATAATAGATGAAGAAATCCTTGCTTGTATCTGGAAGGACAAGCACAGGAGTAGTGGATAGCTTAGTTTTCATGGCTTGGAAGCTTTCTTCTGCCTTTTCTGACCATTCAAACTTCTTATCTTTCTTAAGAAGATCAGTCATAGGCTTGGATATCTTGGAGAAGTTCTCGATGAATCGGCGGTAATATCCAACCATTCCAAGAAAACATCGGACTTCCATGACTGAAGTAGGTGACTTCCATTCTAGAATGGTCTAAACCTTATCCGGTATGACAACAACACCACTTGCAGACACAACATGGCCAAGGAAGATGACCTCTTGTAACCATAACTCACATTTGGAAAACTTGGCGTAGAGGAGATGTTCACGAAGTTTTGTCAACACCAAATGTAGATGTTTTGCATGCTCTTCTTCAGCCTTGGAGTAGATTAGAATGTCATCAATGTATACCACAACGAACTTGTCAAGATATTCCATGAAGACGGAGTTCATGAGCCTCATAAATGTGGCAGGGGCATTGGTTAACCCGAAGGACATCACTGTATACTCGTAAAGACCATAACGAGTTGTGAATGTTGTCTTTGGGATATCCTCTTTTATGATTTTGATTTGATGATACCCTGATCTTAAATCCATTTTGGAGAAGACAGTGGTACCACTTAATTGATCAAAGAGGTCATTTATCCGGGGAAGTGGGTAATTATTCTTGATTGTCACCGCATTGAGTGGACAGTAATCAACCACCAATCTTGGAATATTTGTATCCCTCTTCTTGACAAAGATGGTATGGCAACCCCAAGAGGATGTGCTAGGTTGGATGTAGCCTAGGCCTTCTAGATCTTCAAGTTGCTTCTTCAACTCTACCAACTCATGAGGAGGCATTGTTGGAATTATGCCCTAGAGGCAATAATAAAGATGTTATTATTATAATTCTTGTTCATGATAAAGTTTATATTCCATGCTAGAATTGTATTAAGTGGAAACTTTAAGACTTGTGTGGTTTGTGAACAACGTCGTGTCCCTAGTATGCCTCTATGGACTAGCTCATTGATTAATGATGGTTAAGGTTTCCTAACCATAGACATGAGTTGTCGATTAATAATGAGATCATATCATTGGGAGAATGATATGATGGACAGACCCAAACTAAGCGGAGCAATTAGATTGTGTCATCGTGTTCATCTTTGCGAAGCTTTTCTTATGTCAAATATTGTATTCCTTAGACCATCAGATGATACAACTCCCTGGTATCGGAAGAAAGCTTTGAGGTCATCAAACGTCATCCTACGAGAGGGTGATCATAAAGGTGTCTCTTAGGTGATCGGAAAGTACTTGTTGGGTTGTATGTATCGAGATGGGATTTGTCCCTCCCAAGTCGGAGAGATATACTTCGGGCCCACTCGGAAATCGATATCAACACCGCTTGCAAGCATGTGATTAAGGAGTTACTCACAAAGTGATATCGGATTACAGAACGAGTAAAGTACTTGCTGTGAACGAGATTGAACTAGGTATGACGGTACCGACGATCAAATCTCAGGCAAGTAAAATATCGCGAGACGAAGGGAATATATATATGGAATTGATTGAATCCTGGCATCGTGGTTCATCCGATATGATCATCGATGAATGTCTGGGAGTCAATATGGGTTCGTAGACCCCGCTGTTGATTATTGATAGAAGATCATGTCTGCATATTCTCAAACCCGAAGGGTCACACACTTAACATGTCTCGATGCTAGGATAGATTGGATAATAGGTTCATGAGTTTTTGTTCGGAGTCTCGGATGGGATCCGGGACATCACGAGAGGTTCCGGAATGGTCCGGAGAATAAGATTCATATAAGGCAATGCAGTTTTTGGAGTTCAGAATTGTTTCGGGTTAATCGGTATTGTACCGGAAGCTTCTAGAACCTTCCGGAGGGGGACCAACGTGGCCCCACCTGTCAGGAGGGGGAATGGGCCTATGAGTGAGTGCCCTAGTCGCATTGGGCCAGGGGCACAAGGCCCCATAGGTCCCAGCCGGCCAAACCTAGGGGAAACCCTAGGGGAGCTTCTAGAAGGGAGGGGGGAAACTTGCCCCCCACTCCTCCCTCCTTGGCCGCCGGCCTAGGGCTTGGGGGAGGGTCTAGGGCTGGCCGCCCACCCCTCTATATAAAGAGGGCTGGGGGCGCACCCCCTCCCACACCTCCTCCACAATGCTAGCCGCCCTGCTACCCTCCTCTCTCTCTCCCTCCCAACTGCACGTAGGCGAAGCCCTGCTGCAGAAACTCTCCACCACTTGCACCGCGCTGTCGCGTTGTAGATCCAATCCGTCTCTCCACCATACTTGCTGGCCGAGGAAGCAGGAGACGTCGAGGTGCCGCACGTGTTCATCTCTCGGAGGCATCGCCACTTGCGGTGTTAGATCGGATCGGATCGCGAGGAGGAGAAGCGAGTACGACTACATCACCCACGTTCCGACGAACGTTCCGCTGTGCGAATGTTCAAGGGTATGAAGATCTCATCTAATCCCCCTCGTTGTTTGCATCTCCTAGATTAGATCTTGGCTTTCCCGTTCGCATCCGTAGAATTTTTTTGATTTACTATGCTGCGAAACCCTTCAGGCATGCGGTAAGGTCTTTTGGAGATAGGAGCAGTTCCAGGAACTAGCTCTATGAAAAACTCCACACTTCGATCAGGTGGCATGCCAGGCAACTCTTCAGGAAAGACATCCATAAAATCACAGACTACATGGACATCTTGGACCTCGGCAGTAGGTAGGACATTCATGGCATACAACTCTAAGAAAGGTTTAAGGACCGCTGATGGAGACTTTGAACCATCAGTCCAATACTTGACAGTTATACTAGTAGGAGAGGTCACAGTAATTGTTCTAAGTGCACAGTCAATGACGAATTGATACTTGGTTAACCAATCCATGCGCAAAATGACATCAATGTCACTTGACTTGAGTGCAATGAAAGAAGTGGGAAACTTCTGGTAGGCTATGTCAATCTCATTTCCGTGACTAACCATAGTGGTGAACCAGCTAGAACCCGGGGAATGAATGGTCAAAGGAGTGGACAAGGGTTCAAAATTTATCCCATGCTCTTGAGCAAACAAATTTGACATGAATTTATGCGATGCTTCAGAATCAAACAAGACTGTTGCTAGAATTGAATTGACACGGAGCGTACCCAGAATGACGCGTGGATCTTCTTGAGCTTCCTCAATAGTGGCATGGGTCAGTCGACCACGCCCAGCACCTTGGGATTTATCATTCTTCTTTTCCTACTGATCATTGCGACCGACAGCCCTTTGGGAACACTCCCTTGAATAGTGAACAGGCTGACCACAGGAGTAGCAAGTAACTCCAGTGTAAGAACCAGTAGGAGAACGGGAATTTGCTCCACCAGTATTTGACTGTGGCTGACGAGAAGCATTGCCAGAAAACTTGGGTGCATAAGGATGACGAGGCACAGCACTATATGGAACAAAGACATGGCGCTTCTTTTTTCCAGAGGAAGAAGCACGAGAATTTCCTTCTTCATGCTTCTGAGAGACCTCCATATCCTTCCTTCCATCCTCCAAAGTAAGAGCCTGATTGTGCAGTTCCTGGAAAGACTAGAACTTGAAGGGAAGCAACTCATAGAAAAGTGTAGGGTTAATTCCTTACGGAACAACTCTTGCTTATCTTCATCATTGGTCACATCACTGGTTGCATAACGAGCCAGGCGAGTAAACTCACGCCCATATGTTTCAATATCCCTGCACCCCTGGGTCAGATCGAGAAACTCCCTCCTTTTGAGATCCATGATGGGCTTAGGGATATAAGAGGCATAGAATGCTGCAACAAAAACTCTTCCCAAGTAACAACATGTCCCTGAGCTTGCAAGTTCAGAAAACCTTCCCACCAAACACCAACCTCACCTTCCAGTTGGTAGGTGGCGAATTTGACGTGGTCATTGGGACGGACACGGAGAGCACTGAACTTGCGGTCTATGGTGCGAAGAAAATCATCAGCTTCAAGGGGCTCCTTGGGGTGGGTGAATATTGGAGGAAAAGAGCGGATGAAATCTCCAAGTGTGAAACAGTCGTCAGGACGACGTTCAGTGTTCTGCGCCACACGCTCCAGAAGACGTTCATTCCTCAGACAGTTGGTCCCAATGTTGTTGAGAACCTCGGCCATTGTGGGAGGTGGCGGAAGTTCCTGTTCAGCATTGTTGTTTCCTCGATGGCCAACAAAACCACGAGTACCAGAAGACATCCTGAGGAAAAAACAGAAACCATGAGAATGGATTCACTAAAAAGGATACATCAAAGGATGACATGGACCATGTAAAAAGATCATGTTAAGGGTGAACATGTGGATGAAGATTATATCAATGCATTAAGTATAGCAGTAGAACAAGCATACGAAACGTATACGCTACCAACTTAGATACAAACCATAATGATGGAATGCAAGCATGATATGATACCAACAAGTCACAAAAGAATAGAGAGTAGAATTATAGGCATCCTTAGCAAAGTTGAAAAACAATGCTCAGGTGCACAGACATATCTTGGAAACTCCGAGCCTTGCAACCGAGTACGGTGTACTAGGAAAAATGACCCAAACCCGTATATCCTAAAAGTTTGAAATGATAGACTCAAAGTAAAAACCTTGCAAAACAAACGAGATAAGATAACTCAGCAATAGAACAACCTTGGATAAGGAGTAAAAAGTGTCCTATTCAGAGTTTTGCAAATAATTTTAGCTTTCAAATAGTTTTCTCAAACTCTAGACTCAACATCGACCAACTAGAAGGGTTTCCTACAGGCAGTCCTGCTCTGATACCAAAATCTGTCACGACCCGGGATCAGGGCTAGACAAATACCAGATCTTCATCTGACATAAGCCTAACCTAAATTCCAAAGCGCGCAGGAAAAGATCGGTAACATTACAGAACATACAAACCATACATTAATAAGGTAAACTCTCAAGAGAGTTACAAACCAGTCATACAAGCCAAGGGTCATAGACCCATCATTACAAAAAACCAACGGAAGCAAACAAGTTGTTGTAAACAACAAACATAGCAAAGGTCCTAAGAGGCTTTAAACAGAAGTAGCGACCCTTCCATAGATCCTAGGCTGCTGCCCGGGAACCCAGACTACTCATCAACCTCGATGTAGAAACCACCTTCAGTTGGAGTAGCTTCATCTGTAGAAAAATATCAACAAAGCAAGGCTGAGTACAAGGTGTACTCTACAAGTCTTATGTCTAGTGGAGTTATTTTGCATAAATCCATTTTTTTCAAACAAGAGGGAGAAGAAACTCGACTAGTCAGATCATTTTCAAAGGGGATAAGAAGACCACAACTCTAGCTTTTAGAAGTCATCTTTGATATCCACCAAGTACCATCATCAACTGAACCTCTCTTCCTGGACTACCCCCTCAAACAACCCCGAGGAAGTACTCCAGATCTCACATTAGTTGGCCAAGTTTTATCATTCGGTTATAGTTCTGTATGATCTTCACGTCCGTTCCCAAATTGTCTGTAACCATAGACACGGATTTTAGAAAAGATTATAAACCTGCAGGGGTGCACAACTTTACCCACACATACCAACCAATTATTAATGCCAAATTATTAGCCCTCTTCCTTGGAAGGCCGACAGAGAGTGGTTGACCACGACCTTTACCTAGCTTTCGCCGAGACCATGAGTCACGCACTAAGGAGATGCCGCCGTAACGGGTCGAGTCCCGAAGCCGGTCCCTAGAGATGTGAAAAGGGTTGATATTACGGATGCCGGGCATCTCCCATTCCCTGCCACTCTTACCTACCTGTATGAATTTACCTCCTTCACCTCCATCCAAGAACAACCAATATGCGTATGTCGAATGGAAAGCCTGAACTATGTGACTCATGGAATCTACTAGGCAAGTTAGTTGGTCGAGGAGGTTTCCAGGCCCCCGTGCGATTATACGCTTGTCTTGGTTCAAGAGGAAAGAACATCGGGTCCTAAGGGTTGCAAGTACGGGACTACAAAAACTACAAACCACATGGACTCCCATACAAGCCTTAGCTTGTTTAGTATTCATATCTGATCATATCACAACATCCTACCATACTAGATTCATTCGCATCTCCAGTGCCTCATCCGAATGATCAGCATTCGACCACTAAGCATGGCTAAGCTTGACTGAACTGTGGCACTAGCGATGCTCATAAGCCAAACCCTAGTTATGCTAGGAGCAGTGGATCAGGTATTTAGTTCACAAAGGCAAACATGCATCAGATAGGATCACTCTATCTACTAATTAAAGACCGTTGAACCGAATGCATATGGCGAGAATGAATACTTTGTAAACGTAGGATTCAAATGTATGAGTGGGGCTTCGCTTGCCTTGTCTGTTGTTGGACTGGTACTGCTCTTCGTTGGCATTGACTTCAGCCTCGGGTTCGGTTCCTATTCACGAAGAACCAATCACCAGAAAAGGAAAAGCAACATTCAACACATGGCATGTGCAATGCTCAAACAATATGGATGATATGACAAGTTAGATAGTGTTGAAATGAACCCTATAACATTCTTGGTCATTTTAAACGGGGTCCGACAGGTCTAAACCCTAGAACAGGGATCCTCAGAATCACCTATGGGGTTCTGTCAACACCCGGATTTTTAATCCCAGATGCCTATTATGCCATACATCACAATCCCAGGATTACCATTTTTGCGAGACATAACAGAATTGGATACCACAGTACATCATTCATTACAAACCATACATAAGGTCTTACACAAATAAGGATCTCATGATCCAGTTCTTAATACAACTCAAGCAGCGGAATACATAATAATAACGGTAGCGTAGGCAAAGCTCCATCTTCGGGGTCACCGGCAATGCTAACGATGGGAGATGATCCTAGTTGTCGTAACCTTCCTGGGGTCCATCCTCCTGGTACTCCTCTTCATAGTCTGGCCACGGGAATAGCCAGGGACAAAGCCAAGAGTACTCTTTAAGTACTCGCAAACTAATACTAACAAGTGAAGGGGTTTTTTGTAATAGGACACTAAGCTCTAGGGTTGTTTTGCAAAAAGCCAGATTTACCTCTACTAAGTTCAGAAGCAAGAAAAGCTACTTGGAATTTTATAACACCTATGTGGGGACTTGTATTTCATACCCAACTCTGTTGTGGTCAAGTCAAAATCTCAATTCATTTCACAAGTCATTTGGAAAACATCTGACGGGGGAACAGTATGGCCACTCCAACTGTCCATAACCGCAGACGCGGCTATTCGAACAGTTTGACACTCTGCAGAGATTGTACACTTTCACCACAACATTCAATACATCCGTCAGGAACAAATACTGAATTCACCATACTCAGTATGCGGCTAATCAATCCTAACCTTTCAATTACACGCCCTAGCATAAGCACCTCTCCTGTGAGTTTGGCCTCCCAACCATGACCAACTGTCATCTTGGGTACTGCACAGGTGGACAATCTTCACAAGGTAGCCTCAGCTCAGACCTTGGCCGTGAGGGAACCAATACTAAGGTATATAAGTTTCCAGTCAAGCCCTACCCAATTCTCAGGTATTGTGGTTGTACGGTAAAATTGGAATGGTATCTCATCCAGACAACCATCAGTTTTATAAAGGGCTAAGGCTCATGCCTTAACATTTTCATCATCCAAATCATCTGGTGTTCGGAAACACATGTCAAAACATCTCAATAGAATGATCCATCATTCCAAGGTTTTCATAACCAGTTTTCCACCAAGTATTACCATCTAATGTTGATCAAGTTTTATGCTTAGCACTAGCATCTACAAATGAGAGTGAATACTAATGAGGGGTGGTAAACTAATGGAGTTTAACTAAGTTCAATCTTATGCCTTGGGATGACATCAAGATTATCTAGCTTAGGCAAAATTTTATGCTCTTTATGCAACCTTCAATTATCTTTCTAGTATCTACAATTCACTCAAGTAAAATCTAAGTAAGAGCCTTGATAAAGAAATAAAGTAGAAAGCTTGCAAGTAAAACTAGGATTGGTTTATCAAGTGGGTATGATCATATGTGTTTAAGGCATATAGTTGGCATCGTAACAAGCAAGTATTTGCTTGCATAGGTATAGTATTTTGCAAGTGTTAACTTGCACAATGAACTAGTAGTATTAGGTTTGCATAAGTAGAGTATCTTGCAAGTGTTAGCTTGCCTTGTGCAGAGTAGTGGTTGAAGTTCTCCTCGGCTTCTTCTTCGTAGTATCCTCCTTCCTCCTCGTATCCTTGGTCAGTACTAGCGTCTATGAATAAATACGAGGTACACAACCACCAAACAATACTTAACTACTTTCAATCATCACACACAAGGCTTCTATAGATGATCTAGCATCATCACTAATATTACAAGATTAAAGCATTTGTCTTATTGATTTTATTTTTAGAGAAGTAATTTCTACTCATTGAAAAACTACTTAAGATTTAATATTCTCCAAACCAAACATGGGATCATGTTGATACATGTCATCACCACATACTTTAGTACATGGGAATGTGATTTAAAGTGGTGTCACAATTTAATAAGGTTTAACCTTTTATTTCAATTAAATAAAGTGACTAGAAATGCCTACGTGGCGCCCTTTTATTACTTGAACATTATTTTTGTAAGAAAACCCATATGTGTTTATATATTCTGAAAGGTATGATCAAATGTGATTTTTGAGAGTTGGAATCAACTCAAAAGCTATTATAGTTTAAATTTGAAAAATGTTTGAATGCATAAAAGCTTATGCCTTGTTATTTTTACCAAGGTTGATCTATAGATTCAAATGATTTGAATCCAACGGGATTGGATTAAGCATTTCAAAACCTTTCTAACAAAATTGGTTTAATTCAATTTGGTTCAATGAATCGAGCTGGGTTGATTTTTGAAACTAGGTATAGAACTGAGTTTGAATATAAATAGAAAAAGCTAAATTCAAATGAGTGGGCTGCGTGGGAAAGGTTAACGGGCCAGCCTAGTGTCACTCCGCGGCGCGGGGCGCAACTGAGATGTGGTGCGTTGGATTAGAAGTAAGATCAACGGCTGAGGGTTGTCGTCGACGATGAACTAGTCACCGGCGAGCTCGAACCCTAGAGGCTCAGTGGGGGTCGTTGGAGTCTCACCGGGGCTCAGGCGAAGGTCGGCAATGCGGGCAAACGACGAATTCGATGACGGCGAACTCAAGGGTGGTCGTGGTAGCTCCTCGGTTGGACGAAATCGACGGCGCCCTTCTTCTCCAGAGGCGGCCTGCTCCGACGCAATTCCGGCAATGCGCTGCTCTCCTTGCTCTGGCTATAGGGTGGGACGATCAGTGAGGTGAGGGGAGTGAAATGGTGTGCTTCAATCGGCTGGGGGTGGCCTCCATTTATAGGCTTGACGGTGAGACCGAGAGGGATGGGCAGGCGACGGTGGCGAAACGGCTACGGGGTGCTAGAGGCATGGCCGAGGGTGGTGATCGATCGGTGGTCTCCTCGGGTAGTTCCAATTGATATGGAACACATTGTGCATGGCTGACATTTCCTCGGGTAGTTCCAATTGATACGACACTTCTCCTCGACGGTTCAGAATTTTGAAAGGTCCGATATATCTAGGGGCTAACTTTCCTTTGAGTTGGAAACGCTGCATTCCCTTCAATGGCGACACTTTCAGATACACAAAATCTCCTATGTTGAAGGCGAGGTCTCTACATCTCTTGTCGGCGTAACTCTTCTCTCGGGACTGGGCTGTCTTGAGGTGCTCACGAATCTTTTGAACCTTCTCTTCTGCTTCTCGTAGGATGTCAGGTCCAAAAATCTGACTCTCTCCTACTTCTGACCAGTTCAAAGGGGTGCGACACTTTCTTCCGTACATGAATTCAAATGGGGCCATTTGCAAACTGGCTTGATAACTGTTGTTGTACGAAAATTCTGCAAACGGCAGACAGTCTTCCCACTTAGATCCATATTCTAACACACAGGCTCTCAGCATATCTTCGAATATTTGATTTACTCGCTCCGTTTGTCCATCGGTCTGAGGGTGATAAGCGGTGCTGAAATCTATGCGGGTTCCTAAACCTTCTTGAATCTCGAGGTAAACTGAGTTCCTCGATCCGATACGATGTTCTTGGGGACTCCATGCAAACTGACGATTCTAGTGATGTATAACTCCGCTAGCTTCAAACTCTGATATGTGGTTTTGACGGGTAAGAAATGGGCGACTTTGGACAATCTGTCCACTATGACCCAGATAGAGTCATTTCCCCTACTATAAGTAGGCAATCCGGTGATAAAGTCCATTCCAACGGAATCCCATTTCCATTCTGGAATCTGCAATGGTTGCAACAATCCAGCGGTTCTTTGATGACCTGCCTTAACTCGCTGACATATATCACACTTGGAGATATAACTTCCGATTTCTCTCTTCATCTTATGCCACCAAAATTGCTCCTTCAAATCTTGATACATCTTAGTTCCTCCGGGGTGGATACAATAAAGAGTATCATGAGCTTCCTTCAAAATAACTTCTTTCAACTCAAAATCTGCGGGTACACAAAGGCGTCCTTTGTACCACAGAACTCCTTCTTCGTCTTCGGTGAATCCGGGTACTTTGCCTGTACCGATACGACGCTTGATTCCATTGATACTAGCATTTCCTTTCTGCGCCTCTTTGATCTGGCTGATCAAAGTGGGTTGAAGTTCTATGCTAGCCAAAAATCCTTCACTCACTAATTCCATTCGAAAATCTTCCATCTCTTTGGGCAAACTTGGTTGCTCCTTCAAACTCATGGAGTTCAAGCGGCACAGCAATCTGCTAAGGGCATCTGCTACCACGTTGGCTTTACCCGGGTGATAGTGAATGTCCAGATCGTAATCCTTGATTATCTCAATCCATCTTCTTTGTCTCATATTCAGCTCCTTCTGAGTGAATATATACTTTAGGCTCTTGTGATCCGAATAGATCTCGCAACGGCTTCCCATCAGGTAATGCCTCCATGTCTTCAGGACTAGAACTACGGCTGCGAGTTCGAGCTCATGGGTTTGGTAATTTTGCTCATGTTGTTTCAGTTGTCGAGATAGATAAGATATAACTTTGCCTTCTTGCATCAGCACACATCCGATACCTATCTTGGATGCATCACAATACACATCGAAGGGCTTCGTGATATCCGGCATGATTAAGATTGGGGCTGAAATCAATCTCCTCTTGAGTTCTTGAAAACTCGCTTCACATTTATCCGTCCATTCAAACTTCTTGTCTTTCTTCAGCAATTGGGTCATGGGTCTGGCGATACTCGAGAATCCTTCTACGAACTTGCGGTAGTATCCCGCCAATCCGAGAAATGCACGAACTTGGGTTTGAGTGGTTGGGGCTTGCCAATCTTCGACATCTTTCACCTTTGCAGGGTCAACGGAAATTCCTCTGGCTGATACAATGTGACCGAGGAATCCTACCTCATGTAACCAAAATTCACACTTGCTAAACTTGGCATACAACTAATGCTCTGTAAGGGTTCCAAGGATGGTCCTTAGGTGTAGCTCATGTTCTTCTTCCGATTTGGAATAAATCAAAATGTCATTGATGAAAACAACGACAAACTTATCCAGGAAGTCCATAAAAATCTTATTCATGAGATTCATGAAATAAGCGGGGGCATTGGTTAATCCAAAAGACATGACAGTATACTCGTATAATCCATAACGGGTGATAAAGGCAGTCTTGGGAATATCCTCTGCGTGAATCTTGAGTTGATGATAGCCAGTTCTAAGATCAATCTTAGAAAACACTTTGGAACCAGTCAACTGATCAAACAAATCTTCTATCTTGGGCAACGGGTATTTGTTCTTGATGGTGACATCATTCAACTTCCGATAATCCGTACACAAACGGTTACCTCCATCCTTCTTGTCCACAAATAAGACAGGTGATCTCCATGGCGACACACTTGGTTTAATCAATCCAATTTCCAACATGGAATCCAGTTGCTACTTCAGTTCTGCTAGTTCAGACGGGTTCATACTATAGGGTCTCTGGGCTATGGGTCCTGTTCCGGGGATTAGTTCAATGATAAACTCGATATCCCGATCTGGGGGCATACCGGCCAAAACATCTGGAAATACATCGGGGTATTCGCAGACTATCCGGACTTGGTCAATGGTAGGTTGGGATATACTCTTGTTGCACTTGAATTGACGAGGTAAGGTTTCAGATATATGCTCGACTGATATTCCGGATGTGCTGGTCATGGTTATGGCTTTCTTGGCACAGTCAATCAATCCTTTATGTTTGGACATCCAATCCATTCCTAGTACTACTTCCAAACCTTTAGTTCCGAGTACTATCAGATTAGCATAAAAATATATGCCATGGATTCGGATAGGAACGGCTTTGCAAATTTGCCTAGCTTTGGTGGTTGAACCGGGGATTTGAACAATCATAACATGCTTCAGTTTGGTTGGTTGAATCTTACTAGTGCATGCAAATTCTTCGGTGACAAATGAGTGCGATGCACCAGAATCAAACAACACTCGAGCAAGTACTGAATTAACAGAAAACATACACAGCACGACGTCTGGCGCTTCCTAGGCTTCTTCAACCTGCATGAGAAAAAGACGGCCGTTGCGGTTGAGTGAATTCCCTGGGGAAAATCTTCTTCCTGGCTGAACACGACGCTGCTGTTGAGCTGGGGCATTTGCATTGGGGGCTGCGGCATTCTTCTTGTTGGGGCACTCGTTGGAGTAGTGACCCTTATTTCCACAGTCATAAAAAGTCACTTGCGACTTGTCATTTGCTGCAACAGGCACAACATTGCTTCCATTCCTCGGGGCAGTGTTGGTGTTGGCGGTAGCATTGTTGTTGTTGAATTTGGGTGGTGCACGGTTGAAATTGTTAGAGTTGCCGGGGTTGTTGTGATTTCCTCCGGGCCTTGGGTTTCCACGGTTGGGATAGGTGGGACGGTTCATCGGGGGCCTGTTGGTTCTTGGGGCAAATCCTGGAGATGGGTTAGGGCAATATTTTGGGGTCTGATGGGTTCTTGGTTGAGGTATCATGCGACGCTTGCGGTTCTCATTGGATTGGTTGATCTTTCCTTCCATCTGGATGGCAGAGTCAACAAGGGCATCAATATCACCAAAAGGGATATTGACTAACACAGTCTGCATCTCATCGTGCAGACCATTCAGGAATCTCTCTTTCTTCTTGGCTTCAGTGTCGATCTCATCCGGGGCATACCTAGCTAATGACAAGAATTTGTCACGGTATTCCACTACGGTCATCCTTCCTTGCTTCAGTTCTCTGAACTCATCTCTCATTCTCTTGATCAAACCCAGTGGCACATGGGTTCTGCTGAACTTGACCTTGAATTCCTCCTAGGTCATCATGTGTCCTCCGGTCATTGCACAAACGCTGTTCCACCATGCTCTTGCATCTCCGGCTAGATAGTGGGTGGCGAACAGAACTTTCTTGTTGGCTTCCACTCTGGCGACTTCTAGGTTATTTTCCATGGTTTGCATCCAATCGTCTGCATCTAAGGGCTCTTCCGGCTTAGTGAAAACAGGTGGGTTGGTGTTTTGGAAATTTTTGAGCTTAGATCCATGGTTGTCCTGATTTCCTTGGCCTTGATTGTTGTGGGCTAGCTGAGCTATCTGCTGAAGGGTGGCTAGGTTGGCTTGATGTTCGGCTCTTTCGGCTTCGCGGTCAGAAACCAACATTTGCAGGATCTGCAACATCGGGTCCAGGGATGAACTACTTCCTCCACGTGGCATCTGAAGGTTGAGATAGATCATGATAAAAGAGGGAAATTTCTACGGTTCCGGACTTTGAAAAGTTTTTAAAGTTTGACTTAGATTTTCTAGCAACTTGCTTTTCATTCATTCATTCATAGCACACTATAGAAACACACACCACAACAAAGGTAAACGGATGGTTTTAAGAACCATTCTGGAAACTACGATACAGTGGGACCGAATACAACTCACTGCGCTAGTGCTCAAGTGCTACTACTCCTTGGAGTCGGTGTAGTCCTTATACTCATCATCCTCATCGTCATCGATGAAGGCGTAACCGTCCTCATCGGTGAAGAAATCCATAGCCTGATCCTCTAGAAAATCATCATCATCGCTGAGATAGGAGTAGGGGTCTCCACGAATATCTTCTCCGGCATTCTCCCTTTCCTCCAACTGCATGTCTCTCTCGTGGATGGTCTCCTCCAAATCCGAGATACGGTGGCGAAGACGAGCAATGATGCGCTCCTTCTTGTCGAGCTGAAGGCGATGAGACTTGCAATCCTTTGCTAGCATGGCGATGGTCTGATCCTTCGTCTTGATGATGGCAGACTTTTGGTTGGAGTAATCACGGAAATTGTCCAATTCCTGCTGACGATCGTACATCATGAAGCTGAGGTGGTCCAATTGGGTCTTCAGCTCGTGGTGGTATGGGGCTTCCAGTGGCTGTCCATTAGCATCACGCCTTGGACAAAACTCAAAGCGGGTACCCTTGATATGGTTGATACTCTTCCCACACAGACGGGCAAGAGCTTCCTGCATGGCCCTGGCAAATCCATCGAGCCAGTTGTTCTCTCTTAAGGTAAACTGAATTCCCTCGGCAGTGGGAGGTTCAATCTTTCCTCGGAGACTTGCAACAATTAGCCACTGCAGATCGTATCCTCCTTGATCATTCAGCTGAGCTCCGAAGAACTCGGGGTGCGGACGCTCCAGAAGTTCCGAAAGCTGGTCCAAATCCTGCTCAAAGATAAGGTCTCCTCCATTCCCCAACTGATAAAATTTGCTGTACTTCACGTCCATCTATAAGAATATAGGATGAGTAAGTTAGTAGAGTGATCAAGTGTGTCGAATTTTATGTATTTTGTAAGAGTTTTTGAGGAACATGAATTTTTATGAGAATCAAGGTGATAAGAATGGGAATATGTTTTTGTAAATATTTGCTTCCTTTGGTTTTGAAACTAAGTTTTTGGATTCAAACATCCAGTCTAACTAGGGTCTCCTATGGTCAGGATGGCTCTGATACCAACTTGTCAACACCCGGATTTTTAATCCCAGATGCCTGTTATGCCATACTTCGCAATCCCAGTATTACCATTTTTGCGAGACATAATAGAATTGGACACCACAGTACATCATCCATCACAAACCATACATAAGGTCTTACACAAATAAGGATCTCATGATCCAGTTCTTAATACAACTCAAGCAGCGGAATACGTAATAATAACGGTAGAGTAGGCGAAGCTCCATCTTCGGGGTCACAGGCAATGCTGACGATGGGAGATGATCCTAGTTGTCGTAACCTTCCTGGGGTCCATCCTCCTGGTACTCCTCTTCATAGTATAGGCACGAGAATGGCCAGGGACAAACCATGAGTACTCTTTAAGTACTCGCAAACTAATACTAACAAGTGAAGGGGGTTTTTGTAATAGGACACTAAGCTCTAGGGTTGTTTTGCAAAAATCCAGATTTACCTCTACTAAGTTCAGAAGCAAGAAAAGCTAGTTGGAATTTTATAACACCTATGTGGGGACTTGTATTTCATACCACAACTTTGTTGTGGTCAAGTCAAAATCTCAATTCATTTCACAAGTCATTTTGAAAACATCTGACGGGGGAACAGTATGGCCACTCCAATTGTCCATAACTGCGGACGCGGCTATTCGAATAGTTTGACACTCTGCAGAGATTGTACACTTTCACCACAACATTCGATACATCCATCAGGAACAAATCCTGAATTCACCATACTCAGTATGCGGATAATCAATCCTAAACTTTCAATTACACGCCCTAGTATAAGCACCTCTCCTATGAGTTTGGCCTCCCAACCATGACCAACTGTCATCTTGGGTACTGCACAGGTGGAGAATCTTCACAAGGTAGCCTCAGCCCAGACCTTGGCCGTGAGGGAACCAATACTAAGGTATATAAGTTTTCAGTCAAGCCCTACCCAATTCCCGGGTATTGTGGTTGTACGGTAAAATTGGAATGGTATCGCATCCAGACAACCCTCATTTTTATAAAGGGCTAAGGCTCATGCCTTAACATTTTCATCATCCAAATCATCTGGTGTTCGGAAACACATGTCAAAACATCTCAATAGAATGATCCATTATTCCAAGGTTTTCATAACCATTTTTCCACCAAGTACTACCATCTAAAGTTGATCAAGTTTTATGCTTAGCACTAGCATCTAGAAATGGGAGTGAATACTAATGAGGGGTGGTAAACTAGTGGAGTTTAACTAAGTTCAATCTTATGCCTTGGGATGACATCAATATTGTCTAGCTTAGGCCAAATTTTATGCTCTTTATGCAACTTTGAATTATCTTTCTAGTATCTACAATTTACTCAAGTAAACTCTTATTAAGAGCCTTGATAAATAAATAAAGTATAAAGCTTCCAAGTAAAACTAGGATTGGTTTATCAAGTGGGTATGATCATATATGTTTAAGGCATATAGTTGACATGGTAACAATTAAGTATTTGCTTGCATAGGTATAGTATTTTTGCAAGTGTTAACTTGCACAATCAACTAGTAGTATTAGGCTTGCATAAGTAGAGTATCTTGCAAGTGTTAGCTTGCCTTGTGCAGAGCAGTGGTTGAATTTCTCCTCGGCTTCTTCTTCGTAGTATCCTCCTTCCTCCTCATATCCTTGGTCGGTACTAGCGTCTATGAATAAATACGAGGTACACAACCACCAAACAATAATTAACTACTTTCAATCATCACACACAAGGGTTCTATAGATGATCTAGCATCATCACTAATATTACAAGATTAAAGCATTTGTCTTATTGATTTTATTTTTAGAAAAGTAATTTCTACTCATTGAAAAACTACTTAAGATTTAATATTCTCTAAACCAAACATGGGATCATGTTGATACATGTCATCACCACATATTCCAGTACATGGGAATGTAATTTAAAGTGGTGTCACAATTTAATAAGGTTTAACCTTTTATTTCAATTAAATAAAGTGACTAGAAATGCCTATGTGGCACCCTTTTATTACTTGAACATTATTTCTATAAGAAAACCCATATGTTTTTATATATTCTGAAAGGTATGATCAAATGTGATTTTTGAGAGTTGGAATCAACTCAAAATCTATTATAGTTTAAATTTGAAAAATGTTTGAATGCAGAAAAGCTTTTGCCTTGTTATTTTTAACAAGGTTGATCTATAGATTCAAATGATTTGAATTCAAGGGGCCTGGATTAAGCATTTCAAAAACTTTCTAACAAAATTGGTTTCATTCAATTTGGTTTAGTGAATAGAGCTAGGTTGATTTTTGAAACTAGGTACAGAACTGAGTTTGAATATAAATAGAAAAAGCTAAATTCAAACGAGTGGGTAGCACGGGAAAGGTTAAAGGGCCGGCCCAGTGACACTCCGCGGCATGGGGCGCAACTGACAGGGCGGGTCTACTGGTCAGCGACACATTAAACGCGAAGCGGTACGGGGCGATGTGGTGCGTTGGATTAGAAGTAAGATCAACGGTTGAGGGTCGTCGTCGACCATGAACTAGTCACCGGCGAGCTCGAACCCTAGCGGCTCAGTGGGGGTCGTTGGAGACTCACCGGGGCTCAGGCGAAGGTCGGCGATGCGGGCGAAAGACGAAGTCGACGATGGCGAACTCAAGGGTGGTCATGGCAGCGCCTGGGGTGGATGAAATCGACGGCGCCCTTCTTCTCCAAAGGCGTCCTGCTCCGACGCGATTCCGGCGATGCGCCGCTCGCTTGCTCTGGCTACGGGGTGGGACGATCAGTGAGGTGAGGGGAGTGAAATGGTGTGCTTCAATCGGCTGGGGATGGCCTCCTTTTATAGGCTCGACGGCGAGACCGAGAGGGATGGGAAGGCGACGGTGGCGACACGGCTACGGGCTGCTAGAGGCATGGCCGAGGGTGGCGATGGATCGGTGGTCTCCTGGCGATGCTCTAAGGTGTAAATGCTCTTGTAGGGGCGGTGGCAAACGGTCGGGAACACTCGATGCTCTACGAGGCAAAGGCGGCGAACTCTGCGGCGAGCGGTGGCTATGGGGTACGGGCGGTGAAATGGGCAAGTCTGGCGGTCTCCTGGGACGTTGGGGTGCATGCTGGCGGGCGGCGAGGGCTCGAGGTGGTCGGGTTGCGTGGGAACGGCGCGTGCTTTGCGGTGCGCGTCGGCATGGTAGACAGTGGCGCGGGCGCGGCATTCCTGGCGGTTCTGGTTGCTGTCTGTGAGGCAGGGCTAGTCGAGAGGGGGCGGTGAGTCATGGGCTACCTCCCAGACAAGGTTGGCACGGCTAGTTCTTCCCCTAGCTTGTTGTCCACACTGGGGTGACATGGGTGCTCTTGAGCTGTTCACCATTGATGATATTGGCAAGCTTACAGTGGGGCTAGAGCTTAGTTAAGTTTTCTAGATGATCTACTAAGGTTGCTATGAGTTAGAAAGGGAACAAGTTAGGCCCAAAACACTGATCAACATAGTGTTTTGATTTTGTTTGATTTGTATCAGCAACCTGTTTGATGAAATGGCCGCATGAACTCAAGTTTTGAATTTTGAAAAGATTTTTGGTGGGTGTGCTAGGAATGTGCTGGTGAGTCTGTAGATGCTTGGGTTTTGAAAGTTGAGCTTGTTTGAGTGGTTTTTGAAAAAGTGGGATCTTCCCATATGATATAGATTCAATTTTAAACTGTCATTTAAACTATGCATTTAAATGTTTTTGGATGATCACAAAGTGGGCCTTGGTACCTTGTTATGAGTACTATCAAGGGGTGCAAAGATCCATAAATGTTTCTGTTAAGTTCTGAAAGTTAGAGATAGCCAAAGTAGGCATGGGAGTTAATTTGGCCAAAGTGACCATTCACTTAATTTGTTTGTTTTGATTTATTTGTCTTTGGGAAAAGTTTGGGGATTGTTTAGATGATGTTTATTTCACCTAAGAATCATTTTACAAGCAAATAAACACATAATCATGGCAATTCAAATGAATCCAAATTGTAATGCATACACATATGAATGCTTTCATATTTTAATTGGAAAAGTTTTTGTTAACCCTAAATTTGGTGATTAGAGTTTGATGATTCTAGTTTAATATTTTTAGGATGTTACAAACCTTCCCCCTTAAACAAAATCTCGTCCCAAGATTTGAAAAAGGACGAAAAGGATTACCTAGGATTTGAAGAGATCGGGAAATTCCGTCCTGATGTGATCTTCGCGCTCCCAGGTAGCTTCCTCTTCGGTGTGGTTGCTCCACTGAATCTTGAGAAAATTGATGCTTCAGGTTCTAGTAGTTCTAAAATCTTCTTCCAAAATACGGATGGGTACTTCGGGATAGGTCAGGTCATTGTTGATTTCTATGGTCCGGTGATCGATATTCTTGAACACTTCGGTCTTCTCCGGGACTTCGAGGCACTTGCAAAGTAATGAGATATGGAACACATTGTGCATGGCTGACATTTCATCGGGTAGTTCCAATTGATACGACACTTCTCCTCGACGGTTCAGAATTTTGAAAGGTCCGATATATCTGGGGGCTAACTTTCCTTTGAGTTGGAAACGATGCATTCCCTTCAATGGCGACACTTTCAAATACACAAAATCTCCTATGTTGAAGGTGAGGTTTCTACGACTCTTGTCGGCGTAACTCTTCTGTCGGGACTGGGCTGTCTTGAGGTGCTCACGAATCTTGTGAACCTTCTCTTTTGCTTCTCGTAGGATGTCAGGTCTGAAAATCTGACTCTCTCCTACTTCCGACCAGTTCAAAGGGGTGCGACACTTTCTTCCGTACATGAATTCAAATGGGGCCATTTGCAAACTGGCTTGATAACTGTTGTTGTACGAAAATTCTGCAAACGGCAGACAGTCTTCCCACTTAGATCCATATTCTAACACACAGGCTCTCAGCATATCTTCGAGTATTTGATTTACAGAAAATATTTACAGAAATAAATAAAGGAAAAAGAAAATAGATATGACACCAGCATGACATCATGCTGATGTCATCAATGGAGATGCTCCCAAGTCAAGCACGGATATCTCGACCCCATGTGCGCCTGGAGGCGTGGATGGTGGCGCTGGAAATTGGGCGACGCAGGCAACCAGGAAGTGGTGGCGCCGCTAGCAGAAGGTCACTGGGGATAGCGGCACGACGACGGCAAGTGGCGGCGGCGTCGGGGTCACGCGGGGAAGATGATATAGAGGGAGACGGAGACAATGGAAGGGTGCGTTAGCACCAGCGGCTCACCGTGAGCACGACGGTGGTGTCGGGGAGGCGAGGCGAGCTCGGGATGCGTCAGATCGACAGCATGAACTGCGGCGGCCGACAGTGCTTCCTTATTGATTTTGACCAGAGGAGGGCGTCCCAGCACGCGTGCTTCGAGAAGGAGGACGAGGGCGGCGAGGCGCGTGCAATAGTGGCCTTGGCTTGGCGCGGGGTGGTAAGGAACAACGACGACTGGAGGTTGCCGATGAACTAGGGTTCGGACATGGCGCTGCAGCGAGACAGGGAGAGGAAGAGGAGAAGTGGGGGATGCTAGGGTTCGTCATCGGTGACCAGCGGTACTTGTAGACGCTCAGGGGCGGTGGCGCGGATCTTGGCGCCAGCGACGGAGGCGCTGGCGACAGCGAGCTGCTTCGCTGCATCCACCGGCAAGGAAGACGACGGGGAAAGAGATAGCAAAGGGGTACGGGCCGGTTGGGCTGCACGTGGGCCGGGGTGGGTCCGCTACGGTGCGCTGTGCTGGCGGCAGAGAGAGAGGAGAGGAGAGGTGGGCTCGACCCAGTTAGCTAGGTTTAGTTATTGTTTCCCAGGAAAACTATTTTCTTTTTCTGTTTCCTGATTTCCCTTTTTATTTGAATTCAAATTCTGTTTTGAATAATTCAAAAATATCAGACTTTTATAATGTGTGTAAAACACTCAGGGCCCTTGTAAACCATTTTGTGCTCCATTTGTTATGAATTTTTTCAAAATGTGAAACCCATTTGGATGGTGTTTGGGAGGGAACAAAATTAGGGTTTTGTTTGTTCTTATTTTGATTAAACCAAAGTGCAAGTATAATGCATGCATGTAATGCTCAAACATGTATTTATTTATATTACACAAAAGGGTGGTATGTTACAATGCCACTAAACTACAAGAAGTCCCTATTCCTCCTACCACAATGCCTAATCCCAATGAATCTACTAACAGTGATGCTAAGTTTGATTTTGATCTTGATGGTTGCAATATTTTTGAATTTATTATGTTCCTACAAAAGTTTTCTAGAAGTCCTGATGCTAGTGATATGAATGTGGCTTTCACCAAACAAATTACAGATGCTCTCATTAAAATTAAGGAAGAAAAGTTGAAACACAAAGCCTCTATTCCTAGGAAAGTAGAAGATAGTTGGGAACCCATCATTAATATGCAAGTGAATGACTTTGATCTCAAAGCTTCATGTGACCTTGGTTCTAGTGTCTCTATTATGCCTAGAAAGATTTATGAAATGCTTGATTTACCACCTTTGGAAGATTGCTATTTGGATGTCCCACTTAATGGTAATGCTAAAAAGAAACTCATGGGGAGTGTTAATGATGTTCTTATTATGGTTAAGAATTCTTATGCCCATGTTGATTTCTATGTTTTGGATGTTGAATACAATGCTTCTTGTCCTATTACTTTGGAAATACCTTTTCTTAGAAATGTTGGTGCCATCATTGATATGAAAGAAGGCACCATTAAATATTAATTTCCATTCAAGAAAGGTATTGAACACTTCCCTATGAGGAGAGATAAGTTGTTTTTTCTTCCTCCTTCGAAAGCAAGGTTTGATGTTAATGCTTCTTCATTTGAAAACACTTGATTCTTGCTTCTTGTGCCTAACATAAAGGCGTTAAAGAAAAGTACTTATTGGGAGATAACCCAACAGTTTTCTTGAGTCTTGGAAGTTATTACTTCTGTAATAACCTCTCCTTATCCTTTTTATTTTCTTTTTGTGCCAAGAATAACCTCTAATGAAAGGGAAGTAAGATTTGGGGAGTTGCTGTCCCGAAACAGATTTTTGTGCTCCACTGTAAAAATTCGTGTAAAATATATGTAATTCGGATTGAGCTATAATGTTATGAATAAATCCCCCAGGTTGTTATATAACTTTTGTTAGTTCAACACCTTTTTATTTTATCAACATAAGGTCTTTGAAAAAATCGGTTTCTACCTGCTAGTCTGTTTTGACAGATTTCTGCCATTATTTTCATTTGCTTCTTATTGATTCCTCTTTGGGAAATTGAGCTTTTTGAGGGAATTTCTACAGAAGCTTGTGTCTTTAGTGAAAGTTTTGATGTTTTAAAACTAAGACCCAAGGTCTGTTATCTTTTGAATACACTAATGTTGATAATGAAGATTGTGTGAAGTTTTGTGTGAAGGAAAATTTGCAGGTGTAGAGGAAGAATGATGTAATGAGATGAAGAATGGACAAAAGCTCAAGTTTGGGGATGCCACCCCGTGTCACCCCAAGAAATATTCAAGAGGTACAAGCGTTAAAGCTTGGGGATGCCCAAGGCATCCCTTCTTCATCAATAAAAATCTCAGGTCTTTCTAGACACTTCATTTTTATTGTTTCATGCACTGTTGTGTTGTTCTTGGAGCGTCTTAGTTTTTTTTTTGTTTTTTTTTGCTTAGTTTGCTCGAATAAAGTAGTTTGGACCCCCGTTCTCGTGGTGTTGCTTCAAATAAGTTGATTGGTGTTGGAAAGGAGTAGGAAGTTCTTGCTTTAGTAGTACAAGAGGAGCTTGCTTTGACTGTGAATTAGACTCTATCATGTCATGCTAGATGTTGTTTTGACCTTATTCTTAGTGATTATTGCTGTAGCATGACTTGTCCCAAACAATTAGGATTTCTTAATGTGCCTTGAAAGAATCATGCATTGTTTTAGCATACAAAAGCATAGTATTGTGGTATTCTCCTTTGATGCTTTGTTTGGGTTGACTTGGCACATTCTCACACCATGTTATGACTATGAACTAGTCACCTTAGCCTCTATGATCATTTAGTCTTTGACTTGTAGTACCACTTTATGCTTTGATTAGTAATGTTTTGTCGCTCTGCATGATTATGGCCATTATTGCTCTCTTAGTTGGTCGCTCCCAGTCTTTTGCTAGCCTCCACTTGTATGAGTAAGCTCTACTCATGCATCCAACTCCCAAGAAACCAAGTTATTCCAAAGTGTCCACTATTAATTCCTATGCATGGTGTGTTACACCATTCCAAGTATATTCTTGTTTCATTTACCTTCCAATTAAAAAGTCTCTTTGTTATGTCAAAACTTAGTGATTAAAGCTCTCACAAACTTAATGGCACACTTTATTTTTCTTGCCCCTAATAAACTTGAACCATTGTGTCATCTATGTTGTATATTATTGCACTTATACGTTGGAATTAGCAGAACCATGTTGTCATGGGGAACGCTTTCAACATTACACTTATACATTGTACCCAGCTGATATCATGCTCTTTTGTTTGCGGATGTCGTCGGTGTGAAATGAAAGGGGAGATTTTAAGTCCATGGATTTATGTATGTGTGTTAGAGAAACACCTGGGCCGCTAGCCTAAGCCATGCCTAATCATGGTGGAAACTTGCCGCATCACCATAGTGAGCAATCTATGATGCATTGTTCTTATAAAACAAGAGTTAGAGATTGAGAAAAAGAAAAAATGATAAAAGAGGAAAGAGAGAAAAAAGAACCATTTTCCCATGGTAAATAAGAAGATAGCTGAGATGCTCATTGTTTGCTTGCCTTGTCATTTTGATTATGGGATAGCTCCTGTATCATGTGCAATGGGTACCCCGTTGGCGGTTCTCTATGATACACATGTACTTATTATGACAAGAACTTACCAGTAACTAAACTTGAGTAGCATGAGGAGCGGCCCTCGTATTCAAGGGACATGAGATTGCCAACTTATACTTTTTCAAGCATATACTCCATAGTTTGTTCACTCTAACCTTTATTACTTCAAGATGCTTATGATAGGGGAAATGAGAGATGAAATATAACAAGTACCATAATTTTTGGAAGCAATTTATGAGACCATAAATCCCTGCTTCCCTTTGTGAAGGGCCTTTCTTCCACTATTATATTGAGTCTCCACCTTCTATCCTTAGGACCAATTAAGAGAGCATAGTTTCCATTCTTAGTTCTATGTGCATTGGCCCAAAACTTATTGATTGATTCATATTGTTGATATTGCTTGCTCTTGAACTATTCGTATCTAGTCACTCTTATGAACTTTGAAGGTGTCATATGCGTTTTTTGCTACTCCATGAGGGACAAGCTGAATGCCACTATGCCATGTTTTCTATATGTGAAACAAACAAACTTCTTTCAATACAATGTTATTCATGATCTATTTTTGTAACCTTTCATGTTGCATGCATAGTTACTTTGTCTTACTGTTAGAACTTCTTCTTTCATGCTCATGTTTAGAGTATTTTGATCCCAGCTTTCAATGCTTGCAAATGGTTCGATCTTGATTTTGATGGTGCATGTCACCTCAAAAATTATTGTTTTTAACACTTACCTACTTGAGGACGAGTAGGAGTTAAGCTTGGGGATGCTTGATACGTCGTAAACGTATCTATAAGTTTTTATGTTCCATGCTTGTTTAGTATCTACTTTGCTTTGCTTTGTCTACACTTTGAGGTATTTTTATATGTTTTCTATGACTAACCTATTAACAAGATCCCATAGTGCCAGTTGCCTATTTTCTTCTGTTTTTGGTTCCAGAAAAGGCAAAAAATAAATATTATCGGAATTGGACGGGACAAAAGCCAAAGTCAATATTTTACCATGGTGAACACGGAGCCAGAGTACGAGACGGAGGGGAGCCACCAGGGGGGCCACACCCCCTGGCCGCACGGCCAGGCCTGGCCCGTGCCTGGGGGTGCGGCCACCTCGGGTGCCCCTGCCTCACCTCTTCACCTATAAGAATCCCCCGATACCAAAACCCTAAGGAACCGATCAATATTCCACGAACACTCTGTAGCCGCCTCCACCATCATCCCTAGATCGGGGAGGATATGAAGCTCTTCCCGGCACCCTGCCAGAGGGGAGATCATCCTGGAGGCCTTCTTCATCATCATGCCAGCCTCCGGTATGAAGCGTGAGTAGTTCCACCTTGGACTACGGGTCCATGTAGTAGCTAGATGGTTGTTTCTCCTCCTTTGTGCTACCATGTTTAGATCTTGTGAGCTCCGTTCATGATCAAGATCATCTATTTGTAATCATGCATGTTGTGTTTGCGGGGATCCGATGGATATTGAGATTACTATGTCAGATGGGTTAATGGTTCTATCTTATTGATTCTATCATGCCTGTGCTGTTTGTGATCTTGCATGCTCTCTGTTTGTAGTAGATATCTTGGCCAAGTAGATGCTAGTGACTCCAATAAGGAGTATTTATGGTCGGTTGTGGGTTCATGCCTTTATTTAATCTGGAGAAGTGACAGAAATCTCTAAGGTTGTAGATGTGTTGTTTCTACTAGGGAGAAAACAACGATCTCTTATTCATGGAACAAGTGGATTGTTTACCTTACACACTTTGCTTAAAGCTGTTATCCATTGCTTGCAACTTAATACTAGAAGGGGTTTGGATGATAACCTAAAGGTGGATTACTAGTCATAGATGCAGTTGGCGGTCTATATATCTTGTTGTATTGCCCAATCAAATCTCATAGGATCATGAATGTCTACTATTGCATTGTTATGCCTTGCTCTATCCTGTCAATTGCCCTGCTGTAATTTGTTTACCTAGCATGCCATGTTATTTATCTTAAGGAGAACACCTCTAGTGAACTATGGACCCCGGTCCAATCTTTACCATTGATACATCTTCCACTGTTACTGTTTAGTTTCTGCAAACCACTATTACCTTCCACACCATACAAGTTAATCCTTTGTTTTTAGTAAACCGGTGAGATTGACAACCTCACTGTTCGTTGGGGCAAAGTCTTGAGTTTGTGTTATGCAGGTTTCCAAGTTGCTAGGAACACCTTTGAGTCGTTTCCTTCCTGCTACTGGTTCGATAACCTTGGTTTCTTTCTAAGGGAAGACTTGCTGCTGTGCTCATCATACCTTCCTCTTGGGATTTCCCAACGAAGCTCTACAGTGATCTGAGCGCATCACATGTCTAAGTAGATCATTAGTTCTTGGGGAGATGGAGAAACCCTAGTATATGATTGAGATGAAATAAGGATTAATATGTTATAATATAACACCCTTATTGATAAGGCTGAGTTTATGTGTATAGTGCCAATCCCTGGATCGGTTCACTAGCACACATAGTACAAAATGATACCAAATATAACTATGCATCATAAATACAACGAATATGATCCAGAATTTACATTATATTACAGTGGAAAGCAATTACAAGGTAAATCTCCATCCTTCAAATGTGCCATAGGCGAACAATTGCAGCCACGAATGGTCAATAAATTGAATGTATGGCAAGTAGGCTAAAGTGGTTAACAACAGATCTATCAACTACATTCTTATTTGGCCAAGTGGAGTTCAGGCCCATTTGTATAAAGCAATAGTTTTATCCTAACATTTATATCAAGGTAGTTTTCCAATATGATAAATAGGACACTCTGGTTAACTCCCAGGTGCTCCTACCCAATTATGTTCACCCAACAAGTTTTAAGTAATTGAGAAATAAGGATGAGTGAGAAATATGTCATAGCATCAATATCAGGTCGCTCAAATTGTCCATAACTAGGGACACGGCTAAGTACTTCGTTTAGACACCATGTAGGGGTTTGTACACTTTACACATGTGACCTGGCCAACCCAGCTCGGACCACCACACTCATATTGTGTGATGATAGGGAGAAGTCCAAGACGAGACAATTCGGGAAGAGCTTACCAAACCCATCCACGCACCATACCAACCTACACTATTCTACATCTCTGGCTATGTAGGGTTCGAGTCGCCACAATCTACTAAGTCCGGCCAGCCAGCCACTCTTACTAGCACATGGTTGCACACGAAAGCTACCAAACAAACAAGCCAATCCTTTCTCGGTACCCTGTGCGGCATTCCCCACCATAAATCCACACTCATTGACCCAATCAATGCCATTCCGCCCAGGTGGTTCATTAAAATCATGCTGGTTTGTCACTTTAGCAAAATATAATCCTTCCAAAACATATAACTTTCCATGGTGTGATTCCCTTCCTCGTATAAATAGCATAGCTAATCAATCTACCAATATGATGGCTCATAAACAAGGAATACTAGGGAATAATATGGGACATAGCATAGCATATACACATCAATTCCTATAGATGCAATTCTACAAAACATCTACAATGCATAGGAAAACAGTAGGACATTTATGACCAAGATAGCACCACTCCTTTATTGTAGATGTAGTCGATTAGATAATCCTCACAATCCCCATAGATATAATGGTTGCACTCGTTATAACCACAATACTTGCAATCATAGTAGTTGCAATCCTAGTAGTTGCAATCATCACAATCTAACGTTTGAAACAAAGCACAACAACACACCATTCAAAACAACGCAATAATGCACAATACCATAAAACCATGATGAACAAATGCATGTATGACGATTTAATTTGTAACAATTGATGTAATTAGTTCTCTAAATAATATTAGAATACATGATGCATGCAAGAGAATCATTTAATGCACTAAAGCATTTATTATTAAAGTTATATCAATTTAATATGGTTTATCTCAATTTAATTGAACTACTGATGTTTATGATATATTAAATTTTGAAGTAAATGCTAATGCATAGATAATGCAAATAGCAATTTGAATCACCTAAAAAGGAATTATAGATCTTTTCTTATGATTTAAATACTATTGCAATGGGTTTAAAGCTTTCTACAAGAATTTCTGTTTGAACAGTACCAAATATTTTGGCACACAATTTCTATGGATAGATATTATCAATACAAAACAGTACCAATTAGTTTCACTAATTTTGGAGTTCTGGTTAATTTTTTGCAATTTAAATACTAGTTTTAAGGGTTTAAATCATTTAAATTATTTACTTCGACAAAAAATATATCTAATGCAGTATTAATGTTCTACAAGAATCAAGGATTCCAAGGACATGTTATCTGAAGTTTAATGAATAGTGGTTATTTCCTTATGAATTTATTACTATAAAAAGGTCATTATACCATTTAATAAGGCACGACAAATTCTTAGAGTAAATGTCTTATAAAATTGCATATTCATAATATACACGAAATTGTCTTTCCATAGGTATATTATTTACATTTTCTTGGAGCTATAGATAATTTTATATGGATTTTAAAAATTTAACATATTTTCTGCAATTTTATTCTATTTCAAAAGAAAGGGAATATTCCCTAGAATATACCCTGCTGCCGTAGCATGCTGACTGTGCAAGACCGGTCAGCGATCAATTACGCTGCAAGTTCTGATTGGTTGACACCGGTTCACTGGACCTCCTGATATGGACCACTGATGGCATATCTGATGGCCTGGAGCGAAAGGTTCCAGGGCTAGGGTCAACGGCGGCCAACGTAGTCAACGACGGCGGTGACGTTCGGGAAATGGTGGCTGGCGGCCCTACAATGATCTTCGTCGATGTTGGAGTATTGAACGGTGATCAGCACGTCATGGAGAACTCGTTAGTGTCATCTTCTACTGCTCGGGCTCCCTGAAACGATGGTGAAGAGTGGATGGAGGAGCTCGGCTTCCATGGGCTCCGGCGAGCAATTGTGGGTGTTGTGACGTTCTGTAGAGAGAAGGAGGGGGTCAAGGCGAGGCAGTGATTCAAGGGAAAGAGGACATGGGTAAAAGGGGAGGCGAGGGAGGTCATTCGTGTCATTCTTGACCTTGATCTGGAGCTCCGAAATTCGTTGGCGGAGGAGGGAATTCTGGTGGCGGCAAGGGTTCGGTTTTTGCGAAAAAAGGGAACGAGTTATAGGAGGGGATTTATATGGGGAGAGGTGGCGTGCAGAGGGGCCAGGGGTGAACAAAATCGCCTGATTCAGCGGGGGAGATCGAATCGGATCGTGTTCGTTCTCTTCATCGCAAGGAAGGGGATGACCAAGGTGGTCCCCACCTGTCAGCGGGAGAGGGGAGATTTTTTTTAGTAGACGGGAGAGGGGAGATGAGAGGGAGCGGCGCGGGATGCACTATTGGTTTGTTACTGGGCTTGTTGTTGGGCTGCTACGGCTACTTGC
Source organism: Avena insularis (assembly GCA_023614405.1). Taxonomy (NCBI): domain Eukaryota; kingdom Viridiplantae; phylum Streptophyta; class Magnoliopsida; order Poales; family Poaceae; genus Avena; species Avena insularis. Next base: position 224,823,715 of record CM042689.1, on the reverse strand, counting down.
GCTACGTGCGCTGTGCGGTAGATAGGTACCGCAGGTTTAGGTGGCTGGGCCTGGCCGTCCAGTCCGGGTAGCTAGGTTTTTTTTGTTCTTTCCTTTTCTTTTTTATTATGTAGATTTAGTTTTAGGTACCCAATTTAGGTCAAACTAATTTCTAATTACTTGTAATTTCACAAGAATTATTTTAGGATAGTAATAAGCTATTTTCCATCCATTCCAGATGTTTTAACTAATAAAAATTGAGTTTGGTATGTAGGGCTTTCGCTTTATTTCTTTTATCCCTTTTATTTTATAAAATTCATAACTTTTGGATTGGAACTCCAAATTGTCTCAAACTAGTTTTTATGGCTTTGTTAAATAATTATTTGTTAATATAAAACATTGAATAATACTTTTGTTCAACTTCAATATGGACAATTGCCATTGATTCCTTTGAACTTAGGATGGGAAAATCCCATTCAGGGTTTTTTTAAATTTCTTTTTGGGCAATGCTATTTCTTCTTAGGTTTTATATGCAATGATGTTTGTGTATGCTTCGTGATTTTGAATTTTGAAATCTTTCACACAATTCTACAATCTAGAATCAATCCATGCCCTTTTTCTTATATGACTACTTAGGTCTTACCAAAAGAATATAAGGTTTTAAATTCGAGGTTGATAGGATTTTCAATTCAAAAAGTTTCTTCTCTTTGAGAATTGTCAACAAATTCAAACAATCCATCAAGCTTATTTTATTTATTTCAAATTCCAAGATTAGGAGAATTTTGGGATGCGACATATACATCATTATATGTATGAGTTAATTGTCTTCATCTTGATGTGGGGAGTTGTGCACCTCCTCAATATATGCCTCTCGCGGGGACTCGGTCAAGGGGATTACTTTTTGGTAGACGGAGGGATGATAGCACTTACTGTGACTATAAATTTGTTGTCATTATTTACGTACTAACTTGGGAAAGCAAGGAGACTCATGAAGCTATGTCCATGCCGCAGGAGAAATCCCTTAATAGCGGGATAATACGATTGATGTCATTTATCGGTCATATATTGTTATGAAGGATGGTGTGAGCAGTGGTTGCTGCCTAATCATCCATAATCTTGATCACTTATTCTAAATTGCTAGTGGTGTATCCACTTCTCCCTGAGAACGCCTTTCCCCTATTGCAGTTTCAATCTTTCTTACACACGTGATTACTACTTTACTGTTTCACTTAACCAAAAACAATTATACTTTTCTTGCATCTTAGAATTATTCCTTAAGTACTTCGTTTAGTTTTAATTAAGATCATTTTAGTCTTTCGCCTACTTCTCCCCGTGGGATCGATATCTTTATTTTTAAACTATCTACAAACGATCTGTGCACTTGCAGTCATCAAGCTATTTTCCCGCGCTGTTGCCGGGGAGCTTAGTGTTATATGTCGCTTTACTTTTAGTTATTTACTTTTGTTGTACTAATTTTTGATTTGACTTGCAGGACTATAACAATGGGCAACACTCAGCATTTAATGCAGCTTGAGGCAGTAAGGAATATGGGTTCGCCCATGGACACTTTAAGAACTGTCAATAGAAGCATAAACCCCGATGGTATTGACATCCATCCTTTATTATTTGAGTTACTTAACTCTAAGAAGTTTTTATAGACCAATGAAGAGATTCCATATGGACACTTACAATTCTTTGAACATGTTTTTGGTTCCTTCATATTTGATGATTGTGACCTTCATAAGGTTAAAATCCAGTTGTTTAGACAACCTCTCTCTAATAATGTTTGCAACTGGTATAGAGCCTTTTGTGTAGAAGCACCAAGGACGTGGACGGATTTGACAAACAATTTCTTATCAAAATATTACTCAGAAAGGAAAGCTCACAGGATGAGAGGTCTTATTATTAGTTTCAAAAATAATCCCGATGAGAGTTTATATGAAGGTTATCTTAGGTATAAAAGCTATCTAGATAATTGCCCCATCACTGTTTGCCTGATTGGTTAATCACCCATACTTTCTATGGAGGGACTAATAATAAAAATAGAACAAGCCTTGATACCACTTATAATGGTAGTTTCCTATCTGATACTTATGATGAATCTTGGAAATTAATAATGAAAATGAAAGAAACAATAGAAAGTCTTAAAAATAAGGAGAGCAATATGAAAACTTCTTCTAAATATGCTTTTTAACGAATTTCTTGCAGATGAAAGGACTTGTGAGATGATGAAAACCCTCGGTATTGATTCTTATTCGGTAAAGAATTGAGAATTATGCAGGGCATCTGTAGGTACCTACAGGATGGGAACCTCACAAACCCCTTGAAGAAAAGAAGCGAGCAAGAGAGGATGCATCATTGGTAGAATTTTCCTCTAAACCTATTCAAGATAATATTAAGTAAAAGTGCAGGGAGGAAGAATGTATAAGGAGAAGATCAAAGAAACCAGGAAAGAACACCGAAGCTACAAATGCAAATATTGTTTTATTTAAGGATTTTATGGAGGCAAGAATCATGGAAAATGAAGTAGTTATGCTAGACTCTGAAACTTCAGACTTCATTACAGGTAAGATACAAGGTAAAGAAACTTCTAAACCTATGACTCCTATATACTATGGAGAAACTTCCTTGTACGGAATTTGTGAGCCGATTTTCACTATAAATATTATGCCTTCATCATTTTATGAGGAACTTCGCTACAATTTAAATAATCCAGATGTGGAACTGGTGGACACTACTATTAAATTGTTTAATAGAACTAATATAAAACCAGAAGGTGTTATTCGAAATATCTATGTTTTTATTGGACCACTCATGTACCCTCTCGATTTTCATATTGTTGATATGCCTAGAGATACTTTTTGTCCTATTCTTTTAGGCAGGCCTTTTGTCTCCATAACTAAAGCTCGAATTGATAATAAGGAGGAGACTGTTTCCATGATGTTTGGAGAGGAGGAAATGACATTCCACTTTGCCAAACTTAAAAAGAGGCCATATGAAATAGAAGATATCAAGGAAGAAAAAACAATTGCCGAGCTAGCCGCAATTCATTTTATCACTCCCCAAGATGAATTAGAAAGGAGCTTAATTAATTAGGAAGAGGCACTAGATGATGAGGAAAGAGAATACATGGATTATTACCTTGACTCCATTCCGGAAGCACAAAACCCACATGACTATGAAGAACTAGTAAGAAAAGGTGACGAAGAACATCCACCAATTGAATTGAAACGACTTCCAAACAATATGAGTTATGAATTTTTACATAATGAAAATAAATGTCCTGTTATTATTAGTAAAAATTTAACAGAAAATGAAAAAAATAATATTATTTCAATTTTGGTCAAACATGAAGAAGCATTTGGGTATACTCTAAGTGATATTAAAGGAATAGATCCATCCATTGTGACACATAAGATTACCATGCTTGAAGATGCTATACCTGTAGTTGACACACAAAGAAGGCTTAATCCGAAAATGAAAGAAGTTATACGCTTATTATATGCCGGCATAATATATCCTATTTCTGATAGTAAGTGGGTTAGCCTAGCTCATTGCATACCAAGACATGGGGGTCTTTATGCTGCTATGAATGAGGAAGGTGAGCTAGTCCCTATGAGTCATGTTGTTGGGTATCGCATGTGCATCGATTTTAGAAGACAAAACCATGAGACACAGAAAAATCATAAACCTATACTGTTCATGGATAGAATTTTAGAAAGACTAAGCAATAATTCTTATTTTTGTTTTCTTGATGGTTATTCCGATTTTTTTCAAATTGCTATACAGCCCGAAGATCAAGATAAAACAACTTTTACATGTCCTTATGGTACTTATCCTTATAGATTAATCCTGTTTGGCTTATGTAATGCAGCTGCAACCTTTCAAGAATATGTTTTAAAAATATTTGATGATCTTGTTGAGAAGACTATGGAAGTTCTGACAAATGATTTTGTTGTTTGTATAAAAACATTTGATAATTGTCTCTACAATTTACCCAAGGTTTTGAAGAGATGCAGACAATCAAACTTAGTTTTAAATTGGGAGCAATGTCGATTCATTGAAAGAGAAGGTAAAGTTTTTGAACATAAGGTTTCATAAAAAGGTATAGAAATAGATAAGACAAATATAACTACTATAGAAAATCTTCGCGTACCTCAAGACATTAAAAGCTTAAAAATGTTTCTAGGACACGCAGATTTTTACAAGCGTTTTATACAAGATTTTGCTAAAATAGCTATGCCTCTCACTAACCTTCTTGAGAAAGAAACTCCGTTCTACTTGAACCATGGCTACGTTGTAGCCTTTGAAAATCTTAAAAATAAATTAGTTTCAGCACCTATCATGCAATCTCCAAAATTGGATGAACCTTTTGAAATCATGTGTGATGCTAGGGACTATGTTGTACCAAGACAGCGAGATGGGAAGAATTTAAATGTTATTCACTATGCTAGTAGGACTCTTAATAAGATTCAAAAAAACTATGCTACTACCAAGAAAGAGTTCCTGGCTATAATTTTTGCTTGTGACAAATTTAGATCTCATTATTAATTCTAGAGTAATAATTCACCCATATCACCAAGCTTTGCGCCACCTTCTTGTGAAAAAGGATGCAAAGCCCAGGTTGATTAGGTGGGTGTTATTACTACAAGAATATTATTTGCAAATAGTAGATAGGAGGGTAAGGATAACCCAGTAGAAGGTCATCTATCTATGATGGAGGGAATAGTTACTGACCCCGCACCTATAAATGAGTCATTTCTAGGAGAATAATTAGCCAAAATTGAAGTAGTTCATCCATGGTATGCAAATTATGCTAATTATCTCGCAGTAAAATTTGTACCTCCTGGTATGACAAGAAATAAAAGAATGAAATTCTTTAATGATCTCAGACACTACTTTTGGGATGACCCATTTCTTTATCGTCATAGACCTTATGGAATGATTCGAAAGTGTGTTCCTAATCATGAAATGAATGAAAATTTGCAAGCTTGTCATGGCAGCCCATATAGATGACATCATGCAGGCAGGCGAACTGCAGAAAAGGTACTTCAATTTGGATTCTATTTGCCCACCTTGTTTAAGGATGCACAAAGGTATGTGGAATATTGTGATGCTTGACAGAGAAGATGTAATATAGGCAGAATACAAGAGATGGCAATGAATTATAGTCTTATAATTGAACCATTTGATGTCTGGGGAATGGATTACATGGGACCCTTTATAGAATCAAATGGCTACACTCATATTCTTTTTGCTGTTGATTATGTTACTAAATGGGTTCAAGCTATCCCAACTAATCATGAAGATGTAGCTACCTTTGTGAAGATGATCAAGGATGTCATATTTCCCAGGTTTGGAGTTCCTGGATTTTTAATTACTGATGGTGGTTCTCATTTTATGAAAGGAACTTTCAGGAAAATCCTTAGCAAATATGTAGTAACTCACCGTGTTGCTTCACCATATCATCCAAAAACGAGTGGTCAAGTGGAACTCTCTAATAGAGAACTAAATACAATACTCGACAAGATGGTGGATAAATCAAGAAAAGACTGGTAATACAAGAAAAATGACACTCTTTAGGACTACCGAACTGCATTTAAAAATACGATGGGTATGATACCATATAAAATGGTATACAGTAAGGCGTGCCACCTACCTTTAGAATTGAATTGTAGAGCCTTTTGGGCAATCAAGAGCTTAAACTATGATCTTAAAGCAGCATGAGAAAAACATTTATTAGACATACATGCTTTAGATGAGTTTAGGAGTGAGGCTTATGAAAATGCTAGATTGTTTAAGGAAAAAGTAAAAACATGGCATGATAGAAAAATATAAGATAAAGTCTAAAAATGGATACAAAGTTTTTCTCTATAATTCTCACCCTAAGTTGTTTCAAGGGAAGCTCGGATTAAAGTGGGAAGGCCCCTATATAGTTGAAGAATCTTATGCATCGGGAGCAGTGAAGCTCCAAGGGAAAACACCCTCTCTTTCATGGTTAGTGAATGGACAACGCTTGAAGCATTATCATGCAAAAGAAGATATAAGTGCAATCACCTTACGAATCACTACCCCAGAAGAGTTGATCGAGCAAAAATATGGAAGGAATGGTAACTGGAAAAATGACAAGATCGAGACAAAGTGAGCAACACTATGGTCAGGCTATAGACCATAAAAGAGCGCTTCATGGGAGGCAACCCATGTGAAATAAAGGGACGAGTAAGTTTTAAATTATAAAGTAAGTTTTAGCTAAGTTTGAGATTCAATAAAGGAACACTTGAAGCTCTTGTGAAATAAAAGAAATTTGGTCATGATAAAAATCTCGTTCAATGAATGTTAATGTTGGTCGAAAATTTAATTTGTCATTTTTCTGTCAAAACTTGGTATTTCATTAAGTTTCAGACTAATAAATAATTCCCTAAGAAACAGATAAATTTTGATATATACTGTAACCTTAATGACCAACTATATGGCAGGAAATAAATTTCCAGCCGTATAGTTATTCACCGCATCACCAAATTTTTATGCCAGGGTACAGAGAGTTTAATGACCAACTATATGGTGGGAAGATTATTTCGGCTTTATAGTTGCGGCCATATAGTTGGTACCGCCTTAGATAATAAAAAAATCTATGGTGGGTTCGCAACTATATGGCAGGATCTATACGATTCGCGCCCGTATAGTTGCTCGTTAAGCCTGTCGGTTAGGGTTATTGACCTTCCCTTTTAAAGACGGTAGCATCTAACCTTTTTCATTAAGTTTTCACAGAGCTCCAGCCTCCAGCCTCAAAAAACCATCGGCATCTCCCTACACACCCCTCTAACAACATCCGTGCAGCGAAGTCATGCAGCATTTCCATGACAACAAGATTTTGAAAAAGACGAAGAGAAGCCCGTGAAGAGGATTAAGGAGGTGGAACAAAAAGAAGCATCATCGTCATCCATCTTGGAGATCAAGCCTCTCCCAAATTGGGAGGACATGTTCCCGCAAAGGATGGAGATGATGAGGCAATCCGATCAGGGAAGGAGCAAGGATGAGTATCTCCCTAATCCTTACCGTAACAACATAGGATCTTATTATAAAACTCCTCTTAGTACGCCACCTCTAACCCAAGAAGGTACAGAAAGTGAGATTCATGATAAGATCTATCAATTGGAAAAAGCTTCAAAGGCATGTGTTGAAACTATTGGAGAAGGGATTGACTCCTACTGGATGATGAGCAAAGACCTTAAGAAAAAGGTCAATGACATCGATAGTAGAGTTGGTTTCTTTATTAAAACTGTTTTTGAATTGACAGATGAGAAGAAATTCATTAACAGAAAAATTTTGAAGCTTCAATATGACATGGCCAAGCTCAGCATCCACCTCGCAAGCATGACTAAAGTTAGCAACCTAGGAGAGGAAGACAATACTCTTCCTACCCAGGAGGAGGAATAGGTACCAGCAAGGAGTTATTTTATCCCACATGTCTTGAAAGCTTGGGGAGATCTCTAAAACCTTGTAATCAATCTTATAAGTTATTACTTTTAGTTTCACATTAGTTCGAGTTTAGAAATAAAGATTGCACCATTAGACTTCCCTTCAGGAATAGTCGATCCCTCTTATTAAATTCTGAGTTTATTATAATATATGGAGCATTATTGAGTTTGAATTTGTCCTATTGGATATATGAATAACTTGAGTATGATTTTACTTGCACTTGATGATAGCAATAGGGGTCTTCCACACCATAGTTATCAATGGAACATATAAAGATAATTTGATTAATATGTTGTAGGTCAATAGTTTGATTTGCAAAAAGGAGAGATTATCTAACTAATTAAAATTAAAAAGAAAAACCTTGAAAAAAGGAGAAGTTATAAGTACTATCAAATAGAGTGGAACAAGTTGAGGTAGAATACTCAAGTTATAAATATGCTTCATATATATTTGGAATTTGGTAATTGAGATCGTTAAACTTTGAAATTCCTACATGAAGTGGAATATATGGGTAGCTCCTTTGCATAACACTTAAACAAAATCGTGAGCACAAATATATATATAGAAAAAGAAGAAAAAGAAAGATGAAGAAAAAGAGAAGAGTGTGCAAAGAGCAAATATGCATATACCACTATATTGTAGTAAGACAAAGAGACGTTTGAGATTTTGAATCCCAAGTGAATATGTTAATCCTAGAAACACTTGGGACAAACTCACTAACTCATTCGGTTGAACTGAATAATTTTACATCATGTTGAGAATTATCTTTTGTGAACCATTAAATGCTAAGGTGCGGAAGCATTCTAATATTATTCGGATGGTTCGAGTATGGTTCTATTCATGAACTTGTTTATATGTATCCTTCATGATAAACACATGCTGCAACTGTTGACTGAGTTTCATGAATGAGGATCACATCCATTAAGCTAAACTTGCTCAGAACAAGCAACAGTCTAAGCTTGGGGAAGTTGATGAGTGCATATTTGCATCATGTTTTAGATTATTATTTTGCATTGTAGATGTATGATCTTGGTATTTTACGGTGTTCGCATGCACTTTTTATGTTTATTTTCACCAGGATTAGATCAAATGATGGATCCGATGGACACAATTCTTGGACCAGTTATATTGGAGTAAAAAGGAGCCAAAAACTATGTAAATTTCTTATTTCGAAATATTAATAACACCAGAAGAAAACCCGAAGCGAGCAAAGGAGACAGAAGGTTTAACGACCAACTATACGGTTCACCGCTTTATAGTTGCGGCTGTATAGTTGGAGCCGCCTCCGCCTCCTCAAATAGTTTCACCCTGTGCAACTGGATCGGAGAGACGACATACAGAACACCCAGAAATCGCCAAAAACCTCACCTCCGGAAGGGATTTGGAGGGGGAACTTGCCCTAGGGATCCATCTTAGCCCTAAGCAGATCTGGAAGGCCAACGCATTAATCTCGATCTTCATCAACCGCTGCATCTCCATCACCACCATCATATCCATCCATCCCATCTAGATTTTGTTGTAATTCTTGCACTAGTTGTGGATTTATACAAGTACTATTCATCGATAATCATTTCCATTACCATTGTCATGATGCTATTTGCCTCCATGTCTGAGTAGATCATTAGTTCTTGGGGATATGGAGAAACCCTAGTGTATGATTGAGATGAAATAGGGATTATTATGTTATACATCATTATATGTATGTGTTAATTGTCTTCATCTTGATGTTGGGAGTTGTGCACCTCCTTAATATTTGCCTCTTGCGGGGACTCGTTGAAGGGGATTACTTGTTGGTAGACGAAGGGATGATAGCACTTACTGTGACTATAAATTCGTTGTTATTCTTTACGTACTAACTTGGGGAAGCAAGGATAACTCATTAAGCCATGTCCATGTCGCGGGAGAAATCCCATAATAGAGGGATAATACGATTGATGTCGTTTATCTGTCAGCTGTGATTATGAAGGATGGTGTGAGCAGTGGTTGTTGCCTAATCATCCATATATGGAGCTCCTCCCACATACATGCATATCATGATAATATTCATTATAATAATCTTGATCACTTATTCTAAATTGCTAGCGGTGTATCCAGCACTCCCTGAGAACGCCTTTCCCCTATTGCAGTTTCGATCTTTCTTACACACATGATTACTACTTTCTGCATTAAGTTTTACCTTACATTACTTTACTATTTCACTCAACTAAAAACCCAAAAACAATTCTACTTTTCTTGCATCTAAGAATTATTCCTTAAGTACTTATTTTAGTTTTAATTAAGATCATTTTAGTCTTTCGCCTACTGCTTGCTGTGGGATTGATATCTTTATTTTGGAACTAGCTACAAATGATCTATGTACTTGCAGTCATCACGCGTGCTTTGTGTGTGCATTGTGCCTGTATCAGCAGGTTTCTATGACAATGTTGAGGCCAGAATGCCTTCGCGCCCACTACCGAACAAATAGGGGGTGCCCAACATCCCTGATCTCAAAATTGACGGGACACGACATCTGGCACACCAGGTAGGGGGCGCTCACGTTTTCGGCTTCAGATATCAACAACTTTGTGAGCTTCATCATCATCGTCGTCATCGTCATTGAGTCTGCTTCAAATTCATGTTCAACATCGACATCGACCGTCCCATTGACAACCATGGTGCCGAGGATAGGTGCTGGTGCCGGGACCGGCCCTGCCACGGCAGACTTGCCCTCTGGACGGACTCGCCCTCACGCCCTTCACATGACTGGGAGCTTTGATGTCGAGCCTAATGCTCGGCGCTTGATTACCATCTTAGACGTCGACCCGCGTCCAGGGCTAAGCGCAACCGCACCACCACAACCGCACCCCGTGGTTGAGGAATTCTAGCATGCTGGCGGCGGCACAGCTGCGCAGTAGGCACCACCGCCAGGCGACTCAGGAGGCACCGCCGAAGGAGTGGCTCTCCCCGGTGGCATTGGAGACATCGACGGAGGAGGCCATTTGCTAGGAGGAACCGCATCATTCGGGAGCGGAGGAGCTGACCCTGAGTCAGAGCGTCAGGCGTCGACCAAGACCGTGCCAAGTACTAGTCGCCAACCCCAGTCCCACTACTGTGGGAACCGGACCTTGGGGGAAGCAGTCACTGTGTCTCGTGACATAGCTCGGCACCCACCAGCTCCTGGGACGGTGGAGTACGCGGCGTGGAGATAAGACCTCAATGTGCATCTAGAGTTCATCAGGCTGCATCAGGAGTCTACCTGCGCTCTCTCCTAGTCCAACCTAGGACTGAGACGTGGGGCAGAGCATGCTCCCACCACCATCGCAGGGCCCATGCAAAACCATGCCCCGAGGTCATGTTCCCGGAGCGCTGCCCCTGGGCTAGGTGCTGCTAGACCTCGTGATGGTGGAAGGAGAACCAACAACCATGCCACATGCCATTTGGGGTATTGAGCCCCAAGACCTACGGAGCAAGATCACGTTTCTGTGGGGTCATCTACTGACCCCGCGCACCGGCGCACCGAAGGGCACCGAGATGATTATGCCATGGAAAATGAGGCGCTAGTTCGAGATTACCTGCTGCATCTGCGTCAATAGGCTGCGGGCGTGCCCTTCCCTAACCCGCAGGGCGCGGATGAGGCGGGGAGTATGTCTTTTGGGTATGGAAGCGGTTACCCCGCATTCTCTCCTGCCTTGCGGCCTTCCCTAACCCGCAGGGAGGAGATGAGGCGGGGAGTATGGCTTTTGGGTACGGAAGCGGGTTACCCCGCATTCTCTACTGCCTTACGGCAGGTGGCATAGCCGCCAAAGTTCCGTCCCATTGTCCCCAACAAGTTTGAAGGCAATACCAACCCAAAGGAGTTTCTGGCCATCTACTCCACCGCAATGGTGGCTACGGGTGCTAATGAGAAGGTCATGGCCAATTGGTTCCCAATGGACCTCGAGGGCATGACCTTTTCCTGGCTCATGCATCTACCCAAGGAGGCCATTCACTCATCGGCTGAGTTGTGTACTTGATTTGTGAGCGTGTTCCAGGGAGCCTTCAAGCGCCCGGGAACACTCATTCATCTCCACACAGTGGTCCAGGGGAACAGCGATCAACTGCGATACTTCATGCTGCGATTCTTGCAGATCACACACACCATCCCGGAGGCGGAGGACGCCGCCGTTATTGGCGCGTTCACAATGAATGTGCACGATAGCAAGATGCGTGAAGAGATTAACATGCATCCCGTCAAGAACACCCATGACTTGTGGGTGTTGGCTAAACTCTGCTCCTTGGCAGAGGAAGGACGCTTCCCATGAAGCCGTGGGAACTGCCGATCCGGGAAGCACTGTTGCGAAGAAGAGCGCCTCGCGTAAGTGGGTCCTTCGACAGGCTTTGGCTGCAGAGCCTAGTGCTCCCACTAGGGCTGAAAAGAAGACCAAACTAGAGGAAGAGGTGGCGGCTGCCAAGCCCACCACAAGGAATTGGTGCCCTGTGCACAAATACGACGAGCATGACGCTCGGAATTGCCACTCCATCCTCGGCTATGCCTAGGGACAAAAGAGGCGCATTGCTCGGCAGGGGACTAACGGTACCTTCGGGAACTGTTACTGCTTCAACAAAACCGCCCATCATGCAAAGGACTGCCCAGTCCATCCTGGCATAGGCGCCCCAGTCGGAGGTCACGGGGTCAACGTGGGCGCTGCTCTAGGATGATATGGATGCGGTGGAGACGGAGCAAGAGCAGGGCGTGAAGGGGGAAGCGGCAACGCAGCCCCTCAACCACGCGGCAACGAACCTACCACCAACCAGGACGACAAAAACAACGAGTGCAAACACTACCCACAGGTATAGGACTACGCATGCGCAAACGGGGGAGCTTACACCATAACTTCCCACAGGGATTTTAAGCGTTTCTCCTGTGAACTGTGCGCCATACAGCCCAGTCCGGAGGTGCAGCAGCCACTTTGGTGGTATCATGTGCCGATTATTTCTTGATGTGGGAGGTCACCCGAACCGCATCACCGGGGTCGGCATGCTACCCCTAGTGGTCTCCCCCATCATAACGAACATCAAAGTCACCAAGATGCTGGTGGATGGAGGGGCTAGCCTCAACATCCTCTCAGCAAAGTTGTTGGACAAGCTCCAAATCACGGCGAATAAATTAGCCCCTACTGGGCATAAACCCGGGAGCTACCCAGCCGTGTGGTAAGATCGAACAGTCGGTCACATTTGGCACTCAAGACAACTACCGCACTGAGAACATCATCTTCAATGTTGCGGACATCGCCGTATAACGACATCATAGGGCGCCCTACCTTGGCAAAATTCATGGTGGTGTCCCACCATGCCTACAACTCGCTCAATCTTCCCTCCTCATGGGGGACCTTGACCATCAAACGTGATATAAGGGACGCCGTGTTCTGCTCTGAACAACTGTTCAAATTGGCAACCACCCGCTTTTCCTGTGACCCACACTGACCCTTTGTTCGATTCATACCAAACTTTTGCCCTGATTCCCGGCTCGCCTGGGAAGAGGCTGCGACCCTTTCCGGAACCTAGTTCCAATGACAACTCTAGTACTAGTGTCTCTCCGAGTAAGCTAAAAACTTCTTGCATCCACCCTACCAACTAAAAAGCCCAGGAGCGTGTGTGGTGCTCCCGGAAACTAAAAAGCCCGGGTGTGAGTGGAGGTTCCCCGACAACTGAAAGCCCGGGAGCGTGGGTGGTGCTCCTGGCAACTAAAAAGCACGGGTGTGAGTGGAGGTTCCCCCGGCAACTGAAAGCCCGGGAGTGTGTGTGGTGCTCTCGGCAATTAAAAAGCCCGGGTGTGAGTGGAGGTTCCCACGACAACTGTAATCCCGAGAGTGAGTGTAGTGCTCCCGGCAACTTCGATGAATACTAGCATATCTGGCCTGTCCTGCCTATGTGTAAACCTCTTGTAACCGTCTTGGAATGAGAATCCCGTTGCTCTCATTTTTAAGCATGTTTTCATTTGCCAAGCCTTTTTCAGGATTTTGCATTCCTTAGGATCTTTCTCGGGACCGGGCGTGGGCAATAATACTGTCAGGCCAGGAAACGTCATACTCTCATGATCTGCTCTGAGGTATGAACATTGTTCTCTAGGCATTGCCGATGATCACTAAATCGTGAGGACACACCTCCCAAGTTAGGCCCCCGAGTTGGTAACATCGTGCGCCCTGATCAAGTGCACGACACCCTGTTTTAAATCTAAGGCATGGGTAAGATACCATAAGGTGTGTTCATCATGTTTTAGAATATACAATAGATGGACGGGAAAGGAGAGGCCAAGGCAAGGTCTCGGTAAGGACAAGGGCGTAAATCTCACAATCAGATGGGAGAAGCAACGACTACGTGATTCCTGGGGTTGTCCAGCCCTGCAAGCAAGGCCTGAGTCAACCGCAAGGCTGGAACCAGGGAATTGGAGCAAGGCGTCCGAGAAGGCGAACAACGCCCCCACGGGTCCCATGGTGGCATGAGGGCGATAAGGAACGGGCGAAGAAAGGGAATCCATGAGCACGACAAGGCAAAATGAAGGAAATGATGCACAGGAAAAGGTTAATACACTTATAACGGCCAATCGACATTACATCTGAGAAATGTACAATGCATCAACCAGCACGTAGAAGACGCTTAGCGGAGGGGTATAGGTGAAAGGATGAGCGCTGGGGGAAGGAGGCAAGTGGGCTCCCCGTCACTCCCGGTGGAGCCGCGTCGCCTAATCGACCCCTTGGCATCATCTCGGAGGAGAACCCCCTCGACCCCCATCATCGGAGAGGTAGGGGTAGTAGCTGTGGCAGCACATGGTGTCATCGAAGACCTTCACCGCGAACTCCCTGTTCCCGTGGAAGCGGAGTTTCAACACATGTCTAGCCCGAAGCTGGTACCACTTAGCGAACGACGGCCACCCCTTGCCTAGGAACATGTGGCCCTCTTAACCTACCTCCATTCAAAGGTCCCATATGGGCTGACCCCTACTCGAATCCCACAGCTCCACATCACGTAGCAGATCAGTTTTTCAGCAAGCAGGCGAGGAAGCACCAACCGCTACTTGCATCTAGTGCCCAGGATAAGCAAGAACTCGAAGCCCACTAGGTCCACCATGTAATCCTCCTAGGATTGGTAGGGGGAGAACGACAGATTGAGACGGTGGGAAGGGCGATAATTGCCTTACCCATCAAGTCAGGGGTTGTGCTCGTGCATTGGAGAAGGAGAACAGCGACCAGGAGGACCTTCCCTCCCGCTAACGTCTCCCCGGTGGCCATGGTGGGGTGGGGCCTCAGCATTCTGTTGTTGGAGATCTCCACCAGCGGCTGAGGTGCTGTGGCGACCTCAACACCAGCGCTTGCGCCTGTCTCATGGACCCTCCGATGAAACCGGAGCCACCACTACCTCAGGATAAGGAGGATCATCGTCATGATGGTGACTACTGGAGATGCCCGACGTCGTCGTATTTGCCGCTGAGTAGGAAGCTGAAAAGGAAAGGCTACGGGTGAATTGGGGAATGAGCCACAGCCTCGTGCCTTCCCTCCATTTTATAATAACGAAGAAGGGGAACGATTTCTTCCGACCTCGTCGGCTCACGGGAGGGAAAGAATAGCGCCCCAAAAAAAATTATTAGTCTATAGGTACCGAGGCGGGCACAGTCAATGCGAGCTGCCACGAAAGCCAAGGCCTGGCCCGACAGTGCCCAGCCACTTGGGTGTGCAAGCACGTGCACGCCAGCTCTACAGGATAGGAAAGCACGCCATCCAGTCACGTCATGCCCGCCGTGAGGTGGACTGGGCCCATGCGCTATTGAAGGGTGAAGCCCGACAACATCCTCCTCGTTGAGCCACAGCAAGCGTTACTCGGATGCATCATCAACAAGTTGCCGGCCCTCGCTTGAGGCTTCTGTCGGTGTGATGGAATCGAGGGTCCCTCTCATTGCGCCTTAGAGCATGGGTCAGGACCCCCCAGTCAGCAGCTCGGTGATTCCAAGGCCTAGCGAACGAGAGCGTCACAAGAGTGCGAGCACCATGTGCTCCAAGAAGGTATGGATTTGGCATGATGAACCTATAGAGGCTAAGTATCAACTATGATGTAGGTGTCTATGGATGAGACGAATGCTGTGAAACGAGCCCGGATCCGCTAGCCAGGCATGGAAAAGAAGGAAAGGACAAGGCCACGTGCAAGGCGGTCTGGCCACTCCTTCCGGGGGCTGCCCTAAAAGGAGGGTAAGGGTGTAGTTGGGGACAGCGAAGCCAAGGAGAGGCCTCGACTGAGCCTCAGAAGGACCAGAAGATCACACCTCCTAGGCCAGGCGCGGCCCGAGAACCAGAGTCAACTGAGCCTGACCCGGCCTTGGGAATTGACGATGCGCCAGCGCCACTAGACATCATCATGATGATGTAGTCTGCTGCAGCACGCCACTGACAGGAAAGACAGCTTGGAGCCTGAGCTGTCACGTAGCCATCAAGTCCGCTTGCGCACCTCCCGTGGCCATCCATTGGCCACATGCACCACCCATCTACCTGAAGACCGTGTGGCACACTACGATTGAGCCCTGGAACGCCCTTGTCGGTGCTCCATGCCGACCCTTGTAGTGAACCCTTGGAGTATAAAAGGAGGCACATGGCCGTTGAGAGAAGGAGGGTTCAGGGAACAAAGAGATGATTCAAGGTTCGAGAAAGGAGAGTTCGGAGAGGAAACCTTGTGATGAACATATATATATATATAGAGAGAGAGAGAGTGGACACCCTTCTCCACACCGGAGAGAAGGAAGAGAGGAAAAAGTGAGAGAAGTGAGGAAGAGGAAGCCCGCGAAGTGTAGAAACTTGAGAGAAAGCGGCTCCTTGACACCGTTGATATCATCATATTGTACCTCAATCCACCCCAGATAATCCACAAAAGAAAGACGTAGGGTTGTTAGCCGAAGGGCGTCATGAACCTGGGTAAAAAATGGTTTTCTGTGCTTTGTGCATGTTGTGTGCCTGTATCAAAAGGTTTATATGACGACATGGAGGATAGAATGCCTTCGCGCCCACTACCAAACATATAGGGGGTGCCCAACATCCCCGATGTCCATGTTAGCGAGATGCAACAATCTAGCAATTTTACATTTGTTTGTTGTTGTTCATGCGGTCTTCTTGTGATGTAGATTTGATTGATCTGTCACATAATTGTTGTAAGCATATTTGATTTTAGGGTTTTTAGGATTGTTGTTACTAGATTTTTGATTGATTTTTCACATATTTTTTTTTCATTAAATGTACATTAATATTGTTTTATTCTATAGTCAAAAAAATTGTTCCATTCTTGTTATTATTCTTAGTACAAAATTTAGGAAACACATGATTATAGTGTATAATCTAGCGATGATACGTGAACTAAAATTATCAACTGCGAATATTATATGTTGTCATTCATATTCATAAATGTCAATGCTTGAGTTCTATTTCAATTACATATTTTAGGGCATGTTGATTCAAATGATCTATATTGGATATTGTAGGATTAAATACATGTCGGGGATGACCCCGGGATGGAGAAAGCTAGGCCTAAGAAGGCCGGATCCAGAAGCTATTGGCCGGATGGCCACTAAATGGAAGAACTCTAACCGTGTGGCTCATCCTATCCGGTTGGAGCTTAAAGCTATTCCCGGCTGGCCCGTCTAGCCGGATAGCCAGAAGAACCGGCTGGGTGGTTGTTTCCACCCGGCCCACCTCGGATTCAATTGAGTATACGGAGGGGGTGATGCTCCTTGCGGGCTATGCCTCTGGTCGCTCCTGTCACTAGACAGGCTGGCGCTCCGCCCTGACTGGTGCTACCAGATAAGGATAAAGCGATTGAAAGGGAATGTATGCCCCCATGTGTGGTTTTGGTAATTAATGACAATCTCCATGGACAATTGTGTAAATTGAGTTTCACTTGTAGGTTTGTCCATTGGTATCGCTCGGGCCATGTGTTGGTATCAAGGTTGAAAGTTGAAGAAATGTCCAAGGGCTTTGTGACCATTGGAATCATGAATAAAGAAAGTGCTTGAAGGTTGATTAGGACAAATGCAAAGAGTTGCATCAAGATGTATCAACCTCAAGAAGGGATGAAGAAGGGCATGCTCAAGATGTGCCATCTCTAGAAGATCTCTTGCTTGAAGCTTCCCATCCTCGTGATCATGGAGTGATGAAGAGAAGTTCAAAGAAGAGGTTTCTCCCTGGAGTATGGGGGAGAAATTTGCAAGTCTTCATCAAGAATGAGCAACAAGAGCAATCAAGAAAGGTGTTCTCTCTTGAGAATAACAAGACAGTCTACATCAAGTTCAAGTGGAATGCACAAGGCAAAGGGAACCAGAATTTTCTTGATAGGGTTTCTCTTTTGCCGGTTTCATGTTGTTAGATGGGAGACCGGGTTTAGGATAGATAGCCGTACTATCAAAAGGGGATCTCAAGCGGGTGTCTCGTTCACATGTTTTAGAGAGAGCTCAAGCATTTGCATACATAGCATCATATTGCTTGGTTATGTTTGGTTCTTGTCCATGAGAGGATCTAGAGCTTGTGGTTATCATCATAACAAGCTCTAGTTCATCAAATAAGGATTTCCCTTGCATATCTTATTGCGGTTATTAATCTTGCGAGTTTTCCAGCTGCACACCTTGGGAGATACATCACATATATATTCATGGTATTTTCTCCCTTGGTGATTGATGGTTGTGTAATATAGCCATCCACACTCACATTTAAACTAGATATTATTCATATATTTGATGAAATATCTCTATAAATCCTGTTACTAATGCCTAATGATCAAAGGGGTATGCAATCCTTTCTTTCTATTTTTCTCTTCACAAATAATGATGTTTGATGACGGGAATCACTACATTAAAGTCAAAGATACTAGATTTCCAACACGTCAAATAAACCAGGAGCCGTGAGGTGGATCCAGTGCCTTTAACGACCAACTATACGACCAGAATAAAATTCTCGTCGTATAGTTTCGGCCGTATAGTTGGCACTGACATCACCAGGTCAAACAGAATAACTTTCGTGAAGGGACCCCTATATAAAGAGGCTTCAGGCGACGAGAAAACCCTACTTCTTTTCGATCTCAACTCTCCCTACCATCAAAAGCCACCACGGCGGAGGAATAGATCTAGAACTAAGATCCAAACCCTTCTCCACCAGCATAGCCATATTCCAGCACTTGTAATACTAGATCTCATCTCCGATTGGAGATATTCTAAGACTATTATTATCAATCTCATGATTTCCATTACAATGTTTATGATTGTTGATTTCATCTCTGTGTGTGAGTAATTCTTGTTGGGCTAAGGGCTTCGGCCTAGCCATGTAGCTTTTTGTGCATGTTATTTATCATAGATGGGATCATGTATTAGTTTGTATGACATGATGATTATTGTACCCTCTCTTGCCTCAATCTAGGGACTTGCAAGTACCCAAGACCCCAAGGATTAATCCATGTATAGGGAGTGTGAGTGATGACTGATATGCAAGTTGGGAACCCCAGTGACAGAAGGGGTAGTACGGCTGTATGTGAGGGATTTACTTGGTATTAATGGTGGCATAACTATGCATATCATTAGTTCTCTTTCTTCTATGGATGAGACTAGTAGGTTATTGCTATAAGCGGTTGTGGAGGCAATATCAATTATGGATGCACTGCCCACATATAATTATCTTACTCTAACAATTACATGCATAGTTTATTATTATCTTTTATTCCCATCAGATGTTTTGCACAGCTACTGGTGAAACCAAAAGACCCATGCCCTCTCTCTCTCCATCGTCAATAACAACAAAAAGATCGCAAACTCTTGGTCCGGTGAAAACACAGAAGGAATTCTAATACTCCCGCAGGTCCATTTAAGTAACCTTACTATGCTTTCTGCTTCCCGAGGATTCGATAAACCTAGGTCTACTGGGGAAAACTAACTATACTACATCCGTAATCCGGATCGAAGGCATATACCCTTTTTCTGGCGCCATTGTCGGGGAAGCAATAGCTACCCTGGTGAGGTTAGTAGGAACCTTGCTAGTTTTAATTCTTGTTTTTAATTTTGTTAGTATGCTTTTAGTCTTTATTTGAAAAACCACAAAAATTAGATAGTCTTTTAATTCTTGTTTTTACTATCATTAGTATTTGTTTAAGAAAATCCAAAACATAGGAAATATGGCTGAAAAGAAGCTTGGGGAGTTTGCAACTCCCAACAATGATTATTTGTGTACTCCTATTACTCAACCAACAATTACTACTAAATATAATGAAATTAAGCCCCACTATTTAAGTTTGGTTCAACAGAATCAATTTGGAGGCTCTGATGTTGAAGATGCGGGTATGCACTTAAATACTTTTACTAAAATATGTGATATGATGCGCATTAAAGATGTTGACACCGACACAGTCAAGTTGCGTTTATTTCCTTTCTCTCTTAGACGAAGAGCAAAAGAATGGTTGCTATCCTTGCCTATAAATACTATTGCATCATGGGTGGAATGTACTTCTTTATTTATGACTAAATTCTTTCCACCTGCAAAGACTATGCAACTAAGATCTAATATTACTGGTTTTAGACAGGAAGAGCGTGAGCCACTAGCGCTTGCATGGGAGAGAATGAAATAATGCATGAGAAACTATCCCAGCCATGGGATGGAAGATTGGCTAATTCTCCATTTATTTTATAATTCTCTTAACCCTATGTCTAAGTCTATGATTGATACTGCAGCTGGAGGGGCATTTATGGGTAAAAAAATTACCGAAGAAAAGCAGTTTCTAGACAATATGCAATACAACCATGGCCAATGGCATGTGGAAAGATCAAACATGAAGAAGGTGAACTCCCTCACACCTCAAGAAAATGACGAACTTAATGCTAAGTTGGATGAGCTCATATTAGCCTTCAAAGGTAAGGAAACCCAGGTAAGAGCTACTCCCGAACCAAATATTGAATAAATAGACTTCATAGCTCGTAATGATTATAACCCTAATTGGAAGAAGTATTATAATCCAAATTTTCAGAAACACTATTCTAGTCCTGCAGGTAACTCTAATAATAATATGGCATCAAGTAATGGTAGTCTCCAAGAAACTCTTAAATCTTTTATGGATTCACAAAATGAGAAAAATAATATCCTAGTTAAAATAATGGAGAACCATGATGCTATGCTTGGTAAATTATCTAACCAAGCTGTAAGTTTGAGGAATGATTTGCAGGCCCTCCAAGAAAGAACAAGGATTGTTGAGGCACAACTAGGTAAGATAACCAAGAGTCAAACTCTCATTCTAGCTAAATTTGAAGGTAAATCTAAGCCCAATCCAGTAGAAGACCTCAAGATGATAAGAATCCAAAGGGAGGAGCCTAAAGAACTTGACTAGATCAATGCTCCTTCACCAAATTACACAGTTGAAGATCTTGCAAAAAGGATCAATATCAAGATTCTGGTTAGTGAAGGAAATGAGGAAGCCATGTATCAACACTTCGTTAATCAGGTAGCAATAAAAGTACATGAGCTTGAGGAAGAATATAAGAAAATTGCTGAAAAATTAACTATTAAGCTTGATGATATATTTGATCCTACTATTAAGATTAAAATTGGGACTAATGAAATAGCTGCACTTTGTGATTTAGGTGCAAGTTTTTCAACAATTATAAAGAGTCTTTTTAATAAGTTAAATCTTGGCTCATTTGAAATCACCGAGTTAAAATTGCATCTATCAGATTCTACCTACAAAAAAGTAGTAGGAATTGAAGAAAATACTTCAGTGTACATTAAAGGATGTCCTTCTCTTATTGATTTTGTTATTGTTGACATGCTTGAAGATGCTACTACTCCTATCATATTAGGCCATCCTTTCTTAAGAACTATTAAGGCTTTGATTAATCTGCATGAAGGGAACGTGAAGCTCCAATTTCCTTCGCGGGATCCCTTTGTTATTCATTTTCCCAGGAAAAAGAAAGCCAAGCAAATTGAGAAGGATGCCATCACTTTAAATGCCAACTATTTTAGAGCGGGTGTTCCATTCATCTCGCCTAAGTAAGAAACATCAAGGTCAAGATATTGACCATAAAAGAGCGATGCATGGGAGGCAACCCATGTGAAATAAAGGTTTGAGTAAAGTTTTTAAGTTTTAGTTTAAGTTTTATGTTGAATAAAGAGTGCTAGAAAACTCCAGTGAGAAGGAGAGATTTAGTGGTACTAAAATTATTTTTTATACATGCTAATGTTGGTCGACAATTCAATATGTCATTTTTCTGTAAAAACATGGTGTACAAAAGGTTTAACAACCAACTATACGGCGGGACCATTTTGGTGCGACTGTATAGTTCCGGCCGTATAGATACAGCCGCCACGAAAGAAACCCTACAAACCCTAGTTTTTGCTGTCAGACCAACTATACGACGGGAACAAATTGTTCCGGCACTATAGTTGTGACAGTATAGTTGTGTCCGACCATTTAAACGCACGGGATGGTACCCAAAACACGAAAACTTCAATACTTTTTCTCTCTTCTACCTCCAAACTATCTCAAAACCTCAAGGGATCTTCACCTCTACTCAATTTCGTTCGATTTCCTCGCACACAAGTGATCTACCATATGTTTATTCTCTGATCCTCCAATTACTTTTTGGAAATTCATCTCTGATCTATTGTCAGTATCAATTTAGGGTGAGACCTACTTTGAACTAGTTGCCATGATTCTCTTGCTAGATAATTATGTTGAGGAGATTATTTAGTGTTCTATGATGAGGAATATGCTATGATTATTATTGTTGGATCAAAAAGTTTTATTTTTCTCTTTCTTATTTATTTTTAGAAGATGAAAATAAGGAGCCAAACGTGTGCTCGTGCAGCTGTGAGTTCTTCTCAGGCTACTGCTGTACATTAGGACCGGATGGGGATACTGTTCAGGAATGAGCTCCAACGTGATCGCTTCAACAAGATCAAGAATAGAGAAGTGAAGGCAACCAAGTGGGATTGTCCCGTCATATTGAACCAACTCGGTATTTCTAATGACTTCAATTTACTTTGCAATAGGGTTGGCCTGCAAAACTTTGTATTTCAGGATGTGCCTACTTATCGCCGGTTAACTCTTGAATTTTTAAGTTCATTGCAAAGCACCTTTAAAACATGGCAAGGAGAGGACACTATTTCTTTCTGACCAGTGAACCACAATTATACATTAACACTTAATGGACGGTGCAATTTCCTTAGTTTACCAAACAATGATGCTCATGCTCTACGTGCGTCTTATACCGACATGAACCCTTCCCCAGATCATTATTATAATAGAATGAGTTTGACCTCTAGAGTTAACAGGGGAAGAATATTCAACATCCTGCTATCCGCTATTTGTTATATGTCATTGGTAACACCTTGCAGGCACGTAATGAGTTTACAAGACTCAATGAAGAGGGCATCTTGGTCCTCACAAAAGCTTCTTTCAACAATGACTTGTCACTCAACTTGGGCGCAATTTTTGTGCGCTATTTGGAGCACTAGCCCTCCCAAAGCCAAGGACCTCTCATAGGTGGAGGCATCATAACCATGCTTGCCATTGCCCTAGGAATTTACCTAGGTGAGTTGCAACCAGTGCTAGGTGAGAGACATGTTGGTTTCTCTACTTTAAAAGCTTGTGGAATGCTCACTAGGAGAGATGGTGTTTATTACTTGCATATTGCAGGATCTGGGCATCTCTAGCCCGCTCCTTTTCCTAATGATCTCTTCTCTATCGAGGAGGGACGTTTGCTATATGATGTGCAGGTTGAACAACATCAACACGAGGAGGAGATTTCGGATGAGGATGAGGACCAAGAAGAGGAGCAGAGCATCCACCGAACCGGTTCTCTACATATCAAGACTTCCAAGAACTTGGAGGGACTATGGAGGGGATGCATAATCTCTCCCTGAACCTCCGAGAAACAAGTAACTTATCAACTAAATTTGCGAACTGGAGTCACAACTTTTTCTCGCCACCTCAATAATTTGAAGGGCTTGCAAAATCCTAAGCATGGGGAGGTTTTCTATCTATTTTTATTTTGCGTTCATTTGATTTATTTTATTTTCGAGGTTATTCTTTTCATTTGAGTTTATAAGCACTCGTGTTGGTTTCCCCAACACTTTATCTTTAGTTATTTTATTTTGTTTTCGATATTTTCAAGACGAGCTTTGCCGCCAATTTTCTATTCTTTAAATTTCGCTTCTCAAAAACAACAAAAAGATTTTTCCATTTATCTTTATTTTCCCTCTTTCTTTTCTTTTCACCTCGAGGTTCTCATTTATTTGTAGGACAGTGATTGACTTCGAGTTACCAAGAAACAAATCAAAAGGGAAGAGAGAAGTGGAACCAAACATGAGAGGTATTCCTTATGACTCCCCACTTTTGAAGTTTGAGAAACCCATGCTAGTTAGTAGTAAATATTAAGATGTTATATCGGTGGAGTGAGTCTCTGTATTGTAGTAACTTTTTTGTTTGCATGGGTATTTAGTTGAGTATGTTTTGTTCTAGATCTTGTAGTTAACCAAGTCTTGCCTAAAAATATGCTAAACAATTAAAATAATAAAACTCTTACAATTAAAGGCTTGGGTGTTATAGTGTTTAGTCTTGAAAGCTTATTCCTAGAGACAGTCAACACCACAGAAAATAATGATTGACTTGATAGCTCTTTTTGAAAGGATTTGTCCAATTGAATTAATGTTCAGTGGTTTTTGTAAGCATGCCAAAGTTTGACTTGCGAATCATAAGAATGATATAGCTTTATGCGTGTCAAACTTCATGGGATGCCAATAGCTCCGCTAGCCTACGAACAATCTTCGTGGAGGAAACTCCTAGATTTCGGCTATGAGTTTATTAAACATATGTAGCAGCAATGCTATAATGGGTAAGATTCTTTGCACTCCCGGGTAGCTGTGTTCATGATGGAATCACTCCTCTAGATGATATGAGTAATCATTATACAAAAGGAACAAAACCTTAGTGATGCCACGAGTGTCCATCACAGCCTGATAAACTAATGAATTTTTTGGCATGCTCTCAATTACTTAAAAGCTTTTTTCTTGAAGGACAATGACTAGAAAAGTGGTGCTTGAAAAGTCTTGATTTATTGATGTGGGAGAATTGAGATACTTTACTGTATATGATTTTCATTACAAACTCTCACACTCTTAATTTTACATGATTATATTTTATATTTTATTGTTCAAAGGCAAGCTTATGAGTTCATTACATGACATGGAATAAATTACTCATTTGAATCATCCATGCTTAAAATAATTTTTCTGTGCTATAAGGATTCATGAAAACCGTATGATATGCTTGCCATCACTCTATCTATGCTGAAGTTTTTCAGATTAATAAAGTGGATGAAACATGAGACTACCAGTAATGAGCAAGATCACCATCTCATTATTTCAGTTTAAATGTTGAGTTCCTTTTTGTTTTTGGTTTTATTGCTCGAGGACGATCAAGTTTAAGCTTGGGGAGGTTGATGGCTGTGAAATATAGCCATCCACACACACATTTAAACTGGATATTATTCATATATTTGATGAAATATCTCTCTAAATCCTGCCACTAATGCCTAATGATCAAAGGGGTATGCAATCCTTCCTTTCTATTTTTCCCTGCACAGATAATGACGTTAGATGACGGGAATGACTACATTAAAGTCAAAGATATGAGATTTCTAACATGACAAAGAAACTAGGAGCCATGAAGTGGATCCAGTGCCTTTAACGACCAACTATACCGCCGGAATAAAATTCCCGCCATATAGTTCTGGCCGTATAGTTGGCACTGACATCCCAGGTCAAACAGAACAACTTTCGTGAAGGGACCCCTATATAAAGAGGCTTCGGGCGATGAGAAATTGCCTCTTCTTTTCGATCTCAACCCTCCCTACCACCAGAAGCCACCACGTCGGAGGAATAGATCTAGATCTAATCTCCAAACCCTTCGCCACCACCATAGCCATATTCCACCACTTGTAATAGTGGATCTCATCTCCAATTGGCGACTGTAACACCCTCAGAATCGACCCTATGCAAGTTTCAGCAATTCCCGCCAAACCCGCATAGAAACGATTCAAGGTGCCCACCAGGCACTTTCGTGCGGGTGGAAAACGAAGTAATACCATTACACAATAGTCCACGATGGAACCCACAGAACAGATATATACAACAATTACTCAAAGAGTCAAGAATACAGAAATACAATAAAAAGATCCAAATCACCTTTAAAACAATACAACATCCAAGTACGAACAAGATGCAAATTGAGCTAAGAGCCCTGAAGAATAACCAATGGCGTCCATAATCCTGCCCAGGCCAAGCCGGAAGGGTAACCCTGCTAACGACGTCGATCTCAAAACCTGCTTAAACAAAAGGGGTGCCGGCAAAGGGCAAAAGAAAAAGAGAGCGGTCAGTACTGAGGCCAGTACACGGCGAGATTAGAATTCGGCGGTCCTCGCCTACATAGGTATGGTGGACTGAAGCGGCAGCGCAACATGCGCTAAACAACCTATAGAGACTCAATACAACTGGCGGCTATCAGATAGGGATAAGAAAGACCTATTCGGATCCAACCTGAAACTATCACCAGACATACCCATCCTGATATTTCCCCCTCGAGACCAACCGAGGAACTCACATAGTTGGCAGTTTTATTCATTCTGTTATAGTTGCGGCAATAACTAGTCAGATAAAGATAGCATGAGTCATCCTGATATTATAAATAGTGGACAGTTTTAGTTATCCATTCCGTTATAGTGACAATACTTACTAGTCAGATACATATAGCATGAGGCATCCCAAAACCCAGCAGTTGTTGGTACTTTTATTTAGTCATTCCGTTGTAGTTGCAATACTTACTAGTCAGATACAATGGTAACAGGTGACAACCCAAACAAGCAATTGTTGGCACTTTTATTTAGCCATTCCATTATAGTGAAGCTGATTACTAGTCATTATAAAGTCAAATTTATAGCACTACTTTAGTTATGGTTGTCTATGATCGAGATACTGTGCTCCAAGTCGTCCATAACCGCGGACACAGCTTTTAGAAAGTTTTACCATGCAGGGGAGCACAAATAGCAACACATGCACGATCAACCTCGAGAAAAACCAAATGAAAACCCAACGAGGCATCACGACAGAGCAATTGCAAGATTCATATAAATTTCAGGGGGCCACCCCACCAAGCTACCCGCGACGAAGTTGGCCGGCTCCGAGACGGACCCAGAGGTTTGTGCCAATGGCTGTAAACGACTGGGAACCCGAAAGTGTGACTGGGCTTGTCCATACCGCGAAAACATTGCACATTTGTTCCTAAACAGTACAGGCGCTCCACGCGCAATCATAAATGAAGCAGTAAAGCATGGCATAAGTACAGGATAGTAATAAAGCCCCAAACTACTCTTTGGCCCCAAGAAATAAATATGACTCAAGCTCTGGATAGGGGGATTCATGATCCCACATGCGGATAGTGCGAATATTCAAAGAACAGGTATCAAGTACTCGGGGTCCTATGGGACACAAGTGGACGGTTAAAAACCAAATAACATCTATTGCCCACCTGTGCCTCTGCATTATTTACCTACTTCAATTTTTAGTTATTAAACGGTAATTAAAGTTATAATCATCTCCAACATTAAACATAAGGCATTACTCCAACAACTGTGGAACATCGACGGCGCGACGGAACACCTGCGCAAGCAACTACGACTCGCAAGGCTGACTATCTACCAAACAACAGGTAATAGGATGTGTCCAAGGCAATTTAATGGCTGCAAGGGATATCACGGGTACGAAAACTAGAGGATCGCATCACAGATAGCAATAGATCAACAGGAGGAAATAGATACTATAAAAGTAAGATAGGTAGAAAGGGGGAGAATGCTCGCCTGAAAAATATTGTCGAAGATTCATCCGAAGATCGGGTCGACACTCGCATCAACTCATCGGCCTAATCCAGGAAGAAGCAAAACACTAAAAGAAACAAGCGATGCATAATTACAACTATTGCAAAAGAATCGGCATGATCATGATATGATGCATGACATGGCAAGTTAATAATGCAAAGTATGTTGAGAAGGTATCATGATCATAGCTCATTGATGATATAGCATTAGTGAGGCATTACCAACGAGAATAATAATTTCCCAATTTTAATCCTCACATTTTCCTGACATAAATAGTTCTGATTTTTCAAGTTCTCTATGATGCATGATGCAAGTACAAGTATGGAATACATAGTTGGAAAGGGCTCGTCGCGCTGATCGATTTAGACATATCATTTGTCGAATTCGGATTTACAGATTTGCATTTATGGATTTATTAAGAAATGGTTATTAAATAGTATTAAAATTATTTCGAAATTTTAAATTGCTCAAAAATTATTTTGGATGGTATATTATTAATGCTTGCATTTTTCTGATCTCAAAACATATGTTATTTGCAATATTTGAATTTATTAATAAAAAGTTATTATTGATCGCATTTTTAACTAGAAAAAGGACAAAATTGTCAAAAGTTATAATAGTTAGGGGCATGAGGTAATTTCCTAGAACCATGTTTGATTTCACAATTCAAATTCAATCACTTTTTATTTTAAACCTTTTGCAAATTCAAACATATTTAAAAGTTATGAATTTATATGTGTATTTGACTTATTAAAAGGATTGGAAATAGAATAAAAGAGACTGTGGCCACCGGGAAAATAAGCTAGCCGGCCCATCTGGCAGTGCCGCGCAGGACTGCGGGAGAGAAGAAGAAAGGTCAGGTTTGCTCTTATAAACGTATCAAGAACTGACGGGAGTCTGTACAGAGATCAACGAAACAAGCTAGCTGTGGCAATCTTTGTGAGGCGATTTCGAGCGATAGGCTTAACCGTTTTTGGTGCTTTTTGAAGATGCACAAATAGGGTCCAACGAAGAAGATTAAATGTTGTTGGAACATCGCCGGAGAAACACTGTGCTGAACATGAGTAAGGTGCGAACGGAGAAGGATTTTATGGCAGACTAATGAAGAAACATACTAACAAACTGAGAAACGTTCTTTGCAAAAACGGTTAGCTGGAGTCAACTTCGGATGACGATTTCGAGCTCTTTACTGAATCGTCTTGAGTGAGATTTTCGCAGGTACGTAGAAGGGACATAGGAGATCAACATTGAATATTGGAGCTTAGCCTAAGGGTAACTGTGTAGCTCAGAAAACAACGAGGATCAGAGGTGTTGTAAGTGTTCCTGCGCATGCGAACACTGACAGAGAGCGGCTGTGCGGGAGACATGGCGAGGAAGGCAGGAGAAGGAAGACACGGTGCTCACTAGGGCTTGACGTCGACCTTGGACGACGCGGAGGCTGCCGGAGAGGAAGAAGAAGCGCTGCGGCAGCAGACGGACCGGCAGTGAAGCGGAGAGACTACGCTGGAACCGGTCGTTGACGGCGAGGCGGGCATCACTACGACGCGTGCGACACGGGGCTGAGAAGAACAATGACGAGGTAGGTGACGCTGAACGGGGGACCAGTCTTGCCGATTCTCCAGCTCCTGGCCTTTGGACCAGCAGACGCAAGTGACAGCAGGGCTCCATTCCCAGCCTTAGCTTGGCTTGCCGACGTCCCTAACGAAGACACGGTTGACGAGAAGCGGCGACCTTCGGTGATGGGGATTTCAGGAAGGGGAAAAATAGAGGGGAGGAAGATGTGTGGCGGCGGTTGATGGGGAAGGTAGCTAGGACGGGGTAGGGTTGCAGGAACGGCTCAAGAAGGGCTTGGGCGCGTGGCTCCATCGTCCATCAGGATGACAACGACAGGAGGGAGCTCGGATGTGCTGCCGTACAGGTGTGCTCTCAGGGAAGATAAACAGAAAAGAATGGTGAGCTGGAGTTGGGCCTAGGAGAAAAGGAAGGGCAGAGCATGAATGGAAGGTGGGCTTCGGCTGATTCTAGGCTTATATTAATTCTCTTCTCTTGATCCAAAATTTCTTCCTCTTCCTCTTATTTCTTGTCATTGCAAGATACAAAAATAAAATAGAGAAACAAGGTTTTGTAAATAATTTGGAAACTCTTGTAAGCTTTGAAATTTAAACTCCACAATTTTGTAATTTTGTTTTATAAAAAAATAAGAAAAGAGATACGTGAAGTTTATAACGCCTGCATAAAAAAATTGGTTTTCTTTTAGAAACAAAACAAGGTCTCATTGAAAAGGAACAGGTAGATTTTAGTGTTTTGAACATTTGAAAAAGGGAGGGAGAGAGCACACGTACAAATATTATCAGAGAAAACAAAAGTTTAAAGATGCTCACATTTTCTTAAAAGGTGACATAGATGTATGATGATGCAAGTGATGACATCATGATGGTGCAGAAAATAAAAACAACAAGCAAATCTATTATGGAGTTTTTTTTCGGGGTGCTACAATTCGACACCACTAATAATGGATCTCGCCCTCGAGATCCGTCTCCTGGTATGGGGAAGAAGACCGATGGTCTAAATCTTCTCGCTTCGTGTAGATCCTCGCGACACCACTAACAAGGATTCTTATTCGTCTTGAAATCCGTTTCACCAACAACAAGGGTTGATGCTCTCGTTCGTCGAGAGAACACTCCGTATAAACAAAGAAGAAGGTCGAGGTCCCGAAATGGGAAGGCCATAAACTTCTGTGAAATGAGTATAATTGCTTAATCCACTGATTCAATATACAAGAGCGAATGATAAGAGTAGTCGGATGGTGATCAGTCCATCGCGCACTCAAAGCATTACTCTGCACATGAATAGGGGAATTATACAACCAACTCTCAGAATCAGACTGAAGATCTCGACAAGCGAGGTTCGGAAACAAAGGAGGGATAGAGATTCTCATTAGATCTGATGCAGATGACTTCGTCGTATCGGAAAACACCGGAGGATAGAAATAAAAAATTTAGTGAATTTTCGGTCCACTAAAAGGTACAATAGATGAAAGATTCATCTGATAGCATGAATGTCGAATGTGGAAGCACCGTTACAAGAGGATGGAAGCGAAACCCTAAAGGTTCAACGAAAATCCCAACCACGATAAATCCTGGACTCGAAGAAAAGATAAGAGAGTAGATTCAAAACACGTCGAGATAAGAGGAGAATAGCAGAGGGTAAGAAGTCAAAGCAGACCTAATCAGATCTATCAAACCGATTTTTCAAAATAGTTTTGACACTCTACAATGTTCGTTAGCTAGGTTGTCCTACAGGCTGGACCAGTGGGGTATCGTAACTGCTGAGCTCTGATACCACTCTGTAACACCCTCAGAATCGACCCTATGCAAGTTTCAGCAATTCCCGCCAAACCCGCATAGAAACGATTCAAGGTGCCCACCAGGCACTTTCGTGCGGGTAGAAAACGAAGTAATACCATTACACAATAGTCCACGATGGAACCCACAGAACAGATATATACAACAATTACTCAAAGAGTCAAGAATACAGAAATACAATACAAAGATCCAAATCACCTTTAAAACGATACAACATCCGAGTACGGACAAGATGCAAATTGAGCTAAGAGCCCTGAAGAATAACCAATGGCGTCCATAACCCTGCCCAGGCCAAGCCGGAAGGGTAACCCTGCTAACGACGTCGATCTCAAAACCTGCTTAAACAAAAGGGGTGCCGGCAAAGGGCAAAAGAAAAAGAGAGCAGTCAGTACTGAGGCCAGTACATGGTGAGACTAGAATTCGGCGGTCCTCGCCTATATAGGTATGGTGGACTGAAACGGCAGCACAGCATGCGCTAAACAACCTATAGAGACTCAATACAACTAGCGGCTATCAGATAGGGATAAGAAAGACCTATTCGGATCCAACCTGAAACTATCACCAGGCATACCCATCTTGATATTTCCCCCTCGAGACCAATCGAGGAGGTCAACCGAGAAACTCACACAGTTGGCAGCTTTATTCATTCTGTTATAGTTGCGGCAATTACTAGTCAGATAAAGATAGCATGAGTCATCCTGATATTATAAACAGTGGGCAGTTTTAATTATCCATTCCGTTATAGTGACAATACTTACTAGTCAGATACATATAGCATGAGGCATCCCAAAACCCAGCAGTTGTTGGTACTTTTATTTAGCCATTCTGTTGTAGTTGCAATACTTACTAGTCAGATAAAATGGTAACAGGTGACAACCCAAACAAGCAATTATTGGCACTTTTATTTAGCCATTCCATTATAGTGAAGCTGATTACTAGTCATTATAAAGTCAAATTTATAGCACTACTTTAGTTATGGTTGTCTATGATCGAGATACTGTGCTCCAAGTCGTCCATAACCGCGGACACGGCTTTCAGAAAGTTTTACCCTGCAGGGGGGCACAAATAGCAACACATGCACGATCAACCTCGAGAAAAACCAAATGAAAACCCAACGAGGCATCACGATAGAGCAATTATAAGATTCATATAAATTTCAGGGGGCCACCCCACCAAGCTACCCGCGACGAAGTTGGCCGGCTCCGAGACGGATCCAGAGGTTTGTGCCAATGGCTGTAAACGACTGGGAACCCGAAAGTGTGACTGGGCTTGTCGATACCGCGAAAACATTCCACATTTGTTCCTAAATAGTACAGGCGCTCCACGCGCAATCGTAAATAAAGCAGTAAAGCATGGCATAAGTACAGGATAGTAATAAAGCCCCAAACTACTTTGTGGCCCCAAGAAATAAATATGACTCAAGCTCTGGCTAGGGGAATTCATGGTCCCACATGCGGATAGTGCGAATATTCAAAGAACAGGTGTCAAGTACTCGGGGTCCTACGAGACACAAGTGGACGGTTAAAAACCAAATAACATCTATTGCCCACCTGTGCCTCTGCATTATTTACCTACTTCAATTTTTAGTTATTAAACGGTAATTAAAGTTATAATCATCTCCAACATTAAACATAAGGCATTACTCCAACAACTGTGGAACATCGACGGCGCGACGCAACACCTGCGCAAGCAACTACGACTCGCAAGGCTGACTATCTACCAAACAACAGGTAATAGGATGTGTCCAAGGCAATTTAATGGCTGCAAGGGATATCACGGGTACGAAAACTAGAGCATCGCATCACAGATAGCAATAGATCAACAGGAGGAAATAGATACTATAAAAGTAAGATAGGTAGAAAGGGGGAGAATGCTCGCCTGAAAAATATTGTCGAAGGTTTATCCGAAGATCGGGTCGACACTCGCATCAACTCATCGGCCTAATCCGAAAAGAAGCAAAACACTAAAAGAAACAAGCACTGCATAATTATAACTAATGCAAAAGAATCGGCATGATCATGATATGATGCATGACATGGCAAGTTAATAATACAAACTATGTTGAGAAGGTATCATGATCATAGCACATTGATGATATAGCATTAGTGAGGCATTACCAACGAGAATAATAATTTCCCAATTTTAATCATCATATTTTCCTGACATAAATAGTTCTGATTTTTCAAGTTCTCTATGATGCATGATGCAAGTACAAGTATGGAATACATAGTTGGAAAGGGATCGTCGCTGATCGATTTAGACATATCATTTGTCGAATTCGGATTTACAGATTTGCATTTATGGATTTATTAAGAAATAGTTATTAAATAGTATTTATTTCGAAATTTTAAATTGCTCAAAAATTATTTTGGATGGTATATTATTAATGCTTGCATTTTTCTGATCTCAAAACATATGTTATTTGCAATATTTGAATTTATTAATAAAAAGTTTTTATTGGTCGCATTTTTAACTAGAAAAAGGACAAAAGTTATAATAGTTAGGGGCATGAGGTAATTTTCTGGAACCATGTTTGAATTCACAATTCAAATTCAATCACTTTTCATTTTAAACCTTTTGCAAATTCAAACATATTTAGAAGTTATGAATTTATATGTGTATTTGACTTATTAAAAGGATTGGAAATAGAATAAAAGAGACTATGGCCACCGGAAAATAAGCTAGCCGGCCCATCTGGCAGTGCCACGCAGGACTGTGGGAGAGAAGGAGAAAGGTCAGGTTTGCTCTTATAAACATATCAAGAACTGACGGGAGTCTGTACAGAGATCAACGAAACAAGCTAGCTGTGGCAATCTTTGTTAGGCGATTTCGAGCGATAGGCTTAACCGTTTTTGGTGCTTTTTGAAGATGCACAAATAGGGTCCAACGAAGAAGATTAAATGTTGTTGGAACATCGCTGGAGAAACACTGTGCTGAACGTGAGTAAGCTGCGAACGGAGAAGGATTTTATGGCAGACTAACGAAGAAACATACTAACGAACTGAGAAACGTTCTTTGCAAAAACGGTTAGCTGGAGTCAACTTCGGATGACGATTTCAAGCTCTTTACTGAATCGTCTTGAGTGAGGTTTTCACAGGTACGTAGAAGGGACATAGGAGATCAACATTGAATATTGGAGCTTAGCCTAAGGGTAACTGTGTAGCTCAGAAAACAACGAGGATCAGAGGTGTTGTAAGTGTTCCTGCGCATGCGAACACTGACAGAGAGTGGCTGTGCGGGAGACATGGCGAGGAAGGCAGGAGAAGGAAGACACGGTGCTCACCAGGGCTTGACGTCGAACTTGGACGACGCGGAGGCTGCCGGAGAGGAAGAAGAAGCGCGCTGCAGCGACGCGGACGGACCGACGAGGTAGACGGAGACAGAGACTACGCTGGAACCGGTCGTTGACGGCGAGGCGGGCATCACTACGACGCGGGCGACACGGGGCTGAGAAGAACAATGACGAGGTAGGTGACGCTGAACGGGGGCACCGGTCTTGCCGATGCTCCAGCTCCTGGCCTTCGGACCAGCGGACGCAAGTGACAGCAGGGCTCCATTCCCAGCCTTAGCTTGGCTTGGCGACGTCCCTAACGACGGCACGGTTGACGATGTTAGTAGTAATCTTGCGTGGAGTTGTAATTGATTAGGACAATGCCTTAGGTAGTGTCTACGTGCTAGTACATGTCCTTACCGTGTCCGGCTAGGCTAGGTAGTTTCTGTACGGATGTTAGTAGGTTTCGTAGTATGTTATCCGTGTAGTGCTAGGAAGTCATATATAAGTAGGTTTAGGAGAGTCTGGTCAGTTGGTCGTGTATATATACACGAGGTGTTGCGTGAGTTTGTACCGTGTGTGTGAGATATTGAGAAAAATAAAGAACGTTCGAGGGCACGATACGTGCCCGTGGCCACAAGTTTTTTCAAGCGTGTTTGTTTGTCTAGTTTGATGTAGTCGATCTGTGGGAAAATTCCGTCATTGGTATCAGAGCGAGGTCGAAGATTTGAAGCCACGCTTGCCCTGGGGAGGCGATCCTACTAGCGCCTCGGGGCGGGCGACCGGGTGGAGGCGGCAAGCATGCCGTCATCGGTAAGGCGGCGGACGATATTGTCGCTCGGCGGAGCGGCAAGGACGAAGATGGCGAACGGTGGTGGTCCGACGGTGCAACACGAGGGAGGCGGCAGGGCGCTGGCATCGGAAAAGCGGTGGAGGTGGATGATCGTTGATGGGAGAGGAGGTGCTGAGGTGCGGTGCCGGGAGTCTCGTCAAGATCGTCAATCGGGGAGTTAGAAGAGTCAAGGAGTCATGGGCGTGCGGGTTGGCACGTTGAGTCAGCGTCGTGTCTGTTAGTCGTCGTTGTGTCCAAGTGCTCGTCTCTGTGAGGATCCGTTGCAGTTGAAGCGTGTCACGTCGTGTTGCTGTCTGGTGCTAGGTGCGACCAAGGGTCTCGACGTGAGGATGAAGCTCAAGCGTATAGTGGGACGAGGACCAGTGAAGGGGAGTCTCTTTAATGAGGACCTGTCTCTACATGGGACGATGTGGTGATCGTCGTTGGCATGTATTGCGTTAGGGGTGGACGATGGTGTCTACCTGGCAGCGTGACTGGGAGTCTGGATCATACGTTGAGTTAAGTCAAGAGGTCGTGAAGCTGCAAGAATTCAAGATCAGAGAAGCATAAAAGACAAAGAGTCGTCAATCAAGATTAGGGGGAGATTGTTAGTAGTAATCTTGCGTGGAGTTGTAATTGATTAGGACAATGCCTTAGGTAGTGTCTACGTGCTAGTACATGTCCTTACCGTGTCCGGCTAGGCTAGGTAGTTTCTGTACGGATGTTAGTAGGTTTCGTAGTATGTTATCCGTGTAGTGCTAGGAAGTCATATATAAGTAGGTTTAGGAGAGTCTGGTCGGTTGATCGTGTATATATACACGAGGTGTTGCGTGAGTTTGTACCGTGTGTGTGAGATATTGAGAAAAATAAAGAACGTTCGAGGGCACGATACGTGCCCGTGGCCACAAGTTTTTTCAAGCGTGTTTGTTTGTCTAGTTTGATGTAGTCGATCTGTGGGAAAATTCCGTCAGACGAGAAGCGGCGACCTTCGGTGATGGGGATTTCAGGAAGGGGAAAACAGAGGGGAGGAAGATGTGTGGCGGAGGTTGATGGGGAAGGTAGCTAGGACGGGGTAGGGTTGCAGGAATGGCTCAAGAAGGGCTTGGGCGCGTGGCTCCATCGTCCATCAGGATGACAACGACAGGAGGGAGCTCGGATGTGCTGCCGTACAAGTGTGCTCTCAGGGAAGATAAACAGAAAAGAATGGTGAGCTAGAGTTGGGCCTAGGAGAAAAGGAAGGGCAGAGCATGAATGGAAGGTGGGCTTCGGCTGATTCTAGGCTTATATTAATTCTCTTCTCTTGATTTAAAATTTCTTCCTCTTCCTCTTATTTCTTGTCATTGCAAGATACAAAAATAAAATAGAGAAACAAGGTTTTGTAAATAATTTGGAAACTCTTGTAAGCTTTGAAATTTAAACTCCACAATTTTGTAATTTTGTTTTATAAAAAAAATAAGAAAAGAGATACGTGAAGTTTATAACTCCTGCATAAAAAAAATTGGTTTTCTTTTAAAAACAAAACAAGGTCTCATTGAAAAGGAACAGGTAGATTTTAGTGTTTTGAACATTTGAAAAAGGGAGGGAGAGAGCACACGTACAAATATTATCAGAGAAAACAAAAGTTTAAAGATGCTCATATTTTCTTAAAAGGTGACATAAATGTATGATGATGCAAGTGATGACGTCATGATGGTGCAGAAAATAAAAACAACAAGCAAATCTATTATGGAGTTTTTTTCCGGGGTGCTACAGCGACATTGTAAAACTATTTGCTATCGATCTCATGATTTCCATTACAATGTATTTGGTTGTTGATTTCATCTCTATGTGTGAGTAATTCTCCTTGGGCTAAGGGCTTCAGCCTAGCCATGTAGCTTTTGTGCATGTTATTTATCATAGATGGGATCATGTATTAGTTTGTATGACATGATGATTATTGTACCCGCTCTTTCCTTAATCTAAGGACTTGTAAGGTACCTAAGACCCCAAGGATTGATCCAAGTATAGGGAGTGTGAGTGATGACTGATCTGTAGGTTGGGAATCCCAGTGACAGACGGGGTAGTACGACTGTATGTGAGGGATTTGCTTGGGATTAACGGTGACATCACTATGTATATCATTAGTTCTCTTTCTTCTATGGATGAGACTAGTAGGTTATTGCTATAAGCGTTCGCAGATGCAATAGAAATTAAGGATGCACTGTCGACATATAATTATCTTGCTCTAATAATTATATGCATACTTTATTATTATCTTTTATTCCCATTAGATGTTTTGTATAGCTACTGGTGAAACCGAAAGCCCCAGGTCGTCTCTCTCCATCATCAACAACAACAAAAAGATTGCAAATTCTTGGTCCAGTGAAAACACAAAAGGAATTCTAAAACTCCCGAAGGTTCGTTTAAGTAACCTTACTATGCTTTCTGCATCCCGAGGATTCGATAAACCTAGGTCTACTAGGGAAAATAACTATACTACATCCGTAATTCGGATCGAAGGTATCAGTGATACCTTGGGAGACCCTTTTTTAGATTCTATTCATCGTTATCTTTCCAACAAAATTGGTTTCATCTCGTTTGGAGTTCGGATGCGAAACTTATTGCAGTTTTGGTTTCTGAAATTTTTCTAACCGGAAATTCCGTCCAGCCACCGGTAGTACCGCTAGGGAAATTTGCCGCTGGCAGTACCGGTGGAAGTTCTAGTACTTGTTCCGCTCACGTACTGTATTCTCTCTATCTGGTTTGTTGTATTTGACAGAATTTAGATCGGAAGTTACACCGGAAATTCCGCTCGGGCCTAGTTGCCGCCGGAAGTTCCGGTTGTAAATCCGGCTCTCGTTCCGCTCATGTACTGTAACCTCTGTGTTTTATATGCTCTATTTGATGGAACTTCGGTCGGAATTTCTACCGGTAGTTCCGCTCCCACCGGAAGTTCTGGTGAACCGGCGGAAGTTCCGGACAGACTTGTATTTCTGTCTTTCGCATCGCAGTTTTTTGACTGTTAACTAAGTGCCACCGGAAATTTCGTCTTCCTACCGGAAGTTCCGGCGATGGTCGTGATGCCCATAACGGGCAGATCTGGGAGCCCCTTTGTGGGTACAACCTCTTTTCATGGTTCTTGGCTTTCTCTCTCTCCCCCATTGTTGACCTTGAAGAGCTTTCCTCTCCCCTTTTCCTTTCTATGATTCTTGCATCCTTTTGAGGGATTTGAGAGAGGAGATCTAGATCTACAATTTCCCCAAGCCAAATCCCTTCTTTGTGATGAAATCATTGGGATCTAGATCTTGGAGAGTTTTGTGTTCTCCTCTTGTATTCTTCCTCCCTTATTCCTCCAATAGCTTTTGTAGCTTTGTTGGAATTTGGGAGAGACTAGAACATGTATCCGTGCGTTGCTATGGGCTGATTTCCCTAAAAAATTCTAATACTGTAGAAACATATTATTATTTTAACAAACACATAGACGATAATTCCTAATTTAAATGCATACGTACAAATGTCAATAAATTCAGGCTTGTTCATTGTTTTCTTTTAACACTAAAGACTAAGGTAGTGGTGTCGAACGATAGCATCCCGGGAAATCCAGAATGAAAAAATTCCTTGTTGTTTTATTTTTGCATCATAATGACATCATGCATATTTTTGCCTCTAAAATCATTTTCGCGAAAATCCTACTTTTGTTTTCACATTACTTTTCCTCTTTCTTTCAAATTTAAAATCATTTTTTTCTCAAAAACTATTTGCAAAAATTTCAAACATATGGCTAATATGGGGTTGGATGGTTCCCTATCTAGACATTTCTTTGTTGTTTTCTGCTTTCTCTGTCATGTAAAAAAAACTTTTTTGTCGCTTGCCAAAAACTATGCTGATGTTATCTTGGGGGATTTGGAATACTTGATCATGGTTGGAGATTTTGCAAAGTCCAATGATGGTTGCTGTCATTTTTTGGTAAAAAATTCCTATGCGCTGTACAGTTTGTTTCCTGTAGGTGCATTCTGTCCCAAAAAAGGAAATCATAGATGTCATCAACATTAAGTCAACAACTTGATTTAGGTCTGCTGTATCTCATATTTTCTTTTTCCCATCATGGAAGCCGTAGTAAAACTGAATCCTACCACAAGACCTTGTATGTGAGTCTACAAAGCTGACTCCCATCTAGCTGCTAAAAGAGACGGAGAATGCCATCAGGGATCTTAATGTACCCAGCAAGCTCATATAATGGAGCAAGGAGCTAAGGGTTCTCCGAGTGGTGAATATGAACCTTTCATATTTCTGTTTTACTTTTGCTTCGATTTTCTCCTTAAAAATTTAACTTTGTCTGCCTGGTTACCCCACCACCCAACCAGAACAATGTTTTAAACTACCATGTTACATCAGGTTAACCAAATACCAATTTGGTACCGCATCTACAAAATCATTCGGCTTAATACCCTATCCCAACTTCTCTGGAACTTTTTCTTGCTCCCAGGAACATTACCCCAAGCACCAGAAAGCCATGGACACACATGAGCAGATCGATTTTCTTTCTAAAGCCTATGAACGCACTGAAGAAACACAGACGCGCAGACTGCAGTCGCCATCTCAACCCAGAGGTATGCACTAGAGAAACAACAGACGCAGGACTGCAGTCTCCATCTCGCCCACACGCGGAGGAATCCAGTGAACGCTGAGAGGCCGCGCCGTGTGCAACGGAGACGGGACAGCGGATAGGAAGGGCGCATCCGCATCCGTCTCGTTGGAGCCCGGCGGCTCCCCTTATCTCTCGCGCAGGTCCCTGTCCTCGAGCCCAGGAACGTGCCGCCTCCAGGTCCTCCCCGGCGTGCTGACCCCGTGTGTCGCCCGTGTCGTCCTCCACCGCCCTTAACAACTCCAGGAAGCCTGCGTCCTCTCCTCCTTCTGTAATGCCAGCCGCCGCGTGTCCCGTCGGTGCGTATATGATTTGAGATACTACCCGTTAGTTCCAAATATAACGGTTGCAGCTGGCCGCTAGCCGACTCTAGAAAAAAACAAATTGACGTGCTATTTTCTTTTGAAGGAAGACGTGACTACTAAATTCACATTGGTACTACTTGGCAGGTGGCATTGTGGGTATAATGTATTTTCGTGGGAGTTCAAAAAAAAGTGTAGGAACTGCAAGAAACGCTCTTTCCTTTATTATTATTAGGTAGGTATAGGAAACATGCCCGTGCGTTGCATCGGAGTGAAAAAAATACAGTAAAAAATGCACAATTAGGATGCAAACGCAAGAACATGCTCATCATCCGCTGCGACATAGGTGTTGGCAAGGCCAGCTTTGCCAACGGATTACTAACTCTCGTAGTATTCTTAGAAGATTCTCTGCTTGATGGTGGTGAGGTCCTCTTTTAGTCATCGAAATGGATTACCGACTTTCATCGTCTTCTTAGATGATTCTCGGTTTTCTTGATGGTGAAGGCCCATGGAACTTGCTCAATCACCCGCTACAACACAGGTGACAACAAGGCATTCCCCAATGCATTAACAGACTCTCATTGTCTTCTTAGATTGTTCTCAGCCTGCTTGTCTTCCGCCCTCTTTTATTCATGTAGGCAAGCCCAACAATGTCCCTTCCGTTGCCTATCATCATCAGCACATAGAGATTTCCTGATCAAACCGTCAACATTATTTCTGATTGATTTATGAGCAGCTAGCTGATATTCAAGAGAACATCTGAAGATATATAAACTGGTGAAACACAGTGTAGGGTAACGAGGTGGAACTATTGAAAAAAAAAGTGTCTCGTCTATTTTCTATATCTTATGATTGTCCGTGCTGTTATGCCTGGTCTAAACCCAGCTAATCTGGCTTATACGGGAGCGGGAGGTGGGAGGTTCAGAGAATTATTTATTGGAAACGAAAAATTAGCGGGGAGGGAAACGACCGTCATGGCCGCCGGCCGGCCGGCAGCATCCCATATCGCCGTAGATTGCATGCATACGTAAAGAGATCATTAGTACGATCGGCAGGTCCTGATATCTGATACGCATGTATACTGCACCCGTCGTGGGCCTGCAATATTTGAAGATTGCATCATGCACCTGATCGATCCGATGCACAAAGGAAATGAGCCGGTTTGCATACAATGTCGCCCTCGCCCACACAAGAAAAAACGGTCCGTGGCGATTGAAAAAAAATTAAATGGTTATTTGACTTACGATGGCAATGTGGGTAATATTGGCTAAGTTGGAAGGACAAAACGGTCCAAAAAAGTGTTGGACCGGAAGTGTTATTATTAGGTATAAATAGATATAGATAGGTATAGGTATAAAAGGACTTGCCATTGCATTTGGTGTATAGGTTTGAGTTTTTCTCGGAGATACGGCGACTTCAAGCTTGTAGGCTTATTACTCTTGGGTTCTTGGAACCCTAAACGGTTGTGTGGTTGGGTTGTTGACTTCTTGTGACCTTTTGTGGTCTTGTAGCCTTTTGTGGCTTTGTTGTTGGAGCCTCCAATTAGTTATGTTGATAACCCCAATCTTGTATGGGTTTTGGTGACTGCCCTCAAGTGTCCCTTAGTATATCGTGAGTAGGCCTTTGTGGCGAGCTCACGGGAGAATAGGGTGAGCCTTTTATGGCGCCGGTGAGTTCACTGCCTTGGCATACAGGGTGAGGACTTGTGTGGCGTTGGGTGAGCATCGAGCCACCACACCCCGAGGTGAGCCATTTGTGGCGTTCAGAGAGTATTGCGCCATTGCACCTCTCCAACGGAGATGTAGCTTCTTTGGAAGTGAACTACAGGATAAAAAATTTCGTCTTCGCGTCCATCGGTTATCTCTCAACAGAGCCCTTTACTTATGCACTTTACTTTGTGATAGCCATCATGCTTGAAGTATTTATATCTTCCTACCACCTTGTTTCTTGTATTGCTTAGAATAGGTTGTTGGTGCACCTAGGTGAACCTAGTGGTTAGGTTTTGTGCTCAATAAATTAAATGTTAGTTTTATTCCGCATTTATTTGAGCCTAAACCGTAATAATTTTAAAAGCCTATTCGCTCCCCTCTAGGCGATGTCCATTGCACTTTCAGCGGCGCTGTTGGATGACCGCTAAAGAAGACACGTGTGACCGTTAAAGAGGAGGATGACGCCCAAACGAGGGCGCCTAGGCCACTGCAGTACCGTCCACCGATGTACTGGAGGCTGACTGGGTCCTGGTCCATCGACTGGGGCCCTGCAGCCGGCCCGCCCTATAAACCCAAAGTACAAACAGTAAACCCTAGAGCCCACATTGTAACCTACCTCTCCCAGCCAGTATATAAGGTAGGGTAGAGCTAGGGTTCTAGGTAAGATTGACATTCAGTAGAGTTCTCCCCTAGATCATCTTCTTCCTCTATCTTCCGATAGTTGCTAAGGAAACTGCTCCAGGAGCACCTGCATTGGGCGTTCGCCCCCATCATAGTAGATCATGCAGGAGTAGGGGTGTTACCTCATAGAGAGGGCCCCGAACATGGATACGTCGTTGTGTTTGCAGTTCCTCGTATCCAACCCATTGTGTTAGCCACCGATTGCATCCTGAGTGTCCCTCTCAAGCCATCCCCGATGAAACTGCCGTGTTCCACACCATGACAGTAGGTGCCCACCGTGGGGCATAACGCTTCGGCTGGGATCAACTTTCACATGGGATTGTCGCTTGTCGCTGATGAGAGCGTGGCCTCTAGCCTCATCCTCACAGTCGGTGCCTTCGACTGCATCACCGACAATGCTTCATGCTTTGCCGGGGACATGTTTCCTATCGACGGCTCCATACCGCACTTCAAAGAACATCGTGTCTACGTAGCCACCGCCGCTGAGGCCTTCCCCAGCAAGTTCGACACCGTCTCCATCGTGTCTCTTGGCCGCGCCGCCAGCGGTGTCGCTGCATCCAGCGGTTGCGTCGAGGTCATGATGGTAGGTACCCACGAGAACCATCGCCCTCCTCCGGAGCGCCGAGTGGGAGGCAACGGCGTCATGCGTAAGCAAGATCAAGATGCGCTCACCGCCTCCATCCAGCACCTCTGCGCCCTCGTCGTCATCGAGGAAGATCCGGCAGCTGCCGCAGCCGCGCTTGAGGATACACGCCAGAAGCTTCTAGAGGAAGCCAACAAGGTCACCGCCACCCAGCGTCGTTTGAATGCCACCGTGCGCGAGTACAACACCTCTCACGGCTTCAACCGGCAAATCCAGCATCGAGGCCGTGACCTAGGGTCAGAGCAAGACTGCACTACAGACTCGCGTGCTCACGTGGTCCAGCCCATCTACAACACCCCCGCCATGAACATGAGGGCGGCAGAGGCGGCGACCGCCAAACTGAGACACCTCGAGGGAGAAGAACTTCGTTGCCAGCAAGAACGCGTCTAGCTCCTTGTCGCCACCGCCAACAAGCAACAAGTTGAGGGAGCTCGTAGTCAAGGGCAACACCAGGGACATAGTTCGTCCCCGAGGAGCGGATCCGACGACACCCGGAGGGAGCAAGCACCAGCATGCCTCTTCACCAGACGGCTTGGGAAAAATAGCCGCCCGAGTGGCGGGTCGGGCAACCGTTCTCATCGTAACCGCGATGCCGCCGTCACCAGTGGAAGCCGCGCGCCGCCTGACGGAGCTGGGCGAGGAAAGAAAACCCGCGCACCAGAAGAAGGAGTTTGTGGGAACCGAGACCCGCCTGCGTCTCATCTTTGGGATGGCTCGGTCCCTGTGAGCAGGCTGACGCGCGCAAGCGCATAGACCTCCTGGTCCAGTCGCGCGGGTTGGACGAAGAAAATCCGGCTAGCCCGAAATGTTTCGACCAGCGCATCCGGAGTGAACCGTTTCCAAAGGGATTTTCACTCCCTAGAGACACGCCAAAGTACAACAACACCGTCAAGCCGGAATACTGGTTGGTGGACTACACCACCGCAGTAGGCATCACAAACATCAACCATCATGTGGCCATCCTCTACATCCCCCTCATGATCCTCAACTCGGCAAGAACGTGTCTCCACAGCGTCCCTAACAACAGCATCAACGCATGTATGGACTTCGAGGAGGCGTTCGTTCGCAACTTCACCGACACTTACAAATGTCTGGGTCGGCTTTGCGAGATCGCCCTCTGCATCCAAGGCAAGGATGAGTCCGACGCTCCTACCTCACCCGGTGGACAAGCATGCATAACTCATGTGAAGGGGTGCGCGAGCACCAAGTGATCGACTTCTTCACCAACGGCTACAGAGACGACACCATGATGAAGCACGAACTCAGTCGGGCAGATCCCCAAACCATGGCTCAGGTCATGTCCATTGCAGACAAGATCGCCACCGCCAATGCGGCTATGAAGAAGCCCATCGTGGTGGACGACCAAGGCCAGATCGTCGCGGA
This sequence comes from Avena insularis, assembly GCA_023614405.1. NCBI lineage: Eukaryota > Viridiplantae > Streptophyta > Magnoliopsida > Poales > Poaceae > Avena > Avena insularis. The sequence continues at coordinate 224,779,556 of CM042689.1, read as the reverse complement.
CGAGCAGGATGAGCGGCGCCAGCCGAGCGAGCACCATGAATCCAAGCAAAACAGCCATGACAACCGCCATGGCAAACGGAAGGAAGACCTGCCAGACAGTCGGTATGGCACCAAGAAAGTAGCAGTAGTGTACGAGGATCCGGCTGCAGGAGGCAGCCGGATGACAGGCCCCCACGGCCCAAATACACCATGGAGTCCATGCTCGATGGGCCGTGCAAGTTCCACAGTGGTGGCAGCAAGGATGCAAACCACACAACGCGCTAGTGTAGCTGGACAAAAAATATGGCTGAAGCCGGTGGGCTCCCACCACCACCTCCCCCTTCCAGCCGGTGGCCCGCCAGACAACCGTGAGCGACAGAACCGCCGAGACGATGACGAGGATGGATATCCCCGCCAGCTGGGTAACTACCACATGTACCTCATCGAGCCAGAAACCATGCATAACAAGAGGCGACGCGAGGGGGAGGTGAACACTATTGTTCCCCCCATCCCATAGTACCTGCATTGGTCCAAGCAAGTGATCACATCAAGCAAGGAGGACCAGCCGACTGTGTTGCCTAGCCCAGGTAGCTACGCACTAGTACTGGATCCCATCGTAATCTCCAAGAAGCAGTCTTGCAGGTTCTCAAGCGTCTTGATTGACGGAGGCAGCAGCATCAACCTCCTGTATCGCAGCATCCTTGACCGGCTCGACATCAGCGATTCTGAGCTTCAGTCCTCAAGCAGCTCCTTCCACGGGGAAGTCCCGGTTCCATCGCACTCGCCAATTTGTAGGATCCGACTAGACGTCATATTCGTCACCGAGAGCAATTTTCATCGCGAGTCGATCTGGTTCGAGGTGGTTAACCTCTCTAGCACCTACCATGCCATACTCGGGCGCCCATCTCTCACCAGATTCATGGTGGTGGCGCACTACGCATACCTCAAGATGAATCTACCTAGGCCAAAGGGAGTAATCACCATTGACAGCTTCTACAAGCGGTCGATCGAGTGTGCTACAGATGGCTCCAAGCTAGTCCAGGCCATGATCATCACGGAAGAGAAGCGCGCCATAATGCAGAATGTGGCGGCCCTGCAAGCGGACATGCTGGCTGGGGAGCCTAAGCCGGCTGGAGAGTCACAGTTCAACGAAGCTGACCCAAGCAAGTTCGTCCTGGTCGGTGACGGCCTGGACAACAAATAGGAAAGTGAGCTCGTCGATTTCCTTCATGAGAATCCGGATATCTTTGCATGGTGCCCCAAAGACATGCCTAGTATCTCGAGGTAACTCGCCGAGCACTCTCTTCATGTTCGACCGTATGCGAAGCTGGTCAAACAGTCATTACGACGCTCCATAGAGGAGAAAAGGAAAATGATCCATGAAGAAATCACCCGGCTGCTCCCAGCCAGTCTCATGGAAGTCTACCACACGGAATGGCTGGCGAACCCGGTGCTGGTACTGAGGAAGAACAAGACATGGCGCATGTGCATGGACTACACCATCCTCAACAAGGCCTACCCCAACGATCCCTTCTCCTTGCCGCGGATAGATCAACTCATCGATTCCACGGCCGACTGTGACCTGCTGTCTTTTCTGGACACCTACTCGGGCTACCACGAGATCAAACTGAATGTAACCGATAAAATAAAGACATCATTCATAACCCGTATGGGGCTTACTGTTGGGGATATACTTTCCAGGTATATACCCACGGTACTCGCTGACCAGGGTAGCCCACCAATGGGTTAGAGCTTTGCTTCATGGGCGGCTTAGTCAGAGAGAGAGGAGGAACCACTTCCAGCTACGGCAAGGCCCACAAGAGTTATCGACCTAGGCCTGTAGAATTACTTATAGTCCAAGATGTATCTAGTTACCGACTCTGTAACGTAGCCGTATAGGTCTCTCCTATAACCCTAGGTTCCGGTGACTATATAAACCGGCCCTATGGGAGCCTTTAGGGCACCAGATCATATATCAACCACAACCTACTCGCAAAGGCGAACCTCTCTTGTAATCTGTTGTAACATCCCACTCTCGCCGATATATTACTGGGTTGCTAGCAGGAGGTGGATCCGATAACGGCAGTCGGATCTGAACCTGGGGCAGGTGACTTTTGGAGCTTCGTTCCGGGCGGAATCTGCACGTGCAGGAATCAACGAAACAATCGCCATGGGTCACGTAGTCTACGCTAGTGATGTCCCTCTCGTTCTTCTCGAGGATACTTGGATTTCGGCTAAGGAGCCCGTGAAAACTTACACGATCATGTCCATTGGTAAGATCGACATCTACCTCAGCTTAACTGAACCCGCCTAACCCACCCTTGAGGTGATGACCATGGCAGAAGAAAAATCTGGGTCTTCTCTGTCCATAGAGGCGGAAGAGTTCAAGATCCCGGAAAAACCTAAACCCACCCATCCCGCTCCTATAGTGGAAGAAGTGGTGGAAGAAAAATTTGTATCTGATCTCCCTGTTGAGATTGGATACACGAATGAGGAATATATTTGGTTTGGATCCAGTTCTACCGATGCCGAAGCAGAAAAAACACCCTTCAGGTATAGGATAAAGCAGATGATGAAGCGCCCCTACATCGATTACAAAGAAATCGCCAAGATCAAGCAGAGCTTTGAGATGGCAGAGGCGGAAACCCAATTATGCCGCTACCTTCAGACCATGAACAAGAAGAAGCATTGCTTCGTATACCACGTGAGCTCTGGATCTGACTCTGTCGATGCTGGAGCCGGAAAAGATTCAGTTCTTCATGCAATCAAAGGAAGTTTCGACTGACCTGATTCCCCTCAGGAGACAATAACGTCGCAGGAACTTCGAGACTTCGAGAAAGATATGGAGGCACACAAAGAAGAATACGCCTCCAAACCAGCACAAGGTGAGCAAGAGACCCCTCCGAGTCCATATGATAGCATGGACGAAGTTTACACCTCGCAAGATGACATGTACAACGGAGATTCGTCCATGGTCTAGAAGCCAACTACTACGGAAAGCACCGACGGACGTTTATCTCCCAGTATTGGAACAAAAGCCGTCTTTGCTACCGGTATGCACGTCAAGGCTACTGGGCGGTCAAAGAAAAATAAGAAGAACAAGAATCCGACACCAGCAGAACCGGAGGTCGAGGAAACCAATAAAGAAAAAGTTGACGAAGAGTTCGAGATGGAGAATGGGGACGGAGATCCGATTAACCCCACACCGATCGACCCTCCTATGGATGGACACATTGTCACCAAGGGTGCACGTGAAATTTACGGAGACGCTCTCACGATACCAATCACAACTTCTTTGGATCTTACTCTGGATGCGCTGGAGAAAAGGGCTGAGGACCTGGAAAAACACCGCTTGTTTTTGCTCGAGGAGGCTGTGCGCACCGTCGAGCTCAGACAGCAGTTAGACAGCAATCCTTCCTAGTACCAGTCAGAATTCAATCGACTACCAAACAATATAAGGGGAGGTCCTGTTCTTACTAATAGGAATCTAGATGTCCACAGAGATTTATTTGACAGTAAATCTGAAGAGAAGATCCTAGTTTACAGCATGCTAGTGGAGAACGTTGTGGCTGCTCGGGCTATCCTCGCCAATAATCCGTCTCCAGAGCAGGTCTGATAATGCATAGCGTTGCTGGACAAAGGATTAAAACATCAAAACACGGCTGCATCATTCAGTGGCAAGCTGGCCTCAAAGTCGGCATTTTTCCACACTAGCGCAGACCAAAGTGCTGATTAAAGACCACACAGGGATACCGATCAATGCTATCATCCCTGGAGAGAAGAAGAAAATTCAAGGACCAGATCAAATGGTCATCATCGCAGGCCCACATGCAAATGGTCAAGAGTTATTCTGGGTACATCCAAAGACACCATCAGGGCATTGGTGCCTCATCAGGGCCATCGTCAGCAGAACAATTGCCAAAGAGAAGACCCAGAGGTGCGCAACCAGCGAGAACATGATCTGCTAAGAATGCCACCCCCAAGCTGTCCAGCTGGTAATGCCGGACGAAGAAATGATCCGGGCCATCTCGAATCAAGTAGGGACGGGGACCAAAGAAATCAACCTCGAAGTCATCATAACGAGGCTCCACTACCACCATGTCATCTAGCCAGAAATAACCAACCTGGTCTACCATCGCCTCCGGATAGATACCATGCGGGATCTCATCGCAACCATGGAAGCCGCAGGGGCAGAGGTGGAAATGGTGAAAGAAGAAGCAGGAATCTGACTCCTCCTTGCAGAAGCCGCAAGCCTACAAGACACAAATCTCTCTCACCAAACGATGCTCGTCATCGCATTGAGTGAAACATAGAGGCTCAGCGGTACGAGGAAGAAGACGTATACGTGGGACCTAAATGCTTTGGCCCGCGTATTCGTCGAACTAAATTTCCGGTTGACTTTGGCATTGCCAAGCACATTCAATCCTACGACGGCGCAGCTCAACTAGATACTTGGCTTCAAGATTTTTTCCAAGCTTGCTGCATTGCCAAAGGAGGAAACAACCTGGTTGTAGTACGATATCTCCCACTTATGTTGCGGAAGATGGCTCGATCATGGCTCAATAACAACTGGTATGATATGCAAAGTGCGTTTTTCTCAAACTTTGAGGGAGCATACAGGAGGCCCTACACAGTCAGAGACTTGCAGCGTTGCACCCAGATACCCGGACAAACCTACCGGGATTCCCTCAGACGCTGGATCGATACAAAAACTCCAGTGTGGGAGTAAACACACAAACTGCGATTGAAGCTTTCATTGCATGGCTCCCAGTCGGACTTTTGCATCACAAACTGAAGCGTGACCATGTCCCAGATTTGGGAGAGATGATAGAAAATGCTAGAAAATATGTCGACGCTGATGACGATTCAGAAGGACTGCTGAAGAATATTCTAGACAATCCAAATGCGGCCAAGCAGCAGAAGCAACAAACTCAGAAGCGCAAGAATACGTCGGAAGATAAACCGGCTACGGACAATGCAACAGTTAACGCAACATTCTTATCTGCAGGACAAGGAGGGCACGGAGGCGGCCAGGGACGAGGCCGCGGAACTTCCTGAATCCAGGGTAGAGGAGATCAGCAACCCAACAGAACTTATACCTGGGCTGAAATTGCCAACGATACCTGTGTTCATCACCTAGACAGTAAAGGAGGATCTACCCACACAAATGCCAAGTGTCGTTTCAATGATCACATCAAAAAAGACGAATCTGTTGGCTACAAGGCCAAGCGACGAAAAGTAATGAAAAATTTCGAGAAAGGCAAGGAGCCCAAGGAAGATTCTGACATGGAAGAAGCGGATGCCGCACAACCCAAGTCGGATGGAAAGAAGGACTATCCCACAAAGAAAGACGCATACGTCTGCTTCCTTGGAACTAAGCCGGCTAAAGTCAAAAAGGCCGTTCTCCGTGAGCTCAATGCCATGGTTCTGGCTGTCCCCCAGTTATTGGATTGATCGGATGTAACCATCACCTTTGACCGCTCAGATCACCCGAGGAAAACACATCGTCGGGGAAAGTAACCTCTGGTTGTTAATCCTCTTATTGATGTCTATGAGTTTTCTAAAACTACCATGGACGGGGGCAGCATCATCAACATCCTTTACATTGAAACACTCCATGGCATGACGATTCACGAGAGCTAGTTAAGTTACAGTAGTGTAACTTTTCATGGCATTGTACCAGGGAGACAGGCGGATTCTCTGGGTGAGATCACACTGGACGTGACATTCGGAACCTGAGATAACTATCGGACCGAGCCACTCTCTTTCGAGGTGGTACCTCTCAAAAGTGCTTACCACGCCATCTTCGGGCGTCCGGATTTCTAGGCGTTCATGGCTCGTCCCTGTTACATTTAAAACATGATAAAACTTCCAGGTCCAAAGGGTGTCATCACCATCCGGGGAAATCCGAAGAAAGCGCGAGACTGCGAGGAAGCATCTGCTGCCTTTGCTGAAGCTGTAATGCACACCCTGGAGTATCACGAGATTAAGAAGACCATGGACCCGTCCGAGATGCCTACCATGAAGAACGAGGTGCTGACGACAAGCATGTAGTTCAAGTCGTTGGAAGAGACGAAGAAGACGTTGCTGAAGGAAGACAATCCCTCCAAGACAACAAACGTAGGGGTAGGCTTAGACCGCGCATAGGAAAGCACGCTCGTTGAGTTCCTCAAAGATAATAGTGATATCTTCACATGGCAGCCTTTTGACATGACTGCAGTACCTAGGGAACTTGTCGAGCACTCTCTTAATGTGTACCCTGACACTAAACCCGTCAAATAGTCCTTATGATGGTTTGGTGATGAAAAGCGCAAAGCTATAGCTAAGGAATTAGCCCGACTAGAATTAGCCAGATTTATTGCAGAGGTCATCCAAGCTGAGTTGGTGGCAAATCCTGTACTCGTCCCTAAAAAGGACACTATTGATTTAAGGATGTGCATTGATAACTCTGCCTTAAACAAGGCTTTCCCTAAAGATCTATTCCCTTTGCCTATAATCGATCAAGTTATCGACTCAACGGCAGGGTCGGAACTACTCTGTTTTCTAGATTCATATTCCGGATATCACCAAATATTGATGAAAGAATCGAATCAACTAAAGACGTCTTTCCTCACACCTTTTGGAACCTTCTGCTACAAAACTATGCCTTTTGGCTTAAAAAACGCAGGAGCTACATATCAACGCACAATGCAGCGTTGCCTTAACGATCAAATCAGATGCAATGTCCATGCATAAGAAGATGATATAGCAGTGATGTGCAAAAAGAAGGAAACACTTATTTACGAATTAGAGGAAACATCTGCTAGCCTACGGAAATTTAACATAATGCTAAATCCAAAGAAGTTCTTCTTTGGAATTCTAGCCGGAAAATTGTTAGGTTTCATCATGTCTGAAAGAGGCATAGAGGTGAATCGGGACAAAATTAAGGCTATACTCAACATTACCAGGCCGACTCGCCTGAAGGATGTGCAACGTCTCACTGGTTGCATTGCAGCAGTGAGTCGGTTCGTCAGCTGACTCGGAGAAAGAGCCGCACTTTATACAAACTCTTGAAGAAAGCCGACAATTTTTTCTAGACCCAGGAAGCTGATGCTGCTCTACAAAGTTTGAAAGATCTACTTTCAAACCCACCAATTCTCGCGGCACCAGAGCCTCAGGAGCCTATGTTACTTTACATCGCAGCGACTAACAAAGTCATAAGTGTGGTAACATCAGTGGAGCGCGAGGAAGAAGGCTATGAGCATAAGGTGCAATGTCCAACATACTACCTGAGTGAGGTCCTGACAGAATCGAAACAATGGTACACACACCATCAGAAGCTATCATATGGAGTGTTCTTCGCCTCCAGCAAGCTACAGAACTACTTTCAAGAGCACAAGATCACAGTGGTGAGTACTGCTCCCCTGCGAGATATAATCAACAACCACGACGCCATAGGACATGTCGCAAAGTGTGGAATAGAGCTTGCAGCTTTCGACATCAAGTACCAGCCACGAAAATCAATCAAGTCACAAATACTTGTCGATTTCGTCGCTAATTGGACCGAGGCAGTAGAAAATACAATTCCTCCAAACTCAGAATTTTGGACCCTACATTTTGACGGGTCAATAGCATGAGGAGGCTCGGGGGCTGGCGTGGTGCTCAAGTCACCCCAAGGAGACAAGTTGTTCTATGTGTTACAAATACACTTCACGACAACCAATAATATTGCTGAGTATGAAGCATTGTTACATCGAATACGCATGGCCAAAAATATTGGCGTAACTAGTCTCATGTGTTACGGAGACTCGGATTTAGTTGCTCAGCAAGTATCTGATATTTGCAATGCAAAGAAGCACATGGCAGCCTACAAAGCTGTTGTGGATGAATTATCTAAATCGCTCGAGGGTTTTCAGGTTCAACACATCCCTCGAGCAAAAAATGAGGAAGTAGATGCTTTATCAAGGATAGGCTTTACGCGGAAACAAGTCCCGAATGGCGCTTTTATAGAGCACCTAAAAGTCCCCTCCATCACAGGAGTTGATGAGGACTATCCGACGAAATCCAACTCACCTATAGTAACTGTTTTGGCTGTAATTCCTAGCTGGACAAAATCCTATATGGATTTCCTAATAGACGAAAAATTATCCGAAGACGAAGTTCTGAGCCGGCAGATCGTCCGACGAGTAAAAGCCTATACAATAATAAATGGTGAGCTCTATAAGCGGAGTGTTTCTAGGGTATTTCAGCGCTGTATTTCTTCGGAAGAAGGAGTGGAAATCTTACGAGAAATCGACGAAGGAGAGTGTGATCACCACACTGCAGCCAAATCTTTAGTGGCAAAACTTTTAGACATGGATTCTTTTGCCTCACAGCTAAGGCGGATGCCGAGAAACTGGTCAAAAAATGCAAAGGCTGCCAAAAGTACGCCCGTTAGGCACATATTCTAGCTGATCAGCTTCGAACAATCCCATTACATGGCCGTTTGCTATCTAGGGGCTTGATATGGTATGGACATCTTGCACAGCAAAATGTGGATTTACTCACTTACTAGTGATGGTGGATAATTTTACAAAATGGATTGAGGCTAAACCCATACAAGTTGCGATGTAGCCACAACAAGAAAGTTTGTTGAAGACGTGATTATCCGATTCGGATATCCGCACATTATAATTACTGACAACGGGAGCAACATTTCCATGGGAGAACTTGCCGAATTCTACGAGGAGCAAGGGATCCGACTTGATATTGCATCAGTCGCACATCCACAAGCTAATGGACAAGTCGAAAGAGCTAACGATCTTATTTTACGACTCTGACCTTGTCTCGAGGCACCACTAAGTCGTGTCGCGGGGGCTTGGGTGGAAGAATTACCGTCTGTGATACGGAGCTTACGTACAACTCCTAACAGATCAACCGGGTACACTCCTTTCTACTTGGTCTATGATGCATAAGCAGTTCTTCCAAGTGATTTAATTCACCAGTCTCCTCGAGTCAAAGCGTGTATTAAAGTAGACACGGAAGTTTCTCGGCAAGAAGATCTCGACATAGTCGAAGAAGTTCGCGTTGTTGCTGAGCAGAGATCTACAGCCTATCAGCAGAAGTTGTGCAAGTATCATAGTCAGAGAGTGCAAAATCATTCTTTCAGGAAAGGCGATTTGGTTCTCTGACTCATGGAAAAGAGAAATCACAAACTTTTCCTGATTTGGGAAGGACCTTTTATGATCAGTAGAGTTCTGCATAGTGGGTCATATTATCTAACCGATATGAGACAAATCAAGGAACAACCGGATATTCGGAAGAGAAAGAGAGCTGGCGGTAGTACAAAACTGGATGAAATAGACCGTCCATGGAACATTGCCCAGCTACATCCGTTTTATTCTTAGTTATATTTCCTTGTAGTCATATATGTACATGTTCAAAATGACATAAAGTATTGGTTTCCTCATATATTATTCTTGAGAAGTATTCGACCATATTATTTCCAAAAGAGCATGTTGTTTTCAAAAATCCCAGAATGCTTGAAAGCACTTTATGCTCATGTTTGTTCTGGTTATGATTTTTGAATATCTAAAAAATATTACCTTAGGGTGTAAATCTAATTGGTTGTATATACTTTGGTTTTTTTATCTTTTTTCTTAGACGCGGGCATTTTCCGAGTAATGAATTGTTGGTACTGGAAGCCGGCTTTGTTTCCAAGGTTAAACAGGATTATCAATTGAGCTCCATTGCTCGACAAAGTTTCCGTGCTAAAGGTTGGCCAGCTCATGATACTAACAAGTGCTTACGAATTTTTCAGGCACACGCATAAAAATATATACAAACAAGTGCTAAGTAGTAAAGCATCAGTTCTTACAAACCAGCATGCATTCAAAAACAAAATATTATTCCCGTCATTACATGCCAAATAAAAAGTTCAGGATAATGCATCAAGATGTTTATGCTGCAGTTTCGGGTGGTGGTGATGGAGACCCTGGAGCGCTGGAGTCGACATCGTCGTCACCTTGATCATGAGACTCGAAAGGTCCTTCAATGAGGCTATCTTCTAGCTCTTGGGGTCAAGGAGGCACATCGACGGATTGTAAGAATGGCGTCGTATAGTTTTTCATCTCCACCACACGACAATGATAGCCCGCACAAGATTCTTGGATGGCCTTGATGTCTTGCGGGTTACCCTCATCGTCCTCGTCGGCGATGCCCTTGGTGACATGCCATATCTCCATGTCGCTGTGGTGGCTCATCACCATGGTGAGGGCAGTTTGTGCAGAAGTCCGAGCATAGGAAATCTTCCAGGCTTTGATAATCTTCGGAATCTCCTTGGCCTTGTCCCTAACCTCAAGCACTCGCATTTTGTGCAAGTTGGAAAGTCTGACCGACTCGCCAACCTCTTCAAGAGTCTGGCGAAAGTCGAAAAGAACATCTCCAACAAGATTTATGCACTCGAGGGGAGGTTCAAAGGAAGAGTCGAAAAGATGTAGAGGATCTGGGAAAGAACCAAAAATCAAAATCTGACTTAGAAAAAGTCATAAATCAAGGGAAGAGTAAAAGTCAGCAATCTTACCTAGCACACATCAGTTCCACTGAGAATGCTCCTCTCGGAGATTCTCCATCTCTACTTCTGCGGCCTGAGCTAGATCTTTCTGGCTCTCAAAGTCCTTCTTGAGATCATCAAGTTGTTTATCGCGGAGGGCCAATAGCCTCTCGAGCCTCTCGGTCACCATGTTGCTTGATTCCAGGACGACGCTCACGGATTTCTCTGATTCAACCTTTAGATTATCAAGCTCGTCCTAGAGTTCAACATTTTATATTTCCAAGACCTTGAAGTTCTCGTCCTCCTCTACCATCTTGCTGGATTCACACAACAATTCTACAAAGAAAAAATAACCAGTCGACTGAAAAGTTTTGACTATGGCAATCACTAACGAAAAAAGGAGTCAGAAAAGATAACCTTCCGCCTCATCTTTCTCCACCTTCAACTTAGAATTTTCAAGGCGCAGAGCCTTATCTCCTTGCGCTTGTTACAAATGTTCTTGAGCAATTCCTGGTTGGAAGATGCAATTTTCTGTCAGTTTAAATACGGAATATCGTCAGATGGCTACTAAGACTCGAGCTGCAAATTTAACCAAGTCAAAATATAGCACGAGCCTTGGGGGCTACACTATATCGTTCTTTTGCATCCTATAAGCATCAACTCGGATTTAATACTATGATGTTTATCCGACTTTATGCTTGGGGCTAGAGGATATGATAATAAATGCTACAAACGAGATTCGAAAAACTTACAATCTACTCCAAATGTAGCTTCTCAAATCCGAGTTTCGTTTTGTGGAACATTTTCTCGGCAAGGGAGAGGGGAGAAACGCTTGTTGATGGGAGCTCACCAGACTCGATTTTTGCATCATGGACAAAAATATGGTCTAGGAGGTTCACCAGCTTCACGTCTTCCGTCTGTTGGCCTGCTGCCTCCGGGGTGAGGGTTTTTTTCTCGAGACTGGACTAAGCCAGCTTGAGAATTTCTTCCTTCTTTTTCCGCTTCAGGCCGAAGGCAGCAGAGCCAGCCATTTTATCCACCTTCCCTGTTGATAACACCATGGGATCATTACCCTTAACAGGTTCAACCTTGTCTGTTGTTTGGCTACCAATGGTGACCGGGGCTTTTGAGGTGGTGCTGGCGTGGGGATGGCAGAACGAACATCGGGAGAGGCAGAAGCCTCCGGTGCTAATGTCTAGGTACCGTTGGGAGTCGGAGGAGGCATGACTGGAGAAACGACAAGCTTCTGCTGGCGCAGTTGCTTGCCTGGCTTGCTCTCTAGCTTTAGCTTGCTCTTCAAAACAGTTTTAGCTCTGAAACACATAAAATCAAACATTAGGTGTGCTTCAAAAAGAAAGAAATGTACAAAGTACTACAAGATTGACAAGGTGATTACCTTTTAACTACTAGCAACACTTGGGTTCCAGCAGTAACAACAACATCCTTGGCCTTGCGCTTCTTGGCAGCAGAGGCAAGAACTTCCCATACCTCATCATCCTCCGTCGCCTCCGAATCGTCTGAAAGATAGCCCTCTAGAGGAGCTAGATCATACTCGAGGAGCTTCTCGATCTGGTAAGTTGAAAAAAGCATTGGTAAAAATAGAGTTAGAGGAAAAGATAGAAAAGATCGATAAAATGCAAGAGAAAAGTCGAAATTTTTATTGGATTCAGGGGGTGGACGTTTGTAACATCCCTAAAATCATGTTTCAAACTCATGCATATGATCCATGCATCCATGATCATATAGGTTTCTTTTCAAACAAATCATTTCAACACAGAAGCATATATGCTTATTATTTCATGTAAGTTTGCTCTAGCCTTAGTGCTATCTTCCAATGAGAAGAGTACTTGTTTTGGTTCAGTAAGGTTTGAATTCAAACTTAGGCACCTTCAAAAGCTTGAGCAAAGTTTTCAAAACAAAATGAGTAAATAAAACCAATATTATGCCTATTGTTTATATATCATAAAGGCTTGGTTTTATTTTATTCTCATTTGATCAAAGTGTTTTGAGTAAAACAGTAGTGTTTGACACACATTTGAGTGCAAGGTTTGCAGTATAAAAACCTAGAGAAGTTTTGAATTCAAACTCATTTGACTTGGAGTTGAAAATCATTTCAGGAAAAATCAAACAGAAAAAGAAAAAAGATTAAAAGGAAAAAAAATAAGCTAACAGGCGAATCTGGCCCAACTAGCCCAACTAAGCCCAGCAACCTACCCCGCGAACCGTTTTTCTTTACTCACACCCTCATCCGCTAGGTCAATGACAGACTGGACCCACCCCCTCTCTGTTTATCTCGCTGACAGCCGTGGCCCACACGGCGTCGTCGTCTCCACCCCGCGACGTGTTCTTCCCCAAATCATGCCGTGTGTTTCCTGGTTTGATTCGCTCGTCAATTCGTGTTGATTGCAAGAGTAAATCACGCCCCCGTCTCGCCTACTTAAACCCCCTCTGCCCCCTCTCCATTTCCCCCAGACCCCAAGCACAGAGCGCCCCTAGGCTGCCGTAATCACCCTCGCGCCGCCGCAGACAGAGCTCACTCCGACGACCAATCCCGGTGAGCCCCGTGCGCCCCTTCTTCTCTAGTTCTTGCAGACAGCTTCGCCACTCCCTTGCGCACCTTCTAACACCATTGGTTCCTCCATACAGCCGCAGGTCGTCGTCTTCGTCAAGCACAGCAAGGTTCCGACGACGTCCTCAACTCCGGCGATTAAATTCGGTGAGCCCCTTGTCCCCCTTCGCCTCTGGTTCACAGGAACATGTTCGCCGTAGTCTTGTGCATCTCCCGATGGCTTTTGTTCATGCTAGGGTGACCAGGAGCGTCGCCAACGTCGTCGTCCACCCAAGCCCGACGCTGACAGCAACTCTGACGAGCCCGTGCAGCCGTGTCCGTGCGCCCCTTGCCAAGCCGTCGCCAGGTTGAGCATCAGTGCATCGCTACGAGCCTGGTAAGCACCTCCGTCGACCCTAGAACCCCCTGTAGCCTCCGTGCCACCGTAGATAGAGCCTCCGCCGCCAGATGCCGCCACCAGCGCCGCCCATCCATGGTCGCTTGATCGCGGACCGTTGGATCTAGATCCAGCGCGTGTAAATAGATCATTTAACGAAACGGTATGGATAGATCTGGACCGTGAAGATTAAGTAGATCTATAAGCTTGTGAGCGCGATCCTGAGCGAACCGGTACGCGCCAATCAGAGCGTGACGCGTGGCTAGAGATTAGATTTAAAAACAGGATTTGAATCTATTAGTTGTTTGAAATTGTTTTAGCTATAACTTTTGATCCCCATGTTCAAATTTGACAAATTTTATATCAATGGAATCAGGAGAACAAGCCCTTTATAAATATGCAATGTGTTTGATGTTTTGCTTCTGTTAAAATGGTTTTATTTACAGAAACATGTGTAGGGCTATTTTGAGTATATGAATTATTTGAGAAATGTTTTAAGGTTTAGATAAATGTTGTTTGGCAAGTTTTGAACTTGTTTATGAACCAGTATTGTGCACTTGTCTCTTTGTGTTTAGAAAATCATCACATATCATATTGCATGCATTCATATATTTTTGTTTGTATATATTTTGTATGTGATTTGTTGCTATGATTTTATGTGTAGATTTTGGTGCCAATAGTGATTGTGATTGTGAGGAGTGTAACTACTCTCCAAACTACCAAGGCAAGTGGTGCTTCATGATATTTTTATCCCTATGTTTTCTACTTAAGCATTAGAAATATTTTGCTAGCCTTGCATGTTATATTTTGCTTATATGCCATGTTGGGAAATCCTAGTAGTGTAGAATTGCTAGGAAATTTCTAAGTTAAGATGCTTATCTATGCCATGCTTAGCCTAGCTAGTAGCAACCAAGGGTGGTGAAATATACATGCTATGATGAAAATATTTCTAAGTCTTTGGACTTGTGTTTTGCCTAATAAAACAACTAAATGAATGAAACACCTGGGTGGAATGGAAGGAATGGTTTATGTTGAGTGGTTACACAAGGCCCATTTCTATGGCTTACCTTGTGTATCTCACTTGTGCAAAGCCACCCAGGAACAAAGATATTTTAGACGCCAAATGTTAAGAAGCTTCTAGTGCAGCCACTTGGCAATATGGGCTCTGCCAGGATCATATAGGTTGCAATAACTTAGCCATTTGGACAGTTGGTGGTAGTGGGATGATAGGTTGGAGCGCGTCCATTTGGTCTAAGGGAAGGCTTCTGAAAGGTCCTGTCTTGGTGAAAATCAAGGCTTGTGGGGAAAGTGCACAACCTCTACAGATGGAAGAATCTAAGTACTTAGCCATGTACCTGGAAAAGGACAACTTGACCATCAAGACATGGAAGCTATCAAGAATCTCCTCATCCCAATTTCTAAGTAAAAACTTGTGGGTGAACAAGGTTGAAGGACCCCAATGTCTATTGGTGGTTCCTTGGGAAAAGTTTTGACAAAGAAAAACTTAGTGTTTTCAACTAATAGGCAAAACCTATTTTGAGCAAAGCAAGCCTAAGCTACACTTAGCCAAATTGCATATTGTATCTAGTCCACCAAAAATTATACTAAGGTATCACTTGCCAATACTATTCCAATGTATTGACCCACTGTGGCTGTAACTTGTGATGTTACAGGTTACTCTGATGAGGATTAGGAGTCATGAGTCTACACTCAACATGTTTGCCTGTGGCACATGAAGATGAAGACTTTTATCTATTTACTTATTTAAACTCTTGTATTAGGCCTGTGGCCATGGAGTTGTAAAGACTATGTTGTCTCTGGAATGACTGTAATAATGACCTTTGTTTCTGTGTACTTCATCTTAAACTGTGGATGCTAGCATTGATCCAGGGACTAGCATTGCAATCACAGGGATCCTTTTCCTTTATAAAGGAGGGATCTTACAACGTTTGTAAAAATCTTCATGGACACTTCAGGGAGTCTCCTCTCTACTCTCTCCTTGATAAATTATTGCATCCGGGTCTTGTAGTCCTTCGTGGGAATGTGATTCGAAATGACCCTCGGGCTAGCTTTCCGGTCTCTAGTGAACGTGTGCATGAGGTGATCTCCATGATGCTGCACAGGCTGAATCCGGTGATCGAGCCAGCAGTGGATCAAATCGGATCCTCGGAGGCCCTTGTGCTTCATCAAGAACTCGATCCGCCTTTTGTCAAGGATAAAGACCTCAATTTTTTTTGGCGCTTCTGCGTCCCATGATTCTTGGTGGGGAGAGGCACCGTCAACGAAAGCTGGAAGACCTTCCGCCTTCTCAGGAGCTAGAATATCCTTATTATAAATGAAGGTTCTAGGCCATCTTTTAACTGACTAGCTAGTGTTAATCCTAGGATAGACTCGGTTTCTCCTAAGTTGAGGGTGACGGTGGTGTAAGAAACAACAACACTGATAGAGTTCTTCGAGGTACCATAGTAGTACCAAAAAAGAGTAAAATTTGGCTTAATGCCAAGAAACCCATCGCTGAAAGATGCATTAGCGCTAAGCTCAAGAAAAGATTTGGGGGAGGGGGGTTATGAATTTGCAGACCATAGTATTGGAGGACTTCGATGAAGAAATCCGACAGTGGGAGACTGAGGCCGCGGTCGACGTGCGTGCCGAATATTACCCGCTTATTGGGGATATACTTTCGAGGTATACCTACAAGACTCGCTGACCAGGGTGGCCCACCAATGGGTTAGAGCTTTGCTTCACAGGCGGCCCAGCCAGAGAAAGAGGAGCCACTTCCGGCTACGACAAAACCGAGAAGAGTTACTGACGTAGGCATGTAGTATTACTTGTAGTCCAAGCTGTATCTAGTTACCGACTCTGTAATGTAGCCGGATAGGTCTCTCCTGTAACAAATAGGCCCCGGTGACTATATAAACCGGCCTTATGGGAGCCTTTAGGGCACCAGATCATAGATCAACCACAACCTACTCACACAGGCGAACCTCTCTTGTAATCTGCTATAATGTCCGTCTCTCGCCAATATATTACTGGGTTGCTAGCAGGAGTAGGATCCGATCAGCACAGTCGGATCTGAACCTGGGTAAACTTGTTCTCACGGCTCCTGGAACATCCGACGTCTCACACCCCATCTTCTCAACGCCGCTAGGACCCACTATGGCGTATATGTCGACAATCCGACGACATTTGGCGCCCACCGTGGGGCGGGTGACTTTTGGAGCTCCGTTCCAGGCAGAATCTGCGCGTGCAGGAATCGGCGAAACAATCCCTATGGGTCGTGTGGTCTCTGCCAGTGATGTCCTTCTCGTTCTTCTCGATGAGACTTGGATTCCGGCTAGAAATCCCATGACAACCTACACAATTATGTCCATCGGCGAGATCGATATCTACCTCGGTTTCGCTGAACCCGCCCAACCCACCCTTCAGGTGATGACCATGGCGGAAGAACAATCTGGATCTTATCTATCCGCAGAGGAAGAAGAGTTCAAGATACCGGAAAAACCTGAACCCACCTAGACCGCTCCTATAGTGGAAGAAGTGGTGGAATTAAAATCCAGATCTGATCTCCCTGTTGAGATCGGATACATGGACGAGGCGTATATCCGCTTCGGATCCGTTCCTACCGATGCCGGAGCAGAAAAAACATTCTTGAGGCACATGATAAAGAAGATGATGAAGCGCCCCTACATCGATTACAAAACAATCGCCAAGATGAAGGAGAGCTTTGAGATGGCAGAGGCGGAAACCCATAAGTGCCGCTACCTTCAGAACATAAGCAAGAAGAAGCACTGCTTCGTATACCACGTGAGCTCTAGATCCGACTCTGTCGATGCTAGAGCCATAAACCATTCAGTTCTAGATGCAATCGAGGAAAACACCGACTTATCTGATTCCCCTCAGGAGTAAATAACGTCGGAGGAAGTTCGAGACTTCAAGAAGGAGATGGAGGTATATGAAGAAAAATACGCCTCCAAGCCAGCGAAAGTTGAGCTGGAGACCCCTTCGAGTCTGTATGATAGCATGGACAAAGATTACACACCTCGCAAGATGACATGGACAACGGAGACTCGTCCGAGGTCCAGAAGCCAACTACTATGGAAAGTACCGACGGAAGTCTATCTCCCAGTACCGGACCGAAAGCCGTCTTTGCCACCGGTACGCACGTCAAGGATACTAGGCGGTCAAAGAAGAAGAACAAAAGTCCGACACTGGCAGAGCCGAATGTCGAGGAAACCAACAAAGAAAAAGTTGATGAGGAGATCGAGATGGAGAATCAGGACAGAGATCCGATTAATCCCACACTGGTCGACCCTCCTATGGATGGAGACATTGTCACCAAAGGTGCACATGAAATTTATGGAGACGCTCTCACAATACCAATCCCAACTACTTCGGATCTTACTCCGGATGGAAGGGAGAAAAGGGCTGAGGATCTAGAAAAGCACCGCTTGTTTTTTCTCGAGGAGGCTACGCGCATCGTCGGTCTCAAACAACAGTTAGACAACAATCCTGCCAAGTACCAGTCAGAATTCAAGCGACTACCCAACAAGACAAGGGGACGTCTGGTTCTTGAAAATAGGAACCCGGATATCCATAGAGATATATTCTATGGTAAATCTGGAGAGAAGATCCGAGTCTACAGCATGCCGTTAGAAAACGCGGCTGCTGCTCGGGCTATCCTCGCCAATAATCCGTCTCTAGAGAAGGTCTGACAATGTGTTGCATTGTCGGACAAAGGATTGAAACAGCAGAAGACGACCGCATCATTTAGTGGCAAGCTGTCCTCAAAGTAAGAACTTTTCCACACTGGAACTGACCAAAGCGCTGATGAAAGACCCCACAAGGATACAAATCAACGCTATCTACCCAAGGGAGAAGAAGAGAATTCAACGACCGGATCAAACATTCATCATCGCAGGCCCGCACGCGACTGGTCGAGAGTTATTCCGGCTGTGTCCAGAGACGCCATCAGGGCATTGGTGCCTCATCAAGGACATCGTCGGCAGAACAACCGCCACAGAGAAGACCTAGAATTGTGTCGCCAGTGAGAACATGATCGGCTAAGAATGCCAACCCCAAGCCGTCCGGATGGCAACATCGGGCGAAGAGATGATCCGGACCGTCCTGAATCTAGTAGGGACGAGGCTCGAAGAAACCAACCTTGGAGTCAGCATAATGAGGCTCCACCACCACCGTGTAATCCGGCCGGAAACAATCAACCAGGGCCACCATCGCCTCAAGACAGCGACCATGAGGGATCTCATCGTAGCCATGGAAGCCACCGGGGAGGAGGCATTAATGGTGAGAGGAGAAGAAGATATCCGACTCCATCACACAGAAGCCTTGAGTCTCCAAGGAGCAGATCTCTCTCGCTAAACGACGCTCGCCATCGCATAGAGTCAAACATTGAGGCGTGGCGGTACGAGGAAGAGGACGTGTACATGGGACCCAAATGTTTTGGCCCACGCATCCTTCGAACAAAATATCTGGGCTTCAAGATGGTATTGCCAAACACATCCAATCCTATGATGGAGCACCTCGGTCAGATACTTTGGCTTCAAGATTTTTTCCAGGCTTGCTACATCGCTAAAGGAGGAAACAACCTGGTTGTAGTCTGGTATCTCCCACTCATGTTGTGGAAGATAGCTCGATCACGGCTTAATGAGCTACCAAATAATTCAATTTATAAATGGTATGATATGCAAAGTCCGTTCTTTTAAAACTTCGAGGGAACATACAAAAGGCCCTACATAGTCGAAGACTTGCAGCGTTGCACTCAAAGACCAGGAGAAACCTGCAGGAATACCTTGGACGCTGGATCAACACGAAAAACTACTGTGATAGAGTAAATGAACAAACTACGATTGAAGCTTTCATTGCAGGACTCCCAGCCGGACTTTTGCGTCACAGGCTGAAGCGTGACCACGTCACATATTTGGGAGAAATGATCAAAACAGCAAGCAAATATGCCGACGCCAATGACAATTCATAAGGACTGCTAAATATTCTGGCCAATCCAAATGCGACCAAGCAGCAAAAGCAACAAACTCAGAAGCGCAAAAACACCTTGGAAGATAAACCGGCTCCAGACAATGCAACAGTTAACGCAACTTTCGGATCCGGAGGACGAGGATGGAACGGAGGTGGCCGGGGACAAGGCCGCGGAACTTCCCGAATCTAGGGCGGAGGAGATCAGCAACCCAGAAGAACCTATACCTGGGCCGACATTGCCAGCAATCCTTGTGTGCATCACCTATATAGTAACAGAGGCTCTACCCACACAAATGTCGAGTGTCATTTCAATGACGACATCAAGAAAGATGAATCCGCTAGCTACAGGGCCAAGCGACGAAAAGGAAAGAAAAATTTCGAGAAAGGCAAGGAGCCCAAGGAAGATTCCGATATTGATGAAGCGGACGCCGCACAGCCCAAGTCGGACCGAAAGATGGATTATCCCACAAAGACACATACGCCTGCTTCCTTGGAACTCAGCTGGCTAAGGTCAATAAGGAGGTTCTCCGTTAGCTCAATGCCACGGTTCTAGCTTCCCCCCAATTCCCGGACTAGTTGGATGTAACCATCACCTTTGACCGCTCAGATCACCCGAGGAAAACACATCGTCAGCGAAAGTACCATCTGGTCATTAATCCTCTTATTGATGGCTGTGAGTTTTCTAAAACTCTCGTGGATGGTGGCAACAACATCAACATCCTTTACATCAAAACACTCCATGGCATGAAGATCCACGAGAGCTAGTTGAGTTACAACAGTGTATCTTTTCATGGCATTGTACCAGTGAGACAGGCAGATTCTCTCGGTGAGATTACACTGGACGTAACATTCGGAACCCGAGACAATTATAGGACCAAGCCAATATATTTTGAGGTGGTACCGTTCAAAAGTTCTTACCATGCCATCTTCGAGCGTCCGGCTTACTAGGCATTCTTGGATCGTACCTGTTCAATTTACAACATCATAAAACTTCCAGGTCCAAAGGGCGTCATCACCATTCGTGGAAATCCGAAGAAGGCGCGAGAGTGCGACGAAGGATCTGCTGCCTTTGCCGAAGCCATGTTGCACGCCAAAGAGTACCAGGAGATCAAGAAGACCATCGACCTGTCCAAGATGCCAACTATGAAGAATGAGATGCTAAAGCCAAGTATGTAGTTCAAGGCATTGGTAGAAACGAAGAAGAGGCCTCTAAAGGAAGACGATCCCTCCAAGACGACTGGGTATTCTTAGACCACGCATAGGAAGATGTAGCTGAAGGAAGACGCTAGTCGAGTTCCTCAAAGCTAATAGTGATATCTTTGCATGGCAGCCTTCTGAAATGACTGGAGTACCTAGGGAACTTGCCGAGCACTCTCTCAATGTGTACCCTGACGCTAAACCCATCAAACAGTCCTTATGATGGTTTTGTGATGAAAAGCGCAAAGCTATAGCCAAGGAATTAGCCCTACTAGAATTAGCCAGATTTATCGTAGAGGTCGTCCATGCTGAATGGGTGGAAAATCCTATACTCGTACCTAAAAATGACACTATTGATTCAAGGATGTGCATTAATTACTCTGCCTTGAACAAGGCTTTTCCTAGAGATCCGTTCCCACTGCCCAGAATCGATCAAGTTATATTCTGGATATCACCAAATACCGATGAAAGAATCGGATCAACTAAAGACATCTTTCGTCACACCTTTCGAAACCTTCTGCTACAAAATTATGCCTTTCTTCTTAAAGAACGCAGGAGCTACATATCAACGCACAGTGTAGTGTTGCCTTAACGATCAAATCAGACGCAATGTCCATGTATATGTAGACGATATAGAAGTGATATCCAAGAAGAAGGAAACACTTATTTCTGACTTAGAGGAAATATTTGCTACTCTACGATAATTTAACATAATGCTAAATCTCAAGAAGTGTTTCTTTGGAATTCCAGACGGAAAATTATTAGGTTTCATCGTGTCTGGAAGAGGAATAAAGGTGAACCGGGACAAAATTAAGTCTATACTCAACATTACCAGGCCGACTCGCCTGAAGGACGTGCAACACCTCACTATTTGCATCACAGCAGTGAGCCGATTGGTCAGCCGGCTTGGTGAAAGAGTCGCACCTTTATACAAACTCTTGAAGAAAACCGACAAATTTGTCTGGACCTAGGAAGCCGATGTTGCTCTACAAAGTTTGAAAGATCTAATTTCGAACCCACCAATCCTCGCAGCACCAGAACCTCAGGAGCCTATATTACTTTACATTGCAGCGACTAACAAAGTCATAAGCGTGGTAACATCAGTGGAGCGCGAGGAAGAAGGATATGAGCATAAGGTGAAGTGTCCAACTTACTACCTAAGTGAGGTTTTAACAGAGTCGAAAAAAAGGTATCCACACCATCAAAAGCTAGCCTATGGAGTGTTCTTCGCCTCTAGAAAGCTACGTCACTACTTTCAAGAGCACAAGATCATAGTGGTGAGTACTGCTCCCCTGCGAGATATAATCAACAATCGCAACGCCACATGACGTGTTGCAAAGTGGGGAATAGAGCTTGCAACTTTCGACATTGAGTACAAGCCATGTAAAGCAATCAAGTCCCAAATACTTGCTGATTTCGTCGCTCCCCTCCAGACTCGGAATTTTGGACCCTTCATTTTGACTGATCAAAAGCACGAGGAGGCTCTGGGGCTGGCGTGGTGCTCAAATCACCCCAAGGAGACAAGTTGTTCTATGTGTTACAAATACACTTTATGGCAACCCATAATATTTATGAATATGAAGCATTGTTACATGGAATACGCATAGCCAAAATATTGACATAACTAGACTCATGTGTTATGGAGACTCGGATTTGATTCCTCAGCAAGTATCTGATATCTGCAACGCAAACAAGCACATGGCAGCTTACAAAGCTGTCATGGATGAATTATCTAAATCGTTCGAGGGTTTTGAGGTTCAACACATCCCTCGAGCAGAAACTGAGGAAGCAGATGCTTTATCAAGAATAGCCTCTACGCGGAAACAAGTCCTGAATGGCGCTTTTCTAGAGTATCTAAAGGTCCCCTCGATCACAGGAGTTGATGAGTACTATCTGATGAAATCCGACTCACCTTTAATAGCAGTTCTGGTGTAATTCCTAGTTGGATAAAACCCTATCTGGATTTCCTGATAGATGGAAAATTACCCGAAGACGAAGTCCTAAGACGGCAGATTGTCCGATGAGCAAAAGCCTATACAATAATAAATAGTGAGATCTATAAGCGGAGTATTTCTAGGGTTTTTTAGCGATGTATTTCTCCGAAAGGAGTGGAAATCTTACGAGAAATCCACGAAGGCAAGTGTGGTCACCACGATGCAGCCAAATCTTTAGTGGAAAAAGCTTTTAGACATGGATTCTTTTGGCTTACAGCTAAGGCGGATGCCGATAAACTTGTCAAAGCGTGCAAAGGCTGCCAAAAGTATGCCCATCAGGCACATGTTCTGGCTGATCAGTTGCGAACATCCCTATTACATGGCCATTTGCGGTCTCGGGGCTTGATATGGTATTGACGTTTCGCATGCAAAATGTGGATTTACTCACCTACTAGTGATGGTGGATAAATTTAGAAAGTGAATTGAGGCTAAACCCGTAACAAGTTGCAATGGAGCCATAGACAGAAAGTTCGGCGAAGACCTGATCATCCAATTTGGATATTCGTACAGTATAATTACTGACAATGGGAGCAACTTTTTGATTGGGTAACTTGCCGAATTCTACAAGGAACAAGGGATCCGATTCGATATTGCATCAGTTGCACATCCACAGGCTAATGGACAAGTCGAAACAGCTAACGGTCTTATTTTTAAAGGAATCCGACCTTGTCTCGAGGCACCACTTCGTCGTGCCGCAGGGGCTTGGGCGGAAGAATTACCGTCTATGATATGGATCTTACGAACAACTCCTAACAGATCAACTGGTTACACTCCTTTCTTCTTGGTCTATGGTGCAGAAGCAGTTCTTCCAAGTGATCTAGTCCACCAGTCTCCTTGAGTTAAGGCGTATATCAAAGAAGATGCAGAAGTTTCTCGACAAGATGGTCTCGACATAGTATAAGAAGTTTGGATCATTGCTGAACATAGATCTACAGCCTATTAGCAGAAGTTACGCAAGTAACATAGGCAGAGAGTACAAAATCGTTCTTTTAGGAAAGGCGGTTTAGTTCTCCGACCTGTGCAAAAAAGAAAGCATGAACTTCCCCAATTTTGGAAGGACATTTTATGATCAGTAGAGTTGTGCATAACGAGTCATATTATTTTACATATATGAGACCAGTCAAGGAAAGACCGGACACTCGAAAGAGAAAGAGAGCTGGTGGTAGTACGGACCCGGATGATATATACCGTCCATGGAATATTGCACAACTACGTCCCTTCTATTCTTAGTTATATTTCCTTGTAATCATATAAGTACATGTTCAAAGTGAAATAAAGTATTGATTTCCTCATATATTATTCTTGATAAGTTTTTTACCATCTTATTTCCAAAATAACATGTAATTTAAAAATCCCAGATTTCTTGAAAGTACTTTATGCTCATGTTCGTTCTTGTTGTGATTTTTGAATATCTAGAAAATGTTACCTTAGGGTAAAGATTTAATTTGTCCTTTATAATTTGGTTTTTTATCTGATTGCTTAGACGCGAGTATTTTCGGAGTAATGAATTGTTGGTACTGGAAGCCGACTTTGTTTCTGAGTTTAAACAGGTTTAGCAATTGAGATCTGTTGCTCAGCAAAGTTTCTGTGCTAGAGGTTGGTCGGCTCATGAAAGGGACGAGGCAGAGAGCTAGATAAAACGACAAGTATAAACACAAAAACTGTGCTTAAGAAATTTTCGGGCACAAGCATAAAAATATCTACAAATAAGTGCTAAAGTAGTAAAGCATCAATTCTTACAAGCCTGCACAAAATATTGTTTCCATCATTACATGCCCAATGATAAAGTTCAGAATAATGCATCAAGATGTTTATGTTACAGATTCAGGCGCTGGTGTTGAAGACCTTGGAGCGCTGGAGTCGACATCGCCGTCAACTTGATCTTGAGAGTCGGAAGATCCTTCGATGAGGCTATCTTCCAGCTCTTGGGGTGAAGGAGGCACAACAACGGATTGGAAGAATGGCGTCATGTAGCTCGTCATCTCTGCCACACGACAAAATAGCCCGTGCATGACTCTTGGATGGCCTTGATGTTCTGCGGGTTACCCTCATCGTCCATGTCGGCGATGCCCTTGGTGACGTGCCAGATCTCCATATCGCTATGGTGGCGCATCACCATAGTGAGGGTGGTCTATGCAGCGGTCCGAGCGTAGGAGATCTTCTAGTCTTCGATGAGCTTTGGAATCTCCTTGGCTCTATCTCTCACCTCGAGCACTGGCATTTTATGCAAGTCGGAAAGTCTGACCGACTCGCTAGCCTCTTCAAGAGTCTGGAAAAATTCGAAAGAACATCTCCGACGAGTTTTATGCGCTCGAGGTAGGGTTCAGAGGAGGGAGAGTCGGAAAGGTGAATAGGATCTGGGAAAGAACTAAAAATCAAAATTGACTCAAAGAAAGTAGAAAATCAAGGGAAGAGTGAAAGTCGGAAATCTCACCTACCACGTAGTGGTTCCATTGAGCACGCTCCTCTCGGAGACTCTTCAACTCTGCCTCTATGGCCTGGACTAGATCTTTCTGGCTATTGAAGTCCTTCTTGAGATCATCCAATTCCTTATCTTAGAGGGTTACCAACCTCTCGAGCCTCTCGATCTCCATATTGCTTGACTCCAGGATAGCATTGACGGATTTCTCCGATTCAGCCTTTAGTTTCTCAAGCTTGTCCCGGAGTTCAGCATTTTCTAATTTTAAGACCTTGAAGTTCTCGGCCTCTTCCACCAACTTTTTGGGTTCACATAGCAATTCTACAGAGGAAAAATTACCAGTCGACTGAAAATTTTGACTATGACAAACATTAACGTAAAAAGGAGTAAGAAAATATTACCTTTTGCCTCATCTTTCTCTACTTTCAACTTGGATTTTCAAGGTGCAGAGCTTTAATCTCTTTGCGCTTGTTACAAATATTCTTGAGCAATTTCTGGTTGGAAGATGCAATTTTCTGTAAGTTTAGAGAAGGAATACCTTCAGATGGCTACTCAGACTCGGGCTGCAGCTTTAACCAAGTAAAAATATAGCCCGGGCCTTGGGGGCTACACTATATCATTCTTTTGGATCCTATAAGCATCAACTCGGTTTTAATGCTACGATGTTTATCCAACTTTATGTTTGGGGGCTAGAGGATATGACAAAACATACTGCAAACAAGAATCGGAAAACTTACAATGTGTTCTAGATGCAGCTCCTCAAACCCGAGTTTCTTGTTACGAAACACTTTATTGTCAAGGGATACGGCGGGCACATCTGTTGCTGGGAGCTCACTAGACTCAATTTTTTCATCCCAGACTAAAATTTGGTCCAGGAGGTTAAGCAGGTTCATGTCCCCCGTCTCTTGGATCGGTGCCTCCGGAGTAAGGGTTTGTTTCTTGAGACTGGACTGAGCCAGCTTGAGAATCTCTTCCCTCTTCTTCCGTTTTAGGCCGAAGGCAGCAGAGCTGGCCACTTTATCCAGTTCCCCTGTTGACATCACCATGGGATCATTACCCATGACGGGTTCACCCATGTTAGTTGCCTGGCTACCAACGGTAACCAGGGCTTTCGAGGTGGTGATCGCATCGGGGATGGCAGATCCAGCATCGGGAGAGGCATAAAACTCCGGTGCTAACATCAGGGCACTGCTTGGAGTTGGAGGAGGCATGGCTAGATGTAACATTCCAAAAATATTGATCAATGATTATCAAATTCCAATCACCAAAATTAGGAGATTACCAAAAACTTTTGTTAATTAAGATCATATGAATGCATGTGTATATGTGATGATTGTATGAATGCATGTTTGCACTTGTGTGATTGTTGAGAATAGCAAGGAATGGTTTAAATATGAAAACAACATCATATAAATCAAATCCAAGCAGAAACAAATCAAGGGAAATTCAAAAATAAATAAAATAAGAAAATGGTTATTTTTGCCAATCTTGTTCGCTAGGCCACTTTGAGTGTTTCTAGTCCAAGATTTCAAAAAGAAACAATTCCAATTATTTTCACCCCTTGCTAGACCAAGTAAAAGTGAACCAAAGCCCACCTTTCAAACTTACAGAAACATTTGGCAACTTGATTCAAATGACAACTCAAAATTGAATCTTTATCATATGTGAAGTTCACCAATTCTTAAAAACCCAACCAAACCAGTGTACCTTGACCTTTCAAACTAACCAGAGACTACCTAGTATGTAATTAGTACACCCACCAAGTTTGAACCAAAAATTCAAATTCAAATATCTTTCGGCCATTTCATCAAACACCTTGCAAACACAAATCAAACAAAACACAAACATTATAGTGAGCAGTGTTTTTGGCCTAACTTGTTACCTCTCTAGCTCACAACATGCTCTTAGTAGATCATCTAGCTCATTTAACAAGCTTTAGCTCACTGTGATCTTGCCATTGCAATCAATGGTGAGCATGTCGAGCGCCAACCGGCCACCCCAGTGTCGACAGCCAGCTAGGAGCTTCTCTAGCCTTGCCAACCTTGTCTGGGACACTGACCACCATCCATCGCCACACCCTGTCCAACGCCAACGCGCATCCATCCCCTGGACCACTCATCCCAAGCGTGCCCAGCCTCTCTGCGAGCATGCCGAGAGCGCGCCAGAGCGCCACGCCCGACACGCGAGCACAGAACGCGCACCACCGTCGTTGCTTGCGTGCGTGATCACCACCGTCCTAGGAACCACCAGGACATGCCCGTTCATTGCTGCGCGACCAGGAGAGCCTGTGCGCCATTAAACTTCCCATCGGACCCGTCCAGAGCATCGCAGAGTTCCGACCGCATTGCACCGCCCCACGCCTCGCGACCATGCCGTTGAGCTTTGCTAGGGAGCATAGCACCGCCCCTACCGTCGCCCATGCCGTTAGCCCACTGTGATGACGACCAGGACGAGCTCCACCCACGCCCTTCGGTCCCCTCGCTGCACTATAAATAGAGGCCACCCCCGTTTGATTTCAGCACACCAACACACTCCCCTCTGTCTCAGAACCACCCCACCTCATCCCTAGAGCAAGGCGAGCAGCAGGTCACCGGAATTTTGCCGGAGTCTGCCGCGGAGGCGGAGAAGAGGTGCCAGCGATTGGAGCCACCCCAAGAGAAGCTAGCGGTACCAGGAGGTTCGCCGTCGTTGACTTCGTCGTTCGCCCCCATTGCCGACCCTCGCCTGAGCCCCGGTGAGCCTCAGATGACTCCCACTGGCCACACTAGGGTTCTGTCTCGCCGGTGTTGCCCGACAGAGACGAAAAGTCACAACCGTTCGATTAGATGTTGATCGTGTGGTTTAGATTGTCCTGTATCGCTTCGCACCCCTCTGTCTTGCTGACTGGTGGGGACAACCACTTAAACCCACCCGCAGCTTACGCTGTCGTGGGTAGGCCTTGATTACACTCCAGCAACCCGATGGTTTGAATTTAGGTTTTTCCATTTAGTTTCAAACTTAGTTCTATACCTAGATTAAACAGTCAACCCATGTCAATTCACTAAACCAAATTGTATGAAACTAATTTTCCTAGAAAGGTACTGGAATTCTTAATCCAAGCCCGTTGGATTCAAATCATTTGGAGTTATAGATTACCTATAGTAAAAATAACAAGGCAGAAGCTTTTCTGCATTCAAACATTTTTCAAAATTCAACCACAAAATCTTTTGAGTTGATTCCAACTCTCAAAAATCACATTTAACAAGACTTTTTTGAATATATAAAAATATCTAGGTTTACTTGCAGAAATAATGGACAAGTAATAAAAGAATGCCTCATAGGAAATTCTAATCAATTTATTTAATTAAAATAAAAGGTTAAACCTTATTAAATTGTGACACCACTTTAAATCACATTCCCATGTACTAAAATATGTGTTGATGACATGTGGCAACATGATCCCATGTTTTAGTTGGGGAATATTAAATCTTAAGTAGTTTTTCTATGTGTAGAAATTACTTTTCCAAAATAAATAAGACAAGTGGTTTGATGATTGTAATGTTTGTGATGATGCTAGGTCATCTAGTGAAAACCTTGGTGTGATAAATAAAAGTAGTTAAGTATTGTTCTACAAGGATACGAGGAGAAGAAGCCGATTATACAACCAAGGATTATGTACCTTGTATTTATTTATAGACGCTAGTACCGACCAAGGATATGAGGAGGAAGGAGAATACTACGAGGAAGAAGCCGAGGATAACTTTAACCACTGATCTGCACAAGGCAAGCTACTAACTGAGCAAGCTACCACTTGCATGTTACCTATGCAAGCCAACACTTGCAACTTTGAAAACTATATGATATACGCAATGCATTAGGCATGCCTTGGTTATACCCCTTCATGACACATAATCCTAGTTTTATTTACAAGCTTAGTTATTTTATTTCTTTATCAAAGCTTTCTATTGGAGTTTACTTAGTGACTTGTAGATTCTAGAAAGATATTTAAAGGTAGCATAAAGAGCATAACACTTGTCTTAAGTTAGATAAATCTTGATGTCATCATGAGGCATGAGATTGAACTTAGATCATTCACCCTTGTTACCACCCCTCATTAGTGTTTAACCCCACTTGTAGATGCTAGTGCTAAGCATAAAACTTGATCACTTTAGATGGGAATACTTGGTGAAAATGGTTATGAAAACGTTAGAATGATGAGTCATTCTACTGAAATGTTTTGACATGTGTTCTTGAACACCAGATGATTTTGATGATGAAAATGTTAAGGCATGAGCCTTAGCCCTTTATAAAACTGATGGTTGTCTTGATGCGATACCATTCCAATTTTACCGTACAACCACAATACCCGAAATTTGGGTAGGGATTGACCGGAAATTTATATAGGCTAGTATGGGTTCCCTTGTGGCCAAGGTTTGAGCTAAGGTTACCTTGTGAAGATTGTCCACCTATGCAGTTCCCAAGATGACAGTTGGTCATGGTTGGGAGGCCAAACTCACAGGAGAGGTGCCTATAATAGGGCTTGTAATTGAAAGGTTAGGATTGATTATCCGCATACTGAGTATGGTGAATTCAGGATTGTTCCTGACGGATGTATCGAATATTGTGGTGAAAGTGTACCACCTCTGCAGAGTGTCAAACTATTAGAATAACCACGTCCGCGGTTATGGACAGTTGGAGTGGCCATACTGTTCCGTCGTTAGATGTTTTCCAAAATGACTTGTGAAATGAATCATGATTTTGACTTGACTTGACCACAACAGGATTTTAATATGAAATTCAAGTTCCCACTTAGGTGTTAATAAACTTTCAACTAGCTCTCTTTGCTTCTGAACTCAGTAGGGATAAATCTGGCTTTTTGCAAAATAACCTAGAGCCTAGTATTTCCTACTCAAAACCACTTCACTTGTTAGTATTAGTTTGCGAGTACTTAAAGAGTACTCATGGCGTTGTCCCTGGCTATTCCCGTGGCCAGACTATGAAGAGGACTATCATGAGGACATACCGTAGGAAGGTTACGACAACTAGGATCATCTCCCATCATCAGCATTGCCTGTGACCATGAAGATGGAGCTTCGCCCACGCTACCGTTATTATTACGTTATTACGCTGCTATGATTGTATTAAGACTAGATCGTGTGATCCTTTATTTGTTGTAAGACCTTATGTATGGTTTGTAATGGATGATGTACTGTGATATCCAATCTGTTATGTATCACAAAAATGGTAATCCTAGGATTGCAATGTATGGCATAAGAGGCATTTTGGATTAAAAATTCGGGTGTTGACAAGTTGGTATCAGAGCCATCCTGACCATAGGAGACCCTAGTTTAGAATGGACATTTGAATCAAAAACTTAGTTTCAAAACCAAGGAAGTGAGTATTTATGAAAACTTATTCTCATTCTTACCACTTAGATTCTTCCATAAAAATTCATGTTCCCCAAAAATTCTTGCAAACTTGCATAAAATTTGACACACTTGATCACTCTACTAACTTACTCATCCTATATTCTTATAGATGGATGTGAAGTATAGAAAGTTCTATCAGTTGGGAAATGGAGGAGACCTCATCTTTGAGCGTGACTTGGACCATCTCTCGTAACTTCTAGAGCGCCCGCACCCCGAGTTCTTCGGAGCTCAGCTCAACGATCAGGAAGGAGAGGAATTGCAATGGCTGATTGTTGCAAGTCTCCGAGGAAAGATTGAAGCCCCCACTTCAGAGGGAATTCAGTTCACCATGAGAGAGAACAACTGGATTGATGGACTTACCAGGTCCATGTAGGAAGCTCTTGCCCATCTGTGTGGGCAGAGTATCAACTAGATCAAGGGTAACCGCTTTGAGTTCTGCCCAAGGCGTGATGCTATGGGACAACCACTGGAGGCACCGTATCACCCTGAGCTGAAGAATTAAGTGGATCACCTCAGCTTCATGATGTATGACCGGTAGAAGGAGTTAGACAATGCCCTCTCCTACGCCAACCACAAGTACACCATCGCCGCCTAGAAGGATCAGACCATTGCCATGCTAGTGAAGGATCGCCAATCTTGTCGCCGTCAGCTCGACAAGAAGGATCGCATCATTGCCCGTCTTCGCCACAGGATCACAGAGTTGGAGGAGAACGTCCACGAGAGGGACATGCAGCTTGAGGAGAGGGAGAATGCAGGAGAGGACATCCGTGGAGATCCCTACTCCTATCTCAGTGATGATGATGACTTTCTGGAGGATCGGTCCATGGACTTCTTCACCGATGAGGATGAATTCACCTTCATTGATGATGATGATGAGGATGATGAGGACACCGACTCTGAGGAATAGTAGCACTTGAGCACTAGCGTTAGTGAGTTGTATCCAGTCCCACTGTATCGTAGTTTCCTAGAATGGTTCTTAAAACCATCTGTTTTCCTTGTTGTGGTGTGTGTTTGTATCGTGTGCTATGAATGAATGAATGAAAAGAAAGTTTCTAGAAAAACCTGAGTCAAACTTTGAAAACTTTGCTAAAAAGAAAATCCTGAACCTTAGAAATTTCCCTCTTTTCTCATGATCTATCTCAATCTTCAGATACCTTGCGGAGGAAGCACTTCATCCCCGGACCCGATGTTGCAAATCTTGCAAATTTTGGTTTCTGACCACGAAGATGAAAGAGAATAACGTCAAGCCAACCTAGCCACCCTCCAACATATAGCTCAGATGGCCAACAACAATCAAGTCCATGGAAATCAGGACAACCATGGATCCAAGCTCAAGAACTTCCAGAACACCAATCCACCTGTTTTCACTAAGTCTGAAGAGACCCTAGATGCAGATGATTGACTACAAACCATGGAGAACAACTTAGAAGTTGCAGGAGTGGAATCTAACGAGAAGGCACTATTCGCCACCCACTACCTGGCCGGAGATGCAAGAGCATGGTGGAACAGCGTTCGCGCCATGAATGGAGGACAGATGATGACTTGGGATGAATTCAAAATCAAGTTCAGCAGAACCCATGTGCCACCGGGTTTGATCAAGAGGATGAGAGATGAATTCAGGGAACTGAAGCAAGGAAGGATGACAATAGTTGAGTACCATGACAAATTTTTGTCATTGGCTAGGTATGCCCCGGATGAGATTGACACTGAAGCCAAGAAGAAGGAGAGATTCCTGAATGGTATGCAGATAGTGTTGGTCAACAGTCCATTTGTGTCATGACCCGGGATCAGGGCTAGACAAATACCAGATCCTTATCTGATATAAGCCTAACCAAAATTCCGAAGCGCGCAGGGAGGGATCGGTAATATTACAGAACATACAAACCATACATTAATAAGGTAAACACTTAAGCGAGTTACAAACCAGACATATAAACCAGGGGTCACAGTCCCATCATTACAACAAAGAACGAAAGCAAACAAGTTGTTCTAAACAACAAACTTAGCAAAGGGCCTAAGAGGCCTTAAACATAAGTAGCGACCCTTCCTTAGATCCTAGGCTGCTGCCCGAGAACCCCGACTACTCATCGACTTCGACGTAGAAACCATCTTCAGTTGGAGTAGATTCATCTGTAGAAAAACATCAACGAAGCAAGGCTGAGTACAGGGTGTACTCCGCGAGACTTATGGCTAGTGGAGTTGTTTTGCATAAACCCATCTTTTGTTTTAAAAACAAGAGGGAGAATAAACTCGTCTAGTCAGATCATTTTCAAAGGGGATAAGAAGGCTACTACTCTAGGTCTTAGAATTGTCTTTGATATCCACCAAATATCATCATCCACTGAACCTCTCTTTCCGGACTACCCCCTCAAACAACCCCGAGGAAGTATTCCGGATCTCACATTAGTTGGCCAAGTTTTATCATTCGGTTATAGTTCTCTATGATCTTCACGTCCGTTCCCAAGTTGTCCATAACCGTGGACACGGCTTTTCGAAAAGATTAATAACCCTGCACGTACCAACCGATTCTTAATGCCAAATTATTAGCCCTTTTCCTTGGAAGGCTGGCAGAGAGTGGTTGACCACGACCTTTACCTTTCTTTCGCCGAGACCATGAGTCACGCACTAGGGAGATGATGCCGTAACGGGTCAAGTCCCGAAGCCGATCCCTAATGGTGTGCGCAGGGTTCAAGATTACAGATGCCGGGCATCTCTTGTTCCCGGCCATGATTACCTACCTGTTATGAATGCACCTCCTTCACCTCCATTCAAGAACAACCAAGATGCGTATGTCGAATGGAAAGACTGAACTATGTGACTCATGGAATCTACTAGGCAAGTTTAGTTGGTCGAGGGGGTTTCCAGGCCCCCGTTTGGTTGTACGCTCGTCTTGGTTCAAGAGGCAAGAACATCGGGTCCTAAGGGTGGCAAGTATGGGACTGCAAAAACCACAACCCACATGGCCTCCATACAAGCCTTAGCATGTTTATTATCCATCTCTGATCACATCACCACATCCTACAATACTAGATTCATTCGCATCTCCAGTGCATCATCTAAGTGATCAACATCAGACTACTAAGCATGGGTAAGCTTGACTGAACTGTGGCACTAGCGATGCTCATAAGCCAAACCCTAGTTATGCTAGGAGCAGTGGATCAGGTAATATAGTTCACAAAGGGAAACATGCATCAGATAGGATTACTCTATCTACTGATAAAAGACTGTTGAACCGAATGCATATGGCAAGAATGAAATACTTTGTAAACATAGGATTCATATGTATGAGTGGGGCTTCGCTTTCCTTGTCCTTTGTTGGAATGGTACTGCTTTTCGGTGGCATTGACTTTAGCCTTGGGTTTGATTCCTATTCGCAAGAACCAATCACCGAAAAAGAGAAAGCAACATTCAACACATGGCATGTGTAATGCTTATACAATACGGATGATATGACAAGTTGAATAGTGTTGAAATGAACCCTAGAACATTCTTGGTCACTTTAAAGGGGGTCCGAGATGTCCAAACCCTAGAACAGGGGGATCATCGAAATCACCTATGGGGTTCAATTGGTTCTTCTAATTAAACTTGTCATGAAAGTTGATTAACAATGAATGATTATAGCTTAGTTAGATAGAGTTCATTTTTCTGAACATTTTGATATATTATTTGTATTTTTCTGATTTAAAATGAATTAGTTATGCATTTCTCCAATTTTAATTCATTTTAAATCATTTTTTGAAATATTTAATTTAATTTCCAAGTTGGGCCCATATGTCAGATATTTAACAATTTCAGAAAACATTTAAGAAAAGATTAAATGTCTTACAGGTATGGCCCACCTGTCAGGGATTTCTTATTTACAGAAAATAATTACAGAAATAATAAAAGAAAAAGGAAAAAGATATTCTGACATCAGCATGACATCATGCTGATGTCATCAATGGGGATGCTCACAGGTCGAGCATGGATCCATCGATCTAGTCTTGGCGCTTGGGCCTTGGAGAATGCGTTGGAGAGAGGGCATCGCTTGGCTCTTTGGCTCTGCGTGTTGTCTTGCGGCGAGAGAGAGGGAAGGAGAGGTGGGCTCGGCCCATTAGAGCTAGGTTTAGTTTTTTTTCAAGAAGCTGTTTTCTTTTTCGGTTTTCAATTTCTATTTGTATTTCCAATTTCCAAACTGTTTTGAATATTTCAAAATTACCAGAGACTTTTTATAAAGTGTATAAAATAGTGTGGGACCCTTTTATTCATTTTGGGTTCCATTCCTTTGGGTAATTTTCAAAGTATAAAAAATCATTTGAATGGTTTGAGAGGGAAATAACTAGGGTTTTGTTTGTTCTTATTTGATTTAAACCAAAGTGCAAGTGTTATGCATGCATGCAATGCTCAAACATGTCTTTATTAATATTACACAAAAGGTGGTATGTTACAATTTGCGGACATTGAAGCCCTAGTGGATTCTTCCATTCAGATGGAAGGCAAGATCAACCAAGGCAATGGGAGGTGCAAGCGTTGAATGATGCATCAACCAGGAATCCACCATACCCCAAAGTACCGCACCAACCCATCTCCAGGATTTCCCCCAAGAAACAATAGACCCCCGATGAACCGTCCAACCTATCCCAACCGTGGAGGAGGAAACCCAAGGCCCGGAGGAAACCACAACAATAACCCCGGCAACTCCCAAAACTTCAATCGTGCACCACCAAAGTTCAACAACAACAATGTTGCCACCAACACCAATACTGCCCCAAGGACTGGAAGCAATGTTGTGCCTGTTGCAGTGAAGGACAAGTCTCAGGTGACTTATTATGAATGTGGAACCAAGGGTCACTATTCCAATGAGTTCCCCAAGAAGATTGCCCCAATGCAAATGCCCCAGCTCAGCAGCAGTGTCGTGTTTAGCCTGGAAGAAGGTTTTCCCCAGGGAATTCGGTCAACCGCAACGGCCATCTGTTTCTCATGAATGCTGAAGAAGCCCAAGAAGCGCCAGATGTCGTGATGGGTATGTTTTCTGTTAACTCAGTACTTGCAAGAGTGTTGTTTGATTTTGGAGCATCGCACTCGTTTTTTACCGAAGAACTTGCATTCAATAGTAAGATTCAACCAACAAAATTGAAGCATGTTATGATAGTTCAAATACCTGGTTCAACCACCAAAGTTAGACAAATTTGCAAGGCCGTACCCATTTGAATCCCTGGCATAGATTTTTATGCTAATCTAATCGTACTTGGAACTAAAGGTTTGGAAGTAGTACTAGGAATTGATTGGATGTCGAAACATAAAGGATTAATTGCTATGCCAAGAAATCCATCACCATGACCAGTACAGCTGGAATATTAGTAGACCATGTATCTGAAACCTTGCCCCGTCAATTCAAGTGCAACAAGAGTCTAGCCCAAACAACCATTGACCAAGTCAGAGTAGTCTGTGAATACACCGATGTATTTCCATATGTTTTGCCCGGTATGCCCCCATATCGGGATATCGAGTTTATCATTGAACTAATCCCAGGAACTGGACCCATAGCCCAGAGACCATATAGTATGAACCCGTCTGAATTAGTGGAGCGAAAGAAGAAACTCGATGCTATGCCGGAGATAGGATTGATCCAACCAAGTGCGTCGCCACGGAGATCACCTGTCTTGTTTGTGGACAAGAAAGATCGAGGTAACCGTTTGTATATGGATTATCAAAAGTTGAATGATGTCACCATAGTACCCCATGCCAAAGATAGAAGACCTGTTTGACCAGTTTACTGGTGCCAAAATGTTTTCTAAGATTGATCTTAGAACTGGCTATCATCAACTCAAGATCGTGCAGAGGATATTCCAAAGACTGCCTTTACCACCAGATATGGATTATATGAGTATACTGTTATGTCTTTTGGATTAAACAATGCCCCCGCTTATTTCATGAACCTCATGAATAAGATTTTTATGGACTTCCTGGATAAATTTGTCGTTGTTTTCATCAATGACATTCTGATCTATTCCAAATTAGAAGAAGAACATGAGCTACACCTACGGACCATCCTTAGAACCCTTAGGGAGCATCAGCTGTATGCCAAGT
The DNA here is from genome assembly GCA_023614405.1 of Avena insularis. Taxonomy (NCBI): domain Eukaryota; kingdom Viridiplantae; phylum Streptophyta; class Magnoliopsida; order Poales; family Poaceae; genus Avena; species Avena insularis. Next base: position 224,743,044 of record CM042689.1, on the reverse strand, counting down.
TTAGCAAATGTGAATTCTGGTTACAGGAGGTAGGATTCCTCGGACATATCTTATCAGCCGGAGGAATTGCCGTTGATCCTGCAAAAGTGAAGGATGTTGAAGATTCGAAAGCCCCAACCACTCAAACCCAAGTTTGTGCATTTCTTGTATTAGCGGGATATTACCGCAAGTTCGTAGAAGGATTCTCGAGTATCTCAAGACCCATGACCCAATTGCTGAAGAAGGACAAAAAGTTTGAATGGACGGACAAATGTGAACCGAGTTTTCAAGAACTCAAGAGGAGATTGATTTCAGCCCCAATCTTGATCATGCCAGATATTACGAAGCCCTTTGATATGTATTATGACGCATCCAAGATCGGTCTTGGATGTGTGCTTATGCAAGAAGGCAAAGTCATATCTTATCTATCCCGACAAATGAAGCAACATGAGCAGCATTATCCTACCCATGACGTTGAACTAGCAGCCATAGTTCTAGCCCTGAAGACATGGAGGCATTACCTTATGGGAAACCGTTGTGAGATTTATTCGGATCACAAGAGCCTGAAGTACATATTCACTCAGAAGGAGCTGAATATAAGGCAAATAATATGGATAGAGCTAATCAAGGACTATGATCTGGACATCCAGTATCACCCCGGTAAAGCCAATGTGGTAGCAGATGCTCTTAGCAGATTGCCGTGCCGCTTGAACTCCATGATTCTGAAGGAGCAACCAAGTTTGCACAAGGAGTTGGTAGACTTCAGAATGGAGCTCGTAAGTGAATGATTTTTGTCTAGCATCAAACTTCAACCCACTTTGATCAGTCAGATTAAGGAGGCGCAGAAAGTAAATGCTAGTATCGACTGAATCAAACGTCGTATCGGTACAGGAAAAGTACCCGGATTCACCGAAGATGAAGAAGGAGTTCTGTGGTACAAAGGACCTCTCTGTGTACCAGAAGATTCAGAGTTGAAGCAAGCTATTTTGAAAGAGGCTCATGATACTCTTTATTCTATCCACCCCGGAGGAACGAAGATGTATCAGGATCGGAAGGAGCAATTTTGGTGGCATAAGATGAAGAGAGAAATCGGAAGCTACATAGCCAAGTGTGACATTTGCGAGAGAGTCAAGGCGAGACATCAGAGATCCGCAGGACTGTTTTAGCCACTGCAGATTCTGGAATAGAAATAGGATTCTGTAGGAATGGACTTTATCATCGGATTGCCTACATCTAGTTGGGGAAATGACTCTATTTGGGTCATAGTTGATAGATTGTCCAAAGTAGCCCATTTCTTACCAGGCAAGACCACTTATCCGAGTTCGAAGCTAGCAGAGTTATACATTGCAAGAATCGTCAGTTTGCATGGAATCCCCAAGAACATTGTATCAGATCGAGGAACTCAGTTTACCTCAAGATTTTGGAAGAAAGTCCAAGAAGGATTGGGAACAAGATTAGATTTCAGCACCGCTTATCACCCTCAGACTGATGGACAAACGGAGCGACTAAATCAAATACTCGAAGATATGTTGAGAGCCTGTGTGTTATAGTACGGATCAAAATGGGAAGATTGTCTGCCATTCGCAGAATTTGTGTACAACAACAATTATCAAGATAGTTTGCAAATGGCCCCATTTGAATTCATGTATGGAAGGAAGTGTCGTACCCCTTTGAATTGGTCGGAAGTAGGAGAAAGTCAGATTTTCGGACCCGACATCCTACGAGAAGCAGAAGAGAAAGTTCACAAGATCCGTGAGCACCTCAAGACCGCCTAATCCAGACAGAAGAGTTACACCGACAAGCGACGTCGAGACCTCGCTTTCAATATCGGAGATTTTGTGTATCTCAAAGTGTCGCCTTTGAAAAGAATGCAACGTTTCCAGCTTAAAGGAAAGTTAGACCCCAGATATATCATACCCTTCAAGATTTTGATTCGTCGCAGAGAAGTATCGTATCAACTGGAACTGCCAGCGGAAATGTCAGAAGTGCACAATGTGTTCCATATATCGTTACTTCGCAAATGCCTAGAAGTCTCGGAGAAGACCAAAGTTTTCAAGAACATTGATCACTGCACCATAGAGATCAACAATGACCTAACGTATCCCGAAAAATACCCATCCGTATTTTGGAGGAAGCTTTCAGAACCACCAGGATCCGAAGCATCAAGTTTCTCAAGATCCAGTGGAGCAACCACACTGAAGAAGAAGCTACCTGGGAGCCAGAAGATTACATCAAGACGGAGTTTCTCGATCTTTTTAAATCCTAGTTTTCTTTTTCTTCTTTCTCAAATCTAAGGACGAGATTTTGTTTAAGGAGGGAAGGTTTGTAACATCCCAAAAATATTAATCAATGATTATCAAATTCCAATCACCAAAATTAGGGTTAACAAAAACTTCTATTAATTAACTTCATATGAATGCATGTGTGTATGTGATGATTGTATGAATGCATGTTTGGACTTGTGTGATTGTTGTGAATATCAAGGAATGGTTTAAAGATGAAAACAACATCATCTAAATCAAATCCAAGAAGAACAAATCAAGAGAAATTCAAAAACAAATAAAATAAGCAAATGGTCATTTTTGCCAATCTTGCTCACTCGGCCACTTTGAGTGTTTCTAGTCCAAGATTTCAAACAGAAACAATTCTAATTATTTTCACCCCTTAGTAGACCAAGCAAAGGTGAACCAAATCCCACCTTTCAATCTTACAGAAACATTTGGCAACTTGATTCAAATGACAACTCAAAATTGAATCTTTATCATATGTGAAGATCACCAATTCTCAAAAACCAACCAAACCAGTGCACCTTGACATTTCCAACTAACCAGAGACTACCTAGTATGTAACTAGTACACCCACCAAGTTTGAACCAAAAATTCAAATTCAAATCTCTTTCGGCCATTTCATCAAACCCCTTGCAAAGACAAATCAAACATAACACAAACACTACAATGAGCAGTGTTTTTTGCCTAACTTGTTCCCTCTCTAGCTCACAGCATGCTCTTAAATGAGCTCATCTAGCTCATTTAACAAGCTTTAGCTCACTGTGAGCTTGCCATTGCCATCAATGGTGAGCATGTGGAGCCCCAACCGGCCATCCTAGTATCGACAGCCAGCTAGGAGCTTCTCTAGCCTCGCCAACCTTGTCTAGGAGCCTGACCGTCCATCGGCACCCCCTGTCCAACGCCAACACGCAGCCAACCCCTGGACCACTCAGCCCGAGTGTGCCCATCCTCTCTGCGAGCATGCCGAGAGCGCACCAGAGTGTCGCACCCAACACGCAAGCACAGAGCATGCGCCTCCTTCCTGGCTTGCGTGCGTGATCACCACCATCCCAGGAACCGCCAGGACATGCCCGTTCATCGCTGCACGACCAGGAGAGACCGTGTGCCATTAAACTTCCCGTTAGAACCGTCTAGAGCACCGCAGCGTTCTGACCATATTGCACCGCCCCACGCCTCACGACCATGCCGTTGAGCTTCGCCAGGGAGCACAACACCGCCCCCTACCATCGCCCATGCCGTTATCCCACTGTGACGACGACCAAGACGAGCTCCACCCGCGCCCTTCGATCCCCTCACTGCACAATAAATAGAGGCCACCCCCGTTTGATTTTAGCACACCAACACACTCCCCTCTCTCTCAGAACCACCCCACCTCATCCCCGGAGCAAGACGAGCAGAAGGTCGCCGGAATTTTGCCGGAGTCTGCCGTGGATGAGGAGAAGAGGAGCCAGCGATTGGAGCCGCCACAGGAGAAGCCAACGGTACCAGGAGGTTCGCGTCGTTGACTTCGTTGTTCGCCCCCCATCGCCGACCCTAGATTGAGCCCCGGAGAGCTTACACGACCCCCACTGGCCGCGCTAGGATTCTGTCTCACCGACGTTGCCCGACGGAGACGATAAGTCAGAACCGTTCGATTAGATGTTAATCGTGTGGTTTAGATTTCCCCGTACCGCTTCGCACCCCCTCTCTCGCTGACTGGTGGGCACAACATCTTAAACCCACCAGCGCGCGTGCTGTGCACCGTGGGCTGGTCCAGTTACACTCCCGCGCAACCCAGTAGTTTGAATTTAGGTTTTTCATTTAGTTTCAAACTTAGTTCTGTACCTAGATTCAAAAATCAACCCAGGTCGATTCACTAAACCAAATTGCATGAAACTAATTTTGCTAGAAAGGTACTGGAATTCTTAATCCAAGCCTGTTGGATTCAAATCATTTGGAGTTATAGATTACCTATAGTAAAAATAACAAGGTAGAAGCTTTTCTGCATTCAACCATTTTTCAAAATTCAACCATAAAAGCTTTTATGTTGATTCCAACTCTCAAAAATATCTAGGTTTACTTGCAGAAATAATGGAAAAGTAATAAAAGAATGCCTCGTAGGAAATTCTAATCACTTTATTTAATTAAAATAAATAGGTTAAACCTTATTAAATTGTGACACCACTTTAAATCACATTCCCATGTACTGAAATATGTGGTGATGACATGTGTCAACATGATCCCATGTTTTAGTTGGGGAATATTAAATCTTAAGTAGTTTTTCTATGAGTAGAAATTACTTTTCTAAAATAAATAAGACAAGTGCTTTGATTATTGTAATTTTTGTGACGATGCTAGATCATCTAGTGAAAACCTTGGTGTGATAAATAAAAGTAGTTAAGTATTGTTTGGTGATTGTGTACCTCATATTTATTTATAGATGCTACTACTGACCAAGGATACGAGGAGGAAGGAGAATACTACAAGGAAGAAGCCAAGGAGAACTTCAACCACTGCTCTGCACAAGGAAAGCTACTAACTGAGCAAGCTACCACTTGCATGTTACCTATGCAAGGCAACACTTGCAACTTTGAAAACTATGTGATCTATGCAATGCATTAGGCATGCCTTGGTTATACCCCTTCATGACACATAATCCTAGTTTTATTTGCAAGCTTAGTTATTTTATTTCTTTATGAAAGCTTTCTATTGGAGTTTACTTAGTGACTTGTAGATTCTAGAAAGATATTTAAAGGTAGCATAAAGAGCATAAAACTTGGCCTAAGTTAGATAAATCTTGATGTCATCCTGAGAAATGAGATTAAACATAGATCATTCAAGCTTGTTTACCACCTCTCATTAGTGTTTACCCCCACTTGTAGATGCTAGTGCTAAGCATAAAACTTGATCACTTTAGATGGGAATACTTGGTGAAAATGTTTATGAAAACCTTAGAATGATGAGTCATTATACTGAAATGTTTTGACATGTGTTCTTGAACACCAGATGATTTTGATGATGAAAATGTTAAGGCATGAGCCTTAGCCCTTTATAAAACTGATGGTTGTCTTGATGCTATACCATTCCAATTTTACCGTATAACCACAATACCCAAAATTTGGGTAGGGATTGACCAGAAATTTATATACGCTAATGGGTTCCCTTGCGGCCAAGGTTTGAGCTAAGGTTACCTTGTGAAGATTGTCCACCTGTGCAGTTCCCAAGATGACAGTTGGTCATGGTTGGGAGGCCAAACTCACAGGAGAGGTGCCTACACTAGGGCGTGTAATTGAAATGTTACGATTGATTATCCGCATACTGAGTATGGTGAATTCTGGATTGTTCCTGACGGATGTATTGAATATTGTGGTGGAAGTGTACCACCTCCGCAGAGTGTCAAACTATTCGAATAGCCGCGTCCGCGGTTATGGACAGTTGGAGTGGCCATACTGTTCCGTCGTCAGATGTTTTCCAAAATGACTTGTGAAATGAATCATGATTTTGACTTGACTTGACCACAATAGGATTGTGATATGAAATTCAAGTTCTCACTTAGGTGTTAATAAACTTTCAACTAGGTTTCTTTGCTTCTGAACTCAGTAGGGATAAATCTGGCTTTTTGCAAAATAACCTAGAGCCTAGTATTTCCTACTCAAAACCACTTCACTTGTTAGTATTAGTTTGCGAGTACTTAAAGAGTACTCATGGCTTCGTCCCTGGCTATTCCCGTGGCCAGACTATGAAGAGGACTATTAGGAGGACGGATCGCAGGAAGGTTATGAAAACTAGGATCATCTCCCATCGTCAGTGTTGCCTGTGACCATGAAGATGGAGCTTCGCCCATGCTACCGGTATTATTACATTATTCCGCTTCTATGATTGTATTAATACTAGATCATGTGATACTTTATTTGTTGTAAGACCTTATGTATGGTTTGTAATGGATGATGTACTATGATATCCAATCGATTTTGTCTCGTAAAAATGGTAATCATGGGATTGCGATGTATGGCATCAAAGGCATCTGGGATTAAAAATCCGGGTGTTGACACTAGAGATATAACAAGCTTATACTGGCGCAGCTGCTTGCCAGGTTTGCCCTCTGGCTTCAACTTGCTCTTCAAAACTTTTTTTTCTCTAAAACACATAAATCCAAACATCAAGTGTGCTTTGGAAATAAAGAAATGTACAGAGTACTACAATATTGACAAGGTTCTTACCTTTTAACTACTAGCAACACTTGGCTTCCAGTAGTGACAACAACTTATTTAACCTTGTGCTTCTTGGGAGTGGAGGCAGGAACTTCCTTCACCTCGTCGTCCTCTGTCGCCTCCGACTCATAACCCTCTATAGGGGCAAGCTCGGACTTGGGAAGATCCTCAAGCTAATAAGTGCAATGAACATCAGTAAGAGAGAAGTCAGATTATGAGGTGGAAAAGATCAAATAAGCTTAAAAATAAATTGAAATATTTACCGGGATCAGAGGACGATCGGATGTGTACATTTCCATGGAGACTTCGGGGATTTTCTTCTCCACCCACTCCATAATCAGGTACTACATTGGGTCTTATAATCCTTCACAGATATGCGAGTCGGGCTGACGTTCAGGATGTCCTTCCGGTCTCTGGTGACCGTATGCATCAAGCGGTCTCCGTGAAACTAAAATGGCTGAATCCGGCGATCCAGCCAGCAGTGGATCAATTCAGATCCATGGGCCCCTTGTTCTTCATCAAGAACTCGATCCGCCTCTTGGCAAGGATGAAGTCCTCGGACAATTCCGGCGCCTCTGTGTCCCATGAATCTTGGTGGGGAGAGGCACCATCGACGAAGGCCGGAATACCTCCGTAATATCCTTGTGACAGAAGAACGTTCTAGCCCAACGTTTTATAGATTCACTAGCGTTAATCCTACGATAAACTCAGTTTCTCCTAAGGACTAAGCTAAGTGTACCGGTAGTGTAAGGAACACTAGCACTAATGGAATTCTTTCAGGTACCATAGTAGTACAGAAAAATGGTGAGACTTGTCCTAATTCCAAGAAACCCCTCGCTCAAAGCTGCATGAGCACTAAGCCCAAGCAAGGAGTTAGGCGGAATATTGTGGAGATGCACACCGTAGTATTGAAGAACTTTAGTGAAGAAATACGATGGTGGCAGGCTGAGGCTGTGGTCGACGTGCGTACCGAAGAGGATGCGTTCGTCTTCACGTGGTGCAGGGACAGCCTCTCCGGCGCTGCTCCACCTTGAGCCAGCAGCGATGTATCCCTCTTCCTCCATCACCTGCAGCTCGTCATTATCCATAGTGCTGGGAACCCAAAGGCCCCATAGTTTCCTCTCATCCGCTGCCATTGTGCCCACTGCCGCACCTGATCTCTTGGCGTTTCCATCTCTCCGGGGAAAGATTAAGATTGGTGGTGTTTGGGGTTTTCTCGGTGTTTAGATGATACTGGCTGCGGAGAGCTCGAGGAGTATGAGGAGGCAATGAATGAAATGGTGAGGGATGAATCTGGGAAAGAAGACTTTCCTCTCACTTATTTACCTTTGCGCCAAGATACGCATTCAAATCGCGTGATTTACGCCATGCGTATATGAGAGAGGGAGGTGGCTTCCTGGCGACTCTTACGCCCCTCGATTATCACGCGGGCATTGAAACGGTGCTATGTTCTATAGAGAACGAACCCACCAACGATCGTATTCATGGGATCCTTGTCGGTGACTAGACCTGGTCTAAAAAGTTTTCAGACAACACGCCAATGTTTAAAATCCGGCTCATGTTTTGAATCGAGCAAGGAAAAGACTGAAGTCAAAGTGAAACATATCCGACTCAGATGACTTGGAATCCTACACTATTAAAAGGAGTTTTTGGGAACCCTTCAAGGTTCTCGAGATGAAGAAACCATCAAGCTAGACGATTTATCTGACTCTGGATCTTGGAGACTTATGGGGGCTACTGTTGGTGATATACTTTCCGGGTATACCCACAGGACTAGCTGACCATGGTGGCCGACCAACGGGTTAGAGCTTTTCTTCACGGGCGGCCCAGTCAGAGAAAGAGGAGGAGCCACTTCCGGCTGCGACAAGGCCCAGAAGAGTTACATACTTAGGCATGTAGTATTACTTGTATCCAAGCTGTAACTAGTTGCCGACTATGTAACATATCCGGATAGGTCTCTCCTGTAACATTAGGTCCCGGTGACTACATAAACGTACCCTATGGGAGCCTTTAGGGCACCAGATCATAGATCAACCACAAGCTACTTGCACAGGCGAACCTCTTTTGTAATCCGCCGTAACATCTAGCTCTTGCCGATATATTACTGGTTTGCTAGCAGGAGTAGGATCCGATCACCGCAGTTGGATCTTGTAACATCCCAATTTCAGCAACCCTGATTAAATGCCCAAAAGGCAAAAATCAGGGGAACAAAAACTTTTTCTTCAAACGTGTGCTTACTTGCTTGCTTGCGCTCAAGCAACTTTTTGTGTATCAGCTGTGTGCTCCTCATCTCAACCCTAGTTTACAAAAAATATTTTACGAAAGAGATGTCTTGGCTCATCTTTCATATTCTCAAATGTTTTGGCATTCCAAAAACCTGAGCCAAGATGACCTTGACACAACCCAATACTTTACTAGCTTCTATTGCCAAAACTATGGAGACATATATATACTCTCCTTATGTTCTCAAACATAACCTTCAACTATCCTTACCTCTAGGTCTTCCAAAAAACCTTTATTAAAACCTTTTCATCTCAATCTTGGTAGAGATACCAAGATGGTACTTATCTCACTTCAAAGAAAAACCCTTTCAACATACCCATCCTTACCTCAAGCTAGTCTTGATGGTAACCCTAGTAGTAGTTAGATTAGTAATAAGATGAATTGCCTTGATCTGTTGGTTGATAAATTGCCTTGATCTGTTGTCTGATGAATTGCCTTGATCTGCTGATTGCCTTGTTTGCTTAGGAACAAGAGTGAGCTAATCTAGTTGATCATCCCTTAGGACCCAATCCTTGTTTGTGATCATCAACCTCAAAACAAGCATCCAAATCTGGATCCATCCTAAGCCCCTACAGCAACCATCTTCTCTCCTGCTCAGATCAATCCAACGATGATTCCTCTAGATGGTTTGCATCTCAGTGGAGACCCAATCTAAGCATGAATACCATATACCTAGTTAGTACCTCAACATGAGTTTGAAACCTAGCATACTCTCAAAATCTTCTACAGTTGCACTCTAGTCAAACTCTCTAAAACTGCCAAAATGGTTGTCTGGATTTATTATCTCGATACCATCTTTGGAGCTCTACCTCTTCCAACCCCTGTGCATTCTTGAGAATGCACTTGAACCATTTTGTAGTACATCATTAGTACTACAAAATCCCATTCTTGCCCTTGGCTAAGCAATTCTATGTCCCACTCATCCATGATGGTTTTGTAGTCCAGATAATAATGTTTTCTGCAAATCTTATCCTCTTGCCTACTTTGGCAGAAGCTCACATCTATATGCCACCTCCCCTTGACCAACTCTTAGCATGGTTAGGACCTAATAACCATGGAATATCAATCCCCACATCACTTGTTTCCATTTGAGCCTTGTGCTTCTTAAACCCACATGGTTTAGGAGGCTACCTGATGTATCTGTTATGGCAGCCTTATTTTCAACAAAGTTTGCCATCACTCCAATACCACCTCAAATCCAACCAAGCCCAAATCTTGATTCCATGATCATCTAACTGGCATGGTCTATCCATCGATATACCCCTTGTACCAAGGTGAGCTCTGAGCTCCCTAATCCAACCTTGTTAAGATGGCATCGAACTTATCAAACCCTAGATCCTCCAAGTATCTAGTTTCCACCCTTTTCACCATTTTCTTCAAAACCAAGGTTGATCTTGATGCCTACATCAAGTGTAAATCTTATACCTCGGAAATAAGCATCCCCAAAAAATTCTCCCAATTATTTCGATTTTAAACTACTTAATTTCCTTCACCTACCAATTTCCCAAAACCCTTGTCTTCAAAGACAAGTTTGTTTTTCTCCAAATCACCTTGCCAAACTAAGGCACATTTGATGCCTACTTATCATATCCTATCTTCCCAACTCAAAAATAAATATTTTTGAGATTCTTTATTATTTCTTTTTGCCCTTTTTCTTAAATGGCAGAACCAAGAAATAATTCTCCAAAAATACTTTTCCACCTCAATAAATCTACATAAAATTCTCCAATGTGTGTGATGGTACTTAGGACCCTATAACAACAAAAACCAAGCTTTTCCCATGTAAATTTACCAAATAAGCATCTAGAAACTACTTCTGGACTTTTTGAATATTGGAGTTTAATCATCCGAAAATTCTCAAATAAATCCTGGAGGTGTACAAGGACCATATCATTCTACCAGTAACCTTACCCCATCTTGGCCAATGTAAAATTCTGGACTTCATTCATGACCCAAGCTTTGATCAATTATGGCAAACAAATTAAAACCATTCAACCAACCCCATCAAACCCCCTCAAAACTTGTCACATACACCACCCCAGCACCCCTCCCTCCTCCTGGTCACATCACTAAAAGGTCTACACTGACCAAGCCCTAGCTCTTGTCCTTTTGCTCTTGTTAGAAGGGAGACAAGGCATCCTTGTCTTGTACCATCATATTAAAAATCCTTGCAGCAACCTCCCTGCCTCACCCCACCCTCCTGCACGACTAGGGCACACCCCCCAGGACCCACTCCACCACCCAAGCCAGCCAATGGATGAGCACATCCCTTCCTCCAAGATTTCCCCATGAACTATGTCCATCATATACCATCCTCTCTATATAAGGTCACAGGCCCTAGCAGCGCCCTTACCCTGGCTCATTTTTCCCCCTTACTTCCCTACAGCGCACCCCGACCTCCCCTCTCTTCTACCTTGCTCTGCACTGCTCGAGGAGAGGAGAAGATGGCCCTCTCGGCCATGGGCGAGCTCGAGCCCGAGGTGCCCCTACCCAGATCTTTTCTCCTTGCATGTGACTCCTCCTTGCTCTAACACCCCTGATCCATACCCCCTATCCTTCCCTCCCCTGCAGGTACCCTGGAACCGCCGCCGTTGCACATGCCCGAGCGGAGCTCCTCCCGTTAGTCAGTAGAACCTGAGCCCCTACCACCGCAGCATGCTTCGTCCCTGTCCTCACCAGGATGGAAGGGACCGAAGGGATCCCTCCCCAGTGACGTACATGCCTCCCTGGCCCTTCCCGGCGAGCTCCTGCGGTGGTTGACGCGAGCGTGGCGCGAAGGACTTCCTCTGGCGAGAGAACCGGCCCTGCAACACATCCCCGGGACCACCTCGCTGCGCGGCTTTGCCCCAGGCCCTCCTCGACGACTCCTCGACACCAAGGTGAGCTTCCCAGATGCCCCTCCCGTCTGCTAGGGTTTCAACCGCCGCCAGCTGCTTCCCTGCGAGGAAGAAGAACAGCAGCCATTGATGGACTTCTAATCCAACGGCCATCATTGTCCAATACCCCTTCACCCCCACCACTCTCTGCCATGTGGGCCCCGGCTGGCCCAGTCGCCACCTCCCCCGCGAAACCAAGCCCGGGTGGGCCGGATTCATCTTGCTTGTTCCAGCAAACCCTTCCTCCCTCTGTTTTAATAAAATATGTCCAGATCTGTTTTTGGCAGTGTGGTTTAATTCAAATTAAAAATGTAAAACTCTTCAAAATTTTCAGATCTATTTTTTAACACATGCATACACCTTTCCTCTAACATGCAGAGGCTTTGGCTAGCCCAAACGTTCTTTAGAATAAATATGATAAATCCTATACTTGGATCTATCCAAATCATTAAATAAATTCCTCGGAAAGATTTGCAACTCCAAATAACATGAGACCACTCTGCACTGTAAGGTATCACCCCTACCTTTCATATCCCACTGGCCCCACCCTAACTTGATTCATAGTTTTTAGTTAGCAAAAATATAAAAAACAGAGACTTTCTGCCTTTAGGAAATTCTCTAGACCAAACCAAGTAAGGTTCTGATCTAATTCCAACTCCCTTTGAAAACACCTATCCATATCCTTCATAATCCAGCAGCTCATAATTTTATGAGCCTCTGTTGGTTTTTAGTGAATTAAACTCTTCTATGCATGGTTCATTCACTAATAAAAATATTAAAGTAGCTCTGTAAATCCAAAAGGGTTGATTCCAATTTCTACAGAAATTTATCATCAGTACCTAGCATGTGTCCTTAGAATCAACTAAAAATCTTCTGTAAAATAAATCTGGTAAAAAAGACAAATCCTATCTAGTACTGCCTTTGGGAATTTCTCAAGGGCATTCTGGTAATTGTTTTGAGGAGATTCCAACTCCTCTGGATTCAGTCCACCAAACACTACCTTTTAACCCAAGGAAATAATTTTTGTAACTCCAAAACAGTTCTGGTGAATTATTTCCTTAAACTAGGGTTTTATCCACTATAAAATCCATTATAGATCAAGGGAAATTGATAAAATAGTGAAACCACTTTTGTTGGCTTCATTTTATCAGTACCTATCTGATGGTATCATTTTTATACCATGGTATCATACAGATCCAGCCCTTGGTCAAAAACCCCTCTCTTAGGTAGTTGCTAGATTACAAACCCAGAGGGAATTCTTTCCCTAATACCTCCCAATCTTCCTCCAATCCAATCAAATCAAACCTCCAACATCCTATTGATGTTTATCATGTATCTATCCTTTGCTTGTTGTATGTTTTGATGCTTGTATACCTTGTATTGATCGGTGTATTGTTTTTTGCATGTATGCTCAATAACGGGGATAGTTGTGATTGTGTGACGCGGAGAAGAAGGAAGGATCGGGTTTCTCTTATTATAAATTGTATTGGTATTCTGGTCATCCAACACCGTCAAGGGACATCTTGCTGGTCACAGGCAAGCCACCATTCCTGAACTCCTAAATTCACCTACTCCCGTTTATCAGCTGTTTTATATCCCGTTTATGAATTGCATGATCAAAGGAATGGTTTGATTAAAATAAACAGACGTGACTAACTTGGCTCCTCCAAGTTATGAATGAGTGTCCATTGGACACCTACCCTATTTACAACTATTTTTACCCCTTAGAACGAGGCTAAGATGATTAACATCTTCCCTCTTGGAACCCACAGATTTTCAACGATAAAACTATTTTGGGTTATACCCTACTAGAAAGTTTTCAAAATAAAACCCTTGGAAAGAGGCATCCTTTCCAAGTGGAAGATTTACTAAAAGAAGATATGAGGTGGATGAATAGAAAGTTAAGTAAGAGAAAGGAAGAGATGTTCTAAGCCAATGTCCGGAACAATTTATTCGTGCAACCACATTACCCCATACGCTGGGGCTTAGCTCGTAGTTTGTGATCTTTAGCCGGTGCTACTCTTACTCGATAATGGGGAGAAATCCCCTGAAATCCGAGCTACCTGTAGGGTAAGGCACTGGTGCAACAATTGGTTCTCTCGCGGACGGTATGCTTTTAGGTAGTACGGATGGAAGATTGTCACTATTTCTACCGGTCAGGCTTGATGCGGAGGTAGGGTCGATCTGGGAGGAAGGACCAGGGTCGTCGTACCCCATACTCGTACCGGAGAGATAAACCCAAAAGGAAAAGCCGCCGTTGCTAGGTATGGACAAATGAAAAGCGTAAGTTTGATTATCCGAGCCCCTGTCTACCTTGTGTAGCAGGCCGTGGTTTTATCCCGGCGGATGTATTGATTCTTGTGGGTAAAGTGCACACACTCTACAGAGTGTAATCTATTCGAATAGCCGTGTCCACGGTCAAGGACGGTTGGAATGGCAAGTGCTAGGAGGACCCTTCGGTTATGTTGTGATGAATTAAAGGATGTGACTTGGTCATGAGGAAAGATAAAGAACAAGTTTGGTCTTGACCAGAGATGGTCGAAGACGTTTAAAAAGGGTTTTACAACAAAACTGTTTTAGAAATCTTTTTAACAAGGACGTGGAGATGTCCAGATTTTCAAAAAGGAGGCATATTTTCTAAAAACTCTTTTTCAACAAAGATATAGAGATGCCAATGTTAGGTTTTCAAAAAAAAACTATCGTGTAGAGCTATCTCGCCACAGCCAGTTATGCATTATCTTATTACCTTGTCTTGGTGGTTTGCGAGTACATTCAAAGTATTCACTGGCATTGTCCCTGGCTATTTACTTGGCCAGATTGCAGATGTTAAGAAGGATCGAAGGTAATGATGTCTATGCGAGCTAGGCCGTATTCCCAGTTAGTTTCCTGTAGGTTAAGGCACGGGCTCTGCGCTAAAGACTTCTGCTACTTATGTTGTAATTGCCATAATGGCCACTTTGTAAGTTTTGTCCTTGTTACTTTATGGATGATGTAGATACTAGTCAGTTATGCTCATGGCTCACTGATCATGGGAACATGAATTAAATGCATAACGGGTATTCTTGGACCGTAAATCCGGGGTGCCACAGACATGGTATTAGAGCCATCCTGACTTCAGGAGACCTTAGTTAGCATGGACGTTAGACAGGACAACCCCTATTTTTGAAAACACCAGCTTTCGAAAAATATTTCTCAAAAGCTTTTTGAAAGGTTGCTTAACTCATCTTCTCTGACTTAGACAAATTGAAAATGGATTACTCTATATCTCGACTATCTCAACTAATTTGTTTTCAAAACAACCAAGCCCAAATTGGAGACTATGAAGCCGAAGATCCCGGAAGGAAGAGACCCCGAGACAAGCAAACCAAAGGAGCTACCAATGACGACAGACACTACAAGAGCGCCCTACCTACAGAGTCCTTCACCATCCCCAAATAAATCAAGTACGTCACCGACGACAAAAGAACGGCAAGACAGAAGTTAAGACCTCTGTATCGTCCGTACTTAGGATTAGCACCCCTAAAATAGGATTCCCCTTTATGGCATGTAGTGACCTTCATAATATTCATGGTATGCATTGCTTGCTTGTATTGTGCGTGTTTGATGCTTGGAATGTGTTGCTTGTCTGCCCTGGATCATCTGACCCTAAAAGTTTTGACCACCTAGTTGGTAGAATCCCAACACTAACCCTCGCAACTTCCTAGCCGAAAACCTCTCCTTAGCAGGATGGCCACCTAAGAAATCCTCAACAACCCCAAGTAAAGCCCTAAGGTGGAAAGACTGTGTCTTTCCACTCAACTCCAATAAACCCCTGTTGAACCGTCATCGTCACCCATAATCTTCCAACCAATATTATACCTCGCCAAATACCTCTACCCCCAAGCTCGGAAGACTTACTCCATCATCCATTTCGTTCGACAGCCCAAGACTTTATCTCCACCAAGAAAACCCTGAGTATGGCCATGAAGATCGGAGCCCTGAAGAAAGGATGCAACCGTTGCGGTGAAGAAGGACATCAAGCTAGCCAGTGCTTAGGCAACTGCCCAAATTGCGGAGCTCTCCACTCTCCTGCAGATTGCCCTAACAAACTAGTCACCTGCTTCCTCTGTGAAGATCAAGACCATGTCCCAGCCAACTGTCCCCTCCAACTCCTGATTGGCAAAGCTCGTTAACTCCCCTGCGTCAACATTGGGAAGAAATCAAGAGAAGGACGTTCCAAGAAAGGCACCTGCTTCTCCTGTGATGAACCGGGTCACTTCAGCCGAGAGTGCCCCCAGCGTGGTCTTGAAAACCCTCCTACCAAGACAAAAGCCAAGATAACCACTGCCCCCGTAAGGATCCCAAAGCAAGCCTCAGGAGGATCCGAAGCTAAATAGAAATTTTGTTACACCTGTGGAGACCAGGGCCACTTCGCCCACAACTTCCCCGACAAATACTTGATGGTCTCGAAACAAGAACCTCCTCTTCCCCCGAGAAAGCACTACCTACGGGGAAACCTTTCACCTCTGAAAGGCATCAAGACTCTGGACGTTCCTCCAAAGTAGTTTCACACCCGGAAACTCGCCTCTCCCAAACTTTGATAGAGACGTGTATCATCCCAACACTTGTTTTGTAAAACTCTAAGTGCCTTGTTGCCATGAGGCACAAACTTGTTTTGTAACCCCTTAAGTACCTCCTCCACCGACCGTCTTGAACCTGCTAAATGTATGGATGTTATGCAAACATGATATCATTATCTGCATGTTTTACCCACAATGTTGCATCAGACTAAACCGGAAGGATCTCACTCCAAAATACCTCGTATCTGAGACCGCCACAACTTCGATGGCATCCTCCAACCCGTCGGACCCGTACCACCTTCTAACTCCTGAAGTGGTTCCGACGATGTCGATAGAACATAGCCACCCTGAAGGAAAGGTGTAGCGCCTTACCCCCGACGTAAGCATATGACTCCAATCAAGAAGTCGGCGACTTCACCAACAACCCCTAGTGTCGCTCTAAGGGGGAAAGACCGCGTCTTTCCCGCCCTAAACCTAATAGACCCCTGGAGTTGACCACTAGTTAGCGTTAAGGGATGACCACCTCTCGAAATCTGAATCGTCAACCATGCAAGAAGAACGACAATCGGCACTCCAGAATCAGAAGATACTTCAGAAATGTCCCTCACTCCATGGTCGACCGTCTAGCTAACATCCCGGTGCATCAAGACCCTGAAGAGAGAAAAGTTGACCACAAGGCGAAGGAATGAAGAAGATTCAACTCACCACCTCGACTCAAGAAGAATGTACCCCGTCGACGCTAAACCTACCTAGACTTGTCCTAAGGGGAAAAGATTGCGTCTTTTCCATTTGTTTGAAGCTAAACCGCCCAACCCAAACCCACTCAGCTTCGATCTGTAACTAAACATGTAGGGTATTTATAAAACTTGTTAAGGCCTATTTTCTTCCACCGCTGAAATTGTTAAGCGGATATTATCACCCCAACCCTACTCCTCCCTAATATCGGGACTATATTATTTTAAGGGGGAAAGGTCTGTAACATCCCAATTTCAGCAACCCTGCTTAAATTTCCAAAAGGCAAAAATCAGGGGGAACAAAAACTTTTTCTTCAAACGTGTGCTTACTTGCTTGCTTGTTCTCAAGCAACTGTTTGTGTATCAGTTCTGTGCTCCTCATCTCAACCCTAGTTTACAAAACCTATTTTACGAAAGAGATGTCTTGGATCATCTTTCATATTCTCAAATGTTCTGGCATTCCAAAAACCTGAGCCAAGATGACCTTGACACAACCCAATATTTTCTAGCTTCTATTTCCAAAACTATGGATACATATATATACTCTCCTTATGTTCTCAAGACAAAACCTTCAGCTACCCTTACCTCTAGGTCTTCCAAAAAACCTTTATTAAAACCTTTTCATCTCAATCTTGGTAGAGTTACCAAGATGGTACTTATCTCACTTCAAAGCAAAACCATTTCAACATACCCATCCTTACCTCAAGCTAAGCTTGATGGTAACCCTAGTTGTCGTGGGAATGGTCACGACAGATGCTGCAATCGGCAGCGAGTAGTAGAACGAGGGGCAAGGGCGGCCAGCCATCTGCGGTGCGAGATGAGGGCGGAGACACAGGGTTTTACCCAGGTTCGGCCCCCCGGAGGGTAAAGACCTATTCCTGCTAGATTGTATTATGATGGTGGTACAATGGGCGAGCTCTGCGGCTAGGCGTCGAGTCGGTTGGGTTTATGATGGAACATATCTCTACACGCCCTGCAGGGAGGTTTATATAGGCTCACCTTCCCTAGGGTTTACATATCTCAACCGAATCAGTTAAGGCTTTGGTACTCGTTTAACCTAATCTGACTGGGCCTATCTAGTCGCTTGGGCCTTCAGCTTCCAGTCGCTTGGATCCACACCGGGCCTTGATCTAGTCGCCGTCTTGCAGGCCCACTCGCCGGTTTCTGGGCCAGTCGGAAACGTCCTGCTGGGTATACCCCGGTAGGCACATCCCCATCAGTAGTCCCCAAGGCCGTCGTCGATTGGGCGTGGGTGGCTGCTGGCAGTCGGAGTATACGGCTTCAAAGTAGACATCCAGTCGAATCGTCGGCGGGATCCTGTATAAAGGAGAAAACTAGTCATCCTGATCGCAACTTTGGCGAGTCGAGCCGGCGAAACACCGTCGTAGTGATCGGGTCGACGAGCCGAGTGGCTGAAGTTGGACCATTAAGCGTGGTCAAACTAGCCGTTGGGGTAATCCAACGGTAACTTTTGGCGTAATCACCGCATTGTAATGGCTTCCTGATTTGGCGGGTAACAACCGCTATATAAGGGGAATGGCAGGCGATAAGAAAACCATCTTCTCACCATTTCCTCCGATTGCACGTACTCTCTCCTTCCCTCGCATCGCGATCCGGCTAACCCGAAATCCTCCGACCCCCCACAAATCCTTTCGCCATGGCCCTCTCCACCGAGCCTTGGGTAGATCTAAGTGCACGAGGGCGCATCTGGCGTCCTTCGAGGAGGCCGGATTCACGGCCTGTTGATGCGCATCCCCGCCGAGATTTGACTCCGAACCCGCGCGAGGGGGAATTCATCTGCTTCACCAGCCACCTGGAACGGGGCTAGGATTTCCTACGTCCCTGTTCTTCCGGCGCTTCTGCGCCTACTATGGGATCCAGCCATTGGACCTGGGTCCTCACAGCATCGAGCAGCTCGCCATCTTCGTATGCTCATGAAAGTGCTACTTGACCGCCATTTCTATTTCACATCCCAAGATTTTCCAAAACTTGTAATGTGAAAAATAAATGAATAAAATAAAACTTTGTTGATTTTCAGGGTAAGAAGAAACTTTTTGAATTCAATTTGGAAACTTTCAAACCTTTTTGATCAAACAAATCCTAAAGGGATTTGAAAAGACAAAACCTTTAATAAAGAAAAATTTAATATTTGGAATTGCTATTTTGGATCTTTTAATAAAAAGATTTGATTTTCAAATGAAAAGGTAGAAATTTAAATAAGGATTATTTTATAAGCCAAATTAAAACTTGGCCAAACCTTTGAAATAAAATATTTCTTTTTGATAAAAATAGTAAAAGTTTATTTAAATAAAATAATAAGGATTTAATATCCAAATTTATTAAAAATAAAAGGATTTACTATTTTAATTAAAACATCAAAACTTATTTATTTAAACAAGTTTTCCAAGTATTTTTTATTTTCAAATGAAACCACTGATTTGGTTTTGATAATATTTAATTTTCAAATGGAGAGTTTAAATAAATAAAATCCTATTTTGATTTAATAAACAAGGTCTATTCATTTAATTATAAATGGACCCTAAAATAAAAATATTATTTTTATTTCTGGGACTTTGGAATATGTTGTTAAACAGAACCAAATTCATTTGCAAAGTGTGATGAATATTTGAATTGAATTGAATGTTGGTTTGGTTGTTTGAAATTCAAAACAGAAATTGAAATTGGAAAAAGGAAAATAGATTCAGAACAAAAAAAAGATCAGACCAAGCCCAGCCCATCCCAGCCCAGCAGCCCACCTCTCTCCCCAGCGAATCGTTATTTTCTCACTCAGGAACTTACCCGCACAGAGGATGACGACTGGACCCCACACTCACGCACTCTCTCTCGCAGACAGCCAGGACCCACCTAGCCACCACGTCGTCATCAAACTCACGCGCCCGTTGCCAGTGAATGATTCTCGGCTTAAATTCGCTCTAACGCGATCTTAATCACCAAAACCATCAAGTCCCTCTTAATCCCCTCTGACTCCTCCTCATTTCCCCTCAACAACCACCGCTAGTGGGCCACTGAGCACCTCGAATTCGAGCTCAACTTCTCGCCGGCTCCGACGAGTTCCAGTGCCAAATTCCGGTGAAAAGAACACACCCGCACCTCCATTTTTCTGTTGAATCTCCCTAGTATTCTTACGCGCACCTTCCTGACTCCTTGGTTTGGTTTCTTGATCCCCAGGCATTCGACATTGACAACATCTGCAAGCGTCGCCGCAAGCACGACTCCGGCCACCCCTAGGAACCACTCCAGGAAGCAAACCTCCACCGCTCCAACGCCATTGGCTTTGCCCAGAACTTTTGTGCATCGTCTCCCTCTCCACCGTCTTTGGGAACCACCAGAACGTCGCCTTCTTACACATCCCGAGCGTCGCTGCCGTCCTCACCATCGCCGGTGACCAGAGCCACCAGGTGAGCCAGCACCCTCTGTTCCTTACCCTTCGATCTTACTTCGACGGACACGATTAGATCTAGCCGAGCCTAGCCGAGCCACGCGCCGTGAGCCAAGCCTCCAGCCTAGCTCGAGCCTTGATGAATCTGCATCGTTCATTTTATGTAAATCGTGCGACCCACACCATATATCCACACTGAACCGGTATGGACCAATAGAAACATTACACGTGGTTTGTAGTTGATTTAAAAGACAGAAAACTTTCTATTAGATGTCCATTTTGTAAATTCCATAACTTTTGATCCACACGTCCAAAAATTGCAAACTTTAT
This sequence comes from Avena insularis, assembly GCA_023614405.1. Classification (NCBI taxonomy): domain Eukaryota; kingdom Viridiplantae; phylum Streptophyta; class Magnoliopsida; order Poales; family Poaceae; genus Avena; species Avena insularis. Next base: position 224,722,405 of record CM042689.1, on the reverse strand, counting down.
ATAAATGGAATCAGTGGAACAATCCCTAGCCAACCATGCCATTTGTTTAGTAAAAATCCTCTGGTAAAATGTTTGTTTTTGCAGAAATATTTGTATGCTTGATTAGATTATAAAAATTGTTCTAAAATGTTTTTGGGGATAAAATCTTTGGCAAATGGTGTGATTTGAACCTACTGACCATAGGAAACACTTTGTGGATTCAAAAATGTATTTGGTGAAACAAAATAATGATTCTTTGATTTAAAACCATTTCTAGTCAAATAAAAATATAGTTTATTTATTAAAAATGGTTTTGGAAGAAAACCTTTGGGAAAATGTTTTGTTTTAAACTCTCTGACCCCAAACACCAAGTTTTATGATTTGAAAACATATTTGGTGAACCTTAGAGATTAATGCCTTAGTAAAAATATTTTTGCACCACATAAAATGATACTTTGTTTTGAAAATGGTTTGTAAAGTGAAACCTTTGCAAATGACTTTGCCCCTTTATAAATTGACCATTAGGTGTTTTCCAATGTTTATGACCCATTAGGAACCACTTTTCCAAATAAAACAATCCTTGGCATGCTTGCATGCATTACTTTGACTTTATCATTTTATGTGATGTTTTGCTTGATTGGTAGATTGAGATTGTGCCTTGCTTGATTGAATTGTAGTGACTTGAAGAGTGTGATTGTTGCAAGGACAAGGATTGAACTTATACCCTCTACCAAAAAGGAAAGTGATGCTTCATACTTTTGTCCCATTACTTTCACTATGCATTAGAGATTTTTCTAAGTAAAACTTGCATGGAATTTTGCTAAGTATAAACCTTGCTATAGGAAAACCTAGTAGATGAAACCTTAGTAGAAATTTTCCTAAGTTAAGATTCCTATTACTCTCATGCTTAGCTTAGCTAATAGAAAACAAGGGTGGAATATACATTCATACTATGGAAAAATTTCTAAGTTTGAGGACTTGTGTTTTGTTTAATAAAACAACTAAGTTAATGAATCACCTGGGTGGAATGGTAATTGCTTGGTGGTTTTTGGTTGAGTGGTTCACAAGGCCCATGTCTATGGTTGACCTTGTGTATCTCACTTGTGGATGGCCACCCAGGAACAAAGAGATTTGAGATGTCAAATGTTGAGAAGCTTCAAGTGCAGCCACTTGGCATTATGGGCTCTGCCTGGATCATATAGGTTGCAAGAACTTAGCCATATGGACAGTGGGTGGTAGAGTTTGATAGGTTGGAACGCGTCCATTTTGGTCTAAGGGAAGGCTTCTGAAAGATCTTGTCTTGGGAAACCAAGTCTTGTGGGGAAAGTGCACCACCTCTTCAGAGTGTAAAATCTAAGTACTTAGCCATGTCCCTAGTAAAGGACAATTTGAGCATCAAGACATGGAAGCAATCAAGAATCTCATCATTCAAATTTCTAAGTTAAAAACTTGTGGTTGAACAAGGGTTAAAGGATCTTCAATCTTTGATTGGGAGAAATGTTTTTGTCAAGAAAAAACTTAGTGTTTTCAAAATGATAAGGAAAATCTATTTTGAGCAATGCAAGCCTCAACTCCACTTAGCCAAATGCATATAGATGATAGACTCCACTATACTACCATAGTATCACTTGCCAATACAATTCAAATGTATTGACCCTTGTGGTTGTAACTTGTATGTTGCAGGTTTGATTGATTTAGTGAAGTGTGTTGATTAGGATTACAAAGTCTACAACCAACATGTCTGCCTGTGGCACTATGAAGATGAAGGACCCCATGCTTATAGATTTTCTGCTGCAATGTAATGTAATAGCCAAATGAGCTATGTAAGATGTAATAAAATTATGTTATTCCTGGTTATAAAGTTGTATTATGACCTTTGTTTCTTGATATTACATCTTAACTGTGGATACTAGCTATTGATCCAGGGACTAGCATTGTAAACACAGGGGACTCTACCTTATTAAAGGTTGGGACCCTTTACAGATGGTATCAGAGCATTGTGTTGCCTGTAGGATTTGTAACCCTAGGATTGGACAAAACCCCTTAGAAAAATAGGAGTTGTATTTGTTCCAAAACTTATTTATAAACAATCTTGTAAACTCTTTCCTCAACCATTTTGGTTTCAACTCTACATCTCTTCTATTTTCAACTTGATGGACAGACCTACCCCATGGCCTTAGACTTCACCATGAGTTAAGGACTTCTTCAACTCTAATGAATTCAACTTCTTCAACTCTAATGACTTCAACATCTTCAGCATTTTCACCAAGGACTTCAACCTTAGACATTACTAAGGACTAGAAGTGAGACAAGAAATCTTGCTCAAGATTTGGAGTCTAAGGAAACACAACTTAGAAGAAGTCAACATCACCTTTGAAGTGTTTGTGACCAAGAGTCTTCCCAAGGAAACCATGATCTCATGCAAGAAGAATCAACCAAGAAAGATGGAAAGATCACAAGTGAACCATATAGATGGACCACCATATTTTAGTTTAAGCCAAACACACCAACTTATGTGGTGTAACAAAAATATTTTGGTTTCCTAAAAATGTGCTTAAAACTTGTTGTTTGAGTGGAATGTTTGTTTGTGATTGCTTGCACATTGCTTGTGTGAATTGTGATGTGTGTGAATAGAATTATTCCCTTAGAAATATTTTGCCTATTCTAATCCCAAATCAACCCAAACAGATGACTTCTCCAAGAGACTCCAACATCAAGGATGGTGATACTAACAACAACCAAGAGGACAACATGAGAGAACTTATAGCAACCCAAAACCAGTTGAGCCAAGAGACAACTCAGCTTTTAGCCAACAACAATGGACTAGACCCAGCCATACAAAGGATTTTGAAACTTCAGTCCCAATTGTTGCAAGGATTGGTTACTCAAATGATCAACATGGGAGAAAACTTTTCCAAAAGAGCCAATGACAACAAGGATGACAAAGATGTTAATCTAGACGGAACCCAAGCTAGCAATATTTGTGGAGATAAGGATCATGCATCCAAGGAGCATGAAGATCAATTCCCTAATTGTGAAGAAGAAGGTCATATCTTTAGTAACTGCCCCAAGAAGAGAGAAAGATTTCCCACCTTTGTGGAGCATGAACTAAAAGAACTCCTAGCTTTGGAGAGACCCAAAAAGAAGAAGAAGGACATAAGCCAGTTGCAATGTTACAATTGCAAAGAGAAAGGACACTATGCTAGTGAATGCCCAGAAAAGAACAAGAACCAAGGAAACAAACAAGAGAAAATGATACCAAAGGAAAAGAAAGATATTAGCCAAGTGTGGTGCAACAACTACAAAGAGCTAGGACATTATGCAAGCAACTATCCAGAAAAGATGAAACACAAGATAAACAAGCCTATGAGGGAACTCAGCCTCGTCACATGTTTCAAATGCAAGGAGCTAGGCCACTATGCAAACTTCTGTCCAGGAAAGTTACATCAAGATCCCAAGCAAGCCAAGATGTAAACTAGTTGGAAAATTTTTAAGGGTGGTAGTACCCTAGTTATTTGAGCCAATTTGTAACCCTAGCCTCCCAAATCTCGGGACGAGATTTATTTTAAGGGTGGTAGCCTGTCACATCCCAAATTTTCCAAAACTTGTAATGTGAAAAATAAATGAATAAAATAAAACTTTGTTGATTTTCAGGGTAAGAAGAAACTTTTTGAATTCAATTTGGAAACTTTCAAACCTTTTTGATCAAACAAATCCTAAAGGGATTTGAAAAGACAAAACCTTTAATAAAGAAAAATCTAATATTTGGAATTTCTATTTTGGATCTTTTAATAAAAAGATTTGATTTTCAAATGAAAAGGTAGAAATTTAAATACGGATTATTTTATAAGCCAAATTAAAACTTGGCCAAACCTTTGAAATAAAATATTTATTTTTGATAAAAATAGTAAAAGTTTATTTAAATAAAATAATAAGGATTTAATATCCAAATTTATTAAAAATAAAAGGATTTACTATTTTAATTAAAACATCAAAACTTATTTATTTATTTAAACAAGTTTTCCAAGTATTCTTTATTTTCAAATGAAACCTACTGATTTGGTTTTGATAATATTTAATTTTCAAATGGAGATTTTAAATAAATCAAATCCTATTTTGATTTAATAAACAAGGTCTATTCATTTAATTATAAATGGACCCTAAAATAAAAATATTATTTTTATTTCTGGGACTTTGGATTATGTTGTTAAACAGAACCAAATTCATTTGCAAAGTGTGATGAATATTTGAATTGAATTGAATGTTGGTTTGGTTGTTTGAAATTCAAAATAGAAATTGAAATTGGAAAAAGGAAAATAGATTCAGAACAAAAAAAAAGATCAGACCAAGCCCAGCCCATCCCAGCCCAGCAGCCCACCTCTCTCCCCAGCGAATCGTTATTTTCTCACTCAGGAACTTACCGCACAGAGGATGACGACTGGACCCCACACTCGCGCACTCTCTCTCGCAGACAGCCAGGACCCACCTAGCCACCACGTCGTCATCAAACTCGCGCGCCTGTTGCCAGTGAATGATTCTCGGCTTAAATTCGCTCTAACGCGATCTTAATCACCAAAACCATCAAGTCCCTCTTAATCCCCTCTGACTCCTCCTCATTTCCCCTCAACAACCACCGCTAATGGGCCACTGAGCACCTCGAATTCGAGCTCAACTTCTCGCTGGCTCCGACAAGTTCGAGTGCCAAATTTCGGTGAAAAGAACACACCCGCACCTCCATTTTTCTATTGAATCTCCCTAGTATTCTTACGCGCACCTTCCTGACTCCTTGGTTTGGTTTCTTGATCCCCAGGCATTCGACATTGACAACATCTGCAAGCGTCGCCGCAAGCACGACTCCGGCCACCCCTAGGAACCACTCCAGGAAGCAAACCTCCACCGCTCCAACGCCATTGGCTTTGCCCAGAACTTTTGTGCATCGTCTCCGTCTCCACCGTCTTCGGGAACCACCAGAACGTCGCCTTCTTACACATCCCGAGCGTTGCCGCCGTCCTCACCATCGCCGGTGACCAGAGCCACCAGGTGAGCCAGCACCCTCTATTCCTTACCCTTCGATCTTACTTCGACGGACACGATTAGATCTAGCCGAGCCTAGCCGAGCCATCGCACAGGAGCCAAGCCTCCAGCCTAGCTCGAGCCTTGATGAATCTGCACCGTTCATTTTATGTAAATCGTGCGACCCACACCAGCTATCCACACTGAACCGGTACGGACCAATAGAAACATTACACGTGGCCTATAGTTGATTTAAAAGACAAAAAACTTTCTATTAGATGTCCATTTTGTAAATTCCATAACTTTTGATCCACACGTCCAAAAATTACAAACTTTATATCAATGGAATCAGTGGAACAAGACCTAGCCAACCATGCCATTTGTTTAGTAAAAAGCCTCTGGTAAAATGTTTGTTTTTGCAGAAACATTTGTATGCTTGATTAGATTATAAAAATTGTTCTAAAATGTTTTTGGGCATAAAATCTTTGGCAAATGGTGTGATTTGAACCTACTGACCATAGGAAACACTTTGTGGATTCAAAAATGTATTTGGTGAAACAAAATAATGATTCTTTGATTTAAAACCATTTCTAGTCAAATAAAAATATAGTTTATTTATTAAAAATGGTTTTGGAAGAAAACCTTTGGGAAAATGTTTTGTTTTAAACTCTCTGACCCCAAACACCAAGTTTTATGGTTTGAAAACATATTTGGTGAACCTTAGAGATTAATGCCTTAGTAAAAATATTTTTGCACCACATAAAATGATACTTTGTTTTGAAAATGGTTTGTAAAGTGAAACCTTTGCAAATGACTTTGCCCCTTTATAAATTGACCATTAGGTGTTTTCCAATGTTTATGACCCATTAGGAACCACTTTTCCAAATAAAACAATCCTTGGCATGCTTGCATGCATTACTTTGACTTTATCATTTTATGTGATGTTTTGCTTGATTGGTAGATTGAGATTGTGCCTTGCTTGATTGAATTGTAGTGACTTGAAGAGTGTGATTGTTGCAAGGACAAGGAGTGAACTTATACCCTCTACCAAAAAGGCAAGTGATGCTTCATACTTTTGTCCCATTACTTTCACTATGCATTAGAGATTTTTCTAAGTAAAACTTGCATGGAATTTTGCTAAGTATAAACCTTGCTATAGGAAAACCTAGTAGATGAAACCTTAGTAGAAATTTTCCTAAGTTAAGATTCCTATTACTCTCATGCTTAGCTTAGCTAATAGAAAACAAGGGTGGAATATACATTCATACTATGGAAAAATTTCTAAGTTTGAGGACTTGTGTTTTGTTTAATAAAACAACTAAGTTAATGAATCACCTGGGTGGAATGGTAATTGCTTGGTGGTTTTTGGTTGAGTGGTTCACAAGGCCCATGTCTATGGTTGACCTTGTGTATCTCACTTGTGGATGGCCACCAGAACAAAGAGATTTGAGATGTCAAATGTTGAGAAGCTTCAAGTGCAGCCACTTGGCATTATGGGCTCTGCCTGGATCATATAGGTTGCAAGAACTTAGCCATATGGACAGTGGGTGGTAGAGTTTGATAGGTTGGAATGCGTCCATTTTGGTCTAAGGGAAGGCTTCTGAAAGATCTTGTCTTGGGAAACCAAGTCTTGTGGGGAAAGTGCACCACCTCTTCAGAGTGTAAAATCTAAGTACTTAGCCATGTCCCTAGTAAAGGACAATTTGAGCATCAAGACATGGAAGCAATCAAGAATCTCATCATTCAAATTTCTAAGTTAAAAACTTGTGGTTGAACAAGGGTTAAAGGATCTTCAATCTTTGATTGGGAGAAATGTTTTTGTCAAGAAAAAACTTAGTGTTTTCAAAATGATAAGGAAAATCTATTTTGAGCAATGCAAGCCTCAACTCCACTTAGCCAAATGCATATAGATGATAGACTCCACTATACTACCATAGTATCACTTGCCAATACAATTCAAATGTATTGACCCTTGTGGTTGTAACTTGTATGTTGCAGGTTTGATTGATTTAGTGAAGTGTGTTGATTAGGATTACAAAGTCTACAACCAACATGTCTGCCTGTGGCACTTTGAAGATGAAGGACCCCATGCTTATAGACTTTCTGCTGCAATGTAATGTAATAGCCAAATGAGCTATGTAAGATGTAATAAAATTATGTTATTCCTGGTTATAAAGTTGTATTATGACCTTTGTTTCTTGATATTACATCTTAACTGTGGATGCTAGCTATTGATCCAGGGACTAGCATTGTAAACACAGGGGACTCTACCTTATTAAAGGTTGGGACCCTTTACAATTTCCCTCTATGGCAAGTTCTGTTCCACGGACGGATCAGCCGCGAGGAAGCAGGCGGCCCAATGCTTGCCGCGGGCGGCTTAACATTCTAGCTGAAGTCGAAGGCTTCGTTCTTTGACTTGATGCTACCCGCCAAGGCGGCGAGCGACTGGAAGAAGTCTTGGTTCTATGTTGCCGAGGCGACCCCGGAGGGCGAGACGGCGATCCCACAATACTCCGCCAACCGGTCCGAACCGCGCCGTCTTCAAGTCGGCAAGCTCCCCAGCGACCAGCGGATGGTCATGGACGAAATGCTCCAAACCATCCGTGGTTTGAAGAAGAAGGGCCTCCAATCAATCAACTTATATAACTGCTGGCTCGGGCGGCGGCTCGTCCCTCTGGCTCGGCGTGACAACTACATGTACCAATACATGGGCCGGGAGGACTCGACGAAGTCCATCCTAGCCGAGTGGAAGCTCGAGGACTACACCGCAGCACTGAAGAAGATCACCCAGGCGGTGTACCTAGACGCACAGGCTGGGGTCGCCCCCTACACCGCAAAGCGTCCCGCCCCAACGGTAATCACCTCGCATCATTCGCAGTCGCAGTTTTTGCAGTCGCGGTCATTCTAATTTCATCTTGCGTTCATTGCAGCTATTCCAAGTGGTGGAATGATGGCTCCCGCCTTCAGACGACGAGAATTCGAGCTCGTCCGTCCAGGACATGGACGAGTCGCCTCCCGCCAAGGGCGACACCGAGAGCGACGAGAGCAACGGCGATGACGAGTCCGAGGAGGAGGTCGCCCCGCTGGTCCGCAAGACCCGCGGGCAGCATCCACGTGAGCTTGAGGCGAGCAAAAGCCTCAAGCGTCATGATGACGATGACGAACTTCCGGAAACCACCTCACGCCGCCAGGCTACTCCGTCGAAGAAGAAGAAGAAGGAGAAGGAGGCGAAGGCCCCTCCGAAGAAGAAGACGAAGCCGATGAGGCCGGCCTCGCCACCGCACTCGGCGAGCAGCTCCGACGCCCCCAGCCCGGCCAAGGACGAGGCGCCACCGACGAGGTGCCACTGGCCTTGATGCCACCGCCATTCGCCCCAGTCTCTGGGCTGGGGGATGCTCTGGCTACGGCGGCTTCGCCTCGCAGGGAAGCTCCTGCCGAAGATGTCCCAGAGGCTCCCGTTGCAGCCTCGACGACGAAGAAGCCGTCCGTGTCTTGGGCACGCGACGTCCTGGAGATGGGGCTCAGCCGCCAACTGGGCCCTGAAATGGAGAAGCCGGCCGGCCTCCGCACCGGGCTACGCTTCATTCCAGTCGCCAAGTGAGTTCACTCGCCTACCTTTGTCTTTCATAGCAGCTTGAATTATCTTGCTCACACGATCGATTTGTAGGACCGGAGCGAAAAAAGATAGGCCATCCGACCGTGGCTAAGGTTCCACCCGTCGTCGGCGAAGAGGATCCCTCCCGGAAGAGTAAGGCGGACGAAGTCGTCGTCCCAGCGGATGGCGCCAAGAAGGCCAAGGGTGACGATGTCGTCACAATCTCCGATGACACGGCGGTCGCACCAAATGAACTTGCAATGGAGGCGGCCGTACCCACAAAGGAGGGTGCTCCTTCGCCTGGGGTGACCGAGCCGGTTTCCTTTGGTGTCGGTGCCTCCATCGCCACGTTCCCGCGCTTCATGGCCAGATCGGCTACAGCGAGTGGGACTTCGCCCTCGAGCCGTGCACCTGGGGTCGCCGATGTGGAGGTAGAGCAGCGTCGTGGGCACACGCCGGCTCTCCTCGCGTCCGTGGATGCGATACAACTTCACGACATGCTTGGCGCAGCTATCCAGGTATGTCCAGTCCCCGAGGATCAGGCTGGTGTGCTGCAGCGGTCTGATTCTTTTAGTGTCTTGTTATTATTTTTCGCGTCCAGTCCCCGAGCGCGCACTCGCTGAATTTCAGTGGGTGGGCGCTTAGGATTTCTTGATTGCCAGTCCCCGAGCGCGCACTCGCTGAATTTCAGCGGGTGGGCGCTTAGGATTTCTTGATTGCCAGTCCTCGAGCGTGCACTCGCTGAATTTCAGCGGGTGGGCACTTAGGATTTCTTGATTGCCAGTCCCCAAGCACGCACTCGCTGAATTTCAGCGGGTGGGCGCTTAGGATTTCGCCTCGATTAACTGTTTGAATTGTGTGCAGGGTCTGCAACGTGAGTCAGCTGACCGATTGGCAGCGAAACACCGCGCGGAGAAAGAACTGGCCTCCGTCCAAGAAGCGAATAAGGGGCTTCAGGCAGTTGCTGCGAAGGCAGAAGAAGCTCGCCAGGGATTTGTCCCCGCGGGTGAGTTGGCAGCGGCGCAATCGGCTTTGAGCTCGGCTGAGAAGCGGATCGCCGATCTCGAGCGCGAGCTAAGGGAGGCGAAGGAGGAAGCGAGCTCGGCTGATGGGCGAGCCAAGGCCGCCATTATAGCCGCCGAAGAGGATCGTAAAGTGTCCGACGCCCTTGTTGCTGGGCTTCAGGACGACTATACTTCACTTCAATGCTTCATCACGGATCTCGCCTGCCCCTTGATTGGTAAGTGTATCTGCTTCTGCCAGTAGCGTGTGCCTTTTTGTGATGTCCGACGTACTCACTATTGTCTTCTACTCGCAGGTCGCATCCTTGATAGTGCGGAAGAGGCGAGCTCGTTCGACGCGCGGCAATGTGTGGCCACGCTCGTCGAATCGGTGACGTTGTCGGCGACATGCATCCGAGCCTACCTCCAGGAGATATCGCCTACGAAAGTAATTCCCAGCGACCTTGTCGAGGTGTGGAAGTACTTGGAGAAGGCGTCGTCGGTCGTTGAGTTCATGACACGATCGGTGTTCCGGCGCGGAGCTGCGATGGCGCTTAGCCTTGGGCTTGCTCATTTCCCGGAAGACTTCGACCTCGACGACGTGAAGAGTGGCTACCCATCGTCGACTGGCGCAGTGGAGCTCTCCGAGGTGCTCAAGTTGACGGACTGCGCCACGATGTTCTCCGAGCGTGTCTGGGCAATGGGCGACCTCCTTCCGTACCAGGAGACGGTCGTCGCGCCTAACGACCCCGAGCCGCAGCACCGGGACTTCAAGGTCGAGCAGCCCTTCCGCGCGGTTATGGCGGGTGAGCTGACAACGTACCCGTCAAACCCGTACACGCCGTTCATCCGCAATCGCCGAGGTGCTGGCGAGTCGTCGTCGAAGCCTGCAGAATAGGATAGTTTGCCCTGGGGCGTTAGTAGCAGGTCTGCCGTTTAGGCATATTTTGTAATTTGAGACAATGCGACATGCTATTGAATGAGACATTGTGTCTGTTTTGGGATTTGTCATGTGTTCTGCGATTGAGGTTTGAACGAGTCCCCGAGCGCGTCCGCCCTTTTGTGGGGTTTACCTCGTGTGTGATTTGTTTGTGGTTTTTGAATGTTTTGTTATTGTGGTCGACTCGCCCGGACTCGAAGAGCCAGTCACAAGGCGACTCCCTTGAGCGCTCTGTACTTCACCGTTTTCCCTTGCGCGAACGGGGTCGGGTGGCCGAGTCCCCGAGCGTGGTACTTGGTTGTTCTAGGCGCGACTCGAGGGTGGGTGAGGACTTGGCGCGTTGGTTCTGGCGCGTCACTCCAGCCTGGCCCGTTGGGTCAGTCGCGTGGCGAGTCCTGGGCATGCTCTCATACTTAGCGTTTTCCCGAGCCGCTCGTGCTGAACTGGTCGTCAGTCCCCGAGCGTGGTACTTGGCCGTTCGAGTTGCTATGTCGAGGATGCGGAGGATCATGGTCGCTGTAAGAAGCGAAGGCAGTTGTCTTGGCTCGTAAAGCCAGTCGGGCTGGGCAACTCCAATGGGGCTCCGGGTAGGCGTTTTTCGTGGACGGTGCAAGACCAGAGGTGACTCAGTGCTCTTGCACCGCACTACTTAGCCGTGCCGATCGCTGTACCAAAGGTTGACATCTGCGGTTAGCTTGACGCTGTTATTACGAGTGCGAGTGGCACAAGACACGAAGAGTAGGCGCAATTTGCGGTAACCAATTCTTTTTATTTCATATCGACTAGAGAGTACATATGTGGGGTTCTATGGGGTAGAACTTCCGTAGGAGGTTTACATTCCATGGTCGCTTGACGTCGAGTTCGCCGTCCCCGCGGACGTCGATGAGGTAGTAGGCGTCGTTGCCGAGTACTCGCCCGATGGCGAATGGTCCCTCCCACGGAGGGGAGAGCTTGTGCATGCCCTTCTTGTCCTGGATGAGGCGCAACACCAGGTCGCCTTCTTGGAAGGTGCGAGTTTTCACCCGCCGGCTGTGGTAGCGGCGGAGTCTCTGCTGGTAGATGGCGGTGCGTGACCGAGCGAGGTCACGTGCCTCGTCGAGTTGATCAACTCCGTCCTGGCGGGCGAGTTCGTTTGCAACCTCCGTGTAGTGGACGACCCGTGGCGAGTCGTGCTCGAGGTCGGTGGGCATGACTGCCTCGGCGCCGTACACCATGAAGAAGGGGGTGAATCCTGTCGACATGTTGACCGAGGTGCGGATCCCCCAGATGATGGAAGGCAGCTCCTCGACCCAACACCCGGCGGTGCGCTCGAGTGGTACTTGGAGTCGCGGCTTCAGGCCGTGGAGGATGCTTTGATTGGCCCGTTCCGCCTGGCCGTTGGATTCCGGGTGGGCGACCGACGCGAGGTCGAGCCGGATGTGGTGCTCTTCGCAGAATTCAGCCATGGCTCCTTTGGCGAAGTTGGTGCCGTTGTCCATGATGATGCTGTTTGGGAACCCGTAGCGATATATGAGCTCGCGTAGGAATTTAGTGGTGGTCTTCCCGTCGCATTTCCGGACTGGCTTGGCCTCCACCCACTTTGTGAATTTGTCGACCGCGACCAGGAGGTGGGTGTAGCCGGAGGGAGCCTTTTTGAAGGGCCTACCATGTCCATGCCCCACACGGCGAATGGCCAGGTGATGGGGATTGTTGTGAGCGCTGAGCTCGGCACGTGCGTCTGGTTGGCGTACTTCTGGCACCCGGCGCACCGCTGGACAATGTCGACGGCATCGGCGTGTGCGGTAGGCCAGTAGAAGCCATGCCGCATAGCCTTGGCGACCAGAGAGCGGGCGCCGGCGTGGTGGCCGCAGTCGCCGGAGTGGATGTCGTGGAGGATCTTTCGTCCTTCGGCGGGTCGGACGCAACGTTGGAATACGCCGGTGACGCTGCGCTTGTGGAGCTCGTCGTTGATGATGGTGTAGGACTTGCATCGGCGTGCGATCATCCGAGCGTCCGTCTCGTCTGCCGGCAAGGTGCCGGTCTCCAGGTAGGCGACGTAGGGCTTGGTCCAGTCGTCTAGATCGTTGACGAGTGCGACCAGGGCTGCCTCCGGTTGTAATGGGACTCCGATGTCGATGTCCCTCGGGGGAGAGACTGATGGCTTGGTGATCGTCTCGAGGAAGACACCGGCGGGTGGTGCGAGTCGAGCCGACCCAATGCGAGAGAGTGCATCGGCCTCCTCGTTCTTCCGCCTGTCGATCCACTCGACGGAGTAGCCTGCGAAGTGTCCGCCCAGCTTGTCCACTGCTTGGCGGTACGCCGCCATGGTGGGGGAGACGGCGTCGCAGGTGCCAGCGACTTGCCCAGTGACGAGGTCGGAGTCTCCGTAGCAGCGTAGGCGGTTGACATTCATCTCCCTGGCAGCTCGCATGCCGTGGAGTAAGGCCTCATACTCGTCCATGTTGTTGGTGCAGGGTGTGAAGTCGAGGCAGAGGACGTAGCGGAGCTTGTCTCCCTTCGGTGAAGTTAACACGATCCCTGCGCATGCGCCGTCCGCGTTCTTGTAGTCGTCGAAGTGCAGGCTCCAGTAATGGAGGTATGGCAGCTTCTCTGGCTGCTGGGCCTCCTCCCAGTCGGTGATGAAGTCTGCTAGGGCCTGTGACTTGATTGCTTTTCGTGGATCGTATTTGATGTTGTGGACGCCGATCTCGACGGCCCACTTGGCGACCCGCCCGGTCGCCTCGCGGTTCGGATGATGTCCTGCAATGGTGCTGAGGAGACGACCATGATCGGGTGCTCCTGGAAGTAGTGCGGCAGGCGCCGCTGTGCTCTGAAGACCGCGTATACCAGTTTCTGGTACTGCGGGTATCATTGGCGCGACTCGGTGAGGACCTCGCTGATGTAGTACACCGATCGCTGTATTGGGTGCTCCTTTCCTTCCTCCGGCCGCTCGATGACCATGACGGCGCTGACGACGCGCTCGGAAGCCGCGACGTAGACCAGCATGGGTTCTTTGTCGGCAGGGGCGGCGAGTAGCGGTGCGGCGAGTAGCACCTTCTTGAGGTCGCGAAGCGCGTCATCCGCCTCCTTGTCCCACTGGAAGGTGGGGTTCTTGCGTATCAGGTGGTATAGGGGCATCGCTTTTTCACCCAGGCGGGGGATGAAGCGACTGAGAGCCGCTACTCGCCCGGCCAGCTTCTGGACGTCGCGTAGGCACTCGGGTTTGCCGAGTCGGGCGATCGTGTCGATCTTGGTGGGGTTCGCCTCGATCCCTCGCTTGGAGACGACGTACCCCAGTAGTTGTCCTGCTGGTACACCGAAGGTGCATTTGCCTGGGTTAAGCTTTATCTTGTATTTTCTCAAGTTGGCGAACGTTTCCGCCAGGTCGGCGAGTAGGTCACCCTGGCGAGCGGACTTTACGACCACGTCATCGATGTAGACGTGGATGTTGCGGCCAATTTGGCTCGCGAGGCACTCTTGCATGCACCGCTGGTAGGTCGCCCCGGCGTTCTTGAGGCCGAAGGTCATGGCGGTGTAGCAGAAGGCTCCGAATGGCGTGATGAACGCCGTCTTCTCCTCGTCCTCAATAGCCATTTTGATCTGGTTATACCCAGAGTAGGCGTCGAGGAAACATAGCGACTCCAAGCCCGTGGTGGAATAGATTATTTGGTCGATCCGCGGGAGGACGAACTGCTCCTTTGGGCAGGCGCTGTTCAAGTTTGTGTAGTCGATACACATCCTCCAGGTCCCGTTCTTCTTCTCGACCAGGACTGGGTTTGCCAGCCACTTGGAGTACTTGATTGGCCGGATGAAGCCTGCAGCGAGTAGACGCTGCACCTCCTCGGCGATGGCTCGGCGGCGCTCTTCATTGAAGGGCCGCAGCGACTGTTTGACGGGTCGCACTTTGGGGTCGGCGTTTAGCTTGTGCTCAGCGAGCTCCCTAGGGACACCAGGCATGTCAGAGGGCTTCCATGCGAAGATGTCCCTGTTCTCACGGAGGAACTCGATGAGCGCGCCTTCCTAGGCTGGGCTCATGCCCGTCCCGATCGTCACCGTCTGGCTGGAGTCGCCTGGGACCAGCTCGACGGTGCGGGTGTGCGTCGTTGCCTCGAAGGTTGAGGTGTTTGCGCCCTCCGAGTTAGGCTTCTTGAGTATGGTAGGGTCGTCGTTGTTGACCCCGCTCGCGTACTTGGCGAGCTCATCGGCGTGATTGGTTTCCGCCGCAATAACGGCATCGGCGAGTTTGGCTCCTTTGGCCTCGCACTCGGCGGCCATGTCGGGGTCGCCGTTGATGGTGATGACGCCGCACGGCCCGGGGAGCTTCATCGCGTTGTACGCGTAGTGTGGCGCTGCCATGAACTTGGCGAACGCCTGGCGCCCCAGGACGCAGTGGTAGGGGCTGTCGAAGGGCACCAGCTCGAAGACGATCCGCTCGGTGCGGAAGTTTGCTGGTGTGCCGAAGGTGACCGGGCAGTGACCTTGCCGATCGGGTACGCCTTCGACCGGGACGATGCCATGGAACATGGTGTGGGTTGTCTCGATCATCGATTGCGGAGCCGCTGAAGGTGTCCAGTACAGGATGTTGATGGAGCTGCCGCCGTCCATCAATGTCTTGGGAGCGAGTCGCCGACCTTCGGCTTGACCACCGTAGCGACTCGCCTGGGTACTGGCGCGCGAGTGGTGGTCCTAGCGGCTCCAGGTGATGGGCTGCTCCGACCAGTTGAGGAACTGGGGAACGTCCACCTGAGCCACCGCGTTGACGTCAACGGCGCGGGCGATGACCTTCTTCTCGCGCTTCGTGTTGAAGCCTGTGAAGGTATGGAGCGAGCCAGCCACTTTGCCGAACTTTCCGCCGTTTGGCGGGTCATTGTCAGGGTCCTCCCGTGCTCGCCGTGCCTTCTCGATTTCCCTGAGGGTGTGGCAGTCGGCGGTTGTGTGCGTTGCGGGCTTCCCTTCCCTGCTATGAAACGCATAAGGTTGGTTAAGGAGGGCCGCGGGGTCGAACCTTGGCTTGGCCTTGTAGTTGCCGCCGTCGCGGCGTTGTCCTCCGTCGCGGCGGAAGCTCTTGGGCTCGCGTTGTGCGTGCCCGGCGTTGGCGACGAAGTCGACTCGCCCGTCACTGTGGCGCTTGCCGGTGAGGCGAGTGTTGCTGTAGCATAGGTCGGACCGTCGTCCGCTGTCGTTGCCGCTCGTGCGGCGTTGACCTCCTGACTCGTTGTCGGTTTCCTGGTTTGGGTCTTCCTCCGCGTACCGTTTGGCGATCTCGAGGAGGTCCGGTATGTTGTCGAGTGTGCGAGACTGTCGCTTGAGCTTGGCGACCAGCGGCTCGTAGCGGCACGAGGTCTTGAAGCAATGGATCGCGGTGTCCGGGTGGATGCCGACCGCGTTGTACCAGAGTTCCTGCCACCGTTGGACCCAGTTGCGGGTCGACTCGCGGGGTCCCTGGACGCATCGCTCCAAGTCCTCGATGGTGGTGGCGCAGGTCGGTGTGGCCTGCGATCCCCATCGCCATGAGGTATGTATTGAGCCAGACGGCGGGGTCGTACGAGGGGTCGTACTTTTCTATCTCCTTTGGCGCTTTGAAGTTTGGCAGATACTTCTCGCCTCGGATCATTGGTCCGAAGCACTTGGGGCCGAGTCGACTGAGCGACCCCATGGGCTCGCCGTCATGGCGATTGGTTAGGGTGTGTCGCAGGTCGTCGGGCTGGCGTGCGCGCCAGCTTTGGTTGTTGATGATGTGGGTGCGGGCGTCGATGGGTTGACCGTTGGCGGCGACGAAGTTGGTCGCTGGCCTGGGGTCGTTGGTGGAGAGTGCCGCGTTCGCGGGTCGGTGTTGGAGCTGCAGTGGCTCTGGTGGCGGGCAGTTGAGGGTGTTTGCCGCCATTGGGCGGCCGCTTAAGGACGCTCTGCTTCCCGAAGAACGCGAGTACACTCGACCCTACGAGTCGGCACCCGCGTTTTGCTGCTCGACGGCCTTTGCGAGCAGGGCCATGACGTACTGGATCTGTAGGGCGCCGTCGCCGGTGGCCGTGATGTTGTCGTCTGCTGCTCGGCCTGCCACGAGGTTGTCCATCGGGGTGGAGAACAGTGGGAGGCCGTTTGCGTCTCGCTCCCGTGAGGAGACTACTATCCGCGGCTGGTCCCTGGGAGGTGTGCGGTTGGGTGGAGGTGGGGCGCCCATCACCGTCGACCCTGGCGGGGGCCGGGCGCTTCCTCCTGGTGGCGCGTTCTCGCAGATCGCGCGCTCGGCCACGCGGGCCGGGTCGTTTTCGTCGTCGAAGTTCAGGGTGCGCCCCTGAACGGTGGGGTTCAGGCGCGACCTGATCCGCTGTTGGTGGTAGCGCGATAGCTCCTGCGCCGTCACCTGCTCGAGGCGAAATTTTTCGCGCTCGGCTTGCTTCTTGCGCCTCCGCCCGCCAGCCAGCGGAGTTCCTCGACCTCCATCGCCGTGGCGTTAGGAGGGATTGGGGTGGAGAAGGGGTCCTCCGGCGGCTCGGTGCCGGCCGCCATGTAGGTCGCGGCGTGGCGACCGGTGCCGTCGCGGAGGTCGGCGGAGTTTTCCGACCCGGAGTGGAAGTCGAAGATCCCGAGGATGGAGGGGTCCTCGAAGTCTCCCACGTTAGAGACCTGGGTGATGGAGCCCGCGGGTGAAGCTGCGGTGATAGATCCGGCGAGTGACGCCGGGTCGCCGAGTCGGCGTCGTTGTTGAGGGCCGCGTCTTCTGCGGCCGCTGAGTTTTCGGCCACGTTGCTGTGGGCCGAGTTGTACTTGGAGGCGAGGCGATGGATCGTGCGGATCTGGCTCTCGGAGAGCCGATCGCGTGGCGGCGACTCGCGGATGCGAGCCGAGTCCTCCGAGACGATGACGTCGGTGAGGCCGACGAAGAGGCTGATCGTTTCACCGGTAGGATCACGCCAGCGCGTGACGGTCGCGCCACGGACGTAGCTGCTCGGCAAGATTTGGAGCATCTCGCCAATCACTATCATGCGGCCAGTGGCGACCGTCTCGTTGATGGGAAGATTGGATCTCGCCGCAGAACACCGGCCAGACCGGCCAGGCCCCACGGTGGGCGCCACTGTCGTGGGAATGGTCACGGCAGATGCTGCAATCGGCAGCGAGTAGTAGAACGAGGGGCAAGGGCGGCCAGCCATCTGCGGTGCGATATGAGGGCGGAGACACAGGGTTTTACCCAGGTTCCGCCCCCCGGAGGGTAAAGACCTACTCCTGCTAGATTGTATTATGATGGTGGTACAATGGGCGAGCTCGGCGGCTAGGCAGCGAGTCGCTTGGGTGTATGATGGAACGTATCTCTACACGCCCTGCAGGGAGGTTTATATAGGCTCACCTCCCCTAGGGTTTACATATCTCAACCGAATCAGTTAAGGCTTCGGTACTCGTTTAACCTAATCCGACTGGGCCTATCTAGTCGCCTGGGCCTTCAGCTTCCAGTCGCTTGGATCCACACCGGGCCTTGATCCAGTCGCCGTCTTGCAGGCCCACTCGCCGGTTTCTGGGCCAGTCGGAAACGTCCTGCTGGGTATACCCCGGTAGGCACATCCCCATCACTAGTAGTAGTTAGATAAGTAATAAGATGAATTTCCTTGATCTGTTGGTTGATGAATTGCCTTGATCTGTTGTCTGATGAATTGCCTTGATCTGCTGATATCCTTGTTTGCTTAGGAACTAGAGTGAGCTAATATAGTAGCTCATACCTTAGGACCCAATCCTTGTTTGTGATCATCAACCTCAAAACAAGCATCCAAATCTGGATCCATCCTAAGCCCCTACAGCAACCATCTTCTCTCCTGCTCCAGATCAATCCAAGGATGATTCCTCTAGATGGTTTCCATCTCAGTGGAGACCCAATCTAAGCATGAATACCATATACTTAGTTAGTACCTCAACATGAGTTTGAAACCTAGCATACTCTCAAAATCTTCTACACTTGCACTCTAGTCAAACTCTCTAAAACTGCCAAAATGGCTGTCTGGATTTATTATCTCGATACCATCTTTGGAGCTCTACCTCTTCCAACCCCTGTGCATTCTTGAGAATGCACTTGAACCATTTTGTAGTACATCATTAGTACTACAAAATCCCATTCTTTCCCTTGGCTAAGCAATTCTATGTCCCACTCATCCATGATGGTTTTGTAGTCCAGATAATAATGTTTTCTGCAAATCTTATCCTCTTGCCTACTTTGGCAGAAGCTCACATCTATATGCCACCTCCCCTTGACCAACTCTTTGCATGGTTAGGACCTACTAACCATGGCCTATCAATCCCCACATCACTTGTTTCCATTGGAGCCTTGTGCTTCTTAAACCCACATGGTTTAGGAGGCTACCTGATGTATCTGTTATGGTAGCCTTATTTTCAACAAAGTTTGCCATCACTCCAATACCACCTCAAATCCAACCAAGCCCAAATATTGATTCCATGATCATCTAACTGGCATGGTCTATCCATCGATATACCCCTTGTACCAAGGTGACTCTGAGCTCCCTAATCCAACCTTGTTTAGATGGCATCAGACTAATCAAACCCTAGATCCTCCAAGTATCTAGTTTCCACCCTTTTCACCACTTTTCTTCAAAACTAAGGTTGATCTTTATGCCTACATCAAGTGTACATCATCTACCTTGGAAATAAGCATCCCCAAATAATTCTCCCAATTATTTGGATTTTTAAACTACTTAATTTCCTTCACCTACCAATTTCCCAAAACCCTTGTCTTCAAAGACAAGTTTGTTTTTATCCAAATCACCTTGCCAAACTAAGGCACATTTGATGCCTAATTATAATATCCTATCTTCCCAACTCAAAAATAAATATCTTAGAGATTCTTTATTATTTCTTTTTGCCCTTTTTCTTAATTGGCAGAAACAAGAAATAATTCTCCAAAAATACTTTTCCACCTCAATAAATCCCAATAAAATTCTCCAATGTGTGTGATGGTACTTAGGACCCTATAACAACAAAAACCAAGCTTTTCCCATGTAAATTTACCAAATAAGCATCTAGAAACTACTTCTGGACTTTTTGAATATTGGAGTTTAAGTGCATTTTTAATCATCAGAAAATTCACAAATAAATCCTGGAGGTGTACAAGGACCATATCATTCTACCAGTAACATTCCCCCATCTTGTCCAATGTAAAATTCTGTACTTCATTCATGACCCAAGCTTTGGTCAATTATGGCAAACAAATCAAAACCATTCAACCAACCACATCAAACCCCCTCAAAACTTGTCACATACACCACCCTAGCACCCCTCCCTCCTCCTGGTCGCAGCACTAAAAGGTCTACACTGACCAAGCCCTAGCTCTTGTCCTTTTGCTCTTGTTAGGAGGGAGACAAGGCATCCTTGTCTTGTCCCATCATACTAAAAATCCTTGCAGCAGCCTCCCTGCCTCACCCCACCCTCCTGCACGACCAGGGCACACCCCCAGGACCCACTACACCACCCAAGCCAGCCAATGGATAAGCACCTCCCTTCCTCCAAGCTTTCTCCATGAACTATGTCCATCATACACCCTCCTCTATCTTTATAAGGTCACAGGCCCGAGCAGCGCCCCTACCCTGGCTCATTTGCCCACTTACTTCCCTACACAGCACCTCGAGATCCCCTCTATTCTCTGTTGCTCTGCACTCCTCGAGGAGAGGAGAAGAGGGCCCTCTCGGCCATGGGTGAGCTCTAGCCTAGGTGCCCCTCTACCCAGCTATTTTCTCCTTTCATGTGATGCCTCCTTGCTCTAGCACCCCTGATCCATACCCCATGTCCTTCCCTCCCCTGCAGGTACCCTTGAACCGCCGCCGTTGCACATGCCCGAGCGGAGCTCCTCCCGCGAGTCAGAAGAACCTGAGCCCCTTCCCCCGCTGCATGCTTCATCCCTATCCTCCCCAAGATGGAAGGGACCAAAGGGACCCCTCCCAGTGACGTTCATGCCTCCCCGGCCCTTCCTGGTGAGCCCCTACGATGGCCAACTCGAGCGTGGCACGAAGGACTTCCTCTGGTAAGAGAACCGGCCCTGCAGCACATCCCCGGGACCGCCTCGCTGCACCTCTTCGCCCCAGGCCCTCCTCGACGACTCCTCGACACCAAGGTGATATCCCCAGACGTCCCGCTCGTCTGCTAGGGTTTCACCCGCCGCCAGCTGCTTCCCTGCAAGGAAGAAGAACAACAGCCATTGATGGACTTCTAATCCAATGGCCATTGTTGCCCAATACCCCTTCACCCCCACTACTCTCTTACACGCGGGCCTCGGTCGGCCCAGTCACCACCTCCCCCGCGAAACCAAGCCCGGGTGGGCCGGATTCATCCTGCTCGACCTAGCAAATCCTTCCTCCCTCTCTTTTAATAAAATATCTCCAGATCTGTTTTTGGTAGTGTGGTCTAATTCAAATTAAAAAAGTAAAACTCTTCAAGATATTTATATCTAATTTTTAACATAGGCATACACCTTTCCTCTAACATGCAGAGGCTTTGGCTAGCCCAAAAGTTGTTTAGAATCAATAGGATAAATCCTATACTTGGATCTGTCCAAATCATTAAATAAATTCCCCAGAAAGATTTACAACTCCAAATAACATGAGACCACTTTGTACTGAAAGGTATCACCCCTACCTTTCATACCCCACTAGCCCCACCCTAACTTGCTTCATAGTTTTCAGTTAGCTAAAATATCAAAAACAGATACTTTCCGCCTTTAGGAAATTCTCTAGGACAAACCAAGTAAGGTTCTTACCTAATTCCAACTCCCTTTGAAAACACCTATCCATATCCTTCATAATCCAGGAGCTCATAATTTTATGAGTCTCTGTTGGTTTTTAGTGAATTAAACTCTTATGTGCATGGTTCATTCAGAAATAAAAACATTACAGTAGCTCTATAAATCCAAAAGGGTTGATTCCAATTTATACAGAAATTTATCATCAGTACCTAGCATGTGTCCTTGGAATCAACTAAAAATCTTCTGTAAAATAAATCTGTTGAAAAAGACAAATCCTATCCACTACAGCCTTTGAGAATTTCTCAAGGGCATTCTTGTAATTGTTTTGAGGAGATTCCAACTCATCTAGATTCAGTACACCAAACACTACCTTTTAAACCAAGGAAATAATTTTTGGAACTCCATAGCACTTCTGGTGAATTATTTCCTTAAACTAGGGTTTTATCCACTATAAAATCCATTATAGATCAAGGGAAATTGATAAAATAGTTAAACCACTTTTGTTGGCTTCATTTTATCAATAACTATATGATGGTATCATTTTTATACCATGGTATCATACAGATCCAGCCGTTTATGAATTGCATGATCAAAGGAATGGTTTGATTAAAATAAACAGACGTGACTAACTTGGGTCCTCCAAGTTATGAATGAGTGTCCATTGGACACCTACCCTATTTACACCTATTTTTACCCCTTAGAACGAGGCTAAGATGATTAGCATCTTCCCTCTTGGAACCCACAGATTTTCAACGATAAAACTATTTTGGGTTATACCCTACTAGAAAGTTTTCAAAATAAAACCCTTGGAAAGAGGCATCCTTTCCAAGTGGAAGATTTACTAAAAGAAGATATGAGGTGGATGAAGAGAAAGTTAAGTAAGAGAAAGGAAGAGATGTTCTAAGCCAATGTCCGGAACAATTTATTCGTGCAACCACATTACCCCATACGCTGGGGCTTAGCTCGTAGTTTGTGATCTTTAGCCAGGGCTGCTCTTACTCGCTAAAGGGGAGAAATCCCCTAAAATCCGGGCTACCTGTAGGGTAAGGCACTGGTGCAAAAATTGGGTCTCTCGCGGACGGCATGCTTTTAGGTAGTACGAATGGAAGATTGTCACTATTGCTACCGGTCAGGCTTCGGTCTGGAGGTAGGGGTCACTACGGGAGGAAGGACCAGGGTAGTCGTACCCCATACTCGTAACAGAGAGATAAACCCAAAAGGAAAAGCCGCCGTTGCTAGGGATGGACAACTGAAAAGCGTAAGTTTGATTATCCGAGCCCGTGTCTACCGTGCGTAGCAGGCCATGGTTTTATCCCGGCGGATGTATTGATTCTTGTGGGTAAAGTGCACAAACTCTACAAAGTGTAATCTATTCGAATAGCCGTGTCCATGGTCAAGGATGGTTGGAATGGAAAGTGCTAGGAGGACCCTTCGGTTATGTTGTGATGAATTAAAGGATGTGACTTGGTCATGAGGAAATATAAAGAACGAGTTTGGTCTTGACCAGAGATGGTCGAAGACGTTTAAAAAGGGTTTTACAACAAAACTGTTTTAGAAATCTTTTTAACAAGGATGTGGAGATGTCCGAATTTTAAAAAAGGAGGCATATTTTCTAAAAACTCTTTTTCAACAAAGATATAGAGATGCCAATGTTAGGTGTTCAAAAACAACTATAGTGTAGAGCTATCTTGCCACAGACAAATATGCATTATCTTATTATCTTGTCTCGGTGGTTTGCGAGTAGATTCAAAGTACTCACCGGCATTGTCCCTGGCTATTTACTTGGCCAGATTACAGATGTTAAGAAGGATCGAAGGTGCTGACGTCTATGCGAGCTAGGCCGTCTTCCCAGTCAGTTGCCTGTAGGTTAAGGCATGGACTCTGCGCTGAAGACTTCCGCTACTTATGTTGTAATCGCCATAATGGCCACTTTGTAAGTTTTGTACTCGTTACTTTATGGATGATGTAATGATACTAGTCGGTTATGCTCACGGCTCACTGGTCATGGGAACGTGAATTAAATGCATAACGGGTATTCTCGGACCGTAAATCCAGGGTGCCACAGATCTGAACCTAGGTAAACTTGTGCTCACCACTCCTGGAACATACGACGTCTTACACCCTATCTTCTCAACGCTGCTAGGACCCCCTATGGCGTATATGTCGACAATCCGATGACACCGCTCGTCGTCGCGTGGTGCGGGAACGGCGCCTCCACCGGCGCTCCACCACATGAAGGCGATGAGGTAGCCCTCGTCCTCCTTGACCTGGAGCTCATCATTGTCCATGACTCTTGGTACCCAGAGGCCCAACATCTTCCTCTCGTCCGCTGCCGCCATGCCTGCCGCTGCACCGGAGCTATATGGCGCTTCCATCTTGCCGGAGTAGACTAGAAAGTGGCAGAGCTGGGAGCTTTTTTGGTGTGTGGATGAGAATAGCTACGAAGGGATAGAGGAGTACGAGTAGACGATGAATGAAGCGGCGAAGAATGAATCTGGGAGAAAGGGATTTCTTCTCTCTTAATAACCTTTGTGCCAAGATTCGCGTTTAAACCACGCGATTTGCACCACGCGTATAGGAGAGAGGGAGGTAGCTTCCTTGTGACTCCTCTGCCCCTCGATTCTCGTGCGGGCATTGAAACGGTGTTCTTTTCCGTAAAATACGGGCCCACCAATGGTCGTGCTGATGGGACCCTTGTTAGTGACAAGACCTAGTCTGAAAAGCTGTCAGATAGCACGCCGCTATTTAAAATCCGGCTCATGTTTTGAATCGAGCAAGGAAAAGACCGAAGTCAAAAGAAAACATATCTGACTCAGATGAATCAGAATTCTACATTATTGAAAGAAGTTTTCAGATACCCTTCAAGATTCTCAAGACGAACAAAACGATCAAGCTGGATGATTTATCCGACTTTGAATCTTGAAGACTTCTGGGACTACTATTGGGGATATACTTTCAGGGTCTGCTTTGTTGACTGATGCTCATCGTTCATTACTGGCAGGTACTGCTTCCTTCCTTTTTGTTGGTTCGGTCTTTTCTTTCAGTTTTAGCTGCTTGGTATTAAGATTTGTTTGTCCATTGGTTTGGCTTCCATCTAGATGTGTATTTTTCACCATAATTGTTTTTAGGTAGAACTGGCAGAATGAAAAAAAGTGTGACTGTCTGTTTGAGATAAAATTACTAAGTGTACAGCTGCTACATTACATTATACTATCTACACTGACATGTATATTGGAATTAGCGCTATAGTTACTCAGCGACCTGCTATACAAAGCAGATGTAAGTCGGTGTTGGACTCCGAGAAGAATTAAGAGATTCCATTAGAGTATCCTTTTGATGATTATGTTCAACTTTGATTCATGAATAAGTAATCCAGATAAACATCAGATCTCAATTTCCGAATATGTCCACCAAATATTTACGTATTATGTTATTTTCATTAGAAACTACAAGTTCGTACAAGCCAAGTACGCATAATATAGATTGCACATGAGATGCCATATAACATTTGGACCTGGGGGAATCTCCTCATTGAAACATGCTTTCGCCCAGCTATATAAATATAGCAACCGTTTGAGACCGCTGCTGGGCTAGACAGCACAACGCCTAAAAGAAAAACAAAGAAAACAAAGAAGAAAAAGAAGAGAAAACAAAGCCGACAACAATGGCTCGATGAAATGACCCGCAACCGCTGCGCCCTCCAAAGAATTTCCACCACCCACCTAGCATTCCAAAGCATCGCGTATCAAGCAACACCTCCAAGAAGGAAAGCAACGACAACGACGCTGCTCCCCGGACTAGACCTAGGGTTTCCCCCGATACGCTACGGGAGGTGGGAAAGAGATACACCCGACACCTTTCAGGAAGGATGGCAACACCCGCAGGCGTTACCACGTCGGTGTCAAGACGACAAGAATTTCTCCCGACCTCTCAAAAAACACCCTCCCAGACGCTACGAATTGCTACACCCAGCTTGCCACCCACCAACACACGCCACCACGGTCTTGCAGTCACCACCATCATCGCACCATGACCCACGATGTGAGGCTGGTACGACCGAAAAGAAGCAACATCGGCGCGGGTTGACAGAACAATGACACGCGGGAGGGAACAACCTCCACCGCCGGAGGGCGATAGCCGACCAGATGTAGCAGCAAGGACAAACCAGGCCCTCTCTAGCCTCATGAAGTCTCGCCGCCACACTGCAGCAAGGGTATCACCATCGCCATCAACCCAAACACTAGTCGCTACTCCTCAGTCCACCAATGAGTCCGCCGCCACCGCAGACCCCCGCCGCCAAATAGCAGCGCCATCCCCACCGTGGTCACCCGGACCTGTCGGACCGATGCCGGTCTAAGGTACAGCACGCCGCTCGAGGATGGACGCACACCGGTGCTAGGAAGACCGAAACGAGGAAGCGAGCCCTAGGTCCAGACACACCTAGTCTAGACCCTTCGAGGAGCTAGAAGCAACAGACACACGCCATGGCGAGGGGGGATGCCGGCGGTCACCCAATCTGGGCCCGCCAGGCCTGGATCTGGTGTCCTAGCTGCAGCTAGGAGGCGGCCGAGGCCACACCCCCGCATCACCATCCCCCTTTTGGCCCAGATCAAACCCGAATGGGCCCAGATCTAGGCCACGCCGCCCTAGCCGCCACACTGCTCCCTGCCTCCTCCAACCTGCTTCCCAGCGCCACCAAGCACCGAACGACGCGCCTCGCCCCGACCGGCCGCACCACCAACCCATCACCGCGCCGCCCCTCCACCCAGCGTTGTAGAGGGAGCCGCCCATGGCCCGCGCCGCCCGCGGCCCTTGCCGCCCAGGCCGGCAACCGCCAGCCCAGGACACGGCTGCCACCTCGCCGCCTGACGCGCGCCACTGCAGCGTCGCCATGGAGCCCGACGCCAGCCCCATGCTCTGCCCCAGGAAGACGGCCCCGTGAGCACCCGCACCGAGAGAGAGGCCGAGAGATCCCCGCCACTGCCGCCGGCCGGGCTTCGCCCAGGCGCGCCCCTCCTAGCGGCGGTGAGGGAGGGGGAGGGGGAGAGGGGGCGGCGGCGGCGCGGCAAGCTAGGGTTCCCCCCTGTCGCCACGCGGGGGCGACGAGGGAGGACGAACCGTTTTGGTTTTGACCTGGGGGAATCTAATGGTTGAACTTGATTTGTCGCCTATCATGAAAAAGAGAGAACATGTCGATCATCTCTATGTGCCTTCACTTGATGTTTTGGACTTTGTGCATTCTTTATTTTTAGAACATAGCTGGCCTCTTGGTACCACATTGATTCATTTCTCAGGAACCTGCATATTAAATCTTTGTGGAAAACAGGCTAAGAGATTAAACACATTTTATTGTAAAGACATTGATTGAAAATTTTAGAGCCGGTACAAATTACAGAGTGATATGGCTACTTTTCTTTGTTACAAATTTTGTGGAGCAGGTCATGTTGGATTTGATGGGATTGGTTCGCCTTCTTCTTTGCTTGGTGGATATGATTTATCTGCTGCATGGTCTTTCTATTATGTTCGGTACAAATGGCTACTCTTTAGTTTACTTCCTTTAATATATCTACGAAAATCATTGAAATGGGTGGTTTCTTGGTAATAGACTGACTTTAAAAGAGATGATGATAAGGATGAACTCAAGGATTTGGATTTTTCTCTCCATCAGAAGTTAAATGCAGATCATGCAGATCGGCTTGACACCTATGATCAGATAATGTCTGCGGTTGTCAATTCTGTTGGGGGTGTTTACTTTGTGTCTGGGCCTGGTAGGGCGGCACAGGCAAAACAATTCTCTGGATTTCTATTATTGTAGCCTTGTGAGCCGATGATCATATTGTTTTTTCTATATTTGGTTATGATTTTGCGTCCAGTTTGTTTGGCGAAGGTATAGCGATGTCTCATGGTTTGTGTCTCTTTGGTGTAATATATATCATGTTTTTTGTGGTTTTTTAATTTAGATTTCTGATGTTTTAATTTGTCCCTTCCCTTTTCAGGTTTAGGTGTTGGTTCCTTGGGTGTTCTCAGGTTTACTTGCTTTGTTGATTGAGATGTTACACATGCCATATGGCCATTTACTGATGAGGATATGGATGATGGTTCTCCGGCATATCTACTTATGTATTCGTGTGTTTGGTGGCTGATGAGTTCAGATGGGTGACCCTAAAGTGAAAGTGTTGCATGTGCTCTCTTGCTGGAAAGATGTGTTGGAATTTTGGCCCAAATAGTCTAGCCCATTTTTCATTTCAATAATTCCTGAAAATCCTAGAGGCCCATGTGGCCCATTCATGCAAGGCAAGAGCTGGGACAAATGTTTAGTCCCACATTGCTAGTTGAGTGGAAGTTGAACCATCTTATAAGGTGAGCTCTCCTACCACTTGGTAAAAGGATGAGAAGGAGAAGGAGAGAGTTCCACACGCGCGCTCCTCCTCCTCCTCGCCACGCCACGCCTCGCCTCGTCACGACGCGCGCGCGCTGCGGGTTGCGGGTTGCGGGAATCTCGCCGAGCCGAGCTTTATTTTGCCACGCATAAATGGTATATGAACAGATGTAGCATGTTCGCTTCATCTTCCGTCCATTCGTTTCATCTTCTGCGCAGTCTGTCTACCTTCAGAGAGAGGTCGCGCCTCCTCTCAGTTATACTGCCACACATCCTTTGCGCCTCCAGTTCCAGAGCACTGCGCTACCTAGATCTTCCCCATCCCGTGTTGCGGCTTGCACCGCGAGCCGGGACAGTAGGCCTCCGAGACCCCGCTGCTTCGAGTCCTGTACGGAAGAAGGGCGATAAGGTTTTTGGGGAGCGCTATCAGTGCGACTACTGGCTTCGTCACGGACTCCCTCACAGATAGCGACTACGGCGGCGTCTTCCCCGACGAGGCCTTCTTCCCCGACATCAGCACCACCTTCCTCGACGACATGGCCAACGACGGTTCCAACACCGGCGGTTCCACTTCTGCAACTGCCGTGTATATCTTCTGTCTCAATCTTGTTCTGATCATATCCAAAGTTTTATGCCTAGCAGTTTGTTTGGTTATATGCCTTAATATGTATTCTCTATTTCACATGATTAGTATATTTCCTATTATTCTAATCATGTTTTATCTAGCGTTTATTATAGATAATTCGCTTGGTAAATTGCTCTACTATTCAACAATCCAAAAACCTTATTTCAGGCAATTTTCCCCAAGTGGCTTTGTTGCTTCTATGAAGCCACCTGTGTTTGAAGGTGTGAATTACAAACGATGGCGTGCGAGAGCAGTGCTCTGGTTTCAGACCATGAGCTGCTATAACGCCATCTATGGCGCACCTGAGGGGGAACTTAATCCCGCTCAGGAAGAGGCGTTCCAAAAACTTGATACCACTTTCAAGGCTGCCTTGATCAGCATCCTTGGCGACAATATTGTCGATTCATATCTGTCATTTAGCAATGGCAAAGATATGTGGGATGCGCTCGAGAGAAAATTTGGAGTCTCCGATGCTGGCAGTGAACTGTATGTCATGGAACAATTCTATGACTATAAGATGGTTGATGACCGCTCCATTGTGGAGCAGGCTCATGAGATACAGTCACTTGCCAGGGAGATTGAGCACTTCACTTGTGTGTTACCGGACAAGTTTGTTGCCGGAGGTATCATTGCCAAAATTCCTCAGTCTTGGAGGAATTTTGCTACTTCTCTGAAGCACAAGAGACAAGAGTTCTCCGTGACGGATCTCATTGGGACTCTTGATGTGGAAGAGAAGGCGCGAGCAAAAGACACACGTGCTCGAGGTATCGAGGGAGGTTCTAATGCCAACCTGGTACAAAAAAGGAACTTCCAGCCTCACAAGTTCAAGAACAAAAGCAAGTTTGATGACAAAGGAAAGTTCGATGGAAAAAACAAGGTCTCACAATCCACCAGCTTCAAGAAGAAGACTGATACGAGGAAAGGTGCTTGTCATGTGTGCGGTGATCCTAATCATTGGGCTCCTGCTTGTCCCAACCGCTTTGACAAGCGCCAGCATGGGAAGAGTAGCAAGACTGCTAATGTTGTCATGAGCGACGTTGAGATGAAAGATGTTGGGTATGGTATATTACCTACTGTTCTTTCATTATGTCATTCTTCTGATTGGTGGATTGACACGGGCGCTAATGTACATGTCTGTTCTGATATTTCCATGTTTTCTTCATATCA
Organism: Avena insularis; assembly: GCA_023614405.1. NCBI lineage: Eukaryota > Viridiplantae > Streptophyta > Magnoliopsida > Poales > Poaceae > Avena > Avena insularis. The sequence goes on along the minus strand of CM042689.1, from coordinate 224,692,992 downwards.
GGTCAGAGGGACTCAAACCGTGCTGATGGGGAACGGCTCGCATGCTTCTGTTCATGGTGTTGGTACGGTCGATCTGAAGTTCACTTCGGGAAAGACCGTATACCAAGAACGTGCATCATGTTCCCTCAATAAATAAAAATCTTGTTAGCGGATCTCTTTTGTGTCGAGATGGCTACAAGATTGTATTCGAGTCCAATAAATTTGTAATTTCGAAGTATGGAACCTTTGTTGGTAAAGGCTATGAATGCGGAGGCTTGTTACGCTTATCTCTGTCAGACATTTATAATAAAGTTGTTAATCATATTTACACGAATTTTGAATCAAATGTCTGGCACTCTCGTCTTTGTCATATTAATTTTAGTTGTATGACGCGGCTAGCCAAAATGAATTTAATCCCTGATTTCTCAACTGTTAAGGGATCTAAGTGCCAAGTCTGTGTACAAGCTAAACAACCTCGCAAGTCACATACGACTGCAGAAATGAGAAATTTAACACCACTAGAGCTCATACATTCTGATCTTTGTGAGATGAATGGTGTGTTGACAGAAGTTGTAAAGAAATATTTCATGACTTTGATCGATGACTCTACGAGATACTGTCATGCGTATCTTCTGAAATCAAAAGATGAGGCTCTGAGTTTCTTCAAAATCTATAAAGCTGAGGCAGAAAATCAACTTGATCGAAAGATTAAGAGGCTTAGGTCTGATCGTGGTGGAGAGTATTTTTCCAACGAGTTTGATTCCTTTTGTGCGGAACATGGCATAATTCATGAGAGGACGCCTCCCTACTCACCCCAGTCAAATGGAGTAGCCGAAAGAAAGAACCGTACTCTAACTGATTTGGTTAACGCCATGTTAGACACATCGGGTCTTTGTAAGGAATGGTGGGGGGAGGCACTATTGACCGCGTGTCATGTCCTAAACCGAGTTCCCACAAAGAACAAATAAATTACTCCATTCGAAGAATGGGAGAAGAAAAGATTAAAACTCTCTTACTTACGTACTTGGGTTGTTTGGCAAAGGTTAATGTACCAATCCCCAAGAATCGAAAGCTTGGACCAAAAACCATTGATTGTGTTTTTCTGGGCTATGCTTTTCATAGCATTGGTTATAGATTCTTGATAGTAAAATCTGAAGTACCTGACATTCATGTCGGTACAATCATGGAGTCGACTGATGCGACTTTCTTTGAGGATATCTTTCCAATGAAGGATAAACCTAACTCATCAAATCCGGAGATACCTAGTTCATCTAATCAGGAATTTGCTATATTCTCTGAACCTACCATTCCGATTGAACACTCTGAATGTCCTAAGGAGGATGATAGTGAAATTCCTAAAAGGAGCAAGAGACAAAGGACTGCAAAGTCTTTTGGTGATGATTTCATTGTGTACCTTGTGGATGACACTCCCACTTCCATTTCAGAAGCTTATGCATCTCCTGATGCTGACTACTGGAAGGAAGATGTTCAGAGTGAGATGAATTCCATCTTAGCTAATGAAACATGGGAGATCACTAATCGTCCTTATGGGTGCAAACATGTAGGATGTAAATGGGTGTTCAAGAAGAAACTAAGGCCTAATGGTACTATTGAGAAGTACAAGGCAAGTCTTGTGGCCAAGGGTTATACCCAAATGGAAGGTGAAGACTTCTTTGACACTTACTCACCTATAGCAAGGTTGACCACCATTCGAGTACTACTTTCTCTGGCTGCCTCACACGGTCTTCTCGTTCATCAAATGGATGTTAAGACGGCTTTCCTAAATGGAGAGTTGGATGAGGAAATTTATATGGATCAACCAGATGGTTTTGTAGTAAATGGTCAAGAAAGAAAAGTGTGCAAGATACTGAAGTCTTTGTATGGTCTTAAACAAGCACCTAAGCAGTGGCACGAAAATTTTGATAAAACCTTAACAGCTGCAGGCTTTGTTGTAAACGAAGCTGACAAGTGTGTATACTATCGCCATGGTGGGGGTGAGGGATTCATCCTTTGTTTGTATGTTGATGACATACTGATTTTCGGAACCAACTTTAATGCAATTAAGTAGGTCAAAGATTTCTTATCTTGTTCCTTTGAGATGAAGGATCTGGGAGTAGCTGATGTCATCCTGAACATCAAGCTATTGAGAGATGATGATGGTGGGATTACACTGCTTCAGTCCCACTATGTGGAAAAGATCTTGAGTCGTTTCGGGTATAGCAACGTCAATTTTTCTCCTACACCGTATGATCCTAGTGTGTTGCTTCGAAAGAATCGAGGAAATGCTAGAGACCAACTAAGATACTCTCAAATCATTGGCTCGCTTATGTATTTAGCTAGTGCCACGAGGCCTGACATCGCCTATGCTGTAAGCAAACTCAGTCGATTTGTTCCAAATCTAGGAGATGATCACTGGCATGCTCTTGAGAGAGTTATGTGATATCTAAAAGGCACTGCGAGCTATGGCATACACTATACCGGGTACCCGAGGGTACTAGAGGGTTATAGTGATTCAAATTGGATATCTGATGCTGACGAGATAAAGGCCACAAGTGGATATGTTTTCACACTTGATGGTGGCGCTGTTTCTTGGAAGTCTTGCAAGCAGACCATCTTAACGAGGTCAACTATGGAAGCAGAACTCACAGCACTAGACACAACCACTGTTGAAGCAGAGTGGCTTCGTGAACTTTTGATGGACTTACCTGTGGTTGAAAAACCTATACCCGCAATTCCAATGAACTGTGATTATTAAGGTGAACAGTTCTAAGGATAATATGAAGTCCTCAAGACATGTGAAGTGGAGACTAAAATCTGTTAGGAAAATGAGAAACTCCGGAGTTATTGCATTGGATTATATCCAAACATCTAAGAACCTGGCAGATCCCTTCACAAAGGGACTATCATGCAATGTGATAGAAAATGCATCGAAGGAGATGGGTATGAGACCCACACTATGAGTTTTCCACAGTGGTAAACCACTCTATGTGATCGGAGATCCCGTGAATTAGAATTGGGAGACAAGATGTTGGTTAGCTGAGAGGAAAGTATCCCTACTTTAATAAACATCACTCCATAAAGATGCAATACTTTCCTATTCTGCATGGCAGGTTGATTTATTATCTTAATATGTTCTAAGTGGCTTATCCTAAGCAAAGATGTTGTCCTGCAGAACATCTTTTGAAGAACACACCTATATGAGTCTGACTGTTAAAACATCGTAGTCTATGAGAGTTGGGTGCTCTCTAATAAACTCATGAAAGGCCATAGAGTATGACGCATAAGCTCCACCTGCGGGGAAGTCCCACGGTAGCCCAGTATCGGTCAAGGCTTCGTGTGAAGCTAGGTTGCAGCAAACTTGCAGTTCAAGGCATAGTCTACTGTACAAGTCGCAACCTAGTGTAGCATAGAATTCTAGGTGGAAGTTCAACTTAACAGTCTCCACTACAGTACCGGTATATAAACAGTGTTTTGGAACCAAAGACAAATTACATGTGCCTCTGGGATCTGGTGGGGGATTGTTGGAATTTTGGCCCAAATAGTCTAGCCCATTTTTCATTTCAATAATTCCTGAAAATCCTAGAGGCCCATGTGGCCCATTCATGCAAGGCAAGAGCTGGCACAAATGTTTAGTCCCACATTGCTAGTTGAGTGGAAGTTGGACCAGCTTATAAGGTGAGCTCTCCTACCACTTGGTAAAAGGATGAGAAGGAGAAGGATAGAGTTCTACACGCGCGCTCCTCCTCCTCCTCGCTCGCCTCGCCACGCCACGCCACGCCACGCCACGCCACGCCACGCCACGCCACGCCACGCCACGCCACGCCATGCCATGCCTCGACGCGCGCGCGCTCCGCGGGTTGCGGGAGTCTCGCCGAGCCAAGCTTTATTTTTCCACGCATAAATGGTATATGAACAGATGTACAGAAGCTGAAAAGTTTGCTTTGAATGGACTTTTAATACGAGTTAAATGAATACGAATTTAGTGGAGGTTGTCCGGTGGGCTGCCGCCTGTTCGCTTCATATTTCGTCCATTCGTTTCATCTTCTGCGCAGTTTGTCTACCTTCCCCTCTGTGCCTATAAGAGAGAGAGGTCGCGCCTCCTCTCAGTTATACTGCCACACATCCTTTGCGCCTCCAGTTCCAGAGCACTGCGCTACCTAGATCTTCCCCATCCCGTCTTGCGGCGTGCACCGCGAGCCGGGACAGTAGGCCTCCGAGACCCCGCTGCTTCGAGTCCTGTATGGGAGAAGGGCGATAAGGTTTTTGGGGAGCGCTATCAGCGTGACTACTGGCTTCATCACGGGCTTCCTCACAGATAGCTACTGCGGCGACATCTTCCCCGACGAGGACTTCTTCTCCGACATCAGCACCCTCTTCCTCGACGACATGGCCAACGACGGTTCCAACACTGGCGGTTCCACTTCTGCAACTGCCGTGTATATCTTCTGTCTCAATCTTGTTCTGATCATATCCAAAGTTTTATGCCTTGCAGTTTGTTTGGTTATATGCCTTAATATGTATTCGCTATTTCACAAGATTAGTATATTGCCTATTATTCTAATCATGTTTTATCTAGCGTTTATTATAGATAATTCGCTTGGTAAATTGCTCTATTATTCAACAAGATGTGTTTGCCCAAGAATGTTTCTTTGTGCGAGTATTTAACGTCTCATGCTTTGAAGAAAAAGAGGTTGTATTTCAGTTCCATCACAGGAGTAAGACTATGCTTAAGGAATTAAGGTCAAATATCTACGGATGTTTGTTGCAAGTGTTTGATGCTTTAGTTAACTACAGCAGGATGTCTGTTACAAGTGTTTGATGCTTTAGTTAACTACAGTAGTCGGCACAGCCATGGATAGAACTCACTTATTTTACATGGAGAGGCTGCTGTGTTATCCGTGCTTTCTCTTGCGAGCTGGCTCTACTCTAGGGCACATTCAGTGTTTTCTTCTCTATGTTCTATGTTCTTCAGAGTGCACATCAAGTGTTTTCTTCTCTATATAGTCAATTTTCTTATTGATGACCATGGTTTTTATGTACTCCCTCTGATCCATATTAGTTGACTCAAATTTATCTAGATTTGAATGAATGTAGATACTATTTAGTATATAGATTCATTCAAATTTTAAAAAATCCAAATCAAGTAATATGGGTCGGAGGGAGTATTAAAATTGTTGATTTGCCCTTTTGCTTCTAACTTATACTCCCTCCGTCCCACGATTAGGGCGTAGAAAAAAAGGGAAAATTTCCTAGCGGTTAAGGCGTACGAACCGAGTACTCCCAATTTTGCCCCTACTTCTCGTCGCCCACCTCCTCGTACTCAGGAGTCGAAATAACTCCCGCCTCCTCCAGCACGCCTCGACGCCTCGATGCCGCTGCCGCACGCCTCAACGCCCCCACCGCACACCTCACCCAGCCGCCCTCCAATCCGCCTATAGATGGATTGTCTCCTCATACTACGCGTCTCCCCTCCCCCGTCCTTTAGTTCTGCCATTGTTTCCTCTCACCCCCATCTGCGGCTCTTCCATGGCGATAAGGGCGGCGGCGGTGATGGTGCTGGCGACAGTGACGGTGATGGTGCTAGCGGCAGCGGTGATGCTGTCCGGTGCAGCCTCCGCCATGGACGTCGGGTCCTCTTCGTCTGGTGGCGTGGGGGCAGCGGTATGGTGGGCAGCGTCGGGGGCGACGGTGGTATGGTGGGCAGCAACGTCGGGGCGACGGTATGGTGCGCAACAGCGTGGGGGGCGATGATAGTATGGTGGCAGCAGCGTCGGGGGCGACGATACGATGGGCAGCAGCGGGAGAGGCAACGGTAGGATGGGCAGAAGCTTCGGGGGAGATGGGGGTCAGGGCGACGGAGGTCTGCTTCTCCCGGTGATGCAGGACCAATTCCACGGACTCGACGTAGGCAAGTACAGCGTTGTGGGTGACTCCGACAGCTTGTTCATGGAGTAGCACCGACGGAACATGCATGTGAGTTTTTCTTGAGCCATGCATGAACTCTCTCTTCATCGTTGGGTATGTGCTCATGTGATCATATTGTTTGTGTATGTGTACTGGTACTGTTTAACATGATCAAATTTGTCTTTATGCAGTGGGTTTTCAAGTTGTAAAACACTTTCGATGCATGGCTCGATAACATGGATAACAACCTTGGACTTGAAGATGAAGCGGACATGATAAATGATGGCGTAGACAATGTAGAAGTTGTCGCGATGAACAGAGTGGAAGATGTTGATGTAGCGATGGATGGACAGGAGGCACATCAATTTGATATTTTAACAGCCGATGAAGAAGTCATCTTTGACATTATGTTTGACATTCACCATCCAAACTTTTATCGTGACGACAATGGTGTGTACCGTTACCGTGCGGATTAGAGAAACTTAGGTGATGTCGGTTCTTCTCATTGTAATGGATATTTGTGGTACTGGAACTAATGTGGTATCTTGATTATTATGTTAATCTTTCGGCAGTTTATTGTTTTCTACTCCAAAAAATAGGTTGGGTGAATTTTCGGCCAAAAACAGCCCAAATTATTGATAACAAAGTTTTTAATCTTTTGAACCTTTTTTGGCCGAAAATAACAAACACCATTGGCACAAGTGATTTCATTCATAAAAAGATAGTCATTCATGAGAACCAAAACTTGTTCCTCTTTTGGAGATCACAAAGATTGGAACCATTAGATTGATTCATGAAAAGATAAATCCATTACATCAAACTTAACATGTTCTTGACCATTACATGACAAACTCTCTAGCCGCGTTTACAATTGCGGGATCAACATGAAGCACTTCAGGTAGTATCCCTAATCTCTCTAGAACCCCCTTTCTAATGTGTGGGATCTTGTACCGGTGCTCTCCCATAAGTTTCATGACCTCCACCATGCACGTTTGATGTGCCAAGAAGACACGGTTGCTCCTCTCCGCCGGGTACTCGTTCCATGCTTGTTGAACCTGCATAACAATGTCAAGATTAATATTTTCGAACAAGAATAAAAATATTACAAGTAAAACCAAAAAAAATGAATTGAATATGTACCTTAGTGAGATTGTCTAGAATAGAAGTTGGAGACTTCTTTTGAAATAACGATTGGAGAGCGGAGAACAGACCTAAATCTAGAACATTGGTGTCCGGTGAATTTGGAGGTTGACAAACTAGGCGAATGTTCCAATTCCCTGCAGCAGCAGCCTCTAAAAACTCGGGGTCATTAGGCAAAACATGAGTCTTTGCATTGTCTTGTTGAATGAATATAGGGCTCCATCGATCCTCCAACGGCCACTTCTCTTTGATAGCGGGCAATACTTTTTCAATAAGATACTCCCGACTAACATCTCGTGTAACATTCCGCGGTTTAGTTTCCAAGGTTCCCCTAAGACGGTTTTGACTACCGCGTTCCGCCGGTTTCTCGGTCACAAAAGGGAACATACCTATTTTCCCATCAAAAGTACAATTACCATCCGCATCATACCTAGGTCTTGCCACGGCACACAGAAACATGATCTTGTCAATGTAATGCTTGCTTTGACATGATCAGTAAGGTTCTTCCTCTCCATTTGCCAAATAATAATTTTGAGAACCCTTAGTTTTGTAAAACCATTTCTCATCTATGTGTACGGTGTTGTACATGCCATGGAACTTAGTATCGATGCTACTCGGATCGAGTGTACCAAGTGCATACCGGACCCTTGCTTTCTTGTTGTCATCCGTGATACGAGGCTTGATGGCATTCGAATGCCTCCTAAACTCCTTCTCCTTGAACCGCCTATGCAAAGTGGACTTTGATATGCCCAACTCATAAGCTAGGTCCTTCAAAGTTGTCCTCTTGGATGGTGGAATTCGCATGATGGATTGGGGATCAACTTCAACTCTTTTACCCCAACAATTCAAAGGCTTCTTGTTATAAAAATTCTCAATACCATCAAGATGATCAAACCATACACATTGCACCACTCACAAGGGTACCATGAATTGGGCCGCCACTTCCTTAGTTACACCATTACTCAACACTTCTGGCTTTGTTTTATGCAAAATGGCTGCAGGAATTATTCTTTTCTCCTTGTCACTATAAACCCTACGGACGTTCACAATTCGTCCTAATGGTACAACTGCAAGAAAAAAATAGCAGCATATCATTACCACTATTCCAAAAAAAAACAGTAGCATATGGCAATGATCTACTACTACTTGAATCAAAATTTTCTAAATATTTCTCCTAAAAAAATAGTAGCATAACATTACCACTAGTCCAAAAAACAGTAGCATATGACAATGATCTACGGAGTATTACCACTTGAATCAAAATTTTCTAAATATTTATCCTAAAAAAACAGTAGCATAACATTACCACTAGTCCAAAAAACAGTAGCATATGGCAATGATCTACTACTACTTGAATCAAAATTTTCTAAACATTTCTCCTAAAAAAAACAGTAGCATAACATTACCACTAGTCCAAAAAAACAGTAGCATATGGCAATGATCTACTATTACTTGAATCAAAAATTTCTAAATATTTCTCCTAAAAAAAAGTAGCAATAACATTAATGACCACTAGTCCAAAAAAACAGTACCATATGGCCCTGGTCTACTTGTACTACTCGAATCAAAATTTTGCATAACATAGCAATACCGACTGATTGCATGTGATCCAGCGTGAACAGTGCAGATTGATGTGAATAGTACAGATTGCATGTGAATAGTGCAGACTGCATGAGAAATACCTGTACCATCCGCTCCTTGTTGATCTGCATCAGCGTCATGATCATGGCCACCATCGGCAGCTGTTCCACGACCACCGTGGCCAGCACTTCCTCCATGACCACCACGGCCAGCACTTCCTCCTCTTCCGCGACCACCGCTGCCAGCACTTCCTCCTCTTCCGCGGCCGCCACGCCCAGCACCGCGCCCTGCTGCTCCGCGTCTAGCACCTCCACGACCACGATCACCGCGCCCTGCTGCTCCGCGCCCAGTAGCTCCACGGCCACGAGCGGCGATCGACGAACTCGTGAACATGAAGACGCCATCGGATAGAGGGAAGGGCACGAGTTCAGGCTCGTCGTGAACTCCTCCATGACCATCTCTGTTGCCGCTCGAGTCTCCCGCGAACTGTGCGCCACGGAGAGCTCCAGCTCTGCTCGACTCACCCACGTACAGCGGGCCACGACGTTGATCTTGTCGGCCACTGCCTGACTCCTCTGCGTTCCACCTTCGGGCTGATCGGAGGCCAGTGAGGCCGAGAGTACGCCGTCCTCGACCGTTCCCTCCCTCCGTGGATGAATTCAAGTCGAACATCATCTGCCGTGGCCGATCATCATTGCTATCCTCATCTGCTCAAAAAACACAAATTTGTAAAAACCGAATCATCCAGTCTACACCTCAAAGAACAGAACGAAACGAGAACAGGAAGATTTACCTTCATCGCTCTCCACCTCAAAGAAAAAATCCCCTGCAAGCTCTCTTGCCTCCCCATCAAAGTCATCAAGAACATCCCAATCGATGGGCTCGTTCAGGTCCAGGTGCGCCATGATTTGAGGAAGAATGAGAAGAAGGACTAGAGGAAGGGGACAAAGAGCACAACAACAATGGCGCCAAGATTTTATAGGATCTCAAACCATGGCGCCAAGCCCCCATATTCATCTGATCTCGATCTTCACTGTGCAAATTGGGGCTGATCCGTGGCACGGGGTTGTGCCCAATCGAGGATCAGGTGGTTCCTCTCCCGTTGGGCAGCTAACTTTGCCATGGATCCATCTCTCCATCAATGGACGTACGCGCGAGGGAGAGAGAGTCTATCCGGGAGAGAGAGAGGGCGCACGCCGAGGGAGAAACCGAGGAGACCAGGATCTTCTCGACAGGCAATTAAAGAGGAGAGATCGGGTGCATGCAAGGGCAGAAAAGGAAACCTTCTTAATTTTTTTCTCCTAGCCAGCGATGCCTCAACTCTCCTTAATAAGTGTGCAAAATTTTCTACGCCCTAATCGCTGGGACGGAGGGAGTATGTATTAACAAAATAAAAGAAAACCTAATGTATTTCAAATTTCTCACTAGATTTTATTCTGGTCTGGTATTCTGAAACAAAGTTTGTGAAAACTGCAACATGGCAGGGAAAAGTTGCTAATATTTGTGGCTTTAGAGTTTTTCCATCAATATGGTCAGTGTCAGAGTCGCATGTCATAGAAGTTCGCTCTTGGGTAACACAATCAGACAGCGTACACAATAGAAATTTAACTTATAGATATTCTAGGAAGAAGAGCATTCTAAGTAAAAGGAAGAACAACACTGTATTAATGTCTTTATTTTTTCTGCGAAAACACAAAAAGCTTTGCGTTTTCGATTCATTGATAGAAAAAGAGAGTCACTGTACAGTATATACGCATCAGCTACAACGGGCTGTCACTCATACAACTCAACCCACTAGCCCTACAAGACCGTCGGGAGCAGGTCACTTAGACCACGAGCTCCTGCTACCTCCCAAGAGCAAGCTTCAGATCGAATCGTGTTGAGGAGGCTGTCCATGCTAGCCGACACATTGTCGAAGACGGCCGCATTACGCTGCTTCCAGATCCACCAAGCTATCAGCATGACGAGCGAGGAAGTCCCCTTACGCAAGGGGCGAGGGGTGGAGGATGAAGTCGCAACCACCAGTCCACAAAGTCGCCCTCCCCATCCGGCGGTGAGGCTGTGGATCTCACCCATGATAGCACCTCATGCCAAATGTCCTTGGAGAATGGGCATGCCACCATGAGGTGGGTCATGCATTCAGCCGATTGGTCACACAACGGCAGCGCGGAGGGTGAGCCAAACCCTTCCTCGCCAGGCGATCAGCTGTCCAACATCGATCCTGGCAAGCCAGCCATATGAAGAACTTAACTCTGGGTGAAGCCCAGGTCCTCCAGATGAGCTGCCAAGATCTCAAAGCAATCGATCGCTGGAACATGAACTCGTAGCAAGATTTGGCCGAGTACTAAGCATCCGGCGTCCACCTCTAGAGTAGTGTATCCAGCTCAGCAGTCAACCCAAAGTCTCGTACCCGGATCCAGAGTTGCACATACTGCCATAAGGCTAGCGGGCTCAGCGCTCCCTGAATATCAGCAATCCAACGACGCTCCAGAAGCGCCCCTCTCACTGTCCGGCGCTTTCTAGCGCATTTGGGAATCAGCGTGAAAAGTTCAGGTGCTAGCTTCTGGATTGTCCTCCCATCGAGCTAGCAGTCAAGCCAGAACCTCGCCGTCGCCCCATTCCTAACATCCATCAAGGTAGAGGTGTCAAACACCTGAAGTTCCGCCCGAGAGAAGTGCATGTCAAGGTCACGCCAAGGTCTCAGAGGATCAGTGCGCATCCTCCAGATCCAGCGCACACGGAGGCTGATCGCCGTGCGTGCTAGACCGGGGACCCCCAATCCACCGTAGCACTTTGGACGCGAGACCTTCTCCCAGTTAACGTGACAGTGGCCACCATTGGCCTCCGCTCTCCCTGCCCAGAGAAAGCTCCGTGCTATCTTCTGGATCTGTTTGAGCGTCTGCTTATTGAGGCCGAACACGATAATCTGGTGGAGGGGATCGCCATGAGGACTGACTTGACCAGCGCCAGGATTCCTGCTTTCGCCATCATGGTAGCTTTCCAGGTCGGCAATCTATTGGCAATACTGTCCACTAGGGGCTGAAGCGCAGCCACGGAAATCCGACGCAATGACAGGGGGATCCCCAGGTATCTCACCGGGAATGGCGCCAGCTGGCAGCCCATCTCGGTCGCCGCAAGAGTGGCGACCTCATCCGAACAAGCGATCGGTGACACCGAGCATTTGGCGAAGTTGGTGTGCAGCCCTGATGCCTCCCCAAAGAGGGCTAGTAGCGCACGCATCGTGTGCAGCTCCTGAACATCCGGGTGGAAGAAGATCACGACATCATCCGCATAGAGGGACACCGTCGTTACCAACTCGCGAGAACCACACGCTTCAGAATCCCGAGCTCCATGGCTCTAACCATCACCATGTTCAACGTGTTGATGAACAGCATGAACATCATCGGCGATAGGGGGTCGCACTGTCTCAGGCTCCGTCTATGCCAGATCGGGGGTCCTGGCTCGCCATTGAGCATCACCCTGGAGCTAGCCGTCGAGAGGAGGATAGCAACCAACTCACGGAATCTGGGGCCCAACCCAACCTTCCGAAGCACCTGGAAAAGCATCGCCCAGGACAGGGAGTCGAATGCTTTGGCTATATCGAGCTTTAGCATCACCCGTGGTTCCTTCAGCCTATGAAGCAGGCGCGTCGTCTGCTGAACCAGCATGAAGTTATCATGTATGCAGCGCTTTCTTAATAATGTACTTAGATAAAAAGATTGTCTCTACAGGAGTGGCGTGTCGCTACGCCACATTCCCTAGTATGGAGAACCAAATGAGGGGTTTTAATATGATGCTCAAATGCATGGTGACATGAGTATGACATAATGATGATGCAATAAATGATGTATATGAAGTAGCAAACCATAGACTAGGCAAGTAGTATTGCAATTGTTAGACAATTGGGATGCTACAACTCTCCCCCACTAAACAAGAATCTCGCCCCGAGATTCCTAGGAAAAGCAAAAGTTCAAGGGGAAGCGGGTGTTCAAAACGAAGGTGATCCTTACCCCCAAGATAATGAACAACAGAATGGTGCGGCCATTACACCTTACAAAACTTGCTAGACTTGTTGTGAGTATGTGTTTTGCTTCTAGGAACCATGAACTTGAAGAATTGGAGGATTGCCTTGAAAGGAAGGTAGGATAGACATAGCTCATATGATCTCGAGGAACACGATAAGGAAAATAACCACTTGTTGAAAAAATTTGAGAAGACGATGGATTGCGGAGAAGAAAAGACACATCGTTAGGATTAGAGATTTCAAGATGCAAGTAAAGATGATTGTTCCTTTCGCTAGAACAAAAGAATGAATTTCGAGAAATTATCAAGCACTATGAAAATATAATTGTTTCTTCCCTTAGATTTAAGAAATAAAGTTTGGAGAAACACTATTACCTTCAAACAATAGAGTTTCTTGATATTAATGGAAATATTTGAGTTCCTGAATTCTCGGATTAGATTCTTCTTGCTCCGGTAAGGACCAAAGGATCAAGCAAAGGAGGTGTGTAGATTTATCTCCTCGAGAAAGAGTGACACAATTTTAATTCTAAAAAGAAGTTGAAGATCTAGAGTTATAGCAGAGATGCTTATTGCTTTCCTTAACCATCAGGTTATTGCAAATAGGTTTGCGATTGATGGCATCGGCTTTGACGATTTAGAACGCCGGTCGAATGAAGAGGAACAAAGAAGAGTTTTTCTTTTATCTCCACCATATTGTTGAATATTTTTCTCCAGCTTGAAAAAGATGAGACCACCAACAAAATATTATTGATTACGATCTTGAGTGAACACTCCGGGAAAAACAAGGACGGAAGTAAAAGTCTCGAGGGATAAAGGCCACTTTCGACTTTCACGGAATGAGTTAAACCGCATTCATCGACCAATTCATTGTGACAAAGCGAATGATAAGAGTAGTGGTATGGTCATGACTTCATCCCGCACTCAAAGCATTACTTTGCACATGAATATGAAAACTATGCAACTCAACTCTCTAATTTCAAACTAAAGAGCTTGATAAGATTAATGAAGCTCCACAAGAAAAACAAGGAATTGATGCAAGCGATTTGTCGGATCCAAAACAGATAATGACGATGATGTTGTCGTCGTGTCATAAGTCGCATGCCTTCAAAAAGATATGAATGAATATCACAGATAAACATGAAAGATTCAATCGACAGATTATGGATAATGCCCAAAACTTCAATAGAAGAATTACAAAGATCTGGAAAATCTTTGTGACATCCGGTGTATTGAGGATAAAGATAAGCTAGGAGAGTTTTAAAAGGTTTCTTGGCGAGTCGGAGACCAAAAGAATATCTTGACCTTCTTCAGAATATATGAGAGATATTTAGCTGTCTTGAGAAAGTCTTCAGCAGACGATGACGCAAACTTGCCAAAGAAAGGAAAAGCTCCGGAGTTGGTTAAAAAATTATGATGGGTGAAGATTATCAATTGATCTGCATGATTCCTGGATTGTAGAAATGTTTTTAGCAGAAGGACGTGGTCGAGATAGGTGATTTAAAAAGTCGGGATTTACACTTTGGGAACTTTACGCAGATGAGGTGTTCTCGAAGCTTGTGATGCGTGTTGACGCTCCGTTGGGAAACCCCAAGAGAAAGGTATGATGCATCACAGCAGCAAGTTTTCCCTCAGTAAAAAACCGAGGTTATCGAACATGTAGGAGGAAGTAAACGCCTCAAAGGTGTTGCAAGCAATGTGGAAACCTGCACAACACACTGCTAGGAAATCCTGCATCAGTGGCGCATCTATATCGGTCTTATGTGGCGCATGGCAGGGATGCCACTGTTACGTCGCCACTGATGAAAACTTATGTGGCGCATTCCGAAATGCGCCATAGAAGTCATGATACTTCTGTGGAGCATTCTGGTCGATGGGCCACAGGACTCTATTTAGTGGCACATTCTGGAAAATGCGCAACACAAGGTAAAAACGATGCGCCACTGGTTTGAATATCAGGTATTAAAAAAATCGAAACTTGTCCAAATATACAGTATTATTCAGGTATTATACAGAAATAGTATATTTGACTTAGTATATGAAAACAAATATAATACAAACACGAATATAGTGTCATCACACTACTTAGAGCCCGAACAAGATAGACAAGTGGTCATCATATTACAATACAAGTCAAATGAAGTGTTTGTTACATTTATACAAGTGTTTGTTACAAGTGTTTGTTACAAAGTTCACCATCTCATCACATTACAAATGAAGTGTTCATCGCCTACACTAGAATCAAACAGAACACAGCTGTGATGACGATGAGCAAGAGAAAGAGCACTAGCAATATCTTCATCCGGTTCTCCTTCCACGGGTGGTTCCTCCACTTGGCTACCGCCTCCTCTCGAGTCGCGTATCCTTTGTAGTTGTTGCCGCCAAACTTGTTCACCTGTTTCTGACAGTACTCCCACTCATCGTAGACTCCTGGAACCCAACCCTTGTACACCACGTACCACTTCGTCATCTCTATAGATAAGGCATATTAGTAAATCATGCAATAGAAAGAACTAAATTGGTTCACATGCATATATATTCACATAAACTAAAGCAAAAGATCAGTAAACATAGAAGATAGCACATCGATCATAATCATAGAACTTCGACGACAACGACCACAATATTGAAGTTTACAACATGTGACCACGGTAGTATATAGTTTGTGACACAGCACTACACATAGACATCTATGATAATTCTAGGTGCACACATCGATCAATGTTGAGAACTGCTAATGCTCGGCTTCGGGAATGGTAGATAGCCATCCTTCGTCATCCACGTCCTATTGTCACCATGTTGATGAAGAATATTTTCAATCTCCCTCTTAGTCAACCCTCTGTTGTATTTTAGGACCCCTCCCCTTGTGTTGACATCTTCCACGATGATTTCCGACAACTTAACCTAGATGTGATGGAAGTCTTCTCTAATATCATCATCGTACCTTCGCGCCAAATTTTCGGCCCATGCTCGGAAACTAGATGGCAGAGTTAGGTTCTGGCAATCCCGGACAAACCCTTTAAGGTGATGCATGTCGTATAAGGCCTCCTTGGCGCCGCCAGTAGCCAGCTCCTTGACGCAGGGGAAATCGAGCACGTGCTTGAACACGTGCTTGTCATCCTTGATGCATTCCCCCTTGTTGATGAAGGGGCATCCCTTTTTAGCGTAGCCCTCGAGAGCCTCATTCAAAACACCCCTTATTCTGGTGTAGTCCTTCTTCTTCTGACTCGCCGAGTCGAAATACGATGCTATCGAGTACTTTGTGCAAATGACGATGAGTGTGTAGTATTTGTCTCTGCACAACACTATTGAAACGGGATGTTGGAAAAGGGCAAAGGAAGAAAGCTATAAGAAAGCCTAAGTTAACAATGCTAGGGGGTGTGTGTACTTACTCGGGAAAGAAAGGCAAAAGAAGCGTGTTCGTCCTCTTGTGGTCCACCATGAACTTCTCGAGATACGCCGTCGCCTTGGCACGCATCTCAGATCCTTCCCTCAACTGGCTATCACGCATGTAGTAGGGATCC
The DNA here is from genome assembly GCA_023614405.1 of Avena insularis. Lineage (NCBI taxonomy): Eukaryota > Viridiplantae > Streptophyta > Magnoliopsida > Poales > Poaceae > Avena > Avena insularis. The sequence goes on along the minus strand of CM042689.1, from coordinate 224,676,844 downwards.
ACTATCTCGATGTAGGGGGTCTGCTCTCTCTAGGTCTTCATCGCCAGATTGAGCGCGAATAGGCGGACCATGTTATAGTCCAGCCGTTTCAAGAGAAACATCTTGAAGACGTCCTCGTACGCTATGAAGAACACGTCCGCGGGGGCTTCATGGACAAAGTCCACGTCTGATGGCACCTTGACAGTGAAAAACGGGTAATTTGGATCTTTGTCTTTAAGAAGAATGCCCTCTAGTGTCTTGATATTATCACTCAAATCGAGCATATGTCCACCAGCAAGGCGAAGCAGCTCCGGAGTCAGTATCGCTTCACCGGCTATATGTATCCTGGGAAAGACATCCTCGCAGGCTGGTACGACGTCATCCTTATCCCGGATCCTCTTCGGAAGAGGTTGGCTCTCGGCTTTCTTACCTATCCTCCTGTGCTTCTTCGTCTTCTGAGAAGGCTCCTCCACTAGGGATGCTAAGTGCTCAACGGCCGCCTTTTGGAGTGTGCTAGGGCTAAAGCCGAATCCAACAGGTTTCTCCTGTTGATCGGCGGCCGGAGGCGTCTCTTGAGATAAACCATGGAAGACCAGGCGTTGCGTGCATGTAGTGGGACGCCCACCTTGACCCTCGCGAGCGACGAAGGGTTCTTCATCCACAGCAGGCATGTACAATCCTATGCCGGCGTCGGTGTTGATGTAGTCGTCGATGTTGACAAATTCTTCATCATCATCGTTGTTGCCGCCATGTGGTGATGGTGGTGGCGTGGGCGACGGGGGCATCGCCTTGGGGTGGCCCACACGCTCCCAACATTTGTTGGTGGCGACTGGTTGTGGCGACGACGACACGTGGCTTCCGAGGTGGTGGCCGGATGATCGAGGTGGCGCCGGTGACAGGTTGCATCCGAGGTGGTGGCCGGACGATCGAGGTGGCGCTTAGGTGCCCTGTAAGACGAATCTGAGTCTTCGGCCATGTCAAGGGCCAGCCGTGGCATTCTTCAAGGGTCTTGTATTCGTCGGCTCCCTGAGGTTGAAAGGGGGGTCCATGTTGTCGCACCCTGGAAACACCCGAGCAATCCGGACCCTCATCACGGCATCGTCCATTGCATTGTTGTGCATCGTGCAGTTCCCCGGTTGTATGATATTGCCCTTAGCAACATCCCTCAACTTGCCGCCGGCAACTTTGTGGAGTAGTACGCAAGCAGCGTCCTGAATATCGACACATATGTGTTGGGCATCATGATTGAGGTGGCAGTCACCAAAGGCGCATAAAGAAGATGAAGCGGAGTATGATATTAGTTACCTTGGTGAGGGCGTTGAGATCGGCTAATCTCGACACACGGCCGATCCCGGTGGCAGCCCTATCATCAGCATTCTCCCACGGTACTGGTGCCACCGCCGTTTGTGCAATACTGGTATTTTTGGCGGGAGCAGCAGGGGGCAGCTGTGCAACAACACGCTCTTGCGGCTGCGCCGCGGCTATGGTGGCCGGCGGGGTCACCAAGTCCGGCGACGCGTTAACGTTGATGCTCGAGTTGCTGCCGCTAAAGCTGGGCACGTTTATCGGCCCCTGTCGACCTCCCGCATTCCAAACAGCTAGCCCCTCCATCAACCCAGGGGGATGATCGCGCGAAGCTTCTCCTCCAATAACTTGTCCATTGCTTTCTCTTCCACTTTTGCCTCTAATGTCTTCACCTTCAACTTCAGCTCTTCAACCTCGGCTTTATCTTTAGCCGCCGACTGGTTCTTCCTCTCCCTCCTCTTCTTTGCATCCTCTTTGTAGTACTCGGTAAACTTCATGCTTGTACCGAAGCCGGACACACGGCCAGCTGATTTTGGCGGCAACTTCTTCTCCCTCTTCTTGTAAGTGTTTGTCGCCCTGTTAAAAACAGTGTCCCATGGTTCTGCCGCAGAATCTTGGGACGACAAGTCCTTGCTAGCATTAAATTCCTTCTCCTGTAGAGATACAAGGAGAGGTGAACCCATGCATACATTTAGATTCTTGGCTTAATTATTTTAATGAGAGATCCATGGTAAATTCCTTACCAGCTCATCCTCAAAGGCCTTCACATCCGGGTCGTCGGTGCGAACTCCCCTGTAACAGGGTCCAGGTAGTAGCAGGCCCAGACAAATTGTCGGATCTGTAGGTCTGTGATTTTATGCCATGGGTTCTCTTTACCTAGGCGTTCAAGCTCGGCGTCCTCCTTGTCCCAAATGGGCTGTTTCCCTCTGTATCCGCCGCTTCCAAGCCGGTGGTTACCTATGTTCTTCTCTCGCATAGTCTTTCCCCACTCAGTCCAGGCTTTAGAGGCAGTGGTATCTAAGTCCGCCTTGAATATCTTGAACTCTTCTTCGTCGAGCATCGAATTTTTCCTACTTATAATCTCCCAGCTTTCACCTTTGTCAATGCTGTTCTTTACCCAGGTTTTCCAACTGCTCAAGGCGTTGCTCATCTTTGTCAGTGCTAGTTTTTTCACCGGGTTCTTATTACTCTCTAGGTTTCTAAACTTCTCTCGGAATGTGTATCGCTTGTGAAGATTCTTAAGGAGGTTCTCGACCAAAGAATGATTACGTCGGATGTACTTCGTGTTGATCGACATGCTTTCCCGGACGATGCACCCGAGTTGCATGCCGTACCCGCGGGCAATCGATGAAGGCACAATGGGTTGGCCACCTTCTGTGACCTCGGTGAACTCATCACAGACGTTGGCGAGCACTTGCGGCTTCCGATCATTAATATCCTTCTTCTTCTTATGTATGGTGGCCGGGTTGCCGCTACCACCATCTGTGCACTCGCCACCATCCGTGGTGGTGTTACCCTCCTCCCCGCCTTCACTAGTTCCGTCGTAGTCGTCGTCGTCGTCCCCCTCGTAATCTGGATCTTCCTCGCCCCCAGCACCTCCGAAGAAGGTCGTCGGTGGTGGTTTCATTCTCATCTCCTCTGCCTCCTCATGCTCTTGGGACGGCCCCCAGAACGACTTGTTGGCCTCTCGGGCTAGATCCTCGACGCTCATTTGTTTAGAAGGACCGGCCTCGTCGTTAGTCGACATGTTTGTGCTTTATTACTAAAAAAAGAGGCAAAAAGTTAGCACAAATATCGATCGAAAAATTCGGCATGACCTTTGCTAATTTTTGGACCTACGAGTGCCCATTTCTCAATAGAAACGGAAGTGAATCAACACTTCGGGAGAAACGGGCAACTCAATTGAAATCCCTGCAAGAAAAAACACCCCAGCCCGATTGATAACCCCATTGACACCATCCATCATCATCCAACACCATCTCATTCACAAAATAAACAAACCTCTCCAGCACCATCCCATTCACAGATTCAAATGAAGCATAAACAAGTTGGCAGCACCATCTCATTCACAAAATAAACAAACTCTACAGCACCATCCCATTCATTGACAGATTCAAATTCAAAACCATCATTTATTATCTACAAATCATTAGTGTATATACATCATAGACAAGTTGGCAGGATCAAAGTTATATGTCAGTTTGCATTGTTTTTATAATATAATTTGCATACATAATAAAATTTGCATACATAATAAAATTTGCAAAACATAATAAAATACAAAACAAATGAAGTATTCTTTGCATCTAACACTGTTCTTTTTGCTCTGAAACAAATTTGGAGTAGTTTACTAAGGATCTAATAGCTGTAGCGGGGTTTTTTTATAATTCTTTTTTTGTCTATGTGCATCTGTATCTATGCGTTATTCTGGGACTGCTGATGCATTTTACTCTAGGACTGATAATGCATTTTACTCTGCAATTTCACAGCCAGTGAGTTCTAGGAATGCTGACGCAATTTTACTCTGCAATGTCACAGTCATCTGTTCATGCAAGGGGAGTGGCTTCTTTGGTCAAGATCCTGACACACATCACACAGCTCCTGTACTTGACAATTTTCGCAGGAACGCACACTACACAGATCCCCTTCTTGACGACAGTGAAAAAAATGGACCGAGAGGAATAGAGGGCGGAGACAGTTGCACTCCTCACATGCTGCCACACATCAGAATTGACAGCTTGAAGAGTTGGCCTAGATCCTATAGTCACCTGCCATGGCTCATCCAAGTGGCAATTTTGCATTTGCATGATACTACACGAATACGGTAGTGGGTTCAGAGAAGGAATGCAGTGTCCAATAACATCAAGCCATTGTTGCGAATAGCAGTGCAGGGATGGCAGCAGGCGAGCATAGTTTATTTCACTCACAAATAACAGTGAACAAACTCCCAACTACCCATTGCCCAGCTAGCAGCTATCAGGCTCGCTAGTATCGCACACGGGGAGAGGAATTCAATCACAATCGTGTTCGCTTGTCTACCGGAATACTAGGACAGTACAGCTTGTTTCAACATCTGATGAACATTGGCAATGAGAAGCCAAAATGGCATGACTCAGCAGTGAGCAAACAAACAGGTCGTAATCATATGAAGATCTGGTTAACAATTATTGTATTCTGTCATCACTGGTGGAGTTACTGGGGTTTAACAATTATTGTATTAGATTGTTAGCAATCTAATCCTAACCCTAATCTAACACGGAACATACTAATCCTAATCAGTCAAGCAAGAACAGAGAGAAGCAAGAACAGAGAGCATGTACCATCATGGCGAGACGGAGCGGGATGGGGAGGTGGTCGTGGCGGCGGTGCTCCTGCTATGGGACACGTGCGGGATGGGCTCCGATGGTGGTGACAGCTCTGGCTTCCTCCTCCACGGGCTCTAACAGCGGCGACATGCTCCTCCTCCACGGGCTTCCTCCAGCAGCGACGGGCTCCTCCTCCAGCGGCGGGCTCCTCCTCCAGCTGGCGGCACTAGTCTCGGGCGTGGGAAAATGTTGATTTGGGGAAGTGGGGGGAAGGGGAAGGCCGAACCGTGTATTTTTGCTAAGTGTGAAACTTCTATGGCGCATGCCTCCAGTATGCACCACAGAAGTTCCAACTTCTGTGGCGCATATTGGAGGAATGCGCCACAGAACATGTACGCTTAGTGCAAAAGCAGCGCGGCGTTGTAGTTTGCATCAAACATCAGTCTAGCCTAGTGGTCAGTCTTGGTGCTCTAAATTTGGGCAGCCCAGGTTCGAATCCTGGCTGTTTTAGACTTTTTTATTAATTAAAAAATATTTTTAATTATATGATACAAATATATTTAATTATGTTATATTAAAACAAGCAAGAACAAATATATATGTTACAAATATATTTAAAACCAAGAACATACACATATATATATATGAATATCACGATATATATTTTAGTCTCTAACTAATACAAAAATGTCGCACGTCGTCATCTGATGTGTCGAGCTAGCCTCTCTTCATAATCTTCTTGCCTTTTTTCTTCGCGGTTGAATACTGTAGCCCGGGCACTATGAGATTTCTTCTCGTGAACGGACAACCTTTAGTAGGTAGTGTGGTCTTTCTTCTTACTGTAGTAGTAGGCATGTTGAAGTACTTGTTGAACTCCTCTTCGATCTTCGGATCGCCATTCTTGTTGAAGTATTGCTCGTTGGCGGATCCTTCCATTCCGATGATGCTCCTCTTGCCCCTCCTCACTACAACACAAATGGGCTTTGACGGGTCGGTAATAAAGAAACATCGATCAACTTGGCTAGCGAGTATCCACGGCTCATTTTTCGTGGAGGCCTTCTTTGGCAACTTGGCATATGGTATAACGCAGGTGGTGAAATATCGGCCTTCTTTTTCGACGTTCTTTGCCCATCTAACATGGAACATCGGTACCGTCTCTCCACAGTAGTCGAGCTCCCATATCTCCTCGATCCTTCCGTAGAATCTTTCCATGACAGTAGTCTCATCATCAGAGAAGGACATCATAGTAACTCCTGAGTTTTGATATTCGCTATTCATGTCCTTTTCCTTGGTGTAGAATCTGTAACCACTGATGTCGTATGACTGATAGGTCTTTAAGTTATGCGCTGGGCCCTGTGACAAGGAGAATATGAGTTGTTGATATTCCGTAGAAGGCGTTTGTGGGGGATTGTCCAGCAGACTTTTCTTGAACGAACCCGTGAAGGTGGAGTTGTGTTCTCTTGTTACGTCTCCTTTCTTCCTCGGGTGGGCCCGGTCCATGTACTCCTGCTCGATCAAGCTTTTGTGCTCTACCACCCAAGGGCTGACCAATTCAATGTGTTGTAGTGTGACTCGGTGTGCCCTGCCAAAGTCGGCGCGTCGATTAGCAATGCCGACATGCAGTGAGCGGTGGCCCTCGTGGTGACCATACCCAGCGAGCCTACCGAGGTGCTTCTTGGTGGGTATTCCAACATCCTCGTTCTCGGCGGTTAGATTGTTCTGGAAGAAAGAGATGCACTCGTAGATCAGAAAGCCCTTGTCTATGCTTCCATCTGGATGGGACCTATTGTGAACGAACCCTTTGATTACACCGTTCAGCCTTTCAAACGACATCATGTTGTGCAGGAATGTCGGCCGAGCTGGATGATGTCATCCACGACATGGACAAGTAGATGCACCATGATGTCAATGAATGCGGGCGGAAAGTAAATCTCGAGCTCGCATAGTATCACCACGATCTCTTCCTATAGCCTGTCGAGTTGCTTCATGCCGATCGACTTCCTAGAGATGACGTCGAAAAAGTTGCACAAGCCAAACAGCGTCTCACGGATGTGCTCATCCATTATCCCTCGTATGGCAACTGGAAGTATCTGTGTCATCATCACGTGACAGTCGTGCGACTTCATACCGCTGAACCTCTTCTTCACTACGTCGAGATACCTGCTTATCTTGCCCGAGTAACCGTGAGGAACTTTGACTCCTAGGAGGCACCTAAAAAACTACTCGATCTCCTCCTGACATAGAGTGAAGCAGGCAGCGCGAAGCACAACCACCTCATTCTTCTTAACCCTTTTGCGGCACCCCTGAGTCCCTTCCGTTCGATCATCATCATCATCACTATCAGGGTACTGAAGCTCCTTCTTGATGCCAAGCAATTTCAGGTCGTTTCTTGCTTTCGACCCATCCTTGGTCCTCTCCGGCATGTTGAGGAGAGTGCCAAGCAGACTCTCGGTAAAGTTCTTCGTGATGTGCATTACGTTGAGGCTATGGGGCGTGTGGATGACCTTCCAGTATGGCAGGTCCTAGAAAACAGACCTCGCTTTCCATACACCCAGAAGCGGCTTTGTCCTTGGTCGCTTCTTTCCTGGCGCTGGGCACTCATCCCAATTGTTCAGAAGCTCCTCGATTTCTTCGCCGCTCCTCGTACGCGGGGCTCTTTCGAGCTCATCTTTACCATTGAACAGGTCACCGCGTTTTCTCCACGGGTGATCCATGCGAAGCCACTTTCGAGTCCCTTGGAACACGGTTTTTGAAGACCCGGGATCCTTGGGTAGCTGGAGATGCGGGGTCTTATCCATGCACTTGACACATGCATTATGTCCGTGGTTCACCTGGGCCGATACATATGTGTAACCAGGATAGTCCTGCACCGTCGTGAGCAACGCGGCTCTCAGAGGGAAATATTCTTTAGTGTAGGCGTCCCACATATTGTCTAGCTTCTCCCACAACGTGGCTAACTCCTCTTTCAATAGCCCGAGATAAAGATGCATATCGACACCTGGCTGTTTCGGCCCCTGAATAAGAATGCTCATGTGTACGTACCTTTGCTTTGTGCAAAGCCACGGGGGGATGTTGTACGGCCATACAAACACGGGCCAGGTGCTATGCGTGCTACTCTGGTATTGCATTACCTTTGCTTTCCGCATGCCATTGCATTAGCTTTGCTTCCTTAGGATCTACGAAATATCTCTATAGACGGGGAGTGATAGGAAAGTACCATACCACTTTTCGAGGAACTTTCTTGTTCCCTCTCTTGTACCGTCCATGGCCGCACACCGGACATGTGGTTCTCTCCGCGTACTCGTTACGATAAAGTGCGCAATCATTGATACATGCATGGTATTTAACGTGCGGTAGGTCGAGAGGGAACACGATTTTCTTGGGCTCCTCTATACTTGTTGGCAATGTGTTCCCGTTAGGAAGACGACCGTGCCAGAATTCCATGTTAGCAATGAAGCTCACGTCGGTCCATTTGTGTTCCGCCTTCATCTCTAGAGCCTTGAGCGTTACACTCAGGCGTGTATCCTCGGGCCGACACCCAAGATACAATGGAGTCATCCCATCTAACTCCATTTCCGCCAGCTTGGCTTTCTCTCTGGCTGCAGCTTTGGTGTTGCTTGTCTCCTTGAGAAGCAGTTCCTGAACATGAGGGTCCCTTAACACCGAAGTTAGCAGCGTCTGGGTGTTCGCTTCTTCTCCTTCTTCATGATGGTCATGCCTGTCGACATCTCCTTCTTCGTCATGATGATCATGCCCGTCGCCGGTATATTCTTTGTCATCATGACCATGCCCGTCGAGAGACTCTTCGTCTTCTCGCCCGCCCAAGTCTTCATGGTGACCAACACCATTTACTGCCATCTCCTCATCAAAGTCGTCGCGCATGAAACCGCGCCTGAGCAGGTGATCCTCCAATTGTCTAGAATCAGGGTCGATCCAGCGTTGGAGTTTGCATGTTCGACATGGACATCTTATCTGGGTCTTGTTGTTCCGAATCATGTCCTCCTTGGCGTCTTTCTTATACCTAGTAACTCGACCTTCGCTCATGCTGACGACCATGGTAGCCTGTGCGGTATGCACATATAGAGCAAAATACAGAGAGTAGGTTAATTAGAAACAACACCTTATGCACACACAAAACACACATGCATGGTCGTCGCCGGAAAAATTCGGCATGACCTTTCCTAAAAGTAGGATATATGGGTGGTGCAAAAATTTGCCGAAATGGAAATGAATCAACATTTCGGCAAACATCCATGCACCACACCGGGACAGAGACAAACAAAAACAAGAATCTTCTTCCCATGCAAGCATTCATGCACCACACAAGCTTCATGCACAAACATCATCTTCGCGCCATGCATGCATCGCATATACACACCTCTCACGCGACAAGCTTTACACCTACAAAACATGCATATTCATGGCCAATTACTCACCGGGTAGATTGAATACCGAGTCGAGAGCACGATGTGAGAGAGTGTGGATCAATAGATCTATAGAGAGATAATAGTACACAAATAGAGATGTGGAGGAGAAAAGTAGGTGTGTTTTAGATCTACTAGTTGGAGAAAGGCTTTCCCTAACCAATCTATCAACTATAGTAGGTTTAAATACAACAAAATGTAGAAAAGTATAGACACAATGGGGTGGGAGAGAGGAGGAAGACGAGCTGGGAGGAGGGGGAAGAAGGATGTGAAATGGATGGTGGTAGATAGAGGGGTGAAAAGCTGCCACCTTTGTGCAGATCTGGTCGAAGGATTCTATGGTGCATACAGGCAATATGCGCCACAGAAGTTCAATCTTCTGTGGCGCATACTGGGTGAATGCGCCACAGAACCTTGGCCATAGGGTGCAGTGGGCCATGTGGTCCCCGTGACTCAATGTTCTGCGGAGCATGGCACATATATGCGCCACAGAACCTTGGCCAGTGGCCAGACACTATGGGCCATAGGGTGCAGTGGGCCAGACACTATGGGCCCCAGCACTCAGTGTTCTGTGGCGCATGTAGTGGTTATGCTCCACAGAAGATTGAACTTATGTGGCGCATAGCTGACCTATGCGCCACAGAACACTGAGGGAAGATCTACACCAAATGAAGGTGGCGGATAGAGCTGCTTTAATGACACCCCTCTATATATATATCACACTCCCTGTCCAAAGCAACATACCTGCCCCTCATGTCTTCTTCCCACAACTCGTCGGAAGACTCGCTGGAGAGCACAGCCCGCTCGCGTTCCCTGCAGCCTACTCGCAGTGGAGGGGCGAGGTCGGCGTGCTCGAGTCGGCCGTCATGGATTCGTGAGGTCAACCTAATCGAGGAGGAGGCCAGACTGCGGCACGAGGCCCTCTACAACAAGGCCATGAGGTTGTACGTTGTGCTCGCGTCTACGTAGGAGAGGGCATCGCATGGCGGAACCAATCGGGTGGCGGCCGGTGCTCGACCCCAACATGTCCATGGAGGACCACGTCTGCAGGCTGCAGGCGCGCGTGAACAGGGAGGTTTGGCATCTTCCAACGCCATCGCCCCCACCAGCTCTGTGAAGGGATTTGCAATGTTGTAGTTTGTGTATTTGCAATGATGTATGGCATTGTTGTTTTGCTGTTCAAGGCTATGCGCATGTGCATTTTGTAACGATGTATGCCACTGCACATGTCTATCTACTAGATTGTCTAGTATATTCTACCTATTTCACTACTAGTTGGGAAAAGCACAAGAGAAGTTTGTTCTAGGAAACATGAAGCATTCTGTGGCGCATATTGGAGGAATGCGCCACAGAAGTTTGTTCTTCTGTGGCGCATATGCACAAATGCGCCACAGAATCTTGTACATGGGTGTCCAGAGTGTGGGACCCACATAATTGTTCTGTGGCGCATATGATGATATGCGCCATAGAAGATATAAACTTTTGTGTCCCATCATCTTGTATGCGCCATAGAAGTTTGGTCAGAGCACGGTCAGACCCCGTCTGCTGTGGATCCCACAAAACTTTAGTGGCGCATACAGAGTGATGCGCCACAGAAGATTCATGGTCCAACCACTGGTGTGGGTCCCACCATACTTCTCTGGCGCATCACTCCGTAAGATACGCCACAGAAGTTTGGTGGTTCTGTGGCGCATTGCTCCGGATGCGCCACTGGATAACTTTTGTGGCGCATGGTAAGAACCATGTGCCACAGAAGGTATATCTATCTATAGCTAGTTTCCTAGTAGTGACACAAACTCAAGACTTTGCCCCAACTAACAGTGAGGTTGTCAATCTCACCGGTTGCTGTAACAAAGATTTAACTGTATGGTCACTACTAGAGAAAAGGCTATAGGAGACATGCTTATGCGAGGCACATTTAGACCATATGCGCCTCCTATAAAATAGGCGAGGCACACTCCTTCTCCATGCGCCTCTAGTATAAAAATAGGCGAGGCGCATATGATAAGAATGCGCCTCCTATAAGCCCTGTACGGACTAAATCTAGCAGCCCCATATTATGCGAGGCGCATTCCAGTCATATGCGCCTCCTATATATTAGATAGGCGAGGCGTATATGGGCAGAATGCGCCTCGCATAATCTGTGTGGGCCCGTGTGTTGGTAGGTGCACGAATATGCGAGGCGCATATGGTTATATGCGCCTCCTATATTTGATAATATGCGAGGCGCATATGGCCATATGCGCCTCAAGTAACTCCTGCGGGCCCGGGCGGAGGTAGGTGGCTGCATATGCGAGGCGCATATTGCTATATGTGCCTCCTATAGTTTGAATTATAGGAGGCTCATATTGTGGAGTATGCGCCTCGCATAACCTGGCAACACTTTTTTCCTGCAGCGACAGCCCACCCCACCTCACTCCACACGGGCGAAGTGAAAAGTCCACACGCGCACCGGCCCTCCTTCCTTCTCCCACCCCCACCTCGCCTCCTCCCAAAACTCCAGTTTTCTCCACTTCTCTCTCCCCACAGATTCTCCCTGCCTCTCTCTCCTCGCCGCTCCCCAATCCTGCCCTAGAGGAAGAAGGGTCGCCTTCGCTGCTCGCCCTTTCTGGAGCCTCGACCCCGTCTCATCGCAGCTCGCCTCATCCCGGCACATGAGAGGTGAGTTCCTCGACGCGTCCCGTCCCGTCCCGTCCGCTAATCCCCTCACCCCGTCGCGTTTCTTTGTCGGTGCTCTCTTTACTCTCGCCGCCCCGTCCTCGGACCGGGAACTTTTCGTCCACGTGCCTCACCTGCGCTCTATTTCCAGTCATCGCCGCCCGCCCCCGCTCCTCTCCGACCCGGCCGTCAGCGGAGGCGCCCTCCTCGCCTACATGGTTCGTGGCCACGCTCCAGCTCCAAACCCTAAGCCCCCTTCCCCTCGCATGTTACTCGTCTCGCTCACCTCTCTACCCTATTCCCTGCAGGATTCCTCTCCGGAAGCGGCCGCCGCGCCGACCAGTGCCTCCGGCCCGCCGCTCGAGGACTGCCTCCGCCTCCTCCGCGGCGATCACGACGAGCAGAAGCTGGCGGGCCTCCTCATCGCTGCCAACGTCTGCCGCGCCAGCGACACCGCCGCCGTCGCCCAGGTCTACCGCACCGTCGGGCCCCGGTTCCTACGCCGCCTCCTCAACACCGGTGAGAATCGCTAGGGCCTACCTTCATGGTTTGCGGCGCCCTCGTCTGTGTCTCATTGGGGATTTTTGCTCTGTGCGCGCTGCAGGGTTGGGGAAAGTGGAGGGCAGGAAGGAGGAGGAGCGGGAGGCGTACCTGCGGCTCGCCGTGACCGTGCTTGCCGGGCTCGCGCGTGTCCCGGAAGTTGCGGCTGACGAGGGGATCGTCTCCACTGTGCCTCTGGTCGCCGAGGTTGTTTCCAAATCGTAAGAATTTTCGCTCTCTGTTGCCTTCTGAAATTCATTAAGGCCCTACATACCGATACAATTGAAGTGTCTTGTAATGAACCATGTTTTTTAGTTTCACAGTGCTCGCCAGTTGAGCAGACATGTGCGATCCTCCAGAATCTAGCTTAGGCCAACCGTTTAACTGTTTGGATGCTTGCTTTGCAATTCACATTTGCTTATGACTGCCAAATCATTTGCAGGCCTGATCTTACTATAACTGAAGAATGTTTTGAACTTCTATCGCTCGTTGCCATAGCCTCTGAATATGGGGCATATAAATTTTGTGAGCCTGAAGTTATGGGCATGCTCTTCAGTCAAATCTCCAACTTCCCAGATGGTACTAAAATTTTCTGGCCAGTCTCCTGTTTACTTAATAATTTCATCTCCATATTTGTTCATCCTACGGAGGAATGCTAGCCACGACACTTGCTCCGACATTTTAAGTTTGTGCACCTGGGTGTCTGACGGGTGCTTGTTTACCCTGCTTTGAAAGTTCAACCAGGGAGATTAGCATAGTATATTGAATTTGGTGTCCAAGTTTGAAGTATTTACAGAAGTTGATTGATGGATTCCGTTTAGTCTTGCCTTTCAATAACACATCATAGTTTCGAAAGTTAGGTTGAATTCTTATGCAGTTGCCAATTGTTTCATTGTAGGTTCAAGGTGCCTAGAGCTTGCAACTCACCTAATGAAGTTACTTGTTCATAAACTCCGGGCAGATAACATGAGTGTGGAGAATCTGCAAGGGGTGGCGAGCATGGTATGGATGGTATTATGGCACACTGGATTGTGTTACCTTAATTATTATATGCTCTGTATGTCAGCATTGCTAGTTTGATGATTTGGTCTACAATTTCTATGTCCATTTAGGTGACTTCTCTTGCTATGCTTTTTTATGTTCTTCACACGGCAGTTAAATTTGAACCGTGGGAGACTTTATTTTAACTCCTTATTTGTATTTTTGGGACACTGAAGCCACTTCATGGTCTAGTATTACCTGTAACTATTTGTCTATGCCCTACTTCTTGTGGTTTGCTTTCTTTGTCTTTCTTCGAAATGCCGATGATTAGAACGTGTTGTGATGTCATGTGTATGACTATGCTGCTGTTCGATCTAGTGTGCCAAGTAGACTAGTAATTTGGGCATATACTCTACTTGCCGCATGAGATCGAACAGCGAGCATTGTTATTTCCGTGCCCAATCTAAGTATGAGGCACTAATCTAAGTCATTCTTGGTTTGCTTTTTTTTTGGTCATTCTTCGAAATGCCGATGATTATAACCTGATTTCTTACATCTTGTTGCACCCATATATATATGCATGATTCTATCTTGTGAACTGCTATTGCTTTCCACTGACACAACTTCTCGGGCAACAACTACCTAGGCTACGAGAGTAGAGAGGTGGCGGAAGAGAAGTGGAGGAGGCACAGAAGGAAGAAGTGGAGGAACTTCCTCGTGATCACCACCTTGTTGCTCTTCATGGTAGGTTATGTGCCCTACTTCATCTAGCTAGAGCTCCATCGTCGGAGTTGTAATGTGGTTGTGAACTTGTAATCAGAGGTGTGATCTTGTGGCACAAACACTTGGTGTTGTGTGAAAACTTGGCACTTGTTGATTCTACTTGATGTATGGACTCGTATGTCGCGATTGATGTGCAATGTACTTGTATTCATGTTGGTTCTATTATGCTTTGGCCAATTGCAAGTTTCTGGAAAATTCTTTGCTATTTATACTGTATTCTGGACTATATTGTATATTTGAATATCTGTATATTATTATTTATAGTGGTCTGTAAAACTTAAATTTCGAAAATATTACCGGAGGAGCATATAGGACACTATAGGAGGCGCATATACTATAATATACGAGGCGCATTGTGAAACATACGCGAGGCACATATGATATGAGCCTCCTATATTTCACATATGCGAGGCGCATATCAATATGCGCCTCCTATAATTCAGATATGCGAGGCGCATATCGATATGCGCCTCCTATAATATATAGGAGGCGCATATTGATATGCGCCTCGCATATGTGAAGTATAGGAGGCGCATATCATATGCGCCTCGCATAAAAAATAGCCGAGGCTCAAAGGTAGAGGCGCATATGATATGCGCCTCGCATAAGCTTTTAGGTGCGCCTCGTATAAGCTTTTCTCTAGTAGTGGGTGTGGAAGGTGATGATGGTTTGCAGAAGTAAACAGTAACAGTGGAAGATGTATCAATGGTAAAGATTGGACCAGGGTCCATAGTTCACTTGAGGTGTTCTCCTTAAGATAGATAACTAGAGGTGCAACAACACATCTACAACCATAGATATTTCTGTCACTTCCCTTGATTAAGTAGAGGCATGAACTCACTATCGAGCATAAATACCCCCTCTTGGAGTCACTAGCAACTACTTGGACAAAATAGCTACTAACAACGGAGAGCATGCAAGATCACAAACAACACAGACATGATAGAATCAATAAGACAAAACCATTAATCATTATGACATAGTAATCTCAATATCCATCGGATCCCCGCAAACACAATATGCATGATTACAAATAGATGAGATCTTGATCAGGAACGGAGCTCACAAGATCTAGACATGAAAGAACAAGGAGATACAACCATCTAGATACTACATGGACCCATAGTCCAAGGTGCAACTACTCACGCTTCATAACGGAGGCTGGCATGATGAAGAAGGAGGCCTCTGGGATGATCTCCCCTCCGGCAGGGTGCCGGGAAGAGCTTCAGATCCCCCTGATCTAGGGACGATGGTGGCGGCGGCTATAGACGGTTTCGTGGAATATTGATCGGGTCCTTAGGGTTTAGGCATCGGGGTCTTCTTATAGGCGAAGAAGCGAGGCTAGGAGGCGGCCAGGGGGCCCACACCCTTCCCAGGTGTGGGCCTACCCTAGGCCGCGCCTGGGGGGTGTGACCACCCTGTGGCGCCCCTCCGTCTCTCCTTTAGACTCCATGTTCTCCTCAGTGAAATATTAATTTGTCTTTTTATCCCGTCCAATTCCGAGAATATTTCCTTACTAGCTTTTCTTTAACCAAAAACAACAGAAAACAAGCAACTAGCACTGTGGCAACTTGTTAATAGGTTAGTACCAGAAAACTTATGAAAGCACCTCAAAGTGTGGACAAAGCAAAGCAAAGTAGATACTAAACAAGCATGGAACATCAAAAATTATAGATACATTTCCGACGTATCAAGCATCCCCAAGCTTAACTCCTGCTCGTCCTCGAGTAGGTAAGTGATAAAAGTAATTTTTAAGGTGACATGCACCATCAAAACCAAGATCAAACCATTTGCAAGCATTGAAAGCTGGGATCAAAGAACTCTAAACATGTCCATGAAATATGGAGTTCTAACAATAAGACAAAGTAACTATGCATGCAACATGAAAGGCTACAAACAATGATCATGAATAACATGCATTGAAAAAAAATGTTTGTTTGTTTCACATACAGAAAACATGGCATTGTGGCATTCAGCTTGTCCCTCATAGAGTAGCAAATAGATGCATAGGACACCTTCAAAGTTCATAAGAGTGACTAGATACAAATAGCACAAGAACATGAAATATCAATAATATGCATCAATCAATAAGTTTTGGGACACTGCACATAGAACTAAGAATGACAACTATTGTCTCTTAACTGGTGCCTAAAGGTAGAAGGTGGAGACTCAATATAATAGTGGAAGAAAGGCCCTTTATAAAGGGAAGCAGGGATTTGAAGTTTTAAAAAGAGCTTCCAAAAATTATGGTACTTGTTAGCTTTCAGCCCTCATTGTCCATATCATAAGCATCTTGAAGTGATTAAGGTTAAAGTGAACAAACTATGGAGTATATGCTTGACAAAGTATAAGTTGGCAATCTCATGTCCCTTCAATACGAGGGCCGTACCTCATGCTACTCAACTTTGGTCACATGTAAGTTCTTGTCATAGTAAGTACATGTGTATCATAGAGAACCGCCAACGAGGTACCCCTTGCACATGGTACAGGAGCTTTCCCATAACCAAAATGACAAGGCAAGCAGGCAATGAGCATCTCAGCGATCTTTTTATTTGCTATTTGCATAGGTTTTTATTGAGGATGCTTCACAGATTGCTCATTATGGTGATGTTGCAAGTTTCCACCATGATTAGGCATGGATTAGGCTAGCAGCCCATGCGTTTCTCTAACATAAAATACATAACTCCATGGACTTACAAGCTCCCTTTTTATTTCACACCGGCGACATCCATAGACAAAAGAGCATGATATCAACTGTGTACAAAGTACAAGTGCAATTTTGAAAACGTTACTCATGAAAACATGGTTCTGCTAATTCTAACGTATAAGTGCAAGCATATACAATATAGATGATAAAATGGTTCAAGTTTATTAGGGGCAAGGAATATAAAGTGTGCCATCAAGTTCATGAGGACTTTAATCACTAAGTTTTCACATAACAAAATACTTTTTAATTGGAAGATAGCTTAAAACAATAATATACTTGGAATGGTGTAACACACCATGCATAGGAGTTTATAGTGGACACTTTGGAACAACTTGGTTTCTTGTGAGTTGGAAGCATGAGTAGAGCTTACTCATACAAGTGGAGGCTAGCAAAAGACTGGGAGCAACCAACTAAAAGAGAAATAATGGCCATAATCATGCAGAGCAACAAAACATTACTAATCAAATCATAGAGTGGTACTACAAGTCAAGGACTAAATGATCACAGAGGCTATGGTGACTTGTTCATAGACATAACATGGTGTGAGCATGTGCCAAGTCAACCCAAACAAAACATGAAAGGAGAATACCACAATACTATGCTTTTGTATGCTAAAACAACGCATGATTCCTTCAAGGCACACAAAGAAATCCCAATTGTTTGGAATAAGTCATGCTACGGGAATAATCACTAAGCATAAGGTCAAAACAACACCTAACATGACATGATAATGTCTAAGTCAGAGTCAATGCAAGCTCCTCTTGCACTTTCAAGCAAGAACTTTCTACTCCTTTCCAACACCACTCAACTTATTTGAAACAACACAGCGAGAACGGGGGTCCAAACTACTTTATTCAAGAAAACTAAACAAACTAAGAAAAGCAAACAAAAACTAAGACGCTCCAAGAACAACACAACAGTACATGAAACAATAAAAACGAGGTGTCTAGAAAGACCTGAGCTTTTTATTAATGAAGAAGGGGATGCCTTGGGCATCCCCAAGCTTTTACGCTTGTACCTCTTGGATGTTTCTTGGGGTGACACCGGGGTGGCATCCTCAAGCTTGAGCTTTTGTCCATTCTTCATCTCATTACATCATTCTCTCTCTACACCTGAAATTTTTCCTTCATACAAAACTTCACACAATCTTCATTAGCAACATTAGTGTATTAAAAAGATAATAGACCCTTGGGTTTAGCTTTAGAACAGAAAAACTTTTCATTAAAAACACAAGATATTGTAGAAACTCCTTCAAAAATCTCAATTTCCCAAAAAGGAATCAATAAGAATCAAATGCAAATAATGGCAGAAATCTGTAAAAAAAGACCAGCAGGTAGAAACCAATTTTTTCGAAAATCTTCTGTTTCTCAAATCAAAAAGTGTTAAATTAATGGAAGTTATCTAACATACTGGGAGATTTATTCGTACATTTTAAGCTCAATCCGACTTACAGAGACTCCTCACGAATTTTTATGATGGATGACAGAAATCTGTTTCGGGACAGCTCTCCCCAAATCTTACTTCCCTCTCATTAGACTTCATTCATGGCACAAAAAGCAAACAAAAAGGGAAGGAGAGGTCATTACTGAAGTAATAACTTCCAAGTCTCAAGTAAACTCTTGGGTTATCTCCCAACAAGTACTTTTTTAACGCATTTAAGTTAGGCACAAGAAGTAAGAAATCAAGTATTTTCAAATGAGGAGGCAGTAACATCAAACCTTGCTTTCAAAGGAGGATAAAAGAGCAACTTCTCTCTCCTCATAGGGAAGTGTTCAATACCTTTCTTGAATGGAAATTGATATTTAATAGTGCCTTCTTTCATATCAATGATGGCACCAACAGTTCTAAGAAAAGGTCTTCCCAACGTAATAGGACAAGAAGCATTATATTCAACATCCAAAACATAGAAATCAACAGGGACATAAGCATTTCTAACCATAATGAGAACATCATTAACACTCCCCATGAGTTTCTTCTTAGCATTACCATTAAGTGGGACATCCAAATAACAATCTTCCAAAGGTGGCAAATCAAGCATTTCATAAATCCTCCTAGGAATAATAGAGATAATAGATCCAAGATCACATGAAGCTTTGAGATCAAATTCATTCACTTGTATATTAATAATGGGTTCCCAACTATGTTCTACTTTCCTAGGAATAGAAGCTTTGTGTTTTGGCTTCTCTTCCTTAATCTTAACAAGAGCATCTGTAATGTGTTTGGTGAAAGCAACATGCATATCACTAGTATCAGAACTTCCAGCAAGTTTTTGTAGGAACATAATCACTTCATAAATATTGCAACCTGTTGGAGATATGCCCAAGAGGCAATAATAAAGAGGTTTTTATCATATCTTCATACTTATGATAAATGTTTACATACCATACTATAATTGTATTAACCAGAAACATTAATATTTGTGTGATTTGTAAACATAAAAGAGTCCCTAGTAAAGACTCTTGTTAAACTAGCATGTTGGTTAATATATGATTATGGTTTCTTGATCATGAACATTCAGATGTTATTAACAACATGGTCATATCATTAGGAGAATGATGTGATGGACATACTCCTATAGTTAAGCATAGCATAAAGATCAAGTCATTTAATATAGTTCACTTGCTATAAGCTTTCTGATACATAGTAACCTAATTCCTTTGACCATGAGATCATGCTAATCACCATCACAGGATGGATTCTTTGATGACATCAAACACCACTTCATAACTAGGTGGTTATAAAGGTGGCATTGAGTGTTTGGAAAGTATGTGTTGAGGCACATGGATCAAGAGTGGGATTTGTCCATCCATATGACAGATAGATATACTCTGGGCCCTCTCGATGGAATGTCATCCAATTAGCTTGAAAGCATGTGACTGGCTCACAAGGGATCACATAACACGGGAACGAGAAAAGAGTACTTATCGGTAACAAGGTTGAACTAGGTACGCAGAGATACCGACGATCAAACCTCAGATAAGTAAAATATCACGAGACAAAGGGAAATTGGTATCGTGTGTAAGTGGTTCATTCGATTGCAAAGTAATCGTAGAAATATGTGGAAGCCATATGAATTTCCAGATTCCTCTATTGGTTATTGATCGGAGAAGAGTCTCAGTCATGTCTGCATAATTCATGAACCGTAGGGAGACACACATAAGGATTCGATGTTGTTTAGTAGATATGGAATGTAAGTAGGGAGACCAAATGTTGTTCAGAGTCTTGGATGGGATCCGAGATATCACGAGGAGAATCGGAATGGTCCAGGGAATAAGATTCATATAAGGAATGTCCAATTCCGGAGTTCGGGAATGATTCCGGTGTTTTCATCGGAATGATCTAAAAGGGTCTAGAAGGTTCACTGGACCGGAAGGGGAATGGTACATGAATGTGTCATGAGTAAGTGGAATGATTTCATAATGTCCTAGCTCACTTGGTTGGGCATTTATAAGAAAGAAATTAAGCTCCAAATTGGAAGTCAAAAGTCAAGTTTGAAAAGTCAAACTGGGACAATGTATCCTGGTGGAGGAAGGAAAGAATCCTTCTTTCCCTCCACCACAAGCCATCTAGGAGAGGGATTTGGGGAAGGATTCAAACTCCCTCTCCCAAGATGCCCTCCCTCTCATAAATAGAGGGGAGGGGTGCCCCAAGGAGACACAACACCAGCCCCTCCCAACATAGCCGCCGCGCCGCCGCCGCCCCCCAGCGTTGCCGCCGGCTCGCCATCGCCGCATTAGCTGCCTCCGGCTACGCCTCCTCCTCTCCGGCCCTCTAAACCCTAGATCGTCGGAAACCCTAATTCTCCACCATAACCCGCTCCGGCTTAGGCGAAGCCTTGCGGGATCTTCCCTCTACTTCTGACACCACGCCGTCGTGCTGCTGGAATCGCGAGGGGAGAAATACAACCTCCACTGCCTGCTGGAACAAGGGAGAGGAATGTATTCATCGAGTACCGAACGTGTGACCGACTGCGGAAGCGCTGCCGGAACACAGTGTCGGAAGGATCGTCTACGCGATCTTGATATCGGCAAGTGTACGACTACATCACCCACGAGAATCTTCTCTCGTTAACCGCTTTGGAATATTCGAGGGTGAGTACTCTAATCGACTCATTTCTACAATATAGTAGATAGATCTTGGCTTGTTTGTGTTCATGTGATAGAAATTTTTTGTGTTCCATGCTATGAACCGCTACAGTGGTATCAGAGTCGTGTCTATATGTAGATTTGTTGCACGAGTAGAAAACAATGGTCATTGTGGGCGGTGGTGTTTTTATTATCAATTGCTTTTTGTGTACTTTGCATCTTGCGGTATGGTGGTATGAAGCGGCCTAGGCTAACCTTACATGACATCGTTCATGAGACTTGCTCCACGCTCGACATGCAACTTGTATTGTATAAGTGGCTTTGCGGGTGTCTGTCTCTCCTATCATAGTAAATATTCAGTTTACAACAAGCACTTGATAGTTCAAGCATCAACGTTGTGGTTCTTATTCGTAAGTTAGAACGACACTTATTGATAGCCCCAAACCACGTAAAATATGCAAAGAAAATTAGACGCATCGAACTTTGTTTTGCAGGGGTGTGCTGTGATGTAATATGGCCATGATTGTGATTATATATGATGTATGCAATGTTCCTTATTGTAAGTCGACAACCGGCAGTAGCCTTATGGTTGTCTTTTAATTTCGTTAAGACCTGCGTGTCTATTATTCAAAGTAGTTGTAATAGTTCATGCTGGTGGACGACAACCATGGAGCGGTGCCATTGACCTTGACGCCACGCCGATGATGATGGAGATCATGTTCGTGATTGAAGATGGAGATCGGAAGCACAAGAAGAAAGGCCATATCATGTCACATATTATGAATTGCATATGATGTTAATCCTTTTATGCATCTTGTATTGCTTAGATCGCGACAGTAGCATTATAAGATGATCCCTCTCACAAAATATCAAGTTATAAAGTGTTCGTCCTTAGTAGGTACCGTTGCCAAGACTCGTTGTTTCTAAGCACCACGTGATGATCGGGTGTGTTAGATTCTGCGAGTGTATACAACGGGAGCAAGCCAGATTTGCTCATGTGGAAACTAAGGTTACACCTTGACGAGCCTAGCATGTACATACATGGTCTCAGAACATGGATTACCAAAAGGTAAAGCATGATTCATATCGATGATATGATGAACATGATGATTATTTGCCTTTGAAACTACATCATTGTCACGTGATGATCGGACTTGGTGTAGTGGATTTGGTTCGTGTGATCACTAAAACAATGTGAGGGATATTGTTTTGAGTGGGAGTTCAACAGTAATATTATTAAAAGTTGAACACTATTTATCATAAATTAAATCAAAGTGAATTTGCACAGTTGTTGTAGTCATTGGCATCAGTTTACCACCTTGTGCTTAGTTATAATTGAGATAATAGAATTGTAGAATTCGGGTTAGTTACTTTACGAACTAGTATCGGATTGTTTTGAAGTGTTAATAATTGGTATTAAATCAAGAGTGGAAAATTCCAGTGTTAGTATATAAGTATCATGTTTGTCTCCATGATTCTTGATATTAAAAAGATTGTTTTATTATCAAGGTTATCTAGGAGCTGAAAGAGTTGTTTCAGAAATCATGATGTGTGGAAGATATTGCGATATATGAAACAATGTTTTGGTTGCAACATGTGATAGTATAATATGGCAAAGTTTATGTTCTCATATTTGATGAGAATTTGCAAAAAGTTGGAGACGCTTGTCGTCCTAATCCTCCAAAAGGTTTTGTAGAGCAACATTATACTCACGATTCACCGTTATAAGCTAAAGTAGCTTGATCATGAATAGTTCCATGATAAGGATGAATATTTGATGTGGGTAAAATGTTTACTACACTAAAAGATTACTAAATAATGGAATTTTAAAGAACACCAAGTATATGATAATGGTAATCTACTTCAAAGTGCAAGTCCAAAGACATTGGTATTTAACTATACATGCTTTGGACTTTGTGTCATGTGTATGGCCCCACTATTGATGTTGATAGATTCTTTCAAACAGAAAAGGAAATACTAAAAGAGAATCTTAGAAATACATGGCAGAAAAGAAAAGACTAGAATTGTTCATCTTGGGTATATAGAGGATATACGTGTTATGGCTGTATTCTTTGCTTGTTAAAAAATGTGGTTCTTAAGTATTGGATACTGAATTTGTTGGTGTGAATCGTCATATGAAACAACACAATTCATGAACTGCAATGGCCTAAGTAACTAGTAAGAGAATAAGTGATGATGTTCATCGAGAACAAATAAAGTATTGATGTGTTTCTCGTTGACATAAAAGCTTGCCTTCAAGATTTGTTTTATCAGGTATTATGAGAACAAAAGGGTTGTTCAAATAATTTCTGTAATCCATAAAAGATGGATTATTTACAAATGTTGTTAGATAAATCACATCCATAAAATAAATGCTAAAAATGTCGAAAGACAATTGATTGAAAGATCACTTAGGAAGTGACATCGTCGTTTAAATTATAATGGAAAGAAAACATGAAGAAACTCCATATGGATGGAATTTTGGAGTCTTTTGATTTCGATCAAATGACGCTTGTGAAACTTTCCTAGAGATAATTAAAACTCCGTTCATAGGACAAAAGTGAACGAGTGACTAGCTTATTGGAACTTGTAAATATACATGTATAAAGCCTATTATGTGTAGTCAAGAGCGATGGATTTCAACTTCATATGCTTTCTCCGAAAAGTTGAGTGAATATATGAATATTTACTTAATAAGGATGAAGTGTGAAAGATTTGAAAAAGTTTGAAGACTTTCAAGATGAAGTGCAAAATCAATGTAACAAAAAATAAAGAATTTATGATAGGATCATAAAGGGAGATATTTGAGTTACAAGTTTAGCATAACACCTAAGATTTGAGGAATCGTTCCATGAATTTGCGTTTCCCGAAACACCATATGAGTATGGAATAATCGAGATATGTAATAAAACCTTGTTTGGCATGGTAGGATCAAAGGTTTCATTTATAAAACTGCCATTATATTTTAAAGATAAAAGCTTTAGAGTCTACCGCTTTTACACTAAAAAGAGCTTCGTCATGATCCGTTGAAACGACACCATATGAAGTTATGGTTTGGGATAAAACCCAAGTTGTCCTTTCTTAAACATTGGTATGATATGCATGAAGAAGATGTTTACAACCAAAGTCGGATGATTATTTCTTTGTATATTATTTTGAATAACCATTGAGTATTCCTCCATAACACTAAAGACAAAAGTGTTTGTCACTTAGAACCTCAAGTTTATTTTAGAAGAAATTTTTCCATGAAAAGGTTACGTGGGAGGACAATAGAACTTCGATGAGGTTAAGAGAACCTTAGCTATATGTGCAAAGTTGCACAACACCGGAAAGCGTTCCGGAGGCAGCAATAACTCTCATGGCTCACGTAGCTCAAAGGTTGTGGTAACAGAGGTCTATGTTCCTATTGAACAAAGTAGGTCGGGTAAACAATCAAATACCAAGATTTGAGAGTTATATCATTATTTGAAAATGATGAACCGACTACATGGAAAGAAGCGATGATGGGCCCTGACTCCGTCATATGGTTTGAAGACATAAAATCTGTGATAGTTCCATACACGAGAGATCAAGCTTTGAACTTGAAAGACCCTCTGAAAAGGTGCAAGACCTTAGAGTCGTATTTGGATCTATAAAGAAATAGACATGGATGTTTCACATCTATGAAACTGTCGACATGTTGTGAAAGAGTTCACGACAATGTTCAAAGAGTTGACTATGACAAGATCTAATCTTTCATTAAGCGATATTTAGTCTAGACGGATTAATGTAGCAACCACTACATATAATTTTTTATGTGGTAGTTGAATAAACAAAACAAGTTCTTCTAATATAATTATTACCTAGAGCGTGTGCATAGCACGATCCAAAGGGTTTTGTTAATTCAAAGGATGCTAAAAGCGTATGCAAATTTCAATGGTTGAAGTAAGCATCGTGGAGTTGGAATCTTCACTATGATGAAACTGTTAAAAGAGTTTAATTTCATTGGAGACGATGGAGATGCTTGCATTTGCAAGAAATTAAGTGGGAGCACCAAGACATATTTCTAATACATTATGTGGAAGACATATTGTTGATTAGAAATGATGTATCTTTTATTGACATAGGTTAAGAATTTCATCTCGATGAAAGGCTTAGACAGAACCCGAATATTTGGCATCAATGTCTATATGGATAAAATGAGACGCTAATATGGTTGTGCCAGAAGTACATAGATAAGATATTGAATGAGTTCAATATAGAAAATACAAGAAAGGTTCTTGTTGCACATGAAGGATTGAATCAAGATTCAAGTATTTTTGATACTTGATAGATAAAATCACAAAGAGTATTTTATCAATCATGCTGTGATGTGTACAAATCCAGATATGTCCTATGCTCTAAATGTTATGAGCGTATACCAGAATGATTCATAAGATGGTTATTGGTTGACAGTAAAGATATTCTTATGATCGTTTAGAAGAACTAAGAGTATATTATTTTGTAGAAGTGACAAATAGATGGTTAGTTCATTGTAAAAGTATTACATTGATACTAGTTTTGTCACAAAGTACAAATTAAGTTTATCTCAATATAAACTAAGGGTGGCACAATATAATGGAAAGTAAGTTCCATAATGGATTTTGATGAGTTCCAGAGATAAGACATTATGACAGATAGTACAACAAGAGGCTAAGTATATGAATGCTATTATAGCAGTAAAAGAGGGCATTTATGTCAAGTAGTTTGTTATCAAACTAGGTGTAGTTCACGGCAGGATAGTACAATGAAGATATATTGTACGACAATGTTATCAACATGTTTTAACCCCAAGGAACTAAAGGTCTCACCAAAGGACCAAATTTATACAAAGCCATCTCATTAGAGAATGAGTGATGCGTAGAGACGCAAAGACATCACACAGACCTAAAAGTGTCGGATCCGGAGATCAATTGACCACTAGAAATCGTGTAAATACAACATCGGAAAGCCATAGGTGTTGAATGCACAAAGGTTTGAAACTATATTATTGACTCTAGTGCAAGTGGGAGACTGTTGGAGATATGCTCAAGAGGCAATAATAAAGTGGTTTTTATCATATCTTCATGCTTATGATAAATGTTTACATACCATGTTATAATTGTATTCACCGGAAACATTAATACTTGTGTGATTTGTAAACATAAAAGAGTCCCTAGTAAAGCCTCTTGCTAAACTAGCTTGTTGGTTAATATATGTTTATGGTTTCTTGATCATGAACATTGAGATGTTATTAACAACAGGGTCATATCACTAGGATAATAATGTGATGGACATACTCCTATATTTAAGTGTAGCATAAAGATCAAGTCATTTAATATAGTTCACTTGTTATAAGCTTTTTGATAAATAGTAACCTAATTACTTTGACCATAAGATCATTCTAATTACCATCACCGGATGGATGCTTTAATGACATCAAACACCACTTCATAACTGGGTGGTTATAAAGGTGGCATTGAGTGTTTGGAAAGTAGTGTTGAGGCACATGGATCAAGAGTGGGATTTGTCCATCCATATCACGGTAGATATACTCTAGGCCCTCTCGGTGGAATGTCATCCAATTAGCTTGCAAGTATGTGAATGGCTCACAAGGGATCACATATCACGGGAATGAGAAAAGATTACTTATCTGTAATGAGGTTGAACTAGGTATGCATAGATACCGACGATCAAACCTCGGATAAGTAAAATATCGCGAGACAAAGAGAAATTGGTATTGTATGTAAGTGGTTCATTCGATCGCAAAGTAATCGTAGAAATATGTGGGAGTCATATGAATTTCCAGATTCCTCTATTGGTTATTGATCGGAGAAGAGTTTCGGTCAGGTCTGCATAATTCACGAACCGTAGGGAGACACACTTAAGGATTTGATGTTGTTTAGTAGATATGGAATGTAAGTAGGGAGACCAATTGTTGTCCCGAGTCTTGGATGGGATCCGAGATATCACGAGGATATCCGGAATGGTCCGGGGAATAAGATTCATATATGGAAAGTCCAATTCCGGAGTTCGGGAATGATTCTGGTGTTTTCATAGGAATGATCTAGAAGGGTCTAGAAGGTTCACCGGACCGAAAGGGGAAGGGTACATGAATGTGTCATGAGTAAGTGGAATGATTGCATCATGTCCTAGGTCACTTGGTTGGGAATTTATAAGAAAGAAATTAAGCGCCAAATTGAAACTCAAAAGGCAAGTTTGAAAATTCAAACTAGGACAATGTATCCTCGTGGAGGAAGGAAAGAATCCTTCTTTCCCTCCACCACAAGCCAACTAGGAGAGGGAGTTGGGGAAGGATTCAAAATACCCTCTCCCAAGTTGCCCTCCCTCTCATAAATAGAGGGGAGGGGTGCCCCAAGGAGACACAACACCAGCTCCTCCCCACATAGCTACTGCCGCCCCATGCATGCTGTGCCATGGCCTCACTTGCTGCTGGCTCGCCGTTGCCGCATTGGCCTCTGCCGGCTACGCCTCCTCCTCTTCGGCCCTCTAAAACCTAGATCGCCGAAAACCCTCATTCTCCACCATAACCCACTCCGGCTTAGGCGAAGCCCTGCGGGATCTTCCCTCTACTTCTGACCCCATGCCGTCGTGTTTTCGGAATCACGAGGGGGGGGAACTACAACCTCCGCTGCCTGCTGGAAAAAGGGAGAGGAAGGTCTTCATCGAGTACCAAACGTGTGACCGACTGCGGAAGCGCTACCAAAACACAGCGCCGGAAGGATCGTCTACGCGATCTTGAGATCGGCAAGTGTACGACTACATCACCCATGAGAATCTGCTCCCGTTAACCGCTTTGGTATCTTCGAGGGTGAGTACTCTAATCGACTCGTTTCTACAATCTAGTAGATAGATCTTGGCTTGTTTGTGTTCATGCGATAGAAATTTTTTGTTTTCCATGCTACGAGCCCCTACACAACCATCAAGATCAAAATCAAACTTAGCATCACTAGTAGTAGACTCATTGGTCTTAGGCATTGTAGGAGGAGGAATAGGGACTTCTTGTGGTTTAGTGGTATCCAATCTACTGATGGTGCACACACTATTGTTTCTATCAATTTCAGCTTCCCTTTCCCACTTAGCATGAAGTTGGGATAACAGTATAACATTTTCATCAATAGTAACTTGTATGGCGTGAGTAGTAGCAAAGGTACTTTCCATGGTTTCAGGTTTAGCATCCATTTTATTAATCAAGGAGGACTGTGCTTTAGACAAACAGGAAATATTTTTCTCAACATTTAAAGCTTTTCCTCCAGTCTTGTTGAAAGTGGTTTTTTTACTAATAAAGTATTTGAGCACAACTTCAAGTTCAGAGGGGGCACTTCTAGCATTGTTGTCATAGGTATTGCCGTTATTAGGAGGATAAGGCCTATAATTGTTGTTGCAACCAAAATTATTCCTATATGCATTGTTGTTGAAATTGTTGTTTCTAATGAAGTTCACATCAACTTGCTCTTCTTGAGCAACCAAAGAGGCTAAGGGAACATTATTTGGATCTAAAGGAGCTTTCCCATTAATAAGCATAGCCATGATAACATCAACCTTATCACTCAAAGAGGAGGTTTGTTCAACAGAATTTACCTTCTTACCATGTGGAGCGCTCTCAGTGTGCCATTCAGAATAATTAACCATCATATTAACAAGGAGTTTTGTTGCAGCACCCAAGGTGATGGTCATAAAGGTACCTCCAGCAGCTGAATCCAACAGGTTTCTTGAAGAGAAGTTCAAACTTGCATAAAAAGTCTGGATAATCATCCAAGCAGTAAGTCCATGAGTGGGACAATTCTTAACCAAAGATTTCATTCTTTCCCAAGCTTGAGCAACATGTTCATTATCAAGCTGTTTAAATTTCATAATGCCACTTCTCATAGATATAAACTTAGAAGGAGAGTAGTACTTTCCAATAAAAACATCTTTGCACTTAATCCAAGAATCAATACTATTTCTAGGCAAAGGTAGCAACAATTATTTAGCTTTTCCTCTCAAGGAGAAAGGAAACAACTTGAGCTTAATAATATCTCCATCTACATCCTTATACTTTTGCATCTCACAAAGTTCAACAAAGCTATTGAGATAGGCAGCAGCATCATCAGAACTAGCACCAGAAAATTGCTCTCTCATCACAAGATTCAACAAAGCAGGCTTAATTTCATAAAAGGTAGCATCAGGAGCAGATGGAGCAATAGGAGTTCTAAGGAAATCATTGTTGTTTGTGCTAGTGAAGTCACACAACTTGGTGTTCTCAGCAGATTTCATTTTGGCAAAAGTGGAGCAAGCCAAAACAGCAATAGCAACTAGAGGAGGAACTATTTTTTTGTGTTTTTGATAAGAGAAAGCAAACCAAACTAAACTATTTTTTTGTAGTTTTTGACAAAAAAGGCAAACAAAACCAAGCAAAAGAAACTAAGCAAACTAACTACAAAGAAAAGATAAAGGTTGAGGAGGACTCCCCTTGTGAAGACATCCTTAGCCTCCTCGGCAACGGTGCCAGAAAAGTCTTGATGCGTGTTGATGCCTCACTGGGAAACCCCAAGAGCAAGGTATGATGCAGCACAATAGCAAGTTTTCCCTCAGTAAGAAACCGAGATTATCGAACCAATGGGAGGAAGGAAACGTCTCAAAGGTGTTGCAAGCAACGTGGAAACCTACACAACACAAACTCAAGACTTTGCCCCAACTAACAGTGAGGTTGTCAATCTCACCGGTTGCTATAACAAAGGATTAACTGTATGGTGTGGAAGGTGATGATGGTTTGCATCAATTAAACAGTAATAGTGGAAGATGTATCAATGGTAAAGATTGGACCGGGCTCCATAGTTCACTAGAGGTGTTCTCCTTAGATAAACAAACATGGCATGCTGGGTAAACAAATTATAGCACGGCAATTGACCGGACTGAGCAAGGCATAACAATGCAATACTAGACAAAAAGATCCTATGAGATTCGATTGGGCCATACAACAATATACATAGACCGCCATCCAACTGCATCTATGACTAGAAGTCCACCTTTGGGTTATCATTCGAACACCCTCCAGTATTAAGTTGCAAGCAATAGACAACTTCTTTAAGCAAAGTGTGTAAGGTAAACAATCCACTTGTTCCATGAACAAGAGACCGTTGTTTTCTCCCTAGTGGCAACAACACATCTACAACCATAGAGATTTCTGTCACTTCCCTTGATTTAGTAGAGGCATGAACCCACTATCGAGCATAAATACCCCCTCTTGGAGTCACTAGCAACTACTTGTCCGAGATAGCTACTAACAACAAAGAGCATGCAAGATCAGAAACAACATAGACATGATAGAATCAATAAGACAAAACCATTAATCAATCTGACATAGTAATCTCAATATCCATCGGATCCCCGCAAACACAAGATGCATGATTACAAATAGATGAGATCTTGATCATGAACGGAGCTCACAAGATCTAGACATGAAAGCACAAGGAGGAGATACAACCATCTAGCTACTACATGGACCCATAGTCCAAGGTGGAACTACTCACGCTTCATATCGGAGGCTGGCATGATGAAGAAGAAGGCCTCTAGGATGATCTCCCCTCCGGCAGGGTGCCGAGAAGAGCTTCAGATCCCCCCGATCTAGGGACGAAGGTGGTGGCGGCTACAGACGGTTTCATGGAATATTGATCGGGTCCTTAGGGTTTAGGCATCGGGGGCATCTTATAGGCGAAGAAGCGAGGCTGGGAGGCGGCCAGGGGCCCACACCTTGCCCAAGCACGAGCCCACCCTAGGCCGCGTCTGGGGGGTGTGGCGCCCCTCCGTCTCTCCTATGCACTCTGTGTTCTCCTCGGTGAAATATTGACTTTGTCTTTTCTCCCGTGCAATTCCAAGAATATTTCCTTACTAGCTTTTATGGAATCAAAAACAACAGAAAACAGGCAACTGGCACTGTGGCAACTTGTTAATAGGTTAGTACCAGAAAACTTATGAAAAGCACCTCAAAGTGTGGACAAAGCAAAGCAAAGTAGATACTAAACAAGCATGGAACATCAAAAATTATAGATACGTTTCCGACGTATCAGCTTGCGAGGATGAAGAGAAGATGTTCTTCATGTTCTTCCATTATTATAGAATAGGCAAGGATATTGTCAAGATATACCACCACGAAAGATCAACATCAAGAGCAAGGATTGGTATTTATAGAAATGCATTGGAAGAATAGACTATCTGGCCCTTCGGATAAGAAAAGATATATTGACTTGTTCACCATGTTGATCGATCACCAGTTGAAAAGAGGAAAGATTATGGATAAGAACCGATGATAACTCATACATTTAAGCAAGGTTATCATGGATGAAAGGGTGAGATTCTCTAGTATCAAAGTGGACCTTGCAGAAGTTCAACATGATGTGTAGCACAATAGTCAGATAATAATCCACCATAGTGCCTTAAAAAACCTCTGAATTGCTAAGGATACTTGAGTATGATATATGATATGATCACGGTATAACTCAAAATCACAAGATATAACCGCCCACATTTTGGAGGATAAGATTGATAGAATTGACCATATTTCACTCATTATAAGCGTCATATAGGTATACTGAGAACCAAGTTACAATCACAAGCATCAAATCAACACACGTTATGTATTTAGCCCAAAAGAATTTGAAGTTGAAGTAAAATTCCAGATTGAAGCGTCGGTAGCAAATGATCAAGTTAGCATGGACATGCCAACAAAATAAGGTGAATAGTGTATCACACACGAATGAAAAGGAGTGTGGAAACACAGATGTAGCAAAGAAAAAATCCGCATTTTTCGGCATTAAAATGCCAACTAGATGCGAAAAACAACTTAACCGATAGAGATTAGCAACTCCACATTCTGTGGAAGCATGCAGGAAGGAAGAACACCCTTAACAAGACGCGTCGGTTTACAAAGAGTCAGATAGATCACGTCGGTTTACACATAAGCCTGTCGGTATGGAATGTACCAACAATTGTTAACCAAAGGCGGATTGCGACAAGAAGGTTGGATGCAACAGATAGACAAAGGATAAATACATCCTATGGTACTAAAGAAACCCAGAACACTCGAATCCTAGTTTGAATTTTAGAAGAGGATTTGTAAACATTACACTTCCTTACCATAAAAGGGTATGTGGGATGGTACGAAGTAAAATAGAAGCAGTCCCACTCTCACGTTTAGATTTTCCCTAATATATATAACTACCAAAAATATTTTCTAGACTAACAACGACCATGTTGGCTAAGACCCATAAGGGTGGAATGGCTCTGATACCATATGTAATATCTCAGACACTATGCTCTAAGCAACAATCCAGGAAAAACCCAAATTTCATAAGGTGGTGTTACCATAGAGGACCAAGGGCCACCCATGTGCAAGACCATTTAAGCGGAGCAGGGCACGGTAATGGCCAACAGCCCTATCCACTTTGCAAGAACATCATATCAAGTGCGAGCAGCGTAGTCGACAGGCATACAAAAAAAATATACACAAGTGTGTATGTCAGCGGCACATGAGAGTACATCAGAGCCAAACAATCTAAAAATAGAAATATTCAATGCCATACGGCAAGATCCAAAGTACTAGATAGTTCTAATAGTTTAGTATATATCTACATACAGCACACATCAGAGTATCAAGCGAAAGCGAAAGACAAGATCCGAGTATGGATAAGAAGCAAATTGGTGTAAGACGACCTGAAAATAAGCACATCCCACCCACATATCTCACGGATCTCCATCCCCGGAATCTCTACACTAGATGGTGGTTGCCACCATCATCGAACCAGTAACCTTCCTTGGTGTATACCTTTCCAACTGAACCAATATTTTATTATGTGAGACCCTAAGGGACTCAGCAGATCTTTACGCGTCTAAAGGGAATAACCTGGGGTGACGTGGCAGTTCTATAGAGACACGCTACAACATCCGCCTAACTAATGATAGATGGACGCTCGTTAATTAAACAAAAGTTAATTATCCAACAGATATATATCAACATAAGTAAACATCGCTTTCCCACCTAAGGTCATTCTGAGTGTTGAGCATTCTGCACTTGATTCTATCACCAAGTTCCTTGATGGCCTTCCAAGCTGCATCCTTTGCTAAATCAAAGAATGTGGTGTGCATCACTGAGTTGGTGACCATGCAGAATCCTGATTCCTTGTGGTTGTATTCCTTGTTTTTATACAAGTGAAGTTGCACCCACCAGTACTCAACTCCTTCATCCATCACAGGAAAACCTTTGTACACAGCTGCACCATGTATTCCCATGGCAACCATAAGGTCCTTGAGAGCCTTGGGAAATTCTGTCTCACATTCCAAAGTCATAATCATGAGTGGTCCCTTCCTCACGGCTTCGTTGATGGAGTTCATCTACAAATAGAGATGAGAAAGAAGATTAGAAAAGTTTACGAGAAGAAAAGACAAGTGTGGAAGTTGTTGAAATTTTTTCCTTAGTGGTGTCCAATCCTAGGGTCATAATCCTACAGGCAACACAGTGCTCTGATACCATCTGTAAGATCCCTCCCCTTATAAAGGTAAGGATCCCTGTGATTGCAATGCTAGTCCCTGGATCAATGCTAGCATCCACAGTTTAAGATGAAGTACACAGAAACAAAGGTCATTATTACATATCATTCCAGAGACAAACATAGTATTTTACAAACTCCATGGCCACAGGCCTAATACAAGAGTTCAAACATATATAATAAGATAAATAAGTCTTCATCTTCATGTGTCACAGGCAAGCATGTTGAGTGTAGACTCATAACCCCTAATCATCATCAGAATAACCTGCAACATCACAAGTTACAGCCACAGTGGATCAATACATTGGAATAGTATTGGCAAGTGATACCTTAGTAGCATTTTAGTAGACTATATACTACATGCGTTTTTTGGCTAAGTGTATCTTAGGCTTGATTTGCTCAAAATAGGTTTTACCTATCAGTTGAAAACACTAAGTTTTTCTTTGACAAAACTTTCCCCAAGGAATCACCAATAGAAATTGGTGAACCTTCACCCTTGTTCAACCACAAGCTTTTATTTAGAAATTGGGATGAGGAGATTCTTGATAACTTCCATGTCTTGATGCTCAAGTTGTCCAATACCAGGGACATGGCTAAGTACTTAGATTCTTCCATCTGCAGAGGTTGTGCACTTTCCCCACAAGACTTGATTTTCACCAAGACAGGACCTTTCAGAAGCCTTCCCTTAGACCAAATGGACACGCTCCAACCTATCATCCCACTACCACCAACTGTCCAAATGGCTAAGTTATTGCAACCTATATGATCCAGGCAGAGCCCATAATGCCATGTGGCTGCACTAGAAGCTTCTTAACATTTGGCATCTCAAATCCCTTTATTCCTGGGTGGCTTTCCACAAGTGAGATACACAAGGTAAACCATAGAAATGGGCCTTGTGTAACCACTCAACACAAACCATTCTTTCCATTCCACCCCAGGTGTTTCATTCACTTAGTTGTTTTTATTAAGCAAAAACACAAGTCCAAAGACTTAGAAATATTTTTTCAATAGCATGAATATATAACCACCCTTGGTTGCTACTAGCTAGGCTAAGCATGGCATTGATAAGTATCTTAACTTAGAGATTTCTAGCAATTCTACAACTACTAGGATTTCCCAAGCATAGCATATAGATCAAAATATTCATGCAAGTCTAGCAAAATATTTCTAGTGCATAGTTGAAAAACATAGGAATAAAATCATGAAGCACCACTTGCCTTGGTAGTTTGGGGAGTAGCAACAATCTTCA
This sequence comes from Avena insularis, assembly GCA_023614405.1. NCBI lineage: Eukaryota > Viridiplantae > Streptophyta > Magnoliopsida > Poales > Poaceae > Avena > Avena insularis. The sequence continues at coordinate 224,642,286 of CM042689.1, read as the reverse complement.
CAATCACAATCACTATTTGCACCAAAATCTACACATAAAATAATGGCACCAAATCACATACAAAATATAAACAAGCAAAAATATATGAATGCATGCAAAATGCCATGTGATGATTTCCTTCACCAAACAAGACAAGTGCACAGTACTGAAACATAAGCAAGTTCAAAATATACCAAATAAACTTTATTTGAATACCATAACATTTTTCAAATAATTACTATACACAAATTATGCATACAAATGATTCTGTAAAAACAATCATTTTTACAGAGGCAAAACATTAAACACATTGCATAAATGGAAAGTTTTTTCTCTCCTAATTCCAATGATATATAATTTGTCAAATTTGGACGTGGGAATCAAAAGTTATGAATTTTACAAGTTTAAACATCTAATAGATCTAAATTCTGATTTTAAATCAAACCTACAAACACGCGGCGTGTTCTGATTGGTTAATACCGATTCGCACGAATCGGCTAACGTGGACCGCATGATTTAAATGAAATTACACGGCCAGATCTACTCCGTACCCCTTCGATAAGTGATTCTATCAGATTCGTTGGATCTAGATCTAACGGTCCTGGACCATGCGACCAAAGTTCGGCGGTGCTGGCGACGGTGGCGCGGCGGTGGTGCTCTGTCAGCGATGCTCCGGCGAATACAGAGAGGGCTGGGGTGTGTGGCGTGGCTTACCAGACTCGCACGGTCACGAGGAAGCTCAACGTGGTCGTTGTTGGCGAAGGGGCGCACCATGGATGTCGCTGGAGCTCGTCCGAGTTGTGCGCCGCGTCGGGTGCTTGCAGACGTCGATGTTGCCGAGGCTCTACGTCGCCCTAGCACGAGTCAGTGGTGTCAAAATCTGCACAAGGACAAGGCAAACTTGACAGTATGCACGCGGGGTCAAGGGGCGCTCGATTCTTACCGCTATTGCTCATCGGAGTCGAGCGGCGGTTCTGGTGTTTGCGGGCGTGAACGAAGATGGTGACCTGGGTCACGAGCAGGCAAACTAGGGACGTTAGCAGATGCACAAGGACGTGGCGGTCACGCTCGTTTGATCCATAAGCAGAGGTGCGGTCAGAGCTTACCGGAATCGCCCGCCGGAGTGCGTCTGTGCAGCGGCGGAGTGAGTTCGAATACGCGCAGCCTGGTGGCGGAGTGGTGCCGCTAGATGAGGGGAAATGCTTGCGGTGCAGAGGGGGTTAAATAGCCAGGAGGGGGCAGCGATTACGCGCTGCATCAATGGCAATCTTGTGAGCGATGTGGCTGGCGAGGTAATGGCGGGCGCCTCGGCGTCGTTGATTGAGGACGATCTTGACGGGCATGGTGGGGTCTGGTTGTCGTGGTGGGTGCAGCGGTATGAGTGAAAGCAGAGAAGAAAGGGGGAACCCGGGTGGACTGATTCGTTTGCTGGGCTGGAATGGTGGCGCCAGGCCCAATTGGGTTTTCAAATCCTTTTTCTTTTTCCAAAATGAATTTCAGGATTCACTTTCAAACAATTCAAAAGCATTTGAAAACCAAACCTTTTCTGGATTTTTGTAAAGTATAAACTTCATAAAATTAGACATAAAACCTTGCTGTCTCATTGGACTTACTTGGTCTTATTGGAAAAAAACAAAATAAACAGTGCCATAGCATTTGATTTGAATATGTTTTGAAGATGGTTTTAAAACCATATTTGTTTTGTAAATTTTGGTCCAAGCACTAACATTCAACCAAAACAACCTGAGAGCAACAAAGCTTGGTTTAAAACATTTATATTCTCATTTGAGAGTGGCATTAGATTAATGCATGCTCACATAAAATAATAGCACTTAATGCTTTTGTTTTCTTGAAATGGTTTTGATATTTGATCCCTAAATGATATGCATGCATGAATGATATGCAATCTTTGAAAACATGATTTTAGGGATGTTACACATATGAATAGGTATGGCATGAATTAAACCTATGAACAATTGGATGTGCCACATACATGTATATGGTATAAGGAGGATATGATCACATGGAAGCTGATATGGACGAGTTAGTAGGTGGAAAGAGTTTAAAAGATATGCCCTCAACTCAAATTGGGCATCTAGAATTTTATCAAGAAGAAAATACCATATATCAAGAAGCAATACAAGTGATATAATATATAATGCATATGGAATAAGAAACAAATAGAGGGATTTTTATATGATGCTCAAATGCAATGTGGCATGGTGACATGAGCATGATATAGTGATGATGCAATAAATGATATGTGTGAAGTAGCAAACTATAGACTAGGGAAATAGCATTGCAATTGTTAGACAATTGGGTTGCTACAACTTGCTTGTCCTGGGATTGACGTCGAACCTTCTACTTTATAGGGTGGGATCCCAGGCTCACCGTCAGACGTTGCTTGATCACCACCTTTGGAACCCCGGGCAAACCCGTGGGCTCCCAGGCAAATGCATCGGTGCTCTTCCGGAGGAAGGAGACGAGCGTGCTTTCCTATTTGTTGGTGAGGTAGGCCCCATTGGTGATGGTGCAACCTCCCCCTTCGAGTAGAGGGATCTTCTTGGTGAGGTCGCGGTTGATGACTTCAAATGCACATATCGCTTTTAGCTAGTTTCGAAATAAAGATATTGATCCCACGGGGAGAAAGAGTCTGAAGTCTAAATAACTCTTGAACTAAATACTGAAATAGTAATGCTAAATAACGTTCTAAGTAAGAAGATAAAATGAGAGTTTTGTGTAAAAGATATTTTTGGGTTTTCAAATAAGAGAACAATGAGCAAACTAAAGTTGTAAGTAAACAAGAGCATGCGATTATGATTATGAAGGTTTGCAGATGATGGAAAGAGTTCTCAAAGAGTAGTGGATCCACCTCTAGTAATTAGAAAGAGTGATAAAAATTATTATAATGAATAATACCATGTATGATATGTGTGGGAGGAGCTCCATATATGGACGAATAGACAGCAACCACTGCTCACATCATCCATCATAACAACAACAGACAATAACCGACAACCATCGTGATACTGCGCATTAAGGCATTTCTCCCATGGCATGGACATGGCTTGATGAGTTCTCCTTGATTCCCCAAGTTAGTACGTAAAGGATGACAACTACTTTATAGTCACAATAAGTTCTATCATCCTTCCATCTACCGACAAGTAATCCCCTTCATCAAGTCCCCGTAAGAGGCAAATATGAAGGAGGTGCACAACTCCCAACATCAAGATAAAGACAATTAGCACACACAAAATGAACAATATCACATAATAATCTTTATTTGAATTCAATCACATACTAGGGTTTCTCCATCTCCCCAAGAACAAAGGAAACTACTCACAAATGAAGGCAATCAACATCATGGGTTAAATATGGATGAAGTATGATGATACAATTGAGAACAAGTGTAAATCCAATATTCAATCTAGAATTACAAGTAACCAAAGGGGATTGGTGATGGAGACATTGTTGATGAAGATAACTATGTAGATCTATGTGGAGGCCTTCAAGATCCTAGTCCATTCACCTCTTATGTGGTGGTGATGGTGTAGATCTGATTGGAGGCGTCTATGTCAACGCACGGATTTTTAATCTCAGATGCCTGTTATGCCATACATCGCAATCCCAGGATTACCAATTTCGTGAGACATAACAGATCTGGATATCACAGTACATCATCCATTACAAACCATACATAAGATCTTACACAAATAAGGATCTCATGATCCAGTTCTTAATACAACTCAAGTAGCGGAATAACGTAATAGTAAAGATAGCGTAGGCGAAGCTCCATCTTCAGGGTCACAGGCAATGCTGACGATGGGAGATGGTCCTAGTTGTCGTAACCTTCCTGCGGTCCATCATCCTGGTACTCCTCTTCATAGTCTGGCCACGGGAATAGCCAGGGACAAAGCCGTGAGTACTCTTTAAGTACTCGCAAACTAATACTAACAAGTTAAGGGGGTTTTTGTAGTAGGACACTAAGCTCTAGGGTTGTTTTGCAAAAAGCCAGATTTACCTCTACTAAGTTCAGAAGCAAAGAAAGCTAGTTGAAATTTTATAACACCTAAGTGGGAACTTGAATTTCATATCACAACCCTGTTGTGGTCAAGTCAAAGTCTTAATTCATTTCACAAGTCATTTTGAAAACATCTGACGGGGGAACAGTGTGGCCACTCCAACTGTCCATAACCGCGGACGCGGATATTTGAATAGTTTGACACTCTGTAGAGATTGTACACTTTCACCACAACATTCTATACATCCGTCAGGAACAAATCCTGAATTCACCATACTCAGTATGCGGATAATCAATCCTAACCTTTCAATTACACGCCCTAGTATAGGCACCTCTCCTATTAGTTTGGCCTCCCAACCATGACCAACTATCATCTTGGGTACTGCACAGGTGGACAATCTTCACAAGGTAGCCTCAGCTTACACCTCGCCGTGAGGGAACCCATACTAAGGTATATAAGTTTCCAGTCAAGCCCTACCCAATTTTTGGGTATTGTGGTTGTACGGTAAAATTGGAATGGTATCGCATCCAGACAACCATCAGTTTTATAAAGGTCTAAGGCTCATGCCTCAAAATTTTCATCATCAAAATCATCTGGTGTTCGGAAACACATGTCAAAACATCTCAGTAGAATGACTCATCATTCCAAGGTTTTCATAACCATTTTCACCAAGTATTCCCATCTAAAGTTGATCAAGTTTTATGCTTAGCACTAGCATCTACAAGTGGGGGTAAGCACTAACTAGGGGTGGTAAACAAGTGAAGATTAATTAAGTTCAATCTCATGCCTTAGGATGACATCAAGATTATCTAACTTAGGCCAATTTTAATGCACTTTATGCAACCTTCCATTATCTTTCTAGTATCTACAATTCACTATGTAAACTCTAAGAGAAAGTTTTGATAAAGAAATAAAGTAGAAAACTTGCAAGTAAAACTAGGATGGTTTATCAAGTGGATATGATCACATATGCTTAAGGCATCTAGTGGTCATGGAAACAAGCAAGTATTAGCTTTCATAAGTAGGGTATCTTGCAAGGGTTAGCTTGCATAGGTCAACTTGTGTAGTAAGGCTTGCATAAGTATCAGTATAAGCTTGCCTTGTGCATAGCAGTGGTTGAAGTTCTCCTCGGCTTCTTCCTCGTAGTATCCTCCTTCCTCCTTGTATCCTTGGTCGGTACTAGCGTCTATAAATAAATACGAGGTACACAATAACCAAACAATACTTAACTATTTACACTCATCACACAAAGGTGCACTATAGATGATCTAGCATCATCACCTATCATTACAAGATTAAAGCATTTGTCTTATTTATTTTAATTTGAGAAAAGTAATTTCTACTCATTGAAAAACTATTTAAGATTTAATATTCTCCAACTCAAACATGGGATCATGTTGACACATGTCATCACCACATATTTCAGTACATGGGAATATGATTTAAAATGGTGTCACAATTTAATAATATTTAACCTTTTTATTTTAAATAACTAAAGTGACTAGAAATGCCTATGTGGCCTTCTTTTATTACTTGAACATTATTTCTGTAAGTAAACCCATATGTTTTTATATATTCTGAAAGGTATGGTCAAATGTGATTTTTGAGAGTTGGAATCAACTCAAAAGCTCTTATGGTTGAATTTTGAAAAATGTTTGAACGCAGAACAGCTTCTGACTTGTTATTTTTACCAAGGTTGATCTACATATCCAAATGATTTGAATCCAACGGGCTTGGATTAAGCATTTAAGTACCTTTCTAACAAAATTATTTTTATGCATTTTGGTTCACTGAATCGAGCTGGGTTGAATTTTGAATCTATGTACAGAACTGTGTTTGAATTAAAATAGAAAAATCTAAATTCAAACGGTTGTGTCGCGCGGGAGAGGTTAATGGGCCGGCCCATTGTCACTCCATGGCCTTGGGCTCAGTGACAGGTGTCTACCGGTCGGGCTCATAACACTGAAGATGCACGGGCTATGTGGGTCGTTGGATTAGAAGGGAGATCAACGACTGGGGATCGTCGTCGACGATGAACATGTCACCGGCGAGCTCAAACCCTAGCGGCTCAGTGGGGGTGCATAGGGGGCATACCAGGGCTCCAGCGATGACAGCAAGGCGGGCAAACGAACGAGTGGTCGACGGGCAAACGAACGGGTGGTCGCAATCAGCGGCGCCCTTCTCCTCTAGAGGCGGCCTGCTCCGGTGAAATTCCGGCGAGCTGCTGCTCCTCGTGCTCCGGCTAGAGGGTGGAGCGATCAGTGAGGTGAGGGGAGTGGAATGGTGTGCTTCAAACGGCTGGGGGTGGCCTTCTTTTATAGGCTCGACGGAGAGACCGAGAGGGATGGGCAGGCGACGGTGGCGACATGGCTACGTGCGGCTAGCGGCATGGCTGAGGGTGGCGATCTACGCGCGGTCTCCTGGTGATGCTCTAGGACATGAATGCGCGCATAGGGGCGGTGGCAATTGGTCGGGAACGTGCGGTGCTCTGCGCGGCATAGGCGGCGTCTTCGACAGCGAGCGGTGGCTGTGAGGCACGGGGAGGCGAACGGGGATGTCTGGCGTGTTCCTTGGGTCATGGCAAAGCGGTGGGCACGGGATGTGGTCGAGGGGCGACGTGTGCTTGCGTGCCGGGTGCGGCGCTTTGGGGCATGCTCGGCATGTCGCAGTGGCACTGGGCGCGGGGCATGCTCGGTGGTCCACGGCTTGCCTTGGCTCGGGGAGGGGACAATGGGTGGCGGTGGAGTGCTGGCTATCTCCCAGACATGGCGAGAGAGGGGGAGGTGGTGTGCTCGGCTTTCTCACCATTGATGACAATGGCCAGCTTACAGTGAGGCTAGGGTTTTCCAATTAGGCTAGATGATCTACTAAATGGTAGCTGTGAGCTAGAGAGGGAACAAGTTAGGCCAAAACACTATTAAAAACAACGAATTTGATTTGGTTTAAATTTGCCAGCCAAGTGTTTGATGAAATTGCCGCAAGAAACTTTCTTTTCAATTCTGAAAAGATTTTTGGTGAGTGTGCTAGGCATGTGCTGGTGACTCTGTGCATGCTTGGGTTTTGTAAATTGCGCTTGTTTGAGTGGTTTTTGAAATAGTGGGATCTTCCCATATGAGATAGATTCAATTTTAAACTGTCATTTAAAATTAGCATTTGAATGTTTTTGGAAGATCACAAAGTGGGCCTTGGTACCTCATTATGAGTACTAACAAGGGGTGCAAAGATCCACAAATGTTTTTGTTAAGTTTTGAGTGCTTGGAATAGCCAAATTAGGCATGAGAGTTAATTTAGCCAAAGTGACCATTCACTTCATTTGTTCATTTTGAGTTGTTTGTCTTTGGGAAAAGTTTGGGAATGATTTAGATGATGTTTATTTCACCTAAGAATCATTTTACAAGCAAAGAAACACACAACCATGGCAATTCAAAAGAATCCTAATTTTAAATACACATACATATGAATGCTCTCATACTTTTAGATAGGAAAGTTTTTGTTAACCCTAATTTTGATGATTAGCATTTGATGATCCATGTTTAATATTTTTGGGATATTACAAACCTTCCCCCCTTAAACAAAATCTCGTCCCGAGATTTGAAAATGAACGAAAAATATTACCTAGGATTTGAAGAGATTTGGGAACTCCGTCCTGATGTGATCTTCGCGCTCTGATACCAACTTGTCAACACCCGGATTTTTAATCCCATATGCCTGTTATGCCATACATCGCAATCCCAGGTAGCTTCTTCTTCTGTGTGGTTGCTCCACTGAATCTTGAGAAACTTGATGCTTCGGGTTCTGGTAGTTCTAAAAGCTTCTTCCAAAATATGGATGGGTACTTCAGGATTGGTCAGGTCATCGTTGATCTCTATGGTCTGGTGATCAATGTTCTTGAACACTTCAGTCTTCTCCGGAACTTCGAGGCACTTGCGAAGTAATGAGATATGGAACACATTGTGCACGGCTGAAATTTCTTCTGGCAGTTCCAATTGATTCGATGGTTCAGAATCTTGAAGGGTCCGATATATCTAGGGGTAACTTTCCCTTTAGTTGGAAACGTTGCATTCCCTTTAATGGCGACACTTTCAGATACACAAAATCTCCGATATTGAAAGCGAGGTCTCGACATCTCTTGTCGGCGTAACTCTTCTGCCTTGACTGGGCGGTCTTGAGGTGATCACGAATCTTGTGAACTTTCTCTTCTGCTTCTCGTAGGATGTCGGGTCCGAAAATCTGACTCTCTCCTACTTTTGACTAGTTCAAAGGGGTGCGACACTTCCTTCCATACATGAATTCAAATGGGGCCATTTGCAAACTAGCTTGATAACTGTTGTTGTATGAAAATTCTGCAAACGGCAGAAAGTTTTCCCACTTAGATCCATACTCTAACACACATGCTCTCAACATGTCTTCGACGTTTGTCCGTCGGTCTGAGGGTGATAAGCTATGCTGAAATCTAGTCGGGTTCCTAAACCTTCTTGGACTTTCTTCCAGAATCTCGAGGTAAGCTGAGTTCCTCGATCCGATACGATGTTCTTGGGGACTCCATGCAAACTGACGATTCTAGCGATGTATAACTCCGCTAGCTTCGAACTCTGGTATGTGGTATTGACTGGTAAGAAATGGGCGACTTTGGACAATCTGTCCACTATGACCCAGATAGAGTCATTTCCCCTACTAGAAGTAGGCAATTCGGTAATAAAGTCCATTCCAACGGAATCCCATTTTCATTCCGGAATCTGCAATGGTTGCAACAATCCAGCGGGTCTTTGATGTCCCGCCTTGACTCTCTGACATATATCACACTTGGCGATATAGCTTCCGATTTCTCTCTTCATCTTATGCCACCAAAATTGTTTTTTCAAATCTTGATACATCTTCGTTCCTCCAGGGTGGATAGAATAAAGAGTATCATGAGCTTCCTTCAGAATAACTTCTTTCAACTCAGAATCTGATGGTACACAAAGGCGTCCTTTGTACCACAGAACTCCTTCTTCGTCTTCGGTAAATCCGGGTACTTTGCTTGTACCGATACGACGCTTGATTCCATCGATACTGGCATTCCCTTTCTATGCCTCTTTGATCTGGCTGATCAAAGTGGGTTAAAGTTCTATGCTATCCAAAAATCCTTCACTCACTAATTCCATTCAGAACTTTTCCATCTCTTTGTGCAAACTTGGTTGCTCCTTCAAAATCATGGAGTTCAAGCAGCACGGCAATCTGCTAAGGGCATCTGCTACCACGTTGGCATTACCGGGGTGATAGTGAATGTCTAGATCGTAATCCTTGATTAGCTCAATCCATCTTCTCTGTCTCATATTCAGCTCCTTTTGAGTGAATATATACTTCAGGCTCTTCTGATCCGAATAAATCTCACAACGGTTTCCCATCAGGTAATGCCTCCATGTCTTCAGGGCTAGAACTACGACTGCGATCTCGAGGTCATGGGTTGGATAGTTTTGCTCATGTTGTTTCAGTTGTCGGGATATATAGGATATAACTTTTCCTTCCTGCATTAGCACACATCCGAGAACGATCTTGGATGCATCACAATACACGTCAAAGGGCTTCGTGATATCCAACATGATTAAGATTGGGGCTGAAATCAATCTTCTCTTGAGTTCTTGAAAACTTGCTTCACATTTGTCCATCCATTCAAACTTCTTGTCCTTCTTCAGCAATTGGGTCATGGGTCTGGCGATACTCAAGAATCCTTCTACGAACTTGCGGTAGTATCCCGCCAATCCGATAAATGCACGAACTTGGGTTTGAGTGGTTGGGGCTTGCCAATCTTCGACATCTTTCACCTTTGCAGGGTCAACGGCAATTCCTCCGGCTGATACAATGTGGCTGAGGAATCCTACCTCCTATAACCAGGATTCACATTTGCTAAACTTGGCATACAACTGATGCTATCTAAGGGTTCCAAGAATGGTCCTTAGGTGTAGCTCATGTTCTTATTCTGATTTGGAATAAATCAGAATGTCATCAATGAAAACAACAACAAAATTATCCAGGAAGTCCATAAAAATCTTATTCATGAGATTCATGAAATAAGCAGGGGCATTGGATAATCCAAAATACATGACAGTATACTCGTATAATCCATATCTGGTGGTAAAGGCAGTCTTGGGAATATCCTCTGCGCGAATCTTGAGTTGATGATAGCCAGTTCTAAGATCAATCTTAGAAAACACTTTGGCACCAGTCAACTGGTCAAACAAGTCTTCTATCTTGGGCAATGGGTACTTGTTCTTGATAGTGACATCACTCAACTTCCGGTAATCCGTACACAGACGGTTACCTCCATCCTTCTTGTCCACAAACAAGACAGGTGATCTCCATGGTGACGCACTTGGTTGAATCAATCCAATTTCCAGCATGGCATCTAGTTGCTTCTTCAGTTATGCTAGTTCTTTCGGGTTCATACTATATGGTCTCTGGGCTATGGGTCCTATTCCGGGGATTAGTTCAATGATAAACTCGATATCTCGATCTGGGGGCATACCAGGCAAAACATCTAGAAATATATCGGGGTATTCACAGACTATCCGGACTTGGTCAATGGTAGGTCGGGATATACTCTTGTTGCACTTGAATTGACGAGGTAAGGTTTCAGATACATGCTTGACTGATACTCCAACTGTACTGGTCATGGTTATGGCTTTCTTGGCACAGTCAATTAATCCTTTATGTTTGGACATCCAATCCATTCCTAGTACTACTTCTAAACCTTTAGTTCCGAGTACTATCAGATTAGCATAAACATCTATGCCATGGATTCAGATAGGGACGGCTTTGCAAATTTGCCTAGCTTTGGTGGTTGAACTGGGGATTTGAAATATCATAACATGCTTCAGTTTGGTTGGTTGAATCTTACTAGTGCATGCAAATTCTTCGGTGACAAATGAGTGCGATGCACCAGAATCAAACAACACTCTAGCAAGTACTGAATTAACAGAAAACATACCCAGCACGACATCTGGCGCTTCCTGGTCTTCTTCAGCATGCATGACAAAAATATGGCCGATGCGGTTGAGCGAGTTCCCTGGGGCAAACCTTCTTCCAGGCCGAACACGACGCTGTTGCTGAGCTGGGGCATTTGCATTGGGGGCTGCGGCATTCTTCTTGGGGCACTCATTGGAGTAGTGACCCTTATTTCCACAGTCATAACAAGTCACTTGCGACTTGTCCTTTGCTGCAACAGGCACAACATTGCTTCCAGTCCTCGGGGCAGTGTTGGTGTTGGTGGCGGCATTGTTGTTGTTGAACTTGGGTGGTGCACGGTTGAAATTGCTAGAGTTTCCGGGGTTGTTGTGGTTTCCTCCGGGCCTTGGGTTTCCACGGTTGGGATAGGTCAGACGGTTCATCGGGGGTCTGTTGGTTCTCGGGGCAAATCCTGGAGATGGGTTGGGGCGATACTTTGGTGTATGATGGGTTCCTGGCTGATGCATCATGCGGCGTTTGCGGTTCTCATTGGCTTGGTTGATCTTTCCTTCCATCTGAATGGCAGAATCGACGAGGGCTTCAATATCAGCAAAGGGGATATTGACCAACACCGTCTGCATCTCATCATGCAGACCATTCAAGAATGTTTCTTTCTTCTTGGCTTCAGTGTCGATCTCATCTGGGGCATACCTAGATAATGACAAGAATTTGTCACGGTATTCTACTACGATCATCCTTCCCTGCTTCAGTTCTCTGAATTCATCTCTCATCCTCTTGATCAAACCCGGTGGCACATGGCTTCTGCTGAACTTGACCTTGAATTCCTCCTAGGTCATCATCTGCCCTCCGGTCATTGCACGAATGTTGTTCCACCATGCTCTTGCATCTCCGGCTAGATAGTTGGTGGCGAACAGAACTTTCTCGTTAGCTTCCACTTTGGCAACTTCCAGGTTGTTTTCCATGGTTTGCAGCCAATCATCTACATCTAGGGGCTCTTCCGACTTAGTGAAAACAAGTGGGTTGGTGTTCTGGAAATTCTTGAGCTTAGATCCATGGTTGTCATGATTTCCTTGGCCTTGATTGTTGTTGGCCATCTGAGCTATGTGCTGAAGGGTAGCTAAGTTGGCTTGACGTTCGGCTCTTTCAGCTTCGCGGTCAGAAACCAACATTTGCAGGATCTGCAACATCCGGTTCGGGGATGAACCACTTCCTCCGCAAGGCATCTGAAGATTGAGATAGATCATGAGAAAAGAGGGAAATTTCTAAGGTTCAGGGACTTTGAAAAGTTTTTAAAGTTTCACTCAGATTTTCTAGAAACTTTCTTTTCATTCATTCAATCATAGCACATGATACAACACACACCACAACAAAGGAAAACAGATGGTTTTAAGAACCATTTGGAAACTACGATACAGTGGGACCAAATACACCTCACTAACGCTAGTGCTCAAGTTCTACTACTCCTCGGAGTCGGTGTACTCATCATCCTCATCATCATCATCGTCATCGATGAAGGAGAAATCCTCCTCATAGGTGAAGAAGTCCATGGCTTGATCTTCCAGAAAGTCATCATCATCGCTGAGATAGGAGTAGGGGTCTCCATGAAGATCTTCTTCAGCATTCTCCCTTTCCTCCAACGGCATGTATCTCTCATGGATGGTATCCTCCAAATCCGTGATACGATGGCGAAGACGGGCAATGATGCGCTCCTTCTTATCGAGATGACGGCAACGAGACTTGCGATCCTTCACTGGCATGGCGATGGTCTGATCCTTCGTCTTGATGATGGCAGACTTGTGGTTGGAGTAGTCACGCGCATTGTCCAGTTCTTGATGACGATCATACATCATGAAGCTGAGGTGGTCCAACTGAGTCTTCAGCTCGTGGTGGTATGGGGCTTCCAGTGGCTGTCCCATAGCATCACGCCTTGGGCAAAACTCAAAGCGGGTACCCTTGATCTGATTGATACTCTGCCCGCATAGACGGGCAAGAGCTTCCTGCATGGCCCTGGCAAGTCCATCGAGCCATTTGTTCTCTCTTAAGGTGAACTGAATTCCCTCGGCAGTGGGAGGTTCAATCTTTCCTCGGAAACTTGCAACAACTAGCCACTGCTAATCTTCTCCTTCCTGATCATTGAGCTGAGCTCCGAAGAACTCGGGGTGCGGACGCTCCAGAAGTTCCGAAAGCTGGTCCAAGTCACACTCAAAGATGAGGTCTGCTCCATTCCCCAACTGATAAAACTTGATGTACTTCACGTCCATATATAAGAATATAGGATGAGTAAGTTAGTAGAGTGCTCTAGTGTGTCAAATTTTATGTATTTTGCAAGAGTTTTTGAGGAACATGAATTTTTTTGAAAGAATCAAAGTGATAAGAATGAGAATAGGTTTTTGTAAATACTCACTTCCTTGGGTTTTGAAACTAAGTTTTTGATTCAAACGTCCAGTCTAACTAGGGTCTCCTATGGTCAGGATGGCTCTGATACCAACTTGTCAACACCCGGATTTTTAATCTCAGATGCCTGTTATGCCATACATCACAATCCCAGGATTACCATTTTTACGAGACATAACAGATTTGGATATCACAATATATCATCCATTACAAACAATACATAAGGTCTTACACAAATAAGGATCTCATGATCCAGTTCTTAATACAACTCAAGCAGCGGAATAACATAATAGTAAAGATAGCGTAGGCGAAGCTCCATCTTCAGGGTCACAGGCAATGCTGACGATGGGAGATGGTCCTAGTTGTCATAACGTTCCTGCGGTCCATCATCCTGGTACTCCTCTTCATAGTCTGGCCACGGGAATAGCCAGGGACAAAGCCATGAGTACTCTTTAAGTACTCACAAACTAATACTAACAAGTTAAGGGGGTTTTTGTATTAGGACACTAAGCTCTAGGGTTGTTTTGCAAAAAGCTAGATTTACCTCTACTAAGTTCAGAAGCAAAGAAAGCTAGTTGAAATTTTATAACACCTAAGTGGGAACTTGAATTTCATATCACACCCCTGTTGTGGTCAAGTCAAAGTCTCAATTCATTTCACAAGTCATTTTGAAAACATCTAACGGGGGAACAGTATGGCCACTCCAACTGTTCATAACCGTGGACGCGGCTATTAGAATAGTTTGACACTCTGCAGAGATTGTACACTTTCACCACAACAATCGATACATCCGTCAGGAACAAATCCTGAATTCACCATACTCAGTATGCGGATAATCAATCCTAACCTTTCAATTACACGCCCTAGTATAGGCACCTCTCCTGTGAGTTTGGCCTCCCAACCATGACCAACTATCATCTTGGGAACTCCACAGGTGGACAATCTTCACAACGTAGCCTCAGCTCAGACCTTGGCCATGAGGGAACCCATACTAAGGTATATAAGTTTCCAGTCAAGCCCTACCCAATTTTCGGGTATTGTCGTTATACGGTAAAATTGGAATGGTATTGCATCCAGGCAACCATCGGTTTTATAAAGGGCTAAGGCTCATGCCTCAACATTTTGATCATCAAAATCATCTGGTGTTCGGAAACACATGTCAAAACATCTCAGTAGAATGACTCATCATTCCAAGGTTTTCATAACCATTTTCACCAAGTATTCCCATCTAAAGTTGATCAAGTTTTATGCTTAGCACTAGCATCTACAAGTGGGGGTAAGCACTAACTAGGGGTGGTAAACAAGTGAAGATTAATTAAGTTCAATCTCATGCCTTAGGATGACATCAAGATTATCTAACTTAGGCCAATTTTAATGCACTTTATGCAACCTTCCATTATCTTTCTAGTATCTACAATTCACTATGTAAACTCTAAGAGAAAGTTTTGATAAAGAAATAAAGTAGAAAACTTGCAAGTAAAACTAGGATGGTTTATCAAGTGGATATGATCACATATGCTTAAGGCATCTTTTGGTCATGGTAACAAGCAAGTATTAGCTTGCATAAGTAGGATATCTTGCAAGGGTTAGCTTGCATAGGTCAATTTGTGTAGTAAGGCTTGCATAAGTATCAGTATAAGCTTGCCTTGTGCATAGCAGTGGTTGAAGTTCTCCTCGGCTTCTTCCTCGTAGTATCCTCCTTCCTCCTCGTATCCTTGGTCGGTACTAGCGTCTATAAATAAATACGAGGTACACAATCACTAAACAATACTTAACTATTTTCACTCATCACACAAATGTGTACTATAGATGATCTAGCAGCATCACCTATCATTACAAGATTAAAGCATTTATCTTATTTATTTTAATTTGAGACAATTAATTTCTACTCGTTGAAAAACTACTTAAGATTTAATATTCTCCAACTCAAACATGGGATCATGTTGACACATGTCATCACCACATATTTCAGTACATGGGAATGTGATTTAAAGTGGTGTCACAATTTAATAATGTTTAACCTTTTTATTTTAAATAACTAAAGTGACTAGAAATGCCTATGTGGCCTTCTTTTATTACTTGAACATTATTTCTGTAAGTAAACCCATATGTTTTTATATATTCTGAAAGGTATGGTCAAATGTGAATTTTGAGAGTTGGAATCAACTCAAAAGCTCTTATGGTTGCATTTTGAAAAATGTTTGAACGCAGAAAAGCTTCTGACTTGTTATTTTTACCAAGGTTGATCTACAGATCCAAATGATTTGAATCCAACGGGCTTGGATTAAGCATTTCAGTACCTTTCTAACCAAATTTTTATGCATTTTGGTTCACTTAATCGAGCTGGTTTGAATTTTGAATCTATGTACAGAACTGTGTTTGAATTAAAATAGAAAAATCTAAATTCAAACGGTTGGGTCACGCGGGAGAGGTTAATGGGTCGGCCCAGTGTCACTCCGCAGCGCGGGGCTCAGCTGACAGGGTGTCTACCAGTCAGCGGCTCATAACACGCGAAGCGGTACGGGGCTATGTGGGTCGTTGGATTAGAAGGGAGATCGACGGCTGGGGATCGTCGTCGATGATGAACATGTCACCGGCGAGCTCAAACCCTAGCGGCTCAGTGGGGATGCATGGGGGCATACCAGGGCTCCAGCGATGATGGCGAGGCGGGCAAACGAACGAGTGGTTGACGGCGAGCTCAGGGACGGTCGAGGCAGCTTCGGGGGTGGTCGCAATCAGCGACGCCCTTCTCCTCTAGAGGCAGCCTGCTCCGGTGCAATTCCGGCGAGCTGCTGCTCCTCGTGCTCCGGCTAGAGGATGGAACGATCAGTGAGGTGAGGGGGTGGAATGGTGTGCTTCAAATGGCTAGGGGTGGCCTCCTTTTATAGGCTCGACAGCGAGACCGAGAGGGATGGGTAGGCGACGGTGGCGACATGGCTACGGGCGGCTAGCGGCATGGTTGAGGCTGGCGATCGACGCGTGGTCTCCTGGCGATGCTCTAGGACTTGAATGCGCGCTTAGGGCGGTGGCAATCGGTCGGGAATGTGCGGTGCTCTACACGGCAGAGGCGGCGTCTTTGACGGCGAGCTGTGGCTGTGAGGCACGGGGAGGCGAACAGGGATGTCTGGCGTGTTCCTTGGGTCATGGAGAAGTGGTGGGCACGGGCTGCGGTCGAGGGGCGGCGTGTGCGCGCGTGCCGGGTGCGGCGCTCTGGGGCTTGCTCGGCATGTCGCGGTGGCACTGGGCGCGGGGCATGCTCGGTGGTCCACGGCTTGCCTTGGCTCGGGGAGGGGACAGTGGGTGGGTGGAGTGTTGGCTATCTCCCAGACATGGCGAGAAAGGGGGAGGTGGTCTGCTGCGGCGGCAACCGAGTTGGCCGGCGAGGTGACAACACCCGGATTTTTATTCCCAGATGCCTGTTATGCCATACATCGCAATCCTAGGATTACCATTTTTGCGAGACATAACAGAATTGGATACCACAGTACATCATCCATTACAAACCATACATAAGGTATTACACAAATAAGGATCTCATGATCCAGTATTAATACAACACAAGCAGCGGAATACGTAATAATAACGGCAGCGTAGGCGAAGCTCCATCTTCGGGGTCACAGGCAATGCTAACGATGGGAGATGATCCTAGTTGTCGTAACCTTCCTGGGGTCCATCTTACAGGTACTCCTCTTCATAGTCTGGCCATGGGAATAGCCAGGGACAAAGCCATGAGTACTCTTTAAGTACTCGCAAACTAATACTAACAGGTAAAAGGGGTTTTTGTAGTGGGACACTAAGCTCTAGGGTTGTTTTGCAAAAAGCCAGATTTACCTCTACTAAGTTTGGAAACAACGAATGCTAGTTAAGGTTTTATAACACCTAAGTGGGAACTTGTATCTCATGCCACAACTCTGTTGTGGTCAAGTCAAAGTCTTAAATCATTTCACCAGTCATTTTGAAAACATCTGACGGGGAAACAGTATGGCCACTCCAACTGTCCATAATCATGACGCCAGCTATTCGAATAGTTTGACACTCTGCAGAGATTGTACACTTTCACCATAACATTCATACATCCGTCAGGAACAAATCCTGAATTCACCATACTCAGTATGCAGATAATCAATCCTAACCTTTCAATTACACGCCCTAGTATAAGCACCTCTCCTATGAGTTTGGCCTCCCAACCATGACCAACTGTCATCTTGGGTACTGCACAGGTGGACAATCTTCACAAGGTAGCCTCAGCTCAGACCTTGGCTGTGAGGGAACTAATACTAAGGTATATAAGTTTCCGGTCAAGCCCTACCCAATTCTCGGGTATTGTGGTTGTGCGGTAAAATTGGAATGGTATCGCATCCAGGCAACCATCAGTTTTATAAAGGGCTAAGGCTCATGCCTCAACATTTTCATCACCATAAATCATCTAGTGTTCGGAAACACATGTCCAAAACATTTCAATAGAATGATCCATCATTCCAAGGTTTTCATAACCATTTTTCCACCAAGTATTCCCATCTAAATTTGATCAAGTTTTATGCTTAGCACTAGCATCTACAAGTGGGGGTAAGTACTAATGAGGGGTGGTAAACTAGTGGAGTTTAACTAAGTTCAATCTCATGCCTTAGGATGACATCAATATTTTCTAGCTTAGGCCAAATTTTATGCTCTTTATGCAACCTTCAAAATTATCCTTCTAGTATCTACAATTTACTTAAGTAAGCTCTAAGTAATAGCTTTGATAAAGAAATAAAGTATAAAGCTTGTAAGTAAAAACTAGGATTAGTTTATCAAGTGGGTAGGATCATCTATGCTTAAGGCATATAGTTGGCATGGTGACAAGCAAGTATTGGCTTGCATAGCTCAACTTGATTAGTAAGGCTTGCTAAAGTAGAGTATCATGCAAGTGTTAGCTTACACATTCAACTAGTAGTATTAGGCTTGCATCAGTATTAGTATAAGCTTGCTAAATTAATAGCTTGCAAGTATTGGCTTGCCTCAGTATCAGTATAAGCTTGCTAAATTAATAGCTTGCAAGTATTGGCTTGCCTTGTGCAGAGGAGTGGTTGAAGTTCTCCTCGGCTTCTTCTTCGTAGTATCCTCCTTCTTCCTCGTATCCTTGGTCAGTACTAGCATCTATGAATAAATACGAGGTACACAATCACCAAAAAAAACATAAATACTTGCAATCATCACACACAAGGGTCCTATAGATGATCTAGCATCATCATTAACATTACAAGATTAATGCTTGGTTTAATTCCGTTTATTTTTAGAAAAGTAATTTCTACTCATTGAAAAACTACTTAAGATTTAATATTATCCAAACCAAACATGGGATCATGTTGACACATGTCATCACCACATATTATAGTCCATGGGAATGTGATTTAAAGCGGTGTCACTATTAAATAAGGTTTAACCTTTTATTTTTAAATAAATAAAGTGACTAGAAATGCTTATGTGGCATTCTTTTATTACTTGGTCATTATTTTTGTAAGTAAACCGATATATTTTTATATATTTCTGAAAGGTATGGTTAAATGTGATTTTTGAGAGTTGGAATCAACTCAAAAGCTTTTATTGTTTAAATTTGAGAAATGTTTGAATGCAGAAAAGCTTCTGCCTTGTTATTTTTACCAAGGGTGATCTACAGATCCAAATGATTTAAATCCAAAGGGCTTGTATTCAGCACTTCCAGACCTTTCTAACAAAATTGGTTTCATTCAATTTGGTTCATTGAATCGAGCTGGGTTGATTTCTGAAACTAGGTGCAGAAGTGTGTTTGAATAAAAAATGGAAAAATCCAAATTCAAACAATTGGGCTGCGCGGTAAACGATACTGGGCCGGCCTGCTAAGCACAGCGCTTACGCGGGCTGGTTAAGTTGTTTTCCCCACGAGTCAGTGAGACGAGGGGGTGCGACGCCGTATGGGGCAATATGGTGCGTTCGATCTTGTTCTAATCCAACGGCTGAGGGTCTTCGTCCACGTCGGGCAACGCCGGCAAGACTGAACCCTAACGCGGCAGGTGGGGGTCGTCAGGGGCTCACCGGGGCTCAGGCGAGGGTCGGCGAGGCGGGCGAACAACAAAGTCACCGACGGCAAACCTCCTAGTCCTGGCAGCTTCTCCTGGGGTGGCTCCAATCGCTGGCTCCCTTCTTCTCCAATAGCGGCGGGCTCCGGTGAAATTCCGGCAAAGCGCTGCTCGCGTTGCTTCGGGAACAGGGTGGAACGATCAGTGAGGAGAGGGGAGTGAGATGGTATGCTCAATTCGGCTAGGGGTGGCCTCTATTTATAGTCGCGGCGACGAGACCGAACGGGATGGGCAGGCGACGGTGGCGACATGGCTACGGGATGCTAGAGGCATGGACGGCAGTGGAGATCGCTTGGTGGTCTCCTGGCGATGCTCTACGGCTTTAATGCGCATGTAGGGGCGGTGGCAAATGGTCTGGAATGTGTGATGCTCTGTGCGGCCGAGGCGGCGTCTTTGACGGCGAGCGGTGGCTACGGGGCATGGGGCGGCGAACGGGGATGTCTGGCGGTCTCCTGGGTCGGTGTTGATCATGTATGCACGCGGCGAGGGCGACGCATGGTCTGTGGGCTTCGGTCGAGGGTGGCGCTCTGGCGCATGCTCGGCATGGTTGATGACGAGATGGGCACGGTCTATGCGTGTGGTCCAGGAGTTGGCAACGTTCGAGCGTTGGACAGGGAGTGGTGTTGGGGTGTTGGCTTGCTCCCAGACAGGTTGGCTAGGCTTGTTACTTCTCCTAGCTTGCTATCCACACTAGGGTGACATGGTGAGCTTCGGCTCTTCACCATTGATGGCATTGCCAAGCTTACAGTGGGGCTAGTTCTTGGTTTAGTTGGCTAGATGATCTACTGAGGTTGCTGTGAGCTAGAGAGGGAACAAGTTAGGCTCCAATCGCTGCTCACAATAGTGTTTAGATTTTATTTGATTTGAATCAGCAAGGTGTTTGATGAAATGGCCACAAGAATTCAAGTTCTGAATTTTGAAAAGATTTTTGGTGGGTGTGCTAGGTTGGTGCTGGTGAGTCTGCAGATGCTTGGGTTTTGAAAGTTGAGCTTATTTGAGTGGTTTTTGAAAAAGTGGGATCTTCCCATATGATAAAGATTCAATTTTGAATTGTCATTTAAACTATGCATTTGAAAGTTTATGGATGCTCACAAGGTGGGCATTGATACTTTGTTATGAGTACTATCAAGGGGTGTAAAGATCCAAACAAGTTTCTGTTAAGTTCTGAAAGTTTGAGACAGCCAAAGTAGGCATGGGAGTTAAATTGGTCAAAATGACCATTCACTCATTTTGTTTGTTTTGATTTATTTGTCTTTGCAAAAGTTTGGGAATTGTTTAGATGATGTTTATTTCACCTAAGAATCCTTTTACAAGCAAAGAAACACATAAACAAGGCAATTCAAAAGAATTCAAAATGGGAGGCATACACACATGCATGCTTTCATATTTTTATTTAGAAAAGTTTTTGTTAACCCTACTTTTGATGATTAGATTTTGATGATCCAAGTTTAGTATTTTTGGGATGTTACACGAGGTGTGCTCGGCTTGCTCACCATTGATGACAATGGCCA
Source organism: Avena insularis (assembly GCA_023614405.1). Classification (NCBI taxonomy): domain Eukaryota; kingdom Viridiplantae; phylum Streptophyta; class Magnoliopsida; order Poales; family Poaceae; genus Avena; species Avena insularis. The sequence goes on along the minus strand of CM042689.1, from coordinate 224,621,340 downwards.
GCTTACAGTGAGGCTAGGGTTTTCCAATTAGGCTAGATGATCTACTAAATGGTTGTTGTGAGCTAGAGAGGGAACAAGTTAGGCCAAAACACTATTAAAAACAGTGAATTTGATTTGGTTTAAATATGCCTGCCAAGTGTTTGATGAAATGGCCGCAAGAAACTTTCTTTTGAATTCTGAAAATATTTTTGGTGAGTGTGCTAGGCATGTGCTGGTGACTCTGTGGGTGCTTGGGTTTTGAAAATTGAGCTTGTTTGAGTGGTTTTTGAAATAGTGAGATCTTCCCATATGAGATAGATTCAATTTTAAACTTAGCATTTGAATGTTTTTGGAAGATCACAAAGTGGGCCTTGGTACCTCATTATGAGTACTAACAAGGGGTGCAAAGATCCACAAATGTTTCTATTAAGTTTTGAGTGCTTGGAATAGCCAAAGTAGGCATGAGAGTTAATTTGGCCAAAGTGACCATTCACTTCATTTGTTATTTTTGAGTTATTTTTCTTTGGGAAAATTTTGGGAATGATTTAGATGATGTTTATTTCACCTAAGAATCATTTTACAAGCAAAGAGACAGAGAACCATGGCAATTCAAAAGAATCCTAATTTTAAATACACATACATATGAATGCTCTCATACTTTTAGATAGGAAAGTTTTTGTTAACCCTAATTTTGATGATTAGCATTTTATGATCCATGTTTAATATTTTTGGGATGTTACAGTCTATGGAGGTAGCACGGCGGCAGGGCACCGCCATGGTGGAGGATATTGCTTGGTGGCTCTCTCTTGGCTCCTCCCCTCCTTATATAGGCCTTGGGGTGCCCTAGGGTACCCATAATACCAACATATGGCTTTGGGAAGCTTCTAGAGCTTTTCTGGGGCCAAATCCTGTTGTTTCCGACCTTTTGGCAACTATACGGCCGGAGCTATACGGCCTCCGGCCATATAGTTGGTCGTCATACCTTTAGCACCCTTTCATATTTTGGTCGCCATTTCTTCATATGAACTCTGTTTTGGATGTTCTTCGGCTAGTTGGATTCGTATTGACGAGGGTGGTCTTGGATCTTTATATTGATGTAGAGGTCCCAACCTGATAAGGTAGAGATCCCTGTGTTTACAATGTTAGTCCCTAGATCATTAGCTAGCATCCACAGTTTAAGATGTAATATCAAGAAACAAAGGTCACATTACAACTTTATAACCAGGAATAAAATGAATCATTACATATTACATAGCTCATTTTGCTATCTGATTACAATGCAATAGAATATCTATATAGCATGGAGTCCTTCATATTCAAAGTGCCACAGGAAAACATGTTGGTTGTAGACTTGTAATCCTATTCAACACACTTCACTAACATCAAACAAACCTGCAACATAATATTTGAATTGTATTGGCAAGTGATACTATGGTAGAGTAGTGGTATCTATCATCTATATGCAATTTGGCTAAGTGGAGCTTAGGCTTTCTTTGCTCAAAATAGATTTTCCTTATCATTTGAAAACACTAAATTTTTGTTTGTCAAAATCACCCAAGGCATCTACCAATCAAAGATTGAAGATCATTTAACCCTTGTTCGACCACAAGCTTTTAACTTAGAAATTGGGATGAGGAGATCCTTGATAGCTTCCATGTCTTGATGCTCAAATTGTCCATTGCCGGGGACATGGCTAAGTACTTAGATTTTACTCTCTCGAGAGGTGGTGCACTTTCCCCACAAGACTCGACATGCATCAAGACAAGATCTTTCAGAAGCCTTCCCTTAGAATAAAATGGACGCGCTCCAAACCTATCACCCCCTACCACCAAATGTCCATCTGGATAAGTTATTGCAACATATATGATCCAGGCAGAGCCCATATTGCCATGTGGCTACACTTGAAGCTTCTCAATATTTGACATCTCAAATCTCTTTGTTCCTGGGTGGCTTTCCACAAGTGAGATACACAAGTATTCTCCAGTTTACTGGCCCTGTGTAACCACTCAACATAAATCCATTCACACCATTCCACCCTGGTGATTCATTCACATAGTTGTTTTATTAAACAAAACACATGTCATAGACTTAGAAATATTTCATAGCATGAATATAATCCACCCTTGTTTTCTACTAGCTAGGATAAGCATGATAGTAGTAGTAATCTTAACTTAGGGAAAATTCTACCAAGGCATCATCTACAAGGATTTCCCAAGGCATAGTTTATACTTAGAAAATTCCATGCGAGTCCTACTTAGAAATACCACTAATGCATAGTCAAAATATTAGGACAAAAATGTATGAAGCACCACTTTCCTTTTTAGTAGAGAATATAGGTTCACTCCTTGATCTTGCAATAGTCACTCTTCAAAGTCCACTACAATTCAATCAAGCAAGCAAATATTCAAACTAGCATTCAAACAATTCATCACATAAAATAAAGAAAACAAAGCAATGCATGCAAGCATGCAAAAGATTGTTTTATTTGGAAAGGTGGTTTCTAATAGGCTATAAACATTTTAAAACACCTATTGGTCATTTATAAAAGTGGCAAAACCATTTAAAATCAAGTTAGTGAAAATGGGCTAATTAAATTATTTTTGTTTTGCTAGAATTATATAAATCAAAGTAATATTTTGTAGAGTTAGCCAAATATATTTTTAAACACAAATGTTAGTGTTTATGGTCAAATTGTTTAAAACAAATCCATTTTCAAAAGGATTCACTCAAAAATCATTTTTAAATCAAGCACCATTTTTTTTCTACTAGAAAGATTTTTATTCAAAGGAATAATTCCTAGTGTCACAAAATATATTTTTAAATCCAAAGTTGGTTTTTATGGTAAGTAGGTTCAAAACAAACCATTTGCAAAAGATTTTACCTTATAAACATTTTTAGAATAAATTTTATACACAAAATAGTCCTAATAATGTTTCTGCAAAAACAACTAATTTTCTAGAAGCAAAACACTAAACTAAGGGCATGGTTGCAAAGGTTTATTTTTCCTGATTCCATTGATATAAAGTTTATAAATTTTGGACGTGTAGATCTAAAGTTATGAATTTTTCAAATCTAAACATCTAATAGATAAGTTTTGTTTTTAAAACAATAGACGGGGCCACGTGGTTGTTTCCTATTCGCTGGTACCGGTTCGGTTGGATCGTGCAGTGTGGATCGTTGGATCTAAAGAAAATTGTGCGGCACAGAAGCAAACACACCATTTCCAATAACGATTCTATCGTGGCTCTACGATCCGCATCCAACGGCTATCAGTGCATCGACTAGGAACTGGCGGTGCTGGCATCTGACGCGCGTCGGTGGCGCTCTGGCGGTGGAGTTGCCGACGAAATAGGAAGCGCGGGAGACGGAGGAGAGTTTCACCAGGTTCGCAGGAGAGTGTAGAAGCTCGACGTGGTCATTGCAGATGGAGGGGCGCATGGAGCCGATGGCGATTCCTCGCCAGAGTTCACGACAGCGTTGGGCACGCACGATTCTCGTTGGAGTCGAAGCTACGAGGCACGGGAAGACCAAAGGGGAGTAGCGTTAGATGCGTAAGAGTGTCACGAGCACATGTGCATCATCGAGAGAGAGAGAGAGGGGAGGACGGGGCTTATGAGGAAAGGTCGCCGGAGTGGACACAGTCATCGGTGGCGCTCAATCGTCGAAGTTGCCGAAGCTCTAGGGCACGCGTGGCCAAGCGGGCAGTACTAGGAGGTGCAGGAGTCACTGGCGAGCAAACCATCAAGCACTAGGGGGTTGTGGAGGGTGTGGCTTCACCGGAATCGGTCGGGAAAGGTCGTCGGGGCAGTGGGTTTACAGCGAGAAATCAAGGCAGCCTGGAGGCAGAGAGGGAGCGGCGAGTGAGGGGAAAGAGAGAGAGGACGTGGGCGCTTAAGAGGGCGTACTTACTGGCGATAATTGATCAGCCATTAACATGAATTTACATAGAGGAATCAGCAGAAGAAATGGCCGGGGAGAGGGCATGGTCGTCGCGGTGGGGAAGACGATGACGAGCCAGTAGTGGGGTCGGGGCGTCAGTGAGCAGGGGGTAGATCTGCGGGTGTGAAAAGAATTCTCGCAGGGAGAGGGAGGTGGGCTGCTGCTGGGCTGGACTGGGCCTGGTTTGTTGGGCTGGTTCTTTCTTATTTTTTTCTTTCTGATTCTTTTTCCTTTTTCTTTTCTGATTTTTCTATTTTGAATTCAAACCTCATTTGAATTTCATATTTCTTTTCAAATCTTTTTCTAAACTTTCAGCGTGGTTTTCATTCTGTTTATATAGTGTGGTTTAACAATTCATTTAGAATATTTCTTATATTCTCATAAGGTTTAAATATCTATTTAAAATAGACCTTTGTCTTTATTTAAATAGGGTTTTAAATATGTTTTCAAACTTCTATTTGAATTCCAATTTTTACCAAACCTTTTGCATTAGGTTTTATTTATTCAAAATAATTAACTTTGAATTATTTAAAATATTTTAATATGATTTAATATTCATTTAAATTGGCAATTGTAGTTATCAAATAAAATCAAATATGGTTTTAATCCCATATAATTTTATTTGAACATTCTTTATCCCTTTATTTTATTTGGATTATCTTTATTCCATTTGCTTAAAGATTTAATTCAAGTTTTAAATTGTATTTTAAATAATTTTCTTGGAATTTATTATTTAGGCAATTTGTCTTTATTTAAATAAAGTTGGATATTGTTCAATCATTACGATTTTATTTAAATAATCTTTTACTCCTTTTTATTATTCAACAATCTTTTATTTGTTTATGGATTTGGCCAAGATTTAATTTGGATTTTTAAATATTCCTTATTTATTTATTTCTTTCTTTATCTTATAAAATCCATATCTTTTTATTTATAGTTCCAAAATTGGTGATTCTAATTTGTATAATTTTATTTAATATTTGTTTATCTTTTTAAATCCTTTTTAGGATTATTTTGCTCACAATTTGGTATGGATTTTAGATAGGATCTTTATTAGCCTTGGAAATTATTTCTTTTAACCTTATTAAATTCATAGGTTTTTATCTATGGCTCCAAATTAAATGAAACCAATTTCTATGTTTTTACAATATTTTTATTTATCATTTTTGACCATCTATAAATGTTTGTTGCTGAATTTTTATATGGATCAATTCCATAGTCTTTAGAGAGAGACCTTGGAAATGATTTTCTTTCATTAGGGTTTTAGGGTTTTGGTTTATTTTTCCAAGTGTTTAAATTTCAAGATACATTCATTGATGAATGCATTTCACTTGATTTGATTTTGTTGGATTCCCTTTTCATTCAAAGTTTGTTCAAGAAGTGTTTTCATGTTTCTATTTAGAAACAAAAAGTTTCTTTTCAACCTAAATTTCAACTTTGAAATATCATTTCCAATTGATAAATCCTTCCGTAAGCAAACTATCAATTCTATTGTTTTGACACTATGGGGTCGAGCATAACATATGCATTTAAGACAAAGCTATTTGGTAACAACCAACAAATTTCAAAAGATCTTGATAAAGTATTCATTCTTTCCAAGTGTAGAGATTGTGGCAATGCTTTCTAGAGGATCACAAATATTGTCACAAGATTGATAAACAATTTGGCAAGATGCATACAAGCTCTAAGTCAACTCCTATGGTGCCTATCATGAGCAAGTGTATCCCCGTATAAATACAAAACTAGTCTCACTTAAGCAAGCATTCAAAAACAGCGTGATACATGATTGCATTAAACCTTCATCGAATATGAAGATTGTATAAGACCCTACACATGCAAAAGTAACCTCTCCAAGCTTAGAGCTTTGCAAGAACCAATCTTGAGTATATCACCAAAAGAAAAGATAAAATACGGTTTCCAAAAGAGAGTGTGATAAGAGGTTACCTCCCCAAGCTTACTTGAAAACAAGGGTGACACACTTTACCGTTGAGGTACAAGTAATCTCTCTTTTGATGGACAAAGAACCTTTGCTTTAACTTATATTTCTTGATATCACCTGGTGGCTGCCTTCCTTGAGAACCTGCATGGAAACTAAGAAGAAAATAAAACATTTTGTGTTTTTGAAAACACAGGGATTAGCTCATAAGTGGTAAAAATACAAGTCTCACTGAGTCGATTCATCAACCTAAGAACCACGCTTAAGTCAACAAACTAGGTTCAAGAGTTGTACATACTCCTAGATTTTGATGAAGTGCAAGTGAGAAAAAATATGAAACACGAGTGTGCAGCCCATATGTGCTTATTAAAAGAGGTTCGAGTTGGAAAGTTTTACCAGACATTAATAGGTAGGCATGTTGAATTGAAGCAACAAAGTGGCTCATGCGAGTGTTTGCACAGTTGGCACTACCATACACATCGTCACATAAGGTTCAAGTCCCGGCGAAAATAACACACAAAATAAAATACATCGGTTTGGTGAACGAACCACCCAACCGACAAAAAGAAAATAAAAAGAAAACCTGAACTTCTATAGAGAATTACAGTCTAGGAAGTTTCTGAGGTAGAATTTTATTGCTTACATATGCTCGGCTTCTCTAGATCATGGGAGAAGCTCCCAGGTGGTGTTTCGAGGTTTTGGAGGAAGAAGAAATAAAAATATAAGAATCTTTGACCTTTAGTTACCTTATCCAGATCTTAGAATCGTGTTCGTAGCAACTATATGGACGAAACTATACGGCCGGAAAAATATTTCCCGTCGTATAGTTGGTCGTCAAACGTACAGTAAACTAAAGTAAAAATTAGAAGGAGGTGTCGATATCTATACAGACGCAACTATACGGCCGGACCAAATTGGTCCCACCATATAGTTGGTCGGTAAACCTTCTATACCTGGGAATTTTTTTTTACAAAGGCATCGATAACTATACGGCCGGAATTTTTTGTTCCCGCTATATAATTGGTCATTAAACCTTTTGTACTCGCCAAAAAAAATTTGTTTCTTTGAGAATTCTTTCATAACCTAAAACTTATCAAAACACCATGTTTTGGTAGAAAAATGATAGTCTAAATTGTCGACCAACAACAACATGTATAAGACGGGAATTTTAGTACCACTGAGCTATGCAACACATAGTAACAGTAAATTCTACCTTTTGAAAACTACAACAAGATAACTCTAATAGAAAATCATGCAAAGAATAAAAATGCCAATACAACATGAATACATCTAGACTCAAGACACAAAACTAAGAAAGACACCTAATGACTTACGGGTTGCCTCCCGGGAAGCGCTTTCTTATAACCAAGTAGCCAGGCTTTTATCCAATATTATTTCAATAGATAAGAGCCGGAGAATTATTTATTCTTACCTCCAAAAGAGGTTTGGAGCACTTACTATTATATCCTGGTCGAAGTCTAACCCGATTACGGTGCATCGGAGTCATGGAGATAAATGTGTTATTGCTCACAAATGATGTTTGATGCGCCATGTGTGGTGAGAATGCCTCCCTAGATATCTTCAAAAAAAGGATTAGATATTTACATATAAATTCAAACCTTTTTCCTTTAATAGCATCATCGGGATACAATTCATAGTACTCTTCTTGGACTACACTATCATGAGGGAACACTTCAGAATACTCATCTTTAGTAGCAGGGGAAAATTCAAAAGTGTCTCTATCCTCTAGTTCACATCACCCTTGCTAACAAGTTCTTCATTAGTTATAGAGTTATCAATCCAGTCACAAAAAGAAGCATCATCAACAAATATTTCATCAAAGATGTGCTCTCTCGACACCTTCTCATTAATACTACAAGGATTTATCCCAAGTTCATCATTATTAGTGTTCTCCAAATGAGTATCTAGGCATAAAGCCTCCGTAGATAAATTATCTTCAGTTTCAACACAATAAGAATCATTACTAGAGATTGAGGCATCATAAACAAACTTATTATTAGTAGAATGATGTTTGTCTTCAACCTCACCTTTTTGGTGTTCCTCCTTGTTATCCAGTGGTACCTGCAAAATGTTAGATTCGGGAACTATTGTTTTACATAGCTCTTTACTCTTTATCACAAGTGCATTCCCAATAAAATGTTCTTGACAATAATGGACAATATAATCCATAATACCATGATACCATGCTAAATCCTCATTATCGCTACTTTTCATAATAATACCAATTTTTCTAAGCAGCTCATGAGACCCTTCATAAACTATATATTCCAAGAGTTCTACATTATTACCGTCTATGCGATAATTGGTTGATAAAAAAATTTATAGAGAGGAATGCATTCATAATCATGAAGCTTGTTAGGCTTACCATTACATTGCATCATCCCTTCGAATAAACTAAACAAATCACAAGACCAGTAATCCACCTGCCTCCACATGTTCAGTAGTTGCATATCCTCAAGGATTAGTGGTTCCTCTTCATGTACATCCTCTTCTTCGGAAGGAACTTCATCCTCTTCCAAGGGGATTTGTAGTTCTTCCTCGTGTTCATCCTTTTCTTGGGAAGGAACTTCATCTTTCTCCAATAGGATTTCATGTACCATGTTAGTAGCATCACAATATTCATGGAAAGATTCATTTTCTAGTTCATCACCAAAGTCCCCAAAATCACTGTCTAGGCATGAACCCTCCTTAGAACAATCATCATAAGTTTGGGACTTATAGAAATCACTACTAGAGAATGAGATATCATTGACATGCATACTATTTGTGTGTGGAAAGTTATTTTTAGAAGTAGGAGATTCAAGTGGTTGATCAAGTTGCTCCTCTTCATTCTTACTAAGATAATTCGCGAGTAGCTCAGCGATAGTCTTACCTTCGGGCTTACCTTCCACTAGTTGAGAGGGTGAAAAGTCAAGCGTCACTTCTTCATTAGCAATATGTTCAGGAGGTTTTGGTGGAGGACCTTTGAGTGATGTTTCCTTCTCTTTAAATTTCTGTTCCTGCAAAAGGCCAGGCTTTTACATGAGGGCTGAAATCCGCTCATGAACAGTGATCAACAAATCATTATCCATAAATTTCTTATAGCATAATAAAAACATGATATGATCGTCTTTATAGATGTCATCATGCTTCTGGCATATTTTTCAAATATTTTTCATAGCAAAAAGCAACTCTAAACAATCAGTATAAACCACAAATTCTAGAACATTCATATCAACTAAGCTTTTAAACTTATCTCTATTGTAAGATTCTAATGCGGGATCAATGTTATACTTACATTGGTAAGCGATATGAACTTTGGATCCGCAAAATCTAAAAACAAACAGCTTGTATGAGGCACATAGTATGGATGAATAATCATTCACCCTTATCATCCATTGATTCAGTATTTCTCGCTTCTTTAATAGATACTCCTCCTCCCTTGCGAGCTTTTCCTGTTCAAAGGTAGTCATCTCGGAAGACATGATTAGTAACAAATAATTTTATGGGTTTTTGGTTTGTAAACAAAATCAAAAATACAAATGCAGCAAATAAAGAAATCTTTAAACAAAATTTAGAAAAACTAAAATAAATAAACAAAACCTAAAGACCTACAACGCTTAGCTCCTCGGCAACGGCGCCAGAAAATAGCTTGATGACTGCAAGTGGTTTGTAGCTAGTTTCGAAATAAATATATCGATCCCACGGGGAGCAGGAGTCTGAAGTCTAAATAACTCTTGAACTAAATACTGAAATAGTAATGCTAAATAATGTTTAAGTAAGAAGGTAAAATGCGAGTTTTGTGTAAAAGATATTTTTGGGTTTTCAAATAAGAGAATAATGAGCAAACTAAAGCTATAAGTAAAAAAGAGCATGCAATTATGATTATGAAGGTTTGTAGATGATGGAAAGAGTTCTCAGGGAGTAGTGGATCCACCGCTAGTAATTAGGAAGAGTGATCAAAATTATTATAATGAATAAGACCATGTATGATATTTGTGGGAGGAGCTCCATATATGGAAAAATAGGTAGCAACCACTGCTCACATCATTCGTTATAACCACAACAGACAATAACCAACAACCATCGTGATACTACGCTATTAAGGGATTTCTCCCATGGCATGGACATGGCGTGATGAGTTCTCCTTGATTATCCTAGTTAGTACGTAAAGGATGACAACTACTTTATAGTCACAATAAGTGCTATCATCCTTCCGTCTACCAACAAGTAATCCCCATCATCAAGTCCTCATAATAGGTAAATATTAAGGAGGTGCACAACTCCCAACATCAAGATGAAGACAATTAACATAGACACATAATGAACAATATCACATAATAATATTTATCTCAATTTAATCACATACTAGGGTTTATCCATCTCCCCAAGAACAAAGGAAACTACTCACAGATGAAGGCAATCAACATCATGGATTAATATGGATGAAGTATGATGATAAATTGAGAACAAGTGCAAATCTAAGATTCAATCTAGAATTACAACAAGTAACCAAAGGGGATCAGTGATGGAGACGTTGTTGATGAAGATGACGATGTAGATCGATGTGGAGGCCTTCAAGATCCTAGTCCCTTCTCTTCTTATATGGTGGTGATGGTGTAGATCTGATTGGAGGCGTCTATGGCGGTAGCACGGCGGCAGGACACCGCCGTGGTGGAGGATATGGCTTGGTGGCTCTCTCTTGGCTCCTCCCCTCCTTATATAGGCCTTGGGGGTGCCCTAGGGTACCCCTAATACCTTCATATGACTTTGGGAAGCTTCTGAAGCTTTTCTAGGGCCAAATCTTGTCGTTCCCGACCTTTTTGGCAACTATATGGCCGGAGCTATATGGCGTAGGCCGTATAGTTGGTCGGCATACCTTTAGCATCCTTTTGTATTTTGGTCGCCATTTCTTCATACGAACTCCATTTTGTGTGCTCTTTGGATCGTTGGATTCGTATTGACGAGGAATACAACCCCATGGTCTTGGATATTTATTTTGAGAAGTTTGAAAAAAATCACTTCTTCAACCTCTCAAATGGCTAAGTCTGGCCCTTGCAGCTCCTCCATACTATACTCTATTTGTTCCTTTTGCCTCTACTTTATCCATAATCATCATCAACACGTACACACATGTGATAGACAAGGAAAGTGATAAAATTCTACCTAAACTACTAAATGTGCAAAGCTGGTATGAAAGTAGAATGAAAACTAGAAGTCATGCATATAAGGCATAGCTATAGCTAGAAGAACCATGATATGAGACATAAATGGCACATTTATATGGCTAAAAGAGGTGGTATTTCACAGCCATCAGTGGACCTCGATCAGGAGCTTCTTTCGCATGACCGAATCACCCAACGTATCAAGGTCTCGTGAGCCCCAGGAAAATGCTGCTGCAGTCTCCCGGTATGAATGCTCCATGCAAAAGACCGTGTCCCGGGGGTTGGACTTGAAAATAATGACACCCTTTATAGTCGGTATGTTCATGGTGTTGTAGGGCATAGTGGGTGACCTCCATGAACTTTGCCAATGCTGGCTGTCCAAATATGCCATTCTAAGGTAGAAGGATATTTGCAACATCGAACCTAATGTTCTCCGTGCAGAAATTCTCGTGTGTCTCGAACGTTACGAGCAGGGTAACCTGTCCTATTGTTTGGGTCTCCCTGGGTTAATTCCTTGGAAATCCCCTGTCAATTAGAGGCATTCCACGGGGATCTAGATCTGCTTCATGAGTTGGGCAGACAGGAGGTTTAAGCCCGCACCTCCGTCCACCAGCATCTTGGTGACCCTAATGTTGCTGATGGTTGGGGAAACTACCAATGGTAAGATCCCCATGCATGTGCACCGGTCAGGGTGATATTTAGCATTGAAGGCAACCGATACGATCGACGACTTTAGGGTGTACTGAGCATCCAAACTCGGGTACACAACGCACACCTCTCAGGAAAGCCGTTTGATGGCACTATGCAAGGGGAACCCTGAGGCGCCCCTGTGTAGGCAAAGGACGCACCGTGATAGAAGATTCCTTCGAGCTCGCCTGCGTGGCGTCTCGTGACGGGTATTTTCCAGGGATCTAGCTAGGAAACGAGCGAGGTGCAATTTTCCTTTCCTGAATGTCCTGGATCGCTTCCTCCTTTTTGCCGCAGCGGATAAGGGAACGATCTCGGTGGGGCGAGGTCCTGTTGGCTGGTGAAGCCGTATGACGTATCCCACGAGTTCTATGATTCGCACAAGCCAAGATACCATCCTAGGGTAATCTCTGATTGCCTCGGGAGGGAAACAAATAAGAGCGTCGTCTGCCGCCAGTGAGGCCCCCGGGCCGAGAAGACCCACCAAAGGTGGCGGCAGCTTGCTGGTAGCATCGTTCTCTCCACCTCCTAGGGTTCCTCCCAGGTCAGTCCGTTCCACCCCACCGTAGGGGCAGCGAGGAACATAGGGAGGATCCCACCATGCCTATTCATAGCCTGCCGGTGCCCCCTCTAACTTCATGTCATTATGCTCAAAGGGAGGGCCCAGCCGGCGGCAAAGATTGCTTTCACAAGTGCGCCACCTACCTAGCGTGCCAGATGTCATGTCGCTGTTTTCGACACCAGGGTATGTACCCTTTGAAGTTTGACCAGGGGCATAGTGGCTTGCGAGCAGTGTTGATGAACTAGGCGAACACAATCGTAGAGAGGTAGACGTAGTGTTTTTAACCAGGTTCAGGTCCGATGTGATTGAATCCCTACGTCTCGCATCTATCCAGTATCTGATTGTCAAAAACCTTTACACTTGGTTTTTCCATCCCTCTCGATCGACCTGGTCCTCCTTTTAAAAGGATAAGGGGACACCACAGGGGTCAGAGCACACGCGGCAAGAAGGGCTCAGCCACACGTCTTTCTTGACTCACAACATGGCCTATCAACCCTGCCTCGGTGTCGTGTGTCGCTTACTAGGTGGTGGCAGACTAGCGTCGGTCCTGACTTAACCTCACCATTATCTTCAGACGGCCGGTTTACCCCGGACGGGGCTGTCGGCAGGGGTGTAGGCGGGACCCAAGTAGGCATCTCGGCTGAGTCGTCGAGTGGCCACGTGGTGAAGCCTTGTGTGCATGTTGGCCACGCACCGAGTGAGCGCTACCGCGGGGCGATGCGTGGTCTTGACTCTTTTGCTTGATCAGTTCGCAATCTACATCAGCTCAGGCATCGCGTGACAGTGGCCTGTCTTTGTATCCTAGAGCCCTTCTGAACCATAAGCGGACCTCCCACTCACCGGACCTCCCCTCCCCCCCCTCCTGTCCTGTTATTGCAGAGGCGCCCATCCCGGAGCCCGTGGTTACGAGACTCGTGGAGAGCATGGAACCGACAGTGATATCTTTTCTATAAATATATTTGGTGTAGTGGTAACGCACTCGGTTTAATTCTATTTAATTTGAAAAGGTATTTAGTTTGAATCCCCTATGCGTACATATATATATCTTGGGTTTACCTTTCTTTCTTGTAGCAATATTGCATTACGGTGAGGCTGACATCGCGGACTCCCCATCCTACGGAGTCCCTCGAGTTTAATGGGAGGGTTTGAAAAAAAAGTTAAATACTTGTACAGAGAGGCTGGCATCAGGGACCCATCAGACAAAACATACAAGGATGCATTAGGGACCCACAAGCCAGAACATACGAGAGAGCCTGACATGGGGGGCCCAACAACAAGACCTTACATCGCTGCCGCATCGAGCAACATTGCCTAGGTCAGAATAGCGGACACGGACGAAAAAAATTCCATCATCCATAACTTTCATTTATAGAGGGACTGACATCTGGGACCCACCAGAAAGACCTTATATAGGTGCTGCATCAAGCAAAGTTGCCAAGTTCGAAATAGGGAGGCGTGATCAAGGAAAAAGTCCAACATGCACACGTTTCTTCTAATGAGAGGCTAACATTAGGGACCCAACAGCATGACCAAATGGTAGATTTGTCGAGAAACACTATCTAGTTCGAAGCAGGGTAGCGCTAGAGAAGAAAAAAATCCATCATACACACGATTCTTATAATGCGAGGCTAACATATATAGGGGACCCACCATCCTGAATAAACGACCGATGAAGAGAGCGACGCTCTCATGTTTAGAACACAGAGGCGCGACCGATTGCAAAAATTCCATCATAAACACGTTTTTCTAATGAGAGAATGACATGTGGGGCCCAGCAACGTGATTAATTGGTAGATGCATCGAGTAGTGCTATCAATTTCAGAACAGTGTAGCGTGAGTGAAAAAAAAATTCATCATACACACAATTATTCTAATGAGAGGCTGACATGGCGGACCCATCAGCGTGACTAAGCGGCAGATAGACCGAGCAACGCTATCAAGTTCAAATCAGGGAGGCACGAGCCAAGGAAAAAATCCAGCATGCATAGGTTTCTTCTAGTGAGAGGATGACATGTGGAACATAGCAGCGTAATTAAACGACAAATGCATCGAGCAACACTATGAAGTTCGGAACAGGATAGCGTGAGCGAAGGAAAAAATTGCATCATACACACGATTCTTCTAATGAGAGGCTAACATTTGGGACCCAGCTGCTTGACTAAATGGTAGATGGATCAGGCAGCGTTATCGAGTTCAAATCAAGGAGGCGCGATCGAAAAGTATGGTCTGCTAGAGACACTAACGTCCAGGACCCACACACCTCAAAATACTTCAGCGAGTCAACATCGCGCGAGGAACCGGAAATCTGCCACACGTCGCTTAAGCTTCGTCCTTAGCGGTTTCGTCATAGTAGAGGGCCGCGAAACAGGAAAAAAAGTTGTCAATCGGCCACGGTCAAGCCGAGAAATTTGTCGCATAAGAAACGCCTTCTACGACGACCGGTAGGCCAAATCTTTGTGGATGGAAACATTTCTTGTAGTGATGTTTTACTTATGATTCCCATGTTTTATGAGTTTTCAAACTTCCTAGCTAACTCTGCCCGCTTGAATGACTTTATGTCAATTTACTCAAATTAGGTCAAATTAGAACTATAAGTAAATTGTAGGTTTATTTGAAAGTTTAACAAAAAAACTTTTGGAAGTACCCATCAGGGGATCACAGTTAATATATCACAAACCACCAGAGTTTTGACGACAGATTCAACTTCTTGCTAAGATTTTGCATCTTGACAATGTAACTAAATTAGGTAAAACTTGAGTTACAAGTACGGAAGATAGATTGCTCTTCAATAAAATGTCTTTTTGGAGGTATATGGGCGCATATTTTTGTAGTAAACAATGCTGTCAGTGTGAGTTCCCAACTATCAGAAAGAACATTCTTAGTTTTCCGTGTAATGAAGAGATTGTTCTTTCCCATAAAGAAAGTCCAAAGAATATGGATCTAAATGCCACAAGCCAAGTTTTTAGACATATATTGTGGACCAACATGTTGTACTTACGATTTCCCATGTTTCATGAAAGATCAAACTTTATAGCTAACTCCGCCCACTTGAATGACTTCATGCCGATTTATTGAAATTAGGTAAAATTTTAACTACTAAAAGTAAATTGTAGGTTTCTTTGAAATTTTTATGAAAAAATCTTTTGGAGGTACCCATCAGGGGGTTAATGAATATATAAGATACCACGGAGATTTTTGACGATAAGTTCAACTTCTTGCTAAGATTTAGGTCAAACATGATCTAAAAGTAAGCGCGATAGATTGCTCTTGAATTAAATGCCATTTTAGAGGTAGATGGATGCATCTTCTTGTAGTAAACAATGCCATCAGTGTGATTGTCCAACTACCAGGAAAGAACATTCTCAATTTTGCGAGTGATGATGAGATCGATATTTTCCATAAAGAAAGTCAGAAGAATATTGGATCTGAATGCCACAAGCCAAGTTTTCATACATATATAGTGGATTAACACCATGTTATACTTGTGATTCCCATGTTTTATGATTTTTGAAGCTTCCTATATAACTCCACCCACTTGAATGAATTTATATCAATGTATCGAAATTAGGTTGAATTTGAACTACAAGTAAATCTAAGGTTGCTTTTAAAGTTTTATGAAAAATCTTTTGTAGGTAACCATCAGGCGGTCAATTAATATATCAGAAATCACCGAGAGTTTTCACGACTTATTCAACTTCTTGTTAAGATTTTGCATCTTGATAATTTTGAACCCCTTTTGAAAATGATCAAATGAAATAAATAAAAAAGAAAAAAGAAAAAAAGAAAAAAAAAGAAAAGATTTACGCATGACGACCTATCATGTCGAGTGCACTATGTTCCTTGAAAATAGTAACCATGGGATTTGACAAGTTTTGGAAACACAGTTTCGCAGTATTGTCCTACCATGTATGGACATTATTGGGATTCCACCCGAACAACCAAGGTCGTCAAGGCCATATCAACATCATAGTTTATGATCTGATAGAGTTCCTACAGTAGTTTGATAGATGGGTGCCTCTTGACATACTAAGCATTCTTTCCTGTGGGAGTTTACAACAATTAGGAAAAAGTACATTCAATTTTCCTAGTGACAACGTTGCTGTTTTTCCTGTAATTAAATTTCGTATAATACGGTTCAGAATGCCACTAGAAATATAGTGGATCATGCTTCAAATCTAACTTTAGGAGTTAAATGAATTTCACAAAAAAATTGAGTCTGGCGTGGTGGAGAGGAGACTATAAAGAAAAAGTGTCTAAGTAAAGAGAAAATAATGGCCCCACTTGGCAGTTGATGACCCACAAGTGTAGGGGATCACAACAGTCTTCGCGGGTAGTATTACCCAATTTATTGATTCGACACAAGGAGAGTCAAAGAATACTTGCAAGCCTTAAAAATTGAGTTGTCAATTCAGCTGCACCTGGAAATAGTTCTTGCTCACGGGAGTTTATCAGTAGCAACAGTTTGGTAGTAGCAACAACAAAGCAACAACAACATCAAAACAGGAGAAATAGTAACAGTAACGATAACTGTGGGATTCGAGTGTAGTAGGCATAGGGATGGATGGACGGGCGTTGCATGGACGAGTCTAAACATGTAACTTCAAGATCTAGGGTATTGCAAATAAATAATAACAAGCATCCAAGTACTAAACAATCATATGTATGTGCTCCAAATATAGTCATACATGCTCGCAATGAGAACTTGCAAAACATCTTCTGTCCTGCCAGCCCATGGCAGCGGGGCCTCTAGGGAACTACTGGCAATTAAGGTGCTCCTTTTAATAGAGCACCGGAGAAAAGCATTAACACTACGTGAACACATGTGATCCTCACACCACAGCCATCCCCTCCGGTTGTCCCAATTATCGTCACTTTGGGGCCTTTGGATCCGGACAATGATATGTGTATACAACTTGCAGATAAGATCACAAAAAATACTATCATAATGATTCAATAATAAGTTCAGATCTGAGATCCTGGCACTTAGGCCCTAGTGACAAGTATTAAGCACAACAAGTTGCAACAAAGTCAAATAGCACTAATAGAGATACTAGGCACTATGCCCTAACAGATCTTATTCGATTACATGATAGAACTCATCCAATCCCTACCATCCCCAAGCCTACAGCGCGGGATTACTCACTCATGGATGAGGGAAACATCGATGGTTGATGGAGATGCGTTGGTGATGACGATGGTGATGATCCTCTCCAAATTCTCCATCCCGGTAGGGTGCCAGAACAGAGTTTCTGGATCGGAATCTTGGTTTCTGGTGGCGGCGGCGGAGCGGAACTCTTTTTGGAAAACTATCAAACCCCCCTCACTTTTTACGTCAAAAGGCAACTTATAGGCGTAGAGGAAGGCCGAGGGGGTGTCTGGGGTGGCTGCACCCCCCTAGGCGTGGCCAGTGGTGGGCCCGCGCCTGGCAGGGGTGTGGGCCCCCCAGGCCCCTTCTCCATCTCGTCTTCTGGCCCCGTGGGTCTTCTGGTGAAATATAATTTTGGCATATTTTCCGGGATTTTTCCTGATAGTTCATTTTCTGCACAAAAACAGACACCAAGGTAATTCTGCTAAAAATAGTGCCAGTCTGTGTTAGTTGTATCCAAATCACACAAGTTTAGAGGAGAAACAATAGCAAAAGTGTTCGGGAAAGTAGATACGTTTTGGACGTATCAACTGCCCCCAAGCTTAGCTTATTGCTTGTCCTTAAGCAATTCAGTTGAAAACTGAGTGCGATAAAAGAACTTTCACGGACACATTTGCTTCATATGATGTATATATTCTCAGCACAGGAGTAGATGCTTAAACCATTCATAATAAGAAGTATGCAACTAAGTCTACTCAATAGTCATTGCAAGCTATGAAGAGAAACCAATTCAATAATAATAAGTAGCATGAAACATAAACATAAGCAACATTGCAATGCTCATAGTAAGGTATGATAGAGTGGTATCTTGCTTGCCTTTGTTTGAAGAGCACAATATAAATGCCGAGGCACCTCTGAAGTTCAAGTGAAGACTAGAGGTAAAGATATCAGAGATACAAGCATCAAAGTCATGACATAATTAACCAAGTTTTGGAACAAACACAAGAATAACAACTATGCTCTCAAGAAGGTGCTCATAGAATAAGTGTTGACTCAACAAGATTGTGAAAATAGTTTTGAAAAGTTTGAAAGGCTTCCTAATGCTGAAAGGAAGGTACTCATTAGCTTTGAGCTCTCATTGCCCCTATCATAGGCATCTTCATATGGTTAATGTGAAAGTGAGGTCCACTCTGAATCATATGCTTGACAGACCATAGACTGGAAATCCCATGTCCCTTGAGTATGAAGGTCGCTCCGCATGCTACTCAACTTTGGTTACCTGTAAGTTCTTGTCATTGTAAATATATGCATATCATACAGAACCGCCAACGGGGTACCCCTTGCACATGGTACAGGAGCTTTCCCATAACCAAAATGACAAGGCAAGCAGACAATAAGCATCTCAACAATCTTTTTATTTACAATATGCATAGCTTTTTATTGAGGATGCTTCATAGATGCTCATTATGGTGATGCTGGAAGTTTCCACCATGATTAGGCATGGCTTAGGCTAGCGGCCCAGGTGTTTCTCTAACACAATGTATAAACTCCATGAACTCACAAGCTCCCCTTTTATTTCACATCGTCGACATCCGTAAACAAAAGAGCAAAGTATCAACTAGATAGGATATCCAAAAGGTGTTGAAAGCGTTCCCCATAACAGCACGGTTCTGCTGACTCCCAGCATATAATTTGCAAGCATATAACTTTCATGGACTAGTCACAATGGTTCAGGATTATTAAGTGCAAGGAATAAAGTGTGCCATCAAGTTCGTGAGAGCTTTACTAACTAACTTTCTCAAAACAGACAAACATTTTATTTGGAAGAAAACACGGCATATTTCATATGCACTGAAGTAGCAAACCATGCTAATAGGTAGGTATGGTGGACACAGTTGGCAATATTGGTTTGGGGGAGTTGGAAGCACAGGTAGAGCTCATACTCAGTACAAGTGAAGGCTAGCAAAAAGAGAGGGAGCGACAAACGAGAGAGGAATAATTGTCATAACCATGCTTGCAACAAAACAGGACTAATTATGACATGAAAGCTATACAAGAACTCTAAGGCAAAATAAATCATCGAGGCTTACTAACTATTGATTAGTCATATGCATGCGTGAGCATGTGCCAAGTCGATTCACATGAACAGTCAGAGGAGGACACCACAATATCATACCAAAATATGAATAAAACAATGCAAGCAAACATTCATATGACATTCTAAAAACTATTAGCAAGCTGGAGCTAATCATAGACAAGCAAGAACTACTAAGCATCCATAATGACATACACCTTACACAAACAGGCCAAGCATGCTCACAACGATGAGTATATGTATAAAAATGAAACAAATAGAGTTCGTTACCAGCCTCTTACCACTCCTCAAGTTGTCTTAATATTCATTATTGCCCTTCACTTGTGTGACTTGAATAATAACATGGAACCAAAATCCACTGAGGATGGCTGAACCCTGCAAAGAACTCACAAAACCAAAGGCGAACAACAAATATTTTTGGCGTTTTCGATTTTTTAAAGCAAGCAAACAAATAAAGAACAAACAAAGCAAAAGAAAACCAAAACCAAAACTAAGACGCTCCAAGAACAACACAACTATGCATGAAACAATAAAAACAAAGTGTCTAGAATGACCTGAGATTTTTATTGATGAAGAAGGGGATGCCTTGGGCACCCCCAAGTTTTCACGATTGTACCTCTTGAATATTATTGGGGTGGCATGGGGTGGCTCCCCCCAAGCTTGAGCTTTTGTCCATTCTTCATCTCATTACATCATTCTCTCTCTACACCTGAAAATTTCCCTTCATACAAAACTTCACACAATCTTCATTAGCAACATTAGTGCATTCAAAAGATAATAGACCATTGGGGTTTAGTTTTAAAATAGAAAAACTTTTTACTAAAAACACAAGCTACTGTAGAAACTCCTTCAAAAAGCTCAATTCCCCAAAAAGAACCCGAAAAGGAATCAATAAGAAGCAAATGCAAATAATGGCAAAAATCTGTCAAAATAGACCAGCAGGTAGAAAACAATTTTTTTAAGACCTTCTATTGCTCAAATTAAAAAGTGTTGAACTAACTAAAGTTATATAACATACTGTGGGATTTATTAGTAAATTTTCTGCTCAATCTGAGTTACAGAGACTCCTCACGAATATTTTTGGTGGAGGACAGAAATCTGTTTCGGGACAGCAACTTCCCAAATCTTACTTCCCTCTCATTAGAGGTCATTCTTGGCACAAAAAGAAAAAAAGGATAAGGAGAGGTCATTACTGAAGTAATAACTTCCAAGACTCAAGGAAACTCTTGGGTTATCTCCCAACAAGTACTTTTCTTTAACGCCTTTAAGTTAGGCACGGCGAAGAGCAAGGATTAGAAAGGAGAAAAATAAAAGTGAGCAAATATAACCACTGTGAAAACATTGTTTTGTTCATTAAAATCCCTTTGTTAACAAGGTTGATCAAGTCTTTTTACCAAAACAATCTTATGTGAAACAAAACTTTGCAATGCACAAGGTGATTATTTTACCTCATACTTGATAGAAATGGTCCCAATCATAATAGTTTCAAAATTTTCTTGCGGAATGGGTCAATATATTTCTCCAACCTTGATGCTACTTATGTTTTCAACGGAATTCAAGCAATATCTCTTAGCAACCTTCTTGGTGAAATAGACAGTATGCTCTTTGTCATTAATTTTGAAAGTCACTTTCCCTTGATTGCAATTAATGACAGCACCTGCAGTATTAAGAAAAGGTCTCCCAAGAATAATAGACATATTATCATCTTTAGGCATTTCAAGCACAACAACATCAGTCAAAACCAAGCAATTATGAGTCACTTGAACAGGAACATCCTCACATATACCAACAGGAATAGTAGTTGACTTATCAGCGATTTGCAATGATATATCAGTTGGTATCAACTTTTCTAGTTGGAGTCTCTTGTAGAGAGAAAAAGGCATAACACTAACTCCAGCTCCCAAATCACATAAAGCAGTTCTAAAATAATTATTCTTAATAGAACAAGGAATAGTTGGTATACCTGGATCACCAAGTTTCTTCGGAACCTTACCATTGAAGGAGTAATTAGCAAGCACAGTAGAAATCTCCTCATTAGGAATCTTCCTTTTATTAGAGACAATATCCTTCATATACTTTGAATAAGGAGGTAATTTAATAGCATCAGTCAAAGGAATTTCCAAAAATAAAGGTTTCATCCACTCACAAAACTTGTTGTAGTGTTCATCCTCCTTTGACTTGTGTTTCTTACCTGGAAAAGGCATAGGTTTCTGCACCCAAGGTTCTTTCTCTTTACCATGTTTATTAGCAATAAAATCTTCCTTTGTGTACCTAGTGTACTTAGTGTGCATCTCAAGTTCTTCCTCACCTTCGTCCTTATCAAGAGCATCATTTTTATCATTACCACTCTCAGTTTCAGCATCAGAGACAGATATACTATTAGGATCTACACCAGGTTCAAGTGGTTCCTTAACTATTTTGTGTTTCTTTTACTTTCTCTTATGAGGACTACCACTATTCTCACCTTGTTGAGAATCCTGCTCAATTCTTTTACGGTGTCCTTCAGGATATAAAGGATCTTGAGTAGCTATACCACTCCTAGTTCTAATTCCATAAACATGTTTATTTCCTGAGGCATTAACTAGCATATCCTTTTGTACCTTAGTAAGTTGATCAAGTTGGGTTTGAACCATTTGAAAGTGGTTACAAAGAATTTTAATATCATTAGAAGTTCTTTACACAATATCTTTCAACTCATGGATAACTCTAGAGTTTTCCAATAAATGATTCTGAACTTGTTTATTAAAATTACCTTGTTTAACAATAATTGTGTCAAGTTCCTCTAAGCATTTATCAGGAGGCTTACCATAGGGAAATATCCCCTTCATTAAAGTGGAGAGAGTGTACCTCACTAGTAGATGAGTGAGTAATTGGCTTGCATAACTCTTCTATGGGAGGTAGATTCTTCACATCTTCAGATCTAATACCTTTCTCCTTTTAGACACTTCTTAGCTTCCTTCATCACTTCATCATTTAATGCAATAACTACCCTCTTCTTTGGTGTTGGTGTTAGAACTAGTTCAGGAACATCTAGTTTAGGAATAATAGGCTCAGGTGTATTTAGCTCAGTTGAAGTCCAATCATCATAATTCTTGCTTAACTTAGCCATTAATTTTTCAGCATTTGTAGGAGTTCTTTTCCTGAAAACACAATCAGCAAAGATATCTAGGTAGGTCCTAGAATCATCAGTTAGTCCATTATAATAAATATCAAGAAGCTCATTCTTAGGCAATGGACATCTAGGATGTGCATGAATCAAGGAACAGAACCTTGTCCATGACTCAGGAAATTTCTCTTCTTCTCCCTGTTTAAAATCAAAAAGTCTCTGCAAAGCAGCATGTCTAACACTGGGAGGAAAATATTTCTAGAAGAAAGAAGCAATCAAGCAACCAGGGCTTTCAATGGAACCAGGAGGTAATTTATTAAACCAAGCCCTAGCTTCTCCTTTTAGTGAAAAAGGGAAGATCTTAGTAACAAAGTACTTGCGCATCTTAAAATCATCAGAGAATAAAGCACTCATAGTAGAAAGCTCATTCATATGAGCCACAACACTCTCATTTTCAATCCCACAAAAAGGTTCTTTCTCAACAATATCTAAATAAGATATATCAAGAGAGAAATCATAGTCTTCATCTTTAATATCTATGGGAGAGGTGGCAAACTTTGGATCAGAGGATAGTTTAGGCATAATAATACGTCTAGAAAGGAGACTCTTAATAGCACTAGTACCATGTGTGTTTCGGCACTCTTCAACAAATTCATTAGTGAACTCAATGTAACCATCATTAATATCATAACTCTCACTAGACTCAATTGAGCTAATAGGTGTAATAGTGTCTTCACTAGGAGTTTCGGTATTTCCTAGACTAGCCATAGTAGCATATAGGAAACGACCTAATGAACCACTCGCATCAAGCACGGTAGAAGTAACATCATGAGCATCAAAAGCAGTTTCAGATTCAGTAGTAGTAGTGTGTAGCATGAGTATGTGGTGGTGGTGTGACAAGCTTACTTATAATAGACGGTGAACCAAGAGCAACAGAGGTGTTTAGGACTGTACCTCTTCTTGTAGTGGATGATAAAATAGGAAACTTTCCATCACGAGACTTCCCCATGATGAAAGGAGTAGCAGTGAACAATAATAGACCCAAGTGAACTTACCAATAAAGCTATGCTCCCCGGCAACGGTGCTAGAAAATAGTCTTGATGACCCACAAGTGTAGGGGATCGCAATAGTCTTTGCGGGTAGTATTACCCAATTTATTGATTCGACACAAGGGGAGCCAAAGAATACTTGCAAGACTTAACAACTGAGTTGTCAATTCAGATGCACCTGGAAATTGTTCTTGCTCATAGGAGTTTATCAGTAGCAATAGTTTGGTAGTAGCAACAGCAAAGCAATGACAAAGAAAACAATAATGCAATAGTAGCGTGGGATCGATCGGTAGGCATAGGGATGGATGGAAGGGCATTGCATGGACGAGTCTAAACATGTAACTTCAAGATCTAGGGCATTGCAGATAAATAATAACAAGCATCCAAGTACTAAACAATCCTAGGCATGTGCTACAAATATAGTCATACGTGCTCGCAATGAGAACTTGCACAACATCTTCTGTCTAGCCAGCCCGTGGCAGCGGGGCCTCTAGGGAACTACTGGCAATTAAGGTGCTCCTTTTAATAGAGCACCGGAGCAAGCATTAACACTCCATGAACACATATGATCCTCACACCATAGACATCCCCTCCAGTTGTCCCAATAATTGTCACTTTGGGGCCTTTGGATCCGGACAATGATATGTGTACACAACTTGCAGATAAGATCACAAATAATAATATCATAATGATTCAATAATTAGTTCAGATCTGAGATCATGGCACTCGGGCCCTAGTGAAAAGCATTAAGCACAACAAGTTGCAACAAAGTCAAATAGCACTAATAGAGATACTAGGCACTATGCCCTAACAAATCTTATTCGATTACATGATAGAACTCATCCAATCCCTATCATCCCCAAGCCTACAGTGGGGGATTACTCACTCATGGATGAGGGAAACATCTATGGTTGATGGAGATGCGTTGGTGATGACGATGGCGATGATCCTCTCCAAATTCCCCGTCTCGGCAGGGTGCCAGAATGGAGTTTCTGGATCCGAATCTTGGTTTCTGGTGGCGGCAACAGAGCGGAACTCTTTCTATAAAACTATCGAACCCCCTCGATTTTTAGGTCAAAAAGCAACTTATAGGCGCAGAGGGAGGCCGAGGGGTGCCTGGGGTGGCTGCACCCCCTAGGCGCGGCTAGTGGTGGGCCCGCGCCTGGCAAGGGTGTGGGCCCCCTAGGCCCCTTCTCCGTCTCGTCTTCTGGCTCCGTGGGTCTTCTGGTGAAATATAATTTTTGGCATATTTTCCAGGATTTTTCCTGATATTTCATTTTCTGCACAAAAACAAGACACCAAGGTAATTCTGCTGAAAACAGCATCAGTCTGTGTTAGTTGTATCCAAATCACACAAGTTTAGAGGAGAAACAATAGCAAAAGTGTTCGGGAAGTCGATACATTTTGGATGTATCAGAAGTGTATGACCAAGATAAAAAACTACTATGCAAAAGTTAACATCTTCAGTTTAGTAGGTCCCACGAATCATCTTAGAAACTGCCTAGATTGTTGAGCTTCCTCGTAGTATTTCTTTGCTTAGATATATGCTCACCTTTTTCTTAGAAACTGTCCACGTGCTGTACATGCTGGGAGAATAAAACATAAGCAGGGGAAGAGGGTTGTATCAAAGAGGAGTTGAAGGCAGTTTGATGTTAGAAAAAAGTTATGTTGGGTTCCTGACACGAGGTACTCCTACGGCCTTAGAGTGCACACATTACTAGTAGTAAATTTTAGGACCTATGCATGCAAAAAAATTGTGTGCTCTCTCTCTTCTTTGTTTCCTCTCACCATCCATCCTCCATCTCTCCTCCCATATCTGCATGTGCACCATCCCGACTGATCTCTCCCTCATCCATAGCGTCGCGCTGCACATGTGTGCCTTGGTACGACGGCTTTGTGTTTCTGTTGTTTTTGGCAGCCGCGTTTGTGTGGAGTAGGAGGAGTACATATGAAGGAAACCACTTTGGTCCTTGGTGGAAAAAAATCAGACTTTTCCCGTTTTGAAATTTTCACTGGTTCCCAAACATCGGGAGGGAAGGTTATTCAAAAGGCCGGCCATTCATAGTACTTCTTATCTTATCTTTATCGTGTCCTATCTCTTTCAATACCATACCACTATATAGTGTATGAATAAGTTTGAATATTTACCGTTGGATCAAGATGTTCTAGATATGCCCAAGAGGCAATAATAAAGTGGTTATTCTTATATCTTTATGTCTATGATAAATGTTTACATACCATGCTATAGTTGTATTAACCTGAAACATCAATACTTGTGTGTTTTGTAAACATAAAAGAGTCCCTAGTAAGCCTCTTATTGAAACTAGCTTGTTGATTAATAGATGATCATGGTTTCCTCATCATGGACATTGGATGTTATTAATAAAAATATCATATCATTAGTAGAATGATGTGATGGACACACACCCATAGTAAGCATAGCATAAGATCAAGTCATTAAGTTCGTTTTGCTACAAGCTTTCTAACGAGGGTTCGACTTGTCAATGCCCATTGTTATGGACTTGGGTTTTGGATAAGATGGGGATGTTGTAAGTCACGAGACGGTTAACAGGCAAGCAACACGGGGACACGAGGTTTACCCAGGTTTAGGACCCAGGAGGGAAAACCCTACTCCTGCTTGTCTATTCTTGATTATGGTGGAACCAAAGATTAGAGGGGTGCGCAGATGCAATATGGCATGAGGTGTGTGTGTATGAGGTGAAGATATCCTCCTCGCTGTGCTCTCCTGCCTTTATATAGATAAGCCAGGTCCTGGCGGTAGGTCGAGTCGGTTACAGGTTAGGGTTGATCCCTTTGAAATTCTATCTACAGCTACACGTGTCCTTAAAGAAGTCGAACTTGTAACGGGCTTGGGCCACCCGAAATATTCTTGGATAGAAAGTATTCACGTGGGCCTTCCCTAGGCTGGACCGGGTATAGAAATGTGGGGCACTCGTAGGGTATAACAATGTCAGTAGCCCCGAGTGCTTAGTCGAATCGTAGATTTGACTGGAGACTCTATAATCTTTCGGGTGCCTCTCACTCGAACCTGTCTTTTGAATAAGCATGTTAGTTCATAGGTATTGTTGATACATGCGCTTGAATCTCCTGACGGATCAGGGTCAGTTAACTATCATAGGACAAAACAACACGATCTTCTTCAGACTCGAGTCCCCGGACTCGAATCCGAAACAAATGTTGGTGTAATTCGAGTCAGGTAGTTGAGGTCTTAGAGGAGTCGAATTCCAGTGACTTTTAAGTGTTGTACCCAACGCGTCCGTCAGGATTTTCATCGTGCCTTTTGACATGGGAGTTTACTGGCAGAGCGCAGTCTGGTGCGTTACCAGGCCATCAGATGATATCTGCAGGGCCT
Source organism: Avena insularis (assembly GCA_023614405.1). NCBI lineage: Eukaryota > Viridiplantae > Streptophyta > Magnoliopsida > Poales > Poaceae > Avena > Avena insularis. Next base: position 224,594,363 of record CM042689.1, on the reverse strand, counting down.
ATCTTTGCATCATAGACGCAACATCCAAAGTTTTATCACCGCAGAGGTGTTTCTGGTGACCAAGGAGGCTGCTTCTCACTTGTCATTAATTAGGACAAAGTTGCCAAAAAGACTTTTATTGTACTTGATCCGAAGGATCTCATTCAAATAGTTCATAGGGTGCGCGACCAGCGCTCCCTATGGGAGTAGCCCCCGAGTGTCTGTTCGAGTCGCAGACTCGAACGAAGACTTTAGTTCATTCATTTGCGGATGCTTCAATTATCTGTCCAAAGGACGCATTTTTTCGAATGCACGATCCACGCTCCCTATGGGAGTAGCCCCCGAGTCCATAGTGGAATCGCAGACTCGACGTAGGACTCGCAGATATTTTCTCAGGTGCATGCAAAGCGCTCCTGATAGGAGTAGCCCCTGAGTAGTTGGTTGAGTAGTAGACTCGAGTAAGTACTTTATGTTCAGTCAAAATCTTCGAGCTATTGCTAGCTTTGCTTTGATGACATCATTGCTGACGATAAGTGATCTCAACCATCTACGGCAGTAGAGACGATGCGATGGGACGATCGTGGGTCCCACTATCTGACTGTAATTTGACTAGTCACGCATAATCATGGCGAAAGTTACATCGTCTCCCTGATTTCCGTGCATAGTGGTTAGCGTGCTTATGACGGTTCAGGTTGGTGTTGACACATGGACGGTGAGATCTAGGGAAAATGTTAGTTCTTCCGCATCGACGGTTCTGCTTCATCGTCCTTGCCTTTTACACCACGGGGAAAATCAGAGGAGTTTTACCACTTTGTTATTTGCTTATGTCTTCCACCATTGCTGCCATTTCTTGAACTCTTGCGCACTGGACATCCTATGTGTCTTCCCTTTCACCTTGCTTTGCTTGCACCGCTATTCTTGCCGCTCCTCGATGGGCAAGCCAAAGAGAAGCTCATCCGCCGTAGTGGGCTCGAGTGCCGCCAGCGCCATCAAGAAGGTTGCTGCTCCGAGCCGGACGACCAACGGCAGGTGGCGGCGCACGGACATGAGGGAGTCAGACTTGCGCAAACTGCCTTTGAAGACCAAGGGCAGTGCCATCCTGCCGGATCAAGAGGTAATCTCGCACCAACCCAAAGGATTTCGGGTTATGTTCTTTGTGTTTGTCATCCGCAGTCTTTCTTTGCCTGCCTACAAATTTCTTCGTGGGCACCTTTTTCTCTATGGGATTCGGCTTCATCATCTGTCTCCCAATTCTCTTCTCCACATTGCCTTATTCATCACCCTCTGCGAGTGTTGGCTCAGTTTCGAGCCTCACTTTGGCCCCTTCCGAAGAATCTACTCCGTGAAGAGGAAATCTGGCACCGGTGGTGTTTATCCACTAGGAGTCTGCGGGATTTCCATCTGCTCCTCTGTCTAGTTTTTCTCTTTTTATCTTTGCGAGTCCGTCCAGCAGTGGAGGAGTAAGTGGTTCTATATCCGCGACATCAAGGTGGATGATCATCATTACAGGCTCGCTCCCTTCGACTCCACCCAGAAGATCATTTGAAAGCTTTCGTGGTCAAACGATATTATGGAGGGTGAACACGAAGAGGTGGAGAATCTCTACAGTCAGGTGGAGGCCCTTCGGCTGGTGCCAAGCAAAGAGGTCAATGGTGTCGACATCATTCGCACCTTCCTCAAGCATCGGGTGCAGCCTCTCCAAGCAAGGGCTTGTAGGGATACGGGTAGGATACACTAGCGCAAATCAAAAAAATTCTACCGCATAAAGCAGGATTACTGTTGTCATAGATCTCGAGATTACCACTAGACGCGTAGTTGCGGAACTTGATGAAGCACATCGGGGCAGTGTAGATGTTCTACGTCTCCTCCTCGTCCTCGTCCCACGAGAAGCTCTCCTTGCGCGGCTCATCCAAGTGCTACAGATGCAGCACCTCCAAGGTATCCACACGTGCGGGGTGGAAGCGTCAGACACCGGACTGCTAGGTTCGCGAGTGCAACACATGCGTGGGGAGTGGCAGATGGGTGGAATGCTCAACCTTGTTTAGCTCGCCCCACCCTCTCTTAAATAGGCGTCCCTAGTGGACTTCTACATTAGCAGCCCATTAGTAGCCTAATCCTGGTCTAATTCGGATCCAATCCTCATTAGGCTTCCAACCCGTTAAGTGTGTGACCCTATAGGTTCATATACGTATAGACATAACACGAATACACTTATTCTATCAAGAGTCGGTAGCGGCCTCTAGCAAGATGTGCCAACTGCTAAACGCATACAAAGATCATTCATATGAACCATCACAAAGTTTAGTACATGTCTTTCCCTTTGCCTCATGATATTTGTTCTAGTTCCAAGCTGACCTCCCTTTCTCGATTCTGTGATTCAGAATCCCTTTACTTGGTTAACTATTAACCATATGTAGCACGGCCATGCATTTCTGGATCCGATCACTCGAGGGGCCCAGAGATATCTCTCTCAAGTAGAGAGGAGAAAATCCCATCTTGATTGACCAATGCCTTGCAGCATGCTTCAGGACAAACCCAAAAGCTACCTTTATAACTACCCAGTTATGGAGCAGCGTATGATAGCCCCAATGTAGGTCAATCAACATCTCAATTACATGTGTCAATCTCAGGTCTATGGACAAAACATACTCGATGTGTAGAGAGAGCTGCAAGTCTAATTTCCAGTCTCAAGTTGGGTCAGTTCAACCCCATGTTCATAATATGTGTCCACATAATTGGTTTGACATCTCCATGTCTATGACTTGCGAAACATAGTCATCAACCAATCGATGTGCTAGTATAATATTCATGTGTATCCTCACATGAACTCTGATTAGGGACAACTATTCGATAACCATACAAGTAAAGAGTTTCAGAAATAATTCACATAATTGCCAATCAATACAAGTTGCCTGATATGGATATTCAAGGAACATTACAATAACTCATGGATACACATGAAATATAATCATCTCTATGATTGCCTCTAGGGCATATTTCCTTCAGTCTACCACTTGCACTAGAGTCAATATAAAATGTACCTAATACCTATTGTTCTTGTGTGCGCTTCATGCGCAGGCTGCGGGAGTGGCTTTGTAAAAGGATCGGGAACATTTGAGTCCGTATGTATTTTGCCTATCATGACACTACCATCCTAAAAAAACTCACAAATCTGATGGTAACGCATGCGAATGTGTTTGTTCTTTTGGTGCTTTCTAGGTTCCTTGGCTTGTGCAATAGCAACATTATTGTCGCAATAAACGTCCAAGGGATTGGACATGCCCTGAACCACACCCAGAGCGATCAGGAAATTCCTAATCCAAACAGCTTCCTTTACAGCCTCTGAGGCAGCAATATATTCAGCCTCTGTTAAAGAGGAAGTCACCGTATCTTGCTTGAAACTTTTGCAGCTCACGGCACCACCCTTCATGACAAACACATAACCTAATTGCGATTTGGAGTCGTCTGAGTCGTTAAGGTAACTCGCATCTATGTAACCCTTTACACTGAGTTCATCCTCACCTCCATAAACTAGGAACATATCCTTAGTTCTTTTCAAGTAATTAAGGATATTCTTCACCGTTGTCCAATGACTTTCACCTGGATCGGCCTGGTATCTGCTCGTAACACTTAGAGCATAGGAAACATCTGGGCGAGTATATATCATTGCATACATTATGGATCCAATAGCCGAAGTATATGGAACCCTGCTCATGTGCTCACGTTCATCAGTAGTCGAAGGACACTGAGTCATGCTGAGTTTAATGTCGTGAGACATGGGCAAGAACCCCTTCTTAGCCTCTTCCATGCTGAACCGTTTCAACACTTTGTTAATGTATGTACTCTGGCTTAATCCAATTAGCCTCCTTGATCTATCTCTATAGATCTTAATACCCGGAATATATGCTGCTTCACCTAAATCCTTCATCAAAAAAACTATTTTTCAATGTGATCGTAACAAACTCGAGCATAGGAATGTCATTTCCAACCAGAAATATGTCATCTACATATAAGATTAGAAATACGAGCGCTCTCCCACTTTCCTTCTTGTAAACACAAGGTTCTTGTTCTTTTTTGATGAAGCCAAACTCCTTTACAACTTCATCAAATCGAATGTTCCAACTCTGAGATGCTTGCTTCAGCCCATAAATTGTTGTGACCTTGGATCGATAAAGATCCTAAGTCCTTGTGATTAACATGCTAGTCCCTGGATCAATAGCTAGCACTCACAGTCGGTGAAATATCATGTAAAACAAAAGTCTTTATTACATGAATCGAATAATTCAGAGTTTACATTATTACAATAGAAGCGATATAAATACAACTTGGAGTCCCATCAATGCCACAGGCAGGTTGAGTGAAGACCCGCGATCCTAGCGCACCTTTCAACGATCTCCAAATTCTGCAAATAAAACATGCAGCCAACAAGTTGGGTCAATACTTTGAATGTATTGGCAAATTACACCAAGGAAAGAATAAGGCTAACTCTACATGCAAGGCTGGGTAGGCTTTGGAGTTCATTTGCATAAAGCCGATTTTATCTAAGTAAGAGGAAAAGAGGAAGAGTTTTTATCCTACTTTGTAAACATTTTCTTAAGTAAAATAGGGTCGAATGGCACACGAGGATATTACTCACCAAGTGTCCAAACAACCAAACACTTGGATATTACTCACCAAGTCCCAAAATCCCACCCATTGGCGATATTACTCACGCCATGGGGTTTCAAAACTTTGTTTAGAAAAGGGAGAGGAAGATCCTTCGGAGGCTCCATCCTTCAGATGATCAATGTTGTTCTATTTTCATAAAAACGACTGATCGATCAGATTGCAATACTCTCGAGAGTTTGTGCACTTTACCCATAATCCACGATCAAGTCCTTTTACAAACAAGATCATGGCGAGGCTTTCCCTTAGTAGCCCCTCTAACAGCTGGATCCAACCGTGCCAAGAACCTCCAAATGTTGGTACCCCGGTGAGGTTTTCCACTAAGTACTAGGCCAAGACAGAGCCCATATGTATTGTGGTTGCACTGGAAGCTTCTGAATTCTGAAACATGGCAGACTTCTTTGATTACTGGGTGGCCGTCCTCCACCAAAATCTCACTCGTTGACCCGACAACCATTCCACCTAGAAGAAAACTTAGTTTTATTTTGAAGTGGATTTGAGAAGAAAAGATCGCTCAGGAGAGCCTTTACACTTAGAAAAATTTCTTGTCTTTCGAACCCCCCAACGGTACTTTATACATTTATCATAGCAAGCAGTATTTAGCAAAAATAGGGGTAACCTATTAGGAGGGAAAAATCCTAAGTATAGAACTACTCATGGCATGCTACAAAAATCATCGCACTTGCAAAATAATACTAAGAAATTCTACTACCATCCTACACATGCATACTACAGAATTTGGAGATCACATGTATAGAATCAAAACTAGGACAAAAATATGAACAAGTGGTGTAACTTGCCTTATGTTTGTATTATGAGTGGTGATTGAATTTCTTCTACAGCAATCGCACTCTCGGAACAATATAACGAGGGAATAGAGTAATTCCAATCAAAACAATTGCAACATACAATACAACAATGATGATCACAAAAATGCATAATGATTTAACATGACACAGTGGTTATATTTAGCTCTATGAATATTAATAGATCATACGATGCATGTATGAGATCATTTAATGCAATAGGGTAGTTATCATTAAATGTTGATTGCCAATAAAGGGTTTTAATAGTTTTATTGCAAATTCTATTCTAATTGTCAAATTAAATTTGGTTCTCGGATTTACTAGATAGAGGATATTAATACGAACCAGTAGGAATTGGATTCACCCTAATTAGAGTTGTAAATATTTTCTATGATTTATTTACTATATTTAATAGAGTTTAAACTATTTAAAATATTTACTTAGTCAACAATTATATCTAAGACCAGATCTGTATTCTGGGCGAAATTGTGAATCCACATACATATTATTCATATTTTTTAGATCTATAAATAATTTATTATAAATTTAATACTCTAAAAGGCTATTAAAACTAATTTAAATTATAACAGTAAAACTATACGGCATAACCTATATCTAATCTCAGATTAATATTCTACATATTTTTATGAATCCAACGATATATTATTTGCTAACTTTGGACATGTAGATATTTTGCTATGAATTTCCAAGCTTTTAATCAATTTCTGTCTTTTGGTTTCTATTTTAAATTATAAATAAGCACTGATTGTTGACTGGGTTACTGACTGGACAAACTTTGCTGAAACTTTGCTGACCTGACGGACGTGGCGAAGCTATGGCACTGACGGAGCAGCTGACGCGGATCCCACGCGGATAACACGTCCGCTCGTGTAAAGGAAAATAAACAGTGGAAGAACAGGTTATTAATTTAAACTAATCTAATCTGCTCGGGCGCACGTTAAACAATCTAGTCTAAACTGCTAGAATTAGATCAAACGATTGTGTGAAGCGGGCATTACCAGCGGCAACGCGGGTGGACGACGGCAACGGTGTCTCGCGCGTGGCCTTTCGCGAAGTTCCGGTAACCTCTCGATGCGGTTCGTTTTGGCGTAGTCGTACGGGTCTTCGGCAGCGATCTTTGTTGTCTTGAACGAAGGTGCTCCCGCATCCGGCGCGCGAATCCTTCGGTGACTGGTACAGATCGTCATGTGGCTCCTATATATGCAAAGGAAAAGAGCTATATACACATTTAGTCCCACATTTTACATCGTTCGAGCGTTTTAGTCCCACATCTTGCAAAGTGAGCAATAATAATCCCACAACTTGCATTCCTAAAGCATTTTAGTTCAATTTAATTAAATTTCAATAAGTTTGATTAAATTCATCCAGCTATGGCGTTACAATTTTTTCAAAATAACCCCTCTATCTTTTTTCTATGGCATTTGTGTCCATGGTACGAACTGAAAGATGGACCCATTTGTCAGTAGATAAAATAGTTAAAACTATAAGCAAGTATTGGGATTTGACCCTAGTACCTTCCTGTGCCTACTCAACCGCACAAACCACTATGCCAACCGATGCTATATGATACATTTGAGAACGTAGTTTATTTATATAGTATAAAAGCACACATGTACGTAAAAATAATTGTATCAACCGTCAACATAATCTTATGCATCGTCTATATCCAATCATCTTGTCATGTGGAGGCCTTTATTTCAAGCGTTTAAAAAATACAATTCAAAGTATAAAAACACCTTCAAAATATATGTATATGTGGGCAATGATGCAAGCTTTTCCTATGTAGCCTAGAACATAATTTATTTTGGATTAAAAATTTGCATTTTTTTATTTTTTCACAACCGTAGAATACGTATTTTTGAATTTCTAAAATAAAAGCTTACGTGTAGCCTAGGTGTATACACTCAATCGAGCTTCATTTTCCTACGTGTGTGTTATTCTTTTTGTATTTTATGTCCGAGCCGTCTAGAGCTAGCTAGCATGACTAAGCCATTTAGAGCTAACTAGTATGATTGAAAGCTAACGTTTTCTTCACGCGCTTCACGTCCGTGAGAGTGTGTGTAGGTGAGTTAGGACTCATCGGTATCAAAATAATGAATAATAGACTACCGCTCTTCAATTTATTATGATTTCTTGTGTGCTTTAGTGGCAAGCATGATTCTTTAGAAGAGCACGTCGTGAGTTCAAATCCCCCACATAAAGATTTTCTTATTTATTTTCTTGTTTGTACAACCACTGACAAGTGGGGCCTTCCTATCAGGCCGTAACAAGGGTCGCAAGCGGTAGAGAAAAATACGCAGGGGTCATTTGCAAAAACTACAATGCCACATGTCAGTTCTAGAATGAGTGTGAACAAATTCGATCAAAATAGACTAAAATGTTCTTGGGTTGCAAGTTGCGGGACTAATCTTGCTCACTTTATAAGATGTGGGACTAAAACGTTTTCAGAGTACAAGTTGTGGGACTAAAAATATATATACCTCACAGGAAAACGACCTGAGGGAAGGATGCGGAGTAATGAAGGAAGTTTAGAAGGACAAGGAGAAGGCGAGGCCCTGGAACCTTGATTCCGAGCTTGGTGACGATAGAAACCGGACGAGATCCGTTTGGCCTCGATTTGCTTGTTCTAGGTTAGGCTTCGAAAAATAATTAGACCGAAGAGGAAGGGATATATTGGGAGGTTTTCGTGGAAGAGGAGTCACGAATCGAACCAAATCGGACGAGCTTTCTGTGAGATATTTTATGTACGGGATGAACTCGTAACGAACTGGGGCTCTTGGCTGGATAGGTGATGACATGTGGGCCAGCTATGCCAGGGGAGGAAAAATAAAAAAAGAAATAGGGAATGGAAGAGAGATGGTTCACGTGGGATTGTGGGCGGCTTGCTCATTCTGGCATGTACGAAGGATGCAGGTCTGGTGTGCATGCAGGGAGAAAAAGGGTCGAGCCAGGACAGTTTGGTTCTTTTTTCCTTTTCTTTCTATTCGTTTATTTAAGTGTAAATGTTCCTAAGAACTTGTTAAACAAAAATAGAAGTATTTAGAATATTAAAAACCTTTTTACAGGAGGGAACAATGTATGAGCATAATTTTAAAAGTGCAAAAGATTTTTATGCACTTTGGCCTACATGGCTACTTAAGCTATTTTGAAAAATAGTTTAGGGTTTATACTATGCCTCCAATCAACTAAAACAATGTCTACATGTTCAATTATAGAACATACAAAACTATTTTAGCCTCCAAATAAAATGAAGAAGTCATATATGTGCTCTCATGAAAATTATCAAGTCCTGAAAATCGAAAATGCAACAAAATCCATGTAATACCATAGGATATTTTTCCAACATGTTTCTTATATTTGGAAGTGTCACGTTATTTTTGCTCTCGTGAGAATGAAATGGTGTTTCAAAAATATCAACAAGTCCTGGGAATTCAAATGGATGCGAATGAAATGCAAGACAATATATTGGGTTTGTATAAAAGTCTCTGAGCCTTTATTTTATTTTGGATAGTCATGTTAATCCACTCTTTTCAATTTTTGGCTTAGGAAAACTTTAAACAATCCTTAAATTTCCTTTCATTCAAAAGTTTTAACATGGTCAACAATCCACTCAACTTATTTTAATTTATTTTAACATTCCAAAATAGAAAAAAATGGGGATGTTACAGACTACCACCCTTAAAAGGAATCTCGTCCTCAAGATTCACGAATGTTGGAAAGAAATAGGTTCGATTTACACTAGGGTGCTACCACCCTTAAAAGATTGTCTTTGTTGAATGTGTTAGGCTTGGGTATTTCTCCATGATCACATCTCGTATAAGAATGCTTCTAAGTTTTGGGACACCTCCAAGACATGCATTTAGGAACTCGTGATGTTGTTGTCTTGTGTCTTACATGATGACGAAGTGAGGCCATCTTAGTAACATCTTGAAATGATGATTTCTTCTTGTTTTTCTTCAAAGGCATGGTGCATCATCCACCATTTTGGGTGTTCTCCTGTAGCTATTGATTGACATGGTAGAATATCTTCTTTGCATTCATTTTGGCATCCTTTGCTTCATCTTCATGTCTTGGATTCACTCTTCTCGCTTCGTGGGTTTAAGATAGTAAGAATAGAATCTAGGATGGAGAGAGATATACCTCATACATGTTAAGCTTCATGTACTAGCCAACGCAATCAAAAGTCCGAACTGATGGAAATGGCTAGTGCAATCCACTTATACACTTCAACACACCCTCTCACGTGTGATGGGGAGAAGTCAGCACGTGCAACCGGAAGAGAGCGACGGCACGCGAAACTCACGTATGACTCAAGAGGCCTATACGTGGACACATAGGGGTCAACAGCTATTTTAGGATAAATTGCGAAAGCCAGGACTCGAACTCGAGACCTTAGGCTCTGATACCATGTTAAGCTTCATGCACTAGCCAACGCAACGAAAAGTCCGAACTGATGGAAAGGGCTAGTGCAATCCACTTATACACTTCAACAATACAAACAACTTATATTTTGAAAATATGTTTCATTTGTCTATGTCGACAAAACCATAAAAAGGACAACAAACAAATCATTGCATCTAACGATATAGCAAAGTCTATCTAGGTTTGGTTCCTAATGGGTCTCTATAGCACCCCGTCTAAAGCCACTACTAGAAATTGCTTGTTATTTTTTATTTTCTGCATCATCATGACATCATATGCATCCTCGTATTAATTATTTCGCTTGTATTTAGTTGTTGCTAAATTGTATTTGAACATTTCCATTTGACTTCTTTTAGTTTACTCTCCCTATATTCTATTTCTAGTGATCCATACTTGATGGAACCATAATGTCAAAATTCTATTTAGTTGAGTCTTAAATATCTTATAATTGCCAAATGCCCAAATTGAGTTGGGGCATATCTTTTGATTCCATCCATCGCTGACATCCAATCTACATGGGTCTTCTAATCTTGTTCTATTTCTACTACATAGTACATATGGGATCTTATTTTATTTTTGAGTTTAAATCATGTCCATATGATATTATGTGGGTCCATCCTTTAATCTTATCATATGTTCAGCATGTGCTAAATCTACCACATATATGACTGATGGGCTCTCTTTATTTTTTCCTTGTGATTTAAATCATGCCCATTGGAATTTGTGTGGAATCCATATCAATAGTACCATCCTTCTATTTTTTTTCTATTATGCTTATCTCCTACAATCCTAATATATAAGTGCCCCTCTCTCCATTTTTTTTCAACCGAAACCTCCCTAAAGCATATCGATCAAGCCCAGCTGCACCCGGACTCCTCTCTCTGTGAACCTTGTGCGCCCGACCGGTCCTGTTGCTCTTCCCCCCTCTCTCGCTCATGTGTCTGCACGTTGCCGCGCCTGCACGCCACCAACCACGCACGCAAGCCGCGTGACCCCGCTCCCCTCTCTCATCCTCTCCTCATGATCCCTCTCTAGCTTTATCATAAAGCAGAGGCAGAGCCCAGCTAGCCCAATCAACTCCATCTCCCCCTCATCACCTTTTCCTCCTCGCCAAGAGAAGCCTCACGAGGGGCGGTACACAGGCGATTCTTTGGAAGTCGTCGACGAGCCACGCGTCTTGCGTCTCCTGTGCGTCCTCAAGCTCGCTGTAAGGGACGACTCCCTCGCGCCGCCGTCACCAAGCTTCCCTGACCTCACCACCATGCCCGCAAGCAGCTCGGTGAGCCTCCACCTCGACCCCATCTCTCCCTGGCCTCGCCTTGCATCGGCTCCGCTCCAACATCGTCGCAATCCGCGCTCACGCGCGCCACGCACACCAGCCTCCGCGCACGCTCTCAGTTCCGCCTAAGTTTCCGTGAAGTTTCTGGTTGATATCGTTGATCCCCAAAGATGATCTTCATGCGCCTACAGTCTTGGTTCATCCAGTTTTCACGCGTAGCAAACCGCGATCAAAACGGTGCTCCGACCTGCTCAAAATCTTCCTCCAAAGATAGAAGAATATCTCTACATCTCTGTCGTGTTCGTCCGTCAGTTTTCGTCACTGAGAGTCCCCGTCTAAACGTCCTAGATCCGCTAGTTGCGGTGCTCTTCTCACAAATCTTTGTACATCAAACTTGTATCCCTAACATTCCTCTCCAGCTTACTCCTTTTCGGCGTGACAAAATTCTCCAAGATTCGCTTGGAATCTTCCTCCAAAAATTGAATCAGCTAGCCCATTTGGCACCAAATCTTTTGATTCACCTGCCTGTGTGCTAGGTTGTCACGACTTGTCCTATTAAATTCGATTGCCTTCTTAGCCCCAGTGGTCACCGTCGCGCGCTCCAGCCTTGATCTCTGAAGAACCGGCAACAAGCACCTCTGTACTTCTTCAGTTCATCAGGTTTGACACCAAAACAACCTGGTCCATATATTCAGCTTAAAACCCATCGATCTGATTTCAAACATCAAGCAAATATTGTCCCGATGGTTAACCGCATACGTCGCAACGGTCCAATGATCAAATCCCAGATGAGCCTGTTTAATATCTTTTGATCCGTTTTGTCAGTAACTCAACCCCGCCTTTTCTATTCTTATGATGTGAATGTATCATGTTTAACACCAACACGAATTAGGCCTAGTGGTTGCAACCATGCGCCTCCACTACTCCATTTCAGAGATCAAACCAAGTTGCCGATATAATTCTTTTCCATTCCTTTTAACCAATTTCTCACCATAGTTCACGTCAAACTGTTGCGTCTCTTAATATCCATACAGCCAGGGTCTCTATTCCCATCACTGTTCCCTTTTTCTTTTATTTATTTATAATTTGCAAATGTATCTATTCTGTAAGTCTAAATGAAAGATGTTATATACGAAACTTGATCAGAAAGATGTGAAAAACCATAATATGACATCTGTTTTTCTATTTGCATCTTGCATCATATGGGGTGGTGGTAGTTTGCATGTCACCCAACCAGCTAATTATAGAATGCAAGGTAGATAGTATATATTATTCCGGTTTTATTTAAATCATGTAGTACCCCTATTCCACATTTTCTTGTCATGCTAATGAACATTTAAATTTGGGGAGTAGATTAATATATGAATTATATACTTAATTGTTGGGACCCCGGTTCCGCCTAATATTGCCTAGTTGCATCACATCTTTGCCATGTCATATATCATACATGCATCATGCCCGGTTTTCTGCCGTAGTATTAAATATTGCACCCGGTGTTTCTTCTAGTGCTTTGATTCTTCACGGATTAGGCCGATGAGTTGACGCGAGTGTCGACCCGATCTCCGGTGAATCTTCGGCTATGTTTTTCAGGCGAGCATTCTTCCCCTTTCTACCTATTTTATATTTTTAGTCTTTATTTCCTCCTGTTGATCTATTACTATCTGTGATGCAATGCTCTAGTTTTCGTACCCGTGATATCCCTTGCAGCTATTAAATTGCCTTGGACACATCCTATTACCTATTGTTTGGTAGATAGTCAGCCTTGCGAGTGGTAGTTGCTTGCGCAGGTGTTGTGTTGCGTCGTCGATGTTCCACAATTGTTGGAGTAATGCCTTATGCTTTTATGTTGGAGATGATCATGGCTTTAATTATCGTTTAATACCTAAAATTGAAGTAGGTAAATTTTGCAGAGGCACGGGTGGACAATAGGTGTTATTTGGTTTTTAACTGTCCACTTGTGTCCTGTAGGACCCAGAGTACTTGATACCTGTTCTTTGAATATTCGCACTATCTGCATGTGGGACCATCAGTCCCCCTAGTCAGAGCTTGAGTCATATTTATTTCTTGGGGCCACAAAGTAGTTTGGGGTTTTATTACTATCCTGTACTTATGTCATGCCTTACTGCTTTATTTACGATTGCACGTGGAGCGTCTGTACTGTTTAGGTAAGTGGAATGTTTCCGCAGTATCGACAAGCTCAGTCACACTTTCGGGTTCCCAGTCGTTTACAGCCATTGACACAAACCTCTGGGTCCGTCTCAGAGCCGGCCAACTACGTTGCGGGTTGCTTAGTGGGGTGGCTCCCTGAAATTTATATGAATCTTGAAATTGCTCTGTCGTGATGCCTCGTTGGGTTTTCATTTGGTTTTTCTCGAGGTTGATCGTGCGTGTGTTGCTATTTGTGCCCCCCTGTAGGGTAAAACTTTCTGAAAGCCGTGTCCGCGGTTATGGACGACTTGGAGCACAGTATCTTGATCATAGACAACTATAACTAAAGTAGTGCTATAAATTTGACTTTATAATGACTAGTAATTAGCTTCACTATAATGAAATGGCTAAATAAAAGTGCCAACAACTGCTGGTTTGGATTGTCACCTGTTGCCATTGTATCTGACTAGTAAGTATTGCAACTACAACGGAATGGATAAATAAAAGTATCAACAATTGCTGGGTTTTGGGATGCCTCATGCTATATGTATCTGACTAGTAAGTACTACAACTACAACAGAATGGTTAACTAAAACTGCCTACTGCTTATTATATCAGGATGACTCATGCTATCTATATCTGACTAGTAATTGCCGTAACTATAACGGAATGAATAAAACTGCCAATTGTGTGAGTTCCTCGGTTGACTTCCTCGTTTGGTCTCGAGGGGGAAATACCAGGATGGGTATGCTTGGTGATAGTTTCAGGTTGGATCCGAACAGGTCTTTCTTATCCTTATCTGATAGCCGCCAGTGGTATTGAGTCTCTATAGGTTGTTTAGTGCATGCTGCGCTGCCGCTTCAGTCCACCATACCTATGTAGGCGAGGACCGCCGAATTCTAGTCTCGTCGTGTAATGCCTCGATCTTTTTTTTTTTCCTTTGCCCTTTGTCGGCACCCCTTTTGTTTAAGCAGGTTTTGAGATCGACGTCGTTAGCAGAGTTACCCTTCCGGCTTGGCCTGGGCAGGGTTATGGACGCCATTGGTTGTTCTTCAGGGCTCTTAGCCCAATTTTCATCTTGTCCGTACTCGGACGCTGTATCATTTTAAAGGTGATTGGGTTCTTTGTATTGTATATCTGAATTCTTGACTCATGGAGTTGTTGTTGTATATATCTGTTCTGTGGGTTTCATCGTGGACTATTGTGTAATGGTATTACTTCGTTTTCCACCCGCACGAAAGTGCCTGGTGGGCACCTTTGAATCGTTTCTATGCGGGTTTGGTGGTAATCGTTGAAACTTGCATAGGGCCGATTCTGAGGGTGTTACAGTCTCTTTAATGTTCATGGTCTTCAAAGTCTTCATAATCTTTCATTATAACTCTTTGGTGTTATAGCTTTGAAGTCTTCAAAAGTCTCCGTGCCCTTGATAGTCTTCATGTTCTTCATAACCTTCAATATTTCAAGGTCTTTAGTTAATAACCTTGACTTAAGGCCTTCGAGGTCTTTGACATTTGTAACTTTGAAGTCTTCAATTCTCGTAGATTTAGTCTTGGAATATCTTCTATGGAGGTCTTCAAGTCCTAATTCAGAATGAATCATCGTGTTAATCTTCCTGCGAAGGGTTGTCTTGAAAAGTTTCTTCATGAAGTGGGTAATAAATCCTGACGGAAGGTGAAGTTGCATGACGCCGACAAACAATGCAGCAACCCTTGCTTTATTTCGGACACGAAAATCCACTTCGCCTTTATGCACTTCTCTCGTCCTTATTAGCCCCTGAATCAAATTGCAAAATATGAGCAACCGATCTGGTAACAAATACCCAAGATTTAACAAAAGAATCAGTGAGAAGAATGTCCACAACATTTACAACAAGCGTACTTGAGTGGGGAGTACTCTTACTTCCACTTTTCTTCAAAGAAGCTTGGTATTTGCTGCAGTTTCTCTTCTAGTGGCCATGTTCATGACAAAAGAAACACTCAGTGTCTTCTACAGGTCCAGCCTTTTGCATGGGTGCATGCTTAGGGATCGTATACTTAGACTTG
The DNA here is from genome assembly GCA_023614405.1 of Avena insularis. Classification (NCBI taxonomy): domain Eukaryota; kingdom Viridiplantae; phylum Streptophyta; class Magnoliopsida; order Poales; family Poaceae; genus Avena; species Avena insularis. Next base: position 224,579,001 of record CM042689.1, on the reverse strand, counting down.
CCCTTCTTCTTCTGCCAAGAAGTACCCTTTTTATTCAAGCTAGGCTTGTTCTGCACATCCATCACATGGCTATGCCCTGCAGACTTCTTAATATCACTTTCTGCTGTTTTTAGCATCCCACATAACTCATTAAGGGCCTTCTCCACCCCATGCATATGGTAGTTCGAAATGAACTGCCCATAGCTAGATGGAAGAGACGCTAAAATGAAATCAGTAGCCAACTCTTGGCCTAGTGGAAAACCAAGCTTTTCCAAAGTTTGACTGTAACCAACCATTTTGATCACATGGGGGCCTATAGCTGCTCCCTCTGCCAGCTTGCATTCCACAAAGGACTTGGCGACATTGTACCTCTCAGTACTTGCCTGCATCTAGAACATGTCCCTAAGAGCAATGATCATATCGTATGCTTCCTGATCCTCAAACTTCTTTTGGAGTTCAGGTTCCATGCATGCAATCATAAGACAACTAATTGATGCAGCTCAGATCACTATAGAGCTTTGTTGGGAAACCCCAAGAGGAAGGTATGATGAGAACAACAGTAAGACTTCCCCTAGTATGAAACCAAGGTTATCGAACCAGTAGGAGGAAGGAAACGACTCCAAGGTGTTGCTAACAACTTGGAACCTGTAGAACACAAACTCAAGACTTTGCCCCAATGAACAATGAGGTTGTCAATCTCACCGGTTTGCTGAAAACAAAGGATTAAACGTATGGTGTGGAAGGTAATGATTGCTTGCAGAAAGTAAACAGTAATAGTGGATGATGTATCAATGGTAAAGATTGGACCGGGGTCCACAATTCACTAGAGTTGTTCTACTTAAGATAAATAACATAATATGCTGGGTAAAAAAATTACAGCAGGGCAATTGACAGGACTAAGCAAGGCATAATAATGCAATACTAGACATTCATGATCCTATGAGATTTGATTGGGCATTACAAAAATATACATAGACCGCCATCCAACTACATCTATGACTCATAATCCACGTTTAGGTTATCATCCGAACCCCCTCCAGTATTAAGTTGCAAGCAACGGATAACTCCTTTAAGCAATGTGTGTAAAGTACACAATACAATTGTTCCATGAACAAGAGATTGTTGTTTTCTCCCTAGTGGAAACAGCACATCTACAACCTTAGAGATTTCTGTCACTTCCCCGGATTCAATAGAGGCATGAACCCACTATCAATCATAAATACTCCCTCTTGGAGTCACTAGCATCTACTTGGCCAAGATAGCTACTAGAAACGGAGAGCATGCAAGATCTCAAACAACATAGACATGATAGAATCAATAATCATAAGACATGATAGAATCAATAATCAATCTGACATAGTAATCTCAAGATCCATCGGATCCTCGCAAACACAACATGCATGATTACAAATAGATGATCTTGATCATGAATAGAGCTCACAAGATCTAAACATGGTAGCACAAAGGAGGAGAAACAACCATCTAGCTATTGTATGGACCCAAAGTCCAAGGTGGAACTACTCACGCATCATACTGGAGGCTGGCATGGTGATGAAGAAGGCCTCTGGGATGATCTCTCCCCTCCGGCAGGGTGCCGGGAAGAGCTTCAGATCCCCCCGATCTAGGGAACATGGTGGCGGCGGCTACGGACTATTTCGTGGAGATATGATTGGGTACTTAGAGTTTTGGCATCAAGGGGATTATATAGGCGAAGAGGCAAGGCAGGAGGGCGGCCAGGGGGGCCACACCCTGCCCAGGCGTGGCCTAGGGTGGCCCTGCGTATGTGGGGGGGGGGGGGTGGCCACCCTATGGCTCCCCTCCGATCGCCCTTCCGTCTCTATGTTCATCTCGGTGAAATATTGACTTTGGCTTTTGTCCCGTCCAATTCCGAGAAAATTTCCTTACCAGCTTTTCTGAAACCAAAAACAGCAGAAAACAGGCAACTGGCACTATGGCATCTTGTTAATAGGTTAGTACAAGAAAATGTATAAAAATACCTCAAAGTGTAGACAAAGCATAGCAAAGTGGATACTAAACAAGCATGGAACATCAAAAATTATAGATACATTTACGGCGTATCAAGCATCCCCAAGATTAACTCCTGCTCGTCCTCGAGTAGGTAAGTGATAAAAATAATAATTTTTGAGGTGGCATGCACCATCACAATCACGATCAAACCTTTTGCAAGCATTGAAAGCTGGGATCAAAGTACTCTAAACATGAGCATGAAAGATGAAGTTCTAACAATAAGATATAGTAACTATGATGCAACATGAAAGGATACAAATAAAGATTCATGAATAACAATGCATTGAGAGACATTTGTTTGTTTCACATATAGAAAACATAGCATAGTGGCATTCATCTTGTCCCTCATGGAGTAGAAAAACATAAATGCATAGGACACCTTCAAAGTTCATAAGGGTGACTAGATACAAATAGTTCAAGAACAAGCAATATCAACATTATGAATCAATCAATAAGTTTTGGGACAATGCACATAGAACTAAGAATGACCACTATGCTCTCTTAATTGGTGCCTTAGGATATAAGGTGGAGACTCAATATAAAAGTGGAAGAAAGGCCCCTCATAAAGGGAAGCAGGGATTCAAGTTTCATAAAGAGCTTCCAAAATTATGGTACTTGTTAGCTTTCAGCTCTCATTACCCCTATCATAAGAATCTTGAAGTGATTAAGGTTAAAGTGAACAAAGTATGGAGTATATGCTTGACAAAGTATAAGTTAGAAATCTCATGTCCCTTGAGTATGAGGGCTGCTCCTCATGCTACTCAACTTTAGTTACCTGTAAGTTCTTGTCATAGTAAGTACATGTGTATCATAGAGAACCGCCAACGGGGTACCCCTTGACCCATGATACAGGAGCTATCCCATATCAAAATGACAAGGCAACAGATAATGAGAATCTTAGCAATCTTCTTATTTACCATGGAAAAATGGTTCTTTTTTCTCTTCTTTCCTCTTTTCTATCTCTCTCTTTTTTTATATAAGAAGAATGCTTCATAGATTGATCACTATGGTGATGCTGCAAGTTTCCACCATGATTAGGCATGGCTTAGGCTAGCGGCCCAGGCGTTTTCTCTAACACATATACATAACTCTATGGACTTACAAGCTCCCATTTTATTTCACACTGACGACATCCATAAACAAAATAGCATGATATCAACTAGGTGGATATTTACAGGAGTTGAAAGCGTTCCCTGTGACAACACGGTTCTGCTAATTTCCAACGTATAAGTGCAAGCATATACAACATAGATGACACAATGGTTCAAGTTTATTAGGGGCAAGAAAAATAAAGTGTGCCATCAAGTTTGTGAGAGCTTTAATCACTAACTTTCACATAACAAGTTTAATTTGGAAGATAGATAAAACAAAAATATACTTGGAATGGTGTAACACACCATGCATAGGAATTTATAGTGGACACTTTGGAATAACTTGGTTTCTTGGGAGTTGGATGCATGAGTAGAGCTTACTCAATACAAGTGGAGGCTAGCAAAATACTAGGAGCGACCAACTAAGAGAGCAATAATGGCCATAATCATGCAAAGCGACAAAACATTACTAATCAAAGCATAAAGTGGTACCACAAGTCAAAAACTAAATGATCATAGAGGCTAGGGTGACTGATTCATAGTCATAACATGGTGTGAGCATGTGCCAAGTCAACCCAAACAAAGAATCAAAGGAGAATACCACAATACTATGCTTTTATATGCTAAAACAACGCATGATTCTTTCCAGGCACATTAAGCAATCCTAATTGTTTGGAACAAGTCATGCTACAGCTGTTGGAATTATGCCCTAGAGGCAATAATAAAGATGTTATTATTATAATTCTTGTTCATGATAATATTTATATTCCATGCTAGAATTGTATTAAGCGGAACTTTAATACTTGTGTGGTTTGTGAACAACACCGTGTCCCTAGTACGCCTCTATGGACTAGCTCATTGATTAATGATGGTTAAGGTTTCCTAACCATGGACATGAGTTGTCGATTAATAATGAGATCATATCATTGGGAGAATGATATGGTGGACAAACCCAAACTAAGCGAAGCAATTAGATCGTGTCATCGTGTTCGTCTTTGCTAAGCTTTTCTTATGTCAAATATTGTATTCCTTAGACCATGAGATAATACAACTCACTGGTATCGGAAGAAAGCTTTGAGGTCATCAAATGTCATCCTATGAGAGGGTGATCATAAAGGTGTCTCTCAGGTGATCGGAAAGTATCTGTTGGGTTGTATGTATCGAGATGGGATTTGTCCCTCCCAAGTCGGAGAGATATACTTCGGGCCCACTCGGTAATCGATATCAACACCGCTTGCAAGCATGTGGTTAAGGAGTTAATCACAAAGTGATATCGGATTACGGAATGAGTAAAGTACTTGCTGTGAACGAGATTGAACTAGGTATGACGGTGCCGATGATCGAATCTCGGGCAAGTAAAATATCGCGAGACGAAGGGAATATATATATGGGATTGATTGAATCCTGGCATCGTGGTTCATCCGATATGATCATCAATGAATGTGTGGGAGTCAATATGGGTTTCCAGACCCCGCTGTTGATTATTGATAGAAGATCATGTCTGCATATTCTCGAACCAGAGGTCACACACTTAACGTGTCTCGACGCTAGGATAGATTGGATAATTGGTTTATGAGTTTTTGTTCGAGTCTCGGATGGGATCCGGGACATCACGAGAGGTTCGGAGTGGTCCGGAGAATAAGATTCATATAAAGGCAATGCAGTTTTGGAGTTGAATTGTTAGGGTTAATCGGTATTGTCGGAAGCTTCTAGAACCTTCGGAAGGGACCAACGTGGCCACACCTTCCGGGAGGGCATGGGCCTATGAGGGAGTGCCCTGGCGCATTGGGCCAGGGCACAAGGCCCCATAGGGCCCACCGCCAAGAGGGTTTAAACCCTAGATAGCGCTTCTAGAAGGGGGGGGGTTCCTTGCCCCCCACTCCTCCTCCTTGGCCGCCGGTCTTGGCTTGGGGGAGGGGGATAGGGTTGCCGCCCCACCCCTCTATATAAAGAGGTCTGGGGGCGCACCACCCCCAACACCTTCCCCTCCAATCCTAGTCGCCCTGCTGCCCTTCCTCTCTCCCTCCCGACTGTTTGTAGGCGAAGCCCTGCTGCAGAAATTCTCCACCATATACACCACGCCGTCGTGTTGTAGATCCAATCCGTCTCTCCACCATACTTGCTGGACCGAGGAAGGAGGAGACGTCGAGGTGCTGCACGTGTGCATCTCACGGAGGCACCGCCACTTGTGGTGCTAGATCGGATCGGATCGCGAGGAGGAGAAGCGTGCGACTACATCACCCACGTTCCGAGAGCGTTCATGTCTTGAATCTTCAAGGGTATGAAGATCTAATCCAATCTCTCTCGTTGTTTGCATATCCTAGATTAGATCTTGGCTTTCCCTCTGTTCGCATCCATAGAAAATTTTGATTTACTATGCCGCGAAACCCTTCAGTGGTATCAGAGCTAGATCTATGCGTAGATGTGTTTCACGAGTAGAACGCAACATGGTGGTTGCGGGCGTTGATGTTTTCTGTTGCAAGCCTCTTGTTTGTGTTCTTCTTATGACGCGGGATAGTGAGATTGAAGCGGTCCAGGCCAACCTTACGCGACGTCGTTCGGGAGACCGGCTCCGCACTTGACGTGTGGCTTGTTCCACACATGCGGCTAGTGGATGCCAGTTTCTCTCACTATAGTTGTCATGGGATTAACACCGGAGTTTGGCAACCGTAATATCACCGTTGTGGCTTTCCGTAGGTAAGAACCGTTCTTAGCATCTACTCCCATAAGCCACGTAAAACATGCAACAACAAAGTAGAGGCGTCTAACTTGTTTTTGCAGGGAGTGTTTTCTGTGATATGGTATGGCCCAAGGTGTGATGTGTATATTGTATGCGATGATCATATTTTGTAATGTTTCACGACTTGCATGTCGATGAGTACACAACCAGCAGGAGCCATATGGTTGTCTTTATAATTGTGTATGACCTGTGTGTCAACTTCTTATACGCCATGTAATAGTTTCACTTTATCGCTAAGTAGTTAGCAATAGTTGTAGTTGCTATTCGTGGTGGAGGCAATCATGGTGGAGTGATGGAGATCATGCCGGAATGCACAAGATGGAGATCATTCTTGAAGATTGGCTATACCATGTCACATAAAGTTATATGCATGTGATGTTTATCCTTTTATGTATCTTATTATGCTTAGATGTGACGGTAGCATTATAAGATGATTCCTCACTTAAAGATCAAGATAAAACTGTTCTCCCCAAGTATGCACCGTTGCGAAAGTTCGTCGTGTCCAAGCATCACGTGATGATCGGGTTCTATAGACTCTCGCTCACATACAACGGGTGCAAGCCAGTTTGCACTGCAGCGAAATACTTGGGTCTAACTTGACGAGCCTAGCATGTACAGACATGGCCTCGGAACACATGAACCGAAAGGTTAAGCATGATTCATATGACTGATATGATCGACACTTCGTTGTCCACCATTGAAGCCACATCTCTTCTCGTGATGATCGGATTAGGTGTGGTGAATTTGGATCATGTTCACTAAACAACTTGAGGGATGTTGAATTTAGTGGGAGTTCATCTAGTAATTTGATTAAGTTGAACTATTTATCATGAACATAGTCTAAATTGTACTTGCAAATACTGTAGATCACATGGCCAAGTCCAACTTCAACTTCAACGTTTTTGCTGAGATAGAAAAGCTTAGAAACAATGGGTCTAACTTCACCAAATGGTTCCGCATTCTGAGAATCATTCTCGCTGGCGGACAAAAGGACTATGTCCTTGAGAAAGCGCTAGGTGACGCCCCTGCTATAGATGCGCCGGCTGATGAGAAAGTTGTTTATCAGTCGCGCAAGGATGATTATGATTTGATTAAGATCGCCATGTTGTATGCTATGGAATCGGATCTTCAAAATCGTTTTGAGGAGTTCGCCGGGCCCTTTGAGATACTCGAGGAGCTGAAAAACATAGTTTCAGACTCAAGCCCGTTCTGAGAGATATGAGATCTCTAAGAAATTCTTTAACTTCAAGATGGAGGAAGGGAGTTCCGTTAGTGAGCACGCCATTAAGATGTCGGGCTACACTCAACGGCTTGAGCAACTGGACTGCAAGATTCCAGAAGAGCTCAAGATTGACAGAGTTATGCAATCACTCCCTCCTAGCTACAAAAGTTTTGTAGTTGCTCACAATCAGATTGGTTCCACTGATATGATCACTGAGCTCTTCGCTAAGCTGAAAGTTGCGGAGGTGGATACTAAGAAAAATAATCATGTGTTGATGGTCAACAAGCCCCCCACCTTCAAGAAAGGTAAGGGTGCAAAGAAGCCCTTCAAGAAAGGCGGTGTGGCGTTGCCCTGAGAAGAAGCTCAAGTCCGGTCCTAAGCCGGACCGAGTGCTTCTATTGCAAGGACAAGGGTCCTTTGGCGCAAATCCGAAGTACTTAAGCGGACAAGAAGGCTGGCACCATCAAAGGTATATTTGATATACATGTTATTGATGTTTTCCTTACTAGCCCTCGTTGTAGTGCTCGGGTATTTGATCTGGTTCAGTTGCTAATATTTGTAACTCGAAGCAGAGCTACGGAATAGACGGCGGCTTGCGAGGGATGAGGTGACGATGCGCGTTGGCAACGAATCAAGAGTTGATGTGATGGCCGTCGGCACGCTCTCCTTAGTTTTACCTTCGGTATTAGTTTTAAACCTTAATAAGTGTTATTATGTGCCTGCGTTGAGCATGAACATTATTTCTGGATCTTTTTTATTGCAAGACGGTTATTCATTTAAATCGGAGAATAATGGTTGTTCTATTTATATGAGTAACATCTTTTATGGTCATGCACCTATTGTGAATGGTTTATAAATCTCGAAAGGGATGAAACACACATCCATAACATTGAGGCTAAGAGATGCAAAGTAGATAGTGATAATACTACTTATTTGTGGCACTGTCGTCTAGGTCATATTGGTGTAAAGCGCATGAAGAAACTCCATTCTGATGGACTTTTGGATTCTCTTGATTTTGAATCATTTGACACATGCGAACCATGCCTCATGGGCAAGATGATCAAAACCCCGTTCTCCGGTATGATGGAGCGAGCAACGGACTTGTTGGAAATCATACATACCGATGTATGCGGACCGATGAGTGTTTCGACGCGCGGTGGATATCGCTATTTTCTCATTGTTACCAATGACTTAAGTAGATATGGGTATATCTATTTAATGAAACATAAATCTGAAACATTTGAAAAGTTCAAGGAATTTCAGAATGAAGTGGAGAACCATCATAATAGAAAGATTAAGTTTCTACGATCCGATCGTGGGGGCGAATATTTGAGTTATGATTTTCTCACGCATCTTAAATCAAGCGGAATTGTTTCGCAACTCACGCCACCCGGAACACCACATCGCAATGGTGTGTCTGAACGCCGAAATCAAACCTTATTAGATATGGTCCGATCAATGATGTCTCTTACTGATTTGCCGTTATCATTTTGGGGTTATGCATTAGAAACTGTTGCATTCACTTTAAATAGGGCACCATCTAAATCCGTTGAGACGACACCGTATGAACTGTGGTTTGGTGCTAAACCTAAGTTGTCATTTCTTAAAGTTTGGGGATGCGAAGCTTATGTCAAGAAGTTGATGCCGGACAAGCTCGAACCCAAAGCGGAGAAATGCGTCTTCATAGGATACCCTAAGGAAACTATTGGGTACACCTTCTATCACAGAACCGAAGGCAAAGTGTTTGTCACAAAGAACGGTTCCTTTCTTGAGAAGGAGTTTCTCTCGAAAGAAGTGAGTGGGAGAAAAGTAGAGCTAGACGAGGTTATTGAACCTTCTCTTGAATTGGAGAGTAGCGCATCACCTGAAATTGTTCGGTCACTTTGCACCAACAATAGAGGAAGCTAATGACAAGGATCATGAAGCTTGACGATCTGCTCTTGAGCGTCGCAGTCGACAAGGTCGCGTGCCCCTCTGAGTGGTAATGACAACCTGTCTTATTGTCTTGTTAGTAGAAGGCGGTGAGCCTACGAGCTATGAGGAAGCGATGATGAGCCCGGACTACGAGAAATGGCTAGAAGCCATGAAATCCAATTGGGATCCATGGCGAAAACCAAGTATGGACTTTGGTGGACCCTCCTAGTGATCGAAAGGCCGTTGAGTGCAAATGGATCTTCAAGAAAAGCGGATAGCGGATGGTAATGTTACCGTCTATAAAGCACGGCTTGTCGCGAAAGGTTTTCGACAAGTTCAAGGTGTTGACTACGATGAGACTTTCTCTCCGTAGCAATGTTTAAGTCCATTCGGATTTTATTAGCAATTCTTTGCGTTTCATGATTATGAAATATGGCGGATGGATGTCAAGATTGCGTTCCTCAATGGAAACATTGATGAAGAGTTGTATATGATGCAACCCGAAGGTTTGTCGATCCTAAGGATCTTGATAAAGTATGCAAACTTCAGCGTTCTATTTATGGATGAAGCAAGCATCTCGAGTTGGAACCTTCGTTTTGATCAAGTGATCAAGAGCTTTGGATTTGTTCCAAATTGCTCTGAAGCTTGTATCTACAAGAAAGTGAGTGGGAGCTCGGTGGCGTTTACGGTACTATATGTGGATGACATATTGATTATTGGAAATGACATCAACATGCTTAACGATGTGAAGAGTTATTTGAACAAGTGTTTTCAATGAAAGACCTAGGTGAAGCTGCTTATATATTGGGCATCAAAATCTATAGAGATAGACAAAAGGCGCTTTGATAGCTTTAAGCAGTACATACCTAGACAAAGTCTTTGAAAAGGTTCAGAATGGATAAGGCAAAGAAAGGTTCGATTGCCTATGTTGTCGAGTAAGATATTGAGCAAGGCTCGGTGTCCATTCTGATGAAATGATAGGAAGCTATGAGCAAAGTGCCTTATGCCTCGGCCATAGGTTCTATCATGTATGCCATCTTGTGTACTAGACGGATGTGTCCAATGCTCTTAGTTTGTGAGCATATATCAAAGTGATCCGAGTGGAACACTTGACAGCCGTGAAGAACATCCTAAAGTACCTAAATAGGACTAAAGAAATGTTCTTAGTCTATGGGGGTGATGAGCATTTCGTCGTAAAGGTTACGTCGATGCTAGTTTCGACAAACAAGGATGATTCTAAATCTCGGATAGGATACGTTTATATTTTGAATGGAGGAGTGTGAGCTAGAGAAGGCGCAAGCAAAGCATGATCGCGGGATCTACATGAAAGCGGAATACATGGCTGCTTTGGAAGCGTCAAGTGAAGGAGTTTGGATCAGAACTTCATCCTTGAGCTTGGCGTGGTTCAAGTGCATTGGACCCACTAGAGATATTGTGTGACAACACTTGGCGCCATAACACTCGCTAAGGAACCAAGATATCATCCAAAGACCAAGCATATCAACATAAGTTTCATATAATCCGAGATTATATAGCGGATGGAGATCTGAAGATTAGCAAAGTACATACAGATCTGAATGTCGCAGATCCATTGACTAAACCTATTCCACGTGTAAAACATGATCGGCACCTCGATTGCCATGAGTGTGAGATTGTTGCGGATGTAAACTAGGTTATTGACTCTAGTGCAAGTGGGAGGCTGTTGGAATTATGCCCTAGAGGCAATAATAAAGATATTATTATTATAATTCTTGTTCATGATAATGTTTATATTCCATGCTAGAATTGTATTAGCGAAACTTTAATACTTGTGTGGTTTGTGAACAACACCGTGTCCCTAATACGCCTCTATGGACTAGCTCATTGATTAATGATGGTTAAGGTTTCCTAACCATGGACATGAGTTGTCGATTAATAATGAGATCATATCATTGGGAGAATGATATGGTGGATGACCCAAACTAAGCGAAGCAATTAGATCGTGTCATCGTGTTCGTCTTTGAAGCTTTTCTTATGTCAAATATTGTATTCCTTAGACCATGAGATAATACAACTCCACAGTATCGGAAGAAAGCTTTGAGGTCATCAAATGTCATCCTATGAGAGGTGATCATAAAGGTGTCTCTCGGTGATCGGAAAGTATCTGGGTTGTATGTATCGAGATGGGATTATCCCTCCCAAGTCGAGAGATATACTTGGGCCCACTCGTAATCGATATCAACACCGCTTGCAAGCATGTGGTTAAGGAGTTAATCACAAAGTGATATCGGATTACGGAACGAGTAAAGTACTTCGTGAGCGAGATTGAACTAGGTATGGCGGCAAGCGATCGAATCTCGCAAGTAAAATATCGCGAGACGAAGGGAATATATATATGGGATTGATTGAATCCTGGCATCGTGGTTCATCCGATATGATCATCGATGAATGTGTGGAGTCAATATGGGTTTCCGGACCCATTTGTTGATTATTGATAGAAGATCATATGCGCATATTCTCGAACCTTGAGGTCACACATAACGTGTCTCGGCGCTAGGATAGATTGGATAATTGGTTTATGAGTTTTTGTTCGGTCTCGGATGGGATCCGGGACATCACGAGAGGTTAGGAGTGGTCGGAGAATAAGATTCATATAAAGGCGGTGCAGTTTTGGAGTTGAATTGTTAGGGTTAATCGGTATTGTATCGGAAGCTTCTAGAACCTTCCGGAAGGGGACCAACGTGGCCACACCTTTCGGGAGGGGGCATGGGCCTATGAGGGAGTGCCCTGGCCGCATTGGGCCAGGGGCACAAGGCCCCATAGGGCCCAGCCAGCCAAGAGGGTTTAAACCCTAGATAGAGCTTCTAGAAGGGGGGTTTCCTTGCCCCCCACTCCTCCTCCTTGGCCGCCGGCCTTGGCTTGGGGGAGGGGGCTAGGGTTGCCTCCCCACCCCTCTATATAAAGAGGGCTGGGGGCGCACCACCCCCAACACCTTCCCCTCCAATCCTAGCCGCCCTGCTGCCCTTCCTCTCTCCCTCTCGACTGTTTGTAGGCGAAGCCCTGCTGCAGAAATTCTCCACCATATACACCATGCCGTCGTGTTGTAGATCCAATCCGTCTCTCCACCATACTTGCTGGACCGAGGAAGGAGGAGACGTTGAGGTGCTGCATGTGTGCATCTCACGGAGGCACCGCCACTTGTGGTGCTAGATCGGATCGGATCGCGAGGAGGAGAAGCGAGTACGACTACATCACCACGCGTTAAAGAGCGTTCCTGTGCGAATCTTCAAGGGTATGAAGTTCTAATCCAATCTCTCTTGTTGTTTGCATCTCCTAGATTAGATCTTGGCTTTCCCTCTGTTTGCATCCGTAGAAAATTTTGATTTACTATGCCGCGAAACCCTTCAACAGCAATAATCACTAAGCATAAGGTCAAAACAACATCTAGCATGACATGATAGAGTCTATGACACAGTCAAAACAAGCTCCCTTTTGTACTACTATAAGCAAGAAACTTTCTACTCCTTTGCAACAACAATCAACTTATTTGAAACAACATAGAAAAAGCGGGGTCCAACTAATTTATTCAAGCAAACTAAGAAAACTAAAACCAAAAACGAAAACTAAGAAGCTCCGAGAACAACACAACAGTGCATGAAACAATGAAAATGAAGTGTCTAGAAAGACCTGAGATTTTTTTGATGAAGAAGGAGATGCCTTGGGCATCCCCAAGCTTTAACGCTTGTACCTCTTGAATATTTCTTGGGGTGACACGGGGTGTCATCCCCAAGATCGAGATTTTGTCAATTATTCATCTCATGTGCCATGCCGGCACATGTATGTGCGTCCAGTGTCGGAACATGTTCCATGCCATGTCTACTTCGGGCCACACGCGTCATGCTCCACATGTCCCTCCACTGACCCGCACATACCCGGCACGCATATGTGCGTATAGTGCCGACACATGTGCCATGTCGAGTCCACTCCGGGCCACACGCGCCATGCTGCACATGTCTCGCCACTGACCCGCACACACCCGTTTTAACCGCGAGGATCGGCTCTGATACCACTTGTAACACCCCGTCCACTAGGCCCGGGGGTGTCACTCCTGATAGCTTAATAGGATATCTAGACTAGCCCCATAAACCAACACCAGTCTTTTCTGCGCACTTTGTCCTCACTCATGCGCACCAGGTTACCCCCTTCCCAGTCGATCACCCATCCTAGAATTGCTCTAGGCCAAGAACGCTTAACCCTAAACCCTTGTTTTAGAATTGCTCTAGGCCCTTTCCCGGTCGATCACCCATATCTAGACTAGTTCTTTTCGAATGAGCTTCCGGAAAAGAAGTTGCAACTTGTTTGTATGATTATCCTATCAATCCTATTAAGTCATGTGTTGGATCTCACAGTGAGGCGAGGAACCGGCAGGACCTGCAGGTACAACAGCTCCTCCATGTCGTAGACAAGCAGGATGATGCCATCCGGCCTGCATAGGAGGGTGTTAGTGGCTCCAGGGGAAACCTGCCTCCTGGGGGAAGCCAGGGAGAACCCCGCCATATCCAGCAATCTTCCTCTCCTCATGGAGGTCAGCCTTGCAGCATGCATCACCATTTGGGCCACCATAGCTAGCCACACAACAATCAAGGCGCGGTAACCAGCAAGCCATCTATGCCAGCACAACCGGTAGGACCGGGCCGCCCACCTCCTCCCCCTCCATCCCACATCTCTGGATGGGTGGGAGCGCCCAATCCGGTCAAGCTAGATGTGCAAGATCGCATTGACCTCCTAATGCAAGCCTGTATCACGAAGAAGGAAGATGCCACTAGACCGGTTTGCTTCGGACCGTGCATCAAGACCAAGCCGTTCCCCGACAGGTTTTCCCTGCCACGGGACACATCTAAGTACGACAGAAGCATGAAACCAGAGAATTGGATGACCGACTACGCCACCACAGTCAGAATCTCCCATGGTAATAAGCGCATGGAGGTATGCTTTGTGCCCCTCATGTTGACCGGTTTGGCCAGGACTTGGCTCAATAGCCTCGCTCCCAACATCATCAATGCCTGGCCCGACTTCAAAAAGGTCTTCGTCCGCATCTTCAATGACACCTACAAGCATCCAGATCGACCTCGCGACCTGTCTCTATGCATGCAGGGAGATCGTGAGTCAGATCATGAGTACCTCGCCTGATGGATAGAACTGCAAACAATATTGCAGAAGGAAGTTTTCCTTTTCGTTGCACAGAAAATACATTTTCTATCTTTTGAATGCTAAAAATGGGGCGTTTTGTGAAGCAACCACCAAATGAGAGTTTCAAAATGGTTCCACCATATTTTTCAAAAATATTAGACCATGTTACATGGACAATATACCAACCAGGGTATCTCAAACTTTTCGGTCCACCCCTCATGAAAAAGACAAATGTCTACCAAATCGGTAGGAAGTGGGTCCGATATGAACTGTATGTACATGATTTAATGCTCATGATTTTTTGCAAAAATCATTTTTAGCTTTACAATATACTATTTTATCAAAGATCTAATAAAAGTTCAGAAAGTTTCAACCCTTAACGAAGAAAGTTCATGTCGCCGTTTTGATTCCATTTTGAGAGCACAAGAACAAAAAAGATAGACCATACACTCGGAATGATATAAAATGAGAAACTCCCCAACATGAAGGTTATACATATCTTTGAGATGAACCAAAATGATATTTATATCATCTTAATCCGAGGTCATATGCAAAATTATAGATGAATTTATATTTGTAGAGTTCCTAAAAAAATTTGAAGTCTCTCTAATTATGTGGGCTCAAAACTTATAAGAAGCCCATAATTCCCACCCAAAACTGACATTTTAATGGTCTATGGGCCGATGGCCTTGCGTGAAAAAACACAAAGGAAAAAAGGTTTGGGCTTTCTCTTGCCCAGGCCCAACCCGATTTCTGAGTATGTAAATAAATCCCGCGGTGTATTTTGACACAAATTTTATGGTGGCGTGTTGGTTAGGTGTCTTGTTTAGAGCGAGAGGTTGTGGGTTCAAGCGCCGGTATTGCTAATTTTTGCCATTTATTCGTGCCTTTATGTACAACGGTTGTGGTTAAATATGGTCAATCTCCGTAAATGGCATGAATTAGCTGATTGGCGTAGCGGTAAGGTTCGAGTGTGCTTCGGTGCTCCTATTTTTGCCACATATTCGTGCGTGCGCTGTGATCTTTAAAAAAAGACGAGTCCATGTATTACAAGAAATAGTTGAGTAGCGCAGTGGTTAGTACCCCGTTGGGTGTTAGTGAGGTCTTGAGTACGCGCGAATTTGCTGAGTTGGCAATTCTATAAATTTTTTTGTCTCAGAATTTAACCATAACGACCATTTAAATTGGTCGTAGTCTACTAAATAAAAGGCTTCAAACCAGTTCTATCTATCTATGACCTTTACGTGTTAGGATATCATGATCTTTTTGACTAAATTGGTCATTATTTTTTAAGGTTTGGACCCTCCTGAATTCCCTACGACCAATTGGTTCAGAATGGTCATAGATCTATGACCAAAAAACCCATGGTCGTTAAAATAAGGTCACTAGTGAGAAGATTTCTTGTAGTGGAAGTTTGTTTCACTCTCCCAGATTACTAGAGGCATGAACCTATTATCGAGCATAAATACTCTCTCTTGAAGTCACAAGCAAATAGTTGGCCACAGTAACTACTAGCAACGGAGAGCATGCAAGATCACAAATAACATAGACATGATAAAATAATAATCAATCTGACATAATACTCAATATTCATCGGATCCTAGCAAACACAACATGTAGCACTACAATAAGATGATCTTGATCATAATAGGCAGCTCACAAGATCTAAACATGAAGACATAAATAGGAGAAACAACCATCTAGCTACTGCTATGGACCTGTAGTCCAAGAAAGAACTACTCACACATCACTCTTGAGGCAGGCATGGTAATGAAGAAGGCCATGTATTACAAGAAATAGTTGAGTAGCGCAGTGGTTAGTACCCCGTTGGGTGTTAGTGAGGTCTTGAGTTTGATCCATTGGGGTTCTCTTTTTTGCCATATATTTGTATGCGCGAATTTGTTGAGTTAGCAATTCTGTAAAAAAATTTGTCTCAGAATTTAACCATAACGACCATTTAAATTGGTCGTAGCCTACTAAATAAAAGGCTTCAAACCAGTCCTATCTATCTATGACCTTTACGTGTTAGGATATCATGACCTTTTTGACTAAATTGGTCATTATTTTTTAAGGTTTGGACCCTCCTGAATTTCCTACGACCAATTGGTTCAGAATGGTCATAGATCTATGACCAAAAAACCCATGGTCGTTAAAATAAGGTCACTAGTGAGAAGATTTCTTGTAGTGGAAGTTTGTTTCACTCTCCCAGATTACTAGAGGCATGAATCTATTATCGAGCATAAATACTCTCTCTTGGAGTCACAAGCAAATAGTTGGCCACAGTAACTACTAGCAACGGAGAGCATACAAGATCACAAATAACATAGACATGATAGAATAATAATCAATCTGACATAATACTCAATATTCATCGGATCCCAGCAAACACAACATGTAGCACTACAATAAGATGATCTTGATCATAATAGGCAGCTCACAAGATTTAAACATGAAGACACAAATAGGAGAAACAACCATCTAGCTACTGCTATGGACCTGTAATCCAAGAAAGAACTACTCACACATCACTCTTGAGGCAGGCATGGTGATGAAGAAGGCCTCCGGGATGATCTCTCCTCTCCGGCAGGGTGCCGGGAAGAGTTTTAGATCCCTTCCGATCTAGGGACGATGGTGGCGACGACTATGAAATATTTCGTGGAATTCTGATCGGGTACTTAGGGGTTTTCGTGTGGGGGAGGATTGGTTATATAGGCGGAGAGGCAAGGTTTTGTGGAGTCACGAGGGGACCACACCATAGCCAGGCACGACCCCCTGGTGTGGCTTCCTCGTGGCGCCTCTTCGTATCTCCTTTGGACTTCGTGTCGTGTCGGGAAAAATAGGAACTTTGGCTTTTATTTTATCCAATTCCGAGAATATTTGTTTACTAGCTTTTGTGAAATACAAAAACAGAAGAAAACAGAAGACTGGCTCTATGGCACTTGTTAATATGTTAGTTCCAGAAAATTTATAAAAATACCACAAAGTATAGATAACAACATAAGATAATATCTACTATCTAAAAAAGGAGGAAGGTGTTCCGTTTTCTGCAAATAGTCCCACTGCGTCTGTCTTATTTCTTTCGCGATTGAAACTCCATCGATTTCTTATGCAGACCTCTGACCATGTCGCCACGTGATACGCGCGCCTCTGACCACGCCTCCAAATCCAAATCGACAGTGTTACCTATCTTTAGAGCAACTCCAACAGCTTACCCATATATGGGTAAGAGGATCAAAAATCACTTTTATGGGTAAGATGTGCAAAAAACTTACTCCAACAGCTTACCTATAAGTGGCCCCCAACTAATTTTTTTGGGTGATCACCCAAATTTTGACACCTTCTACCCATTTATGGATATATATATACACAAAATAAGGGTAAGGGACAACTCCTACCCATATGTTTGCCACGTCAGCAAAAGGAGACGGGAGGCCGAAACAACCACACACGAAAGGTTCCGTGCTCGACTCTGGCGCTGGGCATCGCCGTCCCTGACGCCTCCGATTGCTGGAGACCCTCCCCTACGCCGCCCCAAGCACAACCCCACGACCACGACGCTCTCCGCCTCTCTAGCGCTTCCCTATAGACCAGAATCGAGGCCCCATCACTGCACCCCTCTCGTCGCCGGCGCGGGAAATACTCCGCATCTAGGCCGTCTCCGCCACCGTCCGCCTTCCTAGCACCCCCTCAAGCCCTAAAGCCAACCACCTGTGTCGATTCGGTCGAGGACGGGCGCAGGTAGCCAGTCGCCATGCTCGGCCTAGCCTAGCCCACCGTTGTGCCCTATTCCGGCTGCACGTCGTGCATCTCTGGCCGTTGGCCGCCATGCCCTCTCTGCCGCTGGATCTCTGCGCTATGGGGAGTGCTATGCTAGCGGCCATGGACACATGGAGAGGTCGTCGTGCTGGGCACGGGGAAGAAGAAGAAAAAGGGAGAGAAAAATGAAAGAGGAAAAATATGATCCAATGACAAGTGGGTCCTACATCCAGATTTTTCTTTATGCTAGTTTTGGGTAGATGAATATGGGTAAGCTAGAAAAGTAGAAACATTTTGGCTTACCCGAACCTTCTCTCTTCTCTTACCTAATGATTTTTGTTTACTATAAATGGGTAAGCTGTTGGAGATTGCTCTTATCCCCTCTCCGTTGACCTCTCTATGTCTGACACCTGCTCCGTGTCGTCCAGGGCTTTGGATCTGGCAAGGAGGAGCTCGTCCCTAACCAGCGGTGACGCGGGGGCTCGCCCAGGCCTGCCTCCTCCCGTCCTTCGTGGCGACAATGGCGACCACGCGCTCAAGGTCCCGTGTCCCCGCCCCCCCCCCCCCCCCCCCATCGTCCTCCTCTGTGCTGCCACGTCCCCGCGCCATCTCCTCCGCCAACACCGTCGCATAAGACCGATGAGGAGGGCTCGACTGGTACGCCCTTGATCCTTCGCTCCCGCACCTCTTCCTCCAGCTCCGTCGCGGAAGTCATCCCTATTCTGCCGTCTACCACGCCACCCCATCCCTCTCTACGCCGTTTACCACGCCGCCCCACGGCTGCATGACCGCATAGGACACTCCTCCCAGCACCACCGCCGCCACCATGCTCGACCCCATCTCCACTGCCACCCCCTCGATCCCCAACAGCAACACCTCCCCTACCAGTACGCCCGTGACGCAGCACCACTGCCGCCCATGTCCGAGAATTTCAATTCCGGAATTG
Organism: Avena insularis; assembly: GCA_023614405.1. NCBI lineage: Eukaryota > Viridiplantae > Streptophyta > Magnoliopsida > Poales > Poaceae > Avena > Avena insularis. Next base: position 224,560,156 of record CM042689.1, on the reverse strand, counting down.
AGCTCCTCGAATTTCCACATCTGGTTTTTGTTCATTTGTTCGGCCGAGTAGTATAGGATTCAAAACGAATCTTGGACCGCACATATCGTTCAGGAGGAACCATAGCGAGGCGGAGCACAACAACGGGAAGCCAGACCACGCCACCGTGGATAGATGGATCAACGTCAGACCGGAGGTAGCAGCAAGGGCATCCGCGCGCCTGACCTGTAGGCTCCAGGCCACCCAGGCAGTTCACCACTTCATCTACATCGAGCTTTCGAGTTTTGCTCTATCTAGAAATCTCGATGCCTTTTATTTCTTGATTTCTGATGTTTGAACATCAAGACCAAGTCATCCGACATCAGCACATTTGTTGATTTATCAGATTTCTTGCTCCAGCTCACGGTGTATTTTTTGACTTATCAGATTTTGTGCCAACAAGTTAAAAAATTTCAGAGGAAGGTTGGAAGGGGAAGGGAGCAGCGAAAAGGTGAGGTAATTAACTTTTCTAAATTTTGCAATTGTGGTGAGACGGTGATAGCAACAGTGGTGTAGCTTATTTTTCTAATTCACTAATTGTGTTCATTATAACTAGAAGAGAAGAAGGGGAACATGTCATATTGACCATGCGGATGAAGATGAGAACAGAAGGGAGGGAGGGGGCAGACCACGGAGATGAAGATGAGCTTGGCACCAATGATGGCAATAGCGCCAAAGTCGACGACGGTGACCGGCAGCAGTGATAAGGACATATGAGAGACAAATAATGAGTAACGAGCACCTCGACAATATTACGTCAGGTCTTTGCAAATACAAGTAATTAGCGACTGCAAGTATTAACATTGAATTTGTCATATTAAGCATTGACCTAGTATATATGGATATACGTACACACTGATTTGGTACATCATATTACTTCAATGAAATCAAGAAAAACATACTTAGTAAAAATTCGTACTTTTCATTATTGATTCACATACAATTTTATAATAACTTGCTTATCGAGCATGGTCATTAGTCAGCGTTAGAAGACATTCAATTGATTTGTGAAACACAAAAAAACACAATTCAGAAAATAGTGCTATGTGTATATGTGTGATTTTAAAATATAAATGATAGGTACGTCTATTTTTTGTAACTTCACTATAGTTTATTTTGTCAGCACATTTCCACATCAACGTTTTAGTTCCTGCGAAGTGGGCATAACATGCTAAAAGCTCTGGCACCTCGAATTTTTCGACTACATGTTCTATTGGCAGCAGTAGCTGCTTGATGCCTCTGCCTGAGAGATCTAGCATGGTGGCCACGAGTGTGCTTTATTGGTGGCTAGGGATATTCTTTGGAGACGAGATTCATCAACTCCTCTATTGTTGATCTATAAGGTATTTACCTTTTTTTTGCTGATACTCATCTTTTTTATGGGTGCGTGATTATTTAGTTTTCTCCTTTCAATGGTGGTTGGATGAAGACATGCAAATGAGGGGCTTAGATGACCTTGCATGACGTCTTCCTCCTTTACATATAATTGCATGTTCTTTAGTTTCTCGGATGAAAATTTGGTTTGGATGGCCATGAATTTTTAGTTGCATCTTCCTTAAGTTACTTGTTCAATTTACATCGGCTTGGATGTCTTATAAATTATAGTACTCCATTTTATAGTAAAACTGGTGTAGATTTGAGATTGGATTCCTTTTACATTGCCTTGCCTTCTCTAAGAAATAGTAGTTGTTTGAAGTATTGTTGCTGGTCGGGGGCTGGTCGGGGTGGTTCTAGGACTGGGACCTGGCAATTGCAGGCGTGTCTTTCCCTTTGTTTCCTCTCCCATGTTCTGTTAAGTTTGTTTAGTTTATTTTTCCTGCATTGGGTCACTCTGCTGATTGTGTTATTTGTTTGTGGTTCTTTTTTTGTCTGCAGGTCACCGTTTGGAGCTATCGGAGGGCGTTGGTTTTCTTCCGGCTTTCAGTGGCTTACTTGTCCGTTTTATTCCTGTGGTGAGGTGCGTTTCTACTCAGCCATGTTTCTACTGTCATGGTTGGTGGTTTCTCTGCTATTTTTAGCCTTGATGATGCCGTAGTTTAGTTTGTTGGCTGTTTGCGATGGGTGACATTGCCGGTGGCTCGCAGCCGGTTGGGAGGAAACGGCGTGGTGCGGTTGCTGGCCTATTTTTGTGTTCTGTTGGTACGTTTTCACGTCGTTCCTATTTTCTTGTTGTTTTCCATAGTGGAAGGGCGTCGTAGTGTCTCTGTGCCGCTGCCGGAGCCTCCTATGCATTTGTTTGATGTCGGTTTTGTTGGTCGCCCTAGTGATAGATGTTACCGCGTGGTTTCTTAGCCTCGCCGTTTGTGTAGCCTTCTGTTGCTGTTCCTCTGTCGTCCTGTTCTCCCAGCAGACGATTTGTTCTATTGTTCTTTCGTGTTGTATGCCACTCCCTATTGTTTCCTTAGGATTTGTTTCTAAGTATGCTTCTATAAATGAGGGATCTTGGGTAGCATTGCATCCCAGAGACACTGAGGTGCCATCGACATATATCGTTTAGGCACGAGAGATGAGAGGTGTGATGTATTCTTGGATTACTTAATATCGCAAATGTTGGCATGCCCATTGAACTGTCCTTTACGTTGTTTAGATGAAAAGTTTACTGGAGGGCATAGGGTTGGTCCTTATCATAGAAACACATACTCCCTCTGTGAGTCTGTTCCTAAATATAAGGTGTATAATTTTTGGCACGAAAATTAAAGAATGGACGTAGACCGGTAAGATACACAAGTTTTCGGCGAGATTACACCTCACTAATTGGCATGAGAAAATAGAGGAGATTTCCTGAGATAAGGAAATTTAATCAAATCTCTAAATATATTATCCAAATGAGTGTTTCAACTTTCAATGCAATACATCTTATATTTTGGATTTTTTCTCAAAACATTATACACCTTATATTAAGGAACGAAGGGAGTATATAGTAAAGAATGTGCTAAAGTGGCCTAAGAACAGATAGCAGAGGCTCTTACATACATGATGGAAATTCATGTGTAGTTTTAACATTTGTTATATACATGATATCTATATAACAAGTTGTATATAGCAGGTCTGCAATTAAGCCTTAGGACTGGAATATTCAAATCTGGAGTAGTTTTAGTAGTAGGGCTTATGTCGAATGTGCATAACTCCATATCATCATCTATTTATCATAGAATGTTGTCATTGCAGAAAACAAGAATATTTATTCCTACTAAAGATTGCATATGTGTTCCTGCTGTTGTAAGGTATGAGGTCATGAGAACATAAGCAATTTAGATGAGATGACAGCTTGAAAAAAAAAGGTGAGAACTGAAGCAATAAATTAACCCCTTCTTTTTTTCCGATTCTTCAAGTATAGTAGTGGCTTTGTATCCTATCCTATTCTTATGTGCATTATTCATTTATTTGTGTCGGCAGCAATGCAAAAGTGAGATTTCTTATGAAATTATCCTTATTTTTTCCTTATTCTTTTATATTTTTATCTCAGTGTGAATGAACTGAACCATTGGTAATTCATTGATTTGCATTTGGGGATTAACTCCGGAGTTTTATGTCATGCTGCTCCAGTACGAACCAATCATTGCATTTTCAGTTGCACTGTCTTACAGTTGAACTGCACTTGACAACCATTTACAACAAATTTCTTCTTTTCTTCATGAAAAGGCTTACAAGGACTTTAATTATTTCAAAGCATAGTATATCCTTGTTTTGTATTAGTATATTTCGAAGTCATTTCATTAAAATTTTGATTTTGCATCCGTTTCTAACCATTTGCATCACATAAAATTAAGCTATGTTCAAGAAATTAGAGACTAGAGTATTTAAAACGTGTCTATGATTCCAACTAGACTCGGCTTACACCAACCATATTTTAGACTTTCCCCTCTAAAAAACTCAACCATGTATATTCGAACTTAGATCAACTATAAACGTTTTGGGTGAACTACACATGAATTCTGGTTGTGCACCTTTTTAACAGGATACTGCAACATTCCTAGGAACTATAGTGTCCTAGACAACATCTTTGTTGGTGTTTAAAAAATTGGTCATCAATACTGGTAAGAACAAATGAGTACCTGACTGCTCTCACGTAATTGGTCAATCCTCAACCTGCTGTCAGGTCCTAAGAGTTGATTATGTTTTGGTTATGGCTTGTGTTGTATTCAAATAAACAAGTAGATTTGTGGCTCATGGTGAATATGAAGAATGTAGTCAATATCCTGACCCTTGGTTTCAGTCTTTGAAAATATGAGCTGACTGGAATATTTACTTCAGTCGCTTGTTCAAAGCAACTAATGGAATTCTTGCGGTCTCTCCTTGAAAATCTGTAAAATAAAGCCCTAGCAGGATTAGTGGCTTGTCCAGTTCTACATCTCTTGTAATACAGAGCACCCACGCTGTAACAAAGTTTGGTCCACGCCATAGAAAATTAAACGAAAAAGGTGACAATGTAGTTTTATATATGCTACTTATGTAATATTTGTTTATTAAAATTGTTGTCGGTGCATAAAAAAGAGATGGTGTATATTTCTTTGTCTTGCTTCACATTTCGTGTTATGATGCATGTCTCATAATCAATTTAGACATCCATTTAGGACTTGATTCACATTGACGGACCTACAAAATGAAAGGGTAAAAAGGATAGAAAGAACTGATGTTTGGTACCGGAAGAGTTAGTAACATGGATAAAAATAAGGGAATTCGAAATCTACAAGTTGCATGTGATTCCCAATAAAATGAAATCACCTTTCTCTCTATTTTATTTTCTTGTAGCAACGCACGGGCATTTGACTAGTTGGTGCAAAACAAGAATAAACTATCAAAAATTATAGATACGTTTGCTACGTATCAGCATCCCCAAGCTTAACTCCTACTCGTCCTCGAGTAGGAAAATGATAAAAAGAATAAGTTTTGAGGTGACATGCACCATCACAATCTTGATCAAGGTATTGCAAAGCATTGATAGCTGAATCAAAGTACTCTAAACATAAGCATGAAAGATATGTTTCTAACAATAAGACATAGAAAATATGTTGCAACATGAAAGACAATAAAAATAAAAGATCATCAATAATTCTTTGAAAGACATTTGTTTGTTTCACATATAAAAAACACTAGATGGACCTAGCATGCGTCGCTGCGCCATCTTTTGCTTATAGCGTTTAGATTATATGGTGGGGTGGTCGTCCGGGGAGGACACATGGCATGCTGCGCTATTACATGTGCGTGCAGTCCATCATTGTGTCGTTTATTGGGAACTAAACAAAAAATGAATGAAGGATTAGTCGACATGTTGTTTATTGGTCTTTTTTTCTAGGAAGCTACTTCTTGGTGCAAAAAAGAACTTGGTTTTCCAAAGACACTACATGTAACTAAAAAAAACATGGGTTGCAGAGACTTGCTTGCAGAATGCGATGGGATACGTTGTTGCCAAATTGGACAGCGCCTTGCAAGACGGTCAGTGTGTGAGTTAGCATGTGCGCGGACCGCCATGTCTGTACACCTTCTATTGTTGTCTGTGTCCAACTCTACTCCCTCGCGTTCGCATATGCTCGGTCAACCGTCCAATGAAAGCGAGTAGGCATCAAGAAGGGAGAGCATTCACGTACCTACAATACTTTGGAAATGCCAGTCTGGCACATCAAGAAGGCACGTATAACAGCAACATGCCACTCCAATCGTCCCCAAAATAACCCCACTCGTCACATGTCATAAAAAATGCACCAGCAAGGTGAGTGAGCCCGAACCAGAGGATGGACCTAGGATGACCCGACGGCGTAGGCTTGAGAGGCATATTGGCGTCGAGAAAGAAGGGGTGGCATCCGTGATAGGAAAGAAGGAAGAGCGAACGCCACCACCTGAGTTCTGACACACTGGACATAGAAGACCGACCTTAAAGTCAAAAAAAAAAGAACCGACCTACAACACATGCACTTATCTAAAGCGGCCACCAAACACTCAGTACATGCACAACATCACCAACTCACGACAAAAAAAAATCTGTGAAGACAAATACACGCCGACAATTAGGCCCCAAGACAATGTTCACACTACGATCAACCACAACTCGCTATTTCTAGGGAGCTTAGAGCTCTTACAAGATAGCAAAAGTGGTATTCAGCTTGTCCTTCATGGAATAGCAAAACATAAATGCATAGGATACCATCAAAGTTAATAAGGGTGACTAGATACAAATAATTTAAGAACAAGCAATACCATAATTATGAATCAATCAACAAGTTTTGGGATAATGCACATTGAACTCAGAATGCCAACTATATTCTCTTAAGGGGTGCATAAAGATAGAACATGGAGACTCAACAAAAGTAAAACGAAAGGCCCTTCGTAGAGGGAAACATGGATTAAATGGTTTTATAAAGCTTCCAAAAATTATGGTACTCATTAGCTTTGAGCTCTCGTTACCCCTATCATAAGCATCTTGAAGTGATTAAGGTTAAAGTGAGGACAAATATGAGTTATATGCTTGACAAATCACAAGTTGAAAATCTCATGCCCCTTGAGTACGAGTACCGAGGCCTCATGCTACTCAACTTTGGTCACAGAAAAGTTCTTGTCATTGTAAGTATATGTGTATCATAGAGAACCGCCAACGGGGTACCCCTTTCCCCATGACAAATGAGCTATCCCATATCAAAATGACAAGGCAACAGACAGTGAGCATCTCAGCAATCCATTTTTTTGCTATTTGCATAGTTTTTATTGAGGACGCTTCATAGAATGCCACTATGGTTTTTCTGCAAGTTTCCACCATGATTAGGCATGGCTTAGGCTGGCCGCCCAAGCGTTTCTCTAATACATATACAAACTCCATGGACCTGCAAGCTCCCACCTCATTTCACACCGACGACATCCATAAACAAAAGAACATGATATCAACTGAATAAATAAGTGCAATGTTGAAAGCGTGCCCCATAAAAGCATGGTTTTGATAACTCCCAACTTATAATTTGCAAGCATATAAGCATCATAAGATAGTAACAGTGGTTCAGGTTTATTAAGTGCAAGAAATAAAATGTGTCTTCAAGTTCGTGAGAGCTTTAATAACTAATTTTCACATAATAAAAATTTAATTTGGTAGATAGATAAAAACATGAATATACTTGGAATGGTGTAACACACCATGCATAGGAGTTTATAGTAGACTCTTTGGAATAACTTGGTTTCTTAGGAGTTGGATGCACGAGTAGAGATCATACTTAGTACAGGTGGAGGCTAGCAAAAGACTTGGAGCGACCAACTAAGAGAGCAATAATGGTCATAATCATGCAGAGCGACAAATCATTATTAATAAAAGCATAAAGTGATATCACAAGTCAAAAACTAAATGATCATAGAGGCTAAGGTGACTTATTCATAGTCATACATGGTGTAAGCATGTGCCAAGTCAATCCAAATAATTCATCAAAGGAGAATACCACAATATTATGCTTTTGTATGCTAAAACAACGCATGATTCTTTCATGGCACATTAAGCAATCTCAATTGTTTGAAACAAGTCATGCTACAACAATAATCACTAAGCATATGGTCAAAGCAACATCTAACATGACATGATAAATTCTAAGCCATAGTCAAAACAAGCTTCTTTTTGTACCACCATAAGCATGAAACATTCTACTCTTTTCCAACACCAATCAACTTATTTGAAACAACTAACAAATATAATAATAAATAAAGACCAGAGAGATTGTATCACCTAACTACCAAGAAGAACTAAGTTCTAAACAAAAACAATAAGAAAACTGAAGCTAAACGCAGTGCTAGCAAAAGAGAACACTCGCAGAACAATAAGAGTGAAAACTAGAGTGTTCTAGAAAATAAAGAACGGGGTGTGACTTTTCCAAAAGAAGTGTGCTGGGATTAAACCAACTTATTGCAGCAAACAAAGAAAAATAAAAATAAAAACAAAAAACAAAGACACTCCAAGAACAACACATAGTGCATGAAGCAATAAAAATATAGTGTCTTGAAAGAAGACCTGAGATATTTTTTGATGAAGAAGGGAATGCCTTGGGCATCCCCAAGCTTTGACTCTTGTACCTCTTGAATATTTCTTTAGGTGACACAGGTGGCATCCCCAAGCTTGAGCTTTTGTCCATACTTCATCTCATCACATCATTTTCTCCCTACACTTGAAAACTTCCTTCATATAGAACTTCACACAATCTTCATTAGCAACATTACTGTATGCAAGATAATGAACTTTTGGGTTCAGTTTCACCTCAAGTAAAACATACATTGAAACATAATCTATTGTAGAAACTCCTTTTAAAAGCTCAGGTGATCAAAAGAACTCAAAAACAAATCAATTAAGAGGCAAATGCAAATAATGGCAGAAATCTATCAAAACAGACCTGTAGGTAAAGACATATTTTTTTGAAAATCTTCTGTTTCTCAAATCGGAAAGTGCAAAACTAACGAAAGTTGGTTAAATACCAGGGGCATGCGTACAAACAATTACAGCTCAATCCGATGTTCTGGCTAAGAGAATGAAGTTTTATGGTTACAACACAAAATCAGTTTCAGGACAACAACTTCCCCAAATCTTACTTCCCTCTCATTAGAGGCTATTCTTGGCAAAAAACCAAACAAAAAGGATAAGAAGAGGTTATTACATAGGCAATAACTTCCAAGACTTAAGAAAAGAAAAACTTACTGAAATAAAAATTGGATTATCTCCCAAGAGTGCTTTTCTTTAACGCCTTACAGCTAGGCACAGAAAGCAAGAATCAAGTATTTTCGAATGAAGAAGCATTAAGATCAATACCAGAAATATCTTCAACAAGGAAACATATCTTATCCAAATAAGTTCTAGAGGATCCTCTCTCAATAATATTGGGTTCACTACTTTCATCAAATGGGTTTTCAGGAATAATCAAATCAAAATTCTTTTCCAAGGCTTCATGCACTCCTACAAGTTTAAAAGGTATTGGCATTTTAATTTCCTCCCCATTTTTTTGTTTGGTTTTGTCCAACTTTTCTAGTGTACCAATAACATCTACACATGAGCCTAGCATATTAAAATGATCAAAGACCTTTCTATCTTCTATAGCAACATCATTAAATTCTTTAAGCAAAGTTTCCAGGATAAAATCTCTCTTTTCAGTGTCCCCAATATCATGAAGTTTAAGAAACATTAGCTGCATCATGGGGTAAAGGTTAACAAACCTAGCCTCCAACATGTGAACTAAATAAGACACAACGATTTCATAATTTGGAGCATGTTCTACTAAGGATTGATCCTTAATATCTTTATGCTTACTAACATGATTAAAGAGTTCTTCAATATTATCTTTCCCAATTATAGAACCACTACCTAGTGATAGGTCTTTCAGGGTGAACTTAGGGATCAACATAATGAGCTAAGAACAAGGTAACAAAATAACAACTAAATAAGGAACTAATTTTTGTGTTTTTTTGATAAAAATAAGCAAACCAAACAAAGCAAAACAAAAATAAAGTAAAGAGATTGGTAGCGAGAGACTCCCTTTGCATGAATCTTCTTTCTCACCGGCAACGGCGGCAAAAAATCTTGTGATGGCTCAGTTGATGTGGAGCCTGTTGGGAATCCCAAGAGCAAGGTATGATGAGCACAACAACAAGTTTTCCCTCAGTTATGGAACCAAGGTTATCGAACCAGTAGGAGAAAGAAACAACTTCTGAAGGTGTTGCTAGCAATGTGGAACCTTCACACAACACAACGAAAATACTTTGCCCCAACTTATCAATGAGATTGTTAATCTCACTTGTTTTTTTGAAAATAAAGGATTAAACGTATAATGTGGAAGAAAGTAATTGCTTGTAGTAATTGCAGAAAGTAAACAGTAAACAGTAGATGGAATATCAGTGGGAAGGAATGGACTAGGGTCCACAGTTCACTAGAGGTGTTTCTTCATAAGATAAATAACATGCTGGGTGAACAAATTACAACTATGCAATTGACAAATAGAGAATGCATAACAATGCATGTACATGACATGATGATCACTATGAGATTCACTTGGGCATTACAACATAATATATAGACCGTAATCCAACTGCATCTATGACTAATAATCCACCTTCGGGATATCATCCGAACAACCCTCGGGTATTTAGTTGCAAGCAACAGATAATTGCATTAAGCAAAGTGTGTAATATAAACAATACAATTGCCCTTGGACAAAGGATTGTTGTTTTCTCCCTAGTAGCAACAACACATCTACAATCTTAGAAGTTTCTATCACTCTCCTAGATTACTAGAGGCAAGAACCTACTATCGAGCATAAATACTCCCTCTTGGAGTCACAAGCAAATACTTGGCCAGAGTAACTACTAGCAAAGAAGAGCATGCAAGATCACAAATAACATACACATGCTAGAATAATAATCAATCTGACATAATACTCAATATTCATCGGATCCTAGCAAACATGGCATGTAGCATTAAAATAAGATGATCTTGATCATGATAGGCACCTCACAAGATCTAAACATGACGGCACAAATAGGAGAAACAACCATCTAGCTACTGCTATGGACCCGTAGTCCAAGGATGAACTACTCACACATCGCTCCGGAGGCAAGCATGGTGATGAAGAAGGCCTCCGAGATGATCTCCCTTCTCCGGAAGGTGCCGGGAAGAGCTTCAGATCCCTCCCGATCTAGGGACGATGGTGGCAGAGGCTACTGACTTTTTCGTCGAATTCTGATCGGGTACTTAGGGTTTTTGTCTCAGGGGGATTATATAGGCGGAGAGGCGTGGTCGGTGGAGTCGCGAGGGGGCCACACCATAGCCAGGCGTGGCCTAGGGTGGGCCCGCGTGGCCCCATGGTGTGTGGCTGCCTCGTGGCGCCTCTTCGTCTCTCCTTCGGACTTCGTGCCGTGTCGGAAAAAATAGTAACTTCGGATTTTGTTTCGTCCAATTCCGAGAATATTTCTTTACTAGCTTTTTTGAAATACAAAAACAAAAGAAAATAGGAAACTGGGTCTATGGCACTTGTTAATATGTTAGTTCCAGAAAATTTATAAAAATGCCACAAAGTGTAGACAAAAAATAAGATAATTGGTGCAAAACAAGCATGGATCATCAAAAATTATAAATACGTTTGCAACGTATCGCAGCTCTATCCCCCTTACAAGAATCTCGACCCAAAATTCCTAAGGTAGGAAAAGAGGCAGAGAGAGAAAGAAATATGGTAACTCTAAGGATAAGAGGGAAACACACTAAACAACATACCGAGTATACCATGGTCAGCTTATGGATGGAGTGTTCATAAACAACTCTAAGATGACAAGCATGAAACACGTCAAGGTAACAGAGGAAACAAAAGAAGGTTTCAAATAGTTAGATAGATGGTCTTCATAAGGATTGAGACCATGGAACTCACAAAAGAGTTTAAGCTTCTACAAAGGAAGGGTTCCAACAGAAAGAACATGACCATAGACTTTGTTAGGGAACCTCTACTAAACATCTTAAGTAGACATTTCAGGTTGCAGAGATACGGATAACCAAGCTGTTGAACTACTTTTGAAACAGAAGGGACACTCTTTCATTCAATAGAAGGCCAAGACAGGAAGTGGTTTTGTGGAGAGGACTCATAAGAGTCACAAGGAACATGTAGAAAGAGGAATTTGTGATTACCAAAATCATAGTCACTCTTAAGACATAGTCAAGAAAACAAAGGAAACTCTTTATTCATCCAGGTTTATCAAAATCTTTTCCAAAGATCATGATATCACTTTACACCACCGGATAAATAGGTAAGAAGATTCCTGATGACACGAGAACAAAGAAACTTCATTCTCAGACGTCAATTACTTAGCATAGGAAAACACTTTCCAACATAGAAGGGTCTAGAGGACCAACCGAGAGACATTTAGAAACACTACTTTAAATGTTCTCCTTGATGTTCGAGACATGGGGCATCAAGTAAAGGTCGGATTTAGGATACAAACGAAACCATAAGCGCAACTACTATAATAAAATATAGAAGAATCCTCATGAAGAGTGTTTGTTATTGCTGAATCAAGAGAATATGGAAAAAAGGTCTTTCATACTAATTGTGTCAACCATTACATCAATCTTGCCGTTTTTTCAAGAGACCTATGTCAAAACCTTGAGGAACACCAACCATCATTGTTTCTTGAGATTCAACTTTGGTTAGGTCAAATGATACTTCAGACTCAGCATGTCCGAATAGAAAGTTTGAAACATTTACCACAAAGTTAAAGTTACTAGATTCTCAAGGTATGTACTACAGTGTTAAGATCTAATAGATGATCTAGATTGCTAGACCCATGTATTTGCAACTTGTCGAAAGAAAATTGCACACACATAAAGTACTAACAATAAAACACACATGTATCCTTAAGGAAAGAAATATGACTCTTCTTAAATCCATGGCGACATCTTTCAACAATTGCACATGAATCGGAGTACCAACCATGATAAGGTAATGTGTGAAGATTAGCAACAAGGGTCAAAGGATTGGATCTTGGGTTAAAGATCAGCTTCATGTACCAGATTCACAACACCAGAATCCAGCACAATTAGGGATCTTCAGTTCAAGTCTGAGGGTTAAAACTCAGAGAAAGAAGTAACTACTACTTGAGTAACATAGTATACACTGTAATATAGTAATCATGAGGTAGCTTCCAAGATAAGAAACGACTTCTGAAGTACCCAAACAAATAAAAAGGAGGCAGTTGAGGTGACAGGAAACCTCGAATCCTAGAATAGAACACTATGGCAACATTATATTGTAGGCACCATAAGATATAGAGATCACGATGGAAAGGAATCTCTCAAATGAATAGGAGCAAAGGGAACAAGGAATTCACAACACACATAACTCTAGAGAACTCAACACTAGGTCAACTGGTTTAGAAACAACATGCCAAGAAGGCACCTAAACTTTGAAGACTAGAGAAGATATCAAAACTTTTCCAAATCAACACAAGATAAGATTATCTAGATTTAGAGCGATACTAGATAAGAAGAAAAAGAAGCATACTAGAGTTTTTGCAAATACTTTTCATCTTTGAAATAGTTTTCACAACCACTAGACTCAACATAGACCAATAGCAAGGTTTTTCTATGGTCGGTACTACTCTGATACCAAAAACCTGTGACACCCCCGGGATCAGGGCTAAACAAATCCCAGACCTCTGTTTGACATAAGCTTAACCTTGAACTCGAGGATATCTAATGAAGAATCGGTAACACAACAGTGACCCTACAACACAAAAATTATTACAGAAAGCTCATAATTGAGCAAAGAACCCAAAATATTACAAGCATAGGTCACTAACCACAAACATCAATCAACGGAAGGAAAATTATGCTATTAAGTATAGCAAACTTAACAAATGGACTAAGAGGCCTGGAGCATAACGATGACGTGCCAGCCCATAGATTCTAGGCTGCCAGCTAGGAATCCCAAGCTACTCGTCAGTGTTGATGTCTTACGAAATTCTTCTTCAGGGGGAACACTTACTCTGCTACAAAAGTACAACAAAGGAAGGGTGAGTACAGGGTGTACTCCGCAAGACTTATGGATAGTGGAGTTGTTTTTCATAAAGCAATATTTATTTATAAAACAGAGAGAGAAGAAGCTCGTCTAATCAGAATATTTTAATAGGGGATAAGAGAGCGACATCTTCAAAGTAATGATCATCATGTTTATTGAAGAGAATATGCCCGAGAGGCAATAATAAAGTGGTTATTATCGTATTACTTGTTTATGATAAATGTTTATTTTACATGCTATAATTGTATTAATACGGAAACGTTAATACATGTGTGTTTAATAAACAAAAAGAAGTTCCTAGTTATGCCTCTCTTATAAACTAGCTCGTTGATTAACAAGATGATCAAAGGTTTCCTGATCATGGACATTGGATGTTGTTAATAACGAGGTCACAACATTAGTGTAATGGTGTGATGAACATTCATCCTAAGTATAGCATTACGATCAAAGTAATTGAGTTTATATTGCTATAACAACTTACAAAGTGATCCTAATCCTTAGACCATGAGATCATGTCAATCACTAACACCGGAAGAGTATCTTGATAACATCAAACATCACACCGTAACTGGGTGATTATAAAGATGGGTTCAAAACTACTAAAGTGTTATGTTGAGGCCCATGGATCGAGAGTGGAATTTGTTCATCCCGATGACGGATAGATATGCTCTAGGCCCTCTCTGTGATATCACATTGATTAGCTTGCAAGCAAGTGATTTGATCACTAGAATGTTATATCACGAGAACGAGAAAAGAGTGCATGTCAGTAACGAGATCAAACTAGGTATGGAGATACCGATGATCGAATCTCGTACATGTAATATATCGCAAAACAAAAGGATTAAGATACTAGCGTAAAAGGTTCCGACGATGACAAGAAAGTCATCGTTGAATGTGTGGGAGTCAGTATGGGTCTCTAGATCCCGCTTCTGATTATTGATCGCAGAAGGGTCTCGATCATGTTCGAATTATTCGCGAACCATAGGGTGTCACACTTAAGAGACACCAACATCCATTTGGAGCAAAAGTTTCATGCCGGAAAGAATAACAAGCACATGGATTTATTTCACTAGATACCGAAACGGGTTTTCGGGTGAAATTGCAGAAAGTGTTTTTGCATGTGAAATGAAATACTAGCAAGGGGTTATATGAGAATGTTTGTCATTAAAGTAATTGACAAAATTCTGAATAAATAAAAGGAGTTTTATTTAATGAGAGTTTGCATTAAATTTGGTGGAAATTTAATGGGAATTTGAGTGGGTTTTTGAGTGGAGGAAATTGAAAGGCATTTGAGTGAGTGGAGTGTCCACCCACATGAATGAGGAAGAGGTGGGGGCAGACCCATGGCTGGGTGCCATGCCCCTTGGGTGCCCCCCTCTCCCCTATAAAAGGCCCCCTCTCATCCTCTCAAAGTACACCTCCTCGTGAAGGATCTCTCTCCCCCTCTAGAATTTATCCCCCATGGTCTCGGACTAGCGAGATACATGTTCCCGGTGGCTATTCGGCAAGTAAGAGTTGTGCTTCCACTGCATCGCTGGAGCGAGGAGGGAGAGGTTGCTCGGTGCCTCGTACGTGTGTGCGAGCACGGATGCGCTGTTGTTTTGCGGCGCTAGGACTTCCTCTCGATCTTGAATCGAAAAGCGATCATCTACATCAACCACGAGTTTGGACTCATTAAGCTTTGTCGGTCTTCAAGGGTATATTCTCTATGGATGTATATCTGCCCGTTGCTTCTATCTAGTAGATAGATCTTGGTACATAGTTGTCCCCATCATAGGATTTTTTTTTCTATGCTGCGAACCCTAAATTTATATCCACCAAGTCATCATCATCTGAACCCTATCTAGGATCACCCCCTCGTACCCATGAGGAATAATCCTTAAGCACACATTGATCCACCAAGTTTTACGATTAGGTTATAGTTCTCTATGATCTTAGAATCTGGTCACCAAGTGTTCATAACCGTGAACACGACTTTTCGAAAAGATTTAACCCTGCAGGGGTGTATAACTTTACCCACACGTACCAACCGACTCTTAATGCCACATGATTAGCTCTCTTCCTTGGAAGGACGATAGAGGGTGGTTGACCATGACCTTTACCTTGATTTTGCCGAGACCATGAGTCATGCCCTAAGGATGGTTCCGCCGTAATGGGTCAAATCCTGAAGCCGGTCCGTAGATATGTGAGGAGAGGTTGGTTTACCAGGGGCTCCATCGACCCCAAGCAACCCGGTCCACGCTTCTCTACCTGTTATGATGCACCCCTCACCCGCCAAATCTTTCAAAAGGTTTTCTATGCATATGTCGAATGGAATGCCCGTACTATGTGACTCATGGAATCTACTAGGAAAGTTAGTCAATCGAGGGGTTCCCAAGCCCTGTGTGGTTGTACGCTCGTCTCGATTACAAAGGAAAGAACTCAGGTCCTAGTGGTGGCTAGAATGGGACTAAAAAACCCAGATCCCACCATGGCCTCCCATACAAACCTTAGCATGTTTAAACTTTACCCTTGATCTCACTTCATCAGTATATCTCGATCTCATGCCATACTAGATTATCTACATCTGATACATCATCGGGATGAATCAACAGTGTCAGCTATGCATGGCTAAGCAGGACACAGATATAAGCTCTAGAAGTGCACACAAGCCAAACCTAGTTATGCTAGGAGCAGTGGATCAGGTAATATAAGCTCAAAGGGAATAATGCAATAGATAGGATACTCTATCTATCAATAAAATACCATAGTAGAATTGTATGCATCATGGCAAGAATTGAAATGCTTTCGAAATCATAGGATGATATCATAGTGTGGCTGTGCTTGCCTTTGTCTGTTTATAACTAGAAAGCAGAGCTTCAGACATCTTGTACTTGACTTGCTTATAGTTGGTCAAGTATTGTTCTTCGATCTTTGATGGTCTTGATCTCGGTCTTCAATCTCGATCTCAATATCGTATTCTACTGAAGAAGAACCAAATCACCGGAAATAAAGGTACAAAAGCAACACATGGCATCGATGCAATGCTCAATAAAGGATGATGATAGGACAAGTTAAATTGTATTGAAATATAACCCTAAAACATGCTTGGCAATTTAATTAGCATCCAAGGGATGCAAACCCAGCCTAATACAGGAGAGACCCCAGAATCATCTATGGGGTTCAATTAGTTCTTCTAATTAAACATGACATTTAAGTTGGTTAATAATGCATGATTATATCCCTAATAGATAGATCTCATTTTTCTGAACATTTTGATATATTATTTGTATTTTTCTGACTTAAATTGAATTAGTTATGATTTTTCTCAATTTAAATCCATTTTAGGAAATTATAAAACATTTTTGGTATATTTAAATATTTATCCACTCGGACCGACATGTCAGGTTTTTATTCATTTTAGAAAACAATTATGAAAATTGTTGAAATGCTGACAGGGGTGGCCTATAGGGGTTATTTATTTCCAGAAATAATTTACAAAAACATTAAAAGGATTTATGACCTCATGTTAACGTCATGCCGACGTTAGCAATGGACGCTTCCTCAGATCAAGCTTGGATGCAACGATTGCGCGCACGGGGGCAAGCGGGAGTAGGGGCATTGGAGAGAGGACGACGCGGGCTGCCTAAGGATGGTGGTGCCACCATTTATGGGTCACCGGAGCAGCGCCGATGATGAGCTACTACGACAGCGGTCGGTGGTGCACGACATGGTGACAACACGGAGAGGGAGAGATGAATTAGAGATGTCCTTGAGGACCATGGGCTCACCAGCAAGCTCAGTCGGCTCCGAAATTGAAGACGCACACGATGGCCAAAGCTCGGGCATATGACCGTGATAGCATCGATTGCGGCTTCCCCAACTCAATTCCTTCAGGGGGAAGACGAAGGGCATCGCAGCAAATCTCCAGGACGTCTCGTCTTGGCTCGGGGAGGTCGGGAGCAATGGAGGACATCGAGCTCAGATGGCTAGGGTTTCGGGTTTGCTCATGTGAGTGAGAGAGAGGAAGGGGAAGAGAAACTGGGCATGGCTAGGGTTCCTACCGGGTCCAAGGGGTCTTGTAGATGTCGTCGCTGTCGACGGCATGCATCTCCATGCTGCCGAGCGACATGGTGGTGCCAGTGAGCTGCTTCCGTCGCAGGCCGGGGTGAACGACGAGTATAGCCTTGATGAAACGGTAAGAGGCTTGGGCCTCTGTTGGGCTTTGGCTGGGCAGCAGCTGCTGCTATCTTCTGCGCGTCTAGATGCAGGGAGAGAGAGAAAGGAATGGGCCGACCTAGTTAGGCTTAGAAGCTAGTTTTATTTTCTAAAACATTTTCCCTTTTATGTTTTCACTTTCCCTTTTGCAAATTCATTTGAATTATGTTTTTGAAAATTTCAAAAATACCAGAGACTTTATAAAATATCTGATAACACTAAGAGGCCCTTGTAATCCATTTGGGCTCCATTATTTTTGTGATTTCAAAATCAAAACCATTCTCGAAGGGTTTTCAAGAGAGAGAAAGGAATTAGGGTTTAGGGTTTTTTCTTTGTTTTTGCTTCTTGCATGCATTGTTTTATTAATATGATGCTCATGCTGAACAATCAAACCCTAATTAAGGATCAGCTAAATCTGGGGTGTTACAACGTCCCTCGCGCCTGATACGTCGGAAACGTATCTATAATTTTTGATGTTCCATGCTTGTTTTGTATCAAATTTTCTATGTTTTGTCTACACTTTGAGGTATTTTTATACACTTTCTGGAACTAACCTATTGACAAGGTGCCACAGTGCTAGTTGCCTGTTTTCCGCTTTTTTCAATTTTAGAAAGCTAAAAAATGAATATTCTCGGAATTGGATGGGACAAAAGCCAAAGTTCATATTTTTCCCTGAACGATACGAAAAATCGAAGAGGAGACGGAGGAGGACACCAGGGTGGCCACACCCTAGGTGGGAACGAGGCCCACCCTGGCCGTGCCCATAGGGTGTGTGGGCCCCCTGACCCTCCACCGACCTTGCCTCCTTCGCCTATAAGAAGCCTCCGACCCAGAAACCCTAAAGAATAGACTAGAAAGCCACGGAAAGTTCCGCAGTGCCGCCGCCACCGAAGAGGAGATTCGGGGGACAGAAAGTCTCTGTTCCGGCACCCTGCTGGGACGGGGAAGTGCCCCCAGAGCTATTTCCATCGATCTCCACCACCATCTTCATCACCGTTGCTGATTCCCATGATGATGAGGGAGTAGTTCTTCCTCGAGGCTAAGGGATCTACCGGTAGCTATGTGTTCATCGCTCTCTCTATGCATGATCATATTCTGGTCATGAGCTTTGTAATCAAGTAGATCTACCTTGCTACTCAAGTGCTTTAATAGATCTCTGCTCTCCCCACATGTGTGAAAGTGACAGCGTGCATACCGTGGTGGCACTTAGGCTAGAGTCTACATAAATACTCATCATGCTTTAATAGATCTATGCTTTTCCCCACGTCTGTGAAAGTGACAGCGTGCATGCCATGTGTGGCACTTAAGCTAGACTACATATATATTTTTCATGAGTTATATTTGGAGTTGGATGTCTTTATGAAATTGTGGTGTTTGTTGGAACCATCTAGCGCTCAAGGTGATAGTGTGGGGTTATATAGATGGGGAAGGCGGACTTTGAGGAGTGCTGTTATAGCCCTACCATGGATTACAGTGTCCAACCAGAGAGTAGTTAAGAGTAGTATCATGAAGAGAATATATTTATGAGAGAGTGTTCACTAGTGAAAGTATGATACCTAGTCCTTGTTTTTAAGCATTGAAACACCATTTGCATCTAGATATGTTGCATGTTTGCTTGCTTCCATATTTTTACCTTTGGTCCTTGTCAACACCCGGATTTTTCAATCCTAGATGCCTGTTATGCCATACATCGCAATCCCAGGACCATTTTTGCGAGACATAACAGAATTGGATACCATAGTACATCATCCATTACAACGATACATAAGTTCTTACACAAATAGGGATCTCATGATCCAGTTCATAATACAACATCAAGCAGCGGAATACGTAATAATAACGGTAGCGTAGGCGAAGCTCCATCTTCAGGGTCACAGGCAATGCTGACGATGGGAGATGATCCTAGTTGTCGTAACCTTCCTGGGGTCCATCTTCCAGGTACTCCTCTTCATAGTCTAGCCATGGGAATAGCTAGGGACAAAGCCATGAGTACTCTTTAAGTACTCGCAAACTAATACTAATAGGTAAGGGGTTTTTGGATAATGGGACACTAGGCTCTAAGGTTGTTTTGCAAAAAGCCAGGTTTATCTCTACTTAGTTCCAAAGCTAGTCAAAATTTTATAAATCCTAAGTGGGATCTTGTAGTTCAGGTCACAACTTTGTTATGGTCAAGTCAAAGTCTTAATTCATTTCACAAGTCATTTTGAAAAGTCTGACGGGGGAACAGTATGGCCACTCCAACTGTCCATAATCATGGACGCCTATTGAATAGTTTGACACTGCAGAGATTGTACACTTTCACCACAACATTTGATACATCCGTCAGAACAAATCCTGAATTCACCATACTCGATGCGGATAATCAATCCTAACCTTTCGATTACACGCCTAGTATAAGCACCTCTCCGTGAGTTTGGCCTCCCAACCATGACCAATTGTCATCTTGGGTCTGCAGTGGACAATGTTCACAAGGTAGCCTCAGCTCAGACCTTGGCCGTGAGGGAACTAATACTACGGAATATAAGTTTCGGTCAAGCCCTACCCAATCTTGGTATTGTGGTTTATGCGATAAAATTGGAATGGTATCGCATCCAGACAACCATCAGTTTTATAAAGGGCTAAGGCTCATGCCTCAACATTTTCATCACCAAAATCATCAAGTGTTTGGAAACACATGTCCAAAACATTTCAATAGAATGATCCATCATTCCAAGGTTTTCATAACCAATTTTCCACCAAGTATTCCCATCTAAGGTTGATCAAGTTTTATGCTTAGCACTAGCATCTACAAGTGGGGGTAGTACTAAGGAGGGGTGGTAAACTAGTGGAGTTTCAACTAAGTATAACCTTATGTCTTAGGCTGAGATCAAGGTTTCTAACTTAGGCCAAATTTTATGCTCTTTATGCAACCTTCAGCACTTTCCAAAATCTACCAGTCACTTAAGTAAACTCTAAGTAAGCTTTGATAAAGAAATAAAGTAAGAAGCTTGCACATAAAACTAGGATTGGTTTATCAAGTGGGTATGATCACTTATGCCTAAGTAATATAGTAGTCATAGCACAAGTATGGGTTTGTAGCCTCAGGAAGGTATCTTGCAAGTGTTAGCTTGCATCAATATCAGTATAAGCTTGCTAAATTGCAAGTGCTAGCTTGCAAGGTTAATAGCTTGCATAGGTATAGTATCAGCTTGCCTTGAGCAGAGCAGTGGTTGAAGTTCTCCTCGACTTTCTCTTCGTAGTATCCTCCTTCCTCCTCGTATCCTTGGTCGGTACTAGCGTCTACGAATAAATACGAGGTACACAATCACCAAACAATACTTAACTACTTGCAATCATCACACACAAGGGTCCTATAGATGATCTAGCATCATCCCTAATATTACAAGGTTAAGGCTTGGTTTAATTTCTTTTTATTTTTAGAAAAGTAATTTCTACTCATTGAAAAACTACTTAAGATTTAATATTCTCCAAACTAAACATGGGCTCATGTTGACACATGTCATCACCACATATTGTAGTCCATGGGAATGTGATTTAAAGTGGTGTCACAATTTAATAAGGTTTTACCCTTTTATTTTAATTAATTAAAGTGGCTAGAAATGCTTATGAGGCATTCTTTTATTACTTGAACATCATTTCTGCAAGTAAACCTATATATTTTTATATATTCTGAAAGGTATGGTTAAATGTGATTTTTGAGAGTTGGAATCAACTCAAAAGCTATTATGGTTTAAATTTGAAAAATGTTTGAATGCAGAAAAGCTTCTGCCTTGTTATTTTTACCATGGGTGATCTATAGATCCAAATGACTTGAATCCAACGGGATTGGATTCATTATTCATAGACCTTTCCAACAAAATTGGTTTCATTCAAATTGGTGCACTGAATCGAGCTGGGTTGATTTTTGAAGTTGGGTACAGAAGTGTGTTTGAATTGAAATAGAAAAAGATTTAATTTGAATAACTGGGCTGCGCGGGAAAAGTTAACGGGCCGGCCTGCTAAGCGCAGTGCTCCCGCGGACTGCTTAAGTGGGTGTCCCCACTCGTCAGTGACACGAGGCTGGGCGAAGCGGTATGGGGCAACGTGGGTCGTTCGATCTAGTTCTAATCTAATGGCTGGGAGTCATCGTCAATGCGAGACTACTCCGGCGAGAACGAAACCTAGCGCGGCCAGTGAGGGTCGCTGGGGGCTCACCGGGGTACTGGCTAGGGTCGGCGAGGCGGGCGAACGACAAAGTCGACGACGGCGAACTCAGGGGTGGTAGCGGCAGCTCCTGGGGTGGCTCTAATCGCTGGCTCCTTTCTTCTTGGCGTGGCGGGCTCGTGAAATTCCGAGGTGGTGCTCGCCTTGCTCGAGAATGGTGTGGCACGATCGGTGAGGAGAGGGAGTGAGATGGTGTGAAGAATTCGTCGGGGTGGCCTCTATTTATAGTCGGCGAGGGACCGTCGGGCGCACGGTGAGCTTCGTCGAGGCGATGTTACGTGACTAATGGCATGGGCAAGGGTAGGGGGCGGTCTTGTCTCTGGTGATGCTCAACGACATGGTTTGAGGCATGGGGCGGTGTGGTTTGGTCTGAAGGCGGTGCTCTGCTGGCAGAGGCGGCGTCTTCGACGGCAGCGGTGTGGTACTTCACACGGGCGGCAAATGGGGATGTCTGGCAGTCTCCTGGGTTGATGGCGATCATGTGTGCACGCGGCAAGGGCGACGCGTGGTCTGTGGGTGATGGTCGAGGGTGGCGCTCTGGCGCACGCTCGGCATGGTCTGGGCGCGGCTTGTACGCGTGGTCCAGGGCTTGGCAATGCTTGCGGCTGGGAGAGTGAGTGGCGGTGGGTGGTGCGCCTCATAGACAAGGTTGGCACGGCTAGTTCTTCCTCTAGCTTCACATCACAATGGGGTGACATGGGTGTGCTCGGCTGTTCACCATTAATGGCAATGGCAAGCTCACAGGGGTGCTAGTGTTGGGCTAATCTTTCTAGATGATCTACTGAGCTGTGTGTGAGCTAACTAGGGAACAAGTTAGGCAAGGATCACTGCACACTATAGTGTTTGATGTTTTGTTTGATTTGTGTCTGCAACCTGTTTGATGAAATGGCCGCATGAAATCAAGTTTTGAATTTTGAAATGATTTTTGGTGGGTTTGCTAGATTGGTGCTGGTGAGTCTGCAGATGCTTTGGTTTTGAAAGTTGAGCTTGTTTGAGTGGGTTTTGAAAAAGTGGGATCTTCACATATGAAGAAGATTCAATTTTGAATTGTCATTTAAACTATGCATTTGAAAGTTTTTGGATGATCACAAAGTGGGCCTTGATACTTTGTTATGAGTACAATCAAGGGGTGCAAAGATCGAGAAAAGTTTCTGTTGAGTTTTGAAAGTTTGGGATAGCCAAAGTAGGCATGGGAGTTAAATTGGTCAAAGCGACCATTCACTTAATATATTTGTTTTGATTTACTTGTCTTTAGGAAAAGTGTGGGAAATGTTTTAGATGATGTTTATTTCACCTAAGAAACATTTTACAAGCAATGGATCACACAAACAAGGTGGTTTTAAAGAAATTAAAAATCCATGCATACACATATGCATGCATTCATGATTTTATTTAGAAAAGTTTTTGTTAACCCTAATCTTGATGATTAGTGTTTGATGATCTAAGTTTAGTATTTTTGGGATGTTACAGTCCTTACCTCACCGTTAAGCTATTTTCTTGCACCGTTACCACTTGTATTTCACTATCTCTTCTCTGAACTAGTGCACCTATACCCCTGACAAGTGTATTGGGTATGTTGGTGACACAAGCGACTTCTTTTATCTTGATTGCGGGATTGCTTGAGAGGGAATACCTTTGACCACTTCCTCCCTGAGTTCGATAAACCTTGGGTAATCCACTTAAGGGAAACTTGCTGCTGTTCTACAAACCTCTGCACTTGGAGGCCAAACAAGTGTCTACAAGAATAGAAGTGCGTAGACATCAAGCTATTTTCTGGCGTCGTTGCTAGGGAATTAAAGAAGAACAAGCTCCCACATCAACAACACGCCATCAAAGTATTTTCTTGCGCCGTTGCCAGGAAGGTAAGGTAAAAGGTACTCACATCCTCCGGTGTGAGTGCTCAA
Organism: Avena insularis; assembly: GCA_023614405.1. Taxonomy (NCBI): domain Eukaryota; kingdom Viridiplantae; phylum Streptophyta; class Magnoliopsida; order Poales; family Poaceae; genus Avena; species Avena insularis. The sequence continues at coordinate 224,536,323 of CM042689.1, read as the reverse complement.
AGTTATTTCCTTTAGATTCTGCAATTTTGTCTTTTTGTTTCTTGTTTTCACTAGTTAGGCTTAATGGAAAACAACAACAAAATTAGAGAGCTCTATAGTGTTTATGTTGAGTTAGGACATGAAGTGTTTGAAGAGAAAATTAAAAAATATTTGGAACATTATTTGCATGCAAATAACAATGTTATTAGTATGAATTTGTTGGACACCATTATTTCTAATGCTATGGAAAAGTCTAAGCTTGGGGAAGCTAGTTTTGATGAAAATGATCTTTTTAGTTCCCCAGCTTTGGAAGATAGCCATTCTATTGCTTATGATGATACCAAACCCCCAATATATGATTATTACAATGATGAATATGATATTTTCAGTCCACCTACTATTGAGGAGAAAATTAATTGTGATTACAATATGCCTCCTATATTTGATGATTATGGTGATGAGAATAATAGTGATAGCTATTTTGTTGAATTTGCTCCCACCATAATTAATAAGAATGACTATTCTTATGTGGAGAGTAATAATCATTTTATGCATGTGGCTCATGATAAGAATGTTTTATGTGATAGTTATATTTTTAATTTTATTCATGATGCTACTAAAAGTTATTATAAGGGAGGAAAACAAGGTTTTATGCATCTCAACAATATTAAGTTCCCCTCTTTATGTTGAAAATTTTGAAGTTGCACTTGTTTTGCTTTCCTATGCTTGATGTTTTTTGCTTTCATGACTTGTTTCCTTACAAGATTCCTATGCATAGGAAGTGGGTTAGACTTAAATGTGTTCTGAATTTGCTTCTTGATGCTGTCTTTTACTTCAATTCATATTTCTTATGTGTGCATCTTCTCAAACTATCAAGCCTAACTTAAAGGCATTACAGAAAAGTACTTGTTGGGAGTTAACCCAAGAGTTTTATTGAGTCTTGGAAGTTATTACTTCAATAATGACCTCTCCTTATCCTTTTTGTTTGCTTTTTGTGCCAAGAATGACCTCTAATGAGAGGGAAGTAAGATTTGGGGAGTTGCTGTCCCAAAACATATTTTTGTGCTCCACCATAAAAATTCGTGAGGAATATCTATAAGTCAGATTGAGCTGATATTTTACGAATAAATCCCCCAGTATGTTAGATAACTTTCTTTAGTTCCACACTTTTTGATTTGAGCAACAGAAGGCTTCGACAAAATCGGTTTCTACCTGCTGGTCTGTTTTGACAGATTTCTGCCATTATTTGCATTTGCTTGTTATTGATTCCTTTTTGTTTTTTTGGGAAATTGAGCTTTTTGAGGAAATTGATATTTGCTACAGTAAATTGTGTTTTTAGTGAAAGTTTTTCTGTTCTAAAACTAAAACCCAAGGGTCTATTATCTTTTGAATACACTAATGTTGCTAATGAAGATTGTGTGAAGTTTTGTATGAAGGAAAATTTTCAGGTGTAGAGAGAGAATGATGTAATGAGATGAAGAATGGACAAAAGATCAATCTTGGGGATGCCACCCCGTGTCACCCCAAGAAATATTCAAGAGGTACAAGCATCAAAGCTTGGGGATGCCTTTGGCATCCCCTTCTTCATCAATAAAAATCTCAGGTCTTTCTAGACAGTTCGTTTTTATTGTTTCATGCACTGTTGTGTTGTTCTTGGAGCGTCTTCGTTTTAGTTTTTGGTTTTCGTTTGCTTAGTTTGCTTGAGTGAGTTTGTTGATCCCAACACACTTATTTTGGAGAGAGATACACTCTGTTTCATTGCCTAGAACACTCTAGTTTTCACTCTTATTGTTTTGTGAGTGTTCACTTTTGCTAGCACTGTGTTTAGCCTTAGTTTTCTTGTGCTTTCAGCTTAGAACTTTTAAGTTCTTCTTTGTGGATTTGTGAGACAAAATCACTGATCTTTATTGATTATTATCTTTGTGAGTTGTTTCAAATAAGTCGATTGTTGTTGGAGACGAGTAGAAAGTTTGATGCTTATAATGGTACAAAACGGAGCTTGTTTAGACTGTGACTTAGACTTCATCATGTCATGCTACATGTTCCTTTGACCTTATGCTTAGTGATTATTGCTGTAGCATGACTTTTTTTCAAACAATTGATATTGCTTAATGTGCCTTAAAATAATCATGCGTTGTTTTAGCATACAAAAGCATAGATTTGTGGTATTCTCCTTTGATGCCTTGTTTGGGTTGACTTGGCACATACTCACACCATGTTATGACTATGAACCAGTCACCATAGCCTCTATGATCATTTAGGTTTTGACTTGTGGTACCACTTTATGCTTTGATTAGTAATGTTTTGTCGCTCTGCAATATTATGGCAATTATTGCTCTCTTAGCTGGTCGCTCCCAGTATTTTGCTAGCCTCCACTTGTATGAGTAAGCTCTACTCATGCATCCAACTCCTGTCGGGGGTATAACCCCCGGTAGGGTCACAAGGGGTGAAACATAGCCCGACTTGGCTAGCTCCGAGTAAAGAAAGAACCAGGCCGAGTAAGTACGGCCGGGAGAGAGAACCGTGTGCGGCTGACATATGAATTATGTCGGCCCGTATAAGACAAAGTTGCTAATCTTGCAGGAACCAACGAGCCGAGTCTTCCAAGGAAGGGCCGAGTCAGATAGGTTGCGTGGCACCTTTCCGAGTAAGGTTCAGGAGGGACCATGGTAAAGCATGGTCAAAAGAGAAGGGCGACGTCGGGTGACACAAAAGGAGTCGGGTGATGCTCAAAGCAAGGGTTGACATACAAAGTTACTACATGACGCCAAACGGAACAGGAGGCGACGTACCAGAAGACCATTATTTGTCAAGCTTTATGGACTGGGCCATTGGGCTTAGGGCAAGCCCATGACCCGACCCGTATAGTAGGGATCAGGATCTGAACAATAAACCCTAGAACCCAAAGGGGTATAAGCTAGCTAGCGCTGCCTATATAAGGAAGGACATAGCTGTAGTAGGAGGAGGTTGGACCAAGTAGGGAACTAGTGCCCAACACTAGTTCATACAACTCAAGGAGCACTTGTAATTCTCAAGCTTCAACCAAATCCTTAAGTGTGGAGAGTTCATCTTGTTCTTCGTGCATGGAAAGACCGTGCACTCCCTCCCCGGTGATCACAAGCACCCATTCGGCCCCCAACTTAAGCCTACCCATGGAATCTGCCGTGACACCACCACGACAGTTGGAGCTCACCGTGGGGCAGAAGCAGGTGCTTGATGGAGTCTTCATCCAGACGGGCAACATCATCGCCAAGACCGAAGAGCGCATCTACTCCGGCCTCATCCAGAGGTTTGGAGCGCTCAACTTCGTCAGCGGCAACATGGGGTCCTTCGGGACCAAGCCGTTCCCTAGGGGCGGTCGCTTCATCAAGTTCCGCGAGCATCAGGTCTACGTCGCCATGCGTGTGGAGCGTGCATATACGGAGTGCGTCGTCCTGGCGCCAGATCCGCCAGCGGTTCCTGTCACTGGAAAGCTTCACCAACTCGTCTCCGTGGAGGTAAGGATGACGACTCCTAACCTAGCAACTCCACTGATAGCTCCGGTAGTGAATGAGAATGCTGAGGGAGAAAATCATGAGGAGACACCAAAGGCCGCGAGAATAGCAAAGACACCGCTGGAAAAGCCGGAGAACATAGCTAGGAGTAAAAGGGCTAAGGAGCTGCAAGATGCGATAGATAAGTTGGCAGAGCCAGTAGCGCAAGCAACTGACCCGGCACGTGTGCAAGCCGAGTTAGAGGAGGCCAGAATAAAGGTTCTGGAGAAAGCCAAGGAATTAGCACAGTTACATCAAGATGTGGATATCACAATCCGAGAGCTCAACTCGGCAAACCGAGTCAAGGGCGCAAAGACCCGGCTTGATGCGACAAGGTTAAGAGGAAGAAACCTCAATGAGGAGCTGGAGGATGCAACGTTAAAAATAACGCTAGAGAACAGCAACGAAACAGCTATGCGGCCAACATACAATACAACAACATCTAACCTGCGAGCCGCAGAAGCAGCAATGGCAGAATTGCCCCACTTGGAGGGAGAAGCAAAGAAAAGACAACAAGAGCGAGTCAATGAACTGGTAAGAGCAACTAGCATGCTGAATGAAGCATACTACAGAGCGAATCCGGGTATAGCAGGGAGGTCCCAGCTGGTTGACTCGGTGACTCCTGTCCCGGCCAGATCAGCAGGTCACACGGCATCCTCACCAGGAGAGGAGCCAAGACCGAGGAAAGAAAGAAGTGTGGATTCAGGGAGAAACAAGCAAATGATCACTTATGACCCGGCAATGGCTCAGGGAAACCCAGCACATGCACAAGGAACGAGAAGGAACAACGCCCAAGGAAACGAGAACCAGGAAAATGTAGGCCGAGAAAGGCAAGCAGGGCAAAGAAACGATAATGGAGGGCAAAATTTTGCGCCTCAACCCAGGCGTGGAGCTCACTCGGCAGGAGGAGGAAATCCAGCGCCGAATAATGCACCAGCTCAACCCGAAAGAAGACATCAAAGCGCGGGAAAAGCGGCTGTGACAACCGCGAACAGGTATAATGATGGTTACTCGGCGATGGTAAATGAAGGATATGAACTGCCGGATCATGCTTATCAAGCGATGGGAGCTAGACTCGGAGGCAGGAATCTTCAGCCGGATGATGCAAGGCTGAAGCTTGATTGAATAAAGATGGCAGAACTGATCGAGTCGCAAGGTCTGCAGGGTCCACCATGCTTCGGCCCAAGAATCATGAAGGAGCCACCTGTACCAAATTTCCAGCTGGCCAGAGGAACAAAAACATATGATGGAAGCACAAAGCCAGAGGATTGGCTCATAGATTATGGAACTGCTGTGAAAATCGCGCAGGGGAATTTGAGATGGTCAGTACGATATGTACCGCAAATGCTAGAAGGACTAGCTCGGGTATGGCTGAACAATTTGCCACCCGGAAGCATTAACAGCTGGATCGATTTTCAAGACGCTTTTGTGAGCAATTTCACCAGCACCTACAAGAGGCCGAATCGCCCACAATAGCTAGCGATGTGCAAGCAAAGGCCGAATGAGACAAACAGGGAGTTCCTCACAAGATGGTGCACAATGCAAAACTCTTTTAAAGGGGTAATCGAGTCACAGGCAATCGCTTGGTTTGCACAAGGGTGCAGACATGGAAGTGTGCTGTTACAAAGGTTACACAGGGATATGCCGGCAAGTTTGGAAGAAACAATAAGAATTGCACATTCGTATGCGTTAGGAGATCCGACTTAGCCGCTGCTCATGTCAGCAGACGGGATGACTGAGACTCAGATCTATGATGCTGCCGGATCGCAAAGGCGCCAGGAACGATCCGAATACAGAAGCAAAAGAAGAGATGAAAGGCCAGACTACAGATATGGTTTGACTTAGGTTGCGGCCGTAAGTCAGGATCATCCAGATGCTGGAAGTAGCCAATGCCAAAGGACAAATGGACAACAACAGTGGGTGCGAAAGAATGATGGCAAAAAGGCATATGAACAAAGGAAGCAATATCAGGACCGACAAAAATATACCTATGAGATGATGCTGGACCAGCCGTGCAAATTTCACACGCCTAGTTCGAGTAAGCCAGCAAATCACACAACAAGGCAATGCACTTGGTTCCAGAATGGAGATAGAGTGGATTCACCGAATAAGCAGCTACCACCCCCCTCCACCACTTACAGGAGGAAATGCTCAAGATGTGGGAACATATAACAGATACGAAAACAGGCAGCCAAGATATCATAATCAAGAGAGAGGATAAATTGTGCACCAGGTGCATAATCCAAGAGGTGACGACGCTCATGTCGGCCACGGAACTAGAAATGAGTACAAAGAACATTACCAGAGCTATGTTGTCTTCGTCACAGAGCCGAATGACAAAAAGAGTCAGCAACGACGGATGATGGAGGTGAATGCCACAATGCCAGCAATTCCCAAGTACATGCATTGGTCTGAGCAAGAGATAACTTGGAGCATAAAGGATCACCCCAAGATCATGCCAACCCCAGGAGGATATGCTCTAGTCTTAGATCCAACGTTCATGGGCCCGAACATCAATGTGAAGTTTTCCAAGGTACTGATCTATGATGGCAGTAGCATCAACATCATGTACAAGGATACCATGCTCAAGTTAGGCATTACCATGAACATGCTGGAGCCGACTAAGACAACTTTCCATGGTATTGTGCCGGGATTGTCTTTTGAGCCAATTGGCAAGATCTGGATCGACGTCTTATTCGACAACAGAGAAAATTGTCGCACTGAAGCCATAGAGTTCGAGGTGGTTGATTTGGTCAGCTCGTATCATGCCTTATTCGGCAGGCCAGCTATGGCAAAGTTTATGGCCACTCCTCACATTGCTTATTTGAAGATGAAGCTGCCAGGCCCGTGTGGGGTGATTACAGTTGAGGGAGACTACAAAAGATCCATTGCTTGTGCCTTGGCCGGATCTTCATTGGCCGAATCACTGGTCATAGTGCAGGAAAATCATCAAATGTTGGAGGTGGCAGCATTGGCCAAAGCAACACAAATTTCCATGCCGGCACTCACTAACCCGCATGGCAATGTGTCATTTCAAGCTACTAAAGAAACTAAGAAGGTACAGGTGGATGCAACTTTCCTAGAGCATACAGTCACCATTGGGGCTGGCCTCACTGACAAATAGGAAAGCGAGCTCACCAGCTTGCTCCATGAGAATCGGGACATCTTTGCATGGTCCATACAGGATTTGCAAGGAGTTCCGAGGGAGCTGGTTGAGCACTCTCTTCATGTAAGGCCAGATGCCAAGCCGGTGAAGCAACCCCTCCGCCGCTTTGCCAAAGATAGGAGGAAAGTAATAGCTGTCGAGATTTCCAGGCTTTTAGCTGCTGGATTCATCATGGAAGTACTGCACCCGGATTGGTTGTCAAATCCAGTCTTGGTCAAAAAGAAAAAGGATGACCCGAACGTGGCAGTGGTATGGCGCATGTGTATTGATTACACGAACCTCAATAAGGCATGTCCAAAAGATCCATTTCCCCTGCCACGGATCGACCAAGTCATAGATTCTACTGCTGTGTGTGAGTTGTTTTCATTTGTTGACGCATATTCTGGATTCCATCAGATACCACTGAATCCGAATGATCAAATAAAGACAACTTTTATCACCCCATACGGGGCTTATTGCTATCGCACCATGCCGTTCAGACTGAGAAATGCAGGTGAAACATATCAAAGATGCATGCAAAAATGCTTGCAAGATCAATTGGACAAAAATGTTCAAGTATACGTCGATGATGTGGTAATAAAAACCAAGCAAAGTCATACTCTAATTGAGGACATGTGTCAAACATTCGCAAACTTGAGAAGATTCCAGATGAAACTTAACCCGGAAAAATGCACATTTGGTGTCCCGGCTGGCAAATTACTCGGATTTCTCGTATCAAGCCGAGGAATTGAGGCTAACCCGACAAAGATCATGGCCATCGAAAGAATGGAATTACCAAAAACCCTCAACGATGTCCAGAAGTTCACTGGATGCCTGGCCTCGTTGAGCAGGTTTATTAGTCGGCTAGGTGAAAAATCCCTACCATTATGTCAACTGATGAAAAAATCAGACAAATTCACATGGACACAGCAAGCTGATAGCGCTTTCCATGAATTAAAGAAAATGTTGGCAACAACACCAATATTAGCATCACCACTGTCCAAAGAGCCAATGTTGCTCTATGTCGCCGCAACCAACAGAGTTGTAAGTGCAGTAATAGCGGTTGAATGCAGAGAAGAGGGGAAATCAGTCCAAAGGCCAGTTTATTACTTGAGTGAAGTACTCTCTGTATCAAAATATAATTACCCTCATTATCAGAAAATGACGTATGGGGTATATATGGCAGCAAAGAAGCTGAAACATGATTTTCATGAACACCCAATACGGGTAATATGCGAGGCACCTATCTCGGATATATTAGGCAGCAAAGACGCCAGTGGCCGAGTCGCAAAATGGGTCATAGAGCTAGCACCATTGAAAGAACATGTTGGGCCCCCATGTGTGGTTTTGGTAATTAATGACAATCTTTATAGACTAATGTGTGTATTAATTTATACTTGTAGGATTTGTAGGTTGGTCCATTGGCATCGCTTGGAGCATGTGTTGGCTTCAAGGTCGATGAAATGAGAAGAAGATGTCTTGTGCAAGCTCAAAATGCGGCATCTATAGAAGATCTCATGTTTGATGCTTGCCATCCTCGGTGATCATGGATCAATGATGAAGAATCAAGAAAGGCGTTCAATCTTGAGAAGGGAAAGATTGTCTACATCTAACACAAGTAGAATGGTCAAGGCAAAGGTATAATCTTAATAGGTTTTCCCTTTTGCCGGTCTCATGTTGTTAGTGGGAGACCGGGTTTAGGATAAATAGCCGTACTATCAAGAGGGGCTCTCGAATGAGTAACTCGATCACATCGTTCAGAGAGAGCTCAAACCTTTGTATACTTGCATCATCATATTTGGTTGTTATTTGGTCTTATCCATGTGAGGATATAGAGCTTGTGGTAATCTCCATAACAAGCTCTAGGTCATCAAAAACGGATTTCCCTTTTATATCTTATTGCGTTTTGATCTTGGAGGGTTTACCGGTTTGTATTTTAGAGATAGGTAAAACCTTCCATTATTTATTTCTTATTCATGTGAGGATTTAGAGCTTTTTTTAATCTCCATGACAAGCTCTAGTTCATCGAAAACGGATTTCATATGCATTTTCTATTATGTTTTTGATGTGGGAGGTTTTATCGGTTCGTCTTTTTGAGAGAGGTTAAACCTTTCGTCATTTGGATCTATCCTCCCTTGTTGGACTATGATGTTTATTTGCATGGTATTTTAGAGCTTGTTGTCGTCTTTGAAACGAGCCCAAGATCATCAAAATCGGAGTCCGGATGCAAAAGTTATGGCCGTTTTTGTTCAGGGATGACCGGTAGTACCGGACCAGGGTCTGGTAGTACCGCCCCTTAGTACCGGTTGGTACTGAATAAAGTGCGTTTGACGACCTGGGATCTCAAGGGAATGTCCGGTAGTACCGGGAATGTCCGGTAGTACCGGGATTCGCATTTTTGGGCTTCAACGGTTGGATTTTCGGGGGACCTATTTAAGGGGCCTTCTTCCGCAATGGTTCCCCAACCATTCTTGCAAGTTTTCCCCTCCATTGTTGACCTTCTTGAGCTTGCTTTCTCTCAATCCCTCAGATGATTCTTGCATATTTTTTAGGGATTTGAAAGAGGAGATCTAGATGTACAATCCCACCAATCAATCTCTCCTCTAAGTGAGGGGAACATATTGGGATCTAGATCTTGGAGTCTTTTGTGGATTTCCTCCATTGTTCTTCCTCTCTTATTCCCCCATAAGCTTTTGTAGCTTTGGTGGAATTTGGTAGACAAGGATTTGAACATCTTTGTGGTGTTCTTGCCATTTGCATTCGGTGCATCGGTTTGTGTTCTCCTCGGAGGATTTGGTTTGAGTTACTCATTGGAGCTTGTCCCTCTTGGGTTCTTGGAACCCTAGACGGTTTTGTGGCCTTGGTGGCATTGTGGCCTTTTGTGGCATTTGTTGGGATCCTCCAATTAAGTTGTGGAGAAGTGCCCCAACCTTGTGAGAGGTTCCGGTTGCCACCGACAAGTGCACCGATAGTGGAAGTGTGGATCGATCCCGTTGAGGTGAGATTCACCGGAGAATAAGGGAGGCCTTTTGTGGCATTGGTGGTTTGATAGCACCCCCTCTCCAAACGAGACGTACTCCATGTTGGGAGGAACTCGGTAAAATATCGTTGTCCCCGCGTGCCTCGATTATCTCTATACCCGAGCTCTTTACTTATGCACTTTACATTGTGATAGCCTTCGTGCTTGAAGTAATATAGTATCTTGCTATCACTTTGTTGCTTGTATTGCTTAGCATAAGTTGTTGGTGCACATAGGTGAACCTTAGTTGTTCTAGGTTGTGCTTAACAAAGTAAACACTAGTTTTATTCCGCCTTTGTTGAGCCACTCTAGGAAAAGTTTTAATCGCCTATTCACCCCCCCTCTAGGCGACATCCGTATCCTTTCAATTGGTATCAGAGCCCGGTCTCTCATTTTAGGCTTCACCGCCTTGAGAGTAAAGATGTCGGCTAGAGGATTAGTGCACAATGACATGTTCACATTCGATGGAACAAATTATGATATATGGAAAAATCGCATGCTCATTCATTTTCGGGACATGAACCCAAATTTGGAGTGTATTGTAGATATAGGTTTTTCTCCTCCAATGGATTTCAAAAATCTATTTGGTGAGGATGAGAAAAACTTATATCTCGATGCTCAAGCTTCTAATGTGCTTGTTAATGGTTTGAGCTATGTAGTTACATCTTCAATCATTCCTTTTTGGAGCGCTCATGAGTTATGGACAAAACTTCAAGATAAATATGTTGTGTCCAACATTATTGAGGATGATTGTGTTGCTTCCACTTCCGGTCGAGATGAGTTCTCATCCTCTACCACTTCACCAACATGTGACTTTTCACAAGATAATGATATGGTGAGTGGTGATAGAAATTGCAATATGGATAGTGTGTTGACTATTTGTAATCCCTCATATCTATCTAGTTGCAATGATCTATCTTTGGACCTTAACACTTCTAGCACTCAAAATTCCTCACATGCTTGTGTTAATAGTCCTTGCATATCATGTAGAAATGACTTGAATAAATCTCATGATGATATGCTTGTGTTGTCTTGTTGCCATGATAAAAATGCTTCCATTTCCTCTAGTGCTTGTGTTGCTAACCATGTAGAGGAAACCGAAGATTCTATGGGCCAAGACATAGTTTTGAATGAAGCCACATATGCAATCTTATCTTCACCTTATTCCGGTACCCACCTATGCCTTATGGCTAGGGATTCTAAGGTAACTCCTACTTTGGAACCCATTACCTCTTGTGATGAGGAGGATGTGGATAATGTGGAAGAAGAGCTTGATATTGATGATTTATATGAGAAGGGTGAGATTGTTTATCGTGCCCTTGTTAAAAAGGATATTGCTTGCTCTAACTTTGTTGAAGTCATGGACTTTGCTATTAAGAGCAAAGAACATATTGATAAGTTAGAAACACAAATTGAGGTGCATGATAACAACGTTGATAAAATGTGTAGTCTTGAGCGTGAGTATGCTAATATAATTGCGAACCTAAATAAAGCTCTTGAAGAGGAACAAAGCACCAAGGAATCTCTTGAGGAGACCTTTGCTTTAGAGCTATCTAGAGTAAAGGAATCTCATTATAAAGATCTTGAGGTGGCATGTGATCTCAAAAGTAAAAATTATGAGGCTCAAGTTGCTTATGCTAAACTCCTTGAGGATTTTGAGCACCTCAAAAATGGCTCTAGGGTCATAAAGGGTGAGCTCATCAAACTCACCGAGTCACATGAGCAACTTAAAGCCTCATATTCAAAAGAGCTTGCCAAGTTTCCCTCACCTCTTGCAAATAGTGATGATGCTTGTGCTACTAACTCTATTTCTTGTGAAGCATCTATTTTGAAGGAGAATGTTGAGCTAAAGGCTCAACTTGCTTTGCTAACTAGCAACTATGGGAATTAGAAGAAAGTCATGTTAAGCTCTCGAGCTTGCATGAGGATCTTCTAGTCTCTCATGGTAGGCTAAAGTTAGCTCATGAGGCCATCGTGTCAAAGGTAACATCTAGTGGGCCTCATGTGGACATTAGCACTACATCTACTCCAAATGTTATATTGCCATGTGCTAGTCCTTGTAGTTCATCCTCTCACAACCATGAAAATATCTCGTGATGAATTACATTCCGTGCCTTGTTGCTCTAACAATGTAGCATCTACTTCCTCTAGTGTTTTTGTTGAAACTAACCATGTAGAGGAAATCAAAAGGATCAAGGCTCAAGTCACTTCTTTGAAGAATGACTTGAAAAAGGGTCATCAAGGGAAGGTCACACTCAACAAAATCTTGAGTGTGCAAAAATCCCCCAATGACAAGAGTGGGCTTGGATTCAACTCCAATGTCAAGAACAAGTCCACTATCAAGTTGAAGCACAAGGACAACAAGAATAATGGCCAAGATCAAGTCAAGAATCCGGCCAACATTGTTTGCTTCAAGTGCAAGGAAGAAGGGCATCATGTTAGATCTTGCCCTTTGAAGAATAAGTCTCCTAGTGTGAAGCAACAAGGGAAGTAGCCTCAAGCTCCACCTCAAGTCATTAATGGGCCTCTTCCTAAGAGGACTACTCGAGCTCTTCCTCTAGTTGTGGCTTCACCTAAGAAGAAAGATGGCAAGAGTAGAACTTGCTACATATGCCGTGAGAAGGGGCACATTTCTTCCGCATGCACTATTGGTATCTCCTCATCCAATTCTATCTTAATTGATGATGATTATTCACTTTATAAGAATGAGGTTGGCAATGTGTTTGCCAAGTTTGTTGGTGCTTAGTGTGGGTTGAAGAAAAGAACCATTTGGGTTGCCAAGCCTATTGTGACTAACCTCTTAGGACCCAACTTGGTTAGGGACCAACAAGCCAAAACTTGATCAATAGGTGTTGTTGGAGGGCATTGGAGTTTTGGCTACATTATGAAGAATTGAGGGATCTTCATCAATTATTATTGTCAAGCCAAGCCATTTGGATTATATTGATTATATTATATTTCCAATGTTCCTCCTTGCGGTAACATATGCTAAACTCTTTACATTGAAAGTTACTCGCCCCTTTGTGCATGTGTTGGTTTCGTATATTCCATGCTTTTGTACATGTTGTGCTTTCCACTTAATTATCTTGAGGTATCAAGCATATTTGTGTATCATTAGGTGGCACTCCATGTATGTGTGTTTATTGTGGTTGAGCCTTAATTGATTATATTTGATATCTTATTTGGCTCTTGTGAGAGATTAATGGATTATCCCATTTTGGGGGAGTGTTATGCTTGGGAATTCCACAATCCTAAAATTATGTGTACATGAGGAATACCACCTAGTATTTATATTGGATTATTTTCTAGTCTCTATGTGGTATAATTCTCATGAGAATTTTAGTTTTATAATGTCCATTAATCATCTCTATTTGTATCCTTTTTCCTCGGGTTGGCTTTATGGTAGTATCACATTATGGGGGATTCATACACTTAGTGCACATTACAATCCTAGAAAATGTGAATATTTGAGGTTGTGTCACTTAGAATTGATATTGATAATTATCTAGCGCCTATGTGAAATATTTGCTCATACAAGTTCCAATTTCCTTAATGGCTTTATTGATCTTATTTTGGATATTGTATATGAGAGTGGTTCTTGGTATGTGTTTCCTCATATTTAGATATATATATCCTCATGGAAACCATTTGCTTCAAGTTACTTTAATCACTATTGATTGTGTGACTATTGGAAGCTACCAAGAATCTTGTTCGAAGTATCATGCTTAATTTTTTATATTTAGTTATATGCTTCTTGTTGTGTCTATGATCTTGGATATCCATGCAAGCTACCTTATGGAAAATTATTCTATTTCTTGTCCTTGGACAATGAGTACCCAAATTATGGTAGAATTTATTGATCATATTCACTTTGGCCTTTGATTAATATTGTCCTATCTTTGGCCAAGTAAATGTTTTGTGTGCTCCCATGTATTCCTTGCTACTTTTGGATCCTTTTATTTTTATTGGTATCTTCTTGTGTTTTATTTAATGTAGGTACTAGTGATGATCTCATTTGTGTGCATTTTGCATTCAAAAGCAAAAATTCTATATAATGTACTACTTATGGGTGAGCTCTCCTATATTATCTAGAACAATCCTTTTATGCTTCTTTGTTTGATCCATATCGAGTTTTATGTGCTTAGATGCTCAATCTTTTAGTTTTGGTATTTTGTGTCATCATGAAAAGTTTGGGGAGTTTGGTTTCTTGTTGGAACCTTGCTCTTCTTGGGAGTTTGTTTTGTCTCATTCCTTATTTCACATTTTGAATATTTTAGAATGAGATAATCATTGAGCTTTTTTTATTTCTATCTATCTTTTGCTCTTTGGCTTTAGCCTAGTTCATTGGTTGAACTTGTGATCTTTCATGTGTTGAATTGGTTCTTTGATACAATTTGGATATCGTTTGTCATGTCACACTCATGTGTGTGCAATCTCGATTTACTTGGTGTTTTTGTTCAAATTGTATCTCCTTTTTGGTTCTTGAAAGCTTTATGCATGCATATTTACTATATGTTAATATTATGGCATGCTTTCTTTCTTTGATCCAATATATAGGGGAAACTCCACCAAATCCCATCGGCTAAGTTCTGCTTGAAATTCAATTTCATATCAATATGCACATAATTATGTGGAGTCTCTCCTATGTATTGTAGTTGCACTAACTACTATGGACCCAATATGTTTGGGGACCATTTTGTACTTAAATGTGTTTTAGGTACATTGGAGATAGATTGGATGCTTGTCTCTCAATTTTGAAGAAATGATGCATACATGATGCAAGCTATAGGATGATCAACGAATTCATATCCTCTACATCCTACCAATTATATCTCGGTAACAAGTATCTCTTGCTCATGCATATTTATCTTGCTTCCAACCTTTGGTAGGTTGCATCTTGGTATGAATTTTTGTTATTATATTTATTGTTGTATCTCTAGCCATGGTATTAAGAGAACTCTCTATTGTAAATGTGTAGAAGTTGAGATGAGTGCATATAATTGGGACTATACAAAATCATGCATATGATCCATCAATCCCAAATATGTCAATCTAGCAATTTTATGACCTATATTTTCCTCAACTTCTCTCATGTGCAATAGTGAGGTTTTGCTAGTTGTTTATTCCTTGTGATACTTGTTGCCTTTCTCCATATATTTCAACTTTCCCCTTTTCCCTTGGTGATAGTTGTAATATATGTAGTGTGTTGGTATTTGAAGCTCATTAATATACAATAAGTTATATTTGAGCCTTTGGCCGTGCTTTGAAGCAAAAATCTTATTGGTATATGTTATGACTTCATTTTAGATTTTATGTGATTTATTGTATATCTTCTTTGTGTGTGCTTGTTTCTTTATGGGAATATGTATTTGCGATATTTTCCACTTAGAGACATATACACATATGAGAAGATAATTTTAGTTGATTTTAATCCTTGGAGACCACCTTTCTATTCCTTTTGATTCTTCGGCGGCTTCCAAATTTAATTGCCTATGAGTGCTTATTCCTCTTGTTTGCACATTTTGGCACTCATATCTGTTCTCTCATGCCTTGTATTGTTAAATGAACTTGGATGAGTGAGGATTCCATGATTATGCACCTTGTTCCCAAATGCAATTATCATAATTGGTGCATTATCTTTGGGGAGCTCATCCAATTCATTTAATAATGCTCATTTGTTTTTTTATTTGATGTGTCTTAAATGATTATGGGGAAGCGAGGATTCCATATTTGTGCAATATGCATTCTAATGCATTTATTTTGAATTCTGCACAAATCTTGGGGAGCTTCTCTACTTGTTATTTAAAACACTCTTTTGCTCATATCATAATATCTTGTAGTTTCCATTTGGACTCATTTGTTGTTTTCAAATTGGTTTGTCGGACCTTGTAGTTGCTTGCATCATTTGACTTTATTTTTGCAATCTTCGGGTCCTCGATATAGTTCTACTCCCTCCCAAGTATTCATCATCGGATATGTGCGAAAGCACACCTTTGGAGGAATTATTACTATGTTTGCCTTCTAGAACTTGTCACCCATTTTGGCAATCGATGCCAATGGGGGAGAAGTTTTAGAGGGTTTAAGGGAAGTTGGTTTATGCATTGAGTTTGTTCTTGTGCATTTGCCTCTCATGATCTTGCATCTTTGTTGTTGTTTAGCATGTGGTATATATAGAGGAAACTCCACCAATGATAATGATTGGCAATATATGCAATGAAATTCAAGTTCACCACACATGCATAGATTGTGGGGGAGTTTGCTCTATATATGGTGGTGGTACCAATATCACATACTTTTGTAGTATTTGATATTGGTATTACCATTTTATTCATTAATATTCCTTATATAAAACCTCTTAAAGGGATTGTCATCAATTACCAAAATGGGGGAGATTGAAAGAACATGTTGGGCCCCCATGTGTGGTTTTGGTAATTAATGACAATCTTTATGGACTAATGTGTGTATTAAGTTATACTTGTAGGATTTGTAGGTTGGTCCATTGGCATTGCTTGGAGCATGTGTTGGATTCAAGGTCGATGAAATGAGAAGAAGATGTCTTGTGCAAGCTCAAAATGCGACATCTATAGAGGATCTCATGTTTGATGCTTGCCATCCTCGGTGATCATGGATCGATGATGAAGAATCAATAAAGGCGTTCAATCTTGAGAAGGGAAAGATCGTCTACATTGAACTCAAGTAGAATGCTCAAGGCAAAGGTATAATCTTGATAGGTTTTCCCTTTTGCCGGTCTCATGTTGTTAGTGGGAGACCGGGTTTATGATAGATAGCCGTACTATCAAGAGGGTCTCTCGAATGAGTAACTCGATCACATCGTTCGGAGAGATCTCAAACCTTTGCATACTTGCATCATCATATTTGGTTGTTATTTGGTCTTATCCATGTGAGGATATAGAGCTTGTGGTAATCTCCGTAACAAGCTCTAGGTCATCAAAAACGGATTTCCCTTTTATATCTTATTGCGTTTTGATCTTGGAGGTTTTATCGGTTTGTATTTTAGAGATAGGTAAAACCTTCCATTATTTAGTTCTTACTCATGTGAGGATTTAGAGCTTTTGTTAATCTCCATGACAAGCTCTAGTTCATCGAAAACAGATTTCATATGCATTTTCTATTATGTTTTCGACGTGGGAGGTTTTATCGGTTCGTCTTTTTGAGAGTGTTTAAACCTTTCGTCATTTTGATCTATCATCCCTTGATGGACTATGATGTTTATTTGCATGGTCTTTTAGAGCTTGTTGTCCTTTTCGAAACGAGCCCAAGATCATCAAAATCGGAGTCCGGATGCAAAAGTTAAGGCCGTTTTCGTTCAGGGATGACCGGTAGTACCGGACCAGGGTCCGGTAGTACCGGAGGTCCGGTAGTACCGCCCCTTAGTACCGGTTGGTACTGAATAAGGTGCTTTTGGCGACCTGGGATCCCCAGGGAATGTCCGGTAGTACCGGGAATGTTCGGTATTACTGGGATTCGCATTTTTGGGCTTCAACGGTTGGATTTTCGGGGGACCTATTTAAGGGGCATTCTTCCCCAATGGTTCCCCAACCATTCTTGCAAGTTTTCCCCTCCATTGTTGACCTTCTTGAGCTTTCTTTATCTCAATCCCTCCGATGATTCTTGCATATTCTTGAGGGATTTGAAAGAGGAGATCTAGATCTACAATCCCACCAATCAATCTCTCCTCTAAGTGAGGGGAACATATTGGGATCTAGATCTTGGAGTCTTTTGTGGATTTCCTCCATTGTTCTTCCTCTCTTATTCCCCCATAAGCTTTTGTAGCTTTGGTGGAATTTGGTAGACAAGGATTTGAACATCTTTGTGGTGTTCTTGCCATTTGCATTCGGTGCATCGGTTTGTGTTCTCCTCGGAGGATTTGGTTTGAGTTACTCATTGGAGCTTGTCCCTCTTGGGTTCTTGGAACCCTAGACGGTTTTGTGGCCTTGGTGGCATTGTGGCCTTTTGTGGCATTTGTTGGGAGCCTCCAATTAAGTTGTGGAGAAGTGCCCCAACCTTGTGAGAGGTTCCGGTTGCCACCGACAAGTGCACCGATAGTGGAAGTGTGGATCGATCTCGTTGGGATGAGATTCACCGGAGAATAAGGGAGGCCTTTTGTGGCGTTGGTGGTTTGATACCACCCCCTCTCGAAACGAGACGTACTCCATGTTGGTAGGAACTCGGTAAATTATCGTTGTCCCCGCGTGCCTCGGTTATCTCTATACCCGAGCTCTTTACTTATGCACTTTACATTGTGATAGCCTTCGTGCTTGAAGTAATATATATCTTGCTATCACTTTGTTTCTTGTATTTCTTAGTATAAGTTGTTGGTGCACATAGGTGAACCTTAGTTGTTCTAGGTTGTGCTTAACAAAGTAAACACTAGTTTTATTCCGCCTTTGATGAGCCACTCTAGGAAAAGTTTTAATCGCCTATTCACCCCCCCCTCTAGGCGACATCCGTATCCTTTCAACCATATACTCCACAGTATGATAGGCGAGATGCAATTAAATCTAAAGCCATTGTAGACTTCTTCGTAGATTGGATGGAAATGCAGTACGAACCACCACTGCCAGACCCGAACTATTGGAAAATGCATTTTGATGGGTCCAAGACGAAAATGGGTCTAGGCGCCGGGATAGTGCTCACATCACCAAAGAGGGACCAGCTCAAGTATGTGCTACAAATTCATTTTGCTGCTTCCAGTAACGTTGCCGAGTATGAAGCACTTGTCCACGGCATCAAAGTGGCCAAAGAGATTGGCATCAAAAGGATCATGTGTTTTGGCGATTCGGATTTGGTGATTCAGCAGGTATCTGGACATTGGGACACGCTGGACGCAAACATGGCATTATATCGTTTCCATGTGCAAAAAATTTCGGGATACTTTTGCGGGCGTGAATCCCACCACGTCCCAAGAGCAGAAAATGAAGCAGTAGATGTAATATCCAAACTAGGTTCATCTTGGCAAGCAATACCACCAGGAATAGCATTGTAACACCTTAGTAAACCATCGATCAAACTATCACCAGAGTCCGAATCAATATTCATCCCGTCAACACAGGAGTCAGATATTGTGCCAATGGATATTGACTCAGGGGCAGTTTCGAGTCACTCGGGGACTGACCCGCAAACGTCAGGGGTTGCCGAATCACACTCGGGGACTCCTCAAGTCATGTCGGCAGAGCATATGTCGACGGACCCAATGGAAATTGATGGTGAAGCAGACCTGGAGCCGCTAATACCAACATGGGAACAACCAATATTCAACTACTTAAAAGATGGAACTTTGCCAAATGATGAGATATTGGCAAGGAAAACAGAAAGAAGAGCAAAAGCATACACCATAATCAACAAGGAACTGTACAAGAGAAGTGTGACGAGTGTACTGCAGCGTTGCAGCAGCTCAGAGAAAGGCCAGGTGATCTTGTTGGATATTCATCAAGGGGAATGTGGGAACCATGCATCATCAAGAGCATTGGTGGCCAAGGCGTTCCGACATGGATTTTATTGGCCAAGCGCATTGGCACATGCACAAGAGCTAGTCGGAAAGTGCAATGATTGCCAACATTACATATCCAAGTCCCATTTACCAGCGTCTGAATTAAAGACTATACCAATCACTTGACCATTTGTAGTATGGTGCCTAGATATGGTAGGACCAGTTAAACCAGCAAGGGGAGGCATGACTCATATTTTGGTGATGATTGATAAGTTCACCAAATGGATATAAGTGAAACCCATCAAGAAATTGGACGGTAAAACAACTGTCACATTCTTAAGGGACATAATCCTAAGATATGGTTACCCACACAGTGTAATCACAGATAATGGCACGAACTTTGCTGAGGGAACTTTTGCTCGTTTCTGCGGAAAAACCGAATAAGACTCGATGTAGCATCAGTCGCTCATCCTGAATCAAATGGACAAGTTGAACGAGCTAATGACTTAGTTCTATCAGGGATAAAACCCCGCTTAATGGAACCACTTCATAGATCACCTGGATGTTGGATAGAGGAACTGCCCTCAGTGCTATGGAGTCTAAGAACAACTCCGAATCGGTCAACAGGCTATACGCCATTTTTCCTTGTGTATGGTGCAGAAGCAGTTTTGCCTGCCGACATATAGTATGACTCGCCAAGGATAAGGCAATAGTCGGAAGCCTAGGTAAAAGAGGCCCGAGAAGATGGAGTTAACTTACTCGAAGAGGCAAGGGAACTAGCATTATCTAGATCCGCTATATATCAGCAAAATCTTCGACGCTATCATAGCCAGAAAGTTCAACCTCATGTTTTCTGAGAATGGGATATGATGCTAAGGATAGTGCAGCGCACCACGGGAATGCATAAATTATCATCCCCATGGGAAGGTCCATTCATTGTAAGCAAAGAATTGCACAATGATTCATATTATCTCATAGATGCCCGTGAAGCACAAAAGAACAAGGCGGACAGGTCAGGAGGTGAGACCAAAATGCCATGAAATGTGGCACTGCTTCGTCCCTTCTATAGTTAGGAGAAGCAATGCATGTATCACTCGAACTCTCATATGTCGGACACTTGTACCGGCTATGTGCTGATAATAAAATGGTATGACTCGAAAAACTGACTCGGGGACTGCCACTTATGTTTTCCCTTTCAATTATTTTATGTAGGCTGGCGTGCCACCCAAAACTTATCTCGGAACAAGTAGTGTTTACTCGAAAAGAATCAACTCTTCGACTATGCTGTTGTCTGAAAACACGGCTTCATGTCAAGCAAGAGGAAAGGATGCATGACGAGTAAACACGAACACCGAATAAGTACAAGGAGAAACGTGAGTCGACCCTATATCTTTGCCTAACCCATTGTAGGTCATATTGTATTGTGTGTTGAATGATCCTCAGCAAAGTGATCTAGGTTTCATACCCGCTAACTATATCCATAGTACTTTGAGACTTTAATGTCGAACGCCAAAAAGGTAGACATGAGCCAAAGTCGAGGAAAGGTGAAATGGCAAAATGAGACTCGGGGACTTGCCCTTGGATGATTCACACTCGGAACATAACAAAAATATTTAAAGCCTTATCAAAAGGCACATAATCAAACTTAAGTGCAATGTATGTTACATTTGTACCCGACATACCGGGAATCTCATCAAAAGTTCAAGTACTTGTTCTATTCAGTCTAAGAAGCAGTAGGACTCGGAGGAGGAGCCTTGGAGCTAGGAGCGTCGCTTGGAGCATCTGCCGAGTCAGGGGCGTCAGTAGCCGAGTCTTCGGGATCATCTGACTCGGTGGCCTCGTTGTCGGCACCCTCTTCATCAGCAACTTCGATAAGTGGGTCACCGAGGTCGAGGAAGCTGGGCCCGTCGCACCAAGCGTGTACCATGGTGTACTCGATCATGGCGTAGGCTCGCTCTTGGCGTTTCTTGATCAGCTCAGGGTCATTCATCCACTTGCCGTCTCCCCTTATGCGAGCGATAACATCAAGAATGATGTCCTCGTACCATGAAAGCACAAAGGAGAGGGCCTTGTCCGCTGCAGCTCGGCCGGCCGACTCACGCCACTGATCCAGCCTGTCCTCAGTATGAAGCAATCTTTCAGCAAGGGGCTCAATGAGTGCAGGTGCATCTTTATTAGGACAAAGCATGTGGAACACATGAATAGCCGATTTGAGCAAATCCACGTCACAGGAATTGAGGGTCTGAACACGCTCCCATAGTGCTTCGAGATGCTCATCGTTGGTCACCTCGCCATCATATGGAGCACCAGACTCAACTCTCACCTTCGTCATAGCCCGAATAGCAAACAAATTCACTTCAGGAAAATTCTCTGCAAGCAAAAGAGAATCTTAGCAAAGTAACAAACAAAGATGACAAAGTCAAGAACAAGAAAACACAGTGCGAAAAAGAGTAAGAAATCACTACCGAGAAAAGAGTTGATGGTTCCGAGTCTAGTTTGCCAAGCCTTGGCCTTGGCTTGGAGTGCGTCTAGATCCAGGTTCGCTGACTCAACCGCTGACCCGGACTCCTTGAGCAGCTCACTGGTTTTCTCGGTGCTGGCGGCGTGCTGGTCATTTTTCTCGGCAAGCTCTTCCTTCAGCCCCTTCACCTTGGCCAAGTGTTTCTGCTCCATGTCGGCCATCAGCTTCTTCAGCTGAGTCACCTCGTCTCGCTCCTTCTGGAGTTCGGCTTGGTGCTTCTCTGCTTATTATGAACAAACTACTCGTCAGCAGCGACAGAGATATTTTGACCTACCAGGATAATAAGGCAAGAACATGGCATGAACACAAATATAGCGCGAGAAAGGCAAAAAACTTACTCTCTGTCTCGCTAATCTGCGAGTGGAGCGTCTCGATGGTGAACTGAGCAGAGGTTGTGGGAAAATAGTGCAAAAGACTAAGAAAATAAACCAAAGGATGATACGCCGAATAAAGATAGGGCGGGTAAGAAAGTTACCTTGGCCTTGGGTGTCAATTTGCAGCTTCTCATACGCAAGTTCGAGCTTGCGATGCTCCAGGAGGAGAGCCAGATGCACCTTAGTGCGCTCATTATGCGTGAGCTTCAAAGGGAAAAAGACAGTGAATAAATGGAAAAATCAAGCTCCCAGACAGATAAAGAATGACTCCTATCTAAGAGCTTACAACTGAATAAGTTTCTCATTCGGCAGTAACCTCGGGGACTAGGGATCAAAAGTCTAACATACGAGCTTGGCATAAAGAAATAAAAGGCTAAGTTATTGTTAGAGCTTACAACCGAATAAGTTTCTCATTCGGCAGTAACCTCGGGGACTTGGGATCGAAAGTCTAACATGCGAGCTTGGCATAAGGAAATAAAAGGCTAAGTTCTTGCATAGAGCTTACATCCGAGTAAGTTGCTCACTCGGCAGTAACCTCGGGGACTAGGTGATATGTATAACACAAATACTCATTGACATGAAAGAGTAAAAAGATCATTTACCTCATTCACTTTGTCGGCGTGGACCATTAAGGCGATGGCTTGCTGGGTCATATTAGAGACGACCTTGGGGCCCAGCACAAGTTTCTTGCCACCACGGGTACTAAGCTCTGGCTCGCCAGCTGCATTCCACGCCAAAGCATAAGGCTCAGCCGAACCAAGGCCATTCCCGCTGAGCGTCCGAGTGAGAACTTGACCCGTTTTCAGGGTAGTTCCCACATTGGCGCGGATGGCAGCAGCACTAGTGTGAAGGGCAATAGTCTTAGAGCCATCACCTTACCCGGCAGCCGCGGACTCGCCCGGTTTACCCATTTAAGCAAGCATTGTTGCCAACATCGGGGGCCGGATCTGAGGAGCAGTACTCGGAGCACAAACCAACATTGTTTGCTTGGTGGAAGTGGTCTTGCCGGATGAAGAGCGAGCCGGACCAGAATCCTTAGGCTGGGTCTGGCTCTTTGACAGAAGAGGAGAGCGAGTAGGATGGTTCAGAGAAGAAAGAGGAGCCGAATGACTGGGCTCAACAATTTTGCTGGCACCAAGATCAGGAAGTTGTTCATTCGCACCAGCTTGAGGGCTGATGCCAGAAGAACTTGTGGCGGAGGTCTTCTCGGTGCCAGCATGGCTGGCACCAAGATCAGGAAGCTGTTCCTGACCAGCACCAGGGCTGCTGGACCGAGTCTCCTTCGCCGGGTGAACCAACGGGTCTGACTGACACTAAGAAGCATGAGCCTCAACTGTGGTAGCCTCGACTTGAACGGGGTTCTGCACCGTAGAGTCAGTCAGAGCAGGTGTGGGCCTTAGCGGCATGGCAATGTTGGGAGCAGCCTGGCTAGCCGACAGAGGCGCATCACTGAAAAATAACAAGACACGCATAAGAAAGCAATAGCAATGCACAACAAGGAAAAATATAATTTAAGAAGAACACGAAAGCTTACCCAGTGACAACCGGATCACACGTTACGCGACGTGTGACTCGGCGCCCAGCGGCTTTGCGAGTGTCAGCTAGCGTGGCAGCAGCAGGAGTAGCGGGAGTGGGCTTGCTCTTCTTTGCCGGCTGAGTGCTAGAAGAGGCCCTGCATCGCTTCGGCTTGGCGACGGGGATCTTGCCGACACCGCCCATGGCGAGAGGAGGAGTGTCATGTACCTGGCCAGCTGCATAAGTAAATGACAGGCTTACTTGAATAAGTTGGAAGGCTAAGGTCACAAGTCATGTACCTCCAAAATCATACAATCATCATCCTCATCATCGTCAGAACAATCTTGTAAGGGGTTACGAGATTGACTCTTACCCTAAGCTGAAGCAGCAGCTGCATGCGGGATGGGCATGAAGCACTCCAGGTCGAACTCGAGTTCGTTGGAGTCGGAGCGATCTTCATTATAACCGCAAGGAGGGACAGTACTATCATCAACCTGGTGAATGAGGTTCTGCGAGAGACAAACATAATGAGTAACGAAAACTAGGCTGAGAGTGGCAAATAAGCTAAAGCTGACTCGGCAAGGAAAATGACTCGGAAAACTTACCCAGGGGACAGGCTTAAGCCGGCTAAATGGAGGGCAGCTCCAAGCCCAATCATCTGCCAAGTTCAATTTGAAGATCGAGCTTACTCGGCGAGCAATGGAATCATGGGTAAGCTCCTTCATAGAGTGCTGAGTGGGATCATGGGAGCCACTCATGAAGCACATCTTGTGGCTCCTAGCTTGGATAGGGCTTACCCGACGTGAGATGAAGGTGCACATGAGGTCTGTGTCGGCGAGATGAAAGTTCTCTTTCGGCGACAGCAACCTTTCCAAGATCATGTTGGCCTCGTTCACCGTAGCGTCTTGGTCACACGGGTCAAGCTACCAGAGCTTCTTGCTGGGGACCTCGTCCGAGAAAGGGGGAAGCCAGATGTTATCGGTGGACCCGCTGTTTTTGACATAGAAGAAAGTCCTATGCCATTTCTTGCAAGAATCAAGACTGGTAACCCGAGGAAAGATGTAGTCTCTCCTGGGCATGATGCTAGCGGCACCGCACCGATTCGGCCTCTTCTCGGCACGAGGAGCACCAGGCTGGGGAACAACTTGAACCCTAAAGCTAAAATATTTGGCCCACATAAGAACTGTAGGCCAAATCCCGAGGTAGGCCTCGCAAGCAGAAATAAAGCAAGAGAGGGAGCCAATAGCGTTGACAGGAAGATGATGGGTCTACAGATGGAAAGTGGAGAGAAACAAGGAAAAGAAGGTGCTCACTGCAAGATCGAAACCTCGCTCGAAGTGATAAAGTAAGACCACCCGCTCATTGGCTTCGGGTTTGGGAGAGATCTCACCGGAGGGAAGACGACAATCCAACTGCAACAGGATGCGCCTGGTGGAGCGGAGCCACTCGACCTCCTCGGTGGAGACCTCTGATCCCTCCCAGCCGCCGCGCTCGCCGGCGGGAACCTCCTGCTCCTCATCTCCATCTGCACCATCGCGTGCGTCCATGATCCTCCCAGACTCAATCTCCTCCGCCGTTGGAAGAGGTTT
Organism: Avena insularis; assembly: GCA_023614405.1. Taxonomy (NCBI): domain Eukaryota; kingdom Viridiplantae; phylum Streptophyta; class Magnoliopsida; order Poales; family Poaceae; genus Avena; species Avena insularis. Next base: position 224,511,197 of record CM042689.1, on the reverse strand, counting down.
GGAAGAACAGGAACTGGTGGTGGAATGAAAAGAGAAGTGGAGCAATCGCAGGGCAAGAACAGGAGGAAGGAAAAACCACAAAGGGGGAGGTTTGATTTCGTAGGCGCAAGGAAGAAGAAGAGGCAGGGGGAAAACTGAATGGGCGTGGGGGAAGTGGTAACCCCCTCACCCCTACTTAAGGGTAGTAAAAACCCCATTCGTGGGATCCCTTTGCGCCGTGCGACCAGCGTGTGGCCGTGTACCCGACCGAGTAAGCCAATAATCGAGCGCCATGTGGAAACAATACACGGAGAATCCCCTGCCACATCATGAAAGGAAGGACAAGGGGCACATACCGATGTGACTGCCATAGTGACGGGGAATAACTGCGCCAACCATCACTGTGCCGCCAGATCTTGGAACAAAATTTGAGGCAAGTTACCATGATTACCGCTGTCAGTGACTAAAGCACGCCGAAAATGACTCGGAATTGGCCAAAGTGACTCGGAATGAGGCAAAAATGAGCCAAGAAGTTAAAGAGTGGATCCGAAAACTGTCAGACGAACTCGAAAAGGTCCAAGGTTGCGACAAATAAAGAAAAAAATTAAGTTCCAATCACATTAAAGGAACCTAGAGACGCCTAACAGCTTGAACTTCTAGACCTCACCAGCTTCGGGGACTAATGTCGGGGGGATAACCCCCGGTAGGGTCACAGGGGGTGAAACATAGCCCGGCTTGGCTAGCTCCGAGTAAAGAAAGAACTAGGCCGTGTAAGTACGGATGAGAGAGAGAACCGTGTGCGGACAACATATGAACTACGTCGTCCCATATAAGACAAAGTTGCTAATCTTGCGGGAACCAACGAGCCGACTCTTCCGAGGAAGGGCCGAGTCAGATAGGACGTATGACACCTTTCCGAGTAAGGTTTAGGAGGGACCATGGTAAAGCATGGTCAAAAGAGAAGGGCGACGCCAGTTGACACAAAAGGATCCGGGTGACGCTCAAAGCAAGGGCTGACATACAAAGTTACCGCGTGACGCCAAAAGGAACAGGAGGCGACATACCAGAAGACCGTTAGCTGTTAAGCTTGATGGACTGGGCCATTGGGCTTAGGGCAAGCCCATGACCCGGACCGTATAGTAGGGACCAGGATCCAAACAGTAAACCCTAGAACCCAAAGGGTATAAGCTAGCTAGCGCTGCCTATATAAGGAAGGGCATAGCTATAATAGGAGGAGGTTGGACCAAGTAGGGAACTAGTGCCCATAACACTAGTTCATACAGCTCAAGGAGAACTTGTAATTATCAAGCTTCAACCAAATCCTTAAGTGTGGAGAGTTCATCTTGTTCTTCGTGCATGGCAAGACCGTGCACTCCCTCCCCGGTGACCACAAGCACCCATTCGGCCCCCAACTTAAGCCTACCCATGGAATCTGCCATGACACCACCACGACAACTACCAAGAAACCAAGTTATTCCAAAGTGTCCACTATAAATTCCTATGCATGGTGTGTTACACCATTCCAAGTATATTCTTGTTTTATCTATCTTCCAATTAAAAGGTTATTTTGTTATGTGAAACTTAGTTATTAAATCTCTCACAAACTTGATGGCACACTTTATTTTTCTTGCCCCTAATAAACTTGAACCATTGTGTCATCTATGTTGTATATGCTTGCACTTATACGTTGGAATTAACAGAACCATGCTGTCAAGGGGAACGCTTTCAACATTGGACTTGTACTTTGTACACAGTTGATATCATGCTCTTTTGTCTATGGATGTTGTCGGTGTGAAATAAAAGGGGATCTTATAAGTCCATGGAGTTATGTATGTGTGTTAGAGAAATGCCTGGGCCGCTAGCCTAAGCCATGCCTAATCATGGTGGAAACTTGCAGCATCACCATAATGACATCTATGAAGCTTTCTTCTCTTATAAAAAAGAGATATATTGAAAAGAGAAAAGAGAGAAAAAAGCAGCATTTTCCCATGGTAAATAAGAAGATTGCTGAAATGCTCATTGTCTTCTTGCCTTGTCATTTTGATTATGGGATAGCTCCTGTATCATGTGCAAGGGGTACCCCGTTGGCGGTTCTCTATGATACACATGAACTTAGAATGACAAGAACTTATAGGTGACTAAAGTTGAGTAGCATGAGGAGCGGCCCTCGTATTGAAGGTACATGAGATTGCCAACTTATGCTTTGTCAAGCATATACTCCATAGTTTGTTCACTTTAACCTTAATCACTTCAAGATGCTTATGATAGGGGCAATGAGAGCTGAAAGCTAACAAGTACCATAATTTTTGGAAGCTCTTTATGAAACTTGAAATCCCTGCTTCCCTTTATGAAGGGCCTTTCTTCCACTATTATATTGAGTCTCCACCTTCTATCTCTAGGCACCAATTAAGATAGCATAGTTGCCATTCTTAGTTCTATGTGCATTGTCCCAAAACTTATTGATTAATTCATATTATTGATATTGCTTGTTCTTGAACTATTTGTATCTAGTTACTCTTATGAAATTTGAAGGTGTCCTATGCATTTATTTTCTACTCCATGAGGGACAAGCTGAATGCCACTATGCTATGTTTTCTATATGTGAAACAAACAAACGTATTTCAATGCATTGTTATTCATGATATTTGTTTGTAACCTTTCATGTTGCAACATAGTTGCTATGTCTTATTGTTAGAACTACATATTTCATGCTCATGTTTAGAGTACTTTGATCCCAGCTTTCAATGCTTGCAAATGGTTTGATCTTGATTTTGATGGTGCATGTCACCTCAAAAATTATTCTTTTTATCACTAACCTACTCGAGGATGAGTAGGATTTAAGCTTGGGGATGCTTGATACGTCTGAAACGTATCTATAATTTTTGATGTTCCATGCTTGTTTTGTATCAACTTTGCTATGTTTTGTCTACACTTTGAGGTATTTTTATACACTTTCTGAAACTAACCTATTGAAAAGATGCCACAATGCCAGTTGCCCATGTTCTGCAGTTTTTGGTTTCAGAAAGCTAAAAAATGAATATTCTCAGAATTGGACGGGACAAAAGCCAAAGTTCATATTTTCCCTGAACGATACGGAAAATCGAAGACGAGACGGAGGAGGACACATGTGTGGCAACACCCTAGGTGGGCGTGGGGCCCACCCTGGCTACGCCCACAGGGGGTGTGGGCCCCCTAGCCCTCCACCGACCTTGCCTCCTTCGCCTATAAGAAGCCTTCGACCCAGAAACCCTAAAGAATAGACCAAAAAGCCACGAAAAGTTCCGCAGCGCCGCCACCACTGAAGGGGAGATTCAGGAGACAGAAAGTCTCTATTCCGGCACCCTTCCGGGATGGGGAAGTGCCCCTGGAGCCATCTCCATCGATCTCCACCACCATCTTCATCACTGTTGCTGATTCCCATGATGAGGAGGGAGTAGTTCTTCCTCGAGGATAAGGGCTCTACCGGTAGCTATGTGTTAATCTCTCTCTCTCTATGCATGATCATATTGTGGTCATGAGCTTTGTAATCAAGTAGATCTACCTTGCTACTCAAGTGCTTTAATAGATCTCTGCTCTCCCCATGTGTGTGAAAGTGACAGCGTGCATACCGTGGTGGCACTTAGGCTAGAGTCTACATAAATACTCATCATTCTTTAATAGATCTATGCTTTTCCCCACGTGTGTGAAAGTGACAGCGTGCACGCCATGTGTGGCACTTAAGCTAGACTACATATATATTTGTGATGATTTATATTTGGAGTTGGATGTCTTTATGAAATTGTGGTATTTGTTGGAACCATGTAGCTCAAGGTGACAGTGTGGGGTTATCTAGATGGGGAAGGCAGACTTTGAGGAGTACTGTTATAGCCCTACTATGGATTAGAGTGTCCAATCGGAGAGTAGTTAAGAGTAGTATCATGAAGATAATATATTTATGAGAGAGTGTTCACTAGTGAAAGTACGATCCCTAGGCCTTGTTTCTAAGCATTGAAACACCGTTTGCATCTAGATCTGTTGCATGTTTGCTTGCTTCCATCTTTTTGCCTTTAGTCCTTACCTCACCGTCAAGCTATTTTCTTGCACCGTTACCACTTGTATTTAAACTATCTCTTTGCCGAACTAGTGCACCTATACACCTAATAAGTGTATTGGGTGTGTTGGGGACATAAGAGACTTCTTGTATCTTATTGCACGATTTCTTGAGAGGTAATACCTTTGACCACTATCTCCCTAAGGTCGATAAACCTTGGGTAATCCACTTAAGGGAAACTTGTTGTTGTTCTACAAACCTCTGCACTTGGAGGCCCAACATGTGACACCCCCGGGATTAGGGCTAGACAAATCCAAGACCTCTGTCTGATATAAGCCTAACCTAAATCTCGAAGGCGTACAAAGAGAGAATTGATAAGACAATATGACACAAAATTTATTACAACAAGCTCATAACTGAGCAAAGAACAAAAATATTACAAGCAGAGGTCACTGACCACAAGCATCAGATAACAGAAGGCAAATTATGCTATTAAGTATAGCAAACTTAACAAATGGCCTAAGAGTCCTAAATCATAACGATGACATCCAATCCATAGATCCTAGACTGTCGACTGGGAACACCAAACTACTCATCGATGTCGATGCCGTGAAGAACTCATGTTCTATGGTAACACTTACTCTGCTGCAAAAGTATCAACGAAGCAAGGGTGAGTACAGGGTGTACTCCGCAAGACTTATGGCTGGTGGAGTTATTTTGCATAAAGCCATCTTTGTTTTGTAAAAAAAGAGGGAGAAGAATCTAGACTAGTCAGAATATTTTAAAAGGGGATAAGAGAGCGGAATCTCTAGCTTTGATCATCTTTTGATATCCACCGAATCATCATCAGCTGAACCTATCTAGGATCACCCCCTCGATCCTTGAGGAAGCATCCTTAAGCACACATTACTTAAATTGCCAAGTTTTACGATTAGGTTCAAGTTCTCTATGATCTTCATGTCCGTTCCCAAGTCGTCCATAACCACGGACACGGCTTTTCAAAAATATTAATAACCCTGCAGGGGTGTACAACTTTACCCACACGTACTAACCTTCTCTTAATGCCAGTACATTAGCCCTCTTCCTTGGAAGGCCGGCAGAGGGTGGTTAGACACGACCTTTACCTTGCTTTCGCCGAGACCATGAGTCACGCACTAGGGAGATGCCGCCATAACGGGTCGAGTCCCGAAGTCGGTCCCTAATGATGTGCGCAGGGTTCAAGATTACGGATGCCGGGCATCTCTTGGTCCCGGCCATGCTTACCTACCTATTATGAATGCACCTCCTTCACCTCCATTCAAGAACAACCAAGATGCGTATGTCGAATGGAAAGCCCGAACTATGTGACTCATGGAATCTAATAGGCAATTTAGTTGGTCGTGGGGGTTTCTAGGCCCCCGTGTGGCTGTATGCTCTTCTTGGGTCAAGAGGCAAGAACATCGGGTCCTAAGGGTAGCAAGTATGGGTATGCAAAAACCACAACCCATCCTGGCCTCCCATACAAGCCTTAGCATGTTTAACTTTCATCACTAATCTTACCACGTCATCCTGTCATACTAGGTTCATTCATAGCTCTGATTCATCAACCGGATGGACCAGTGGTAACAACTAAGCATGGCTAAGCACAACAGATGTAACAACAGTAGCAACACTTCACAATACAAACCCTAGTTATGCTAGGAGCAGTGGATCAGGGAATATAGGCTGTAAAGGAAACATGCATCAGATAGGATTACTCTATCTAACGATAAAAGACTTTGGAATTGTATGTACATGGCAAGAATTGAAATACTTAAAAACATAGGATTATATCATGTATGGGGCTTCACTTGCCTTTGCCAGTTGATATCCAGAAAGCAGAGCTTTAGACATCTGGGTACTTGACTTGATTACAATTGATCAAGTATTGGTCTTCGAGCTTCGACGGTGTTGATCTCGGTCTTCGTCTCGATCTCAATTCTGATATCGTACTCTACCGAAGAAGAACTAAATACCGAAAAGAAAGGGAAACAATCAACACATGGCATCGATGCAATGCTCAAACAAGAATGATGATATGACAAGTTGATCAGTACTGAAATGTAAACCCTAAAACATGCTTGGTAGTTTAATCGGGGTTCCGAGGGGTGCAAAGCCTAACTCGAGAAAACTCCGGATTCAAATGAGAGGGATACATTTAGTTCTTCTACTTAACTTGCAATTGAAGTTGTTGAACAATGCATGATTATAGTGTAATTAGGTAGAACTCATTTTTCTGATCATTTTTATATATTATTTGTATTTTTCTGATTTAAAATGAATTAGTTTTGAATTTCTCTATTTTAATTCATTTTAAATCATTTTTAGAATATTATAAAACAATTTATATTTTGGAATTACTTTTAACATTTTGTTAAATAAAAAACATTTCTGGAAATGTTTATTTGACTTACATAAGGGTCCCACATGTTAGGGATTTATTATTTATAGAAATGATTTACAAAAACATTTAGTTAAAATAAAAAGGATTTATTGCACAGGCATGACGTATGGCGGACGTCACCAAGAGCTTGACCCTCAGATCGATGATCGAGCGCGCGCGGGGTTGCGAGGCTAGCTGCGCTGAACTCAGCGCATCGCGCTGAGCCAGAAAGTGGCCTTGACTTGTAGGTCATGCCGGAGAGAACCTGACAGCGCCGCATGGCTTCGCAGGTGGTAGCGACATTGGCGTCTGAGAGAAGGAGAAGCGGAGGTGCGTTAGCATGAGCTCACCGTGAGCATGACCGAGGTGGTGGCGAGGCTGGAGGAGGTCAGGCGAGGGAGAATTAACGGCGACCGGAGCTCGGGAAGGTGACGACTTCGGGCTCGATTCCGGCCAGGGTAGAGCTTCCTAGCTTGCTTGGCTTGACGAGGAAGAACGAGGAGAGGACGACGATCACGCCTATGGCCTCAGAAGGGAGAGGTGTGGTCGGAAATAGAGAGGAGCCGATGACCGGCGAGCTAGGGTTTCGGGCATGCTCAGCATAGAGAGGAAGGGAACATGCACGAGAGGGAGAAGGAGGGCAAGGGTTCCACAGCGGCTGCCAGGGGGGTCTTTTAGGCGTCGGGACCGACAGTAGCGTGCATCTTGGCACGGCCACGACGGCGGCGCCAGCGACATGCATCTACCTTCCCGTCTCCAGGTAGATGACAAGGGACATGGCGAAGGGGTACGCGGGCTGGGGTGGGCTTCTACTCGGCCGCGGGCTGCGCTGGCTACTGCGTGCATGCAGGGAAGAGGGAGAGGAAGATGGGCTGGCTGGGCCGTCTGCTGCTGCTCTATGTTTTTTTACAGAAACTCTTTTCTTTTTCTGTAATTTGTTTTTTCTTTTGCAATTCATTTTGAATTCTGTTTTGGTATATTTCAAAAATACCAGAGGCCTTTATAAAATATACAAAATACTAAGGGACCCCTTTAATCAATTTGGGATCCATTAATTTTGTGATTTCAAAATTCAAAACCATTTTGAATGTGTTTCAAATAGAGAGGGAAAGCTAGGGTTTAGGGTTTTGTGATTTTTTCCTTGCATGCATTTTAAATGATGATGCTCATGAATGCACAAACAAATCCTATTTACCATTAACAAAACTAGGGTTGTTACAATTCTATGTCCCTTAAAAGAATCTCGTCCCGATATTCCTAGGTACGAAGATAGATTGAACAGGGTTACGCTAAACTTCAACGATCTTCTCGAAGAGGTTGACCCATGCCACCATGACAAATGGAAGAAGCGCTTCATAATCTTCGAGGTGGCTGTTCACACTAAGGAAGAGAGGGAAGGACACGAAACCACAAACTGAGTATCTCATGTTTAACTCATGGATAGATGTTTCACAAACATCTCTAGAGCCAATGACATGAAACACGCCAAGGTAACGGAGGAAACAAAAGGATATGGTTTTCAAGGTGCCAAATAATTGGTCTTCATAAGGATTGAGACCATGGAGCTTGCAGAAGAGTTTTGACTTCTGAGGGAAGGAGACTTGCAACAGATGGAGAAAGTTACACAGACTTCAAGAGGTAAACCTCTACTAAACAACTTAAGTAGAGATTTACAGGTGGAAGAGATAGATACTAACAAAACCAAGCTGTTTAACTACTTTTGACATAGAAGGGTCATTCTTTGGTTCAACATAAGGCTAAGACAGAAAGGTGTTTTGGTGGAGAGGACTCGTAAGAGTCACAAGGAACATGTAACAAGAGAAACTATTGTTTACCAAAATCATGGCCGCTCTTCAAACATGTTTAAGAAAGTGGAAAGGAAACTCTTTATTAATCCAAGGCTATCAAAATCTTTGCCAAAGATTATGACACCACTTTACACCACTGGATAAGTAGGTAAAAAGGATTCCTGATGACACGAGAAGAAAGAAACTTCGTTCTCAAACTCCAAGTACTTGTCATAACAAGTCGCTTGCCAACATAGAAGCGTCTGGAGGATCGACCAAGAGACATTTAGCAACACTATTTTAAATGTTCTCTTTGATGTGTGAAACACCGATAGCATGCTACTTATAATACTTTAACTAGTCATCAAGTAAAGGTCGGACTTTAGATAACAGGAAACCATAAGCACAACTCCTATAATAAAATATAGAAGAAGCCTCATGAAGAGTGATTGTTATTGCTGATTCAAGGGGTATGGCAATAGGTCTTCCTACTGATTGCCTCATGAAGAGAGACCTATGTCAAAACCTTGAGGGACACCAACCGTTGTTGCTGCTTGAGATTCAGCTTTGGTTAGGTGGAGAGATACTTCAGACTTAGCATGTCCAAATAGAAAGGGTGCAACATTTACCATAGAGGTAAACTCACTAGATTCTCAAGACATGGACTTCAATGTCAAGATTCAATAGATGAGATGGATTGCGAAACAAATGTATTAGCAAGTTGTCAAAAGACAATTGCACCTACATGAGTTTTTTGCAATGAAACACAACTGGATCCTTGTTAGGAAACATTTAGGAGGATATCATAGTTTTTTTGGACTTCTTATCTTCCGTGAACTAATCAATCAGTGGCTTGGTGTGCCTAGAGGATCATCTCGAGATGTGAAGGTATCAACCTACCATATCCGGAATACCTCGCACATGCTTGACTAATTTTAAATGATTCTCGAGAAAACAAAGATAACTCTACTTGAATCCATGGCGACTTCTTCCAATAATTGCACATGAACTAGAGAAGGTTACTTCTAACATCCAGAACACATACTTCGAGATAATACGAGGATAGTTCTCGAAAGTTTCCAACGTTAATTTCAAATGTTGCATATGAATCTCATATAACATGGAGAATATAAAGATGTCATCGATGGCTCAATAAAAAACTTATCTATACACTCCAAGAAGACGGACTCACATGTTGTATGAACACGACATAGACATTGGTCCGACTAGAGGACATGAGGATGTACTTAAGTGAGACATCACAATTGGATACACCATCAGGATAGTCCCCAGAACTGAGTTTGATCTGATGATTTGCCCAAATCAAATCAAAGACGTGGAAAGATAACATATCCAGGAAGGACATACTATCTTACTTCAACACGAACAAAGCTAGACATACCTTTAAGGAAAACAAAGTTGGGTAGAACTTTTGTCTTACAACTCTCCAAGTTGTTGTTTAGGCTCAACCAACTTGTTCAGGGTATCCAACACGAATCCTTGGAGAAAGGAGCAGTTCATAGAACCGACTTGCTCAAACTTGACATCACGGTCATGTGGCAACATGGCGATACTTCTAGCAAGACATCTAGAATATCACGGACCACCGATATGTCACTTTGTTCGAGAGGGAAACTTGCTTGGTAAGGCAAGAAGACAAAGTCTTAGAGCTTCGGCATGAGCCTAACTCTTTGACTTAAGAGGGTGTATCAGAATATCAGAATTGGTAGCACAGTCAAACTTTTCTTAGTGATAGGGTTAACCATCACGGTAAGAATGATACAAATGTCCTTTGAGTTTAAAGCAATAATAATTGCTAAGAATCTTAGATGACCACATCATTATGCACACACAACATTCCTGAGAGTGAACAACTCAGAGGAAGGGTGGGTAAATATGTGTAAAAGCGTCACTTCATTAAGAGGGTCATTAATCTCAGCATGTCCTCTTAGTGTAAAAAGGGTGTGATACTTTAAGGTAGAACATATCGGAAGCTAATCAACGCTTATTAATCTGCGGATTACAACACTTTCACCTGGTCTTAAAAATGATGAGGTACTGGAGTTTGTTTCTCCTGACAACCCAAAATGGTTTGTCTTGACGGACCACAAGAGTATCTTGCGTCGGAAGACACTAATGCACATTTACTACTTGGCTACCAACTGGTAGAAAAAGGTCGGAAAACAATAAGGGAAGGAACATGCTTAGGTTATAATCCCAAGATGTGGATGCATAAGTCAACAATCTTCCGGAGACCAATGCAGAAAAGGGAGGTGTGGCAGAGTCACGAGTATAGATGAGAGACTCACGAGGAGCTCTTGTCGTGATATGTTTGGTTCCATTAAAGAACATCTGCCATAGCATGTGGTAGGGAAAGTCCTTTATCGTCACTGTTTAATAGCGACAATATCCACAATCTTGAAGGCTATACTAGAAAGTACTAGCCATCCTGGGTAATGTGTAAACATTAACGACAAGGGTCAATAAAATGGATCTTGGGTTAAAGGTAAGCTTCATGTACAAGATTCACAACATCAGAATCCAGCACAATTAGGGAACTTAGGTTCAAGTCCGAGGGTTAAAACCCAAAGAAAGGAATAACTACTACTTGAGTGACACAACATACACTACAAGATAGTAATCACGAGGTAACTTCCAAGAGAATAAACAACTTTGGAAGTACCCAAATAAATGAAAAGGAGGCACATGAGATGAAAGGAAACTTCGAGGCCTAGAACAGAACATTGTGGAACCACCAACACGATGTTGTGGACCCTTAAGGTAGAGAAATCATGATAGAAAGAAATCTCTCAGAAGAAACAGAACAAATAGAAACAAGGAACACACACAACTGACTCTAGCGAACTTAACACTAGGTCCAATGGTTGAGAAATGACATGCCTGAAGAGGCACCTAAGTTTTGAAAGACTGGACAAGATAGCAAATTTTTTCCAAATCAACAGAAGATAAGATGACCCAGAATTAGAGCAAAACTGGATAAGTAGAAAAAGAAGCATACCAGAGTTTTCCCACGTAATTTTCATCTTTGAAAATAGTTTTCACAAACTCTAGACTCAACATCGAACAATACAAAGGTTTCCTACAGTCGGTACTTGTCACATCCCAAGATTTTCCAAATCTTGTAATGTGAAAAATAAATAAACAAAATAAAAGATTGTTGAATTTTAGGGTGAAAAGAAACTTTTGTTTCTAATGAAACTTAAAATCCCATCTTGAACAAACTTTAATTAGAGTTTGAAATTTAACAAAATCCAAATCAAGAGTAATGCATTACTCAATGAATGTATCTTGAAATTTAAACACTTGGAAAATAAATCCAAAGCCTAAACCCTAATGGAATAAAATCATTTCCAAGTTATCCCCAAGCCTATGGATTTGATCCATATAAAAATTGGTCAAACAAACATTTCAAAATGATCAAGAATGACAAATGGAAATATTATAAAACCATAGAAATTGGTTTCACTTATTTTGGAGCCATAGATAAAATCCTATGAATTTAATAAGACAAGGAAAAGTAATTTCCAAAGCTAATAAAACACTTATCTAAAATCCATACCAAATGGTGAGCAAATAATACTAAAGATATTTAAAAGGATAAATAAATATCAAATAAGATTTCACAAATTGGAGTCACCAAGTTTGGATCTATAAATAAAAAGATTTGGATTTTATAAAGATGAAGAAAGAAATATTAAATAAGGAATATTTAAAGACCAAATTAAATCTTGGCCAAATCCATAAGCAAATGGAATGAATATAATCCAAATCCAAATAAAAAAAGGATAAAGAATTTTCCAAAATAAAATAAAAATGGCATAAATCAAATCCTATTGGAATAAAGACAAATCCAATTTTAAATGATTAATAAATCATATTAAAAACTTTTCCAAATAATTCAAGATGAATTATTTGACACCCAAATAATCAAATAAAAACCTACTGAAAAGATTTGGAAGGTTTTTAGAAACTTAAATGGTGTTTGAAAATATTATTAAATCTTATTTGATTTAAAACAAGGGCTTATTTGAATAATTAAAAGACCCCAAAAAAAAGAATAAAGTTTTATTCCAAAATTGACTTCAGATTATGTTACTAATCAATATTTAAACCTACACAAATTTTGGTTGAGGTTTGAATTCAAATGGATGTTTGAAATAATTAAACAAAAGCAAAACAGAAAAAGAAATCAAGAAAAATAAAAAGGAAACAGATCAAAAAAAAGAGAAAGACCCAGCCCAACTAACCCCAGGCCTAGACTAGCCCAGCAAGCCCACCCCCACTCTCTCGCGAAACGTTTTCTCACAGAGCCGAACCATGGCGTCAGCGACCTTTGTACCCACTCCCCCTCTCTCCCTCACGCTGACAACGGACCCCATCGCCACGTCACCGTCTTCCTCACCCCGCGACGACCGCGCCGACCGTTTCCTGCCATTGATGCTGCAGTTTAATTCGCTTAAATGGCTCGCTTAAAACTTGCCGCGACCATGCTCCCTTAAACGCCTCCCTCTTCTTCCTCTTTCCCCTCAGTCGACACCTCCCAGGAGCCCCCAGGCTGGATGAATTTCTCCACGCACACTCACTGCTCCGACGAGCCTCCCCGACAAATTCCGGCGATGACAGACTTCATTTCCACTCCTAGAATTCACTAGCCTGCTCCCCATCCCCGTACGCATCCACCAGCATCCCTAGCTAGCTCGTGCGCGCTCCAAATCGTCGGCAAGGACAACACCGTCTCGCCACCGACGACCGCATCAACTCCGGCGAGCTAGTGACGCCAAACCCATGCGCCCCTCGTGTTCTGGTGAGTACCTCTACAACCCCCCGAGACCGTGCGCATCCTCCTGATACCATTCCTCGCTTGCTTGCATCCCAGGCGCTTGTCTTTGACAATGACCGTGCTCACCCGATGACAGCAAGAACTCCGGCGAGCGATTCAGATCATCCTCGTGCACCCCTTGCCTCCTCGCGAGTACCTTGAGCATCACCACGACCACGCGAACCTGGTGAGACACTTCCCTTCCTCCCTTGCTTCCTGCATCACCGGCACAACCACCGTCTGACCGCTCCGCCGCCACCTGCCACCGTCAGCGCCGCCAGATCCTGGCAAGCACGCTGTAGCCGTAGGATGCAGATCCAATGCACACGATAGAACATTAAACGAAGCGGTATGCTTGTTTATGTGCCGCACGATCTGTTTAGATCTAACGGCCGTATATGCTGATTCGCGCGAAACGGTATGCACTAGTAAGAAAGCGCCACGTTGCCTTGTTTGTTTGAATAAAACCAGAAATGATCTATGTGTTGTTCCAATTTGAAAAATTCATAACTTTCAAACCACACGTCCAAATTTTGCAAATTTTATATCAATGATTCAGCAAGACATGTACTTTATGACCATGCACTTTGTTTAGTAAAATTCTTCTGTTAAATTGATTGTTTTTGCAGAAACTTGTGTATACAAGTTTAGAATATAAAAATTGTTCTAAAATGATTTTTGAGATAAAACCTTTGCCAAATGGTTTGTTTTGAACCTACTAACCATAGAAATCAATTTGTGGTTTCAAAAACATATTTGGTGAAGCAAAATAATAAAACCTTGAATTAAAACATTTCTAGCCAAATAAAAATATGGTTTAATTGTTAAAAATGATTTTGGAGGAAAACCTTTGGGAAATGTTTTGATTTAAACTCTCTGACCCTAAAAACCAAATTTTATGATTTGAAAATGTATTTGGTGAACCCTATAAAAATTACTACTTTGCTAAAGACATTTTCAACCACATAAAATAATGACTTGGTTTAAAAATGGTTTATGAAGTAAAATCTTTTGCAAATGGTTTTTCCACATTATAAAATGACCATTAGGTGTTTTCAAATGTTTATGACCCATTAGGAACCATTTTTACAAATAAAACAATCTTTTGCATGTTTGCATGCATTGTTTTGTTTCTATCATTTTATGTGATGAATTGCTTGAATGGTAGATTGAAATATCTTGCTTGATTGAATTGTAGTGATTTGAAGCGTGTGAACGTTGCAAAGATCAAGGAGTGAACCTATATTATCTACCAAAAAGGCAAGTGATGCTTCATACTTTTGTCCCATTATTTTCACTATGCATTAGTGATATTTCTAAATAGGACTTGCATGGAATTTTTGCTAAGTATAAACTATGCTATGGGAAATCCTAGTAGATGAAACCTTAGTAGAATTTCCTAAGTTAATATTCCTACTACTATCATGCTTAGCTTAGCTAGTAGAAAACAAGGGTGGAATATATATTCATGCTATGGAATATTTCTAAGTCTGTGGACTTGTGTTTTGTTTAATAAAACAACTAAGTGAATGAATCACCTGGGTGGAATGGAAGGAATAGTTTGTGTTGAGTGGTTCACAAGGACCATTTCTATGGTTTACCTTGTGTATCTCACTTGTGGATGGCCACCCAGGAACAAAGAGATTTGAGATGTCAAATGTTGAGAAGCTTTAAGTGCAGCCACTTGGCATTATGGGCTCTGCCTGGATCACATAGGTTGCAATAACTTAGCCAAATGGACAGTTGGTGGTAGGGGAATGATAGGTTGGAACGCGTCCATTCTGGTCTAAGGGAAGGCTTTTGAAAGATCTTGTCTTGGTGAAACCAAGTCTTGTGGGGAAAGTGCACCACCTCTGCAGAGTGAAAAATCTAAGTACTTAGCCATGTCCCTGGTAAAGGACTATTTGAGCATCAAGACATGGAAGCTATCAAGAATCTCCTCATCCAAATTTCTAAGTTAAAATCTTGTGGTTGAACAGGGGTTGAAGGATCACCAATTTCTATTGGGAGATGCCTTGGGTGATTTTTGTCAAGCAAAAACTTAGTGTTTTCAAATGATAAGGAAAATCTATTTTGAGCAATGCAAGCCTAAGCTCCACTTAGCCAAATGCATATAGATGATAGACTCTATTATACTACCATAGTATCACTTGATAATACAATTCAAATGTATTGACCCTTGTGGCTGTAACTTGTTATGTTGCAGGTTTGTTTGATGTTAGTGAAGTTTATTGATTAGGATTACAAGTCTACAACCAACATGTCTGCCTGTGGCACTTTGAAGATGAAGGACTCCATGCTGTTGTTATATTCTGCTACATTGTAATGAGATAGCCAAATGAGCTATGTAAGATGTAATAAATTATTTTATTCCTGGTTATAAAGTTGTATTATGACCTTTGTTTCTTGATATTACATCTTAACTGTGGATGCTAGCTATTGATCCAGGGACTAGCATTGTAAACACAGGGATCTCTACCTTATTAAAGGTTGGGAACCTTACAGATGGTATCAGAGCATTGTGTTGCCTGTAGGATTTGTAAACCTAGGATTGGACAAACCCTTAGAAAATAGGAGTTGTATTTGTTCCAAAACTTATTTACAAACAATCTTGTAAACTCTTCCTTCAACCATTTTGGTTTTGATTCTACATCTCTTCTACTTCAAACTTGATGGACAAAACCTACTCCATGGCCAAAGACTTCACCATGAGCAAAGGACTTCATCAACTCTAATGACTTCAACATATTCAAGTGATTTCAACCATATTCTCAACAAGGACTTCAACCTTGGATATCACTAAGGACTACAAGTGAGACAAGAAATGTTGCTCAAGACTTGAAGACTAAGGAAACACAACTTGGGAATCATCATCACCTTTGCAGTTTTTGTGACCAAAATTTTTCCCAAGGATACAAAGATCTTGTTCAAGAAGAATCAACCAAGAAGTATGGAAAGATCTCAAGTGAACCATATAGTTGTACCACCATGTTTAGTTTAAATTAAACCCACCAACTTATGTGGTGTAACAAAGATATTTTTGGTTGCCTAAAAATATGCTTGAAACTTGTTGTTTGAATGGAATGTTTGTTTGTGATTTCTTGCACTTTGCTTGTGTGAATTGTAATGTGTGTGATTATAATGATTCCCTTATAAATCTTTTGCCTATTCTAATCCCAAACCAACCCAAACAGATGACTACTCCAAGAAACACCAACATCAAGGATGGCAACAACAACAACCAAGAGATCAACTGCTAGCAAATCAAACCCAGTTGAACCAAGTGACAACTTAGTTTTTAGCCAACAACAATGAGTTAGACCCAACCATGCAAAAGTTTTTGAAAACTCAATCCCAATTGTTGCAAGGGATGTCCACTCAAATGATCAACATGGGAGACAACTCTTCCCAAGGAGTTTATGATAACAATGATGCCAAGGATGATATTTTAGAAGGAACTCAAGCTTGCAATATTTGTGGAGACAAGGCTCACACTTCCAAAGAGCATGAAGATCAATGTCCCAATTGTGAAGAGAAACATCCAACTAATCAATGCCCCACATCTCAAGCTACTTGTTTCCTATGTGAAGGAAATAATCATGTCCCTATCCAATGCCCCCTCTATTCCATAGTTCAACAAAGGAAACAAGGTGGAGTGCAACAACAAATTGTAAACCCTCATGAAGGAACAACTTCTACCAAGAAGGATGAAGGCAAAGTCAAAACTATGCATCATAAGGCCAAATCCATGGTGATCACAAAGTGTTGCTACTCTTATGGAGAAGAAGGTCATATCTCCAGTAAATGCCCCAAGAAGAGAGAAAGATTTCCCACCTATGTGGTGAAATATGAAGAGCATGAACTAGAAGAACTCCTAGCTTTGGAGAGACCCAAGAAGAAGAAGAAGGACATAAGCCAGTTGCAATGTTACAATTGCAAAGAAATGGGACACTATGCCAGTAATTGCCCAGAAAAGAAGAAGAACCAAGGAAATAAACAAGAAGAATTGATACCAAAGAAGAAGAAGGATAATAGCCAAGTGATGTGTTTCAAATGCAAAGAGCTAGGCCATTATGCAGACAAGTGTCCAGAGAAGTTTCAACAAGATCCCAAGCAAGCCAAGATGTAATCTAGTTAGAAAATTTTTAAGGGTGGTAGTACCCTAGATGCTTTGAGCCAACTTGTAACCCTAGCCTCCCCAAATCTCGGTACGAGATTTATTTTAAGGGTGGTAGCCTGTCACATCCCAAGATTTTCCAAATCTTGTAATGTGAAAAATAAATAAACAAAATAAAAGATTATTGAATTTTAGGGTGAAAAGAAACTTTTGTTTCTAATGGAAACTTAAAATCCCATGTTGAACAAACTTTAATTAGAGTTTGAAATTCAACAAAATCCAAATCAAGAGTAATGCATTCCTCAATGAATGTATCTTGAAATTTAAACACTTGGAAAATAAATCCAAACCCTAAACCCTAATGGAATAAAATCATTTTCAAGATATCCCCAAGCCTATGGATTTGATCCATATAAAAATTGGTCAAACAAATATTCCATAATGATCAAGAATGACAAATGGAAATATTATAAAACCATAGAAATTGGTTTCACTTATTTTGGAGCCATAGATAAAATCCTATGAATTTAATAAGACAAGGAAAAGTAATTTCCAAAGCTAATAAAACACTTATCTAAAATCCATACCAAATGGTGAGAAAATAATACTAAAGATATTTAAAAGGATAAATAAATATCAAATAAGATTTTACAAATTGGAGTCACCAAGTTTGGATCTATAAATAAAAAGATATGGATTTTATAAAGATGAAGAAAGAAATATTAAATAAGGAATATTTAAAGACCAAATTAAATCTTGGCCATATACATAAGCAAAAGGAATGAATATAATCCAAATCCAAATAAAAATAAAAGGATAAAGAATTTTCCAAAATAAAATAAAATGGCATAAATCAAATCCTATTGGAATAAAGACAAATCCAATTTTAAATGATTAATAAATCATATTAAAAACTTTTCCAAATAATTCAAGATGAATTATTTGACACCCAAATAATCAAATAAAAACCTACTGAAAAGATTTGGAAGGTTTTTAGAAACTTAAATGGTGTTTGAAAATATTATTAAATCTTATTTGATTTAAAACAAGGGCTTATTTGAATAATTAAAAGACCCCTAAAAAAAGAATAAAGTTTTATTCCAAAATTGACTTCAAATTATGTTACTAATCAATATTTAAACCTACACAAATTTTGGTTGAGGTTTGAATTCAAATGGATGTTTGAAATAATTAAACAAAAGCAAAACAGAAAAAGAAATCAAGAAAAAGAAAAAGGAAACAAATCAAAACAAAGAGAAAGACCCAGCCCAACTAACCCCAGGCCCAGACTAGCCCAGCAAGCCCACCCCCACTCTCTCACGAAACGTTTTCTCACCTCAGACCGAACCCGCAGCGTCACTGACCGCCTGGACCCACTCCCCCTCTCTCCCTCACGTTGACAACGGACCCCATCGCCACGTCACCGTCTTCCTCACCCCGCGACGACCGCGCCGGCCGTTTCCTGCCATTGATGCCGCAGTTTAATTCACTTAAACGGCTCGCTTAAACCTCGCCGTGACCATGCTCCCTTAAACGCCTCCCTCTTCTTACTCTTTCCCCTCAGTCAACACCTTCCAGGAGCCCCTAGGCTGGATGAATTTCTCCACGCGCCCTCACTGCTCCGACGAGCCTCCCCGACAAATTCTGGCGACGCCAGACTTCATCGCCACTCCTAGACTTCACTAGCCTGCTCCCCATCCCCGTACGCATCCACCACCATCCCTAGCTAGATTGCGCGTGCTCCAAATCGTCGGCAAGGACAACACCGTCTCGCCACCGACGACCGCATCAACTCCGGCGAGCTACTGACGCCAAACCTGTGCGCCCCTCGTGTTCTGGTGAGTACCTCTACAACCCCCCGAGACCGTGCGCATCCTCCTGATACCTTTCCTCGCTTTCTTGCATCCCAGGCGCTTGTCTTTGACAACGACCGTGCTTACCCGACGACAGCAAGAACTCCGGCGAGCGATTCAGATCATCCTCGTGCGCCCCTTGCCTCCTCGCGAGTACCTTGAGCATCACCACGACCACGCGAACCTGGTGAGACACTTCCCTTCCTCCCTCGCTTCCTGCATCGCCGGCACAACCACCGACCGATCGCCGCCACCGCCACACCACCCGCCAGATCTGGCAAGCCTTGGCCGTAGGATGCAGATCCAACACACACGATAGAACATTAAATGAAGGGGTATGCTTGTTTTTGCACTGCACGATCTGTTTATATCTAACGGCCGAACATGCTGATCCGTGCAAAACGGTATGCACCAGTAAGAAAGCGCCACGTGGCCTTGTTTGTTTGAATAAAACCAGAAATGATCTATGTGTTGTTCCAATTTGAAAAATTCATAACTTTCAAACCACACGTCCAAATTTTGCAAATTTTATATCAATGGATTCAGAAATACATGTACTTTCTGACCATGCACTTTGTTTAGTAAAATTCTTCTGTTAAATTGATTGTTTTTGCAGAAACTTGTGTATACAAGTTTAGAATATAAAAATTGTTCTAAAATGATTTTTGAGATAAAACCTTTGGCAAATGGTTTGTTTTGAACCTACTGACCATAGAAATAAATTTGTGGTTTCAAAAACATATTTGGTGAAGCAAAATAATAAAACCTTGAATTAAAACATTTCTAGCCAAATAAAAATATGGTTTAATTGTTAAAAATGATTTTGGAGGAAAACCTTTGGGAAATGTTTTGATTTAAACTCTCTGACCCTAAACACCAAATTTTATGATTTGAAAATGTATTTGGTGAACCCTATAAAAATTACTACTTTGCTAAAGACATTTTTTGAACCACATAAAATAATGACTTGGTTTAAAAATGGTTTATGAAGTAAAATCTTTTGCAAATGGTTTTGCCACTTTATAAAATGACCATTAGGTGTTTTCAAATGCTTATGAACCATTAGGAACCATTTTTACAAATAAAACAATCTTTTGCATGTTTGCATGCATTGTTTTGTTTCTATCATTTTATGTGATGAATTGCTTGAATGGTAGATTGAAATATTGCTTGCTTGATTGAATTGTAGTGATTTGAAGTGTGTGAACATTGCAAAGATCAAGGAGTGAACCTATATTCTCTACCAAAAAGGCAAGTGATGCTTCATACTTTTGTCCCATTATTTTCACTATGCATTAGTGATATTTCTAAATAGGACTTGCATGGAATTTTTCCTAAGTATAAACTATGCTATGGGAAATCCTAGTAGATGAAACCTTAGTAGAATTTCCTAAGTTAATATTCCTACTACTATCATGCTTATCTTAGCTAGTAGAAAACAAGGGTGGAATATATATTCATGCTATGGAATATTTCTAAGTCTATGGACTTGTGTTTTGTTTAATAAAACAACTAAGTGAATGAATCACCTGGGAGGAATGGAAGGAATGGTTTGTGTTGAGTCGTTCACAAGGCCCATTTCTATGGTTTACCTTGTGTATCTCACTTGTGGATGGCCAACCAGGAACATAGAGATTTGAGATGTCAAATGTTGGGAAGCTTCAAGTGCAGCCACTTGGCATTATGGGCTCTGCCTGGATCACATAGGTTGCAATAACTTAGCCAAATGGACAGTTGGTGGTAGGGGAATGATAGGTTGGAACGCGTCCATTCTGGTCTAAGGGAAGGCTTCTGAAAGATCTTGTCTTGGTGAAACCAAGTCTTGTGGGGAAAGTGCACCACCTCTACAGAGTGAAAAATCTAAGTACTTAGCCATGTCCCTGGTAAAGGACAATTTGAGCATCAAGACATGGAAGCTATCAAGAATCTCCTCATCCAAATTTCTAAGTTAAAATCTTGTGGTTGAACAAGGGTTGAAGGATCACCAATTTCTATTGGGAGATGCCTTGGGTGATTTTTGTCAAGCAAAAACTTAGTGTTTTCAAATGATAAGGAAAATCTATTTTGAGCAATGCAAGCCTAAGCTCCACTTAGCCAAATGCATATAGATGATAGACTCCACTATACTACCATAGTATCACTTGCCAATACAATTCAAATGTATTGACCCTTGTGGCTGTAACTTGTTATGTTGCTGGTCTGTTTGATGTTAGTGAAGTTTATTGATTAGGATTACAAGTCTACAACCAACATGTCTTCCCGTGGCACTTTGAAGATGAAGGACCCCATGCTGTTGTTATATTCTGCTGCATTGTAATGATATAACCAAATGAGCTATGTAAGATGTAATAAATTAGTTTATTCCTGGTTATAAAGTTGTATTATGACCTTTGTTTCTTGATATTTCATCTTAACTGTGGATGCTAGCTATTGATCCAGGGACTAGCATTGTAAACATAGGGATCTCTATCTTATTAAAGGTTGGGAACCTTATAGTACTGATCTGATACCAAAACCTGTGACACCCCCGAGATTAGGGCTAGACAAATCCCAGACCTTTGTCTAATATAAGGCTAACCTAAATATTGAAGGCATACAGAGAGAGAATTGATAACACAACAATGACCCTACGACACAAAAATTATTACAGCAAGCTCATAACTGAGCTAAGAACCAAAATATCACATGCAGAGGTCACTGACCACAAACATCAGACAACAGAAGGCAAATAATGCTACTAAGTATAGCAAACTTAACAAATGGCCTAAGAGGCCTGAAGCATAACGATGACGTCCATTCCATAGATCCCAGACTACCGACTGGAAACTCCAAACTACTCGTCGATGTCGATGCCGTGAAGAACTCATCTTCTATGGTAACACTTACTCTACTGCAAATGTATCAACGAAGCAAGGGTGAGTACAGGGTGTACTCCGCAAGACTTATGGCTGGTGGAGTTATTTTGCATAAAGCCATCTTTATTTTGTAAAACAAGAGGGAGAAGAATCTCGACTAGTCAGAATATTTTAAAAGGGGATAAGGGAGCAGTATCTCTAGCTTTGATCATCTTTTGATATCCACCGGATCATCATCAGCTGAACCTATCTAGGATCACCCCCTCGATCCCTGAGGAAGCATCCTTAAGCACACATTACTTAACTTGCCAAGTTTTACGATTTGGTTCAAGTTCTCTATGATCTTCATGTACGTTCCCAAGTCATCCATAACCGCGGACACGGATTTTCGAAAAGATTAATAACCCTGCAGGGGTGTACAACTTTACGCGAACGTACTAACCTTCTCTTAATGCCAGTACATTAGCCCTCTTCCTTGGAAGGCCGACAGAGGGTGGTTAGACATGACCTTTACCTTGCTTTTTCCGAGACCATGAGTCACGCACTAGGGAGAATCCGCCGTAACGGGTCGAGTCCTGAAGTCGGTCCCTAATGATGTGCGCAGGGTTCAAGATTACGGATGCCGGGCATCTCTTGTTCCCGGCCACGCTTACCTACCTGTTATGAATGCACCTCCTTCACGTCCATTCAAGAACAACCAAGATGCGTATGTCGAATGGAAATCCCGAACTATGTGACTCATGGAATCTACTAGGAAAGTTAGTTGATCGAGGGGGTTTCCAGGCCCCCGTGTGGATGTACGCTCGTCTTGGTTCAAGAGGCAAGAACATCGGGTCCTAAGGGTGGCAAGTATGGGACTGCAAAAACCACAACCCACCGTGGCCTCCCATACAAGCCTTATCATGTTTAACTTTCATCGCTGATCTTACCACATCATCCTGTCATACTAGGTTCATTCACAACTCTGATTTATCAACGAGATGGACCAGTGGTAATAGCTAATCATGGCTAAGCACAATAGGTGTAACAACACTAGCAACGCTTCACAAGCCAAACCCTAGTTATGTTAGGAGTAGTGGATCATGGAATATAGGCTATAAAGGAAACATTCATCAGATAGGATTACTCTATCTATCGACAAAAGACTTTGGAATCGTATGCACATGGCAAGAATTGAAATACTTAAAAAACATAGGATTATATCATGTGTGGGGCTTCGCTTGCCTTTGCCAGTTGATATCCAGAAAGCATAGCTTCGGGCATCTGGTACTTGACTTGATTACAATTGATCAAGTATTGGTTTTCGAGCTTCGACGGTGTTGATCTCGGTCTTCGATCTCGATCTCAATTCTGATATCATACTCTACCGGAGAAGAACCAAAGACCATAAAGAAAGGGAAACAATCAACACATGGCATCGATGTAATGCTCAAAGAAGGATGATGATATGACAAGTCGATTAGTATTGAAATGTAAACCCTAAAACATGCTCGGCAGTTTAATCAGGGTTTCGAGGAGTGCAAACCCTAACTCGGGAAAACACCGGATTTATATGAGAGGGGTATAGTTAGTTCTTCTACTTAACTTGCAACAGAAGTTGTTGAACAATGCATGATTATAGTGTAATTAGGTAGAACTCATTTTTCTGATCATTTTGATATATTATTTTTATTTTTCTGATTTAAAATGAATTATTTATGAATTTCTCCATTTTTAATTCATTTTAAATCATTTTTAGAATATTATAAAACAATTTATATTTTGGAATTACTTTTAACATTTTGTTAAATAAAAAACATTTCTGAAAATGTTTATTTGACTTACAACAGGGGCCCACATGTCAAGGATTTCTTATTTACAGAAATGATTTACAAAAATATTTAATTAAAACAAAAAGGATTTATTGCACATGCATGACGTATGACTGACATCAGCAAGAGCTTGATCCTCAGATCGATGATCGATCTGTTGATCAAGCGCGCGCGGGGTTGCGAGGCTAGCTGTGCTAGACTCAGCTCATCACGCTGAGCCAGAAAGTGGCGGCGCGGCTTGCAGGGGGTCGCCAGAGAGGGGAGCACGACGGCGCACGGTGGCGTAGCTTGCAGG
Source organism: Avena insularis (assembly GCA_023614405.1). Taxonomy (NCBI): domain Eukaryota; kingdom Viridiplantae; phylum Streptophyta; class Magnoliopsida; order Poales; family Poaceae; genus Avena; species Avena insularis. The sequence continues at coordinate 224,487,229 of CM042689.1, read as the reverse complement.
TGGTAGCGGCGTTGACGATACAGAGAGAAGGAGGAGGAACGGAGGGGTGCATTAGCACCACGAGCTCACCGTGAGCGCGATCGAGGTGGTGGCGAGGCCGGAGGAGGTCAGGCGAGGGAGAATTGACGGCGACCGGAGCTCGTGAAGGTGATGACTTCGGGCTCGATTCCGACCAGGGTAGAGCTTCCTAGATTGCCTGACTTGGCAGGGAAGAACGAGGAGATGACGGCGGTCACGCCTATGGCCTGAGAGGGGAGAGGGGTGGTCGGAAATAGAGGGGAGCGGGCGACCAGCAAGCTAGGGTTTCAGGCATGCGCGACATAGAGAGGAAGGGAACACGCGTGAGAGGGGGAAGGAGGGCTAGGGTTCCTCAGCGGCTGCCAGGGGGTATTTTAGGCGTCGGGACCGTCGGTGGCGCATCTTAAGCCGGCAATGACGGCGTCTGTGGCGGCAATGACAGTGACTACACTGTTCGCAGTGAGCAACGAGGGATATGGCGAAGGGGTACGTGGTCGAGGGTGGGCTTCTGCTGGGCCGTGGGCTACGCTGGCTGCTGCGCGCGTGCAGGGAAGAGAGAAAGGAAGATGGGCTGGCTGGGCCGGCTGTTGCTGCTCTATGTTTTTTTACAGAAACTCTTTTCTTTTTCTGTAATTTGTTTTCACTTTTGCAATTCATTTTGAATTCTGTTTTGGTATATTTCAAAAATACCAAAGGCCTTTATAAAATATACAAAATACCGAGGGACCCCTTTAATCAATTTGGGCTCCATTAATTTTGTGATTTCAAAATTCAAAACCATTTTGAATGTGTTTCAAATAGAGAGGGAAAGCTAGGGTTTATGGTTTTGTGATTTTTTTCCTTGCATGCTTTTTAAATGATGATGCTCATGAATGCACAAAGAAATCCTATTTGCCATTAATAAAACTAGGGTTGTTACACAACAACTATCTACAAGAATAGAAGTGCATAGACATCAGCGCCAACTATGAAGCAACTGATTCACTCGCACGAGTCGGATCCACCATACAATAAATTCCTCCCGATGTCTCCTTGGAGCACCTGCATAAGCCCAACATCACCCTCTCCCCTGAATCCGACTCCATCATCTCGGTGGCAGACCCAGGGATGTCGGATCGAAAGACTCGGGGACTGTCGGCTCAAAGGCATTGGCGTGGCCCAGCTCGGAAGACCCGGGGGCTTTCAGTTCGTCAAGTACGGCATTGCCAAGCACTCCAGGTGGCTCGGGGGCTGCCGACTAGGGCATTCCACCTGGTCGCCTGCCAGATGTACTCTAGTTGGTGCAAGGAAGCATCTTCACCATTCAGGAAGTGCCATTTTGAGTTCAACCCTTCATGAACTACATCGTCGATGGGGAGCTTCTAGATGATGAGGTGAAGATCAGGTAAATCAAGTGGCACGGGCACTCATACACCATCATCAACAAGGAACTGTACAAGCGCAGCATCTCGGGAATTTTCTAGTGGTGCATCGATGTGGACACTGTCTATCGGCTATTGAAGGACATTCATCAGGGTGAGTGCGGACACCATGACTCTTCTCGGGCCATAGTTGCCAAGGCATTCCACCCCGGTTTCTACTAGCCCATCACGCTTGATGATGCGGAGCATATGGTCCGCGTGTGCAATGGGTGTCAAAGGTTTAGCCAATAGAGGCACATGCCGACTGTGATTCTCAAGACGATACCGATCACATGGACCTTCGTTGTTTGCGGAGTAGACATGCTCGGTCCCTTAAAGAGGGCTCGCATGGGTATGACCCATCTGCTAGTGGCGGTGAACAAGTTCTACAAGTGGATAGAAGCAAAGCCAATCCAAAAGCTGGATGGGCCACGGTCATCACCTTCTTCTGTGATATCATCATCCGGTTCGCATACCCCCACAACATCATCATGGACAAAGGCACAAACTTCTCCAAGGGGTCCTTTGCCCGGTTCTTCCACAACAAGGGGATCCAACTAGACTTGGCGTCGTCGCGCATCCACAGTCCAACGGGCAAGTCGAAAGGGCAAAGGGCTTGGTGCTAGCCGACATCAAGCCCCGGTTGATCAAGCCTCTGGAGAACTCACCTGGCTGCTGGATTGAGGAACTCCCGGCCATATTGTGGAGCCGGTGCACCACTCTGAGTTGCTTTACCGGCTTCATGCCATTCTTCCTTGTCTACTCCTCGAAAGAAATCCTCGCGACAGACATGGAGTTCAGCTCGCCCCGCAAGCTCCTCTACTCGGATAAGGAAAACCAAGAGGCAAGGGAACATAGAGTGGACCTCCTCGAGGAGTCCCACGAGCTAGCCCTATCAAGGTCAGCATTGTACCAGCAAATCTTGCGCCGGTATCATTCGAGACAAATTTGACCCATCGCATTCCGTGAGGGCGACCTGGTGCTCCGGTTGGTGCAAGACACAAAGGGCATGCATAAGCTATCTCCCCTTGGGAAGGCCCCTTCTGTTGGGGATATGCCAAAGGGATTTATATTTTTGTGCCCTTGGTTCATTAGTTGTACTCAGTTTTCCCTAGCCACTTAACTTTTCCTCACTTTTCCCCTCGTCATGTTACGAAACCCTCACAGGCGCTGGCAGGTGCTCGAACGGAGGGATGCCGTTAGGTTAAAGTCTTGACCATTACATGCTGACTGGTGGGACCTCGTTGCTGTCGTGGTATTGCCGACGAGTACGCCATGGAGGGGTCCTCATAGTGCGTGTTTAGAGACGCCGGGTAGGGCAGAAGGTTGGCGGGTACGAGGTAACACAGCTTACCCAGGTTCAGATCCCACGACGATGGCAGAATCCTACTCCTGGTATAAATAACTATAATGGCAATACGCCCAGTTACATGGATTGGTTCTCTATGTGAGGATATGAGTTGATTGGTGCCCTAAAGGCTCCTCTATGTCAGGCTTATATAGTCGTCAGATCCTAGGGTTATAGGGAATGTCCTAGCCGGATAGGTTACAGAGTCCTACACGGTAGACAACTAGTCTAACGTGTTTTGCACTCCAAGGCTCCGGGTACGCTGGTGACTCCACGTAGCCTTCCTTCATCCGACATGGGCCTCCCTTCTAGATCCATCTAACTGTTGGAATTATGCCCTAGAGGCAATAATAAAGATGTTATTATTATAATTCTTGTTCATGATAAAGTTTATATCCCATGCTAGAATTGTATTAAGCGGAAACTTTAATCTTTGTGTGGTTTATGAACAACACCGTGTCCCTAGTATGCCTCTATGGACTAGCTCATTGATAAATGATGGTTAAGGTTTCCTAACCATAGACATGAGTTGTCGATTAATAATGAGATCATATCATTGGGAGAATGATATGATGGACAGACCCAAACTAAGCGGAGCAATTAGATCGTGTCATCGTGTTCATCTTTGCGAAGCTTTTCTTATGTCAAATATTGTATTCCTTAGACCATGAGATAATACAACTCCCTGGTATCAGAAGAAAGCTTTGAGGTCTTCAAACGTCATCCTATGAGAGGGTGATCATAAAGGTGTCTGTCAGGTGATCGGAAAGTACCTGTTGGGTTGTATGTATCGAGATGGGATTTGTCCCTCCCAAGTCGGAGAGATATACTTCGGGCCCACTCGGTAATCGATATCAACACCGCTTGCAAGCATGTGGTTAAGGAGTTAATCACAAAGTGATATCGGATTACAGAACGAGTAAAGTACTTGCTCTGAACGAGACTGAACTAGGTATGACGGTACCGACGATCAAATCTCGGGCAAGTAAAATATCGCGAGACGAAGGGAATATATATATCGGATTGATTGAATCTTGGCATCGTGGTTCATCCGATATGATCATCGATGAATGTGTGGGAGTCAATATGGGTTTCCAGACCCCGCTGTTGATTATTGATAGAAGATCATGTCTGCATATTCTCGAACCCGAAGGGTCACACACTTAACGTGTCTCGACGCTAGGATAGATTGGATAATTGGTTTATGAGTTTTTGTTCGGAGTCTCGGATGGGATCCGGGACATCACGAGAGGTTCTGGAATGGTCCGGAGAATAAGATTCATATAAGGCGATGCAGTTTTTGGAGTTCGGAATTGTTTCGGGTTAATCGGTATTGTACCGGAAGCTTCTAGAACCTTCCGGAGGGGGGCCAACGTGGCCCCACCTGTCGTTAGGGGGCATGGGCCTATGAGGGAGTGCCCTGGCCGCATTGGGCCAGGGGCACAAGGCCCCATAGGGCCCAGCCGGCCAAACCTAGGGGAAACCCTAGGGGAGCTTCTAGAAGGAGGGGGGAAACTTTCCCCCCACTCTTCCCTCCTTGGCCGCCGGCCTAGGCTTGGGGGAGGGGCTAGGGTTGGCGCCCACCCCTCTATATAAAGAGGGATGGGGGTGCACCACCCCCTAAACCTCCTCCTCAAGCCCTAGCCGCCCTGCTGCCCTCCTCTCTCTCCCTCCCATTTGCCGTGGCGAAGCCTGCTGCAGAAACTCTCCACCACTTGCACCGCGCCGTCGCGTTGTAGATCCAATCCGTATATCCACCATACTTGCTGGACCAAGGAAGGAGGAGACGTCGAGGTGCTGCACGTGTGCATCTCTTGGAGGCATCGCCACTTGTGGTGCTAGATCGGATCGGATCGCGAGGAGGAGAAGCGAGTACGACTACATCACCCACGTTCCGACGAACGTTCCGCTGTGCGAATCTTCAAGGGTATGAAGATCTCATCTAATCCCCCTCGCTGTTTGCATCTCCTAGATTAGATCTTTGCTTTCCCCGTTCGCATCCGTAGAAATTTTTTGATTTACTATGCTGCAAAACCATTCAATGGTATCAGAGCTAGATCCATGCGTAGATGTGTTTCACGAGTAGAACGCAACATGGTTGTTGCGGGTGTTGATGTTTTCTGTTGCAAGCCTCTTGTTTGTGTTCTTCTTATGACGCGGGATAGTGAGATTGAAGCGGTCCAGGCCAACCTTCTGGCACGTTCGCGAGACCGGCTCCGCACTTGACGTGTGGCTTGTTCCACGCATGTGGCTGGTGGATGCCAGTTTCTCTCACTATAGTTGTCATGGGATTTACACCGGAGTTTGGCAACCATAATATCACCGTTGTGGCTTTCCGGAGGTAAGAATCGTTCTTAGCTTGCTACTCCCATAAGCCACGTAAAACATGCAACAACAAAGTAGAGGCGTCTAACTTGTTTTTGCAGGGAGTGTTTTCTGTGATATGGTATGGCCCAAGATGTGATGTGTGTATTGTATGCAATGATCATGTTTTGTAATGTTTCACGACTTGCATGTCGATGAGTACACAACCGGCAGGAGCCATATGGTTGTCTTTATAATTGTGTATGACCTGTGTGTCAACTTCTTATACGCCATGTAATAGTTTCACTTTATCGCTAAGTAGTTAGCAATAGTTGTAGTTGCTATTCGTGGCGGAGGCAATCATGGTGGAGTGATGGAGATCATGCCGGCACGCACAAGATGGATATCATTGCGCGAAGATTGGCTATACCATGTCACATAAAGTTATATGCATATGATGTTTATCCTTTTATGTATCTTATTATGCTTAGATCGCGATGGTAGTATTATAAGATGATTCCTCACTTAAAGATCAAGATAAAACTGTGTTCTCCCCATGTATGCACCGTTGCGAAAGTTCGTCGTGTCCAAGCATCACGTGATGATCGGGTGCTATAGAATCTACGTTCACATACAATGGGTGCAAGCCAGTTTTGCACACGAGAAAATACTTGGGATTGAATTGACGAGCCTAGCATGTACAGACATGGCCTCGGAACACATGAACCGAAAGGTTAAGCATGAGTCATATGAATGATATGATCGACACTTCGTTGTACACCATTGAAGCCACATCTCTTCTCGTGAAGATCGGATTAGGTGTGGTGAATTTGGATCGTGTTCACTAAACAACTTGAGGGATGTTGAATTTAGTGGGAGTTCATCTAGTAATTTGATTAAAAGTTGAACTAGTTATCATGAACATAGTCTAATTTGTACTTGCAAACATTGTAGATCAAATGGCTAAGTCCAACTTCAACTTCAACGTTTTTGCTGAGAAGGAAAAGCTTAGAAACAATGGGTCTAACTTCACCAACCGGTTCTGCAATCTGAGAATCATTCTCTCTGGTGGTCAAAAGGACTATGTCCTTGAGAATGCGTTAGGTGATGCCCCTGCTGTAGATGCGCCGGCTGATGAGAAAGCTGTCTATCAGTCATGAAAAGATGATTATGGTGTGATTAAGAGCACCATGTTGTTTGCTATGGAATCGGACCTTCAAAATCGTTTTGAAGACTATCCCGGGCCCTTTGAGATTCTTGAGGAGATGAAAACCATGTTTCAGACTCAGGCCCGTTCTGAGAGATATGAGATCTCTGAGAAATTTGTTAACTGCAAGATGGAGGAAGGGAGTTCCGTTAGTGAGCACGCCATTAAGATGTCGGGCTACACTCAACGCCTTGAGCAACTGGACTGCAAGATTCCAGAGGAGCTCAAGATTGACAGGGTTCTACAATCACTCCCTCCCAGCTACAAAAGTTTTGTAGTGACTCATAATCAGATTGGTTCCACTGATACGATCACCGAGCTCTTTGCAAAGCTGAAGGCTGCGGAGGTGGACATCAAAAAGGATAATCATGTGTTGATGGTCAACAAGCCCCCCACCTTCAAGAAAGGTAAGGGTGCAAAGAAGCCCTTCAAGAAAGGCGGCGGCAAGCACGTTGCCCCTGCTGAGAAGAAGCTCAAGTCTAGACCCAAGCTGGACACTGAGTGCTTCTATTGCAAGGACAAGGGTCACTGGAAGCGCAACTATCCGAAGTACTTAGCGGACAAGAGGGCTGGAATCATCAAAGGTATATTTGATATACATGTTATTAACGTTTTCCTTACTAGCCCTCGTTGTTGTGCCTGGGTATTTGATACTGGTTCAGTTGCTAATATTTGTAACTCGAAACAGGAGCTACGAAATAGACGACGGCTTGCGAGGGATGAGGTGACGATGCATGTTGGCAACAGATCAAGAGTTGATGTGATGGCCGTCGGCACGCTCTCCTTAGTTTTACCTTCGGGATTAGTTTTAAACCTTAATAAGTGTTATTATGTGCCTGCGTTGAGCATGAACATTATTTCTGGATCGTGTTTATTGCAAGACGGTTATTCATTTAAATCGGAGAATAATGGTTGTTCTATTTATATGAGTAACATCTTTTATGGTCATGCACTTGCTGTGAATGGTTTATTTCTTCTGAATCTCGAAAGGGATGAAACACACATCCATAACATTGAGGCTAAGAGATGCAAAGTAGATAGTGATAATACTACTTATTTGTGGCACTGTCGTCTAGGTCATATTGGTGTAAAGTGCATGAAGAAACTCCATTCTGATGGACTTTTGGAGTCTCTTGATTTTGAATCATTTGACATATGCGAACCATGCCTCATGGGCAAGATGATCAAAACCCCGTTCTCCGGTATGATGGAGCGAGCAACGGACTTGTTGGAAATCATACATACCGATGTATGCGGACCGATGAGTGTTTCGACGCGTGGTGGATATCGCTATTTTCTCACTTTTACCGATGACTTAAGTAGATATGGGTATATCTATTTAATGAAACATAAATCTGAAACATTTGAAAAGTTCAAAGAATTTCAGAATGAAGTGGAGAACCATCGTAACAGAAAGATTAAGTTTCTACGATCCGATCGTGGAGGTGAATATTTGAGTTATGATTTTCTCACGCATCTTAAATCTTGCGGAATCGTTTCGCAACTCATGCCACCCGGAACACCACAGCGCAATGGTGTGTCTGAACGCCGGAATTGAACCCTATTAGATATGGTCCGATCGATGATGTCTCTTACTGATTTTCCATTATCATTTTGGGGTTATGCATTAGAAACCGCTGCATTCACTTTAAATAGGGCACCATCTAAATTCGTTGAGACGACACCGTATGAACTGTGGTTTGGTGCTAAACCTAAGTTGTCATTTCTTAACGTTTGGGGATGCTAAGCTTACGTCAAGAAGTTGATGCCAGACAAGCTCGAACCCAAAGCGGAGAAATGCGTCTTCATAGGATACCCTAAGGAAACTATTGGGTATACCTTCTATCACAGAACCGAAGGCAAAATGTTTGTCGCTAAGAACGGTTCCTTTCTTGAGAAGGAGTTTCTCTCGAAAGAAGTGAGTGGGAGGAAAGTAGAGCTAGACGAGGTTGTTGAACCTTCTCTTGAGTTGGAGAGTAGCGCAGCACCTGAAATTGTTCCAGTGCCGTCTGCACCAACAATAAAGGAAGCTAATGACAAGGATCATGAAGCTTCGGACGATGCTACTACTGAACATCGTAGGTCGACAAGGTCACGTGCCCCTCCTGAGTGGTACGGCAACCCTGTCTTGACTGTCTTGTTGGTAGAAGACAGTGAACCTACGAACTATGAGGAAGCGATGATGAGCCCAGACTCTGAGAAATGGATAGAGGCCATGAAATCCGAATTGGGATCCATGAGCGAAAACCAAGTATGGACTTTGGTGGACCCTCCTAGCGACCGAAAGGCCGTTGAGTGCAAATGGATTTTCAAGAGGAAAACCGACGCGGATGGTAATGTTACCGTCTATAAAGCACGACTTGTCGCAAAAGGTTTTCGACAAGTTCAAGGTGTTGACTACGATGAGACTTTCTCTCCCGTAGCGATGTTTAAGTCCATTCAGATTTTGTTAGCAATTGCTGCGTTTCATGATTATGAAATATGGCAGATGGATGTCAAGACTTCGTTCCTCAATGGCAACATTGATGAAGAGTTGTATATGATGCAACCCTAAGGTTTTGTCGATCCTAAGGATGCTGATAAAGTATGCAAACTTCAGCGTTCCATTTATGGACTGAAGCAAGCATCTCGGAGTTGGAACCTTCGTTTTGATCAAGTGATCAAGAGCTTTGGATTTGTTCACCAAATTGCTATGAAGCTTGTATCTACAAGAAAGTGAGTGGGAGCTCGGTGACATTTCTGGTACTATATGTGGATGACATATTGATTATTGGAAATGACATTAACATGCTTAACGATGTGAAGAGTTATTTGAACAAGTGTTTTTCAATGAAAGACCTAGGTGAAGCTTCTTATATATTGGGCATCAAAATCTATAGAGATAGACAAAGACTCCTGATAGCTTTAAGCCAGAGTACATACCTAGACAAAGTTCTGAAAAGGTTCAGAATGGATAAGGCAAAGAAAGGTTCAGTGCCTATGTTGTCAGGTAAGATATTGAGCAAGGCTCAGTGTCCATTCTGATGAAATGATAGAGAAGCTATGAGCAAAGTGCCTTATGCCTCGGCCATAGGTTCTATCATGTATGCCATGATGTGTACTAGACGGATGTGTCCAATGCTCTTAGTTTGACGAGATATCAAAGTGATCCGAGTGGAACCTTTGGACAGCCGTGAAGAACATCCTAATGTACCTAAATAGGACTAAAGAAATGTTCTTAGTCTTTGGAGGTGATGAACAGCTAAATCGTAAAGGGTTACGTCGACGCTAGTTTCACCGACAAGGATGATTCTAAGTCTCGCACGAGGATACGTTTATATTTTGAATGGAGGAGCTGTGAGTGGAGAAGCTGCAAGCAAAGCGTGATTGCAGGATCTACGATGAGAAGCGGAATACATGGCTGCCGAAGCGTCAAGTGAAGGAGTTTGGATCAGGAACTTCATCCGAGCTTGGCGTGGTTCAAGTGCATTGGACCCACTAGAGATATTGTGTGACAACATTGGCGCCATAGCACTCGCTAAGGAACCAAGATATCATCCAAAGACCAAGCATATCAACATAAGTTTCATATAATCCGAGATTATATAGCAGATGGAGATCTGAAGATTAGCAAAGTACATATAGATCTGAATGTCGCAGATCCATTGACTAAACCTCTTCCACGTGTAAAACATGATCAGCACCTTAGTGCCATGGGTGTGAGATTGTTGCCAAATGTAAACTAGATTATTGACTCTAGTGCAAGTGGGAGACTGTTGGAATTATGCCCTAGAGGCAATAATAAAGATGTTATTATTATAATTCTTGTTCATGATAAAGTTTATATCCCATGCTAGAATTGTATTAAGCGGAAACTTTAATGCTTGTGTGGTTTATGAACAACACCGTGTCCCTAGTATGCCTCTATGGACTAGCTCATTGATTAATGATGGTTAAGGTTTCCTAACCATAGACATGAGTTGTCGATTAATAATGAGATCATATCATTGGGAGAATGATATGATGGCCAGACCCAAACTAAGCGGAGCAATTAGATCGTGTCATCGTGTTCATCTTTGCGAAGCTTTTCTTATGTCAAATAGTGTATTCCTTAGACCATGTGATAATACAACTCCCTGGTATCGGAAGAAAGCTTTGAGGTCTTCAAACGTCATCCTATGAGAGGGTGATCATAAAGGTGTCTCTCAGGTGATCGGAAAGTACCTGTTGGGTTGTATGTATCGAGATGGGATTTGTCCCTCCCAAGTCGGAGAGATATACTTCGGGCCCACTTTCGGTGTCGATATCAACACCGCTTGCAAGCATGTGGTTAAGGAGTTAATCACAAAGTTATATCGGATTATGGAGCGAGTAAAGTACTTCTTGTGAACGAGATTGAACTAGGTATGGTGCATCGACGATCAAATCTTGGGCAAGTAAAATATCGCGAGGCGAAGGAATATATATATGGGATTGATTGAATCCTGGCATCGTGGTTCATCCGATATGATCATCGATGAATGTGGGAGTCAATATGGGTTTCAGACCCGCTGTTGATTATTGATAGAAGATCATGTCGCATATTCTCGAACCGAAGGGTTACACATAACGTGTCTCGACGCTAGGATATATTGGATAATTGGTTTATGAGTTTTGTTGGTCTTGGATGGGATCCGGGACATCACGAGAGGTTCCAGAATGGTCCGGAGAATAAGATTCATATAAGGCAATGCAGTTTTTGGAGTTCGGAATTGTTTCGGGTTAATCGGTATTGTACCGGAAGCTTCTAGAACCTTCCGGAGGGGGGCCAACGTGGCCCCACCTGTCGGGGAGGGGGAATGGGACTATGAGGGAGTGCCCTGGCCGCATTGGGCCAGGGGCACAAGGCCCCATAGGGCCCAGCCATCCAAACCTAGGGGAAACCCTAGGGGAGCTTCTAGAAGGAGGGGGGAAACTTGCCCCCCCACTCTTCCCTCCTTGGCCGCCGGCCTAGGCTTGGGGGAGGGGCTAGGGTTGGCGCCCACCCCTCTATATAAAGAGGGCTGGGGGCTCACCACCCCCTACACCTCCTCCTCGAGCCCTAGCCGCCCTGCTGCCCTCCTCTCTCTCTCTCCCTCCCGACTGCACATAGGCGAAGCCCTGCTGTAGAAACTCTCCACCACTTGCACCGCGCCGTCGCGTTGTAGATTCAATCCGTCTCTCCACCATACTTGCTGGACCAAGTAAGGAGGATACGTCGAGGTGCTGCACGTGTGCATCTCTTGGAGGCATCGCCACTTGTGGTGCTAGATCGGATCGGATCGCGAGGAGGAGAAGCGAGTACGACTACATCACCCACGTTCCGACGAACGTTCCACTGTGCGAATCTTCAAGGGTATGAAGATCTCATCTAATCCCCCTGGTTGTTTGCATCTCCTAGATTAGATCTTGGCTTTCCCCGTTCGCATCCGTAATTTTTTTTTGATTTACTATGCTGCGAAACCATTCACTAACCGGGCCTCCCAGTAGGCCATAGGACTTGCTGGGCCACCCGGGTTATCCGGATTAGATACATGCAATGGTGATACCCATTTAGCATATCCCTAACAGTAGCCCCCGGAGAACTCCGAGATCTTGCGCCGTCTTGCCTCTTCACACTGAATGCTTCGTCGACATCGATGTCGGCAAATCGTCAAGCAATATCTTGTAGTCCTCCCAAGAACCCTGCAATGTCCTCCGTCTTCAACATGTAAGTCAGAGAACTTCTGAATCTTCCATCATACGCTTCTCGTAGCCGGACTGGATCCGTCCTTGCCAGAATCTTTAGATGGGATCGTTCACCTGCGTATGCTAGTAGAGTGACATAGACTATAGGTCAGCGACACCTCGTAACTCACACACGCAGAGAATGTAATTATAGCCGATTTTCCCGCGCGAAGGATATGAAACGTTGGCGGCGGTGGTGGGAACATGGCAAAATTTCTGCGCATGCGCGGTCCACGCAGCAACCGTTCGATCAACTTGCACGAATCTTGATGCCGAGTACTATAAATTGTAACAGTGGTGAGTTTTATCTTTTCACCTCATTCTTCCTCTCATCGTCTTCTTCCTCCAGCCAACGTCTCCTCGAGCTCTCCGCGCGCACAAAGGAAAAACCATAGCTTTTCCTTCCAATCTCATAGCCACTCTTCCCCTGCACTAATGGCTAGCAACAACACTACTCCATCCATGGCGGTGTCGGGCGAAGCCATGACTAAGCCGACGAGCTCCATCCATGTTCTTCCAGAGGGCGTGGTGGTTCCACGATCCGTGGTGGTGGAATCCACCGGCGGTGACCATGTTCCAGCGGGGCTAGAACTGCTAGAGGAAGAGGCTGATTCCCACAAGGGGGAATGGCACAGCTCGGACATCACCGAGAACGATCTCAAGGAGATGCTCGCCAAGGGGTACCTCCCTACGACGGAGGGCCTGGTCTGGCGGGCAGTGCCGGCCGGCGAGGTCGTCCCTTCTCCCCTAGCCGGAGAAAAGGTATACCTTAAAGCCCAACTGGTGCACGACGTCTCCCTCCCAATCTCCGACTTCTTCATAGAAGTCCTTAGCCACTTCCGGGTTCAAGCTCAGAACCTGTCTCCGAATAACATCCTCACGCTTAGTAACTACGTGGCACTTTGTCAGGGTTACCTAGGAATCAGGCCTAGCTTAGATTTATTTATCTACTTTTTCACCATCAAGAGGGAAGCTGGAGTGAGCAAGGATGAGCTCCGAAATTGTGAAACCATTAGCTTCAAGATCCGGCCTGGCCGGCAGTTCCCCAACATCGTAGGCCACGAGTTCTGCAAGAAATGGCAGAGGATGTATTTCTACGGTCTAGATATCCCTCTGGCTGGCCGAGAAAAAACATACCCAAGTTTTGTCGATGGAGCCGCCGCTGAAGCCCTGACATGGAGATCCCAAGCCCTCCTCCCCTCTGACGACGTATCCTCCCGCACCATAAGGCGGATCGAGTGGTTCGTAGAGATTGGTCTGACCGGGTTGGACCTAGCCATGTGCTGGTTCATCAGGCAGATTCCGCCTCTGCGGCACCGCGTGAAGATTATGAATGAATATTCCAAGGATAGGAAGGTTAGCCTCCGCATCTCCGAGGACAACTTTTCGAGAGACTCCGTCAAGCTTCACCTCAAGGACATAGTCAAGGTGAAGGACAGGAAGCGTGGCTTCACCATCACCTACGACATGTTTGAGGGTGGCACGTGCCAGAGGTACTTGTTTATTTTCCGTGTATGACATATACTCCAGTTCTTCCGCCTTGCCTTAATCATTGCGTCTAACACTTTGGGATTCACTTAACAGCTGAAGAGTCTAGACAAAGGTAGCATGGTTGCCCAAGTCTACGATCCCAAGATGAAGGATGTCACCATCGTGTCCGACGACGATGTCCTGTTGGCGCGAAAGAGGAAGAGCTCCACCTCTGACGCTGCCAACGGAGGCAAGAAAAAGAAGATGGAGGGTGGAGCCTCCAAGAGATCCACCGCCTCCTTGGACGCGGAGAAAAGAAGAATGATTGGTATCCCGTTGACCAAAGCACCAAAGTTGTGTAAGCTTCTTAACATCCAACATTGTCTCTTGCTCGTCTTATTCCTGTACTTATACTTTTTGCACGTTTTAGGAAGAGGCCAGTATGAGTTTGAACAAGACCTCCAAGACATCGGGGGCTTCTAAAAACATCAAGGAAATGTTTAACCAAGCATCTCTCGCCATATCCCCACCAACTCCGAGTGTCCAACCTGCAATCGCACCAACAAGCTCTACAAAAAAGGTAACGTCTGAACCTTCCACCATGGAAGTGGACCCAACTCCTTCTCAGGAGATCCTAGATGTTGCCGCAGAGCTTGTTGTTGTCGACGAGAAGGCGACACAGGAGAGCACATTATCTAAAGTGGCTAAGCTCCGGCTAAGGATGCCACTAATAGCAGCAAGGCGATGGTGGAAGGCAGAACTTCTACTGTAGGCGGAGCCGTTACACTGATGACCCACAAGTATAGGGGGTGTATCGTAGTACTTTCGATAAATAGGAGTGTCGATCCCAACGAGAAGAAGAAGGTGCTGAACTATGGTATGGAGCAGGAACTCTCTGCAAATACTTAGCAAACGGATTTTTAGTGGTTTTCTAATAAGGCAACAAAACAAAGTGCAAGTAACAAAGAAAAAACGCAGCAAGTGGCCCAATCCTTTATTAGCAAAGGACAAACCGGTGGAAATACTTATAAAGACCAAACGTTCTCGAGGACACATGAGAATTCTATCAAGTGATTTCACTTCAAATAGCTGAGTACTATTCTTTGGTGTTGTAAGTGTTGTGTGGGTGAACCTGTGCTAATGGACCGACCTTACTTGGACTAATACATACTTGTGATTAAACCCCCTACAAACATCCGTAACTACATGAAGTAATTAAGATATAAATCTAACCACAGCCTTAAACTCTGAGATCCTACGCTCCCTTGTGGAAAGGTGTCCTAACGGGGGTTCAGGTTTCTGTCACTCCGGCAACCCCACAATTAGTAGCCAAATACACAATACATTCCCCTAGTCCCATAAATGTTGAAGTATCATGTAGTCGACATTCACATGACACCACTAGAAGAATAGCACCACAACTTAAATACTAACCATTGAATAATAACTCAACACAAATCCACTAATAACAACATGAATTCTCCCATGTCCTCAAGAACTAGATGAACTACCCATAATACATCATATGGATTAAGATCAAAGATGATATGATAATGGATAACAATATGAAAATAATCAATAATCCAATGGTTCCACTCACAAGAATCAACTACAATAGTAATTAACACCGGGAAAGTTTCCCCTAAGAACTAAAGCAATATCCAACACAATTTTTACAACGGGATGGAGTGGTGATGATGGTGTGGATGATGATGATGATCTCGATGAAGCCAAGCTTGATGACGGTGTTGATGGCGACGATCTCCCCTATCCTAGAAGGAATTCCCTCGGCAGAAATCTGTCTGCCGGAGAGATCTTTCTCTCTCGGTGTTTTCCGCCCCTAGAGGCGGCAGAAATCTAGTTGTGGTTGCTCCCCGAGGATTAGGGTTCCATAGGAAAGATATATGCGAAGGGGCAGAGTCGGAAGTCGGGCAGGTGGGCCACACCTTCCCTAGGTGCGAGTTCAGGTGGGCCCGCGCCTAGGGGGTGTGGGCCCCCTACGGCCCTTCTTCGTCCCTTCTTCTGGCTTCCTCATTCTTCTGGAAAAATAATATTTTCCCATATTTGTCTGGTATTTTTCTGATATTTGCGAAATTTCATCGAAACACCCTCTTTTCCATCAGAATCCAGACTCTGGCAGTCCATCCTCCAAGAATCATCCAACATGCATAAACAGATGAAAAGCCATAAGTAATACCTCGTAATAAGTCAAATATCAATAAATAGTGGTAGATTATGATATAGAATGGTGATACAAATTGTGCGTATCAACTCCCCCAAGCTTAGACCTTCGCTTGACCCCAAGTGAAAACTGAGCTCAGTAAACATGTCCACATGTTTATGGAGTGAAGTGTTGATAAAAGAATACGAACAAGAAGCATCACACTTACCATTGCACAACTCATAGAAGAAAGCAACTCACCATTATATAACTTAGCTTGCAACCAAGTACAATAATCACAATAGAGATGCATAAATATAAATCATAATTGGAATTGGCAAACTTGTTCTTGGTCAGAGAACACCTGGCAAACAGTTTCTAAAAAAGCTTTTTGTAGAAGTTTTACAACAGGAGCACTCTTTGCTCAAAAAGGTTTTTCACAACTGAAGCCTTTCAAAGTAATACTCAATAGATAAGAGTCTTGTGCAAACAAGGAAGATAGAGAACATGATTGAATAAATCACCATATGAATGCTTGAAACACAACAACTCAAATGCTTGATGGAGATAGAGAGGAAGTAGGTTTACTGACTCAAACTGGTAACTAGGAGAAAGGTCCCTTCAAAGAGGGTAGTAGGGATTACAAGTCATAAAGAGCTTCCAAAAGATTATGGTACTTACTAGCTTTGAGCCCTCATTGCCCCTATCATAGGAATCTTGAGACGATTAAGGTTAAAGTGCACAAAGATGGAGTATATGCTTGATGAAATATAAGTTGGCAATCTCATGTCCCTTGAATATGAGGGCCACTCCTCATGATACTCAACTTTGGTCACTGGTAAGTTCTTGTCATTGTAAGTATTTGCGTATCATAGAGAACCACCAACGGGGTACCCCTTGCACATGGTACAGGAGCTTTCCCATAACCAAAATAACAAGGCAAGCAAACAATGAGCATCTCAGTGATCTTTTTATTTACTATGTGCATAACTTTTTATTAAGTATGCTTCATAGATACCTCACTATGGTGATGCTGAGAGTTTCCACCATGATTAGGAATGGCTTAGGCTAGCGGCCCAGGAGTTTCTCTAACACAAAATACAGACTCCATGGACTTACAAGTTCTCTCTTTATTTCACACCGCTGACATCCATAGTCAAAAGAGCACGATATCAACTGAGTACAAAGTACAGGTGCAATGTTGAAAAGGTTCCGCGTGACAGCATGGTTCTGCTAATTCCAATGTATAGATGCAAGCATATACAACTTCTATGACACAATGGTTCAAGTCTATTAGGGGCAAGAAAAAAAAGTGTGCCATCAAGTTCCTGAGAGCTTTACTAACTAGTTTTCACATAACAAAATACTTTTTAATTCGAAAGGTAGATGAAACTTGAGAATTTGCTTAGAATAGCAAAAGTGCTAGTAGGTAGATATGGTGGACACAAGCGGTAAAGGTTTTGGTTTCAAAGGGATTGGAAACATGAGAAGTATGCCTTCTCAAAACAGGTTTTTGGCTAGCAAGGCTGGGTAGCAAGCAGAAGAGTTGAAAGAGACAAGCAAACATACAAGTAATAAAGCCAAACATGCAATATTCCTTAAAGACGCAAAATATCTTAAATAAAGAATACTAAGCTTATGAGCCAACAAGAAAGAAAACAAATGATACAAAATACCTGTAAGCTTTTTCTATTTTTCTTTCAAACCTCAAAAAGTATTGCTACTGACCAGAACTCGGTTTGCCAAAACCAATTTAGATCAACTTGATGATCCCCAAAGTGATGCCAATACCGATAAACAAGATCCATGATATAATAGAGATTTGAAACTAAAAATAAGTAGTGCAAAAAGTAAAAGATGAGACTTCTCATTAATATTCCAATAAAGTCACTCACACCAAGGGATACATAGATAATCAAATAAAGGAGAGATACTTCCACATGCAAACTGAACTATAAGATAACCTCTCTACCAAAGATATGAATCCACTAAAAAGGTAAAGGATAAAAGATAATGGTGGTGATACCGCGGCACTCCCCCAATCTTGGAACAAGCCAAGGGGATGCCAAACCTGATGATGAATTACTCCTTAGGTGGTGGTGGTGTTCTTTTGTTAAGCTCCTCAATAAGCTTCCTCAACTCCTCAATCTCAAAGGTTAGAGTATGAATCAACTCCGAGTTTTGCTCAATGCGGTTCATAATCATGTCGGACTGGGAGTTCCTGTCCTTGCTATTTTTCCTCCACTCTTCCTTCTTAGAGTGTTCCTTCCCTGCATGGTTAGAATGAGTGGTACAAGGAGGAATTGTCCGTGGAGAGAGGATATGTCATGGAGTTTTCCCTCCTGTAGACATCCGTGCTGTCCTCTTAAGCTTGGTAGGTTTTGCCACCAATCCAATGCTTGCGACGGAAGCACGGGTGTCTGGTTGCTTGTCCTCCTCCATGTCTCCTTCATAACCTACCAAAATCTCCTCCTCCTTGGGTTTGTGAGGATCGTCTTCCTCGGGCTTCTTTCCTTTGTTGTTGGCGGAGACCATGGTGCTCTAAACTTGAGAAGATTTCCTGACAGAAACGGACCAAAATGAAAACACGAAGAGAACACGATGCACGAACCTCGGGGGATCCGGGGGGGTATATATTATGAAGTTTCAATGCATTAGCAAGGTTTTGACATGGAAACAAGGCGAAGACGGAGTTCGGAGGAGTCAAACCCCCTCCAGGCGCCGCCAAGCTGGCCCGCGCCTGGGGTGGGTTTGTCCACCCCGGAATCGGTTTCCTCTTTAGTTCCGTCTCTTAACTTTCCTTATGTATTAAAAACATCAAAAATATAAAAAGATTGGATTTTCATGAACCTTTTGTTTTCACCACTTTTACCTATTCAAAGACGAACTCTGCAGACTCCTTTTCTCCTTCTCCTGGAATTTTCCTTTCGTCACAAGGCAATACACAAACTTCAAAGGCAACATTAGTGTAAGCAAAACAACAAACCTTTAGGTTCACACTTCAACTGATATCCATCAAAACAAAGGCTTCTAAAAGAGGAAAATGCAAATGATAAAGAAATCTGTCAAAACAGACCAGCAGGTAAAGATTGATTTTTCCAAAAACCTTCTCTTGCTCAAATCAAAAAGTGCAGAACTGATGAAAGTTGGGTAGCAACTTGGAGAACAAGCTCAGAAAAATGCAGATCCATCCGACGTATTGAGCTCCCTCACGAATGTTTACAATACATCACAAAAAAAATCTGTCCCAGGACAACCACTTTTCACCACTCCTCTACTTCACAAAAGTAGTTGGAATAGACCGAAAAACCAAAAAAAAGGATAAGGAGCGGTTATTACTGAGGTAATAACTTCCAAGACTCGACAAAACTCTTGGGTTATCTCCCAACAAGTACTTTTCTTTAATGCCTTTAAGTTAGGCTTGAAACTTTTAGAGATGCTAACATAGGGGATATATATCTGGAGTGAAAAGGAGCTCAAGAAGCAAATAACCAAAACACTTGAGTCTAACCCACTTCCTATGCATGGGGGGTATCATGAGAAAACAAATTTGTGAAACAAAAAGCCACAAGCATAGGAAGACAAACAGATGCAACTTCAAAGCCTTCAACATAAAACAGGGAAACTTAACATTATTGAGGTGCATAAAACCATGTTTCCCTCTCTCATAATAACTTTCAGTAGCATTTTGAATAAAGTTGACAATATAACTGTCACTGGCAACAACTTTATCATCTAAGTACACATACTTACAGTCACCAAAAAGAGGTCCAAGGTCATAAACCGGATCAATAGAAGCAAGTTGTTCCATCCTAAATTCTTTATTAGGCAAACTGTTTTCACAAGGAGGTTTAGCAAATTCGGAAAAGGTAAAATCATAAGAATCTCCATCAAAATTAGTTAAAACTTTCTCCTTCTTACAATCAATAATAGCTCCATAAGTGTTCAAGAAAGGTCTACCAAAAATGATAGGACAAGTTTTGCTAGTTGCAGAATTAAGCACTAGAAAATCAACAAGATACTTAATCTTACCACAGAGAACCTCCACATCTATTACAATACCAATGGGGCAAATGGTATCCTTATTAGCAAGGTGGATAACCACATTAATTTCCTCAAGATCACAAGGACCAATCTCATGCATAATTTCCCTGTAAAGCTCATAAGGAATAACACTAGAACTAGCACCAGTATCACATAAACCATAGTAGCAATGATCACCTATTTTAACGGAAAGCATAAGAACACTAGATTTTCTAGACTTACTAGGATGAGAGATAATATTAGAAGCGTCTTCACAGAAGACAATGTGCTCATCCTCTATATTTTGAGTGACAGGGTCTTTCACAATAGCTACCACAGGCTCAACATTCAATCGCTCGTCAGGCTCCATAGTTTTCTTAGTACCTTTGTTATTTGCACTAATAATCATAGAATACTGCATTACCTTAGCTAGGAAAGGAACTTTCTCAACATGAGGTTCATGCACAATATGATTAGTAGTACAAACTTGAGTACTTCTAACAGGAACATGACTAACAACATATTTATACGGAGCATGGTACTTATTCCACTGCTTCTTGGGAATTTCTATGTAAGGGGCAAAGGCCTTAAAACAGTTGGCAAATACTTTGAGAATCAAGACCAAACTCATTGCTAATATCACGGAAGTCATCAGTTCCCATAAAAGATTTAATACATTCATAATCATAGTTTATACCTGACTTTCTTCCTTTGTAATTCTCCCAAGCTTCAGTGTTTTCTTGAATACGATCTATTAGATCCTATTTAGCTTCTTCCTTCATAGTGTAAATGATCCAGCACAAGAAGCATCTAGTAAATCTTTATCATGAAGAGAAAGTCTAGCATAAAAGTTATTGATAATAATATTGTTAGGGAGTTCATGAATAGGACATTTAAGCATTAGTAGCTTCAATCTCCCCTAAGCTTGAGCTGTACTCTCTCCATCATGAGGCCAAAAGTTATATATCAGATTTATATCCTTATGAATCTCACTGGGAGGATAAAATTTAGAATAAAAGAGATATGCCATCTCCTTCCATTCCATGGACCGTCCATTCTTCAGCAGCTTATACCATTCTCCAGCTCTCCCTTTCATGGATACAGAGAGTACCTTCTTCTTCACCTGTTTAGTTGTGATACCTGCACACTTAAACAAATCGCATAATTCATGGATAAAGATAAAATGATTACCAGGATGGACAGTTCCATCCCAAAATAATAATTATCCATAACACGATCAACAATACTCGTAGGTAACTTAAAAGGATATATCTCAATAGGTGGTGGTTCATCTACTACCCTAGCAGTGGTAGTAGTTTTCCCAAACAAAAAACCAAGTGGGTTATCCATATTGGAAACAAAGTAACAAGCAATAACAAAAGAAATACTCATAGTAGAAGTTTCCTTTACTAGTTCCACTCTTCAATAGCGCTTCACTCCCCGGCAACAGCGCCAGAAAATAGTATTGATGACCCACAAGTATAGGGGTTGTATCGTAGTACTTTATATAAATAGGAGTGCTGATCCCGACGAGGAGCAGAAGGTGCTGAACAGTGGTATGGAGCAGGAACTCTCTGCAAATACTTAGCAAACGGATTTTTAGTGGTTTTCTGATAAGGCAACAAAACAAAGTGCAAGTAACAAAGAACAAACACAGCAAGTGTCCCAATCCTTTCTTAGCAAAGGACAAGCCGGTGGAAATACTTATAAAGACCAAACTTTCTCGAGGACACAGGGGAATTCTGTCAAGTGCTTTCTCTTCAAATAGCTGAGTACTCTTCTTTGGTGTTGTAAGTGTTGTGTGGGTGAACCAGTGCTAATGTACCAACCTTACTTGGAGTAATACATACTTGTGATTAAACCCACTGCAAACATCTGTAATTACGGGAAAGTAATTAAGATATAAATCTAACCACAACCTTAAACTCTGAGATCCTATGCTCCCTTGTGCAAAGGTGTCCTAACGGGGGTTCAGGTTTCTGTCACTCCAGTAACCCCACAATTAGTAGACAAATACACAATGCATTCCCCTAGGCCCATAAATGGTGAAGTATCATGTAGTCGACGTTCACAGGACACCACTAGACGAATAGCACCACAACTTAAATACTAACCATTGAATAATAACTCAACACAAATCCACTAATAACAACATGACTTCTCCCATGTCCTCAAGAACTAGACGAACTACTCACAAGACATCATATGGATCAAGATCAAAGATGATATGATAATGGATAACAATCTGAACATAAACAATAATCCAATGGTTCCACTCACAAGCATCAACTACAATAGTAATTAACACCAGGAAAGTTTCCCTAAGAACTAAAGCAATATCCAACACAATTTTTACAACAGGATGGAGTGGTGATGATGGTGATCGTGGAGATGATGGTGTGGATGATGATGATGATCCCTATGAAGTCTAGCTTGAATAATTATTGATAATAATATTGATAATAAATCTTTATCTGCCCTTGGCGCGGGGTCAGGTGGGCCCGCGCCTAGGGGGTGTGGCCCCCCTGCGGACCTTCTTCGTCCTTTCTTATGGCTTCCTCAATCATCTGGAAAAATAATATTTTCCCATATTTTCTGGTATTTTTTTGATCTTCGTGAAATTGCATCGAAACACCCTCTTTTCAATCAGAATCCAGACTCCGGCAGTCCATCCTCCAAGAATCATCCAACATGCATAAACAGATGAAAATCCATAAGTAATACCTCATAATAAGACAAATATCAATGAATAGAGGTAGATCATGATATAGAATGGTGATGCAAATTGGGCATATCATACACCCAAGACGCCAACAGAGCTCCTAAAGATAGTCTACCCGGTGCTTACTCCGAGTGGCTCAACTCTGTCTCCTGGTGTAGCGCCAACCTCTCCTACTTGCGGTCTTGAGGAGCTGTTCAAGCAGGCGGAGATTATGCGCGTCAACAGCCTTGCTTTCAGCAAGATATTTGCCGAGAGCGCCAACAAACTCAAGATCATTGCACTTGTAAGTTTTATATGCCTTTTGAATTTCATATGTATTATCCCACTATAGCCCCCGAGGATTTAGACGGAAAACCATAGGTCTTTGAGTCTGAATGCTCTAAGAGTGACTAAGCTAGAAACTTCGCACTGTAGCCCCCCAAGTATGTAGTTTGAATGAATTATTTTGACTAGATACTTTTAAGAGTAGCATACGCAGTGTTTGTAAATTTCAATATTGTAGCCCCCAAGCCTCTAGTTGAAACAGAATTAGTTCTGACTAGATGCTTAAAGAAAGACTAAGCATATTACCGAGTTAAAAACTCGTACTGTATCCCCCAAGCCTCTAGACGGATACTTATCCGGCTAGATGCTCCAAGTAGACTAAGTAACATTGATCTTTTCCGCAGAATAAGAATGCTCAGAGGAACATCTTCAATGACAAGTTCCACAAGATGCGCGCTAATATCGAAGCTAAAAAGGGTAAAACTGAATTCTTGAAGGATCAAATCACCAAGAGCAAGAGTCTGTTTTTCTTTTCAATTTTGCACTCAATCTTGGTCTTGCGCCATTTACATCCGACTACTCATTATGCTCTGTCATTTCTCTGACATGCAGAAGATATTGCCAAGGCGAAGGACATTGTCGAGCAATCCAAGCACATACAACTATAGGATAGCAAGAACAAAATCCTTAAGCAGGAGAGGGCTAAATCTTTGAATATGCATGAGGATGCTATGAAGGCCGTGCAGGAGTCTGCCAACACGGAGATCAACCGCCTAAAGGAGGAAATTGCAATCCTCAAGGAACAGAACAAAGCTGCCGCCGAGCAGAATACTCACAACCTTGATGCTTACAAGGTCCTCCGACAAGAATAGGACTCCATGGCGGAGACGCTCCAACAATCTGAGGATAGCATCTTTGGTAAGCAATCTCTGTCTTGTACTTCTGTAAATCAGATACTCTGAACTTTTCTTATTTTGAACTCATGTACTCAATCAT
Organism: Avena insularis; assembly: GCA_023614405.1. Taxonomy (NCBI): domain Eukaryota; kingdom Viridiplantae; phylum Streptophyta; class Magnoliopsida; order Poales; family Poaceae; genus Avena; species Avena insularis. The sequence continues at coordinate 224,463,592 of CM042689.1, read as the reverse complement.
TTGGCCGGAAATGCAGCTCCTATTGGCTTGACCAATAATCTGCCTCTGCCAAAGGAATGTATGGTTCTTGCTGGCAACTTCAGCATCACCGCCATCACCCAAGCAAAAGAAATTGCCAAGACCCTGAACATCAACATCAAAGTGGTGGACTTCGTCATGAAGTATTCACAGATCCTGCGCCAATCCCCCGAGCATATCGTAAGCTGGAAAGCTTCATATACCCGGGCTGGTGCAAGGATGTCGCTGGCAATGGTCAAAATGCTCACTATTTTGATGCCAACATCAACAAGGTGACCTCCGGCTTGCCCAATGTAGACGATGACAACCAAAAGATCGACCACGGAGCTATCTAGTCATCGCTCGCTGGCTACGACACCAGGGTCGCCAAGTTGGTGGATGCAAAGACCTTTATACCCCTTGAGGTTATTGACACCGACCAGTATAGCTTCTTCGAGTCCCTCAAGACTACCGACTTCGTTGATGATTAAGATGACTCTCTTGCTGCCGATGAGATTACCTCGAAGTCTCCAGCACCAGAAAAGTGAAAAACTAATGTAATATTTGTTTCCTATGGATATGTCGTATGTATGCGGAAAAACTATGGGTATCCTTAAGGCAGAAAACAATAGCTATGTGTTTCCTGCTACTTAAATACTAATTCCAGCATGCATATATTTTTTAAGCAAGTGCTGGCTTATCCATTACTCTGGTTCCTATGCTTGACTTTTCGTGAGTCGGAAGACCCGTAGTCGGAACTATGCGCTCAAGCAATGATGCCTAATGGCACCGACAAGAAAATAAGCACAAAATCGCCGACTTTGAGTGCCAAAAGCCACTACTCTAGAATCCACACAAAAACAACAAAGAACGTGTAAACCAGAAAACTTACGCTAACGCCCGTAGGCGGAATTTTCACAAGTTCAAATGCAAAACTTGTGCATAAAGGTTTTATACATTCCAAAAATGAACACTAAAGGAGGTAAAAGACTCAAGCATATGAGTGAACCAAAGAGCTTTATTTCATTGATCATATAAGAGGTACACATTATATAAAAAATATGCTAAGTTTAAAAGGGACGTGGTTGTGCTATGTTCCATGGCCGATCAAGCTCTGGGTAGTCATCATCCGGGTCACGTCGCTTACACTTATGATCCTCATTTGGTCTATCCTCTAGTTCACGATTGTCAACGAGGTAGTAAGACCCATTGAGTAGCGCCTTGCTAATGATGAACGGTCCTTCCCATGGCGGGGATAACTTGTGTGACTTCTTCTGCTTAAGTCGGAGCACCAGATCCCCCTCTTTAAACGAGCAATGCCGAACGCGCCGAATATGGTAGCTGCATAGCTTCTGCTGGTAGATGGCGGATCTTTGGCATGCCAATACGTGCTCATCCTCGAGAAGGTCCACATCTAGGCGCCTGGATTCTTCAACGTCATCTTCCTCGTAGGCGGCAACTCTTGGTGAATCGTGGAGGATGTCGGAAGGCAGGATGGCTTCTGATCCATTTACCATGAAATAAGGGGTATAGCCGGTGGATCTATTGGGTGTAGTTCATAAAATCCACATAATAGATGGTAATTCCTCCGCCCAAGCTCCAGCTGCTATATGTAGTGGTGCCTCTAGACGTGGCTTGATTCCCTGCAGAATCAATCCATTGAATCCCTCAACTTGCCCATTGGATTGTGGATGTGCCATAGATGCCGAGTCAAGTCGAATGCCCTTTTCCCAACAATAGGCTTCCACTTCTTCAAGTTACAAGTTGCTACCACTATCGGTGATAATGCTATGTGGGAGACCAAATCTCACCACTAGATCCCAGAGAAACCTAAGGGCAGTTTCCCCATCAAGCTTTATAACGGGTTTAGCTTCTATCCATTTGGTGAATTTATCAACTACTACTAGCAGATGCGTAAACCCACAAGGTGTCGTCTGTAATGGGTCAACCATGTCCAGCCCCCAGACTGCAAACGGCCAAGTTATTGGTATTGTTCGCAATTCTTGAGCTGGCACATGTGGTTGTAGGGCATAATACTAGCATCCCATACATGTCTGAACCATCTTGTTGGGTTCCTCCTTTGTGGTCATCGAGTAGAATCCTTGCCGGAAGGCTTTGGATACCAACAATCGAGGAGAGGCGTGATTCCCACAATCTCCAAGATGGATCTCACGAAGGATTTCAATACCTTCTTGCTGGGAAACACACTTTAGGTATACACCAGTGGTGCTTCTTTTATAGAGCTGTCCATTTATTATGGTATAGCCCTCTGCTTGACGTACTATTTGCCGACTTTCGACCTCATTGATGGGCAAAGTTCCGTGTATGAGATATTCCATGAACGGTTTTGTCCAAGCCGGAGGGACCTTTGTTACTGTATGAACAAAAGATTCAACTCTATCCGGGTTCTCGGGGTCCGTGCCCCTCACGGATGGTGTTCGTAGATGCTCCAGAAAAACGCCAGGCGGAGTTGGTTTGCGCCCTGATCCAAGCTTTGGAAGGAGATCAGCCGCCTCATTTTCCTCCCTCTTGACATACTTGACTTCGTAGACCTCGAAGCACTTGGCTATCTCGTCTACTTCATCTCGATATGCCGTCATCATAGGGTTCCGTGCGTTCCAGGTGCCATCCACCTGCTGGGCAACTAAGTCAGAATCTCCACAACAAACTATGCACTTGATGCCAATATCCTTGGATACGCGAAGTCCGTGAATGAGTGCTTCATATTCCGCCATGTTATTTGTAGCCTCAAGTGGATATGCAAAACATAGTGTAGCTTTTTCTTGTTGGTGACTGTCGAAGTACACCATCCCCCGAGCCGTTGAGTAGCTTTGATCCGTCAAAGTGCATCACCTAGTATTCTGGCTCTGGTACAGGGGTAGCATCCGGCATCTCTATCCAATTGGCAATAAATTCCGCCAATACCTGTGATTTGATAGCATCGCGTCTCTTGTAGGTGATTTCGAAGGCAGCAAGTTCAATGCCCCACTTCGCAACCCTTCCTGTAGCATCGCTATTATTGATGATATCGGACAGTGGAGCTCACAACTATGGTAGGGTGTTCCTGGAAATAGTTCCTTAGCTTCCGAGAAGCAAGGAACACTCCATAAGCTAGCTTCTAGTAGTGCGGGTAATGCTGCTTGGACTGTGTTAAGACCTTGCTTACATAGTAAACTCGCCGTTGCACTCCGTACTCATGCGTTGGTTCTTTCTGCTCCACCACGACGACGATGCTGATTACCCGGTTGGTGGGCCGCCATGTAGATCACATAGGATCGATAGGCTCGGGCACTGCGAGCACAACCGCAGAGGAGAGTATCTCCTTTAGCTTCTTAAGCGCAGCATATGCTTCATCCGTCGATGTAAATTTGTCCGCCTTCTTCATCAACGTGTACAGAAGCAGAGCCTTCTCTCCAAGTCGGCTGATGAACCGGCTTACTGCTGCAACACAGCCTGTTAGCCTTTGGATGTCCTTCAGGCATGTCGGATGGTTTATGTTTAGGATCGCTTTTATTTTCTCCAGGTTGACCTCGATTCCACGTTGGGAAACGATGAAGCCCAATAGTTTGCTGGCTGGAACCCCGAAGAAGCACTTCTTTGGGTTAAGCATCATGTTGTATTTTTGGTGATTATTAAAGGTTTCTTTTAAGTCAGAGATTAAGTCGTTTTACTTTTTAGACATCACTGCTATATCTTCCACATAGGCATGAACGTTCCGACCAATTTGATCGTGTAGCCAATGCTACATAGTCCTCTGGTACGTAGCACCTGCGTTTTTTAGCCCAAAGGGCATCGTGACATAGCAAAATGTGCCGTATGGTGTGGTGAACGAAGTGGCCAATTAGTCCGACTTCCTCATTTTTATCTGGTGGTATCCTGAGTATGCATCTAGAAAACACAGAAGTTCCGAGCCAGCTGTCGAGTCAATGACTTGGTCAATGCGAGGCAAAGCAAACGGATCTTTTGGACACGCTTTGTTCTAGCCGGTGTAATCAACGCACATTCTTAATTCTTTTGTTCCCTTTTTGGGGACAAGTACAGGATTGGCCACCAATCGGGTGTGAAGGACTTCTCAAATAAAACTAGCCTTAAGTAACCTAGAGGATTGGCCACCAATCGGGTCTTTGCCTATGGTGTGTCTCTTCTCATCTCTGAAGCGTCGTAGAGGTTGTTTCACCGGTTTGCATTTTGGATCAATATTCAAGATGTGCTCGTCAAGTTCCCTAGGTACACCTTTCATGTCAGCAGGTTTCTTGGAAAATATGTCCCTATTCTCATGGAGGAACTCGACGAGCGCGCTTTCCTATTTAGGGTCCAGGTTCGTCCCAATGGCGGTGACCTTGGAGGCATCGCCTACCACAAGTTCCACCGACTTGGTCTCAATGGTGGCCTTGAAGGCAGGATCGGAGTGAGAAATCTGCTTCTTCGATGTCGGCATCTCCGAGGCATCAACCTTGCTCTGGATCTCCTTGAATTCTACACTGTAGAGGATAGCTTTTGCAAAGGTTGCTTCTCCAATATCGCAGTCCCTTGCCTTTGTAAAGCTTCCGTATACGGTGATGACACCATTTGGTTCGGGTATCTTGATTTTGTTGTAGACGAAGCATGGCTTGGCCATAAAGGCGTGGAAGATGTCGCATCCGAATATGACGTGATACACGCTCTTGAAGGGGACCACTTCAAAGGTCATGCATTCTTGGCGGTAATTGTTAACATCACCAAAAGCGACCGGAAGGGTGATGCACCCAAGGGACCGAGCCTCCCGGCCAGGAACTACACCGTGGAACATGGTGTTGGTCTGCCTTAGGTTGTTCTCCATCAAGTTCATCTTGTGCAGTGTATCCAGGTACAAGATACATGCTGCTTCCACTGTCCACCATGCATTTGGTGAACTCATTGCCGTCAATAAAAGGGTTGATGACCATGTCATATTGGTTCTCTATTGGGATGAGGTCTGGGTGATCCTTCCTGTCCCAAGTGATTGAAACTTCCGACCAGCGCAGGTACTGGGGGACTGGGGGTAGGGTGGCCATCAATATCCTCAGCGAGGTTTTCTGTGCCCAGACAATTAGGGTGCCAAGGAAAGTGTGGTAGACAGGGGCCTTCTTCTTGAAGGGCTTCTTGCCTTTGCCATCGCCCTTGTCGGCATTATTGGGGCCAACTTCCTCGTCCATGTCACTTGAATCCTTGGACTCCTCTACCTTCTTCTTCCCTTTGCCCTTGCCTCACGGTCTGTTCTTCCGGCTTTGTTTGTAGCCGGACTCCGGGTCTTCCTTGAGGTTGTTGACGAACTTGCAATGGCGATTGGTGTGAGTGGCTTTGCCGTTGGCGTCGAGGTGTACAAGGCATGACATATCACTGTACTCCTCGTATGTTTAGGGAACGCGGGGTGCTGCCAGGGTAGTTTCACTACCTCGCTGCTGCCCACGTCTAGCTCCCCGTCCTCCGCCATGCTGTCCTCCATCACCTCATACTGCAAACGTCATCGTGACCATGTCGGAGGCTAGCTTTTCTTCTGGCGGACTCTTCCACTTAGTGCTGTTATTCCTCTTGGCTTGGGTTGGGATGGCCATTGCCGGCACGGAGCCACGAGCATCGTCGTCGGCAGCCGTGAACTCACTAGCGAGAGAGATCATCTGATTGATATCTAATCTGTGATTGTCCTGCAGGCGCTTCAGCTTATGTCGGAGCAATGTACCCTTCTCCAAACCGTCAATGTAGGCGGCCATAGCGGTCTGATCGTGCACTCCGGTGAAGGAATTTTTCATGTCCAGCTAGCAGAAGAGGTAGGCGCGATATGTCTCGTCTTTCTCTTGCACACACCGTTGTAGATCGCCAATAGTGCAGGGACGCTTATACGTACCCTCGAAGTTTTTGGTGAACGCTTCTTGCATGTCCAACCAGTTGCAGATGGACTTTTCTGGAAGTCATCAATCCATTGGTGGGCCGTGCCCGTCAACATCAGTGGGAGGTACTTGATGGCAACGTTGGGATTACCCCCGGCGATCTCCACCATGTTGCCGTAATCCTGCAACCACGTAGTTGGTTTGGCGGTGCCGTCATAGGGATTGATTGTCTTGTCAATCCGGAAACCTTTAGGGTAAGTTGTGGTCCATATTACAGGTCCAAAGCAACATTGTCCCAGGTACTATCCGTTCCAGGCCTCGTGAATCTTGTCCAGGCGTTAGCGTGCATCGTATGGCTCCTGACTTGCTCTTTTCTTCTTGCCACTAGGGGATGGGTTGCGTGAACGACGCGGGCCTCCTCCTCCATGGTGGCTGCTAGGTGGCGACGGAGGCGGAGGTGGCGGTTGCTTAGCCTTCTTGCTGTTACCCTCCTGCGATGCCTCGCGTCTGTCGCGGTTTCTTGTCGAACATGGAGGGTCATGGCGTGACCTGCTCTTGTTTCCTTGGTTGTGCTCCCCATCGTGACGGGGCTGCTCTGTGTTGTCGCGAATGATGATGCCACCCTGAGGGCATCTTGGCAGAGGCATGCTCGTATGGTGGTGAGCCTTTGGTTCTTCGTGATGGCGAGGGGATCGGGGCGATGGAGATGGGCGACGAGGATGGGCCTTGCCTCCATGGTCGAAGGATATGGGGATACCATCCTTCCTATTGCATGCAGCCCTCTGTCTTCACTCTGATGAACCCATTTGGGACCCGACATCATGAGGAGATCTCTCCCTTCGTGGCTTAGGATTGCTAGACTAGATTTCTGCTGGGTTAGACTCAAGACTCTCAAACGTGGCCTTTTCCTGCTGTTTGACTGCCTTTGCTACAAGGTCATAGACCTGTTCCACAACTGCGGGTGATCTATCCTGCTCCGTCTTGGTGACTGCTAAGTTGAGGATAGGAGTGGGCATGACCCGCCTGCCCTCGATGTCAATGTATGGCTTGGCTTGTGACGGCTTCGAGGGAGCCCATCCTAGGTTGCGCCATACTCCAGGATCGTTGATGACGCGAGACAGAGATTTCCTAGCCTTCTGCTACTTGATCAGAGTCTTGTACTCGCCCTCCATGACTTTAGCTTTCTCGATTGATTTTTGTGCCTTGGCCAGATCTTGATCTAGATATGCGCCTTGCTCCGCGATGGCTTGTGCTTCCTCCAGCAGCTGTTGGCGCTTCTCATCAAGATGGACTATGTTCCGTACATGAGCCACAGTCATGGGCTCGACGAGCAAATTGCCGTACATCACTCTATCAGCTGGAGTGATTTGGGCAGCCGCAGACATAGATGCTGGAGGTGGCAGGTTTCTGGTGTGGGGTTACTCAGACCGATGTTGAGTTCCTGCGGCTGCTGCGCTGGGTTAGGCGGAGGGGGCATGGCCTTTGTGCGGTCATTATTGGCAGCATCAGGTTCCCCCTTCCCTTTTTCTAGCGCTTTAGGAAGAGCTTGTCCAGGTTGGTATTCTTCCATCACACTACCAATGGCGACGAATACCTCTCGGGATGTGATGGCCTTGTCGACCTGCTCCTCGCGCTTGATATCCTCCTCCATATCCTGTATAGAAGAGTCAAGTTCCTCGGGGTTGATGTCCATCTGCTCAGAGTCCACGCTGATGACGGTGTAAAGCACGTCCAAAACGGAGTCAGGGGGTGCGGGGGCTTATTTGACGATGGAAGACGATGATGAGGCTACACGGACTTTGACTGGAGGCGGTGGTGGCGGTCGAGGCGGGGGTGAATGCAGTGCGACTGCCTCGCCACGCTTCAGCCACATAGTTATTGACGATGTCAACCATGCCCTCTAAAGTGAGGTGTCCCGAGGCCTGTTGCTGCCTTAGCGTATGCCGGAGAAGTGTACCGCGGTCCAGCCCTTCCACAAAGTGATAAATAGCATAATCATTGGGGTAATGCTCTAGATCGACCCATATAGAGATCCATCAAGCAAGTTAATCGCGGGGGTTTTCACCCTCTCTCTGAACACAATGCACTAGATCGAAGATAGTTACCACGCCGACGAACTGTGATCGCTGCTTTCCAGAAGCACGGGCGAAGCCGGCGGATTTGCAGCGATCTTCCACCATTATATCATCCACATGGGCGGTTGGGGTGGGCCTTGAATTTTTCTGATCTAAGCCGGCAAACTCCAAAGAGAGATCCGACTTTGATCCTTCTGTGAAGGTATCCTGCCCGTAGGCGGTCCGTGCGGGCCTTGACGATTCTCCGACTTCTAGGGAACTAGTGCCCGAATAGGTTTCACCGATGAAGAGGTGGATGTTCCTGATTGGGATGATCGAGCAGCGGGTGGAGTTCGTCTTCGCCGGGATCCATGTAGAATCCCAAAAATACTAAACTTGGATAATCCATTTTCTAATCATCAAAATTAGGGTTAACAAAAACTTTTCTAATTAAAATTATGAAGGCATGCATATGTGTATGCATTTAATTTGAAATTCTTTTGAACCACCTTGTTTGTTTGTTTGTTTCCTTGCTTGTAAAATGTTTCTTAGGTGAAATAAACATCATCTAAACATTTCCCAAACTTTTCCTAAGGACAAATAAATCAAAACCAATAAAATGAAGGAATGGTCATTTTGACCAATTTAACTCCCATACCTACTTTGGCTGTCTCAAACTTTCAGAACCTAACAGAAACTTTTCTGGATCTTTGCACCCCTTGAATGTACTCATAACAAAGTATCAAGGCCCACTTTGTGATCATCCAGAAGCTTTCAAATGCATAGTTTAAATGAAAATTCAAAATTGAATCTTTATCATATGGGAAGATCCCACTTTTTCAAAAACCACTCAAACATGCTCAACTTTCAAAACCCAAGCATCTGCAGACTCACCAGCACCAATCTAGCAAACCCACCAAAAATCTTTTCAAAATTCAAAACTTGATTTCATGCGGCCATTTCATCAAACAGGTTGCAGACACAAATCATCAAAATCCTAAACACTACAGTGAGCAGTGATTGAAGCCTAACTTGTTCCCTCTCTAGCTCACAACCAGCTCAGTAGATCATCTAGCAAGATTAACTAAACACTAGCACCACTATGAGCTTGGCATTATCATCAATGGTGAACAGCCGAAGCCAACATTGTCACCCCCATGTCGACATCAAGCTAGGAAGAGAAGCAAGCCTAGCCAGCATGTCTAGGAGGCAGCCCATCGTCCACCGCCACCCCCTGTCCTAGCCGCGAGCATTGCCAAGCCCTGGACCACACGCACGAACCATGCCAACCTCGCCAGCGACCATGCCGAGCGTGCGCCATAGCGCCACCCTCGACCGAAGCCGACAGACCGTGCGCCGCCCTTGCCGCGTGCATACACAATCCCCACCGACCTAGGAGACCGCCAAACATCCTCGTTCGCCGCCCCGTGCCGCACAGCCACCGCTCACCGTCGAAGACGCCGCCTCTGCCGCGCAGAGCGTCGCATGTTCTAGACCAAGACACACCGCCCCACGCCTCAAAACCATGTTGTTGAGCATCTCCAGGGAACACCGCACCGTCCCCTACCGTCTCCCATGCCAATAGCCGCCTGTAACATCGCCCCCGACGAGCTCATCGTGCGCCCCGTCGGTCCCCTCGCTCGACTATAAATAGAGGCCACCCCCAGTCGATTTCTTCACACCACCTCACTCCCCTCTTCTCACTGATCGTACCACACCGTTTCCGGAGCAAGGCGAGCACCACCTTGCCGGAATTTCACCGGAGCCCACCGCCTCTAGAGAAGAAGGGCGCCATCGATTTCGTCCACCATAGGAGCTGCCGCGACCACCCCTGAGTTCGCTGTCGTTGACTTTGTCGTTCGCCCGCCTCGCCGACCCTCTCCTGCACCCTGGTGAGCCCCCAGCACCCTTCACTGGCCGTGCTAGGTTTCTTTCTCGCCGGCGTTGCCTCGCGTCGATGATGACTCCCAGCCGTTGGATTAGAATCAGATCGAATGACCCACGTTGCCCCGTACCGCTTCGCCCCTCCCTGTCTCACTAACGAGTGGGGACACCCACTTAAGCAGCCCGCGGGAGCACTGTGCTTAGTAGGCCGGCCCGTTAACTTTTCCCGCGCAGCCCAGTTAGTTGAATTAAACCCTTTTCATTTTTGTTTCAAACTCACTTCTATACCCAACTTCAAAATTCAACCCAGATCGATTCAGTGCACCAAATTGAATGAAACCAACTTTTTAGAAAGGTTTGGGAATGCTGAATCCAAGCCTGTTGGATTCAAGTCATTAGGATCTATAGATCACTCATGGTAAAAATAACAAGGCAAAAGCTTTTCTGCATTCAAACATTTTTCAAATTTAAACCATAATAGCTTTTGAGTTGATTCCAACTCTCAAAAATCATATTTAACCATACCTTTCAGATTATATAAAAATATATAGGTTTACTTGCAGAAATAATGTTCAAGTAATAAAAGAATGCCCCATAGGCATTTCTAGTCACTTTAATTAATTAAAATAAAAGGGTAAAACCTTATTAAATTGTGACACCACTTTAAATCACATTCACATGGACTAAAATATGTGGTGATGACATGTGTCAACATGATCCCATGTTTGGTTTGGAGAATATTAAATCTTAAGTAGTTTTTCAATGAGTAGAAATTACTTTTCTAAAATTAAAAGGAATTAAATCAAGCCTTAACATTGTAATGTTAAAGATGATGTTAGATCATCTATAGGACCCTTGTGTGTGATGATTGCAAGTAGTTAAGTATTGTTTGGTGATTGTGTACCTCGTATTTATTCATAGACGCTAGTACCGACCAAGGATACGAGGAGGAAGGAGGATACTACGAGGAAGAAGCCGAGGAGATCTTCAACCACTTCTCTGCACAAGGCAAGCTTATACTGATATTGATGCAAGCTGATACTATACCTATGCAAGCCAATACTTGCTTGTTACTATGCCTACTATATGCCTTAAGCATATGTGGTCATACCCACTTGATAAACCAATCCTAGTTTTACTTGCAAGCTTCTTACTTTATTTTCTTTATCAAAGCTCTTACTTAGAGTTTACTTAAGAGATTGGTAGATACTAGAAAGATTCGTGAAGGTTGCGTAAAGAGCATAAAATTTGGCCTAAGGTAGAAACCTTGATGTCAGCCTAATACATAAGGTTGTACTTAGTTGAAACTCCACTAGTCTACCACCCCTCATTAGTGCTTACCCCCACCTATAGATGCCAGTGCTAAGCATAAAACTTGATCAACTTTAGATGGGAGTACTTGGTGGAAAAATGGTTATGAAAACCTTGGAATGATGGATCATTCTATTGAAATGTTTTGGATATGTGTTTCCGAACAAACTGATGATTTTGGTGATGAAAATGTTGAGGCATTAGCCTTAGCCCTTTATAAAACTGATGGTTGTCCGGATGCGATACCATTCCAATTTTATCGTACAACCACAATACCCGAAGATTGGGTAGGGCTTGACTGCAAAATTATATACCTTAGTATTAGTTCCCTCACGGCCAAGGTCTGAGCTGAGGCTACCTTGTGAAGATTGTCCACCTGTGCAGTAACCAAGATGACAGTTGGTCATGGTTGGGAGGCCAAACTCACAGGAGAGGTGCTTATACTATGCCGTGTAATTGAAAGGTTAGGATTGATTATCCGCATACTGAGTATGGTGAATTCAGGATTTGTTCCTGATGGATGTATCGAATGTTGTGGTGAAAGTGTACAATCTCTGCAGAGTGTCAAACTATTCGAATAGCCGCGTCCGCGGTTATGGAAAGTTGGAGTGGCCGTACTGTTCCCCCGTCAGACTTTTCAAAATGACTTGTGAAATGAATTGATACTTTGACTTGACCACAACAGGGTTGTGATCTGAATTACAAGTTCCCACTTAGGTGCCATAAACTTTCAACTAGCATTCGTTGCTTCTAAACTTAGTAGAGATAAATCTGGCTTTTGCAAAACAACCCTAGAGCCTAGTGTCCTATTATCCAAAAACCCCTTTTACCTGTTAGTATTAGTTTGCGAGTACTTAAAGAGTACTCATGGCTTTGTCCCTGGTTATTCCCATGGCCAGACTATGAAGAGGAGTACCTGGAGGATGGACCCCAGGAAGGTTACGACAACTAGGATCATCTCCCATTGTCAGCATTGCCTGTGACCCTGAAGATGGAGCTTCGCCTACGCTACCGTTATTATTACGTATTCCGCTGCTTGATGTTGTATTAAAAACTGGATCATGAGATCCCTATTTGTGTAAGAACTTATGTATCGTGTGTAATGGATGATGTACTATGGTATCCAATTCTGTTATGTCTTGCAAAAATGGTAATCCTGGGATTGCGATGTATGGCATAACAGGCATCTAGGATTGAAAAATCTGGTTGTTGACAAGTTGGTATTAGAGCCATCCTGACCATAGGATACCCTAGTTAGATTGGACGTTTGAATCAAAAACTTAGTTTCCAAAACCAAAGAAACAAATATTTACAAAAACTTATTCTCATTCTTATCCCTTTGAATCTTTCATGAAAATTCATGTTCCTCAAAAACTCTTGCAAAAATACATAAAATTTTGACACACTTGATCACTCTGCTAACGTACTCATCCTCTATTCTTATAGATGTACGTGAAGTACCACAAGTTTTATCAGTTGGGGAATGGAGGAGACCTGATCTTTGAGAGGAATTTGGACCAACTTTCGGAACTTCTGGAGCATCCGCACCCCGAGTTCTTCGGAGCTCAGCTCAATGATCAAGGAGGAGAAGACCTGCTGTGGCTAATTGTTGCAAGTCTCTGAGGAAAGATTGAACCTCCCACTGTGGAGGGAATTCAGTTTACCTTGAGAGAAAACAACTGGCTCGATGGACTTGCCAGAGCCATGCAAGAAGCTCTTTCCCGCCTGTGTGGGCAGAGCATCAATCAGATCAAGGGTACTCGCTTTGTGTTTTGCCCAAGGCGTGATGCAAATGGACAACCACTGGAAGCCCCATACCACCCCGAGCTGAAGACCCAATTGGACCACCTTAGCTTCATGATGTATGATCGTCAGCAGGAGTTGGACAACTACCGTGACTACTGCAACCACAAGTCTGCCATCATCAAGACAAAGGACCAAACCATCGCCATTCTAGCAAAGGATCGCAAGTCTCGCTGCCGTCAGCTCGACAAGAAGGAGCGCATCATTGCCCGTCTTCGCCACCGCATCTCATCTCTGGAGGAGACCATCCACGAGAGAGACATGCAGTTGGAGGAAAGGGAGAATGCCGGAGAGGATCTTCGTGGAGACCCCTACTCCTATCTCAGCGATGACGATGATTTTCTGGAGGGATAGGTTATGGATTTCTTCACCGACAAGGACGATTTCGCCTTCATCGATGATGATGAAGATGACGAAGCCACAAATTCCGAGGAATAGTAGCACTTGAGCACCAACGTATTGAGTAGTATTCGGTCCCACTGTATCGTAGTTCTCAGAATGGTTCTTAAAACCATCTGTTTTTCTTTGTTGTGGTGTGTGTTGTATCGGGTGCTATGAATGAATGAAAAAGCAAGTTGCTAGAAAATCTGAGTCAAACTTTAAAAACTTTTAAAAAACCCAAAACTTTAGAAATTTCCCTCTTTTCTCATGATCTACCTCAATCTTCAGATGCCACGTGGAGGAAGTGGTTCAACCCCGGACCCGATGTTGCAGATTCTGCAAATGTTGACTTCTGACCATGAAGCTGAAAGAGCGCAACGTCAAGCCAACCTGGCCACCCTTTAGCAGATAGCCCAGCTTGCCCATAACAACCAAGGCCATGGAAATCAGGACCACCATGGATCTAAGCTCAAGAATTTCCAGAATACCAACCCACCTGTTTTCACTAAGTCAGAAGAACCCCTAGACGCCGATGATTGGCTGCAAACCATGGAAAATAACTTAGAAGTAGCAGGAGTGGAAGCCAACGAGAAAGTTCTGTTCGCCACCCACTATCTAGCCGGAGATGCCAGAGCATGCTGGAACAGTGTTCGCGCAATGACCGGAGGCCAGATGATGACCTGGGAGGAATTCAAGGTCAAGTTTAGCAGAACCCATGTGCCACCGGGTTTGATCAAGAGAATGAGGGACGAGTTCAGAGAGCTGAAGCAAGGAAGGATGACTGTAGTGGAATACCGTGACAAATTTTTGTCATTAGCTAGGTATGCCCTGGATGAAATAGACACTGAAGCCAAGAAGAAAGAAAGATTCCTGAATGGTCTGCATGATGAGATGCAGACGGTGTTAGTCAATATTCCCTTTGCGGATATTGAAGCCCTTGTCGACTCTGCCATCCAAATGGAAGGAAAGATCAACCAATCCAATGAGAACTGTAAGCGTCGTATCATGCATCAGCCAGGAACCCATCAGACCCCAAAGTATCGCCCTAACCCATCTCCAGGATTTGCCCCAAGGACCAACAGACCCCCGATGAACCGTCCGACCTATCCCAACTGTGGAAACCCTAGACCCGGAGGAAACCACAACAACCCCGGCAACGCTAGCAATTTCAATCGTGCCCCACCCAAGTTCAACAACAACAATGCTACCGCTAACACCAACACTGCCCCGAGGACTGGAAGCAATGCTGTGCCTGTAGCAGCCAAGGACAAGTCGCAAGTGACCTGTTATGACTGTGGAAATAAAGGCCACTATTCCAATGAGTGCCCCAACAAGAAGAATGCTACAGCTCCCAATGCCAATGTCCTAGCTCAGCAGCAGCGTCGTGTTCAGCCAGGAAGAAGATTTGCCCCAGGGAATTCACTCAACCACAATGGCCGTATTTTTCTCATGCATGCTGAAGAAGCTCAGGAAGCGCCAGACGTCGTGCTGGGTATGTTTTCTGTTAATTCAGTACTTACAAGAGTTTTGTTTGATTCTGGTGCATCGCATTCATTTGTCACCGAAGAATTTGCATGCACTAGTAAAATTCAACCAACCAAACTGAAGCATGTCATGATTGTTCAAATTCCCGGATCAACCACCAATGCTAGGAAAATTTGCAAAGCTGTCCCTATCCGAATCCATGGCATAGATTTTTATGCAAATCTGATAGTACTCGGAACTAAAGGTTTGTAAGTAGTACTAGGAATGGATTGGATGTCCAAACATAAAGGATTAATTGACTGTGCCAAGAAAGCCATAACTATGACCAGTACCGCCGGAATATCAGTCGAGCATATATCTGAAACCTTACCTCGCCAATTCAAATGCAACAAGAGTATAGCCCAACTTACCATTGACCAAGTCCGGATAGTCTGTGAATACCCCGATGTATTTCCAGATGTTTTGCCCGGTATGCCCCCAGATCGGGATATCGAGTTTATCATCGAACTAATCCCAGGAACCGGACCCATAGCCTAAAGACCCTATAGTATGAACCCGTCGGAGCTAGAAGAATTGAAGAAGCAACTGGATTCCATGTTGGAAATATGATTAATTCAACCAAGTGCGTCACCATGGAGATCACCAGTCTTATTTGTGGACAAGAAGGATGGAGGTAACGGTTTGTGTATGGATTATCGGAAATTGAATGATGTCACTATCAAGAACAAGTACCCCTTTCCCAAGATAGAAGATTTGTTTGATCAGTTGACCGGTGCCAAAGTGTTTTCTAAGATTGATCTTAGAACTGGCTATCATCAACTCAAAATTCGTGCAGAGGATATTCCAAAGACTGCCTTTACCACCAGATATGGATTGTAGGAATATACAGTCATGTCTTTTGGATTAACCAATGCCCCCGCTTATTTCATGAATCTCATGAATAAGATTTTTATGTACTTCCTGGATAAGTTTGTCGTTGTTTTCATCGATGACATTCTGATTTATTCCAAATCAGAAGAAGAACAAGAGCTACACCTAAGGACCATTCTTGGGACCCTTAGAGAGCATCAGTTGTATGCAAAGTTTAGCAAATGTGAATTCTAGTTACATGAGGTAGGATTCCTCGGTCACATTGTATCAGCCAGAGGAATTGCCGTTGACCCTTCCAAAGTGAAACATGTAGAAGATTGGCAAGCCCCAACCACTCAAACTCAAGTTCGTGCATTTCTCGGATTGGCGGGATATTACCGCAAATTCGTAGAAGGATTCTCTAGTATCGCCAGACCCATGACCCAACTGCTGAAGAAGGACAAGAAGTTTGAATGGACCGACAAATGTGAAGCGAGTTTTCAAGAACTCAAGAGGATATTGATTTCAGCCCCAATCTTGATCATGCCAGATATCATGAAGACCTTCGATGCGTATTGTGATGCATCCAAGATTGGTCTCGGATGTGTGCTAATGCAAGAAGGCAAATTTATATCTTATCTATCGCGACAACTGAAGCAACATGAGCAAAACTACCCAACCCATGACCTCGAACTTACAGCCGTAGTTCTAGCCCTAAAGACATGGAGAGATGGGAAACCGTTGTGAAATTTATTCGGATCACAAGAGCCTAAAGTATATATTCACTCAGAAGGAGCTGAATATGAGGCAGAGAAGATGGATTGAGCTAATCAAGGATTACGACCTGGACATTCACTCTCACCCTGGTAAAGCCAACGTAGTAGCAGATGCCCTTAGTAGATTGCCGTGCCGCTTGAACTCCATGATTTTGAAGGAGCAACCAAGTTTGCACAAAGAGATGGAAGATTTTCGAATAGAATTAGTAAGTGAAGGATTTTTGGCTAGCATAGAACTTTAGCCCACTTTGATCAGTCAGATTAAAGAGGCGCAGAAGGGAAATGCCAGTATTGACTGAATCAAGCGTCGTATCGGTACAGGCAAACTACCTGGATTCACCGAGGACGAAGAAGGAGTTTTGTGGTACAAAGGACGCCTTTGTGTACCATCAGATTCTGAGTTGAAAGAAGTTATTTTGAAGGAGGCTCATGATACTCTTTATTCTATCCATCCCGGAGGAACTAAGATGTATCAAGACTTGAAAGAGCAATTTTGGTGGCATAAGATGAAGAGAGAAATCGGAAGCTATATCGCCAAGTGTGATATTTGTCAGCGAGTCAAGGCAGGACATCAAAGACCCGCTGGATTATTGCAACCATTGCAGATTCCGGAATGGAAATGGGATTCTATAGGAATGGACTTTATCACTGGACTACCTACTTCTAGTAAGGGAAATGACTCTATCTGGGTCATACTGGACAGATTGTCCAAAGTCGCCCATTTCTTGCCCGTCAAGACCACATATCAGAGTTCGAAGCTAGCAGAGTTGTACATAGCTAGAATCGTTAGTTTGCACGGAGTCCCCAAGAACATAGTATCGGATCGAGGAACTCAGTTTACCTCGAGATTCTTGAAGAAAGTCCTAGAAGGTTTAGGAACCCGTCTAGATTTCAGCACCGCGTATCACCCTCAGACCGATGGACAAACGGAGCGAGTAAATCAAATACTCGAAGATATGCTGAGAGCATGTGTGTTAGAATATGGATCCAAGTGGGAAGACTGTCTGCCGTTTGCAGAATTTTTGTACAACAACAGTTATCAAGCCAGTTTGCAAATGGACCCATTTGAATTCATGTACGGAAGGAAGTGTCGCACCCCTTTGAACTGGTCGGAAGTAGGAGAGAGTCAGATTTTTGGACCCGACATTCTACGGGAAGCAGAAGAGAAGTTTCACAAGATTCGTGAGCACATCAAGACCGCCCAATCCCGACAGAAGAGTTAAGACGACAAGATACGTAGAGACCTCGCCTTCAATATAGGAGATTTTGTTTATCTGAAAGTGTCGCCATTGAAGGGAATGCAGCGTTTCCAACACAAAGGGAAGTTAGCCCCCAAATATATCAGACCTTTCAAGATTCTGAACCGTCGAGGAGAAGTATCGTATCAATTGGAACTACCTAAAGAGATGTCAGCCGTGCACAATGTGTTCCATATCTCGTTACTTCACAAGTGTCTCGAAGTCCCCGAGAAGACCGAAGTATTCAAGAATATCGATCATCAGACCATAGAGATCAACGATGACCTGACCTATCCCGAAGTACCCATCTGCATTTTGGAAGAAGCTTTTTGAACTACCCGAACCCGAAGCATCAAGTTTCTCAAGATTCAGTGGAGCAACCACACAGAAGAGGAAGCCACCTGGGAACACGAAGATCACATCAGGACGGAGTTTCCCGATCTCTTCAAATCCTAGGTAATCTTTCCGTCCTTTTTCAAATCTCGGGACGAGATTTTGTTTAAGGGGGGAAGGTTTGTAACATCCCAAAAATACTAAACTTGGATAATCCATTTTCTAATCATCAAAATTAGGGTTAACAAAAACTTTTCTAATTAAAATTATGAAGGCATGCATATGTGTATGCATTTAATTTGAAATTCTTTTGAACCACCTTGTTTGTTTGTTTGTTTCCTTGCTTGTAAAATGTTTCTTAGGTGAAATAAACATCATCTAAACATTTCCCAAACTTTTCCTAAGGACAAATAAATCAAAACCAATAAAATGAAGGAATGGTCATTTTGACCAATTTAACTCCCATACCTACTTTGGCTGTCTCAAACTTTCAGAACCTAACAGAAACTTTTCTGGATCTTTGCACCCCTTGAATGTACTCATAACAAAGTATCAAGGCCCACTTTGTGATCATCCAGAAGCTTTCAAATGCATAGTTTAAATGAAAATTCAAAATTGAATCTTTATCATATGGGAAGATCCCACTTTTTCAAAAACCACTCAAACATGCTCAACTTTCAAAACCCAAGCATCTGCAGACTCACCAGCACCAATCTAGCAAACCCACCAAAAATCTTTTCAAAATTCAAAACTTGATTTCATGCGGCCATTTCATCAAACAGGTTGCAGACACAAATCATCAAAATCCTAAACACTATAGTGAGCAGTGATTGAAGCCTAACTTGTTCCCTCTCTAGCTCACAACCAGCTCAGTAGATCATCTAGCAAGATTAACTAAACACTAGCACCACTGTGAGCTTGGCATTATCATCAATGGTGAACAGCCGAAGCCAACATTGTCACCCCCATGTCGACATCAAGCTAGGAAGAGAAGCAAGCCTAGCCAGCATGTCTAGGAGGCAGCCCATCGTCCACCGCTACCCCCTGTCCTAGCTGCGAGCATTGCCAAGCCCTGGACCACACGCACGAACCATGCCAACCTCGCCAGCGACCATGCCGAGCGTGCGCCAGAGCGCCACCCTCGACCGAAGCCCACAGACCGCGCGCCGCCCTCGCCGCGTGCATACACAATCCCCACTGACCCAGGAGACCGCCAAACATCCTCGTTCGCCGCCCCGTGCCGCACAGCCACCGCTCGCCGTCGAAGACGCCGCCTCTGCCGCGCAGAGCGTCGCATGTTCCAGACCAAGCCACACCGCCCCATGCCTCAAAACCATGTCGTTGAGCATCACCAGGGAACACCGCACCGTACCCTACTGTCGCCCATGCCAATAGCCGCCTGTAACATCACCCCCGACAAGCTCACCGTGCGCCCCGTCGGTCCCCTCGCTCGACTATAAATAGAGGCCACCCCCAGTCGATTTCTTCACACCACCTCACTCCCCTCTTCTCACTGATCGTACCACACCGTTTCCGGAGCAAGGCGAGCACCACCTCGCCAGAATTTCACCGGATCCCGCCGCCTCTGGAGAAGAAGGGCGCCATCGATTTCGTCCACCCGTGAGCTGCCGTCGACGAGTTCGCCGTCGCCCGCCTCGCCGAACCTCGCCTGCACCCCGGTGAGCCCCCAGCACCCCTCACTGGCCGCGCTAGGTTTCTTTCTCGCCGGTGTTGCCTCGCGTCGACGATGACTCCCAGCCGTTGGATTAGAATCAGATCGAACGACCCACGTTGCCCGTGCCCCTTCGCCTCACCGACAGTGGGGGGACACCCACTTAAGCAGCCCGCGGGAGCACTGCGCTTAGCAGGCCGGCCCGTTAACTTTTCCCGCGCAGCCCAGTTATTTGAATTAAACCTTTTTCATTTTTGTTTCAAACTCACTTCTGTACCCAACTTCAAAATTCAAGCCAGATCGATTCATTGCACCAAATTGAATGAAACCAATTTTGTTAGAAAGGTCTAGGAATGCTGAATCCAAGCCCGTTGGATTCAAGTCATTAGGATCTATAGATCACTCATGGTAAAAATAACAAGGCAGGAGCTTTTCTGCATTCAAACATTTTTCAAATTTAAACCATAATAGATTTTGAGTTGATTCCAACTCTCAAAAATCACATTTAACCATACCTTTCAGATTATACAAAAATATATAGGTTTACTTGCAGAAATAATGTTCAAGTAATAAAAGAATGCCCCATAGGCATTTCTAGTCACTTTAATTAATTAAAATAAAAGGGTAAAACCTTATTAAATTGTGACACCACTTCAAATCACATTCCCATGGACTAAAATATGTGGTGATGACATGTGTCAACATGATCCCATGTTTGGTTTGGAGAATATTCAATCTTAAGTAGTTTTTCAATGAGTAGAAATTACTTTTCTAAAATTAAAAGGAATTAAACCAAGCCTTAACCTTGTAATGTTAAAGATGATGTTAGATCATCTATAGTACCCTTGTGTGTGATGATTGCAAGTAGTTAAGTATTGTTTGGTGATTGTGTACCTCGTATTTATTCATAGACGCTAGTACCGACCAAGGATACGAGGAGGAAGGAGGATACTACGAGGAAGAAGCCGAGGAGAACTTCAACCACTGCTCTGCACAAGGCAAGATTATACTGATATTGATGCAAGCTGATACTATACTTATGCAAGCCAATACTTGCTTGTTACTATGCCTACTATATGCCTTAAGCATATGTGGTCATACCCACTTGATAAACCAATCCTAGTTTTACTTGCAAGCTTCTTACTTTATTTTCTTTATCAAAGCTCTTACTTAGAGTTTACTTAAGAGATTGGTAGATACTAGAAAGATATTTGAAGGTTGCGTAAAGAGAATAAAATTTGGCCTAAGTTAGAAACCTTGATGTTAGCCTAATACATAAGGTTGTACTTAGTTGAAACTCCACTAGTCTACCACCCCTCATTAGTGCTTACCCCCACCTATAGATGCTAGTGCTAAGCATAAAACTTGATCAACTTTAGATGGGAGTACTTGGTGGAAAAATGGTAATGAAAACCTTGGAATGATGGATCATTCTATTGAAATGTTTTGGATATGTGTTTCCGAACAAACTGATGATTTTGGTAATGAAAATGTTGAGGCATTAGCCTTAGCCCTTTATAAAATTGATGGTTTTCTGGATGCGATACCATTCCAATTTTATCGTACAACCACAATACCCAAAGATTTGGTAGGGCTTGATTAGAAACTTATATACCTTAGTATTAGTTCCCTCATGGACAAGGTCCGAGCTGAGGCTACCTTGTGAAGATTGTCCACCTGTGCAGTACCCAAGATGACAGTTGGTCATGGTTGGGAGGCCAAATTCACAGGAGAGGTGCTTATACTAGGGCATGTAATTGAAAGGTTAGGATTGATTATCCGCATACTGAGTATGGTGAATTCAGGATTTGTTCCTGACGGATGCATCGAATGTTGTGGTGAAAGTGTACAATCTCTACAGAGTGTCAAACTATTCGAATAGCGTCCATGATTATGGACAGTTGGAGTGGCCATACTGTTCCCCCGTCAGACTTTTCAAAATGACTTGTGAAATGAATTGAGACTTTGACTTGACCACAACAGGGTTGTGATCTGAATTACAAGTTCCCACTTATGTGCCATAAACTTTCAACTAGCATTCGTTGCTTCAAAACTTAGTAGAGATAAATCTGGCTTTTGCAAAACAACCCTAGAGCCTAGTGTCCTATTATCCAAAAAACCCCTTTTACCTGTTAGTATTAGTTTGCGAGTACTTAAAGAGTACTCATGGCTTTGTCCATGGCTATTCCCGTGGACAGACTATGAAGAGGAGTACCTGGAGGATGGACCCTAGAAAGGTTACGACAACTAGGATCATCTCCCATCGTCAGCATTGCCTGTGACCCCGAAGATGGAGCTTCGCCTACGCTACCGTTATTATTACGTATTCCGCTGCTTGATGTTGTATTAAGAACTGGATCATGAGATCACTATTTGTGTAAGAACTTATGTATCGTGTGTAATGGATGATGTACTATGGTATCCAATTCTGTTATGTCTCGCAAAAATGGTAATCCTAGGATTGCGATGTATGGCATAATAGGCATCTAGGATTGAAAAATCCGGGTGTTGACAATCCAGAACTCGTCGAGAGGGACGATCGGAATGTTGCCGGAGAAGAGAGCACAACCGATGGCTACAATTTCACTGATTCCCGCGAAGGTCTTTAACCTCGCCCGTTGTAGATCCTGAAGCGCCTCTTGCCCCATGGTGGGCGCCAACAGTCGTGGTATTGCCGACGAGTACGCCATGGAGGGGTCCTTAGAGTGCGTGTTTAGAGACGTGGGGTAAGGCGGAAGGTTGGCGGGTACGAGGTAACACAGCTCACCCAGGTTCAGATCCCACGACGGTGGCGGAATCCTACTCCTGCTATAAATCACTATAATGGAAATACGCCGAGTTATAGGGATTGGTTCGCTGTGCGAGGTATGAGTTGATTGGTGCCCTCAAGTCTCCTCTAGGTCCAGCTTATATAGTGGCCATATACTAGGTTACAGGGAAAGTCCTAGCCGGACAGGTTACAGAGTCCTACACGATACACAACTAGTCTAACATGTCTTGCACTCCAAGGCTCTAGGTACGCTTGTGACTCCGTGTAGCCTTCCTTCATCCGGCATGGGACTCCCTTCCAGATCCATTTAACTGGGCTGCCCAGCAGGCCATAGGCCTTGCTACTGACTATGGGCCACCCGGGTTATCCGGATTAGAGACATGCAATGGTGATACCCATTTAACATATCCCAAACAGTTGGGGCGGGTCGTGTGTTGAGCGTTACATTACGTGGCCTTGATCGTTACATGCTGACGGGTGGGGCCGTGTTGGGACGGGTCGTGCATACGTGGTGAAGGGTGGGGCCGCGTTAGGACAGGTCTTGCATACGTGGTGAAGGGTGGGACCGCATGGAGACACGTCGGACCGGACATTCTTGCACACCCAATGCATTAGCTTCCCCCCGAGCCTGGAACAGCTCCCACACCGCCCCTCCGCTGCCCCACCGTCATGCCCTCCTACCTTATATCGTCCTTGGCCCCAGAGCCGCCCCTCCACCTATCCGTGGATCCTACTCCACCTTCGGCTCCGCTCCTGCCCCCGGTAGATCTACCCCTTTCGTGGAATAGTATGCAACATCGGATGGTGTACCGTCCATCTGCATCGAGCACGGAGAAGATTGGGTGGAATCGCAGCCATCTAACGCATGGATTCCATCTGGGTAAGCACCGTTTTCCTTCGTGGGTTGATTATTGGCAGTATTTGAGCGGGAATCGCTTGTGCTCAACTAACTGCCTTGATTTTTGAATAGGATTGATCAAGTGCTGGCATTTCGGCTAGCGATTAGACTAGATAGTAGCGTAATTCGTGGTTGTGAACAATATCTCTCTGGATTTTAATTCCCAGTGATGGTTGCAACCTCCATAACTCTCAAAGATTTGATAAATAAAATCTATTGTAAATTCCCCTGGAGCAGTGGAGATTCAGTTGATTTGCAATATTTCAACATTAGCGAGCAAAGATTGCTCCCACTAACTAGCAAGGATAATCTGGTAATGCTTTTATCTTTGAATGTTGTCGAACGTTTTGGTCGAATTCGTCTCCATGTGCAACCTAAAGTTGAGCGTACGGAAAATAGTGTTAAATCACCATCTAGTGGTCACGTATCTTTAGGTGCTCGGGCATCATGTGTATCTGCTGTCTCTGCCAATAGTTTGCGCCCCGACGATCCTTGTAGGTCCATAGCAGTACCATCTGTTTGCACTACGAGTGTAAGCCAAAACGCTCGTGTGGTCGATGTGGAGGACGAGGCAGAGCCTAACAAGGGAGCGCATCCACTAGATTATGAGAATGAGTTGATGTTTCCTGAATTTGTAGATAGATTCAGTAAACAGGCACTAGAGGATCAATACACAGATGTAATTTCCCAGGGTGCCAGATTTGATGACACTGATGACGAAGATAACGAGGAGAACAATGATAGCCTCGTTTTAGCTGTGTACGATGGTGAGGACTTGCCAGTAATTGAGTGGGATAGGGATGATCCTAAGATTTTAGAAGGCACCATATTTGAAATGATGCGGGACTGTCTTAATGCCCTTACTACATATTGCATTCACACCAATAATTATTATGATGTTATTAAGAGTGAGCCAGCAAGGTTCATAGTGAAGTTCCCATACAAGAGGTGTAGGTGGAGTATGCATGCATACACTATGCTCAGGAGCAGTTTGGTTCAGGTATTACAACCAGCTGTGTATTTTAGATCATTGTGTAGAGTTTGTTAGCTGTACCTGACATTTTCATTATGTTTTAGATAAAAATTAACCGGTTCGAACATTCTTGTCCACCTCAAGGGGGACAGCCAAAGGAAAAAACAAAACTAGCAAAGACTAGGTGGTTGGTAGATGCAATCATGGATTGGATGAGAGCGAACCCATCACTTGGTGCAACAACGCTCATAAAAGATGTTTCTAAAAAGTTTAATATTACAGTACCCTACATGAGGATGTTCTATGCAAAGGAAATGGCTCTTGAGAGGATCAATGGTCCATGGAATGAAAGTTTGCACTTTCTTTACAGCTTCAAAGCTATAGTGGAGATGGCTAGTCCAGGTAGTGTTGTATAGATAGACAGGCATAAAGTTCAGTACAAAATAAGAGGGAAGACAATGGAGGAGTGCTTTAGAAGGGATTTTGTTTGTGTCAAAGCTTGCTGGCAAGGGTTTGTAGATGGTTGCAGGCCTTATTTGTTCGTGGATGCAGCAACTCTTCATGGAAGATTTAAAGGACAGCTAGTAGCTGCTACTGTAGGTGATGGCCACAGTTGGATGTTCCCTGTTGCTTTTGGAGTTTTGGAGATTGAGTCAGGGGAAAGTTGGACTTGGTTTTTGGAGAATTTGCGTGACCTTATATGTCATCCACCAGGACTTACTATCCACACAGACGCTTGCAAAGGTTTGGAGAAAGCTGTAGAAGCAGTATTCCCCGGAGTGGAGCATAGGGAATGTATGCGACACTTAGTGCAGAATTTTACAAAGAAATTCAAGGGTAAAGTTTATACTTACAACCTTTGGCCAACTTCATACACATATAGTTTGAGCAAGCATCTGTATCATTTGAAAGTGTTGTATAAACAAAAACATGCGGTGAAGGTGTACTTGGATGCACATTAGGGAATGGTGTGGTCAAGAAGCCGATTCATTGAAATTTGCAAGGTAGATTATGTAACAAGTAACCTTGCAGAGAGTTTTAATGCAAAGGTCAAGTCATTGAAAGGGCTTATGCTATGGAAAATATTTGATAAGATTAGGCAGATGATCATGATAAAGATCAATTTGCCTCAAAGAATTGCATCAACAATATATGCTAGCCATCACAACCCCCCATCTTTGATTAAGGATTTGCATGCCAGGGAAAAACAATTGAAGATGAAATGCATTAGAAGAGGAATGGATGCTGAGGTAACATACACTAATAGTAAAGAAAGGCAATGGAGGTATCCAGTGAGTTTGGTTGATAGGACATGCCATTGCAGGCAATGGCAGCTCCGTGAGAAACCCTGCATACATGCATTGTTTTTCATGGATGTTATAGGAGGTGAAGAGGGTGTAGTTGATCAGTACGTGTTGGAGTATTTCTCCGTTGCCAAATTTAGGGCAGCATATGCTCAGAATGTTCCAGCCTTGTTGGGAAAAGACCAATGGATGGAAGTGGATCTAGGCTTCAAGCTATACCCTCCAGTTTTTACTAGACTAGTAGGTAGGCCAAGGAAAAATAGGATAAGAGCTAGTGCAAAGGGTGGTGCACCACCTCGACGATGTAAGTACAAACATTTTGGGATCCTTGGGCACATTGCTAGTCTTTGTAAAAATGCAGTGGACCCAACTTATGGAATGGATGATAAGGCAGGAGCAGCAAATGCAGATGGGAATGAGGCGTTTGAACGAGAGGATAATGAAGCAATGGATACATTGCAGATTGAACCAATGGATCGAGAGGAGATTGAAACAAATGTAGAGCATATTGAACCAAATGCAGGGGAGATTGAACCAATGGATCGAGAGGAGATTGAACCAAATGCATGGGAGATTGAACCAGTAGATCGAGAGGACATTAAATCAACTGTGTGGGAGATTAAAGTAGATTTCAAGCGTAAATGAATTACACGAGTGGATATTGCCGAAATGGAGGCAAAGCTTTTTGAACTGGAATGAGAGGATCGAAACATTATTGAACCAATTGTATGACAGACTGAAACACTTGATTCATTGAATGCAGAGAAAAAGAACAAAGGGAAAAAATGGAAGAAGTTTATGGTGGACTCCGAGAATATTCCAGTTAGGATCACCAGGAGCAAGATGGTGAACCCAATGAAAATAGTAGGAGCAAGAAAAAAATGGATTTAAATTATTAATTTGAATTTGTATGATAAATTTGAACTACTGTCAATGTTTGTATTGAATTCGAACTAGTGTGATGCTCCCAAGTTTGTATTTTGGATAATCCCATAATGTATGTGTTATTGCAAGTTTCTGTGGTCATGCAACTAGTTGATTAGCTCTGCTCAGTTTTGCCCTCGACACGTGGTCAACACATGGGGTTTAGCTACTTCATGGCTTAAATGTTGACCAATTGATCCAAAATTTGGCACACTTGTGTATCTTGGATTGATTTACCGTATGAAATTGGAAATTTTGGATTAACTTGTAATCAACCAAATGTTTCTTTTTCTAAGTGATTAAATTCAAAAAAATGGTTTTAGGGTTAGTTTAATTCAAAAAAAGTAAAAACATAGTGCAACCTTCAAATGGAGTCTTGTTATGTTGCCTACAACCTAGCATGAATAATAAAGGAAAAGGAAATAAAGAGAAATTGACTTATCCCCTAAACCACTTCTTAAACCATTCTTGGAATGAGCTACTAGCTATGAAGATGAATGGATTTCTACTCGATCGACCTCCAAAATAACCCATCCCAAAACATACTTTGTGTAAATGGGGTCAAATTTGGAACACTTGTGTATCTTTGAGTTGCAAACAATATAATGTTAGCCAAGATGAATTATTTTGTTCAAATAACACATTTTCCATTTTTTATGCCAAAAGCTTGAATTTCCCTTACACATTTTTTATCTGAGTGCCCTTGTTTTCCTTAGCTCTACTTAGTTTCCCCTCCCTCTAATGTTTTCCTCACTTTTCCCCTCCCACTAAAGTTTTCCTCACTTTTCCCCTCTCTCCTGACTTCAACCCTCACAAAAGTTCAACTTGCGCTCAGTTTGGCTGCTGCACTCTGATTGGTTGAGATCTATATCACACGGATCTTGGCCAATGACCGTTGGATACAACATGATCCGACGGCTGGAGGTATCTCTCTCCCGATGGGCGCACCTAACTTGTACGGAGAGCAGAGACCGACATGCTGGATGTCTCTCCCTCCCTTTCCCTGCTGCACGTATACCAGCCGCATCAGTTTAGCTGCGCTCTGATTGGTCAAGATGTATGTCACACGGATCTTGGCCAAACACCCTGGGATACATCATGATCCAACGGGCTAGAGGTCTCTCTCTCCCGATGGGCGCACCTACCCTATACATAGAGGAGAGCACGAAGGGAGGGATGTCTCTCCTTCCCTTTCCCTATCGCACGTATATCAGCCGCGTCTTCCTCCCCTCCTATCGACGTACGTCGGTGTGGTAGTCCCGACAGTGTGCGGCGGAAGTGTTCTAAGCATGGTGGTACAAACGGCGTGCGGCAACACGGACCTAAGACTGGTGGTCCAAATGGCGTGCGCTAGCTTGGAACTAAGCGTGGGGATCGGAACGACGTGCGGCAGCGCGGATCTAAGCCTGGCAGTCGGAACTGCGTGCGGTGGCGCGGACCTAAGCATGGGAGCCGGTACGTCTTGTGGTGGCGCGGACCTAAGCGTAGCGGCTAGAACGACGTGTGGCGGTGAGGATCTAAGCGTTTGAAATTTCTGTCTCTGTCCGTCTCACTCCTGTTCACCTCCTCAGATACGTTGCTGATGAAATACAACAAGGTGGCAGAGGTGCCGATAGTGGTCATCGATGCGATGATGATTGAAGCCATGATCCGCAACATCATGGCAATGCTACAAATCAAGCCCTCATGAACCGATGATGTGGGAGGGAGGCTGCGGCCGTGGCTGGCACGTCGAGGTGCATTTCGGCGGTGAAGGCCGGATGTACCTCGTGGACGGATGGATGCGGCAGGGAGGGAGGATAGCTCACCGTCCACTTAGTATTGGGACAAATTTGAGCCCAATTTGAACCAAAATACCACGAATTAAAATATATGTATGATTTGAATAAATTTGATACTCCCTCCGACCCATATTAGTTGACTTAGATTCATCTAGATATGAACATATCTAGTCATGTTTTAGTGCTAATATGGGTTGGACGGAGTATGTATTTGAGCCGTGAGACCGGTGGATATGCTCTACGACTGATTCATAAGTAGCAGTACTTGCTTTGACAATCTTCAATGGACTTGTATAAATTTGATTGGAATATGTATCATTTGAATCAAAATTGATACTCCCTTCGATTCATATTACTAGTCATTGAAATGGATGTATCTAGCACTAAAACATTTTTAAATACATCCATTTCAGTGATAACTAGTAATATGGATTGGAGGGATATTCTCTAAAACTGATTCATAAGTAGTATGCCCTCTGACCCAAATAGTTGATTTAGATTTTTCTAGATTCAATTGTATCTAGGCATGAATTAGTATTAGATTCATCCGTATCTTGAAGAATTTGAGTCAACTAATTTGGATCGGAGGGAGTAGTACTTTCTTTGATAGATCACCTCTCGGGAGAAGAAGAATGCGGCGTTAATAAGAACGGGAATGGATGCTACTGTCAATGCTGCAAGTCTAAATGGCAGCCACGATTGCAGCGACACAACGGTCATAACTGATAGGGCCCCAAACTTGACCCTCTATGGGCAGCTAGATCCAATGGCAAGCAACTCGGGCTATGCAATGCATTCTCTTGACAACTTTGGGACCGCAAAGTTACTAAATTAGTAGGAACTCATAACAATTGAATAAAAATTCTACTCTCTAAATTAGCTATCAATTCAACTAATCATTACGCGTGCCACCTTCACCACAACCCCATAGTGTAACTGCTAGGACAGGGATGACAACTAATAAAACTGCCCACATGAATCTACTATTCTCCTCCCGCTTCACTTGAAGTTCATGTTTTAGATTTTCTATAAGTTGATCGGATACGACAAGATCAGCCTCAAGTGTCAACTTCTCTTTGCGAAAGCTCCGAGTCCTTCTTTTCTTCCTCGACAATACGCTTCAGCTCTAATATCAACAGGTTTTTATGGGCCAATTCATCACCTAAATTGGCAACCATCTCCTCCAAATCCATCCTCTGGCTAGACCACTAGGTTGATTCATCTTGGTATGCAATGTACCATGGATCATCGGCCTGCATAGCACACTATAACAATCCCAAAATAAACCCAATTAATATTATCTCGACAGACCATGGCGGCACTTCAAATTCAATGGTACTACAAAGATAAGGAGCAATATGCACTTCCGATGTGGTAGGAGAAGGAGAATGTGGCCACGACGTGATTGAATCCCCACCCTCGTCGGTGTACCCGCCACGACCAGACATTAAAGACTAATTTACCCCTGCAATATGGAGGAAATTATGAGAACCGAATCGATTAGGATGGGCAGACCTGGAGCAAAGGTCTTACTAAGCACTACTAGCAAATGCTGCGATCGTGCGTAGAGCTATGGCGGCAGAACAAAATCCCGGTCGTTGTGGGCGGCAAAACTGCATGTGGTCGGTAATTCCTTAACGTATAATACATGCGGACGAAACAGGTGCTGGAGCCGTGGTTGAGGTGCAGCGTGGCAGTCCGTCTGACGCCACCGTAGGATAGAGCCACCGACGCGCCGACGATGGCTGCTCTGTCTGCCGGTGGGATGGGAGCTTCTCGGGACGGGAGCGAATGAGAGAGAGGGCCGATCTCACGTGTGTCATACACGACCCCACATGTCAATGTTTGGGGGAGTAGCTGCTCCGGGATTTTTGCATATTTGCCAATTTTGCATATCTGTCAAACTTTTTCTTTGAAATTTGCATATTTGTGAGATGACCACCACATGTCAGTGACACGCAAAATGGAAAAATATGCAAGTTGTAACATAAAACGTGGAAAATATGCAAATCCCCTCTCCAACCCCACATCATGGACCCATTGATCATTGGCTTCGACGACCCATAATTCATTGGTTTCGATGGCCCCACAAAATGAACTTTTTCTTCGAAATTTGCATATTTGCCACATGACCACCACATGTCAGTGACACAAAAAATGGAAAATATGCAAGTTGCAATGTAAAACATGGCTAATATGCAAATCCCCCCTCTAGCCCCACATCATGGCCCCATCGGTAATTGGCTTTGACGGCCCCACATGACGGCCCCATCGTTAATTGGCTTCTATGGCCCCATAGGATGGCCCCATTTGTCATTGGCTGCACCGGCCACCAAATCAGGAAAAAAGCATCCCACAAGTCAGCGAGAGATGGATGGCGGGTATGACGTGTATCCTGGTCCAAACCTTCAGCACATAATGGCAATGGAAGGACCTGACCCTACGCGGTCCCACTAGTTAGCATGTAATGGTCAAGCCTTTGACCTGACGGCAACCCTCCGTTCGAGTGCCTGCGAGGGTTTTGTAACATAGCAAGGGGAAAAGTGAGGAAAAGTTAAGTAGTTGGGGAAAACTGAGTACAACTAACGAACCAGGGGGACGAAAATATAAATCCCTATGATAAATGGGTATCACCATTGCATGTCTCTAATCCGGCTAGCCGGGTGGCCCACAGTTGGTAGCAAGGCCCATGGCCTGCTGGGCGGCCTAGTTAGATGGATCCAGAAGGGATGCCCATGCCGGATAAAGGAAGGATATGGTATAGTCACCGACCAACCCAGAGCCTTGGAGTGCAAGACACGAAGAATAGTTAGTATCTGTGTAGAACTTTGTAACCTGTCCGGCTAGGACTTTTTCCTGTAACCCTAGGTTCTGGTGCCTTTATAAGTCGGACCTCTACATGAGCCTTTAGGACACAACATGACACATCGATTTACACACCTCGCACAGCGAACCAATCCCTAAAACTTGGCGTATTGCCCTTATAGTGATTTATAGCAGGAGTAGGGTTCCACCACCGTCGTGGGACCTGAACCTGGGTAAACTGTGTTACCTTGTACCTGCCAACTTTCCGCCTTCCCCCACCTCTCTAATCATGCTCCGTGAGGACCCCTCCATGGCGTACTCGTCGGCAATACCACGATAGTTGGCGCCCACCGTGGGGCAAGAGGCACTTCAAGCTCTACAACGAGAGAGGTCCAAGCTCTTTGCGGGAGTTGGTGAAACCGTAGCCATCGGTCATGTTCTCTTATCCAGCAACGTTCCGATCGTCCCTCCCGATGAGTTCTGTATCCCGACAAAGATAAACCCCACCAGCTGCTTGATCGTCCCCAATTAGGGAAATCCACATCTCATCGGCAAAACCGACTCGGGCGCTAGTTCCCTGGAAGTCAGAGGATCGTCAAGGACTACATGGACCGCCTTCGGGCAGGACACGTTTGCGGAAGGATCAAAGTCGGATCTCTCAATGGATTTTGCTATCATAGATCAGAAAAATTCAAGGCCCACCCAAACCTCCCATGTGCATGATATAATGGTGGAAGATCACTACAAATCCGCCGGGTTGATCCTTGCGTCTGGAAAGCAGCTATCACACTTTTTTGGCGTTGTGACCATCTTCGATTTGGCCCGTTGCATTCAGAGAGATGGTGAAAGCCCCTGATATTACCTCGCCAGATGGCTCCAGATACAGGCCAACTTGGAGGGCTATCCAAGCAATGACGCAGTCTACAACTCCATCTAAGGGCTCACACGCGGCACACTTCTCTGGCATGGGCTCAGGATGCAACATGCCACTAGGACCCTCACTTTCGAGCAAATAGTCAACATTGTTAATAGTTTTTCCGTTGCTGATGAAGAACCCCAGGCCGGTCGTATTGCCCTTCCCGGGCCACCACTGTCACCGCCGTTGCCCAATGGCTCTGCTTCCTCAACATCGTCCTCCACCATCGAAGAAGCTCCCGCACCCTTCGACTTTGTTTTGGACGCACTTTATGCCGACATTAGTGTAGACTCGAAGGAAATCGACGTTAACCCAAAAGAGCTCGACACTGCCATCAAGGATATGGAGGAGGAGATTAACAGTGAGGAGCGAGACGACAAGGTCATCACTTCCCATCAGGTACTAGTCACCATTGGGAGTGTCTTAGAAGAACATCAAACTGGATTAGCTCCGCCTAAGCCGCGAGACACCGGGAAGGGACCAGCCGACAACAACGATGATGGTCAGGAAAAGTCTATTCCCCTCTGGCTAGCCTATCACAAAGGATGCATGAACTCGCCATCGGGCCAACAATGCTAATCCTGCGAATCTGCCGCCACCACCATCTACGTCTGCAGCCGCACAAATCACTCAGGCTGATAGAGTGATGTATGGAAATTTTCTCGTCGATACCTTAACCGTGGCCAATATTCGGAATGTTTTCCAGCTCTATGAGAAATGCTAGTAGCTACTGGAGGAGGCACATGCCATGACGGAGCAAGGCGCAAAGCTAGATCGAGATCTGGCCAAGGCACAAAAATCAATCGAGGCGACCAAAGCCATTGAGACTGAGTGCAAGAAGCTGCTCAAACAGCAAAATAACAAGAAGGCTCCAGCTCACGTTGTCAACGATCCCGACATATGACTCAACTTGGGGTGGGCTCCTTAGAAACCGGCACAAGCTAAGCCATACATTGACAAATATGGAAATAAAGTAATGCCCACACCCTCCCTCAATTTGGCCATCGCCAAGACACTACTGGAGTAGGATAGATCACCCGCAGCTGTGGATCAGGTATCTGACCTCGTCGCCAAGGCAGTCAAACAACACGAGAAGGCCACCTATCAAAGGATGGAGTCTGACCCGACATGTTGTTAGTCTAGCGCTCCTAAACAACATAGGGCAAGATCTCCTCATGATGCTGGATCTCCAACGGGTTTGTTATAATGGAGACAGAGGGATGCACACAACAGGAGTGATGCTATCCCCATATCCTTCAACCACGGAGGCAAGGCTGAACCTCGTCGATCGCCCCCACTTCCCCGACATTCCCAACATCATGAAGACCCAAAAGCTCACCACCGCACGAGCATGCCTCCACCTAGACACCCCAGGGTGACATCGTCATTCGCAACAATGTGGAGCAGCCTCGGCATGACGAAGAGTGCAGTGGCAACCATGGGCATAGGAGAAAGTCGCATCATGACCCTCCACATCCGACAAGCAACTGTGACAGGTGTGAGGGGTCATAGGAGGGTAACATCAAGAAGGCTAACCCATTGCCACATCTGCCACTGTCGCCACCCAGCAACCACCATGGTGTAGGAGGACCGCGTCGCTCACACCGCCCTCCCCATGGGAGCAACAAGAACAAAGGAAACCAAGAGCCGTACGATGCACGTTCACGTCTGGACAGGATCCAAGAGGCCCGGGGAGGACAATATTGGGGACCATGTTGGTTTGGACCTGTGATACGGGCCACAACTTACCACAAAGGTTTCTATATTGACAAGACGATCAAGCCCTATGACGGCACTGCTCGGCCGGCTACGTGGTTGTAGGAGTACAGTGAAGCGGTGGAGATCGCAGGGGGAAACCCCAACCACACCGTCAAGTACCTCCACTGATGTTGAAGGACATCGCTGGCCAATGGATCGACAACTTTCCAGAGTGAAGCATTCACCAAAAACTGGTTGGACATGCATGAATCATTCACCAAAAACTTCTAGGGTACGTACAAGCATCCCTGCACTAACAGCGATCTGCAGTGGTGTGGCTAGGAAAAGGACGAGCCATCTTCAGCCTGCCTCTCCCGCTAGCTGGATATGAAAAAATCATGTGTAGGAGTGCATGATCAGACTACTATGGCCACCTTCATCGATGGCTTGGAAAAGGGTTCCTTGCTCCGGCATAACTTAAAGTGCATGCAGGACAATCACAAGCTAGACCTCAATCAGATGATCTCCTTGGCTAGTGAGTTTGCGGTCGCCAATCACGATGCTCGCGGCTCCTTGCCGGCGTTGGCTATACCAACCCAATCCAAGAGGAACAACAACAATAAGCGAAATAATCCGCTTGAATAAAATCCAGCTTCTAAGATGGTTTCCATGCCGCTCGAAG
This sequence comes from Avena insularis, assembly GCA_023614405.1. Lineage (NCBI taxonomy): Eukaryota > Viridiplantae > Streptophyta > Magnoliopsida > Poales > Poaceae > Avena > Avena insularis. The sequence continues at coordinate 224,429,212 of CM042689.1, read as the reverse complement.
GAAGAGGCTATGGAGGACAGCATGGCCAAGGCCAGGGGGCTGGTCGTGGGCAGTGGCGCGTTAGTGAGACTACCTCGGAAGAACCCCGCGTTCCCCAGACATACGAGGAGTACCGCGATATGCCATGTATCGCACACCTCGGTGGCAATGGCAAGGACACTCACACCAACTTCCAATGCAAGTTTGTCAACAATCTCAAGGAGGACCCGGATTCTGGCTACAAGAAAAACAGGAAGAACCGACCATGAGGCAAGGGCAAAGGGAAGAACATGGAAGAGGATTCCAAGGATTCAAGTGACATAGATGGGGACGTAGACCCCAAGAACGCCAACAAAGGCAATGACAAAGGAAAGAATCCTTTCGAGAAGAATGCCCCCGGCTACCACACTTTCCTTGGCACCCCAACTATCTGGGTACAAAAGATCTCACTAAGGATACTGATGGCCACGCTTACCCCCACTTCCCCAGTACCTGCGCTGGACAGAAGTTCCAATCACTTGTGATTGGATGGATCACCCCGACCTCGTACCAATAGAGAACCAGTATGCTATGTTCATTAACCCCTGATTGACGGCAACAAGTTCACCAAGTGCCTTGTGGATAGTGGAAGAAACATCATTATCATGTACCTAGATACACAACAGAAGATGAACTTGATGGAAACCAACCTAAGGCAGACCAGCACCGTGTTTCATGGCATAGTTCCTGGCCGGGAAGCTTGGTCCCTTGGGTGCATCACCCTTCCGGTCTCCTTTGGTGATGTCAACAATTACCTCCAAGAGCGCATGAACTTTGAAGTTGTCCCCTGCAAGAGTGTGTTCCACGTCATATTCAGACGCGACATCTTCCACTTCTTCATGGCCAAACCATGCTTTGTCTACAACAAGCTCAAGATGCGCGGACCAAACGGTGTCATCACTATTGCTGGATTTTTTTCAAAGGAAAGGGATCGCGAAATTGGAGAAGCATCCTTTGATGAAGCCGTCCACTACGACAAAGAATTCAGAAGATCCTCACTTGGTCGATGCCTCGGAGATGCCGGAATCGAAGAAGCAGATTTCTGATTCAGATCCCGCCTTCAAGGACTCCATCGAGACCAAGACGGTGGAACTTGTGGTAGGCTATGCCTCCAAGACCACTGCCATTGGAATAAACCTGGATCCCAAATAGGAAAGCGTGTCATCGAGTTCCTTTGTGAGAATAGGTACATGTTTTCCTAGCAACCTGCCGACATGAAAGGTGTACCTAGGGAATTTGCCAAGCATAGCTTAAACATTGATCCTAATTGCAAACCGGTGAAGCAACCTCTACGATGCTTCGGGGATGAGAAGATATGGGCCATTGCCAAGGAGATAGCTAGGTTACTTAAGGCTAGTTTTATCCGAGATGTTTTTCACACCCGATGGGTGGCCAATCCTGTACTTGTTCCCAAAAAGGGAACCAAAGAATTAAGAATGTGTGTTGATTACACCGGCTTGAACAAAGCGTGTTTGAAGGATCCATTTTTGGTGCCTCATATTGACCAAGTCATTGAATCGACGGCTGCTTGGAACTTCTATGTTTTTTAGATGCATACTCAGAATACCACCAGATCAAGATGCGAAAGTCGTACCAATTGGCCACTTAGTTCACCACACCTTATCGCATGTTTTGCTATGTCACAATGACCTTTGGGATATAAAAAACATAGGTGCCACGTACCAGCGGAAAATGCAATGTTGCCTCTATGACCAAATTGGTCGAAATGTTCACGCTTACGTGGATGATATCGCGGTGATGTCAAAGAAATCAAATGACCTAATCGTCGACTTAAAGGAAAGCTTTCATAACCTACATAGGTATAACATGATGCTTAACCCTAAGAACTGCGTCCTCGGGTTCTAGTCGGAAAATTGTTGGGCTTCATCATTTCCCAACGTGGAATCGAGGTCAACCCAGAGAAAATCAAGGCCATCCTCAACATCAATCGTCCGACCTGCCTGAAGGACATCATCTTCAATGGCTCACAGACTTCATTGCGGCAGTAAGCCGGTTCGTCAGCCGACTTGGAGAGAAGGAATTGCCGCTATACAATTTACTAAAGAAGGCGAAAAAATTCGTATGGACCGAAGAGGCGGATGTTGCACTAAAGGAGCTGAAAAGGATACTTTCTTCTACACCTATACTTGCAGCACCTAAGTCAATGGATCCTATGTTGATCTACATGGTGGCCACCAACCGGGTTATTAGCATCATCGTCGTGGTAGAGCAGAAGGAACCAACACATGAGTACGGAGTACAAAGACTAGTTTAATATGTAAGCGAGGTCTTGACAGAGTCCAAGCAGCACTACCTGCACTAACAGAAGCTAGCTTATGGAGTTTTTCTTTCTTCTCAAAAGCTAAGGCATTTCTTCCAGGAGCACCGAATAGTAGTGATCAAGTCTCCACTATCCAACATCACCAACAATAGCGACACTATAGGGAGAGTGGCGAAGTGGGGCATTGAACTCGCCACCTTCGAAATCACCTACAAAAGACGCTACGCTATCATATCGCAAGCTTTGGTGGATTTTATCGCAGATTGGACGAAGCTGTTAGACGATACTCCTATACTAGAACCAGAGTATTGGGTAATGCACTTTGACGGATCAAATCTACTAAATGGCTCGAGGCTAGTGTATTATTACAGTCACCAACATGAGAAAAGCTACAATATGTCCTGCAAATCCAGTTCGAGGATACAAATAACATGGCAGAATATGAAGCACTCATTCACGGACTTCATGTAGCCAAGGATATTGGCATCAAGCGCATAGTTTTCTGTGGAGATTCCCACTTTGTTGCCTAGCAGGTGGATGGCACCTGGAACATGCAGAACCATATGATGGCGGCATATCGAGACAAACTAGACGAGATAGCCAAGTGTTTCGAAGGCTACGAAGTCAAGTACATCAAAAGGGAGTAAAATGAGGCGGCAAATCTGCTATCAAAGCTTGGATCCCCCCATAAACCAATTCCGCCAGGCTTTTTCCAGAGCATCTTCGTACTCCATCCGTGAAGGGAGCAGACCCCGAGAACCCAGATAGAGTTCACTCATTTGTTAATGCAGTAACAATAGTCCCTCCGGCTTGGACAAAAACATTCACGGATTACCTCAAAGACGAAACTTTGCCCATCGACAATGTCGAAAGTCAGAAAATAGTATGTCGAGGAAAGGGCTATACCATAATAAATGGGCAACTCTACAAAAGAAGCACTACGGGTGTATTCCTAAAGTGCGTATCCTAGCAGCTGGGTATGGATATCCTTCATGAGATTCATCTCAGAGATTGCAGGCATCACGTCGCTCCTCGATCATTGGTCTCCAAAGTCTTCCGGCAAGGATTCTACTAGCTGACCGCAAAGGCGGACGTCGTCAAGCTGGTGGAAACATGTATTGGGTGTCAATAGTATGCACGACAGCCATGTGTACCAGCTGAAGAATTGCAAACTATACCAATAACTTGACCATTCGCGGTCTGGGGCTTGACATGGTTGGGCCACCACAGACGACACCTTGTGGGTTTACGCATCTCCTTGTAGCAGGTGAAAATTCACAAATGGATAGAAGCTAAACCCATTAGAAAGATTGATGGGGCAACTGCCCTTAAATTTGTCCGGGATCTAGTGGTGAAATTTGGTCTCCCACATAGGATCATCACCGACAACGACAACACCTTGTCACCCGGAGAAGTACAGGCTTACTATCACGAGAAATGCATCCTCCTTTAATTAGCATCTATGGCTCATCCACAATCTAACGGTCAAGTTGAACGGGCAAATGGATTAATTTTGGAAGGAAAAAAGACACGTCTAGAAGCACCGATACATAGAGCAGCTGGAGGGTGGGTGGAGGAATTTACATCTGTCTTGTGGTGTTTACGAACTACTCCCAATAGATCTACCGGCTACACCCCTTTCTTCATGGTATATGGAGCAGAAGCAGTCCTACCTTCGGACATCCTCCACGATTCACCAAGAGTTTCCGCCTATGATGAAGATGATGCTGGAGAATCCAGACGCTTGGATGTGGACCTACTTGAGGAGGAATGCATGCTGGCATGCCAGAGATCCGCCATCTACCATTAGAAGCTACGAAGCTACCATATTTACCACGTTCGGCGTCACTCGTTTAAAGAAGGGGATCAGGTGCTCCAACTTAATATGAAAAATTCACACAAATTATCCTTGCCATGGGGAAGGACCGTTCATCATAAGCAAGGCGCTACTTAATGGTTCCTATTACCTCATTGATAATTGTGAGCTGAAAGATAGGAAAAATGAGGATCATAAGCGTAAGGGACGTGACCTGGATGATGACTACCGGGATCTTGATCAATAATGGAACATAGAATAGCTATGTCGTTTTTACACTTAGCATATTTTATTATCTAATGTGTACCTCTTACATGATCAATGTAATAAAGCTTTTGGTTCACTCATATGCCCGAGTCTTTTACCTCCTTAAGTGTTCATTTTTTGGATCATTGAAAACCTTTATGCACAAGCTTTATAATTGCACTTGTCTACACTTTCTTTGTTGTTTTTTGTGGTTACAGGAAAATTCTGCCTACGGGCGTTATCTTAAGTTTTCTGGTCTACACTTTCTTTGTTGTTTTTTTGTGGATTCTGGAGTAGTGACTTTTGGCACTCAAAGTTGGCGATTTTGTGCTCAGGTTCTTGACGGTGCCATTAGGCATCATCGCTTGAGTGCATGGTTCTGGATGAGAGTCTTCCGACTCATGAAAGGTCAAGCATAAAAGCTGGAGTAATAGATAAACCAACACTTGCTTAAAAATATACAACCATACATGCTGGAGCTAGATCATAAGTAGTTGGAGGATTGAAGCCAAGTTTTTCGTCTTATAGACATCATTGTTTTCTACATATTACATACCAGAAGAGACAAATATTACAAGTGTTTTTTACTCTTCTAGTGCTAGGGACTTCGAGGCGACATGAGAGCCATCTTATTCATCAATGAAGTCAGTGGTATTCAAGGATTTGGAGGCTACTTGTTTAGCGTCAGTGACCTCTAAAGGCACAAAGACGTCTGCCTTGACCAACTGGGCAACCCTGGTATCATAGCTGGTGAGGGAGGACCATATTGCATCGTTATCAATTTTCTGTCCGTCCTCATCCGCATTGGGGAGACAAGCGGTCACCATGTCGATGTCGGCATCGTCATAGTGACCTTTGACCATGTCCAAGGCCATCCTAGCGCTAGCTTAGGTACAAGAAGCTTTCCAGCTTATGATACACTCGGGGGCTTGGTGGATGATTTCCGAGTACTTCATGACAACGTCCACCATCTTGATGTTGATATCCAAGGGCTTGGAAATCTCTTTGGCATGGGCGATAGAAGTGTTGATGAAGTTGCCGGCAAGAACCATGCACTCTTTAGGCGGAGGAGCGCTTTCAGCCAGGTTGGCTAGGCCAATGGGAGCTGCATTTCCGACGAAGAAATTCAGAGCGTGAGTACGACAAATCAGTTTAAAGTACCTAGCTTATAGAAACGAAAGATGGAGGAAGCTTACCAAAGATGCTTCTCTCGGCTTGCTGGACAACTGATGTCTACGCACTTATATTCTTGTAGACAATTGTTGGGCCTCCAAGTGCAGAGGTTTGTAGAACAGCAACAAGTTTCCCCAAAGTGGATTACCCAAGGTTTATCAAACTCAGGGAGGAAGTGGTGAAAGGTATCCCTCTCAAGCAACCCTGCAATAAAGATACAAGAAGTCTCTTGTGTCCCTAATACACCCAATACACTTGTTAGGTGTATAGGTGCACTAGTTCGGTGAAGAGATAGTGAAATACAAGTAATATGGATGATCACAATGGTGCCAGAAAAGAGCTTGACATAGAGGAAGAGACTAAAGGAAATATGAAATAAAGATAGCAGCAAGCAAACATATAGCAGGACTAGTTGTAAACGGTGTTTCAATGCTTAGAAACAAGGCCTAGGGATCATACTTTCAGTAGTGGACATTCTCATATAAATATCTTCTCTTCATGATATTACTCTAAACTACTTTCCGGTTGGACAACTCTAATCCATGGTAGGGCTATAACAGCATACCTCAAAGTTCACATTCCCCATCTATATGACCCCACACTATCACCTTGAGCGCTAGATGGTTCCAACAAACACCAAAATTTCATAGAGACAACCAACTCAATATATAACTCATGATAAGTATTTATGTAATCTTTAGCCTAAGTGCCACACGTTGTGCACACTGTCACCTTCACACACGTGGGGATAGCCGGAGATGAATTAAAGCACTTGAGTAGCAGAGTAGATGTATGTCACATCCCAAAATTCTCCTAATTTTGGAATGTGAAATAAATAACATACGCTTGATTGATTGTTTGACTTTGTTGAAAATTCTCAAAGAGAAGAAACTTTTTGAATTGAAAATTCTCTCAACCTTGATTCAAAACCTTATGTTGGCTTGTTATGACCTAAGTAGCCATATAGGCAAAGGACATGGATTGATTATGGATTTTAGAATTGGTGTGCAAGTTTTCAAAATTGAAAATCATGAAGCATGCATGAACACTATTGCACTTAAACCCTAAGGAAGAACTCTATCATCCAAAAAAAATGATTATCCAATACCCTAAATGGGATTTTCCCATTCTAAGTGCAACCAAAGACCTATTTTTCCATAGCAAAACTTGGGAAAAGACATTCATGAATGGGTATGTTGGTATAGGGCATATTTATAAAACAATAGGAAGTGTTTTGAATGGTTTTGGAGCAGATATGAAAAACATAAGATTAAGATAAGAAAGGAATATAACGCTCTATAAAACAAACAAAATAATTGATGTTTTTTATGGTAATTAAATAGTTTCCTTAATGTCCTAAAAGCTTGGTTTGAATTTTACAAATTTTTAGAAATTGATTTGGTTCAATTTGGAGCCCTAAAACAAAAACTATAAAAGAAATACTAAACTGAAAATAGAAAAAAGATAAAATCAAAAGAACAGAAAAAAAACTAGACCTAACCTACCAGGCCGGCCCGTGCCTATCTACAATGTGATTGAGCAGCAAAGCGCCCCAAGAGCACCAGCCTCCCCTTTTTCCTGATGCGTACTTTGTCATCCCTTACCTCTAGGAGAACATCGTACGCACGAGTTCATCTCGGAGCGGATCCGATCCCCACCAAAATCTCGCCGAATTTGTGCTCCCTTTGACTCAGAAAAATTCCCCCACAAATACCCCCTCCCTCCCATCTCTTTTTCGTTTCGCCAAATCGAAGCCCTAGCCAACGACGAGCTTCCCGATTTCCACCACCCCCAAGCTTCGGAGGTAGATGCCGTGGCCAAATTCCGTCGCCCCCATCCCCTATGTTTCCCCTAAATATCCTCCTTGTCCTTCGACGCGTCGCCTCACACTTCCCTCTTTTCGTGCAGCACAATAGAGGAGCCACACGAGGCCGCCGGAGTTCACCGCTGCCCGTACGCCTCCGGCCGCACACCGCCATCACCCAAGGAAACAAATCACCGCTACGAGGACAACAACGAACCCTTCATTGCCCTCCGCATCTCGTCAGATACATCCCCGCCGCCGGAGTCCACCGGAGATATCGCCACAGTCACCACCTGGAGCCGCCGCCTCCACCCACATCCATCACCAGCGAGAGCACGTCCGGCTCATCACGGCCGTTTGATCTTCAACCGACGGCCCGGATCACCCATTGACCAGACACGCTACTGCTGACTGCTAAGGGCCACGTCACCGCCAGCATCACTGCCATGTCGCGCAAGTCAGCGCTGCGCCCTCGATTTACATAAATAAGAAAATAGGCAGGAAATTGTGTCAAACTTGTAAAATTCATATAAAAAGTTTGGTAGATCCAAAAGTTGCAAATGATATATCAATAGATTTAGAAAATCGAGTAGAATATTAATATCAAGTTAGATCTAACTTTTACAGTACGTGTTTACTGTAATAATTTAATTAGTTCTAATGGTCCTTTAGGTTAATAAATTCATAGAAAAAGATCTACTGGTCCAAAAATCGCAAATAATATACCGGTGGATTCACAATTGTCTGTATATCATCAATACGCAATTGTTTCAGACCTTAGCTCTAAGGTTTTGCAGCAATTAAGTAAATGGTTTAGTGGCCTTTTTAGAGTAATAAAATCATAAGAAAATATTTACCACTCAGAAAATTGCAAATAAGGTGTCCCTCGAATCAAAATCCCATGAAGATTATAGATCTGATTTTAGTATGATTTTTAGACAAAAGAAACTATTTAAATGATTTAAAACCCATTAAACACTATTTAAATTATAAGAAAAGATCTATAACTCCGATTGGGGTGAATCCAATTCATACTGGTTCGCATTAATTCCCTCTATCTAGTACACTTTAGATACAAATTTAATTCGGGAAAGAGAATAAAAGTTACAACAGATCTATTAAAACACCAATAATCGCAAATAATTATTAATAACAAATACCCCATTGCATTAATCAATCTCTTGCATGCATCATATACTTCAGTATGGTTTAGAGAACTAAAACAACAACCATTGTGATTTATTAAATTGTCATGCATGCATTCGTGCATTTGTTTATGGTTGTATATGATTGTTTATGTGTTGCAATTGTTTGATCGATATATTGCGTGAAGTGCAACGTGTGTGATTGCAACTTTTATGATTGCAAGTATTGTGGTTATTACGAATGAAGCCATTAATTGCGAGGATTGTGAGGATTATTTAATCGACTACATCTACAATGAAGGTAAGTGGTGCTATCTTGGTCATAAATGTCCTACTATTTTCCTATGCATTGTAGATGTTTTGTAGGATTGCATCTTTAGGAATTGATGTGTATATGCTATGCTATGCCCCATATTATTTCCTAGTATTCCTTATTATGAGCCATCGTATTGGTAGATTGCTTAGCTATGCTATTTAGACGAGGAAGGGAATCACACCATGAAAAGTTATATGTTTTGAAAGGATTTATTTTGTTAAATGACAAACCAACATGATTTTAATGAACCACCTGGGCGGAATGGAATTGATTGGGTCATCAAGTGTGGATTATGGTGGGGAATGCCGCCCAGGACACTGAGGAAGGATTGGCTTCTTTGTTTGGTAGCTTTCGTGTGCAACCATGTGCCAGTAAGAGTGGGTGGCTGGCTGGACTTAGTAGGTTGTGGCGGCTCGAACCCTACGTAGCCAGAGATATAGAATAGTGTAGGTTTGTACGGTGCGTGGATGGGTTTGGGAAGCTCTTCCCGAAATGTCTCGTCTTGGACTTCTCCCTATCATCACACAATATGAGTGTGGTGGTCCGAGCTGGGTTGGACAGGTCACATGGGTAAAGTGTACAAACCTCTGCAGGGTGTAAAACTAAGTACTTAGCCGTGTCCCCGGTTATGGACAATTTGAGTGACCTGATACTGATACTATGACATATTTCTCACTCATCCTTATTACTCAATTATCTAAAACTTGTTGGATGAACTTAATTGGGTAGGAACACCTGGGAGTGAACCAGAGTGTCCTATTTATCATATTGCAAAACTACTTTGTTACAAATGTTAGGATAAAATTATTGCTTTATGCAAATGAGCCTGAACTCCACTTAGACAAATAAGCATGTAGTTGATAGATCTGTTGTTAACCAACTTAGTCTACTTGCCATACATTCCATGTATTGACCCTTCGGGGCTGCTACGTTTTATGTTGCAGGTTATATCGTATCTGAGTGATCGTTCATAGGTCGCGAGACTCCACTCAACAATTGTTCGCCTGTGGCACGTTTGAAGGATGGAGATCTACCTTGTATTCGTTTTGTGCTGTGTACTTGAATAAATAATGTAAATTCTGGATCATATTCGTTGTATTATGATACATAGTTATATTTGGTATCATTTTGTACTGTGTGTGCCAGTGAACCGATCCAGGTATTGGCACTATACACATGAACTCAGCCTTATCAGGTGACGGTGTTGCAAGATGTCCTATTTATCATATTGCAAAACTACTTTGTTACAAATGTTAGGATACAACTATTGCTTTATGCAAATGAGCCTGAACTCCACTTAGCCAAATAAGCATGTAGTTGATAGATCTGTTGTTAACCACTTTAGCCTACTTGCCATATATTTCGTGTATTGACCCGTCGGGGCTGCTATGTTTTATGTTGCAGGTTATATCGTATATGAGTGATCGTTCATAGGTCGCGAGACTCCACTCAACAATTGTTCGCCTGTGGCACATTTGAAGGATGGAGATCTTCCTTGTATTCGTTTTCCGCTGTGTACTTGAATAAATAATTTAAATTCTGTATCATATTCATTGTATTATGATGCATAGTTATATTTGGTATTATTTTGTACTATGTGTGCCAGTGAACCGATCCAGGGATTGGCACTATACACATGAACTCAGCCTTATCAGGCGAGGGTGTTACAGGATGGTATCAGAGCAGTGTGTTAACTGTAGGATCGTGACCTTAGAAATGGATTAGTAATAGAAGACCTCTATTAGGAGAACAATCATATTTTCTACTTATTAGAGTTCTTATATTCCTTATCTATCTTTTCTAGAACCTCTTCTTATTCAAACATTTATATTTGTCCATTCTTATGATACCTATATGAGAGTTAGCTAAGTAAAAGAACAAATAGTATGACATAAATAAACATCTCATCAAGTTTGGTTATGTCTAGACCATCATGTTCTATCTCTCTAGGAGATCATCGCTATCGTGTTAGCATATTGATCTTACCAACTGATAAGGTATGGCAATATAGGTTGCTTGCTTGTTTGTACTGAACCATATTATGTGATGTCTTGTTTAGGGTTTGGTATTTTGAAACTCTAAAGTTTCTGGAGTTTTCGTGTGGTTTTAAAATCATTTTAATGGTGTAATTTGATTGAAATTCATGAGATTACTGCTGCAGTTTTCTGCCTGACCTATTGTACCGCGCTATTTTTCATATTTTATTGGTAACTCTGAAAAACCTGAAAAAATAGGATCTGGATCATAATTACCTGTAGTACATGAAACAAAATTGGCTAAAATTCCTGACAATTTTAAGTCGGTCAGAAAAATTCGTGAAGTCTGTTGTACTATTTTGACAAATTTTGTTTATTGCTTATATGTTGCTATGTTTTACTCTAGTATTGTTCCCAATGCTTTCAAACTATTTTGTGGTTATATACTGCTATATTTAGAACCCTTTAATGTTATTATGTATGTTTTTGATTGTGTGTTGATCGCCTATGATTGTTTCCTTGTTTGTGACATCACTAGTGCACACCCCCCCTCTAACACCGGTTTGGAGGGCCCTCTAACAGCGGTTGTAGAACCGCTGTTGAGGGTTCGGTGTTAGAGGGGCTCCCCCTTGAACACCGGTTCTTATACGAACCGGTGTTAAAGGGTGGCGCACGTGGGGCTGGCGCAGCGCTCAGGGACCCCCCCTTTAACACCGGTTCGTAACACGAACCGGTGTTAAAGGTTTTCTGCCGTGGCAGGAAAACGGCCTAAATCTCTGCCGCGGCAGAGTTCTGCCCCTGCCCCGTTCTGGGCGTATTTCTGCGGCGCGGCGGGGATGGGGAGGGGGGGAGGGGGAATCGATCGGGAGCGGTATACACATACATCATCATCGGTACATACGAGTTCATGAATAATTAAGCAACTATTATTAGACACAACATCGTCATTGTGTGGTATTCTCCGTAAACGTTGAAGCATCAAGTACAAGACAAACACGTTCAAGCATATATACAACATTTATTTTGGTGGATATCTAAAGAGTTCTCCGCCAGGCGTGACGACCTTATCAAGTATGAACCCCGCCAATTCCTCTTGAATGGCTTGTATGCGTTCAAATGGTAGGAGTTGGTCCCGCATCCGTTCGATCTGAATATATATGAAGAATGGGGTCAATATATATATAAGAATAAAACTCAACAAAATTGATGGTAATAAAATAATGTTGTGTACTTTGTTTACTTACTCTAAGTTGTTCTAGTGCGGCTTGGCCCGTCGCACATATCGTGTTGCGAATGAACTCGCAAACATAGTACCCACATAAGTTATTGCCGTGTTCCTGATGCACGCACTTTACGAGAATAGAGAGTTCAATCAAAATAGTAATCAATAAAGCATGATACAATGGAATTGGAAGCCGAATCAAAAATATACGCAGACCTAGCTAGCTAGTATTACTTACATTTTGGTCTACAAATTTTATTTCTTCTGACCATTCACCCACGGCCCTTCCCATGAACCTTTTCCAAACCCTGTCCGACAAAGAAAATGGATAAAGTAGTAATTAATTACTTGTTCTCACGAAAGTTGCCGATCTAGTGCGATAATATGATTGAAATTACCTTCGGAGCATATCTCTAAAGTCTGCCCATATCTCTTTTGCTTTTCGTAACGAGTCCATGACAAGGACTTTTCCTGAGTCGGGTTGAATGACTAGCAGAATAAAGTGGAACCTACGCACGCATAACTCATCATCAGTTACACTTAACATCGAGTAAGCCGAAACAAAATGTGTACAAGAGAGGGTAACAGTACTCACGAGAAGTTGTAAGGCAATAGTATTTCCCTTTTGGTTTGTTGTCTCAGTAAAGACCTTAGCAAGTAATCTTACATTTGCGGGTTTGGTTCTTACCACTTCTTCATGAACTCTATTTGGGTCAACGAACCCAATGTCAAAAGGGCCTCCTTTCATGCATTCCATAACCTTTTTCCTGCATAATAGTATATACATATATGGTGAGCATATATATATACATGCAATTAATGAAGTGAATGAGATGAGATATAAATTACAGAAATAGTACTTACACACAATAAAGGCTGATGCCAGCTTTGTCCAGTTCCTTCTGATTGAATAGAAAATGCAAGTCTTGAATGTTGAAGTCGATCTCGTCGTCTCCGCACAAGAAAATCTCATCTCTTATATGCGCCGTGATCCATTCTTCCTGTCTCGTCTTGCAGAAATCAAGGTACCACTTGTGCAATCTTCGCATCTTTGTTGGTAGATTCTTGAGCTCCTCTTTCTTGACGAGATTCTTCCCATACTTCCATGGCTGTATGGGGTTGGCATCGCATTTGGGCAAGTTGTCTCCCATGATGTTCAAGTATGCAATGTAAGTCATCCCCATCTCATTGGCCTTTCTTTGTAGCTCTGCCTCGTAATCATTTATGGGAGGAGCGTCCCGTGTGTCGAACACTTGGAGCGGGGCGCATGATTGGTTTTCCTGCTCTCCGAGCATGGGAACTGTTTTCTGGGGTGCCGCACGACTGCTACTTTCAGTCTCCCTACGGCGCCTTGCATCCCCCTTCAAAATCTGGCGCTCGTAGTCCGGCACAAGTGGGGTTTTAGGTTTCAAAATATTATTGTAAAACTTCTCCACCACCGCCGGATCTATTTTCTCCTTTGGCTCGGCTCGTCTAGGTGCAAAGAATTTCTTGACCTCTTCTTCTGAGATCCTATTGGTCTCCTCGTTGCCGCGATTCCATGGTAAAACCGGCAATGGCTTGGCGGATGGCTGCGGGACGTAGTTTTTTGAACTCTTTGGCGTACGGTTTCCAGCGGATTTCTTTGTGGCAGTGCTAGCGATGCTCTTCATGGAAGTGCTCTTCCGCTTACGCTGAGGAGATGGCTGAAGCGCCGGAGATGGCTGACGGGCAGGAGATGACTGGCGCGCTGAAGATGGCTGGCGTGCCGGAGATGGCTGCCGCGCAGGAGATGGCTGAAGCGCCGGAGATGGCTGCCGCGCAGGAGATGGCTGAAGCGGCTCAAACTCTTTATTTGTGGAGGCGGCGGGGTGCTAGTGGCCTCCAATTTGGAAGCACGATGTGTTCCTTCTTCCAAAGAATGGTTCTTTTCGCTGCAATTTTGAGTAGAGTTTCCCCTTCACCTGTAGCATGGTCAAGCTGTGCTTCCTCATATTCCTTCACAACCTCATCCACCCCGACAATAGCTTAGCCATCTGGAATCGGTCGGCAGTGGTAAGTTCCACCAGCTATAGGAGGTAAGGCATAGCCGACAGCCACCATAATGGATAAGCCCATTAATCTCACATGCAGCTCAGCGTGTTCGCTCTCCGTGATCTCATCCATGGGATATCAAGGACCCGCCATTTCAAGCGTGGGCTGCACGTTCTCCATGGAAGCCATGCTGCTTTTCTGCGTAGAGTCTGGGCCGCTAGCAGCTTCCAATGCAGGCTCTTCGTGCCGCTGAGATGGGCTGGTAGCTTGATGGCTCTGTTGTGCATTCACTTGCCCCTGCAGCGCCACAAGTGCATGTTCTATTTGTGTCATCCGCTCTGTACGCTCTTTTTCTTTTATGCCGCGCCATTTGTAAGAGTCGCTCCACTCGGCAAACCCATCCTTCCACGTCATACCCCCTGTGCCTCGTGCATGTCCAGGGTGTTCTTTTTTACCGATGGCGCGTGTGAGCTGGTCATTCTCTCTGTCGGGATGGAAGGTCTGGCTGTTTCCTCGTATGCCGTGATGAGTTCGATGGCGGGTTTGGCAAGGAGTGTTGGGAAGATACACAATCATGTTTCGGGTCCAACCTTGCCCGATTCCGTAGAACCAAGTCTTTGCGTAGGTCCCACCCATCTTGCTGGGTGTGATCCTCTAGTCTTGAGGCCTTCTCAACTTCCTCCCACTTAGGCCTCTTAGATATGTAGCCACCTGACCCCGTCCTCTGGTGATATTCCTTCTTCTGAGCATTTAGCGTATTGGTTTCTGACCTCTTTTTAGCTATAGCACCTTCCTTATATGCCACAAATTCGGGCCAGTGAGGTCATATCTTCGCATAATATGCGTCTTCGAAATTTGGAGTCTCGCGAGCTTTGACAAATTTGTTCAATTTTGTCTTCCAGTTGCGGAAAGCGTCAGCCATCTTCTTTAGAGTCCACTCTTTGACCTTTTCCTTTATAACCGGTTTGTTTTCATCCTCCTCTGGAGGAAAGGTGAAATTTACCAACAACGAATTCCAAAGCGTTTCTTTGGATCTTTCATCGACAAAGGTACCGTCGCCCTTCTTTGGCGTATTCCAATATTCAATTATGATTGGGATTTGGTCCCTAACAATAACTCCAGCCTGACGTACAAATTTGTCTGCGGCCTTCTTGGGCTCCATCGGCCTGCCATCAACACTGACTGCTTTGATCATGAACTTTGCACGATCTTTCAACCGATGGCTCACGCCTCGCTTGCTCTTTTTCGTAGAAGAAGATGGTTGCTGGCTGGTCGATCCAGAGGGCTAAAAGAAGAAAGAAGCGTTAATTAATACATGTAGAAGAAGATTGTTGGTGGAAGTCAGCAGAGGCTTAATCAATGCATATACCTCGCCGGACTTTGTAATCACTAAATTGCGTTCACCGGAGTCTTCATCTTCTCCATGACTACTTGAGCTGTCATCATGTCCCTCCAAGTTCAGATATTGTGAGGTGTCCTCATCAATAATGTTCTCTATTATTTCTTCTTATTCAAGGTTTCTACTAAGTGGATCCATAGTTTCTAAAACAATAATATTATCTAGAGTAAGAGAGTAAACATTCAAGTGGACTTGGATTCATACACAAATATACATATTATTCATACAAAAATACACAAATAAATACACAAATGAAATTAAAACCCTAAGGATGCTTGATCATTTTAAACGAGATCCGAGGGGTCCAAACCTAATTGAGAAATCCGGATGCATATGAGAGGGCTAGCTACAGTGGTGGCTGAGGCTGGCGGCGTTGGAGAGCGACCTAGGGCACGCGAGGTAGCGTGATGCGGCCTACCTAAAACGGGCGTTGTTCGAAAGAGGAGGCCGAGGCAAGCATTATAGTGGCGGCGCCGCCTCAGTATGGTCACCGGAGCGACGGCAGCGACGGCAAACAACTTTGCAGAACAGATACAATGTGGAGGGGATATCCCTTTTATAAAGAAGATCAAAATAAGCAAGAAAAACCGCGGAGAACCTAAACTTGCCACCGAAGTCAATGAGCCAAAATCAGGATGAGCCAGAGCACCACAACGACGCCCCCAAGAGGGTAACGACCAACGAGACCTATGGTAAAGGGTTTTCACCCGGAGCCCTGTGATGAAGAAGGTAGCAGCATCGGTGGCCCCAGAGCGGTAACGGTACCCGCAGGCATCGCCGCCTTCGCCTGAAAAAACCTTCGTACCGCTCCCCGTCTTCTGCCCCGCCCACCCATCTTCCACAACGCTCGCCAAAGAGCTGCCCGCGCAGTCCACCTTCTAAGGCCGCCACCGACATCCGCGAACTCTAGCCACCACTCCGATGACCAACGACACATCGCATCGCCGAAGAGAGGGACGCCGTGCCGTTGTTGCCAGCGGACACACCTGCAACCCGAGAAGGACCATGCATACCCCGACATCGCTGGCATACCGCCATGGCCACCATCAGAGCTTGCACCACCTAGGCACCACCGCGAGCTCCGCCGCCGCCTCCACGTGCAAGGTGCTCATCGGGATAGTGCGCAAAAGGGAGGAAACAGAGGGGACCAGGAGGTCCGCTAGCTCACCACGAGCACGACGGTGGGGTTCTTGTAGGCGCCGGCGTCGGCGGTGGCCTGTGGCGGTGATGTTGGCAGCGAAGCGACGGTGGCTCCGATCGAGTTGGCGGTGGCGGCCGACGCGAGGGCGGCGACGGCGAGGGCGAGGGCGGCGACGGCGAGGGCTGGACAGCGCCGGCGGCTCTCCCTCTGTTTTTCTCTGCGCGGCTTTCGATCTGGCTCTGGGGGAGAAGGAAGAGGAAGGCCCGCATTTAATACCCCCCTTTAACACCACATAAAACCATTGTGACCATGGTTTGCATTAGCCACAACGATGAAATTTTGGAGGCCCGTAATGTACTCGGAAGAGCGGCGGTCACCGTACATCCATTGACGGTTCATCTGCATTAATATGTAGTATATATCAAAAATTAATAGGGAGATGACCATTTATATATATAGTACATCAATGACACATGAAAGGATAGTTGACGACCTCGACCGAGAAGGAAAGAGCAACGAGAAAACTTATTTTGAGCTCTCGGGCATTTCACCGAACACCTCTTGTGCATATGAAAAAACACAAACTAGAACTCTTCACACCCTCTTGCTAGGCTCCAAAATGAGATAGTAAAAAAATGGAAGAGTGGGGTCTGGGCTGCGGTGTCTTATATAGCCCCCCCCTTTAACACCGGTTCAAGCCACGAACCGGTGTTAAAAGCACATAACATCGGTGCAGGGTCCTTTAACACAGGTTCGTGCCACGAACCAGTGTTAAAGGGGGATCCTTTTTGCCGCACGGGCCACGCTGGTACGACCCCCCTTTAACACTGGTTCGTAGAAGAACCGGTGTTAAAGCCCTTTTCCAGGATCAACAAAAAGCCTCGTTTCCACTAGTGCATTGATTGCTTCATATAGTTATGGCTAGGATTACTTCCTTAGTAGTTTCTTTTCTCTACAATCTATTCTTTCCTATCATAAACCTTGGAGATAGAATGTTGTGTTGAATACACGGAAAAGGATTAAGTGGAAAACTTTACAACATAATGCATCGACAAAAGAGAATAGTTCATCTAATGCAACAGAAGGATGTGGAAGTATGAAGTGTTGCAATGGATATTGTGTAGTAGATTACGCAACCTAAAAGTTGAAGTATCAATAGTTTAATTTTAGTAGTAGCTCTGTTGATTGAATACATGGGAGTCTACATCGAGCATTAGTTCGTGCCCATGGAAACCTTCTTCAAGGCAAGCGAGGATTCCCAAGCGATAGAAAAACGTGATTCACCTATCCTCATACAGGGTAATGATTTGGGTGCAGGATGGATTGATCACCATTCCTACTACTCCTGTTATTCGCTCTTGTACTGTTGGCTTTGCGAATCTTGAGTGCCTTTCAACCATAGTAGAGAGACGGCGTTGACCTAAACCTTAGAAAGGCATATTCTTCCACCTTTATAAAAGCATCCATTGCTTAGCATAGGAATGTACGGTAAGGATAAATCTCAACCATGATTAATGGGTATCGTTAATCAAATGTTCCATAGTTGACCACCATGAGAGTTCTGCTAGTTCAAGTAGTGTTTGCTTGGAATCTGCCAATCATGAAGGTTAAAATGTGCAAGAGATATTGTGCCAACAAATTTAGAAGCAATCTAAGCCAAGTGAATCCTGAAGAAGTGACCTAGACAATTTCCTTTTAAGGATGGTAGCACCCTAATGGATCCTTATCCCATCTCTCTTTCTAGCCTTCTCAAATCTCGGGACAAGATTTCTTTTAAGGGTGGTAGTCTATCACATCCCAAAATTCTCCTAATTTTGGAATGTGAAACAAATAACATACGCTTGATTGATTGTTTGACTTTGTTGAAAATTCCCAAAGAGAAGAAACTTTTTGAATTGAAAATTCTCTCAACCTTGATTCAAAACCTTATGTTAGCTTGTTATGACCTAAGTATCCATATAGGCAAAATGGCATGGATTGATTATGGATTTTAGAATTGGTGTGCAAGTTTTCAAAATTGAAAATCATGAAGCATGCATGAACACCATTGCACTTAAACCCTAAGGAAGAACTCTATCATCCAAAAAAAATGATTATCCAATACCCTAAATGGGATTTTCCCATTCTAACTGGAACCAAAGACCTATGGTTTTTCCATAGCAAAACTTGGGAAAAGACATTCATGAATGGGTATGTTGGTATAGGGAATATTTATAAAACAATAGGAAGTGTTTTGAATGGTTTTGGAGCAGATATGAAAAACATAAGATTTAGGTAAGAAAGGAATATAATGCTCTATAAAAAAAAATAGTTGATGTTTTTTATGGGAATTAAATAGTTTCCTTAATTTCCTAAAAGCTTGCTTTGAATTTTACAAATTTTTAGAAATTGATTTGGTTCAATTTGGAACCCTAAAACAAAAACTATAAAAGAAATACTAAACTGAAAATAGAAAAAAGATAAAATCAAAAGAACAGAAAAAAAAACTAGACCTAACCTACCAGGCCGGCCTGTGCCTATCTATAGCGCAGCTGAGCAGCAAGCGCGGCCCAGCAGAGCATCCCAGCAGGGCAAAAGCCCTCCCCATTTTTTTCCTGACGCGTGGGGGCCGTCTGTCATCCCTTACCTCTAGGAGAACATCGTACGCACGAGTTCATCTCGGAACGGATCCGATCCCCACCAAAATCTCGCCGAATTTGTGCTCCCTTTGACCCAGAAAAATTCCCCACAAATACCCCTCCCTCGTATCTCTTTTTCGTTTCGCCAAATCGAAGCCCTAGCCCACCGAAGAGCTTCCCGATTTCCGCCACCGCCGAGCTTCGGAGGTAGATGCCGTGGCCAAATTCCGTCGCCCCCAGCCCCTCTATTTCCCCTAAATATCCTCCTCATCCTTCGACGCGTCGCCTCACACTTCCCTCTTTTCCTGCGGCACAATAGAGGAGCCACACGAGGCCACCGGAGTTCACCGCCGCCCGTACACCTCCGGCCGCACATCGCCATCACCCGAGGAAGCAAATCACCGCTACGAGGACACCAACGAACCCTTCATTGCCCTCCGCATCTCGTCGGATACATCCCCGCCGCCGGAGCCCACCGGAGATACTGCCACAGTCACCACCTAGAGTCGCCGCCTCCACCCACGTCTGTCACCAGCGAGAGCACGTCCGTCTCATCACGGCCGTTTGATCTTCAACCAACGGCCCGGATCACCCATTGACCAGACACGCTACTGCTGACTGGTAAGGGCCACATCACCTCCAGCATCACTGCCATGTCACGCAAGTCAGCGCTGCGCCTTGAGTCAAAGGCCACGTCAGAGGAATATTCCTATAATATTCCCTCGATTTACATAAATAAGAAAATAGGCAGGAAATTGTGTCAAACTTGTCAAATTCATATAAAAAGTTTGGTACATCCAAAAATTGCAAATGATATATCAATAGATTCAGAAAATCGAGTAGAATATTAATATCAAGTTAGATCTAACTTTTACAATACGTGTTTACTGTAATAATTTAATTAGTTGTAATGGTCCTTTAGGTTAATAAATTCATAGAAAAATTTCTACTGGTCCAAAAATCACAAATAATATACCGGTGGATTCACAATTGTGTGTACATCATCAATACACAATTGTTTCAGACCTTAACTGTAATGTTTTGCAGCAATTAAGTAAATGGTTTAGTGTCCTTTTTAGAGTAATAAAATCATAAGAAAATATTTACCACTCAGAAAATTGCAAATAAGTTGTCCGTGGAATCACAATCCTGTGAAGATTTTAGATCTGATTTTAGTATGATTTTTAGACAAAAGAAACTATTTAAATGATTTAAAACCCATTAAAAACTATTTAAATCATAAGAAAAGATCTATAACTCCGATTGGGGTGAATCCAATTTCTACTGGTTCATATTAATTCCCTCTATCCGGTACACTTTAGATACAAATTTAATTAGGCAATGAGAATAAAAGTTACAACAGATCTGTTAAAACACCAATAATAGCAAGTAATTATTAATAACAAATATCCCATTGCATTAATAAATCTCTTGCATGCATCATATACTTCAGTATGGTTTAGAGAACTAAAACAACAACCATTGTGATTTATTAAATTGTCATGCATGCATTCGTGCATTTGTTTATGGTTGTATATGATTGTTTATGTGTTGCAATTGTTTGATCGATAGATTGCGAGAAGTGCAACGTGTGTGATTGCAACTTTTATGATTGCAAGTATTGTGTTTATTACGAATGAAGCCATTAATTGTGAGGATTATCTAATCGACTACATCTACAATGAAGGCAAGTGGTGCTATCTTGGTCATAAATGTCCTACTGTTTTTCTATGCATTGTAGATGTTTTGTAGAATTGCATCTGTAGGAATTGATGTGTATATGCTATTCTATGCCCCATATTATTCCCTAGTATTCCTTATTATGATCCATCGTATTGGTAGATTGCTTAGCTATGCTATTTAGACGAGGAAGGGAATCACACCATGAAAAGTTATATATTTTGAAAGGATTTATTTTGTTAAATGACAAACCAACATGATTTTAATGAACCACCTGGGTGGAATGGCATTGATTGGGTCATCGAGTGTGGATTATGGTGGGGATTGTCGCCCAGGACACTGAGGAAGGATTGGCTTCTTTGTTTGGTAGCTTTCGTGTGCAACCATGTGCCAGTAAGAGTGGGTAGCTGGCTGGACTTAGTAGGTTGTGACGACTCAAACCCTACATAGCCAGAGATGTAGAATAGTGTAGGTTGGTATGGTGCGTGGATGGGTTTGGGAAGCTCTTCCCGAAATGTCTCGTCTTGGACTTCTCCCTATCATATATAAGTGTGGTGGTCCGAGCTGGGTTGACCAGGTCACATGGGTAAAGTGTACAAACCCCTGCAGGGTGAAAAACTAAGTACTTAGCCGTGTCCCTGGTTATGGACAATTTGAGTGACCTGATACTGATGCTATGAAATATTTCTTACTCATCCTTATTTCTCAATTACCTAAAACTTGTTGGATGAACTTAATTGGGTAGGAGCACCTCGGAGTGAACCAGAGTGTCCTATTTATCATATTGCAAAACTACTTTGTTACAAATGTTAAGATAAAACTATTGCTTTATGCAAATGAGCCTGAACTCCACTTAGCCAAATAAGCATCTAGTTGATAGATCTGTTGTTAACTACTTTAGCCTACTTGCCATACATTCCATGTATTGACCCTTCGGGGCTGCTACGTTTTATGTTGCAGGTTATATCGTATCTGAGTGATCATTCATAGGTCGCGAGACTCCACTCAACAATTGTTCGCCTGTGGCACATTTGAAGGATGGAGATCTAACTTGTATTCGTTTTCCGTTGTGTACTTGAATAAATAATGTAAATGCTGGATCATATTCGTTGTATTTATGATGCATAGTTATATTTGGTATCATTTTTTACTGTGTGTGCCAGTGAACCGATCCAGGGATTGGCACTATACACATGAACTCAGCCTTATCAGGCGAGGGTGTTACAATGTACTTGATTACAAAGCTCATGACCATAATAAGATCACGCATAGAGAGAGAGTTGAACACATAGCTACCGGTAGAGCCCTTAGCCTCGAGGGAGAACTACTCCCTCCTCATCATGGGAGTCAGCAACGGCGATGGAGATGGTGGTGGAGTCGATGGAGATGGCTCCGGTCACAATTCCCCATCCCGACAGGGTGCCAGAACAGAGACTTCTGTCCCCCTAATCTCCTCTTCGGTGGCAGCGGCGCTGCGAAACTTTTTGTGGAGATGTGATCCGCGTAGGGTTTACGTCTCGGGGAGATGTATAAGTAGGCAAAAGGGCTAGGTCGCTAGAGGGACATGGGGCCCACACCATGTGGCCACGCGGCCAGGGGGCCCGCGCATCGTATGGTGTGGCCGCCCTGGTGCCCTCCTCCGTCTCTCCTTCGGGCTCCTTGTCGTTTTGGGTAAAATATCGACTTTGGCTTATGTTCCTTCCAATTCCAAGAATATTTCTTTTCTGAATTTTCTTAAACCAAAAACAGTAGAAAAATAGGCAACTAGCACTACGGCATCTTGTCAATAGGTTAGTTCCAGAAAATGTATAAAAATACCTCAAAGTATAGACAATGCATAAGAAAGTCGATACAAAACAAGCATGGAGCATCAAAAATTATAGATACGTTTACAACATATCAAGCATCCACAAACTTAAATCCTGCTCGTCCTCGAGTAGGTAAGTGATAAAAAGGATAATTTTTGAGGTGACATGCACCATCATAATCTTCATCAAACCATTTTCTAAACATGAGCATGAAAGATGAAGTTCTAACAATAGGACATAGTAACTATGTTGCAACATGAAAGGATACAAACAAAAATCATGAATAACAATGCATTGAAAGACGTTTGTTTGTTTCACATATAGAAAACATAGCATAGTGGTATTCAGCTTGTCCCTCATGGAGTAACAAAACATAAATGCATAGGACACCTTCAAAGTTCATAAGGGTGACTAGATACAAATAGTTGAAGAACAAGCAATATCAACATTTTGAATCAATCAATAAGTTTTGGGAGAATTCACATAAAACTAAGAATGGAAACTATGCTCTCTTAATTGGTGCATAAGGATAGAAGGTGGAGACTCAATATATAGGTAGGGAGAAAGGCCCTTCACATGGAAGCAGGGATTTCAAGTTTCATAAAGAGCTTCCAAAAATTATGGTACTTGTTAGCTTTCAGCTCTCATTGCCCCCTATCATAAGCATCTTGAAGTTATTAAGGTTAAAGTGAACAAAGTATGGAGTATATGCTTGGAAAATCATAATTTGGCAATCTCATGTCCCTTGAGTACAAGGGCTGTTCCTCATGCTACTCAACTTTAGTTACCGGTAAGTTCTTCTCATTGTAAGTATATGTGTATCATAGAGAACCGCCAATGGGGTACCCCCTGCCCCAAGATACGGGAGCTATCCTATATCAAAATGACAAGGCAACAGACAATGACCATCTCAACAATCTTTTTATTTACCATGAGCATGGTTTTTTCTTTTCTTCTTCTCTTTTTTTATCGATATGCTTCATAGAATGCTCATTATGGTTATGCTGCAAGTTTCCACCATGATTAGGCATGGCTTAGGCTAGCGGCCCAGGCGTTTCTCTAACACATATGCATAACTCCATGGACTTACAAGATCCCCTTTTATTTCACACCGCCGACATCCATAAACAAAAGAGCATGATATCAACTGGGTAGATAATTACAGGTGTTCAAAGAGTTCCCCATGACAGCGCGGTTTTGCTAATTCCCAACTTATAAGTGCAAGCATATACAACATAGATGACACAATGGTTCAAGTTTATTAGGTGCAAGAAATAAAGTGTGCCATCAAGTTTGTGAGAGCTTTAATCACTAATTTTCACATAACAAGTTTGGAAGATAGATAAAACAAGAATATACTTGGAATGGTGTAACACACCATGCATACGAATTTATAGTGGAAAGTTTTGATTAACTTGGTTTCTTGGGAGTTGGATACATGAGTAGAGCTTAATCAATACAAGTGGATCCTACCAAAAGACTGGGAGCGACCAACTAAGAGAGTAATAATGGCCATAATCATGCAAAGCGACAAAACATTATCAATTAAAGAATAAAGTTGTATCACAAGTCAAAAACTAAATGATCATAGAGGCTAAGGTGAATGTTTCATAGTCTTAACATGGTGTAAGCATGTGCCAAGTCAACCCAAATAAAGAATCAAAGGAGAATGCCACAATATTATGCTTTTGTATGCTAAAAAAACACATGATTCTTTCAAGGCACATCAAGCAATCTCAATTTTTTGGAACAAGTCATGCTACAATAATAAGCACTAAGCATATGGTCAAAGAAACATCTAGCATGACATGATAAAGTCTAAGCAACTATCTAAACAAGCTCCTTTTTGTACCACCTAAGCATGAAGCTTCCTACTCTTTTCCAACACCAATAGACTTATTTGAAACAACTCACAAAGATAATAATCAACAAAGATCAGTGAGATTGTCTCACAAATCCACAAACAAGAACAAAAAAGTTCTAAGCTGAAAGCACAAGAAAACTAAGGCTAAACACAGTGCTAGCAAAAGAGAACACTCACAAACAATAAAAATGAAACTAGAGTGTTCTAAACAATGAAAACAGAGCGTGTCTCTCTCCAAAAGAAGTGTGCTGAGATCCAACCAACTTATTGCAGAAAACAAAGCAAAAGAAAACCAACAACAAAAACTAAGATGCTCCAAGAACAACACAACAATGCATGAAACAATGAAAACAAAGTGTCTAGAAAGAGACCTGAGATTTTTATTGATGAAGAAGGGGATGCCTTGGGCATCACCAAGCTTTGACGCTTGTAACTCTTGAATATTTCTTGGGGTGACACGGGTGGAATCCCCAAACTTGATATTTTTTCCATTCTTCATCTCATCACATCATTCTTCCCCTACACTTGAAAGTTTCCTTCATATAAAACTTCACAGAATCTTCATTAGCAACATTAGTGCATTAAAGATAATAAACCATCGTTTTTAGTTTCAACATATAAAAACTTTCATTAAAACACAAGATACTATAGCAATTCCTTTATAAAGCTCAAGTTATCAAGAAGAACTCAAAAATAAACCGATAAAGAGGCAAATGCAAATAATGGCAGAAATCTATCAAAACATATCAGCAGGTAAAAACCGATTTTTTCAAAGACCTTATGTTACTAAAATCGAAAAGTGTTGAACTAACGAAAGTTATATAACAACATGGGGCATAAGCTCAGAAAATTACAGCTCAATTCGACATATAGAGATTTTTCACGAATTTTTATAGCTAAGCACAAAAATCTGTTTCGGGACAGTAACTTCCCCAAATCTTACTTCTCTCTCATTAGAGGTTATTCTTGGCACAAAAACCATATAAAAAGGATAAGGAGAGGTTATGAAATATTTAATAAATTCCAAGATTCAACAAAATAAAATCCTAACGAAATTTGGGTTATCTCCCAATTAGTACTTTTCTTTAACACCTTTAAGTTAGGCTTGAAAGTTTGAGAAGATGCTCACATAGGAAATATGAATTGAAGTAAAAGAGAGCATCAAGAAGCAAATTCAAAACACATTTAAGTCTAACCCACTTCCTATGCATAGGAATCTTGTAAACAAACAAGTCATGAAATCACAAAGCAACAAACATAGTAAAGCAAAACAAGTGCAACTTCAAAATTTTCAACATAAAGAGGGGACACTTAATATTATTGAGATGCATAAAACCATGTTTCCCTCTCTCATAATAACTTTCAGTAGCATCATGAATAAAATTAACAATATAACTATCACATAGAACATTCTTATCATGAGCCACATGCATAAAATAATTATTACGCTCCACATAACCATAGTTATTCTTATTAATTGTAGTGGGAGAAAATTCAACAAAGTAGCTATCATTATTATTCTCATCACCATAAGCATAAAATATAGGAGGCATATTTTAATCATAATTAATTTTCTCCTCAATAGTAGGTGGACTTAAAATATCATGTTCATCATTGTAATCATCATATATTGGAGGTATAGTATCATCATAGCAAATTTTTTCCTCTAAAGCTGGTGGATTGAAAATATCATATTCATCATTGTAATCATCATATATTGGAGGTATTGTATCATCATAGCAAATTTTCTCCTCTAAAGCTGGTGGACTAAAAATATCATATTCATCATTGTAATCATCATATATTGGAGGTATAGTATCATCATAACAATGTTTCTCCTCTAAAGTTGGGTAACTACAAAGATCATTTTCATAAAAACTAGCTTCGCCAAGCTTAGACGTTTCCATAGCATTAGCAGTAATGGTGTTCAAAGAATTCATACTAATAACATTGCTATTAACATGCAAATAAAGTTCCTTAGGTTTTTTAATTTTCTCTTCAAACACTTCATGTCCTAACTCAAGATAAATACTATAAAGCTCTCTATTTTTTTTTTGTTTTCCATTAAGCCTAACTAGTGAAAACAAGAAACAAAAAGATATAATTGTAGAATCTAAAGGAAATAACTTTGAGCACTCACACACCAGTAACAGTACTAGAAGATATCTTAGTAGCCAGAGGATGTGAGTACCTTTTACCTTACCTTCCCGGCAATGGCGCCATAAAAGAGATTGATGTCTATGCACTTCTATTCTTTTAGACAGTTATTGGGCCTTCAAGTGCAGAGGTTTTTAGAATAGCAGCAAGTTTCCCTTAAGTGGATTACCCAAGGTTTATCAAACTCAGGGAGGAAATGGTCAAAGGTATCCCTCTCAAGAAACCCTGCAATCAAGATACAAGAAGTCTCTTGTGTCCCCAACACACCCAATACACTTGTCAGCTGTATAGGTGCACTAGTTGGGCGAAGAGATAGTGAAATACAAGTAATATGGATGATTATAAGACAAAGGTGTCAGAAAAGACCTTGACAGGGAAGAAGATACTAAAGGAAATATGAAATAAAGATAGCAGCAAGCAAACATATAGCAGGACTAGTTGTAAACGGTGTTTCAATGCTTAGAAACAAGGCCTAGGGATCATACTTTCACTAGTGGACATTCTCATATAAATATATTTTCTTCATGATACTACTCTGAACTACTCTCCGGTTGGTCAACTCTAATCCACGGTAGGGCTATAACATCACACCTCAAAGTTCGCATTCCCCATCTAGATAACCCCACACTGTCACCTTGAGTGCTAGATGTTTCCAACAAACACCAAAATTTCATAGACACAACCAACTCAATATATAACTCATGATAAATATTTATGTAATCTTTATCCTAAGTGCCACACGGTGTGCACACTGTCACCTTCACACACGTGGGGATAGTCGGAGATTAATTAAAGCACTTGATTAGCATAGTAGATCTACTTGATTACAAAGCTCATGATCACGCATAGAGAGAGAGAGATGAACACATAGCTACCGGTAGAGCCCTTAGCCTTGAGGGAGAACTACTCCCTCCTCCTCATGGGAGTCAGCAGGAGCGATGGACATGGTGGTGGAGTTGATGGAGATGGTTCCGGGGGCAATTCCCCATCCCGACAGGGTGTCGGAACAGAGACATCCATCCCTCGAATCTCCACTTTGGTGGCGGCGGCGCTGCGAAACTTTTTGTGGAGATCTGATCCGCGTTGGGTTTAAGTCTCGGGGAGACGTATAAGTAGGCGAAAGGGCAAGGTTGATGGAGGGCCAGGGGGCCCACACCATGTGGCTACGCGGCCAGGGGCCCGCGCCACCGTATGGTGTGGCCACCCTGGTGCCCTCCCCCGTCTCTCCTTCGGGCTCCGTGTCGTGTCGAGTAAAATATTGACTTTGGCTTTCGTTCCGTCCAATTCCGAGAATATTTCTTTTCTAGCTTTTCTGAAACCAAAACAACAGAAAACAGGCAACTGACACTGCGGCATGTTGTCAATAGGTTAGTTCCAGAAAATTTATAGAAATACCTCAAAGTGTATACAAAGCATAAGAAAGTCAATAAAAAACAAGCATGGAGCATCAAAAATTATAGATACGCTTACAATGTATCAACAACCTCCGCCATGGAGTCCCGATACTTTCGGAGACTGTTGTATGCCTCAAGGTTGTGAGTATTCTACTTGTCGGTAGATTTCTTGTACTCCTCGAGGATTGAGGTCTCTTTCTTAAGGCGATTCATCTCCGTGCTGGCATATTCCTGCATGGCCGCCAGCGCCTCTTCATGCATCTTCAGGGCATTATACCTCTCCTGCTACAAGATCTTGTTTTCACTGTCGAGCTCCTAGATATGCTTGGATTTCTCGACAATGTCCTTGGCCTAGGCAACAACTTCTACAAGTCAGAGAAATAACAGATCATAATGAGTAGTCAGAAGATGAAGGAACAAGACCAAGTCGAGAAGGAAACTAAAAAGAAAACAGACTCTTGTTGTTGGTGATATGTTCCTTCAAATAGGAGGTTTTACCCTTTTTCAGCTTTAGGATCCTTGCGCATCCTGGCGAACTTCTCATTGGTGGAGACCCTCCAGGCATTCTCATTCTACAGAAATAACAATACTTAGTCTACTTGGAGCATCTAACCGGAATTATTTGGTTTTGCCTAGAAGCTCGGGGGCTATAGTGCTAGTTTTTAACTCAAAGCTATGCTTAGTCCTTCTTTAAGAATCTAGTTGGAACTATTTCTGTTTCAACTAGAGGCTTGGGGGCTACAGTATTGAGATCTACAAACACTGCGTATGCTACTCTAAAAGTATCTAGTAGGAATTATTCATTCAAACTACATACTTGGGGGATACAGCACAATGTCTCTTACTTAGTCACTCTTAGAGAACTCAGAACAAAACACATACGGTTTTCCATCTAAGTTCTAAGGGGCTACAATGGGATATTATATGTGAAATGCAAAAGCATAAAAAATTACATAGGAAATAATCTTAAGGTTATTGGTGGCCTCTCATTACAATTTGCTAAAGCATCTATGTTTAGCCAGAGGATTTCCACCTTCTTGAGAAGCTCCTCAAGGATGCATGTTGGAGAAGTCGGCGCTACACCAGGATCCGATGTAGAGGGCCTCGAAACGATTATCAGACTTATAAGATTAAGGGCCTCCACTGGGCTCGTGGTTGCCACAGATCTGCCTCCCACCACCAACTCTTTTCCTCTTTCGGTGGCATCCTTAGCCAGAGCTTCAGCCACTTGGGAGGAGGTGCTCTCCTGCGTCGCCTGGTCACTAGGAAGGACAACCATCTCGGCAACATCTGGGACCTCCTGAGAAGGAGTGATGGCAACCTCCACGACGGTGGGTTCAGTTGCCGCCGTGGTCGGAGATCCGACGGGAACGGCAAAGGACTGGACATCAAGAGTAGGGGGAGCGATGCGGGAGAAGCTTGGACAAGCATATCATGAATGTTTTTAGAAGCCCCAGCGGTCTTGGAGGTCTTCTTCAAACTCAAACTGGATTTTTTCCTGAAACATACAAAGTGACGAAAGTATAAGTACAAGAAGAAGCAATGAAAGCGAAAATGTCGGAGGAAAAGAGACTAACACAACAGTTGTCTCCTTGGTTAAAGGGATGCCAACTACTTTATTTTCTCTGCCTCAAGGGAGGCGGTGGATTTCTCGGAGACTCCACTCTCTGCCTTATTTTTCTTGCCTCTGCCAGCAGCGTCAGAGGTGGAGCTCTTCCACTTTCGCCCTAACAGGACATCATCCTCGAACATGACTGTAACTTCCTTCATCTTTGGGTCATATACTTGGGGAGCCATGTCGGTCTCCGCCAAGTCCCCCAACTGTTAAGTCATCAAAGTGTTAGACGGACAGATGAGTTAAAGGTGGAATAACTAGAGTATATGTCAACACAATGCAAAGAATTGAAAGTTACCTTTAGGCACTTGTCATCCTTGAACATGTCATAGGTGACGGAGAAGCCACGCTTCCAGCCCTTCACCTTGACGATGTCCTTGAGGAGGAGCTTGATGGAGTCACTGGAAAAGTTATCCTCGGAAATCTATAGGGTATCTTTTATGTCCTTAGTGTAGTGGCACATCAGCTTCTCGCACTACTGCAGAGGCTGGATCCTCCTTACAAACCATCACAGGTCTAGGTTCAAGCGGGTTAGACCCATGTCGATGAGCCACTCAATCCGCCTTACGATACTGGAGGCTTCATCGCCGGAGGGTAGGAGGGATTGGGACCTCCATGTGGTGGCTTCTGTAGGGTTCACAGCATATAAAACAAAAAAATTCCTACGATGGGAACAACTATCTACCAAGATCTATCTACTAGATAAAATCAATGGGCGGATATACATCCGTAGAGAACATACCCTTGAAGACCGACAAAGCTTAATGAGGTTGAACTCGTGGTTGATGTAGACGATCTCTTGCCGATCTCAAGATCAAGAGGAAGTCATAGCACCGCAAATCAGAGGCGCATCCATGCTCGCACACACGTCCAACGCACCGAGCAACCTCTGCCTCCTCACTCCAGCGATGCAGCACAAGTACAACTATTTCTTGCCGAATATCCACCGTGAACATGTATCTTGCTAGTCTGAGACCATGGGGGATAAATACTAGAGGGGGAGAGAGATCCTTCACGAGGAGGTGTGAGTGAGAGGAGAGGAGGGGGTCTCCTTTTATAGGAGGAGGGTGGCACCCAAGGGGGTGGCCGCCGGCCATGGGGGATACCCCCTCCCCTCCTTCGTTCATGTGGGTGGACACTCCACTCACACAAATGTCTTTCAATTCCCTCCACTCAAAAACCCACTCAAATTACCATTAAATATCCACAAAATTTAATGCAAACTCTCATTAAATAAAACTCCTTTTATTTATTCAGATTTTTGTCAATTACTTTAATGGCAAACACTCACATATAACCCCTTGCTAGTATTCCATTTCACATGCAAAAACACATTCTACAATTTCACCCGAAAACCCGTTTCGCTATGTAGTGAAATAAATTCATGTGCTTCTTATTCTTTCCGGCATGAAACTTTTCCTCCAAATGGATGTCGGTGTCTCTTAAGTGTGTCACCCTACGGTTCGCGAATAATGCGGACATGATCGAGACCCCTCTCAGATCAATAATCATAAGCGGGACCTGGAGATCCATACTGACTCCCACACATTCAGCGATGACTTTCTTGTGATCGCGAGAACTTACGCTAGTATCTTAATCCTTTTGTTTCGAGATATATTACATGTCCGAGATTCGATCATTGGTATATCCATACCTAGTTTGATCTCGTTAACAAGCACTCTTTTCTCGTTCCTGTGATATAACATTCTAGTGATCAAATCACTTGCTTGCAAGCTAACCAATGTGATACCACCAAGAGGGCCAGAGCATATCTATCCGTCATCGTGATGAACAAATTCCACTCTCGATCCATGGGCCTCAACATAACACTTTAGTAGTACTGAACCCATCTTTATAATCACCCTGTTACGGTGTGACGTTTGATGTTATCAAGATACTCTTCCGGTGTTAGTGATTGACATGATCTCATGGTCTAAGGATTAGGATCACTTCGTATGATGTTATAGCAATATAAACTCAATGACTTCGATCGTAATTCTATACTTCGGATGAATTTTCATCACACCATTACACTAATGTTGTGACCACGTTATTAACAACATCCAATGTCCATCATCAGGAAACCTTGATTATCTTGTCAATCAACGAGCTAGTTTATGAGAGAGGCATAACTAAGACCTTTCTGTTTGTTTATTAAACACACATGTATTAACGTTTCCGTATTAATACAATTATAGCATGCAAAATAAACATCTATCATATACTTGGAATATACATAATAACCACTTTATTATTGCCTCTCAGGGCATATTCCCTTTAGTCTGCCACTTGCACTAGAGACAATAATCTAGTTACATAGTGATGAATCTAACACCCATGGAGTTCTGGTGTTGATCATTTTATGCTCTAGGGAGAGTTTTAGTAAATATATCTGCTACATTGAGATCCGTGTGTACTTTACAAATCTTTATATCTCCATCCTTGACATGCTCGCGGATGGAGTGAAACTGGCGCTTAATATGCTTGGAATTCTTGTGAGACCTTGGTTCTTTGGCATTGGCAATGGCACCATTGTTGTCACAATAGATCACCATTGACTCCAATGCACTCGCAACCACACCTAGTTCTGATATGAACTCCTTCATCCAAACTGCTTCCTGAGCCGCTTCCGAAGCAGCAACATATTCGGCCTCCGTTGTTGATCCCGCCACCACAGGTTGTTTGGAACTCCTCCAACTAACCGCTCGACCATTCATGAGAAATACGTATCCGGATTGAGACTTAGAGTCATCCGGATCGGTGTCAAAGCTTGCGTCGACATAACACTTAGCAACGAGCTCTTCTTCACCTCCGTACACAAGAAACATATCCTTAGTTCTTCGCAAGTACTTAAGGATATTCTTGACCGCTATCCAGTGTTCCGAACCTGGATTCGATTGGTACCTACTAGTCAAACTAATAGCATGTACCACATCCGGTCTTGTACATAGCATGGCGTACATTATAGAGCCTATGGCTGAAGAATAGGGGACTTTGTCCATGATCTCTTTTTCTTCCGCCGTAGCCGGACTTTGAGTCTTACTCAATGTCTTGCCTTGCAACATAGGTAAGAACCCCTTCTTACTTCCATCCATTTTGAACTTCTTTAAAATCTTATAAAGGTATGTACTTTGTGATAGCCCTATTAGGAGCCTAGATCTATGTCTATAGATCTTTATGCCTAATATGTATGACGCTTCACCAAGGTCCTTCATTGAAAATTTGTTGTTTAGATAAATTTTAACACTTTTTAAAAGATCTATATTATTTCCGATCGACAATATGTCATCCACATATAATATCAGAAATGCCACATTGCTCCCACTCACTTTCTTGTAAATACAAGCCTCTCCATAAGTTTGGACAAATCCAAACTCTTTGATCACCTCATCAAAGTGGAGATTCCAACTCTGGGATGCTTGCTTCAGTCCATAGATGGATCGCTAAAGCTTGCATACCTTGTCAGCATCCTTAGGATCGACACAACCCTTTGGTTGTATCATATACAACTCTTCTTCAATATTGCCGTTGAGGAACGCGGTTTTGATATCCATCTGCCATATCTCATAGTCGAAATATGCAGCAATTGCTAACATAATCCTAACTGATTTTAGCATCACTATGGGAGAGAATATATCATCGTAGTCAATTCCTTGAATTTGTCGAAACCCCTTTGCGACAAGTTGATCTTTATAGACGGTTACATTACCATGAGCATCAGTTTTATTTTTGAAAATCCATTTATTCTCCACGGCCTTTCGGTTGTGAGGTAAGTCCACCAAGTTCAAAACATGGTTTTCGTACATGGATTCCATCTCGGATTTCATGGCTTCTAACCATTTGTTGGAATCTGGTCTCATTATCGCTTATTCATATGTCGCAGGGTCATCAATTTCATCAACCATGAAATTCATAATAGGATTTCCGTACAGCTCTGGAGCTGCACGCATCCTGCTAGACCTGCGAGGTTCAGTAGTATTCTTTTTCGGATTTGCATGATCGATATCATTAGTTCCCTCTTCATTTGGTGAAGCCAACTCCGGAACGACTTCCGGTGCTGCGCTACTTGCCATACTATGAAGAGAAGGTTCTACAACCTGTTCGAGTTCTACCTTCCGACTAATCACGCCTTTCACGAGAAACTCTTTCTCTAAAAAGGATCCATTATCAGCAACAAAAACCTTGCCCTCGGATCTATGATAGAAGCAATACCCAATAGTTTCCTTAGGGTATCCTATGAAGATGCATTTTTCTGCTTTGGGTTCGATTTTATCTGGTTGAAGTTTCTTCACATAAACATTGCATCCCCAAACTTTAAGAAATGACAGCTTAGGTTTGTTTCCAAACCACAATTCATACAGTGTCTTTTCAACGGATTTATATGGTGCCCGATTTAAAGTGAATGCAGCGGTTTCTAGTGCATAACCCTAAAATGACAATTGGAAGTCCATCAGAGACATCATAGATAGAACCATATCCAATAAAGTACGATTACGACGTTCCTACACACCATTTTCGTTGTGGTGTTCCGGCAGGTGTGAGTTGTGAAACTATTCCACACTCTTTCATATGAGTGCTAAACTCGTAAATTAGATACTCACTGATGACCCACAAGTATAGGGGGTGTATCGCAGTATTTTCGATAAATAGGAGTGTAGATCCCAACGAGGAGCAGAAGGTGTTGACTAGTGGTATAGAGCAGGAACTCTCTCCAAATACTTAGCAAACGGATTTTTAGGGGTTTTCTGATAAAGCAACAAAACAAAGCGCAAGTAAAAAAGACAACGAACAAGTTCAGCTAGTGGCCCAATCCTTTCTTAGCAATGGACAAGCCGATGAAAATACTTATAAGGTCCAAACGTTCTCGAGGACACATGGGAATTCTGTCAAGTGCTTTCACTTCATATAGCTGAGTACTCTTCTTTGGTGTTGTATGTGTTGTGTGGGCGAACCTGTGCTAATGTACCGACCTTACTTGGACTAATACATACTTGTGATTAAACCCCCTGCAAGCATCCACAACTATAGGAAAGTAATTAAGATATAAACCTAACCATAGCCTTAAACTCTGAGATCCTACGCTCCCTTATGCAATGGTGTGCTATCAGGGGTTCAGGTTTCTGTCACTCCGGCAACCCCACAATTAGTAGCCAAATACACAATGCATTCCCCTAGGCCCATAAATGGTGAAGTATCATGTAGTCGATGTTCACATGACACCACTAGAAGAATAGCAACACAACTTAAATACTAAACCATTAAATAATAACTCAACACAAATCCACTAATAACAACATGACTTCTCTCATGTCCTCAAGAACTAAACGAACTACTCACGAGACATCATATGGATCAAGATCAAACATGATATGGTGATGAATAACAATATGAACATATACAATAATCCAATGGTTCCACTCACAAGCATCAACTACAATAGTAATTAACACCGGGAAAGTTTCCCCTAAGAACTAAAGCAATATCCAACACAATTGTTACAATAGGACGGAGTGATGATGATGGTGCTGATGGAGATGATGGTGTGGATGATGATGATACCAATGAAGCCTAGTTTCATGACGGTGTTGATGGCGACGATCTCCCCTCTCCGAGAAGGAGTTTCCTTGGCAGAAATCTGTCTGCCGGAGAGATCTTTCTCTCTCTGTGTTTTCCGCCCCGCAGAGGCCGCGGAAATCTATCTGTGGTCGCCCCCTAGTGTTAGGGTTCCATGAGGAAGATATAGGCGAGAGGACGGAGTCAGGAGCCAAGTAGGTGGGCCACACCGGCCCTAGGCGCGACCTAGGGTAGCCCCGCGCCTTGGGGGTGTGGGCCCCTAAGGCCCTTCTTCGCCTCCCCTTCTGGCTTCCTCTGTCTTCCGGGAAAATATAATTTTCCCATATTTTTCTGGTATTTTCTGATCTTCGTGAAATTTCATTAAAACACCTCTTTTTCCATCAGAATCCAGACTCCGGCAGTCCATCCTCCAAGAATCATCCAACATACAAAAAATAGTGGAAAAGACATAAGTAATACCTCATAATAAGACATATATCAATGAATAGAGGCAATTTATGATATAGAATGGTGATGCAAATCAGACATATCAACTCCCCCAAGCTTAGACCTTCGCTTGTGCCCAAGCGAAAACTGAGCTCAGTAAACATGTCCATAGGTTTATGGAGTGAAGTGTCGATAAAAGAATACGGACAAGAAGAATCACACTTACCATTACACAACTCATAGAAGAAAGCAACTCACCATTATATGACTTAGCTTGCAACAAGTAAAAGAGTAACAATAGAGAGGCATAAATATAAATCATAATTGGAAATGGCAAACTCTTGCTCCTGGTCAGAGAACAACTGGCAAACAGTTTCAAAAAAATCTCTTTGTAGAAATTTTATAACAGGAGCACTCTTTGCTCAAAAAGGTTTTTCAATGAAGGCTTTGAAAGTAATACTCAATAGATAATAGTTTTGTGCAAACAAGGAAGATAGAGAACATGATTTAATAAATCACCATATGAATGCTTGAAACATAACAACTAAAATGCTTGCTGGAGAAAGAGAATAAATAGGTTTACTAACGCAACTTAGAAAATAGGAGAAAGGTCCCTTCATAGAGGGAAGCAGGGATTACAAGTCATAAAGAGCTTCCAAAAGATTATGGTACTTACTAGCTTTGAGCCCTCGTTGCCCCTATCATAGGCATCTTGAGATGATTAAGGTTAAAGTGCACAAAGATGGAGTATATGCTTGACGAAATATAAGTTGGCAACCTCATGTCCCTTGAATATGAGGGCCACTCATCATGCTACTCAACTTCAGTTACCGGTAAGTTCTTGTCATTGTAAGTACATGTGTATCATAGAGAACCGCCAACAGGGTACCCCTTGCACATGGTACAGTAGTTATCCCATAACCAAAATGACAAGGAAAGCAGACAATGAGCATCTCCGCGATCTTTTTATTTACTATGTGCATAGCTTTTTATGGAGGATGCTTCATAGATAGCTCACTATGGTGATGCTGCAAGTTTCCACCATGATTAGGCATGGCTTAGGCTAGCGGCCCAGGCGTTTCACTAACACAAAATACAGACTCCTTGGACTTACAAGTTCCCTCTTTATTTCACACTGTTGACATCCATAGACAAAAGATCATGATATCAACTATGTACAAGGTACAAGTGCAATGTTCTCGTGACAGCACGGTTATGCTAATTCCCATGTATAGATGCAAGCATATACAACTTCGATGACACAATGGTTCAAGTCTATTAGGAGCATGAAAATAAGGTGTGCCATCAAGTTCGTGAGAGCTTTACTAACTAGTTTTCACATAACAAAATACTTTTTAATTCGAAAGATAGATGAAGCTTGAGAATTTTCTTGGAATAGCAAAAGATAATAGGTAGATATGGTGGACACAAGTGGCAAAGGTTTTGGTTTTAAGGGAATGGAATCATGAGAAGTATGCCTTCTCAAAACAGGTTTTTGGCTAGCAAGGCTGGGTAGTAAGCAAAAGAGTTGAAAGAAGCAAGCAAACCTACAAGTGATAAAACCAAACATGCAATCTTGCTTGAGGACACAAAAGATCTTAAATAAAGAATACTAAGCTTATGAGCCAGCAAGAAAGAAAATAAATGATACAAAATACCTATAAGCTTTTTCTCTTTTTCTTTCAAACCTCAAAAAGTGTTGCTACTGACCAGAGCTTGGCTTCCCAAAACCAATTTATATTTACTTGATTCTACCAAAGTTATGCCAATACTAATCAACAATATCAATCATATAATAGAGATTGCAAACTAAAAAAAGAAGTGCAAAAATTAAAATATGAAACTTCTCATTAATATTCCATAAAGGCACACACACCAAGGGATACATAGATAATCAACTAAAGGAGAGATACTTCCACATGCAAAAAAAAGTATAAGATAACCTCTCTACCAAAGTATGAATCCACTAAAAAGGTAAAAGATAAAAGATAATGATGGTGATACTGCGTCACTCCCCCAAGCTTGGAACAAGCCAAGGGGATGCCAAACCTGATGATGAATTACTCCTTCGGTGGTGGTGGTGTTCTCTTGTCATCATAAAACTTTGAAGGCAAAGGTTCCCCATCCAAAAAGGATGTCCTTGTATCTGCAATCCTGAAACTAGCAGCAGAGCTTATGCGATCAAATCTAGCCTCATACTCACAGTTTTGATTTTGTATGTCGTAGAGCTATGCTTGTAATTGGTTGGTGGTCTGACGGAGCGAGAAGATTTCTTCTCGGAGCTTAGCCACCTCCTCCTCGTGTTTGGAAATGAGTTCTGAACTTATCTTGTGAATAACATCCACTTCGCGTTCCACCATCTTCTTGTACCTAAAAACCTCCTGCTCCAATTCTTCCATACTGTCTTCTAGACTTCCTTCTCCCTTGGGGACTTGAACTTCTTTCATCTGTACCTTCCCATCTTTGAGAATCAACTCCTTGGGATGGGTGTTCAACTCATACATGTATGGGTTGAGGACATCCGTAGAGGAATCCTCCATGGGTGATCCAGAGGAAGACATTGTAGCTCCAAAACTAAGAATTTGTCTGACAAAAACAGATCGAAACAAAACACGATGAGAACTCGATGCAAGAACCTCGGGAGATCTAGGGGTTATAAATTACGAAGTTTCAAAGCATAAGGAAGGTTTTGATATGAAAACGACGTGGAGATGGAGCTCGGGGGAAGCACACCCCCTCCAGGAGTGGGGCAAGGTGGGCCCGCGCCTGGAGTGGGTTTGGCCACCCCGGCCTCCGTTTACTCCTCTGTCCCGTCTCGTAGCTTCCCTTATGTATTAAAAAAAATCAAAAATATAAAAAGATTAGGATTTCACGAACCTTCTGTTTTCACCTCTTTTACCTATTCAAAGTCGAACTCTGCAGTTTCTGGTGTTTGGTTTCTAATAAATTATTCTAGAGTCACCATTTGAATAACATCAACATCTTCATTATAAGAATCTCCAGAAACATAATGTTTTAGTCTTTCACCATTCACCACCTGTGTTGTGTCATCCTTCAAAGAAGATATTTTGATAGCTCCTGAACGATATACTTCCTCAATAACAAAAGGTCCTTCCCATTATGAGAGTAGCTACCCTGCAAAAAATCTAAGATGGGACTTATACAAAAGAACTTTCTCGCCAACATGGAACTCCCTTTTGAGAATCGTCCTATCATGCCATCTTTTTACTTTTTCCTTAAAGAGTCTAGCGTTTTCATAAGCTTCACTTCTCCGCTCATCTAAGGCACTCATATCAAGCAATCTTTTCTCAATAGCAAGTTTAAAATCTTTATTCAACTCTTTCACAGCCCAATAAGCTTTGTGTTCTAATTCTAAAGGCACGTGACAAGCTTTCCCATAGACCATTTTGTAAGGAGACATCCCCATAGGATTTTTATAAGCAGTTCTATAAGCCCACAAAGCGTCATTCAACTTTTTAGCCCAATTTTTTCTAGATCTATTGAAAGTCTTCTACAAGATAGATTTAATTTCCCTATTGGAAAGTTCTACTTGCCCCCTGGTTTGGGGGTGATAAGCTGAAGCAACTCTATGGTTTAAATCATACTTAGCGAGAGTTTTTCTAAAAAACCCATGAATAAAATGAGAACCTCCATCATTCATGAGATATCTAGGAACATCGAACCTAGGAAAAATAACATCCTTAAGCATTTTCAAAGAGGTCTTACCATCAACACTATTTGTAGGTATGGCTTCTACCCACTTTGTAACATAGTCGACAGAAACAAGAATATGAGTGTACCCTTTTGAAGGGGGAAAAGGTCCCATAAAGTCAAATCCCCAACAATCAAAAGGTTCAATAACAATAGAATAATTCATAGGCCTTTCGTTGCGTCTAGAAATGTTACCTACTTGTTGACATTCATCGCATGATAAGACAAACTTCCTTGCATCTTTGAAAAGGGTAGGCCAATAAAATTCAGATTGCAAAACCTTTTGTGCAGTCCTATCCCCTGCATGATGTCCTCCATAAGCACTGCCATGACATTTTCTCAATATGTCTTGTTCAAATTCTGGAACACATCTTCGCATAATACCATCTACTCCCTCTTTATATAAATGTGAGTCATCCAAAAAGTAATGCCTTAGATCATAAAAGAATTTCTCCTTTGCTGGGCTGTAAAAGTGGGAGGCAAATACTTGGAAACAATAAAGTTAGCATAATCAGCATACTAAGGACTCTCATGCGGACTTAACCTTATCGCAGCCAACTTCTCATTTGGAAAACTATTGTTAACAGGCAATGGGTCAAAGTAAATATTTTCCAAACGAGATAAATTGTCAGCAACAGGATTTGTAGCACCTTTCCTATCTACAATTGCAGATCAAACTCTTGCAAAAGCAACACCCACCTAATAAGTCTAGGCTTAGCGTCCTTCTTTGTCATAAGGTACTTAATAGCAGCATGATCAGTATGAATAGTAACCTTTGAATCAACAATATAAGGTCTAAACTTATCACAAGCAAAGATTACAACTAAGAACTCTTTTCAGTAGTAGCATAATTCTTTTGAGCAGCATCTAAAGTCTTGCTAGCATAATGAATAACATTCAACTTCTTATCAACACTTTGTCCAAGGACAGCACCCACTGCAAAATCACTAGCATCACACATAATTTCAAAAGGTAAACTCCAATCAGGTGGTTGAACAATAGGAGCAGTAATCAAAGCTTTCTTCAAAGTTTCAAAAGCTTCCTTACAATCATCATAAAAAACAAAAGGTGCATATTTTTGAAGAAGATTAGTAAGGGGCTTTGAAATTTTGGAGAAATCTTTAATAAACCTCCTATAGAAACCAGCATGACCAGGGATACTACAAATACCTTTGATATCTCTAGGACAAAGCATCTTCTCAATTGCTTCAATTTTCGCTCTGTCA
Organism: Avena insularis; assembly: GCA_023614405.1. Classification (NCBI taxonomy): domain Eukaryota; kingdom Viridiplantae; phylum Streptophyta; class Magnoliopsida; order Poales; family Poaceae; genus Avena; species Avena insularis. The sequence continues at coordinate 224,388,589 of CM042689.1, read as the reverse complement.
ACTTCGATGTCTCTTTGAGAGATCTTGTGTCCAAGAACAATCCCTTCATTAACCATGAAGTAGCATTTCTCCCAATTAATAACAAGGTTGGTTTCTTCACATATCTGCAAAACTTTATCAAGGTTGTGCAAGAAGTTATCAAAAGAAGTTCCATATACGGAAAAAATTGTCCATGAAAACCTCAATAATTTCTTCACAAAAAGCATGAAAGATAGAAGACATACATCTCTGAAAGGTAGCAGGAGCAATACATAAACCAAAAGGCATACGCCTATAAGCATAAGTACCATAAGGACAAGTGAAAGTAGTTTTCTCTTGGTCTTGTGCTTTCACAACAATTTGAGAAAACCCAAAATAACCATCAAGAAAAAAAGTGAGTCTTTTTGGACAAGCTCTCAAGCATTTGATAAATAAAGGGCAAATGATAATGATCTTTCTTAGTAACTTTATTAATCTTTCTAAAATCAATGCACATTCTATACCCAACCACTACTCTTTGGGGTATAAGCTCATTATCTTCATTAGGAACAACAGTTATTCCCCCTTTCTTGGGAACACAAGGAACATGGCTAACCCATTGACTATCAACAATGGCGTAAATAATACCAGCATTAAGGAGTTTTAATACCTCATTTCTTACCACGTCCTTCATCTTAGGATTCAGACGGCATTGGTGCTCAACAACTGGTTTTGCATCAGGTTCTATATAAATATTATGCTGACATATAGTAGGAGAAATTCCTTTTAAATCATCAAGAGTATAACCCATAGCTCCTCGGTGTTTCTTCAGTATTTCCAGTAATCTCTCTTCTTCCTTTCCTAAAAGTTTAGAACTAATAATAACAGGATATAATTTCTTATCATCAAGATAAGCATATTTAAGATCATCAGGTAAAGGTTTTAATTCGAAAACAGGGTCCCCTTTAGGTAGTAGTGTGGTTCCCAAGTCTTCCACAAGTAGATTATGCTTAAGTTGCTCCGGCTGACGAAGGAAAACCTCGTCAATCTCATTTATTTTCTTCATGAAGACATCACTTTCATGATCTTCCATAAACTGCTGTAAGGCATTGTTAGGAGCAAGAGAAATAGCAAAAAGTTGTTCAACCCTGAAATCAACATTAGGCAGTTCATTTTCATAAGGAGTGTTAGCAAACTTGGAAAAATTAAACTCATAAGACTCTCCATCAAACTTAGTGAAAACTTTTTCCTTTCTACAATCTATAATATCCCCACAAGTATTCAGGAAGGGTCTACCAAAGATAATAGGATAGTGATGGGGATATGCCACCCAGGGTATACCCAGCAGGACGTTTCCTACTGGCCCAAGCTACCAGCGAGTGGGCCTGCAGGATGGCGACTGGATCGAGACTTGGCAAGGACCCAGGCGACTGGAAGCTGGAGGCCTAGAAGCGTAGCTAGGCCCAGTCGGATTAGGTCAAGAACCCTCCGAATCCTTAACTAATTCGGTTGTAGATCTATAAACCCTAGCGAGGTGAGCCTATATAAACCTCCCTAGGGTACGCATAGAGGACACGTTCCATCATACACCCCAGCGACTCGCCGCCTAGTCGTCGAGCTCGCCCTTGTACTCTATCCATAATACAATCCAGCAGGTGGCCCTTGTACTCTTTACCCACCGGGGGGCCGAACCTGGGTAAACTCTTGTGTCTCCGCCCTTATATCGCACCGCAGATGGCTGGCCGCCCTTGCCCTTTGTTCTACTACTCACTACCGATTTCATCATCTGCCGTGGCAATTCCCACGATAGTGGCACCCAGCATCTGCCGTGGCATCTGTCGTGGTCAGGTCGGTGTTCTGCGGCGAGATCCAATCTGCTCATCAACGAGACGATCGCCACCGGCCGCATGATCGCTATCAGCGAGATCCTTCTTATCTTGCCGAGCAGCTATGTCCCCGCGGCGCCCCCGTCACACACAGCGTGATCATGCCGGTCGACACGATCGGCCTCTTCGTCGGCTTCACTGACGTCATCGTCTCATAGGACTCGTCTCGCATCCGCGAGTCGCCACCACGTGACCGGCTCTTTGAGAGCCAGGTCCGCACCACCCACCGCCTCGCCTCCGAGTACGACTCGGCCAATAGCAACGTGGCCAAAACCACCGTGGTCGTGGGCGACACGACCCTCAATGACGACGTCGACTCGGCGACCCCGGCGTCAACCGCCGGATCCATCGTCACCGCGTCACCCGCGGGCTCCATTACCTAGGTCTCCAACGTGGGAGACTTCGAGGACCCCTCCATTCTTGGGAACTTCGACTTCGAATCCGGGTCGGAGAACTCCGGCGACTTCCACGCTGGACCCGGTCGCAACGTCGTGGCCTACATGGCGAACGGTGTGGCCGCCCCGCCAGAACCCTTCTCCATGCCGATCCTGCTGACCGCAATGGCGAGGGAGGTCGAGGAACTCCGCTTACGGTTGGAAGAGGCGGTCCGCCAGGAACAAGCCGAGCGCGAAAAATTTCGCCTTGAGCAGGTGACGGCGCAGGAGCTTTCGCGCTACCACCAACTCCGCATCAGGTCGCGCCTGAACCCCACCGTTCAGGGTCGCGCCCTGAACTTCGACGATAAAAACGACCCGACCCGCATAGCTGAGCGCGCGATCTGCGAGAACGCACCGCCAGGAGGGAGCTCCCAGCCACCACTAGGCGCGATGGCCAACGGCGCCCCCCACCACCACCCGGCCACACGCCCCCTCCCCACGGACCAGCCAAGAATCCTGGTCTCCTCGCGGGAGCGAGACGTGAATAGCCTCCCGCTATTCTCCACCCTAATGGACAACATCGTCGCGAGCCGAGCCGCGGTCGACAACATCAACGTGACCGGGGAAGGCGCCCTGCAGATTCAGTACGCCAAGGCTCTACTCACCAAGGCCGTCGAGCAAAAAAAACACGGGAGCTGACTAACAGGTTCGCATGTACTCGCGTTCGTCAGGCAGCAGGGCAGCCTCGAGCGGCCGCCCAATGGTGGCAAACACCCTCAACTGCCCACCACCCGAGCCCCTGCAGCTCCAATACCGACCCGCACATGTGGCACTCTCCACCAACGACCCGCGACCGGCGAACAACTTCGTCTCCGCCAACGGGCAGCCAGTCGATGCGCGAACCCACATCATCAACAACCAGAACTGGCGCGCATGCCAGCCTGACAACTTGAGGCATACTCTCACCAACCGCCGTGACGGCGAACAAAGGGGATCGCTGAGCCGAGTCAGACCACAGTGCTTCGGACCGATGATCCGAGGCGAAAAATACCTGGTGAACTTGAAGGCGCCGAACGAGATTGAGAAGTACGACCCCTCATATGACCCGTCCGTGTGGCTAGACACGTACCTCATGGCTATGGGAATCGCCGGCCACACCGACCAGCTCGCCGCTCACTACCTCCCCCAGATGATGGAGGGAGCGTGCCGGCAATGGATCAACACCCTCACCGCAGACAGCATCGACTCCTCGGAGGAAATGAGCGACGCCTTCCTCAGGCACTTCGAGGGCTCCTACACCCACGCCACCACCATCAAGGACCTGGAGCAATGCGTCCAGGGACCCCACAAGTCGACCCACAGCTGGGTCCAATGGTGGCAAGACCTGTGGTACAACGCGGCCGGAATCCACTCGGACACCGCGATCCATTGCTTCAAGACCTCGTGCCGCTACGAGCCCTTGGTCGCCAAACTCAAGCGGGTGTACAAAACACTCTACAACATACCGGACCTCCTCGAGATCGCCAAGCAGTACGCGGAGGAGGACCCAAACCAAGAAAACACGACGAGTCGGGAGGGAATCGCCGCACGAACGGCCACGACAACGGGAGACATCCCGAGCTACGCTACAGCAACACTCGCTTCACCGCAAGCGCCACGGTGATGGGTTAGTCGAATTCGTCGCCAACACTGATAACGCTCCGTGCAAGACCAAGAGCTTCCGCCGCGACGGAGGCCAGCGCCGCGACGGCGGCAACTATAAGGCGAAGCCGAGGTTCGACCCCGCGGCTCTCCTTAACCAGCCCTGTGTGTTCCATAGTAGGGAGGGGAAACCCTCCACGCACATGACCGCCGACTGCCACTTGCTGAGGGAGATCCAGAAGGCACGATGCGCAAGGGAAGACCCCGACTACCACCCACCAAACGGCAGGAAATTCGGCAACAACGCCGGCTGGCTTCACACCTTCACTAGCTTCAACACGAAGCGCGAGAAGAAGGTCATCGCCCATGCCGTCACCGTCAATGCGGTGTCCCAGGTCGACATCCCCCAGTTCCTCAACTAGTCCGAGCAACAAATCACCTGGAGCCGTGAAGACCACTCGCCATGGATCGAATATCCGGGTCGAGTCGCCCTGGTGGTCAAGCCCAAGGTGGGGGACTACTGTCTCCCCAAGACGCCGATGGACAGCGGCAACTCCATCAAAATTATGTACTTGGACATGTTCAGGCGACTGCGGCTCCCACAGTCGATGATCAAGACGACCTACACCACCTTCCATGGCATCGTACCTGGTCGGAAGGCATACCCGAGCGGCAAAGTAACTTTGCCAGTCACCTTCGGCACACCAGCAAACTTCCGCACCGAGCGGATCGTCTTCCAGCTGGTGCCTTTCAACAGCCCCTATCACTGCGTCCTGGGGCGCCAAGCGTTTGCCAAATTCATGGCAACGCCCCACTACACGTACAACGCCATGAAGCTCCCCGGCCGTGCGGCATTATCACTGTCCATGGTGACCCCGACATGGCTGCAGAATGCGAGGCCAAAGGCGCCGACCTCGCCGACGCCATCATAGCCGCAGAGGCGAACAACGTAGAGGAGCTCACCAAGTACACGAGCGGGGTCAACAATGATGACCCCACCATACTCAAGAAGCCCAACCAGGAGGGCGGTGGCTCCACCGCCTTTGAGGCGACGACGCACATTTGCACCATCGAGCTGGTGCCAGGAGACTCCAGCCAGACGGTGACAATCGGGACGGGCATGAGCCCAGCATAGGAAGGCATGCTCATCGAGTTCCTACGTGAGAATCGCAACATATTCACATGGAAACCTTCCGACATGCCTGGTGTCGCGAGGGAACTCACTGAGCACAAACTCAACGCCGACCCCAAAGCGCGACCCGTCAAGCAGTTGCTGCGGCCCTTCAATGAAGAGCGCCGCCGAGCAATCTCCGAGGAGGTGCAGCGTCTACTCACTGCAGGCTTCATTCGGCAAATCAAATACTCCAAGTGGCTGGCAAACCCAGTCCTGGTCGAGAAGAAAAACGGGACCTGGAGAATGTGTATCGACTACACAAACCTCAACAGCGCCTGCCCGAAGGAGCATTTCGTCCTCCTGCGGATCGACCAAATTATCGACTCAAGTGCGGGTTCAGAGTCGCTATGCTTCCTCGACGCCTACTCTGGTTAGAACCAGATCAAAATGGCAGTCGAGGACGAGGAGAAGACGGCGTTCATCACGCCATTCGGAGCCTTCTGCTACATTGCCATGACCTTCGGCCTCAAGAACACCGGGGCGACCTACCAGAGGTGCATGCAAGAGTGCCTTGCGAGCCAAATTGGCCGCAACATCCACGTCTACATCGACGACGTGGTGGTGAAATCCACTCGCCAGGGCGATCTACTCCCCGACCTGGTGGAAACCTTCGCCAACCTGTGGAGGTACAAGATAAAGCTAAACCCAGGAAAGTGCACATTCGGTGTACCTACTGGACAGTTGCTGGGGTACGTCGTCTCCAAGCGCGGGATCAAAGCGAACACCGCCAAGATCAACACGATCACCCGGCTCGGTAGACCTGAGTGCCTGCGCGACGTCCAGAAGCTGGCCGGGCGAGTCGCGTCTCTTAGTCGCTTCATTCCCTGGCTAGGCGAGAAGGCGATGCCCCTCTATCGCCTAATGCGCAAGAACCCCACATTCCAGTGGGACAAGGAGTCAGACGACGCGCTCCACGCTCTCAAGGAGGTGCTACTCGTGGCACCGCTACTCACCGCCCCCGTCAACAAGGAGCCCATGCTCATCTACGTCGCGGCCTCTGAGCGAGTCATCAGCGCCGTCATGGTCATCGAACGACCAGAGGAGGGCAAGGAGCGCCTGGTACAGCGACCTGTATACTACATCAGCGAAGTCCTCACCAAGTCGCGCCAACGCTACCCGTAGTACCAAAATTGGCATATGCGGTCTTCAGAGCCCAGCGGCGACTGTCGCACTAATAACGGTCGTCTCCTCAGCACCGTTGCAGGACATCATCCGCAACTGTGAGGCGACCAGGCGAGTCGCCAAGTGGACCGTCAAGATCGGAGTCCACAACATCAGGTACGAGCCACACAAGGCGATCAAGTCGCAGGCTCTCGCAAACTTTCTCGCCGACTCGGAGGAGGCCCAGCAGCTAGAGAAACTGCCGTACCTCCATTACTGGTGCTTACACTTTGACGGCTCCAAGAATGCAGATGGTGAAGGGGCAGGGATCGTCCTCACATCTCCAAAGGGCGACAAGGTACGCTACGTCCTGTACCTTGACTTCACCCCCTGCACCAACAACATGACCGAGTACGAGGCTCTACTCCACGGCATGCGAGCAGCCAAGGAGATGAACATCAATCGTCTGCGCTCCTATGGCAACTCCGACCTCGTCGCCGGGCAAGTCGTCGGCACCTGCGATGCAGTCTCCCCCACCATGGCGGCATACCACCACGCAGTGGACCAGCTGGGAGGCCACTTCGCGGGCTACTCCGTCAAATGGATCGACCGGTGGAAGAACGAGAAGGCCGACGCACTCTCCCGCATTGGCTCGGATCGACTCGCGCCGCCTGCCGGTGTCTTCCTTGACACCATCACCAAGCCTTCCGTCTCTCCCCCGAGGAAGATCGACATCAGAATTCCGCTGCAACCGGACACGTCCCTGGTCACAATGATCGCCGAGCAAAGTGACCGGACCGCACCATACGTCGCCTACCTGGAGGGAGGCACCCTACCCGCTGAAGAAACAGAGGCGCGGATGAGAGCACGCTGCTGCAAATCCTTTGTCATCATCGACGGTGAGCTCCACAAGCGCAGCGTCACCGACGTGTTCCAACGCTGCATCCAACCCGCAGAAGGATGCAAGATCCTCCAGGACAACCACGCAGGAGACTGCGGCCACCATGCTGGCGCCCGCTCCCTAGTCGCCAAGGCCATGCGACATGGCTTTTACTAGCTCACTGCACACGCCGACGCGATCGACATCGTCCAACGCTGCGTCGGGTGCCAGAAGTACGCCAACCAGACTCACGTACCGAGCTCGGCGATCAAGACCATCCCCATCACATAGCCATTCGCCGTGTGGGGCATGGACATGGTAGGCCCCTTCAAGAAGGCCCCCTCTGGCTTCACCCACCTCCTAGTCGCGGTCGACAAATTCACAAAATGGGTGGATGCCAAGCCAGTCTGCAAGTGCGACGGGAAGACCGCCACAAAGTTCCTACGCGAGCTCATCTATCGCTACGGGTTCCGGCACAACATCATCACAGACAATGGCAGCAACTTCGCCAAAGGAGACATGGCCGAATTCTGTGAGGAGCACAACACACGACTCGACCTTGCCTCATTCGCCTGCCCGGAGTCCAACATCTAGGCGGAACGCGCCAACCAGAGCATCCTCCATGGCCTGAAGCCGCGACTGCAAGTTCCACTCGAGCGAACTCCTGGGTGCTGGGTCGAAGAGCTCCCCTCCGTAATTTGGGGAATTCACACCTCTGTCAATAGGTCGACCGGATTCACCCCCTTCTTCATGGTGTACGGTGCCGAGGCCGTCATGCCAACCGTCCTCGAGCACGACTCGCCTCGGGTGGTCAACTACGCGGAGGCTTACAACGAACTCGCCCGCCAGGACAGAGTCGACTAGCTCGACGAAGCACGCGACCTAGCTCGCTCCCGCACCGCCATCTACCAGCAAGGGCTTCGCTGCTACCACAGTTGACGAGTACGGACCCGCACCTTCCAGGAAGGCGACCTGGTACTGCGTTTGATCCAGGACAATAAAGGCATGCACAAGCTCTCTCCCCCATGGGAGGGACCATTCGCCATTGGGCGCGTCCTGGGCAACGACACCTACTACTCACCGACGTCCGAGGCAACGGAAAAATCGACGTCAAGCGGCCATGGAATGTAAATCTCCTACGGAAGTTCTACACCTATAACTCCAGACATGTACCTTCTACCCGCTATGAAATAAAGAAGATCGATTCGCACAAATTGTGTCCACTCTCCGCACCTTGTGCCACTCGCACTCTAATAACAGCACTATGCTACTCGCGGAAGTCAACCCTTGGTCAAGCGACTGGCATGGCCAAGTAGTGCGGTACGAGGGAACCGAAAATTTCGGGCCTCGCACCGTCCACGAGAAAAGCCAACCCAGAGCCCCATCAGAGTCGCCTTGCCAGACTGGCTTTCCGAGCCACGACAATCGCATTTGCTTCCATGGCGACCTAGTCCCCCACATTCTTAGCGCAGCGACTCGAACGGCTAAGTACCACGCTCGGGGACTGACGCCAGTCCAATCTTGAGTGACGAGGGAAAACACCAAGTATGAGAGCGCGTCCTGGACTCGCCACGCGATAGGTCCTACGGATCAGGTAGAGTGACGCGCCAAAACAACGCTCCCCGTCCTCACCTACATCGGGCATGCGACTCGAACCGCCAAGTACCACGCTAGGGAACTTGGCCACCCGACCCTGTTCGCGCCCGGGAAAACGGCTAAGTATAGAGAACCCCTTGGAGTCGCCATGCGACTGGCTTTCCAAGCCATGTTGAGTAGAACTTAACTTACTGACAATTCAAACAACACACATAACAAACGAGGTCAAACCCATAAAAGGGCGGACTCGCTCGAGGACTCGCACAACCAACAATCAAACCACAAAACATTGACAAAAGCACCCTTGCATTCCTTCAAGCAGCAAAATTTGTTCGCTTACAAGGGAAGTTACATACTTATTCTAACTAACGCTGATCGGCAAAATATTCTACTCCGCATGCTTTGACGATGAGGCGCCACCACTCCTGCGACAGCGGATAAAAGGAATCCACGGGTTCGATGGGTGCGTCGTGAGTTCACCCACCATGGCCGCTCGGAATGGCTGCTCTACCTTGAAGTCACGGTGCGCCGGTTCGGGTTCGTTCGGGGCGACGACCGTTTCCTGGTACGGAATGAGGTCGCCCATCGCCCACACTCGGTTGGCATACACCGCAGCCCGCTCGGTCAGCTTAAGCACTTCGGCAATCTCAACCGCGCCCATCGACGAAGGATACCCGCTCGTGACATCGTCGAGGTCGAAATCATTAGGGAAGTGCACGAGCCCAAGGCTCAGCATAGTCGCCGCACCACGACGAAAGGCAGACCGCGTCATGAACTCAACCACAGCCGGGGCCTTTTCCAAGTAGCGCCAGACCTCGAAGAGGTCGCTGGGGATCACCCCCATGGGCGAGATTTCCTGTAGATACGCCCGGATTCAGGTCGTGGACATCGCGACAAAATAAACCAGTGTGGTGATGCATTGCCGCGCGTCGTACCACTGCGCCTCTTCGGCATCATAAGTAATTCTTCTTGCAACATACAAGCAAATAATAAGGAAAGCTCCAGCAAAACAACACGAACCTGCACGCTCGGGGCCTCGCCAAAGAAAAACTCACCAATCAACGGGCGACAGCGCTCCATGATGAAGTCCTGAAGACCAGAGAGGTTGTCCTGCAGCCCGACGATGAGTGCATCTGACATCTCCCATTCCTCAGCAGCAGAAGCAACGACTGCCTTGGCCCTCCCATCCGCCGAGGTTGCCTCTGCCTTTGCCTCCTTGAGCTCCCGCTCCAGGTCGGCGATTCGCTTCTCCATGGTGCTCAAGGACGACTGTGCAGCCGTCTGTTCACTCGCCGGGACCAGGCCCTGACGAGCCTTCTCCACCGCGGCTGCACTATCCTAAGCATCAACAAAACCATGAATACGAGAAGAACAAGGTTTATGACCAGCATCAAGCACGACGTCCACTCACCCGCAGTCGCTCGAAGCTGCTTGTTCGTTTCCCGGACAATGAGGAGCTCCCTCTCCACACGCTCCCTGGCGGCAAGCCGCTCTGCCGATTCACGCTGTAGGCCCTGCACAATCATGGAATCATCAGCAGTGAAAAAATCCTAAGTGCCTAGCCGCTGAAATTAAGCGACTAGCCACTCGAGGACTGGATAGCGGAAAAATCCTAAGTGCCTAGCCGCTTAAATTTAGCGACTAGCCACTCGGGGACTGGACAGCAAAAAAAATCCTAAGTGCCTAGCCGTTGAAATTTAGCGACTAGCCACTCGGGGACTGGACAGCGAAAAAATCCTAAGTGCCCAGCTGCTGAAATTCAGCGACTAGACACTCGGGGACTGGACTCCAGAAAACAATAAGAATCCAACCGCTGAAATTCAGTGGCCCAATCCTCGGGGACTGGGCATACTTGGATGGAGGCGCCTAGCATGCCGTGAAGCTCCATTGCATCCACCGATGGGAGCATGAATGGAGTACGCCCGCAACGCTGCTCGACCTCCGTGCCGACGACCTCGGGCAATTGGCTCGACAGCACCGATGCACTCGCCGCGAAGGCCCTTGCTACAAAGCAAGGGAACGTCACCACCGCAGATCCCGCACCACTCGAGGATGGGCTTGTCGCCCAAACCGAGGCCACGGGCTATGCCCGCTGCGACTCCGTGTCCACCATGGCCTTCGGAGCCGTGCCCACTGCAATTGGAGCCTCGCTCGGGGCAACCAACGGCTCCTCCGAAATTGTGACGACCTCGTCGCCCTTTGCTTTCTTTGCACCTTCAACAGGCGCCTCGACCTCGTCGCCCTTCCTCTTCTTTGAAGGGTCAAATAGTGCCTCAGCGGCACCCAATGGAACCTTGGCCACCGAAGGGTGACCTATCTTCTTCACTATAGTCCTGCAGAACAACGTCAGTAAACTCGCTAGTCGGACATGAATCGAGTGGACAAACGAAAGGATCAGAAACACTCACTTGTCGACTGGAATGAAACTTAGGCCAGTATGAATACTGGATGGCTTCTCCAACTCCGGCCCCAGTTTCCAACTGAGGCCCGTCTCGAACACACTATGTGCCTAAGATACCGTCGGCTTCTTCGAGGACGAAGCCGTGGCAGGAGGATCAACGGCGATCTCCACGGGAGCTCCCCTCAGTGGCGAGGTCCCTGCGGCTGGAGCGGCCGCGAGCCCGATGACTGGGATGAAAGGCAGCGGCGGCGACTCTAATGGCATCTCGCCTTCCACAACGGCCGCGCCGGTCATCGCGGGCACGTATGCTGGTGCGTCGGTCCTAGTTTCCTCGGTCACGCTGGTAGCATCGGAGCTAGTCGTGGACCGAGGGGGTGACACCGGCTTAGCCGACTTCTTCTTCTTCATTGGTTGTGGTGGCTTCTTCGACGGCGTAGCTTCGCGCCGCGAGGTGTGCTCGAGGAGCTCGTCCTCATCTTCGTCATGAGCCTCGACGCTCTTGCTGGCCTCGAGCTCGCGCTGATGCTGCCCGAGAGTCTTGCGAACCGTGGGTGCGGCGACCTCCATGGCCTCGTCGCCACTATCGTCATCGTCGTCTTCATCACCGCCCCCGTCACTTCTGACATCCCCCTTGCCGGGAGAAGACTCACTCTCATCCTCGCCGGACGAGTTCGAATTCTCGTCTTCTGCGGGTGGAAGCCAACCTTCCACCACTTGGAACAGCTGCGACAATAAAATGAAATTAGCACGACCGTGAATGCAAAACTGCGACTGGGAAGTGCGCAAGAAATAAAGGACTCACCGTTGGAGCTTGGCGTTTCACAGTGTAAGGGGCGACACCGGCCTTTGCATCTAGATACTCCACCTCGGTGATCTTCTTCAAGGCCAAGCTATAGTCCTGGAGCCTCCACTCGGCGTGACAGGACTTCATTGGGTCGTCCTTGCCCGTGTACTTGTACATGTAGTGGGAGCGACTGGCCAGAGGCACCAGCCATCGCCCGAACCAGCAATTGTACAAATTGATGGTCTGGTGACCCTTCTTCTTCAGGTTGCGGATCATCTGCAACATCTCGTCAACGACCATCCGCTAGTCTAATGGGAGCTGGTGACTTGGAGTATGTCGGAAGCGCTACCTCGTCCGCCGGATGTGACTCGGTCACGTAGAACCAACTCTTCTTCCATTCGTTTGCGCCTTCTTCGGAAGCATCAGATCAAAGAAGGACGCCTTCGACTTCAGCTGAAAGGTCAGGCCGCCCGCGGCCAGCATCGGGCCACCTGCTTCTTCACGGCCGATCCTCCCGTGGAACAGATCTTTCCATAGGGGGAAATATAGATGGCAACAAAGGTAGAACTCGCAAAACGCCACGAAAATGGCGAGCTGCTCGATGGTTGGATGTCGTAGTAGGCGCAGAAGCAACAGAATAAGAGGGAAGTGGGGAATCGAAGACCACACTCCAAGTGGCTGGTGAAGCAGATGAACTCTCCCTCGCGTGGATCTGGGATCACCACTCTAGCCGCAGGGATGCGCCATCTCCCGGGGCGGAGGATCCCCGCCTCCTCGAACGATTTCAGCAGCACTTTCATGCACTTGGATCTGCCCCATGGTTCCATCGGAGGAGCCATCGATTTAAGGATCTGGGGTATGAGTCGCTCTGGTCGCTATGCGGAATGGAGGATTGGGAATGCGCGAGATCGGAGGAAGTGTGGGAATGTTCTTCCCTCACCCGTCACTCTCCTTATATAGCGGTTGCTACCCGCCATCTTCGGGGAGCCGTTACCGCGCGGTAATTACGCCGATATTACCATTGTATTACCCAACGGCTAGTTTGAACAGCGCTGACGGTCCAACTTCATCTATTCGACTCGCTGTCTTCAGCGACTTGACGATTCGCCAACCTGATCACTATAACAGTGACTCGATTACTCGCCGATCCATTCACCAAGCTGTGATTCGACTAGTCGTTCTTATTGCGACTAAAATGACTAGTTCTTTCCTGTATTCAGGGAGTCCACCGCCGATTCGATTGGGCGTCCTAATTGGACCCACATACTCCGACTGCCAACAAACACCTGTGACGAATCAACAAAGGCCTCGGGGACTACTGATGGGGATATGCCGACCGGGGTATACCCAGCAGGATGTTTCCTACTGGCCCAACCTACCAGCGAGTGGGCCTGTAGGATGGCGACTGGATCGATACTTGGCAAGGACCTAGGCGACTGGAAGCTGGAGGCCCAGAAGCGTAGCTAGGCCCAGTCAGATTAGGTCAAGAACCCTCTGAATCCTTAACTAATTCGGTTGTAGATCTATAAACCCTAGCGAGGTGAGCCTATATAAACCTCCCTAGGGTACGCATAGAGGACACGTTCCATCATACACCCCAGCGACTCGCCTCCTAGTCGTCGAGCTCGCCCATGTATCCAACAGGAGTAGGTATTTACCCTCCGGGGGCCGAACCTGGGTAAACCCTTGTGTCTCCACCCTCATCTCGCACTGCAGATGGCTGGCCGCCCTTGCCCTTCGTTCTACTACTCGTTTCTGATTGCAGCATCTTCCGTGGCCATTCCCACGACAGATAGGTTTTACTAGATTCTTTACCAAGTACTAGAAAATCAGCAGGGTATTTAATCTTACCACAAAGGACCTCCACATCTCTTACAATGCCAATGGGGCAAACTTGCTCTCTATTAGCAAGGTGAATAACCACATCAATATCCTGAAGCTCACAAGGACCAATTTCATGCATAATTTACCTATAAAGCTCATAAGGAATAACACTAGAACTAGCACCAATATCACACAAACCATAATAGCTATGATTACCAATTCTAACAGAAAGCACATGGACACTAGCTTTTTTAGGATGAGAAACATGAAGGGAATATGCCCTGAGAGGCAATAATAAAGTGTTTATTATGTGTATTCCAAGTATATGATAGATGTTTATTTTGCATGCTATAATTGTATTAATATAGAAACATTAATACATGTGTGTTTAATAAACAAACAGAAAGTTCCTAGTTATGCCTCTCTCATAAACTAGCTCGTTGATTAACAAGATGATCAAGGTTTCCTGATCATGGACATTGGATGTTGTTAATAACGGGATCACAACATTAGTGTAATGGTGTGATGAACATTCATCCGAAGTATAGCATTACGATCAAAGTCATTGAGTTTATATTGCTATAACAACTTACGAAGTGATCCTAATCCTTAGACCATGAGATCATGTCAATCACTAACACCTGAAGAGTTTCTTGATAACATCAAACGTCACACCATAACAGGGTGATTATAAAGATGGATTCAGAACTAATAAAGTGTTATGTTGAGGCTCATGGATCGAGAGTGGAATTTGTTCATCCCGATGATGGATAGATATACTCAGGGCCCTCTCGGTGATATCACATTGATTAGCTTGCAAGCAAGTGATTTGATCACTAGAATGTTATATCACGGGAACGAGAAAAGAGTGCATGTCAGTAACGAGATCAAACGAGGTATGGAGATACCGATGATCGAATCTCAGACATGTAATATATCGTGAAACAAAGGGATTAAGATACTAGCGTAAAAGGTTCAGACGATCACAAGAAAGTCATCGTTGAATGTGTGGGAGTCAGTATGGGTCTCCAGATCCCACTTCTGATTATTGATCCGAGAGGGGTCTCGATCATGTCCGCATTATTCACGAACTGTAGGGTGACACACTTAAGAGACACCGACATACAATTGGAGCAAAAGTTTCATGACGAAAGAATGAACAAGCGCAGGAATTTATTTCACTAGATACCGAAACAGGTTTTCGGGTGAAATTGCATAAAGTGGTTATGCATGTGAAATAGAATTCTAGCAAGGGGTTATTTGTGAATGTTTGTCATTAAAGTAATTGACAAAATTCTGAATAAAATAAAAGAGTTTTATTTAATGAGAGTTTGCATTAAATTTGGTGGAAATTTAATGGCAAGTTTGAGTGGGATTTTGAGTGGAGGCATATGAATGGATTTTTGTGAGTGGAGTGTCCACCCACATGAAGAGGGGAGGGCAAGGAGGAAGCCCCCATGCGCCGGCCACCCCCTTGGGGTTTCCCCCTCTCATCCTATAAAAGGCACCCCTCTCCTCACTTCTCACTCACACCTCCTCGTGAAGGATCTCTCTCCCCCTCTAGAATTTATCCCCCATGGTCTCGGACTAGCGGGATACTTGTTCCCGGTGGCTATTCAGCAAGAAAGAGTTGTGCTTCCGCTGCATCGCTGGAGCGAGGAGGCGGAGGTTGCTCGGTGCCTCGAACGTGTGTGCGAGCACGGATGCGCTGCTGATTTGCGTCGCTGGGACTTCCTCTCGATCTTGAGATCGGCAAGAGATCGTCTACATCAACCACGAGTTGAACTCGTTAAGCTTTGTCGGTCTTCAAGGGTATGTTCTCTATGGATATACATCCGCCCGTTGTTTGTATCTAATAGATAGATGTTGGTACATAGTTCACATCGTAGGAATTTTTTTGTTTTCTATGCTGCGAACCCTATAGTGGTATCAGAGCCGGATCTATGCGTAGATGCTTTACACGGGTAGTACACATATGAGTATGTGGGCGATGATGATCATGTTGTTGCTCCTTTGTTGTAATTTTGGATATTGGTGGCATAGTGGGATGAAGCGGCCCGGACAAACTTTACATGTCCTCGCACATGAGACCTATTCCACGCTTGACATGCAACTAGTTTGCATAAGTGGCTAGCGGTGTCCGCTCTCCTACTATAGTCAATATCTATTTTGCAACGAGTTGTCAACAATTTGGTTATCCTCGTTGTGGTTCATGTTCGTAGGTAAGAACGGTTCTATCTCGAAAGCCCTAAGCCACGTAAAACTTGCAATGGATAAATTAGAGGCGTCTAGTTTAGATTATTGCTGGGCTAGTGTTATGATATGGTAGTGTTGTAAGTAGAAGTATGAGATGATACTCTTACAACACACATAGCGTGTAAACTCCATAGACCTTGGATTTACACATATAGGTATGATAGTGATCATACCACGATGCACATGATAGAGATCATCTGCAGGAACCATAACATTTCACTAATAAACATATGATGTTTGATAGCATCTTATATTGCTTGTTTAGCGCTTTGTTAGCATAATAAGATGATCCCTCATTTAAATATCAAGATAAGAATGTGTTCTTCCTTTAGTATGCACCGATTATGTTTCGTCGCTCCAAGACATCACGTGATGATCGGGTGTTCTTGGATCCACGACCATATTTCGGGTGTAAAACAGTTACACACGCGAATACTAAGGTTCTAACTTGGCGAGCCTAGCATGTACAGACATGGCCTCAGAACACGGACCAAAAGGTTAAGCATGAGTCATATAGTTGATATGATGCCCATTTGATGCTCGCCTTTGAAGCTATACCGACTCACGTGATGATCGGACTTGGTATAGTGGATTTGGTTCATGTAATCACCAAAAAGGCACGAGGGATGTCGTTTTTGAGTGGGAGTTCATTCGTAATATGGATTAGTTGAACTCAATCTATCATACACTTAGTCTAAACTTTACAAATTCTGTTGTAGATGGCACCACCTGCTTTTAATTTCAATGTGTTCATGGAGAAAGAGAAACTAGCAACGAACGGTAGCAACTTTACCGAATGGGCCATGAATTTGAGGATTCTCCTCTCTGCTGCACAAAAGCAATACGTGCTAGAAGTGCCACTAGCCCCCCCACCTTTTGAGGATGCCCCTAACGAGGAGAAGAATGTCTATCAGACTCGTCAGGAGGACCACAACTTAGTTCATTGCGGCATATTGTATGGGCTAGAGCCGGAACTTCGAAAGCATTTCGAAAACGGCAATGCATTTGATACAATGGGTGAGTTGAAAATGATTTTCGACACATGTCTCAGAGAGCTACAACGCTTTAGAAAAGTTCTTTAGCTGCATGATGGAAGAGCACAGCTCCGTTAGTGAGCATGTAATCAAGATGTCGGGTTACGCCGATAAGCTTGTGTCCTTGGGAATAACGATTCCCATTGACTTAGGCATCCATCGTGTTCTGCAGTCTCTGCCACCTAGCTATAAGAGCTTTGTGATGAACTATAATATGCAAGGCATGAAGAAGTCTCTCCCCGAACTTCTGTCAATGCTAAAAACTTCAGAAGTGGAGATCAAAAAGGAACATCAAGTGTTGATGATCAATAGGAACACTGGTTTCAAGAAAGAGAAGAAGGGAAAACGGAAGGGAAGTAAGGGCGGCAAGCCTGTTGCCGTGCCTGAAAAGAAACCCCGAGTTGGACCTAAGTCTGATACCGAGTGCTACTATTGGAAGGGACCGCCATGAAGCTAACCCCAAGTATTTGGCAGACAAGAAGGCCAGCAAGGCAAACAAAGGTATATATGATATACATGTTATTGATGTGTACTTGACTAGTGCTCGCAGTAGCACCTGGGTATTTGATACCGGTTCAGTTTCTAATATTTGTAACTCCAATGAGGGGCTGCGGAACAAGCGACCACTAGCAAGGGGTCAGGTCAAGATGCGTGTCGGCAATGGATCAAGCGTTGATGTGATCACCGTCGGAACGCAGCCTCTCCATTTGCCATCGGGATTAGTTATAAACTTGAATAATTGTTATCTGGTGCCTGCACTGAGCATGAACATTGTATCTGGATCGTGTTTGATGCGAAGTGGTTATTCATTTAAATCCGAGAACAATGGTTGTTCCTTTTATATGAATGAAATCTTTTATGGTCATGCACCGATGATGAATGGTTTATTTCTTTTGGATCTCGATAATAATGTTACACATATTCATAATGTTGATTCTAAAAGGATTAAACTTAATGATGATATATCCGCATATATGTGGCACTACCGTCTAGGTCATATTGGCGTTAAACGCATGAAGAAGCTCCATTCGGATGGACTTTTGGAATCACTTGATTTTGAATCATTTGATACATGTGAGCCATGCCTTATGGGCAAGATGACTAGAACGCCGTTTTCGGTTCAATGGAGCAGGCATGATTTATTGGAAATCATACATTCTGATGTATGTGGTCCAATGAGTGTGTCGGCGCGAGGTGGATATCGTTATTTTGTTACTTTCACGGATGATTTGAGTAGGTATGGTTATATCTACTTGATGAAACACAAGTCTGAAACCTTTGAAAAGTTCAAGGAATTTCAGAATGAAGTGGAAAATCATCGTAATAGAAAGATCAAATTTCTACGGTCCGACCGTGGAGGTGAGTATCTAAGTTACGAGTTTAGCACTCACATGAAAGAGTGTGGAATTGTTTCACAACTCACGCCTGCCGGAACACCACAGCGAAATGGTGTGTCGGAACGTCGTAATCGTACTTCATTAGATATGGTTCGATCTATGATGTCTCTGACGGATTTGCCGTTGTCATTTTGGGGTTATGCACTAGAAACTGCTGCATTCACTTTAAATCGGGCACCATCTAAATCCGTTGAAAAGACACCGTATGAATTGTGGTTTGGAAACAAACCTAAGCTGTCTTTTCTTAAAGTTTGGGGATGCGATGTTTATGTGAAGAAACTTCAACCAGATAAACTCGAACCCAAAGCGGAAAAATGCGTCTTCATAGGATACCCTAAGGAAACTATTGGGTATTCCTTCTATCACAGATCCGAGGGCAAGGTTTTTGTTGCCAAGAATGGATCCTTTCTAGAGAAAGAGTTTCTCGCGAAAGGTGTGAGTAGTCGGAAGGTAGAACTCGAAGAGGTTATTGAACCTTCTCTTCAAAGTTTGGCGAGTAGCGCAGCGCCGGAAGATTGTTCCGGAGTTGGCTCCACCTGTTGAAGAGGGAACTAATGATAATGATCATGAAACTACGAAAGAGAGTACTACCGAACCTCGCAGGTCAAGAAGGACGTGTACAACTCCTGAGCTATACGGAAATCCTGTCATGAATTTCATGGTTGATGAAAATGATGACCCTGCGACGAATGAAGAAGCGATGATGGGCCTGGATTCCAACAAATGGTTAGAAGCCATGAAATCCGAGATGGAATCCATGTATGAAAATCAAGTTTGGAACTTGGTGGAATTACCTCACGACCGAAAGGCCGTGGAGAACAAATGGATTTTCAAAAGGAAAACTGATGCTGATGGTAATGTAACCGTCTATAAAGCTCGACTTGTCACAAAGGGGTTTCGACAAATTCAAGGAGTTTACTACGATGAGACATTCTCTCCCGTAGCGATGCTAAAGTCAGTTAGGATTATTTTAGCAATTGTGGCATATTTCGATTATGAGATATGGCAGATGGATGTCAAAACCGCGTTTCTCAATGGTAATATTGAAGAAGAGTTGTATATGATACAACCAAAGGGTTTTGTCGATCCTAAGGATGCTAACATGGTGTGCAAGCTTCAGCGATCCATCTATGGATTGAAGCAAGCATCACGGAGTTGGAATCTCCGCTTTGATGAGGTGATCAAAGAGTTTGGATTTGTCCAAACTTATGGAGAAGCTTGTATTTACAAGAAAGTGAGTGGGAGCAATGTGGCATTTCTGATATTATATGTGGATGACATATTATTGATCAGAAATGATATAGATCTTTTAAACAGTGTTAAAAGTTATCTAAAACAACAAATTTTCAATGAAGGACCTAGGTGAAGCGTCATACATATTAGGCATAAAGATCTATAGAGATAGATCTAGGCGCCTAATAGGGCTATCGCAAAGTACATACCTTGATAAGATTTTAAAGAAGTTTAAAATGGACGAAAGTAAGAAGGGGTTCTTACCTATGTTGCAAGGCAAGACATTGAGTAAGACTCAAAGTCCGGCTTCGGCGGAAGAAAGAGAGATAATGGACAAAGTCCCCTATGCTTCAGCCATAGGCTCTATAATGTACGCCATGCTATGTACAAGACCGGATGTGGCACATGCTATTAGTTGGACTAGTAGGTACCAATCAGATCCAGGTTCGGAACACTGGATAGCGGTCAAGAATATCCTTAAGTACTTACGAAGAACTAAGGATATGTTTCTTGTATACGGAGGTGAAGAAGAGCTCGTCGCTAAGTGTTATGTTGACGCTTAGTTTGACACCTATGCGGATGACTCTAAGTCTCAATCCGGATACGTATTTCTCATGAATGGCGGAGCGGTTAGTTGGAGGAGCTCCAAACAACCTGTGGTAGCGGGATCAACAACGGAGGCCGAATATGTTGCTTCTTCAGAAGCGGCTCAGGAAGCAGTTTGGATGAAGGAGTTCATATCCGAACTAGGAGTGGTTGCAAATGCGTTGGACCCAATGGTGATCTATTGTGACAACAATGGTGCCATTGCCAATGCCAAAGAGCCAAGGTCTCACAAGCATTCCAAGCATATTAAGCGCCGGTTTCACTCCATCCGCGAGCATGTCAAGGATGGAGATATAAAGATTTGTAAAGTACATACGGATCTCAATGTAGCAGATCCGTTTACTAAAACTCTCCCTAGAGCAAAACATGATCAACACCAGAACTCAATGGGTGTTTGATTTATCACTATGTAACTAGATTATTGTCTCTAGTGCAAGTGGGAGACTGAAGGGAATATGCCCTGAGAGGCAATAATAAAGTGTTTATTATGTGTATTCCAAGTATATGATAGATGTTTATTTTGCATGCTATAATTGTATTAATACGGAAACATTAATACATGTGTGTTTAAAAAACAAACAGAAAGTTCCTAGTTATGCCTCTCTCATAAACTAGCTCGTTGATTAACAAGATGATCAAGGTTTCCTGATCATGGGCATTGGATGTTGTTAATAACGGGATCACAACATTTCTGTAATGGTGTGATGAACATTCATCCGAAGTATAGCATTACGATCAAAGTCATTGAGTTTATATTGCTATAACAACTTACGAAGTGATCCTAATCCTTATACCATGAGATCATATCAATCACTAACAGCGGAAGAGTTTCTTGATAACATCAAACGTCACACCATAACAGGGTGATTATAAAGATGGATTCAGAACTAATAAAGTGTTATGTGGAGGCTCATGGATCGAGAGTGGAATTTGTTCATCCCAATGACGGATAGATATACTCTGGGCCCTCTCGGTGATATCACATTGATTAGCTTGCAAGCAAGTGATTTGATCACTAGCATGTTATATCACGGGAACGAGAAAAGAGTGCATGTCAGTAATGAGATCAAACTAGGTATGGAGATACCGATGATCGAATCTCGGACATGTAATATATCGTGAAACAAAGGGATTAAGATACTAGCGTAAAAGGTTCCGACGATCACAAGAAAGTCATCGTTGAATGTGTGGGAGTCAGTATGGGTCTCCAGATCCCGCTTCTGATTATTGATCCGAGAGGGGTATCGATCATGTCTGCATTATTCACGAACCGTAGGGTGACACACTTAAGAGACACCTACATCCAATTGGAGCAAAAGTTTCATGCCGAAAGAATGAACAAGCGCAGGAATTTATTTCACTAGATACCGAAACAGGTTTTCGGGTGAAATTGCATAAACTGGTTATGCATGTGAAATAGAATTCTAGCAAGGGGTTATTTGTGAATGTTTGTCATTAAAGTAATTGACAAAATTCTGAATAAAATAAAAGAGTTTTATTTAATGAGAGTTTGCATTAAATTTGGTGGAAATTTAATGGAAAGTTTGAGTGGGATTTTGAGTGGAGGCATATGAATGGATTTTTGTGAGTGGAGTGTCCACCCACATGAAGAGGGGAGGGCAAGGGGGAAGCCCCCATGCGCCGGCCACCC
Organism: Avena insularis; assembly: GCA_023614405.1. Lineage (NCBI taxonomy): Eukaryota > Viridiplantae > Streptophyta > Magnoliopsida > Poales > Poaceae > Avena > Avena insularis. Next base: position 224,366,790 of record CM042689.1, on the reverse strand, counting down.
CCTTGGGGTTCCCCCCCCCCCTCATCCTATAAAAGGCACCCCTCTCCTCACTTCTCACTCACACCTCCTCGTGAAGGATCTCTCTCCCCCTCTAGAATTTATCCCCCATGGTCTCGGACTAGCGAGATACATGTTCCCGGTGGCTATTCGGCAAGAAAAAGTTGATCTTCCGCCGCATCGCTGGAGCGAGGAGGCGGAGGTTGCTCGGTGCCTCGAACGTGTGTGCGAGCACGGATGCGCTGCTGATTTGCGGTGCTAGGACTTCCTCTCGATCTTGAGATTAGCAAGAGATCGTCTACATCAACCACGAGTTGAACTTGTTAAGCTTTGTCGATCTTCAAGGGTATGTTCTCTACGGATATACATCTGCCCGTTGTTTGTATCTAATAGATAGATCTTGGTACATAGTTCACATCGTAGGAATTTTTTTGTTTTCTATGCTGCGAACCCTACAAAACAATATTAGTAGCGTCTTCATAGAAGACAATATGCTCATCCTCTATGTTTCTAGTGACAAGATCTTTCACAATAGCTACCATAGGCTCAATATTAATAATCTCATCAGGCTCCACAGTTTTCTTTGCACTTTTGCTAATCACATTATCTATGATAGAATGTTCCTTTATCTTAGTTGGAAAAGGGATTTTCTCAACATAAGGTTCAGGCAAAATAGGATCAACAGTACAAACCTCTATGCTAGCAGGAACATGAGTAAAAACGTCTTTATAAGGAGCATGGTACTTGTCCCACTCTTTCTTGGGAATTTCAATATAAGAGGCAAAAGCATTAAAACATTTTGCAAGAACTTGAGGATCAAGAACAAACTCATTACTAATGTCATGGAAGTCATCAGTTCCCATAAAAGACTTAATGCATTCATAATCATAGTTTATACCTGACTTTCTTCCTTTGTCATTCTCTCAAGCTTTAGTGGTCTCTTGAATACGGTCTAGTAGATCCCATTTAGATTCTTCCTTCATAAGTGTGAATTATCTAGCGCAAGAAGCATCTAGTAAATCTTTATCATGAAGAGAAAGCCTAGCATAAAAGTTATTGATAATAATATTGTTAGGGAGTTCATGAATAGGACATTTAAGCATTAGTAACTTTAATCTCCCCCAAGCTTGAGCTGTACTCTCTCCATCATGAGGTCAAAAGTTATATATCATATTTCTATCCTTATGAATCTCACTAGGAGGATATAATTTAGAATAAAAGAGAGATGCCATTTCCTCCCATTCCATGGATTGTCCATTCTCTAGCAGCTTATACCATTCTTCAGCTCTCCCTTTCAAGGATATAGAGATTAACTTCTTCTTCACCTGTTCAGTTGTGATACATGCACACTTAAACAACCCGCATAGTTAATGGATAAAAAGCAAGTGATCACCAGGATGGACAGTTCCATCCCCAAAATAATAATTATCCATAACACGATCAACAATTCTTGTAGGTATCTTAAAAGGATCTATCTCAACAGGTGGTGGTTCATCTACTACCCTAGCAGCGGTAGTAGTTCTCCCAAACAGAAAACCAAGTGGGTTATCCATATTGGAAATAAAGTAACAAGCAGTAACAAAAAACAATACTCACAATAGAAGTTTCCTTCACCAATTCCACTCTTGATAACCCAAAAGTATAGGGGTGTATCACAGTACTTTCAATAACCCAAAAGTATAGGGGTGTATCGCAGTACTTTCAATAAATAGGAGTGTCGATCCCAACTAGGAGCAGAAGGTGTTGACTAGTGGTATGGAGAAGGAATTCTCTACAAATACTTATCAAACGGAATTTTAGGGGTTTTCTGATAAAGCAACAAAACAAAGCGCAAGTAAAAAAGACAACGAACAAGTGCAGCAAGTGGCCCAATCCTTTCTTAGCAAAGGAAAAGCCGATAGAAATACTTATAAGGACCAAACGTTCTTAAGGACACATGGGAATTATATCAAGTGCTTTCGCTTCATATAGCTGAGTAATCTTCTTTGGCGTTATAAGTGTTGTGTGCGTGAACCTGTGCTAATGTACCGACCTTAATTGGACTAATACATACTTGTGATTAAACCCCCTGGAAGCATCCACAACTAGAGGAAAGTAATTAAGATATAAACCTAACCACAACCTTAAACTCTGACATCCTACGCTCCCTTATGCAATGGTGTCCTAACGAGGGTTCAGGTTTCTATCACTCCGGCAACCCCACAATTAGTAGCCAAATACACAATGCATTCCCCTAGGCCCATAAATGGTGAAGTATCATGTAGTCGATGTTCACATGACACCACTATAAGAATAGCACCACAACTTAAATACTAAACCATTGAATAATAATTCAACACAAATCCACTAATAACAACATGACTTCTCCCATGTCCTCAAGAACTAAACGAACTACTCATGAGACATCATATGGATCAAGATCAAAGATGATATGGTGATGAATAACAATCTTAACATAAAAAATAACCCAATGGTTCCACTCGCAAGCATCAACTACAATAGTAATTAACACCAGGAAAGTTTCCCCTAAGAATTAAAGCAATATCCAACACAATTGTTACAGCAGGACGGAGTGGTGACGATGGTGCTGGTGGATATGATGGCATGGATGATGGTGTGGATGATGATCCCGATGAAGCCTAGCTTTATGAAGGTGTTGATGGAGACGATACCCTTCTCCGGGAAGGAGTTTCCCTGGCAAAAATCTGTCTGCCAGAGAGATCTTTATCTCTTGGTGTTTTCCACCCCGCAGAGGCGGCGGAAATCTATCTATGGTCGCCCCCTGGTGTTAGGGTTCCGTGAGGAAGATATAGGCGAGAGGGCGGAGTCGGGAGCCGAGCAGGTGGGCCACACCTGCCCTAGGCGCGGCCCAGGGTGGGCCCGTTCCTAGGGGGGTGTGGGCCCCTTGTGGCCCTTCTTCGCCTCCCCTTATGGCTTCCTCTGTCTTCCGGGAAAATATAGTTTTCCCATATTTTTTTGGTATTTTTTCGATCTTCGCGAAATTGCATCAAAACACCTCTTTTTCCATCAGAATACAGACTCCGGCAGTCCATCCTCCAAGAATCATCCAAGATGCAAAAACAGTGGAAAAGACATAAGTAATACCTCATAATAAGACATATATCAATGAATAGAGGAAATTTATGATATAGAATGGTGATGAAAATTTGACGTATCACTCACCTCCACGGTCGGACCGTAGAAATTTGATCTTTCTATTACGATGATTTTCCACTTCACTCTGAAATTCCTTGAACTTTTCAATGGTTTCAGACGTGTATTTCATCAAGTATATATAACCGTGTCTACTCAAATCATCCGTGAAAGTTACAAAATAATGATAGCCACCTCGCGCTGACACACTCATTGGACCACATACATTAGAATGTATGATTTCCAATAAATCTGTTGCCCATTTCATTGAACTAGAAAACGGCGTTCTAGTCATCTTGTCCATAAGGCATGGATCACATGTACCATATGATTCAAAATCAAGTGATTCCGAAAGTCGATCCGAATGGAGCTTCTTTATGCATTTAACGTGAATATGACCTAGACGTCAGTGCCACATATATGCAGATATATCATCATTAAGTTTAATCCTTTTAGCATCAACATTATGAATATGTGTAACATTATTATTGAGATCCAAAATAAATAAACCATTCATCATCGATGCATGACCATAAAAGATCTCATTCATATAAATAGAACAACCATTGTTCTCGTATTTAAATTAATAACCACTTCGCATCAAACATTATCCAGATACAATGTTCATGCTCAGTGCTGGCATCAGATAACAATTATTCAAGTTTATTACTAATCCTGATGGTAAGTGGAGAGGTAGCGTTCCGACGGCGATCACATCAACACTTGATCCATTGCTGACATGCATCTTGACCTCACCCCTTTCTAGTGGTCGCTTGTTCTGCAGCCCCTGGTTCGTGTTACAAATATTAGCAACTAAACGGTATCAAATACCCAGGTGCTACTTCGAGTACAAGTCAAGTACACATCAATAACATGTATATCATATATATCTTTATTTACCTTGCCGTCCTTCTTTTCTGCCAAATACTTGGGGCAATTGCGCTTTCAGTGGCCAGTCCACTTACAATAATAGCACTCGGTATCAGACTTAGGGAAAACTCGGGATTTCCTTTCAGGCACAGCAACCGGTGTTGGCACTCGTTTTAGGCTCGTAGCTAATCAAGGAAAATGGCGAGAGACACATACTCGGAAAAGTACACTACAAGGAATATTAATCATCATCAAAGAGGTACCATATCAAGTCAAGCGATGATCAGGCTTAATAGCCGATTATGCTAGTGTCCAGAGAAGATTCAGAGACTGATATATGGAGGCTTCAACTATGGCTTATTCAAGATGACTTCAAGTGGAAAAGTTCAGAAAACGAAAGTTGTGCGTCTCGTCGAAACAATCAACTTTGCTTTTTGAATCATCTCAATCCGAGTTAGTATCTGAAAGTTAGAGTCAATGCCAAAGGCCAAATTGGCACGGACAGAACCGAGTGGTCGCTGGACCATAGACCTTGTCTCACCTTTGGCGCGGATGGAAGTCCAAAATTCGTCTGAAAACTGCTAGACTAACGTATCTGCTTACGAACAAGATTGAGCGGTCAAGATCAATTCGGATGAAAAAGTCGTAAACATAAAAGTTGTTTAGTTTTTCGAGGCGAACAACTTTTCTTTTGGAACCATCTTCATCCGAGCAAGTATACGACCTACAGATTTAACATACGTCCGAATTGAGTTAAATTTGTTTGGTCACAATCCGAGTTTGATACGAAAACAAGAGGAAAAGTCAATGAAGATAAGGTCATATGAAAAAGGGCAAAACATGAAAGTTCTTTGTAGTTTCGAGACGAACAACTTTACTTTTTATGACATTTTGATCTGAGCTCGTTTACTGTCTCAAAAGTGGTCCAGAAGTGGCAAGTTTTTGACTGAACAGTTACGCAAATTTCGAGTTTGCTTGTTCGAGTTGGACCCCAACTAGGGTTTGGACGTGGATCCAGCCTTCTTTTTTGCACGGAAAGTCCAGCCGCTCCTTATATACACGAGGGGTGACGGCCGATTGAACCAACACCAATCGAACAAACAAATCTACTACTTTTCTGTGTTCATCTACTCTTTATCCCTCTCCCTTGTATCTTTCTTCTCGTTCTTCGTCGTTCTTCAAGATTGGAGGCTGCGAATCCACGAGGCTCTAGGGGCGGTCAGGCCGACCTAGGGCAGCCCATCGCCGCCGTGCCGCCCTGACGGTGTCCCTCCCAGGTGAGCGGCGTTTCGGGTCTTAAAAGCGCCCGCCGGACTGTCTTGCGTATCGCGCTTCCGGCGAGCCTCCCTCGGCGCGTGCTGCCGCGCATCGCGCTCGGCGCCGAGGGTACACAGTGACGTTTTTGTGTGCGAACACATTTTTTGGCGACTCCACTGGGGACCGAAGCTTCGAACGGTCTCTAGCCCGTTCTTGCTACGAAGAGAGCGTCATCAATAGGCTGCAATCTACAACGGTATCATGAATCCTCAATCTTCCTACGTAGATGCAGATTACTCTTATTTTGATGTTGCTAGATCTTTTGATATGTGTACTGTATCGGATAGCCCTAGTTTTTACTATGTGCAAAAGTCGATGCAAAATAACCTACATGCTTCAAATCATCTTAGTAACTTGCAACATGAAAATTCGAATTCTCATGCATCCGCAACCCCAGAAATTCATATGCCGATGAACAACATGACGAATTTTGTTAATCCACATGAAACACATGATTTTAGAAATTTCAATGGCATGCAACCAAGTGTTTCATATTTATATTCATCGGCAAATAACTTGCAATCTCTAGGTTCACCTTCAAACATGCTGATGGATAGGGAAATTGGACATTCTACAGTTAGTTATTTGCCCAATTACTCACAATCATCATATGCTACACCTTATGTTAGTAATGTTTCAGCACCATATGCAACTAGTGATATTTATAGTTCGGCTCCACACCTTTACAATGGTTATAGCCGAATAAGTGGAAAATCAGTAAGAGCTAATGTGTCTTTATCTAGTACTGTAGCGTATGATATGTCCCTCACACAATTGCAAAGTTTCGGAGACACCTCATTGCCGAAAGATACAAAAAATATTGGGGGGCATTATTATGCAGGAACAAATGACTGGAAGGAAAAACTTGCAGCTGAGTTCAAAGAGCTCAATTCTCTTCACCGAGAACTATAAGAGAGGCCCCATGATCTTGCTAAAATACAAGCTTATGAGGCATACAACAAGAAGCGTGAAGAGGAGCGCAAGGCAAACAATATCAGGTTTTCCCCTTCTCAATTGCTAAGTTTTGGCAACACTACATTGCGGAAAGAAACTAAAAGCATTGGGGGGGCAATCATGTGTTGTTGAGGTTAACGCTGATAAGGTCATTACGTTTAATGATTTATCGGAGGAACATCTACAGTTATTTGAGATACTCAAGAGGAAGCGTGATGAGGAGTTTTAGGCACTTGAAAATAAGATGAAAGACGATCATGAAGCATATAAGAAAAAACTTGAAGAAGAAGAACTGCAGCAGTTTCTTTCAAGTCTTAAAAAGGACCATCAAGACAATACTACTCAAGTTAAAAGAATCAATTCATCTCCTCCACGCAGCAATCAAGTTGAGCCCTCTACTACAACGAGGCAAAGAGATGAAGCTTTGCAATCTGATGAAACCCATGAAGAAAACATCAATGATATGTCTAGTATGGTTAATTCGGTTATTGAAATAGACAAATCAAAAAATACATATGTTGAATCTACCAAATCAGAAGAATCAAGCTTCATTGATCAAGAGCATGGCAAGATTATCAAAACTGATGTGCTTGATTTTTCTGGATGTAAGGGGGCTTACATGTTTCACCATGAGTTTTGTGCCAAAGAAATTGATGATATCAACAACAACAAGATATAGCCAAACAATGTTTGGTTAACAAAGAGCATCAAAGTGAAGAGGCACAAAATCTAGAAAAGAAAGAAGACAAGGAGTTGGAAAATTCTCTAGAGGCCGAGCAAGATATTGTTCAGGACATCCGACCATCATACACTTCCAATGTCTTCAAAAAGGTACATCTAGCAAATAATTTACTTATATTCCGATTTGGTCAAGACTTTAATATTGATACATATGTTAGCAAAATTATCATAAGCTACGAAAGACCAATCGGGAGAAGTAATTTATTTGTTAGAAATATAATTTTCACAGAATTTATCGGTCAACATGCCGTACCCTTTAGAGAGACCAATAGTAACATATTTTCGTGGCATAAGTTATCCCTAGTGTTTCATATGTATTTTATATTTACATGGGTACCTTTGCTTATTTCATACTTGGCTTACATTTGGTCTCAAGTGAGACATATGTGTTTTAATATTTTTAGTTTCAGAAACCTAAAGCCAAGATTATTGTCTCTTGAGGAAGTCGATGCTAGTATAACTTTGTATTCAAATACATCGAAAGAGAAGTGCAAAAAACAATGCATAGCCGAATTGGATGATGTGAAATCTGAACAATTCGGTTGCTCAATTCCAAAACCATTCTCACAACGAGATCGGTTAGAAGATGAAAGGTGTACCTTCAATTTGAGTATGTGTGGTCATATATTTGATATGCTATTGAAAATCGATTATGTTAGAATTCTTGATCACAATACTGAGCCATTATTACAAGGACGAATGTATTGCAAGTTGCATGAGTCGTTCGATCATAGTATAGAGAGTTGCACCATGTTTCATCAAATAGTACAATCGGCTGTTAATAAAGGACGATTGAAATTTGTTGAAACACAAATTGATGAGGAATCTATTTTGATTGGTCTTGATGGCCAAACGACATTGCATCGGCTGCCTATAGCCGATTCATACGATGAGGATCAGGTACACACCGAGGATGATGGGATCAAGCTTTCAAGCAAAGATATTATTGAAGAACATATTGCAAATGTTCTTGAAGGCGGGAGTTCCAATGAAGCTACAATGAAGACATCAAGCACTAGGGGCAACAACAAAATTCGAAGATCGATGCGTGCAAAGCTCAAAAAGACAAAGGCCGCAATAAGAACAATGGTAGCAAACCAAAAGTTACTTTCGCACAGCTGCTGGAAAAATATAAAAAAGAGAGTGAAGCAAAAAGTTCTTATTGGCCAAGTAGTGCAAAAGCATCAAGATCACCCCCAAGGCAAAGTTCTAAAGACAGGGATTGGCGAAAGGGAAAATTCAATGCAACAAATTCGTCTCCTCCTTTTGGGCCACCAATGCCAATGTCATGGATACCTCCATATGCTAATTTTTATTCATATCCATCATGGGAAAGGTATGATTCATGGGCACGTTATCCATCTAATTATAGATCATCTCACCCAAATTATGCAGCTCCAAGAAGGTCAATTGATCAGCAGTCACATGTCAAAGACCGTTTTAATAGAAAAGAATCAGTCCGGAGTTCATGGGTAAAGAAGGATGTGGTCAAGCAGGTATACCGAATCAAAAAAGATAGACGCAAGTGTGTTGTTTCAGACTCGACTCCAAATAATGAAAAGCCAGCGGAATTGACATTGGCTACTAAGGGAAAGGAAGTGATGCGATTAACTTTCAATGTCCCAATCGTCGAGTCCAAACAATCCAAGTCGAAAGTGCCCAAGATTAATAAAGTCATGCCATTGTGTGAAAGAAAACCAGAGCCGACATGCCCACTCGACTTATCACATTGGCAGGAGAGGAAGCTATATCGGCTTAGAGCCGGGGAGCTGAAGAAAAGAAACATGGCATGGGTTCTCAAAGTAAACCCTCAAGGCAAGGAAGATGTGCAAAATCCTATCATAAGAAGGGCAGCAAAAGCAAAGAGCAAAAAGAATAAAGCCAACAAGCGATCGGGCCAAAGAATTCGGTATCACTATCAAAAACTTTGGCGAGCACATCATCCATATTATTCTACTTCTCCTTTAATTCCTATGCCATGGAATTCATCCCCAGGTATGATTGGTTACCCACCATGGTTCTATTTTGATCCTTGGTTGCATCATAATTTTATACATCATGAAAGGGTATTACCAAATCATTATTCATTTGATTAGTTGCAATTTTTTGCTAATCCAAGAGGCCGAACACTTGAAGTACATAATCAGATTTGTTCTTTTGTTTACTTCGGCTTTACATGCTTTGGCGGATGGGTTATACATGTCCATTGGGGCAAAGATATATGGCCGATATTTATTATATCGCCCTTAGATCATTATCCAATTATGGCCGATGTGGTGTTCTAACATCGTCCTTAGTGTTACTGAGACTGAGACAGGGTATGCATTCATTAGCAACTGTGCTTATGATTATGTGTTCATAATTTGGCTTATAAACCTTTAAAATATATAAAGGCCAAATTGTCTTTAATTTCATTATAGGGGTAGATGCTGAGCATGATATTGATATTGATCTTGTCTCTATAGTACCATGGGAATTACATTTTGACTCTTCAGTTTTAAAAGCAATAGTCAATGCGTTGGTATTGTTTATTTATCTCCTTATGGTACTGTTCTATGGAGTCTCATCCTGCTTAGAATATCTTGCACAAAAAGTCATGCCAAATTTGCAGTTTTGATATTCGTGCTAGAACATTTTATTGCTATAGGTGCTACAAATATTGAGGCTTCTAGTGATTCGTTGTGAGTAGTGCAACAATGTCCATCGTTTACCAAGGTTTCGACGAATCACTTGTTATTTATCTTGATACATGTCTAGATGTGAATTTCATCTTGGATTGATTTATCATTGCTCATATATCTAGACATGAAAACTGAAGTGCAAATGAGTTGGCTCAACTAAACATTCGGCTATCATATTATTCATAATATATTCCATATTCCACAAGAGCCGATGCTTTGTTTTGCCAACATAGATAAGGCCAGATTGGAGACCACAATTTTTGCCGCTAATAAAAAATCTAGTGCAGGTGATGGAGAACAACAAAGGAAATCCAATGTCTATTACATGAAAATCTGAACTAAAGGGTGAACATGACAGTTCATGTGTTCAAATACTCTTTAAGGTAATGATCTTTATTTCCTAACGGTTGGTGATATTCTTCTTGAGCACTTGGATGAAGACCAGGAGAGGATCATTGTGGCAGTTGTTCAAAGACAATTGTGATATTCAAGATGAAGTGGTTGTTCTCAATGCAAATCATTTGAAGATATTTTACCCAAGTGGCAACAAATCTAGACATAAAATGGCCGATATGGAGTTATCACCATAAGACAACCAGTGGCCGATGGAGTGTTGACATCGTCCTTAGACTAAAAGTGAAGCAAGTTATTTTCTGACACGCAAGCTCTGCCAGAAAACAGGGGGCATGTGTTGGCACTCGTTTTAGGCTCGTAGCTAATCAAGGAAAATGGCGAGAGACACATACTCGGAAAAGTCCACTACAAGGAATATTAATCATCATCAAAGAGGTACCATATCAAGTCAAGCGATGATCAGGCTTAATAGCCGATTATGCTAGTGTCCAGAGAAGATTCAGAGACTGATATATGGAGGCTTCAACTATGGCTTATTCAAGATGACTTCAAATGGAAAAGTTCAGAAAACAAAAGTTGTGCGTCTCGTCGAAACAATCAACTTTGCTTTTTGAATCATCTCAATCCGAGTTAGTATCTGAAAGTTAGAGTCAAAATACTGCCAAAGGCCAAATTGGCACGGACAGAACCGAGTGGTTGCTGGACCACAGACCTTGTCTCACCTTTGGCGTGGATGGAAGTCCAAAATTCGTCTGAAAACTGCTAGACTAACGTATCTGCTTAAGAACAAGATTGAGCGGTCAAGATCAACTCGGATGAAAAAGTCGTAAACATGAAAGTTGTTCAGTTTTTCGAGGCGAACAACTTTGCTTTTGGAACCATCTTCATCCGAGCAAGTATAGGACCTACAGATTTAAAATACGGCCGAATTGAGTTAAATTCGTTCGGTCGCAATCCGAGTTTGATACAAAAACAAGAGGAAAAGGCAATGAATATCAGGTCATATGAAAAAGTGCAAAACATGAAAGTTCTTCGTAGTTTTGAGACGAACAACTTTACTTTTTATGACATTTTGATCTGAGCTCGTTTACTGTCTCAAAAGTGGTCCAGAAGTTACAGGCAAGTTTTTGACCGAACAGTTACGCAAATTTCGAGTTTGCTTGTTCGAGTTGGACCCCAACTAGGGTTTGGACGTGGATCCAGCCTTCTTTCTTGCACGGAAAGTCCAGCCGCTCCTTATATACACGAGGGGTGACGGCCGATTGAACCAACACCAATCGAACAAACAAATCTACTACTTTTCTGTGTTTATCTACTCTTTATCCCTCTCCCTTGTATCTTTCTTCTCGTTCTTCGTCATTCTTCAAGATTGGAGGCTGCGAATCCATGAGGCTCTAGGGGCGGTCAGGCCGACCTAGGGCAGCCCATCGCCGCCGCGCCGCCCTGACGGGGTCCCTCCCGGGCGAGCGGGGTTTCGGGTCTTAAAAGCGCCCGCCGGACTGTCTTGCGTATCGCGCTTCCGGCGAGCCTCCCTCGGCGCGTGCTGCCGCACATCGCGCTCGGCGCCGAGGGTACACAGTGACGTGTTCATGTGCGAACACACGGCATGCGCCCTTACTTCCCTTCCGTTTTCCCTTCTTGTCTTTCTTGAAACCAGTGGTCTTATTGATCATCAACGCTTGATGTTCTTTCTTGATCTCCACTTCTGCAATTTTAAGCATTAACAAAAGCTCGAGGAGAGAATTCTTCATGCCTTGAATATTATAGTTCATCACGAATCTCTTATAGCTAGCTGGCAGAGACTGCAGAACACAAGCTTATCGGCGTAACCCTACATCTTGAGTGCATGCTCACTTACGGAGCTGTTCTCTTCCATCATGCAGCTAAAGATTTTTTCTGAAGCATTGTAACTGTATACAGAAGCATGTGTGTCGAAAATCATTTTCAACTCACCCATTGTATCAAATGCATTGTTGTTTTCGAAACACTTTCGAAGTTCTGGCTCTAGCCCATATAATATGCCGCATTGAAATATGTTGTGGTCCTCCTGACGAGTCTGATAGACATTCTTCTCCTCGTCAGGGACATCATCGAATGGTGGGCGGCCTAGGGGCGCTTCTAGCACATATTGCTTTTGTGCAGCAGAGAGGAGAATCCTCAAATTCATGGCCCATTCGGTAAAGTTTCTACCGTTCATTGCAAGTTTCTCTTTCTCCATGAACACATTGAAATTAAAAGCAGGTGGTGCCATCTACAACAGAATTTGTAAAGTTTAGACTAAGTTTATGATAAATTGAGTTCAACTAATCAAAATTAAGTATGAACTCCCACTCAAAAACGACATTCCTCGTGCCTTTTTGGTGATTACATGAACCAAATACACAACACCAAGTCCGATCATCACGTGAGTCAGTGTAGCTTCAAAGGCGAGCATCAAATGGGCATCATATCTACCATATGACTCATTCTTAACCTTTTGGTCCGTGTTCTAAGGCCATGTCTGTACATGCTAGGATCGCCAAGTAAGAACCTTAGTATTCGCGTGTGTAACTGTCTTACACCCGAAATATGATTGTGGATCCAAGAACACCGGATCATCACGTGATGCCTTGGAGTGACGAAACATAATCGGTGCATACTTAAGGAAGAACACATTCTTATCTTGATATCTAAATGAGGGATCATCTTATTATGCTAATAAAATGCCAAACAAGCAATATAAGATGCAATCAAACATCTCATGTTTGTAAGTAGAATGATATTATTCTTGCACTTGATCTCCATCATGTGCATTGTGGTATGATCACTATCATACCTCTATGTGTAAGGCCAAGGTCTATGGAACTTACACGTTATGTGTGTTGTAAGAGTATCAACTCATACTTCTACTTACAACATCACCATATCATGACACTATCCCAACAACAATCTAAACTAGACGCCTCAAATTTATCCATTGCAAGTTTTACGTGGCTTAGGGATTTCGAAGATAGAACCGTTCATACCTACGAACATGAACCACACCAAGGATAACCAAATTGTTGACAACTTGTTGCAAATTATATATTGACTGTAGTAGGAGAGGCATACACCCTCTAGCCACTTATGAAAAACTAGTTGCATGTCAAGCGTGGAACAGGTCTCATGTGCGAGGACATGTAAGGTTTGTCCGGGCCGCTTCATCCCACTATGCCACCAATATCCAAAGTACAACTAAGAAGCAATAACATGATCATCATCGCCCACATACTCATATGTGTACTACCCGTGCAAAGCATCTACGCATAGATCTGGCTCTGATACCACTGTAGGGTTCGCAACATAGAAAACAAAAAATTTCCTACGATGGGAACAACTATGTACCAAGATCTATCTACTAGATACAATCAACAGGCGGATATACATCCGTAGCGAACATACCCTTGAAGACCGACAAAGCTTAATGAGGTTGAACTCGTGGTTGATGTAGACGATCTCTTGCCGATCTCAAGATCGAGAGGAAGTCCTAGCACCGCAAATCAGAGGTGCACTCGTGCTCGCACACACGTCCGAGGCACCGAGCAACTTCCGCCTCCTCACTCCAGCGATGCACCAGAATCACAATTCTTTCTTGCCGAATAGCCACAGGGAACATGTATCTCTCTAGTCCGAGACTATGGGGGATAAATACTTGAGGGGGAGAGAGATCCTTCACGAGGAGGTGTGAGTGAGAGGAGAGTTGGGGGGCTCCTTTTATAGGAGGAGGAGGGCACCCAAGGGGGTGGCCGCTGGCCATGGGGGATGCCCTCCGCTCCTTCATACATGTGGGTGGACACTCCACTCACACAAATGTCTTTCAATTCCCTCCACTCAAATTCTCATTAAATTTCCAGCAAATTTAATGCAAACTCTTATTAAATAAAACTAATTTTATTTATTCAGAATTTTGTCAATTACTTTAATGACAAACATTCACATATAACCCCTTTCTAGTATTTCATTTCACATGCAAAAACACTTTCTGCAATTTCAGCCGAAAACCTGTTTCGGTATATAGTGTAATAAATTCCTGCGCTTGTTATTCTTTCCGGCATGAAACTTTTGCTCCAAATGGATGTCGGTGTCTCTTAAGTGTGTCAATCTACAATTCACGAATAATGCGGACATGATCAAGAACCCTCTCAGATCAATAATCAGAAGCGAGACCTAGAGATCCATACTGAGTCCCACACATTCAGCGATGACTTTCTTGTGATCGCGAGAACCTTTTACGCTAGTATCTTAATCCTTTTGTTTTGCGATAAATTACATGTCCGAGATTCGATCATCCGTATATCCATACCTAGTTTTATCTCATTACTAACATGTACTCTTTTCCTGTTCCCGTGATATAACATTCTAGTGATCAAATCACTTGCTTGCAAGCTAGCCAATGTGATATCACCGAGAGGGCCCAGAGCATATCTATCCGTCATCGGGATGAACAAATTCCACTCTCGATACATGGGACTCAACATAACACTTTAGTAGTACTGAACCCATCTTTATAATCACCCTGTTACGGTGTGATGTTTGATGTTATCAAGATACTCTGATTGACATGATCTCATGGCCTAAGTATTAGGATCACTTCGTATGATGTTATAGCAATATAAACTCAATGACTTTGATCGTAATTCTATACTTCGGATGAATGTTCATCACACCATTACAATAATGTTGTGACCTCGTTATTAACAACATCCAATGTCCATGATCAGGAAACTTTGATCATCTTGTTAATCAATGAGCTAGTTTATGAGAGAGGAATAACTAGGAACTTTTTGTTTGTTTATTAAACACACATGTATTAATGTTTCTGTATTAATACAATTATAGCATGAAAAATAAACATCTATCATATACTTGGAATATACATAATAACCACTTTATTATTGCCTCTCAAGGCATATTCCCTTCAGCTTCGACGGCGGCCCCATCGATGAAGTCCGGGTACGTGCCTTCTCATCCAGCCAAATGGATGCATGGGCTATAGAAGTAGCTACTTTGGCACCCCATATTTATGTTCCGAGATAACCCTTTATGCGAACCACCATGATCCCATGATTAGTGACTCGTGGAGCATAATCGACATAGTATCAAAGTACACATCCATTAAAATACCGAAACAATAAGTCTTACATAGATAGTCTTACAAAGGGGCCACTTGGGCACAATAGATTGTAGCAGCGGAGACACTAAACGTAGAAGGCCCGAGTCATGCCATAGCCTATAGGGTGCCTGACTCGGAGTAATGCCCTAGTTCACGAAGTCGCCGTCGTAACCTTCGTTATTCCCATCTTCCTGCTCATAATCTGGCCAAGTAAATAACCAAGGACAAAGACGGTGAGTACTTTGAATGTACTTGCAAACCATCTTAAGATAATAATAACGGATATGAGATTTAGTCATGGTAGGATGGCTCTAAGAGGGGTTCTTTTAGAAACTAGTTTCTCTTCTAGAGATAGCATGTCTCTATATCTTTGTTGATAAACTTTTGTAAAACCTTTTTGAAACATTTTGAAAAGTTTTAAGAAAACACTAGGATTGGGTCACCCATTTGTTTTTCCTTCCGTTCATCTCATGACCAAACTCCTTCCTCCATTTTCCTGACCATCCCATGGTCAAAACATTTTCTAACATGTCTTTTCCGAAGTCCTTTTTGAGAAAAAAACTAGCACCGCTCTATAGCAACCTTCCCAACCGTCTATAACCGTGGACACGGCTATTCGAATAGATTTACACTCTGCAGAGGTTGTACACTTTACCCACATCATCTGATTACCCATCCCTGATCTACACTGATCATGGGTCGAATAACCAGTCAAGACCTTCTAAATGCCTGTCGGATACAAGTGCCTACCCTATGAATTTAATCACCTCAAAACCGGGACGCCCTATATAGTCACAAGCCAACCGGAGCGCGTTTTGCACCCTACAGGGTGTGCGCTTTCAATGAGGGGTTCATAGTATCGTCTAGCCGCCATTAGACGTTATTTACCTTCTCCGGACCGATGTTTCACATGGGCCTTTAAAGGAGAAAGCCCAGCCTCCGGGGATTTGTTCTCCCCCATAGTAGTTTGAGACACCTATACCAGATTAGACAAACCTCCAGCCCCGTCCCATTCTAGAGTAATGTGGTTGCACGGGTTAATTGTTCTAGCAAAACTTCAAAGAACCAGTGTGTTTTCGTAAACGTTTATCCGACCATTTTGTAAACCAAAAACTTTTCTTGTTCTCAACATTACTTGGTAGGCCAAGCCTCCCAAGGTTTTCTCATAAAACATTTTGGCAAACTTTTTTTACCTAGGGACTTCCCATCCTATAGTTTTGCTTCGGCTAAAACAGGGTCTCCAAGGGGTTATGGTGTTATGCCACCATCTATCATGCTAGGGGCAGGTAGGTATCAAAAAGGGGAGTTGTACCTACTGGTACCAAGGGGAAATAGTTTGGAGGAGCCAAACCTTTCCCATATAAAACATAAAATAGTAAAACAATGCAATTTGCATAAAAGAGTAAATAAGACATGCGTAGGTAAAATATTAGGACAAGGCATATGATCAAGAAGGTGGATTGCCTTTGTTGGCAACTTGTCCCTGATCTCCTTCTTCAGGATACTCCCAATCACCTTCCTCGTACCCTTCCTCGTTCGTATCTATCATAGCAAAAGAAAATAAACGAACAAGCAACACACCATACATCAAACATGGATCAAACCAGGCAAACAATACAGAATAAGTACTCAACTGGACCAACAGAAACACGCATTAGTAGCTACTGAAATAAGCAAGTTAAAGTCATTGTAATCAACTAATTTGGGCATTCTTAAAAATAATGGTGAATTTACATGTGAACCCTAGCCTAATAAGAAAACAAGTGCTTCACTATTGTTCTGCAAGGAAACAGGGCTCAAAAATAATATTGCTGGGTAGGTAACTAAAATACGAAGCCAACCCAATTGGATTCATGATTTTAGCAAACATGGCTGATTTATAGAAATTTTAATACTGCAGAAAGACTAGAATCACTCAATTAATCCCCAACACATAAATATTCACACTAAAAATATGAACTACTGGGATTAGGTAGATATAGATGGTGCTCAACTCCTGGAATTGGAATTACTTAAAAAGGAGTTTCACAGAAGCTTCTAGAATTTTTGCAAGAAGCTTCTTCTGCCAACTTGCAAAAATTACTACAGGTCCTAAACAACTGCTACATGTGTGATTCCAATTTTACTAGATAGGTAGGTTAAAAAGGAAGGCCTAGGAATTGGTTTCATACTTTTCTGACTTGCAGAAAAATTACTAAAAATAAAATAGTGAAAACTACCTAGTTTTACTCCAAACATTATTAAAGAAACTAAAGCCATTATTTTGGCAAGCTACTAGTGCGAGGTAGTGGGGATTTACAGAGGCTAACCTCCAGAGTTTGAATAAGGCCAAACCGAGGTTTTAGCGATTTTTGGCAGATTTAAATCTGAAGTGCAACTTTCTGGATTTTTAAACAAATGGAAAAAGAAAAGGGGCTGGTGGATCTGAGGCCTGGCTAAGGCCTGCGCCGGAGCTGGGCCGGCCCTTTTGCGTGGCAGCATGCACGGGAGCTGAGGATTTCAAATCCCCGGCAGGGGCCCCGCACGTCAGCGCCTGTGGGCTGGTGAAGAGGTGTCCAGCGCCGTGGGTCGTCAGATCTAAACAGATCCAACGGCCTAGGGCCTGTCTTCCTCGCGAGGGTGGTGTCGCCGGCGAAGAACCCTAGAGGCTACTGGGGAGGTTCGGGGAGGCTCACTTAGGGATGGAGTGGCATCGGTGATGTCTTGGTTCGACGCGGGTTACGACACCAGTTCGAGCGAGGGGCGTCAGCAGGAGCTTGGGCTCCGGGAACGGTCAGGAAGGGGCTCACAACGTCGGCGTCCTCGGCTCCTCTCCAGAGACGCTCCCACAGATCCTGGGGAAGAGGGGAAACAAGGTCATAGGGGGCGGTACGAGTCCTACATGCATGCATGGATGGTTGGGGAGAGAAGGGGAGGAGCGGTGGTGTCATCAACTATCACATTCCCCCGGTCGGTACCGTGGCGGTGCAATGGGCAGAGTTGGAGGCAGGAGCCAAGCGAGCTCGGGTCCTCCCTGGGGTGGAGTGGGAGTGGGTTGGGGTGGAAATGGGGTGGATGGCGAGAGCGGTAGGTGGCTCGAGGGTTTTATACCCAGGAGGAGCGGCTCGCGGTGCACCGCGTGCAGGGGCCATCCATGGCGAGGTTGGGGAGTGTGGGTAGACCAGGAGAGGGAGGGAGTGTGTCACTGGGAGCCAGGGGAGGTTTAGGAGGCGTGTGGACCGGCACACGGCCTCGGCATGGTGCAGGCTGTCCCAACGTCGCCCTTGCCCGTTAGGTGCTCGACGCCAGGTCACGTCGTGGTCGGCCTAGGGGTGGGCTAGGGGGTGCTAGGTCTAGACCTTACATTGGTGGAGAGAGCAGTGGGCAGTGTCCACTACGTGCACGAGCCGTGTTTCTACACCGGAGAGCTGGGGAACACGGGGGTGTGCGATGTGGCCACGGTGACGTGGCCGACGAGGGTTGGGGGCAGAGGGGGCTCCTGGTGAGCGAGGGAGAAGGGGTGCGCGGTTCCTAGGGAAGACACGAGCTGCGCGGGCCCAAGGACATGACCGCACAGTGGCTAGTGGGGCTGGAGGGTGGCAAGGTAAGATCTTGCCGATCTGCCACCCTGCCACTCCCTCTCTCTCTCGTCTAGGGTGATCAATGATGGCCAGGGTGGTGGAGAGAGGGGCATTGCAAAGTTGGATACGTGCCAAGGCACATGCATGCGATGCAGTGAGGTGTAGAGAGTGGGGAGGGTGTAGGGTGATCTAGGGCGGCACACGCTCGGGTCGACTTCGTTAGATGCCCATGTCGAGCACAAGCCACCAATGGAAGGGTAGGGGTATGGGAGTGTAGAGGGAGGTAGGGTGAGTGATTCCAGGCCTTGGTTGCCTCCTAGATCAACTCCAAAAAGCTTGCAAGGATCATCTAAAGTAGGTAGGAAATAAGGTGACCATTTGCTATAGTTGCCAAATGTGCACTAACATGAAAATGGAGCAAGGTTAGGGTTTTACCCAGGTGCCTTGTAGGTTTTCTTGTGACCATGGAAAGATAGAGAGGCATGGGATTTTTATGGCCCAAGGGTTGGGGACTTGATCAATCAAGTTGATCCTTCTCTGATTTTTTCCCAAAGCACCCATTAGAGTTATGCTAGGGTTTAATCATAACTAATTCTAGTGGCAAGACCAGTAGGACACACTAGAATGGCAAGCACATGTTTTAAACCAGTCAAAACTAAGGATCATATAAACTCAAAAAAAAATAACAAACAGTGGCTAGATTAACTTAAAACATTTTATTTCCCCCTAAACTCTGGAGTTCCTACCTAGGAAATCTGGATAGAAAAGTTGGGATGTTATAGCTACGTTGCTAGTTCTTGCAGGACTCGTGTCCCACAATGTCGGGGAACCTTTGGCCAGTACGGACGATCTTGAACCTGATTGTTTCGCAATTCCTGAGATCCTCGTTGCTCACTCCGGCTTCCCTCTTAACAGTGAAGAAGTTGATACACAGATCTAACCTAATCCTAATCCCTAGGCATCCCTCTCAAAAAGCTACATAATTGCTAAGTGCTAGGATGATATTGGGAGAGAGGTTATGAGGTTGAACCCGGAAGTGCTTGAGGACTTGGATGCAGAATTTGAAATTAGCAAGGATATGCCGCACACTAGATGGGCTTTGAGGTATACCTTTTCTCCGGCTTGGGGAGAAGGGACCACCTCGCCAGCCAGCGCCGCCCGCCAGGCAAGATCCTTCGTCAGTGGGATATATCCTTGAGGGATCATCTCATTGATGTCGTCATCGGAGATGTCCAAGTCGGGCCATTCTCCCTTATGGGAATCCATCTCCTCCTTCAACGGCTCGAGTGCCTCTGGAATATGGTCGCCGCCGGTGGATTCCACCCCCATAGAACGCAGCACCACCACCCCCTCTAGCGATACGTACATCGTGTTTGAGGGCTTGGCTGAAGCTTCGACGGACACCACCATAGATGAAGGAGTGCTGCCGCTGGCCATCGACAAGAGGAAGAATATGATGCGGGTGCGAATGAGGGTAAAAAGAGATTGACCCATGCAATTCAAAATATATAGCCCGAACATCAAGATTCATGCAGGATGATCCAACGGTCGACGCATGGACAACGTATATGCGAGCGTGCGCAGAGATTTTGCCATGTTCCCACCACAATCGCTTGACGTTTCGGATTTCTCGCGTGGGAAAATTACTATCATTATGTTTCCTATATGTGTAAGTTACGAGGCAACACTAGCTATGGTCTACATCATCTCGCTGACAAATGCAGACAAACAGTTCCATCTGAAGATTCCGTCATGGATGGATCCTGTCCGGCTACGATAACAGAAGGTGGAAGACACAGTAATTCTTCGACTTACATATTGAAGACAAAGAATATTGCAACATTCTTTGGAGGACTACAAGATATTGCTTGACAAATTGCAGACATCACGTAGACGGAGCATTCAAACTAAATAGGCAACACAGCGCAAGATCTGGAGTTCTCCAGGGGATACTGTTGGGGATATGATAAATGGGTATCACCATTGTATGTCTCTAATCCGGCTAACCCAGGTGGCCCATAGTCGGTAGCAAGGCCCATGGCCTGCTGGGCGTCCTAGTTAGATGGATCCAGAAGAGAGGCACATGTCAGATAAAGGAAGGCTACGGTATAGTCACCGACCAACCCAGAGCCTTGCAGTGCAAGAAACAAAGACTAGTTAGTATCTATGTACAACTCTGAAACCTGTCCATCTAAGAATTTTCCGTGTAACCCTAGGTTTTGTCTCAGCTAAAGACCGCAACTGTATGTTCGGCTAGTAAGAGCAAAAGCTAGAGGCACCCCACGTGAAAAATGGCGGATGATTCAACAGTTTGGATGTTCCGGCTAAAAACTGCGTAGTTTGTATTTCACGGCTGCCAAGCCTCTAGTACCATGCACAATGTATTATCAGCTCCCCCTTCAGATCTTGATCTAGATCGCAACCCGTCTGACTGACAAGGACATAGCGTAAACAGTAGAGTGAATGGGAAAGCAACTAGGCATCCAGAAAAGCAGGCACTAAGTCCTTTCGGCAAATAATACTACTATCCGGATAACAGCATGTGTGATTGGTATGTTAACAACTATATTGTTTGTATGTTTTGCACGACTATGTTGAGTCAGCTCTTAAGTAGTAAAGATTCTAAGAACTTGTCTTTGATAACTACTTCCAATCTAGGGGGCTACACCCAGTAGGTGCACTCGTGCGCCCCTAGTGTAGGCAAGGGCCCTGTTTGGCTGAAGGTGTAGAGAGAGGGAATGATCAAGGTAGTAAAGATTCGAAGAACTTATCTTTGTCAACTACTCCGAATCTCGGGGGTTACACCCAGTGGGTGCGCTGGTGCTCTCTGATGACCCGGAAGTATAGGGGATCGTAATAGTCTTTGATGGTAGTATAACCCAATTTATTGATTCGAACCAAGGGGTTGCTAGCAGTAGTTTATCAGTAGCAACAGTTCTGTAGTTTATCAGTAGCCTTAACAACTGAGTTGTCAATTCACCTGCACTTGGAAATAGTCTTGCTAGCAGTAGTTTATCAGTAGCAACAGTTCTGTAGTAGCAATCGCAAAGCAAATGAGCATAAAACAAAGGCGAGTAACAACATGAATAAACAAAGAGGATTTCAAACGGTAGGCATAGGGATGTATGGACGGGCGTTGCATGGATGAGGCTATTCATGTAATATCAAGATCTTGGGCAATTGCAGATAAATAAGGTAAATCATCCAAGTACTAAACAATCATAGGCATGTGATCCATATATAGTAATATGTGCTCGCAATGAGAACTTGCACAACATCTTTTGTCATGCCAGCCCATTGCAGCGGGGCCTGAAGGAAATCTACTTGCAATTAAGGTACTCCTTTTAATAGAGTATAGAAGCAAAGCATTAACACTCTATGAACACATGTGATCCTCATATCACAGCCACCCCCTCCGGCTGTCCCAATTCCTGTCACTTCGAGGCCTTTGGTTCCGGACAATGATACATGTACACAACTTGCAGATAATATCACAAAAAATACTATCATCATGAATCAATAACATGTTTAGATATGAGATCATGGCACTCGTACCATAGTGACAAGCATTAAGCACAACAAGTTGCAACAAATTCAAAGATCACTAATAAAGATACTAGGCACCATGCCCTAACAATTTTATTCGATTACATGATAGATCTTATCCAATCCCTGCATCCCCATAGCCTACAGTGGGGGATTACTCACTCATGGATGGGGGAAACATGGATGGTTGATGGAGAGGCGTCGGTGATGATGATGGCGATGATCTCCTCCAATTCCCTGTCCCGACAGGGTGTCGGACCGGAGTTTTTGGTTTCAAATCATGGTTTCTGGTGGTGGTGGCATAGCGGAACTCTCTCTGGAAAAACGTCGAACCCCCTATGTTTTTAGGTCAGAAAACTTTATGTAGGCGAAGAGGGAGGCCGAGGGGGTGCCCGAGGTTGCCACACCCCTCCCAGGCGCGGCCTAGGCTGGCCCTCCTCTGTATCATCTTCTGGCTCCATGAGTCTTCTGGTAAAATAGGAGTTTTGTCATATTTTTTGGGATTTTTCCTAAAAGTTCATTTTCTACACAATAACTAGACACCAAAGCAATTCTGCTGAAAACAGTGTCAGTCCGTGTTAATTGTATCCAAATCACACAAATTAGAGGTGAAACAATAGTAAAAGTGTTAGGGAAAGTAGGTACGTTTTGGACGTATCAACTCCCCCAAGCTTAGCTTATTGCTTGTTCTCAAGCAATTCAGTTGAAAACTGAGTGCGATAAAAGAAACTTTCACGAACACATTTGCTTCATGTAATGTAAATATTCTCAACTCATGTTCAGTACTTAGACAATTCATAATAAAGAGTATGCAACTAAGTCTACTCAATAGTCATTGCAAGCTATGAAGAGATTCCAACACAATAATAATAAATAGCATGAAACATAAACATAAGCAACATTGCAATGCTCATAAGATGGTATGATAGAGTGGTATCTCGCTTGCCTTTTATTGCGGAGCAAAACATAAATGCCAAGGCCCTCTGAAGTTCAAGTGAAGACTAGAAGTAAAGATATCAAATATACAAGCATCAAAGTCATCACATAATTAACCAAGTTTTGGGACAAGCACATCACACTAAGAATGACAACTATGCTGTCAAGAAGGTGCTCATAGAATGAGTGGTGACTCAACAAGGACGTGAAAAAGGTTTTGAAAATTTTGAAAGGCTTCCAAATGCTGAAAGTATGGTACTCATTAGCTTTGAGCTCTCATTGCCCCTATCATAGGAATCTTTAAGTGGTTAAGTTTAAAGTGGGGTCCAATATGAGTTATATGCTTGACAGACCATAAACTGGAAATCTCATGTTCCTTGAGTACGAGGGACGCTACTCATGCTATTCAACTTTCATTACCGGTAAGTTCTTGTCATAGTAAGTACATGTGTATCATAGAGAACCGCCAACGGGGTACCCCTTTCCCCATGATACAGGAGTTATCCCATATAAAAATGACAAAGCAAGCAGACAATGAGCATCTCAGCAATATTCTTATTTACCATGGGAAAATGGTGCTTTTTATTCTTTCCTTTTTTCTATATCTCTCTTTTTTTATAAGAAGAATGCTTCATAGATTGATCACTATGGTTATGCTGCAAGTTTCCACCATGATTAGGCATGGCTTAGGCTAGCGACCCAGGCCTTTTGCTAATATACATAACTCCATGGACTTACAAGCTCCCCTTTTATTTCACACCGACGACATCCATAAACAAAAGAGCATGATATTAACTGGGTATATATTTACATGTGTTGAAAGCGTTCCCCGTGACAGCACGATTCTTCTAACTCCCAGCCTATAATTTGCAAGCATATAAGTTTCATGGACAGTCACAATGGTTCAGGTTTATTAAGTGCTAGAAAATAAAGTATGCCATTGTAATATCCCACCTTTATAAAGGTAAAGATCCCTATGATTGCAATGCTAGTCCCTAGATCAAATGCTAGCATCCACAGTTTAAGATGAAGTACACAGAAACAAAGGTCATTATTACATCGTTATTCCAGAGATAACATAGTCTTTTACAACTCCATAGCCATAGGCTAGTACAAGAGTTTAACTTAACAATATAAATAAAAGTATTCATCTTCATGTGCCACAGGCAAGCATGTTGAGTGTAGAATCATAACCCCTAATCATCATCAGAGTAACCTGCAACATCACAAGTTACAACCATAGTGGGTCAATACATTGGAACAGTATTGGCAAGTGATACCTTAGTAGAATATTAGCATCTAGTTACTACATGAATTTGGCTAAGTGTAGCTTAGGCTTGCTTTGCTCAAAATAGGTTTTACCTATCAGTTGAAAACACTAAGTTTTTTTGTTTGGAAAAAACTCCCGAGGAACCACCAATAGAAATTTGTGGACCTTCACCCTTGTTCAACCACAAGTTTTAACTTAGAAAATTGGGATGAGGAGATTCTTGATAGCTTCCATGTCTTGATGCTCAAGTTGTCCATTACCAGGGACACAACTAAGTACTTAGTTTCTTCCTTCTGCAGAGGTGGTGCACTTTCCCCACAAGACTTGATTTTCACCAAGACAGGACCTTTCAGAAGCCTTCCCTTAGACCAAATGGACGTGTTCCAACCTATCATCCCACTACCACCAACTGTCCAAATGGCTAAGTTATTGCAACCTATATGATCCAGGGAGAGCCCATAATGCCATGTCGTTGCACTAGAAGCTTCTTAACATTTGGAATATCAAATCCCTCTGTTCCTGGGTGGCAATCCATAAGTGAGATACACAAGGTAAACCATAGAAATGGTCCTTGTGTAACCACTCAACCAAAAACCACCAAGCAATTACAATTCCACCCAGGTCTTTCATTCACTTGGTTGTTTTATTAAGCAAAAACATAAGTCAAAGACTTAGCAATATTTTTGCATGGCATGTATATATTCCGCCCTTGGTTGCTACTAGCTAGGCTAAGCATGGCAATAGAAAGTATCTTAACTTAGAGAAAATTCTAACAATTCTACAACTACTAGGATTTCCCAAGCATAGCATATAGATATTTAGAAAAATATGCATGCAAGCCCTATACAAAATATTTCTAATGCATAGTCAAAATATTGGGACAAAAGTATTAAGCACCACTTGCCTTGGTATTTGGGGGAGTAGCAACAATCCTCACAATAACAATAACCACTAGCACCAAAATCTACACATAAAATGATAGCACCAAATTCACATATCAAAATAAACAAGAAAAAATATATGAATGCATGCAAATGCCATGTGATGATTTTTCCAATTTAAAAAAGACAAGTAAAACAATACTGAACACTAAACTAAACATTTATACACTAATTAAACTTAAATTGATCTTTAAAACATTTTTCAAATAATTTTTATACTCAAAATAGGCCTACAAATGTTTCTGCAAAAATAACCAATTTTATAGAAGCAATTTATTAAACAAAGTGCATGGTTGGATAGAATCTTTCTCCTGATTTCAATGATATAAAATTTGCAAAATTTGGACGTGTGGATCAAAAGTTATGAATTTGCCAGTTTGAACATATAATAGAAATGTTTATGTCTTTTTAAATAAAACAGCGCCACGCGGCAGCTTCTGATTCGTCGGTACCGGTTCACACGGATTAGCTAACATGGTGCGTTGGATCTAAAGAAGATCGTGCGGCACATATCTAATGTACCCCTTCGCTAAAGTGATTCTATCGCAGCCGACAGATCAAGATCTAACGGTCGTTGATCAAACGACCACTAACTGGCGGTGCTCGCGGCGGCGAGTGGCGGCGGCATGTTTAGGGGATGGTTTTCCGGCTAATACAGGAAGCGAGAGAGGACGTGGCATGGCTCACCGAGATCACCGTGGCGAGTAGATGCTTGAGGTAGCAGCCGTTCATTGAGGGGCGCGCAGAGTCATCGTCAATCTATCGCCAGAGATGTTCCTGGCATCGGGCAAGATCTAGCGACATCGGGGGCGAGGCTGTGGTGTGCGCTAAGACAAGCCAGGGGTGCCGTTAGATGCACACAAGTCAGGTGAACATGCTAGTATCCAATAGAGAGAAGGGGGCGGTCAGGAACTACCAGAGAGTGTCACCGGAGTGGAGGCAGACGGTGGCGCTTGATGTTGTTGAAGTTGTCGACGAAGGGGAGCGCGCGCGGGCGAGTGCACGGTATCGGAAGGTGTAGAGGATGATGGGGAACTTGCTCGTGGTGTCTAGAAGGCAAGGGGCGACGGTGTCTGGCCGGAATTTGAGATGGAGCTCGTCGGAGCAGAGGGAGGTCCTGAGCCAATTCCGAGCAGCCTAGGGGCAGAGAGGGGTTGGAGAATGGGGAAAAGGAAGGGAGGACACGGGCGATTAAGTACGCAAGATCAGGGGAGGAATTACTGGCGCATTGGTACGAATTTATGTGGGATTAATCGACCGGAAACAGACGGCATAATTTGGGGAAGAAGGGGTCGTGGGGTGGAGACGATGATCAAGTAGTGGGACTCATGCGTCATCGAGAGAGATATGGGTGGGGTCCAATCGTGACGGTCAAAAGGGCCGGGCCTGTGGTGTGAATCGTTTTCTGTGGGGTGGAGAGGGAGGTGGGCTGTTGGGCTAGATGGGCTGGGTTGGGTTAGTTAACCAGTTAGCTTTATTTTTTTCTCTGTTTCACTTTTTGTTTTTCTGGTTTGAATTTAAATGTCCATTTCAATTCTGTTTCAATTCAAATTTTCTCCAGATTTTTGTATTGTGTTTCTTGTGTCCTGGGGTGTATAAAACATCTATTCATACTCAAATTTATTTTGGTTTTTGAAATGAAGTTTAAAACTATGCCCTTAGTGAAATATTATTAATAGGCATATGAATGGTTTTGAGTTCATTTTTGTTTTGAATTTTTTTGAACAAGCTTTGGAAATATCAATCAACCCTAAGTTCAAATCTTTTCTGGTTAAAACAAATAATCTCATAATAGAAAGTAGCATTAAGGCTATTGCCTTGCTTACATAAAATAATAGATCACAAAGTTTCTGTTTTTGAAGAAATGATCCTAAAATGATTATGAATGCATGAATGATATGCAAACTTTGAAATCATGATTTTTGGGATGTTACAAATCTATCCCCCTTAAGGTGAATCTCGCCCTCGATATTCGGATTGGCTAGCAAATAGGTGAGGGTGGTCTTTCCGAAGATCATCTTCTCTTTCCCCATGTTGCTTCTTCTTTGGAATGATGGTTCCACTGAACTTTGCAAAATTTGATGGTCTTTATCCCTGTAACTCTTTCTGCAGTCTCAAGAATCTTGATAGGTTTTTCCTCATAAGTGAGATCACTTTCCAATTGGAACTCCTCCAAAGGTATAGTATCCTTCAAAGAAGTCTCCTCCATCTCTGGATGGCATTTCTTTAGCTGACTCACATGAAACACATTGTGAATGATAGACAATGATTCAGGCAATTCAATCTCAGATGCCACTTATCCTTTACGGCTCAGAACTTGAATGGTCCAACATATCTTGGGGTCAATTTTCCTTTGACTCCAAATCTCTTCACTCCACAAAGTGGTGACACTCTAAGATATGCTCTATCACCCGCCTCATAGGTGACTTCTGTACGCTTTGGATCTGCGTAGCTCTTCTGTCGGAACTGTGTTATCTTCAATCTGTTCTTTACCAACTAGACTTTCTCTTCAGCTTCCTTGATTAATTCTGGCCCGAACAAGTTCCTTTCTCCAACACCATTCCATAGAAATGGTGTAGTACACTTTCTTCCATAGAGAAACTCAAACGGTGCCATCTCAATATTGGCTTGATAGCTGTTGTTGTAAGAGAATTCTGCGTAAGGCAGACTTTCATCCCAACTGCCTCCATAGTCTAGGGCACATGCCCTCAACATATCCTCTAGAATCTGGTTGGTCCTTTCTGTCTGTCCATCGGTCTGGGGATGAAAAGCAGTACTGAATTCCAATCTTGTTCCCAATGACTCATGTAGTTGCCTCCAAAAATGAGAAGTGAATTGAGTTCCCCTATCAGACATAATACTCTTGGGTACTCCATGTAGACACACAATCCTATTCATATAGATCTTGGCCAACTTAGCACTTGTATAGGTTGTCTTCATGGGTATGAAGTGAGACACTTTAGTTAGGCGATCCACTACCACCCAAATAGAATCATATCTTGATCTGGTCCTTGGCAGTCTGGTGATGAAATCCATGCCAATCTTGTCCCACTTCCAATCAGGAATAGGT
The DNA here is from genome assembly GCA_023614405.1 of Avena insularis. NCBI lineage: Eukaryota > Viridiplantae > Streptophyta > Magnoliopsida > Poales > Poaceae > Avena > Avena insularis. Next base: position 224,338,269 of record CM042689.1, on the reverse strand, counting down.
AGTATTTGTAACAATCCTGCTGGTTTCTAATGTTCCGCTTTCACTCTACTACATACATCACACAAAACAATATGTTCGGCGATGTCCTTCTTGAGATTATTCCACCAAAATATTTCCTTCACATCCATGTACATTTTGGTGTTACCTGGATGAATGGAATACGGTGAGTTGTGTGCTTCCTGCAAAATCAGTTTCCGAAGCTCCGGATCTTGCGGAATGCAGATACGTTTTCCTTACCATAAAGTACCCTGTTCGTCTTCATGGAATCCTTTGGCTTTTCTCTTGCCAATCTTTTCCTTAATCTCTTCAATTTCCTTGTTCGTCTTTTGGGCTTCCTTGATTTTGTCCAACAAGGTGGGTTGAACATCCAATGACATGAGATGTCCCTCAGGCACAATCTCCAATCTGAGATCTCTAAATTGGGCACATAGATCATATGGCAACTCTCCCTTAGTAAGTTCATTCACATATACCTTACGGCTTAGTGCATCCGCTACAACATTTGCTTTACCGGGGTGGTATTTCAAACTCAAGTCATAGTCCTTAATGAGTTCTAGCCATCTTCTTTGTCTTATGTTGATTTCTTTCTGAGTGAAGATATACTTCAAACTTTTGTGATCTGTGAACACTTCACATCGCTTTCCCAAAAGATAATGTCTCCATGTTTTGAGTGCATGGACAACGGAGGCTTACTCTAAATCATGAGTAGGATAATTCACCTCATGAGTTTTGAGTTGTCTTGAGGCATAAGCCACAACTTTCCCTTCTTGCATCAGAACTGCACCTAATCCATGATGAGATTGAAAGAACATTTCTTAATCCCTAGTGTTTTGTGTGTTAGATAACAATACCAAGGATCATTTAATGTGTGTTGAAGTGTTGCAGCTCTATTTGAGAACAAAGGGAAAAGAACTCTGCCTTTGGGGGCAGATAATCCGGCCCCACCAGGGGCGGATAATCCGCCCCCCCTTTTTTCCCAAGCAGGCGCAGCCCCAGAAGGGGGGCGGAATTTTGGCCGGATTCTTCGGCCCCGCCGGATAATCCGCCTCTCAGGGGGGCCGGATAATCCGCCCCCCTTGCTCATCGCCAAGGCGCAAGCCCCAGAGAGGGGGCGGAGTTTTGGCCGGACTTTCTGGCTTGGCCGGATAATCCGCCCCTTAGGGGGGCCGGATTATCCGCCCCCAAGATCTTCACCAAGCTTCACCAAGGCACAAGCCCCAGATAGGGGGCGGAGTTTTCCCCGGAGAATCCACCCTTGGGGCGGAGTTTTCCCAGGGGTGGATAATCCGCCCCCAAAGTTGTGCAACGGCCAGATCTAGGGAGGGGGTATTTAAGCCAGCCTTCCCCCTCCTGCCAGAACTCTTGATTCATCACGAAAAAGACCAGATCAGATTTGAAAGCTTCATCCAAGAGTGCTCCACCTAGATCCACCCAAAGGCCCCATCCCTTGGGGAATCGAAGGAGGAGAACTCGATCTTCATCATCAGCAATCAAGCGCTTCATCTCCTCTCCATTCATTTGGAGAACCTCCGATCTAGTATTTCTTGCAAATATCTAGATCCTCGTTTTTGTTTATATTGATAAACCTTGTTCTTGTGGCAGCTTGTTGTCATCTCGGGAGCCCCCAATTTAGTTGTGGGTGTGTGCCCCGATAGTGTTGTAAAAGGCACCGGTTCCCGCCTCGAAGGGATCCAATAGTGGAGAAGGTGGATCAGGCCTCTCGTGGCGAGATCCATCGGAGAATAGGGTGAGGCCTATTGTGGCGTGGTGGTCTTAGAACCGCCCACCCCTCCAACGCAAATGTACTTCCCCTAACAAGGAAGGAACTGCGGTAAAACAAATCCCTGTGTCTCCGCGTGCTCCACTACGGTTTCCTCGCTCCTCTTTTACGTGCTTAGTAGTTAGGGTTACATATAGGGAAATTCTCGTAGTTGCATATCTAGAGAATTTACTTTGTGTCAAGCCTAAAATTGAAAAAGTATTTAAAAAATTGGTTAGCACCTATTCACCCCCCCTCTAGGTGCCCATACGATCCATTTCAATTGGTATCAGAGCCTCGGCTCTTATTTCAGGCTTAACCGCCTAAGAGAAGTATGGGTTCCAAGGGAGATGGGAGTGATGCTCCGGAGGTAGTCACCATGAACGATCTCAAGACGTTGGAAATAACCTTGTTGAGTTCAATGGAGGCTAAGATGGAAGAGATGCGTCAATTGATAATGCGTCTCTCCACATCCGCAGCATCACCTCCATCTAACTCTGAGGATACCACTCCGCAATCCAAGGAAACGGGTAAAACTATTTCCAAAGATAACGAAGTGGTAGGTGATGATACTAGCAAGAGCTCCTCCTCGAAAAAGGATAGCGGTAAGGATGGATACAATGAGGTTTCTCATGTGTATTCCCCTGATCCGCCTATCCCTCACCCACATATACATAATAGGGGTGATCCACCCAAACTTTCAGCATCTACTTTTTCTCAATGGCAATTTTTGATGAAATCTCATGTGTGCATTTCCTCCATAGAGTTGTGGAAGATCATCGAAAATGGTCTTTATTTTGGAAACCCCAACAATCTCACAAGAAGAGAAGTGGTCAATAGCCAACTCAACGCTACAGCTCTACACATGATATAGCTTGGTGTGGGTGACAAAGACATGCCACACATTCAGCATCTTAGCACAGCTAAAGAAGCTTGGGATGCCCTCACCGAGCTCTTCATCGGAAATGAAAGTATGAGAAGGAATAGATATGATGCCTTGAGCAATGAAGCTGAAGGATTTTATATGCTGGATGGAGAAGACCACGAGGACATGTATAGGAGGCTCAAGGCAATAGCCACAACCTTCAGAAACCACGGTGCAGCTCATGTTGATGATGCTTGGATCAAGCGCAAGTATGTCAGTGCTCTTATGCCATTTGAGCCCACAGATTTGAAAAGTCTCCAAGGTAGGCATAATTATCACCTCATGTCATCCAATGAGGTAATGCAACAAATGGCCGCCTTCAAAGTGGCTGCCAAGAATGCCGAAGATGCTCGTGCTCGAGCTATGGGGATGCAAAAGGGGGTCAACATGGCCTTGAAGACTAGTGTGATTGATCATGATGAATATGCGGTAGAAGGTCTGGACTGTCCCGAAGATATAAAAAGGATCCACGGACAATACTTGGCTCTTTATGCAAGAAACTTTTGGAAAGATCCAGCCAAGGCTAAAGCTGAACTAGATCGCAAGAGTGGAGCCTATGGAAGAAAAGAAAATGGTCCCAAGCTGAGAACATGCTTTAATTGTGGTGACCGGCTGCACTTCGTAGCTGAGTGTCCATATCAAAGTAGAGAGGATAATGGAGGAAGACTCATTTTCAAGGACAAATCAAAAGCTCCACGTAAGAAACAGTTTGTAAAGAAGAATGCTCCTTTCAAGAAGCAACCAAAGATTGTTCTAGTGGCTCAAGAAGAATATTCATCAGGGAGTGAAGATGAGGACGAGGACGATAGCTCTCAAGAGGTGGCTGCTATAGCCACTACATCTACATCAACATCTCTCTTTGCTTCTCCGAACGAAAACATCATCAACAAGAATGCTACTTGCCTCATGGCAAGAAGCTCCGAGGTAACCTCTTCTAACTCTTCTTTTCCCATGGCTATGATAGACATGGATGATCCTGCTAGTCTTAAGGTTAAAGAAGAGATTATTGCTTTGGATTATTTCTATACTAACTTGCAAGGTGAGCACAAAGTTAGTTTTGAGGCTCTTATGGATCAGCTGGCCCAAAACGAAGCACTCCTCGAAGAAAAGGGCAGAATTGAAAGGGAGGATGCAATGGAAATTGCATCCTTAAAAAATGCTCTTCAAGAAGAAGAAGCTCGAGTCTCTCTTGAAGAGAGGCTCGAGTCTATGGAAGAGTCACATGAAGAAATTGTGACTAAACTTGTTAAGGAATGTGACAATGCTGTCACCAAAGCCAAGAAGTTAAAGAAGGAAAGGATTGACTTTGGGGCTGCTCATGATAGACTCTCCGAGGAATTGGAGAAACTTGGCAATGCTCACAAGGCGTTGAAAAATGAGTTCTCTATTCTCAATGAGTCACATGATCAGCTTCAAAGTCGATTGGCCAAATATGATACTCCTAGCTCGTCCAACTCAACATATAGTAACAAGAAAAATACTAGTGTGGAAAAAGAAGTGATCAAGAACATCACTACAAAGGACAAAGGTGTGCTTGATGAAGTCCTTGGCAAGCAAAGGTCAAATCATGGTAAAGAGGGACTTGGGTAAGTCACCAAGTCCAAGAAGAAGAAAACCAAGAAGAACAAGACCAAGAATGTACAATTAAAGACAAGCATTACTGAGAAGGTTGTCACAAAAGACAAGACTAATAATATTGGTTTTGCAGGGTCTCACAATCCGAATTATGAACTCTTTTGTGATGACTATGGTGATGTTTATGCTTATTATGTTGGTCCTTTTGATGAATTTATTGCTTGGTCTATTTGGGTCCCAAAGACCCTTGTTACTAACATGAAAGGACCCATTGAAAAATGGGTACCTAAAACCAAGAAGTAATTTTCTTGCAGGGCTATGCTTCCGGTGGGTCGAAATGGGTGATGGATAGTGGCTGCACTAGTCATATGACCGGAAGCAAGGAGATCATCACGGAGATGCATCCAAATCATGATAATATCACAGTCTCCTATGGTGATAAGTCTAAATCTCAGGTATTGGGTCTTGGCAAGGTTGTGGTTGCCCATGATATCTCTCTCGTGGACGTCATGCTTGTTGAGACCCTTGGCTACAACCTTCTTTCTGTTCGTGCCCTTGGCAAGATGGGTTTTGCTGTTTTTATCGATGATGATTTGGTGGTACTCTTATGGAGCAAGTCTCTAAAGGTCGCTTTCGTTGGATACGTCGAAAATGACCTGTATGTGGTGGACTTCTCGGGGAAAACCACATCGGGTCAGATGTGTCTATTCGGAAAGGCCGACGTGGGCTGGCTATGGCATCGCCGTTTAGCCCATGTCAACATGAGAACTTTGCAAAGTCTCCAAAAGGGTGGCCACATCCTTGGACTAAAAGACAATGTCTCTTTTGCCAAAGATCGTGTTTGCAGGGCTTGTGTTGAAGGAAAAATGCATGACTCTCCCCACAAGAGGAAGACTATTGTGTCATCAAAAAGGATCTTGGAATTACTTCATGTGGATTTATTTGGTCATCCTTCTCATGCAAGTCTTGGTGGGAAGAAATATTGCTTGGTCATTGTCGATGACTACTCAAGATATACATGGGTATATTTCTTCAAGCTGAAAAGTGAGACTCAACAAACTGTCATTGACTTTGCCAATGAAGTTCAACGTCAACACAATGTTCCCATCTTCGCAATTAGAAGTGACAACGGCTCAGAATTCAAGAACTACACTTTAAACGAGTTTCTTAGCGAAGAGGGGATTAGACACCAATATTCCGCTGCGTACACCCCTCAACAAAATGGTGTAGCCGAGAGGGAGAACCGGACTTTGATGGATATGGCAAGATCTATGCTAGCTGAATTCAAGTCTCCTTATAATTTTTGGGCTGAAGCCATTTCCACTACTTGTCACTCATCAAACCGGCTCTACCTTCGGAAGATCTTGGACAAGACCCCATATGAAATTCTTACCGGTAACAAACCCAACATCTCATACTTCAGGGTATTCGGGTGTAAGTGCTTCTTTCTTATTAAAGGTGTCCGTTTGTCAAAATTTGATTCCAAGGCTTTAGAAGGTATTTTTGTTGGTTATGGTGCCGAATCCCACACTTATAGAGTCTACAACAAGCTCACTGGGATTGTTGTAGAATCTTGTAGTGTGGAGTTCGATGAAAATAACGGCTCCTTTGTAGGGCAAGTTGATGTTTGTGATGCAGATGTTGAAATACCCCAAGATGCCATAAGAAGAATGGGCGTGGGATTTTCTGCCCCATTGAGGAACCCCTTGTGGTGGATCGGGAAGGACAATGCTCCACACATGTGGAACCCTCATCTACACAAGATCAACAAGCTCCTACTATTGGAGACAATTATGCACCAACACCACAATCTGCTGAAGACCATCTGTCCCCTGGACAAGTTGGTAGTCCCAGGCCGGACTATCCGCCTCCTCCAAGGGGCGAACAATCCGCCCCTCGCACTCCAACTCGTTCCAGAGGATCCGAAGGAGAAGTAACCAACTCTGAAGCTCCTAGGCCAGACTCTCCGGCTCCCAGGGGCAGATTATCCGGCCCTGGGTCTCCAACTCCAGTCAGGCTTTCTCAGGAAGATGGTTCTGGTACTTCTTCTCCCAGGCCGGATAGTCTGGCCCCTCCAAGGGGTGGATTATCCGGGCCTGAAGAAAATGTTCAGCAACAATTTTCTGGCAGTAACGGTGATCAAGATCAAGGGCAAGGGAGTAATCAAGACAAGGATACAACAATTGAATCCACTCCTCCTAGAAACAATAAGGACATTGAGGCTCGTTGCAAGGCTCGTGCTGATCGGAACCTTGAACTAAGAGGTCACACTCTTGACAAGGTTGTTGGTGATGTACGATGAAGGGTATCCACTAGAAGAGAGCTTGCAAGCTTCTGTGATCATCAAGTTCACATTTCCATGGTTGAACCGAAGAAGGTTTTTGATGCTCTTGAAGACCCCGATTGGGTTGTTGCAATGCATGAAGAATTAAATAACTTCAAACGCAACAAAGTTTGGAAGCTCGTAGAAAAACCAAAGGATTGCCGCAATGTTATCGGCACCAAGTGGATCTTCAAGAACAAACAGGATGAAAATGGCATTGTTGTGAGGAATAAAGCACGACTCGTGGCTCAAGGATTCTCTCAACTAGAAGGAATTGATTTTGGCGAGACCTACGCTCCTGTGGCTCGCCTTGAGTCCATCCGTATCCTTCTTGCATATGCATCCCATCATAATTTTAAATTACAACAAATGGATGTTAAGAGCGCTTTCCTTAATGGTCCTCTACACGAGTTAGTATACGTCAAGCAGCCCCCGGGGTTTGAGGACCCCAAATTTCCGAACCATGTCTATAAACTCGATAAGGCGCTCTATGGCCTTAAACAAGCCCCACGTGCATGGTATGAGCACCTTAAAGAGCTTTTGCTAGACCGTGGATTCGAAGTTGGGCAAATCGATCCCACTCTTTTTACTAAGAAGGTCAATGGGGAGCTTTTTGTATGCCAACTTTATGTAGATGACATTATTTTTGGCTCTACTAACCATGCTTTTAACGATGAATTTTCGAAGCTTATGACTGATAGGTTTGAGATGTCCATGATGGGTGAGCTCAGGTTCTTTCTTGGATTTGAGATCAAACAACCTAGAGAGGGAACCTTTATTAATCAAGCTAAGTACATCCAAGACATGCTCAAAAGGTTCAAGATGACAGATCTCAATGGCATTGCTACCCCAATGCAAACAAAGTGTCATCTTGAGCTCAATCCCAAGGGTAAAGACGTGGAACAAAAGGTATACCGATCCATGATCGGCTCTCTCCTTTACCTTTGCGCATCTAGGCCCGATATCGTGTTAAGTGTAGGAGTGTGTGCAAGGTACCAAGCCGCTCCTAAAGAAAGCCACTTAGTGGCGGTTTAATCTTCCGATATTTGGTTCATTCCCCAAATTTTGGGCTATGGTATCCCAAGGGTTCAACTTTCTCTCTATGTGGTTACACTGATTCAGATTGGGCTGGTGACAAAGATGATCGGAAATCAACCTCTGGTGCATGCCAATTCTTGGGCAGGTCTCTAGTGTGCTGGTGACAAAGAAACAGAATTGTATTTCACTCTCAACCGCCGAAGCTGAATATGTTGCTGCTGCAAGTGCTTGTACTCAATTGTTGTGGATGAGGCAAACTTTAAAGGAATATGGTGTCAATTGTGACAAAGTGCCTCTTTTATGCGACAATGAAAGTGCTATCAAAATTGCTTACAATCCCGTGCAGCATACAAGAACAAAACATATAGAGATTCGCAACCACTTTATTCGGGATCATGTTGCTCGTGGAGATATTGCTCTATCCTTTGTGAGCACGAAGAACCAACTTGCTGATATTTTCACGAAGCCTCTTGATGAAGCAAGATTTTGTTATTTGAGGAATGAGCTAAATATCATAGATTCAAGGAGCTTGGCTTGACTACCCTTGCACACTCACTTGCGCTTATTCATGTATTTGGTTTAGATGCGGGCATAGACATAGGGGGAGTGTGGTCCTAATTGATTGGGCCAACCCTCCCCCCATAATGCCGAAAGCAAGTAAAATCATTTCCCTTAATATCATTTTGTGATATGTGGGTCATCGATGAGCATTGGTTTTGAACTCAAGATACATCTTCGCGGTGTCATGCCATGCGCTCCAACATGGTGGCTTCGGCCACCGCCCTCTTCCTCGAGAAGAGTTGGTTTTTCATGGGTCTCGTTGGATTTTCATGTGTTAACAGATATCTAGGGGCGTTAGCATCGCTATTCTTCATTTTTGGCATTTCGATGCCAAAGGGGGAGAAGTAGTTCTATTAGGTCTCGTGGATTTGCAAGGGTCGGGCACAAGCTTTTCGTTTTTAGTCGTTTTTATTTGCTTGCTTGTGCCTTTTCTAGCATGAACTCTTTTGCTATTTTGTGTTTGTCTATGTAAGACTATGTCGTACTCCACTATGTTTGGGCACTATGGAATTCTGGATTTATCTATTATGGACCTCATGGATTTCTGGAATTGTGGAGCATATTTGATGGCATATGGATTCATGGGATTATCTATGTATGCTTTGGCTACATTCTCATCCCGGTGGTATGACCTTATTTCCCAAACCTCAGGGGGGCCGGATTATCCGCCCCCCAAGATCTTCACCAAGCTTCACCAAGGCGCAAGCCCCAGAGAGGGGGCGGAGTTTTCCCCAGAGAATCCGCCATTGGGGTGGAGTTTTCCCAGGGGGCGGATAATCCGCCCCCAAAGTTGTTCAACGGCCAGATCTGGGGAGGGGGTATTTAAGCCAGCCTTCCCCCTCCTGCCAGAACTCTTGATTCATCACGAAAAAGACCAGATCAGATCTGAAAGCTTCATCCAAGAGTGCTCCACCTAGATCCACCCAAAGGCCCCATCCCTTGGGGAATCGAAGGAGGAGAACTCGATCTTCATCATCATCAATCAAGCGCTTCATCTCCTCTCCATTCATTTGGAGAACCTCCGATCTAGTATTTCTTGCAAATATCTAGATCCTCGTTTTTGTTTATATTGATAAACCTTGTTCTTGTGGCAGCTTGTTGTCATCTCAGGAGCCCCCAATTCAGTTGTGGGCGTGTGCCCTGATAGTGTTGTAAAAGGCACCGGTTCCCGCCTCGAAGGGATCCAATAGTGGAGAAGGTGGATCAGGCCTCTCGTGGCGAGATCCATCGGAGAATAGGGTGAGGCCTATTGTGGCGTGGTGGTCTTAGAACCGCCCACCCCTCCAACGCAGATGAATTTCCCTTAACAAGGAAGGAACTGCGGTAAAAAAATCCCTGTTTCTCCGCGTGCTCCACTATGGTTTCCTCGCTCCTCTTTTACGTGCTTAGTAGTTAGGGTTACATATAGGGAAATTATCGTAGTTGCATATCTAGAGAATTTACTTTGTGTCAAGCCTAAAATTGAAAAAGTATTAAATAAATTGGTTAGCACCTATTCACCCCCCCCCCTCTAGGTGCCCATATGATCCATTTCAGAGATGCATCACAATAAACTTGGAAATCCTTCTCCAAATATGGTAGACATAGGACTGGTGTTGTCACTAGTCTTCTTCAATTCTTGAAAACTGAGCTCACATCCCTCTGTCCAAGCAAATTTATTGTCTTTCTTTAGTAACTCCGTCATTGGCTTAGCTACCTTGGAGAAATTCTCAATGAATCTTCTATAGTATCCTGCCAAGCCAAGGAAACTACGAACTTCTTTCACTCACTTAGAAGATTCCCATTCAGTTACAGCTAAAACTTTTGCGCGATCAACTGCTACACCATCTCCTCGACACAATGTGTCCATGAAATCCAACTTCATTCAACCAGAATTCACACTTGCTAAATTTGGCATACAGCTTATGCTCTCTAAGCTTCTCAAGTATCAAACGCAAATGTCCCTCATGCTCTTCATTGCTCTTGGAGTAGATAAAAATGTCATCGATGAAAACGACAACAAACTTGTCAAGAAACTCCATGAACACCTTGTTCATCATATTCATGAAGTAAGCTGGTGCATTGGTCAAACCAAATGGCATCACGGTGTACTCATACAATCCATACCTAGTGGTGAAAGTTGTCTTAGGTATGTCTTGCTCCCTTATCTTAAGCTGAAAATAACCTGACCGAAGATCAATATTTGAGAACACACGGGCTCCTTCTAGCTGATCAAACAAATCATTGATTATGGGCAAAGGGTATTTATTCTTTATAGTCACCTCATTGAGTGAACGATAATCGATGCATAACCTTTGACTTCTATCTTTATTTTCCATAAACAAGAATGGTGCTCCCCAAGATGAAGAACTTGGTTGAATAAATCCTTTCTGCAACTGTTCTCCAAGTTGTTTCTTGAGTTCTTTAAACTCATGAACTGACATCTTGTAAGGTCTCTTTGCTATTGGTCCTGATCCTGGCAGGAATTCAATCAGAAACTCCACATCTCTATCTGGTGGCATTCTCGGTAATTCTTCCGGAAACACATCCGGATATTCTCTCACAATTAGCACACTGTCTATGCTAACCCCCTTAAGAGAATTTAGCTTACTCCCTTTTGATTCAAAGTTAGTCTTGAATCTAATCCTTTTATTATCTGGGGTTGTGAGTGTGACGGTATGATTGGCACAATCTAGCACTCCCTTGTACTTAGTCATCTAGTCCATTCCCAAAATGACATCCAATCCTTGGGAATTTAGGATTATCAAACTTATACTTCCCAAATTCTATGACTAGGTCATGACATCCTGAGTTCACTATCATTTCTCCACCAGGAGAACTTACTTTTATAGGACACCCAATAGTTTCAACTGGAAGTTCATTTCTATCAACAAATGCTCTTGATATGAATGAATGCGATGCACCAGTATCAAAAAGAACAAGTGTTGGAACAGAATTGAGTTTGAACTTACCAGCCACAGCATCAGGTTCCTCATAAATCTCTTCCACATTGATATGGTTTACTTGTCCCTTCTGGAAAGGGTTGGGCTTGGTGGTTCCTTCAACTTTCTTCTCTGGGCACTCATTTGCATAATGCCCCATCTTCTTACACTTGAAACATTCAACCTGACTGATATCTCTCTTTGTAGGCTGACTACCACTTCCACTTCCACCTCCACTGTGGTGACTCTTGTGTCCACTCTTGTGGTTCTTGTACTTGTCATTATCATGACTACGGTGATGCTTGTTGTCATGATGACGGTTGTGGATGTGGTGGTTGTTGTACTTTCCATGTTTGTGGGATCCAAAACTCCCACTGTCATCATGATGAGAACGCTTATGAGACGATCCCAAGCTATGCTTCATCTTCCTGCTTTCAACTCGTTTCATCTTGTTCTTCAAGATGGTAGCCTTGTCACAAAGTGATTGGTAGATTGGGACATAGGCAACAGATAGCTGCAGATTCAGTTCATCATTCAGTCCTTCGAGGAATTTCTCCTTCCTCTTAGCATCAGTATCAACTTCATCCGGTGCATAATGCGCCAGATTGTTGAATTCCTCAATATATTCAGCCACACTACGGTGACGCTGGTTCAGATTATGGAACTCCTTCTTCAAATTCATCACCCCGGATGATATGTGAGTTGTGCGGAATCCATCCTCAAAGATAGACCAAGTCACATCCTCAATGGGAGTGGTGATCTGAAAGTTATCCCACCAGGTTGCTACTGGCCCTTCCAACAAATGTGCTTCAAACCTGACTTTTTCCTCGTCGGTGCAGCTGACAGTTACCAAATCCTTGTTCACCGAACGTAGCCAATCATTGGACACCATTGGATCAGTGGTTCCTGAGAACTTTGCAGGCCTCAGTCTAAGAAATCTGGTGAGCATGTCAAATCCTGGCGGATTATTCGGGTTGTTGTTGTTGTTGTTGTTGTTGTTGTTATTGTTGTTGTTATTCTGATTTTGGTTCTGCATGAAAGTGGTCATCATCTGCATCAGTTGTGTCTGTGCTGTCATCAATTGCTGCATCTCGGGAGTGATATTGTTGTTGTTTGGGTTGGGGTTGGCACGTCGAGGAGGCATCTGTGGTTTTCATCAGGATAAGAATGAGATACCCATAGATGCTTAACATGCACAATACATCACATACTCAATCACAATAACCAAGCATCAAAATAACATAGAGTTTGAACGACATAAACAACAAGTTTGGAAATGCAAAACACACCATAGCAAGCCACCCACACGTTGGATGGTCATTGCGACTCAATAATCAAAAGTACGGTAGATGAAAGATAAATGAGTAGTCTACACTACTCCTCTGCATCAATCTCCACATCAACAAGGGTAAGACATGTATTCTCCATAGCGGTCTTGTACTCCTCAACATTAGTAGTCAAGGCCTCTATCTTGGCCCTAAGAGCCCTCTTCTGTGAGCGAAGCCTCTCGATCACTCCCTACTAATGCTCAAGTTCGAAGTCCTTGGCCTCCAGCTCTTCCTTCATCTTCCGGATCTTCTTGTTCCTGTCTTGGACTCTTTTCTCCTGGCTCTTGAATTTCTTGTCCTGGCTTTCAAACATGGCCTCCATTTCCTTGACTATCTTCTCTTGCTCCGCGAAGAGTTTCTCCTTCTCACGAAGCTGAACCTGGAGCTCGTCATTGCTAAGCATGACGTTGGTCCTATCAGTATCTAGGTGCCTAATAAGACCCTCTAGGTCCTGGAGGTATAGACGAATCGGCTCCATCGTCTCTCTAGCAGCATCCTCGTACTCTATAGCTTCACCCTCCTCGTTGCATCTCCTGAAGGGGTGAAAGTAAAGACCTCTAAGCTCTGTGGAGTGCCTCCCTACCAGGCTCCCAAGTAACTCATGCATGACTACATCTAAGCCTTTCTCCTTGTCGTCATGCATCAGCTTGAAAGTGATGGTCTCTGTGGTTGGCTCTGTCTGGCGTCCCGGTTGAGTGACTCTAAAGCCCCAAAGGTCCTTCCTCTCAAACTTGGTGAGGGGAAGCGTCATGATGCTAGGAAGTGGAAGGTTGAGCACACTAGTGAGCTCAATGAGACGAGTACCAAAACGAGTTCGCTTGAACTCCTCGGCCGTGTTGATAATAACATTAGGCATCTATTTTTTATAAGATAGAGAAAAGTTAGAATCAACATCAAATAGAGAAAAAAATCACAAGACAAAATATCACAAGCATATCTTTTGCAACAAACACACAAGTCATGGCATACATAAATCCATTACATGCATCAAAGGTTCAACATAACTTAGACAAATTTTTGGAAATAAAAACGATAAGTGTGGTGGTCCAACTAACGAAGTACGTTACAATCCCCACTCACTTGCCAAGTTGGCTATCAGGGCATCCCTAGAGGCAATCTGTCGATCTTGATCACATGACTACATTGCTAAGTCTATGATGTCTTCTCTTAAACGTTGGTTGGTAGCCTCTAACTCTTGTGTATGCTTCTTTTCTTTCCTAAGGTCATTTTGGGCGTTGAGCATTCTGCACTTGAGTCTATCACCAAGCTCCTTGATAGCATTCCAAGCTGCATTTCTTGTAGAGTCAAAGAATGTTGTGTGCATTTCCGAGTTGGTGACCACGTAGAATCCTGACTCCTTGTGGTTGTCTTCCTTGTTTTTGTACAAGTGAAGTTGCACCCACCAATACTATTCTCCTTCATCCATCACTGGGAATCCTTTGTACACAGCTGCACCATGTATCCCCATGGTAACCATAAGGTTCTTGAGGGCCTTGGGAAATTCAGTCTCACACTCCAAAGTCATGGTCATGAGTGGTCCGCTCCTCACGGCTTCGTTGATGGAGTTCATCTACAAATAGAGATGAGAAAGAAGATTAGAAAAGTTTACGAGAAGAAAAGACAAGTGTGGAAATTTTAAAAAATTTCCTTAGTGGTTTCTAATCCAATCCTAGGGTCATAATCCTATAGGCAACACAGTGCTCTGATAACATCTGTAAGATCCCACCTTTATAAAGGTAAAGATCCCTATGATTGCAATGCTAGTCCCTGGATCAAATGCTAGCATCCATAGTTTAAGATGAAGTACACTGAAACAAAGGTCATTATTACATCATCATTCTAGAGATAACATAGTCTTTTACAACTCCATAGCCATAGGCTAGTACAAGAGTTTAACTTAACAATATAAATAAAAGTCTTCATCTTCATGTGCCACAGGCAAGCATGTTGAGTGTAGACTCATAACCCCTAATCATCATCACAGTAACCTGCAACATCACAAGTTACAACCATAGTGGGTCAATACATTGGAACAGTATTGGCAAGTGATACCTTAGTAGAATATTAGCATCTAGTTACTACATGAATTTGGCTAAGTGTAGCTTAGGCTTGCTTTGCTCAAAATAGGTTTTACCTATCAGTTGAAAACACTAAGTTTTTTTTTTTGCAAAAACTCCCGAGGAACCACCAATAGAAATTTGTGGACCTTCACCCTTGTTTAACCACAAGTTTTAACTTATAAAATTGGGATGAGGAGATTCTTGATAGCTTCCATGTCTTGATGCTCAAGTTGTCCATTACCAGGTACACGGCTAAGTACTTAGTTTCTTCCTTCTACAGAGGTGGTGCACTTTCCCCACAAGACTTGATTTTCACTAAGACAGGACCTTTTAGAAGCCTTCCCTTAGAACAAATGGACATGTTCCAACCTATCATCCCACTACCACCAACTGTCCAAATGGCTAAGTTATTGCAACTTATATGATCCAGGCAGAGCCCATAATGCCATGTGGTTGCACTAGAAGCTTCTTAACATTTGGCATATCAAATCCCTTTGTTCCTGGGTGGCAATCCACAAGCGAGATACATAAAGTAGACCATATAAATGGGCCTTGTGTAACCACTCAACCAAAAACCACCAAGCAATTACCAATCCACCCAGGTGTTTCATTCACTTAGTTGTTTTATTAAGCAAAAACATAAGTCAAAGACTTAGAAATATTTTTCCATAGCATGTATATATTCCGCCCTTGGTTGCTACTAGCTAGGCTAAGCATGGCAATAGAAAGTATCTTAACTTAGAGAAAATTCTAACAATTCTACAACTACTAGGATTTCCCAAGCATAGCATATAGATACTTAGAAAAATATTCATGCAAGCTCTATACAAAATATTTCTAATGCATAGTCAAAATATTGGGACAAAAGTATGAAGCACCAATTGCCTTGGTAGTTGGGGGAGTAGCAACAATCTTCACAATAACAATCACCACTAGCACCAAAATCTACACATATAATGATAGCACCAAATTCACATATCAAAATAAACAAGCAAAAATATATGAATGCATGCAAATGACATGTGATGATTTTTCCAATTTAAACAAGACTATTAAAACAATACTTAACACTAAACTAAACATTTATACACTAATTAAACTTAAATTGATCTTTAAAACATTTTTCAAATAATTTTTATACTCAAAATAGGCCTACAAATGTTTCTGCAAAAATAACCAATTTTTATAGAATCAATTTATTAAAAAAAAGTGCATGGTTTGATATAATTCTTTCTCCTGATTCCAATGATATAAAATTTGCAAAATTTGGACGTGTGGATCAAAAGTTATGAATTTTGCAAGTTTGAACATATAATAGAAATGTTTCCGTCGTTTTAAATAAAACAGCACCACGCGGCAGCTTCTAATTCGTCGGTATCGGTTCGCACGGATCAGCTAACGTGGTGCGTTGGATCTAAATAAGATCATGCGGCACATATCTAACGTACCCCTTCGCTTAAGTGATGCTATCGCAGCCGACAGATCAAGATCTAACGGCCGTTGATCAAACGACCACTAACTGGCGGCGGCGAGTGGCGGCGGCGCGTTCAGGCGATGGTGTTCCGGCTAATACAGGAAGCGAGAGAGGATGTGGGGTGGCTCACCGAGATTTCCGCGGCGAGTAGATGCTCGAGGTAGCAGCCGCTCGTCGAGGGACGCGCAGAGTCGTCATCAATCTCTCGCCGGAGATGTTCCTGGCGTCGGGCAAGCTCTGGCATCGGCGGGGGAGGGGCTGTGGTGCGTGCTAAGACAAGCCAGGGGTGCTGTTAGATGCGCACAATTTAGGTGAACATGCGAGTATCCAATATAGAGAAGGGGGTGGTCAGTAACTACCAGAGAGTGTCGCCGGAGTGGAGGCAGACGGCGGCGCTTGCTGTTGTTGAAGTTGCCGATGAAGCGGAGCGCGCGCGGGCGAGTGCAAGGTACTGGCAGGTGCAGAGGATGATGGGGAACTTTCTTGTGGTGTCAGGAAGGCAAGGGGCGATGGTGTCTGGCCGGAATTTGAGCTAGAGCTCGTCGGAGCAGAGGGAGGTCCTAAGCTAATTCCGAGCAGCCTAGGGGCAGAGAGGGGTTGGCGACTGGGGAAAATGAAGGGAGGACGCAGGCGATTAAGTACGCAAGATCAGGGGGAGGAATTACTGGCGCATTGATACAAATTTAAGTGGGATTCATCGACCGGAAACAAACGGCGTAATTTGGGGAAGAAGGGGTCATGGGGTGCAGACGATGACTCGCGAGTGGGACCTAGCGTTCAGCGAGAGAGAGATACGGGGTGGGGTCCAATCGTCAGCGACGGCGCGGGTCAGTTCCATGGTGTGAATCGTTTTCTGCGGGGTGGAGAAGGAGGTGGGCTGTTGGGCTATATGGGCTAGCTGGACTGGGTTGGGTTAGTTAGCCAGTTAGCTTTATTTTTTTCTCTGTTTCACTTTTTCTTTTTCTGGTTTGAATTTAAATGCCCATTTCAATTCTGTTTCAATTAAAATTTTCTCCATATTTTTGTATTGTGTTTCTTGTGTCCTGGGGTGTATAAAACATCTATTCATACTCAAATTTATTTTGGTTTTTGAAATGAAGTTTAAAACTATGCCCTTAGTGAAATATTATTAATAGGCATATGAATGGTTTTGAGTTCATTTTTATTTTGAAATTTTTTAACCAAGCTTTGGAAATATCAATCAACCCTAAGTTCAAATCTTTTCTGGTTAAAACAAATAATCTCATAATAGAAAGTAGCATTAAGGCTATTGCCTTGCTTACATAAAATAATAGATCACAAAGTTTCTGTTTTTGAAGAAATGGCCCTAAAATGATTATGAATGCATGAATGATATGCAAACTTTGAAATCATGATTTTTGGGATGTTACAGCCATCAAGTTCGTGAGAGCTTTACTAACTAAATTTCTCATAACAATAAAACATTTTATTTGGAAGAAAACGAGGCATAATGGATATGCACAGAATAGCAATGATGCTAATAGGTAGATATGGTGGACACTTTCGACAATATTGGTTTCGGGGAGTTGGAAGCACGAGTAGAGCTCATACTCAGTGCATGTGAAGGCTAGCAATAGGAAGGGAGTGGCAAACGTGAGAGCAATAACTGTCATAATCATGCTTGCAACAAAACAGAGTTAATTATGGCATAAAAGTGATACAAGAACTTTGAGGAAAAATAAATCATCAAGGCTTAACTGACTTTGTTCAGTCATATGGATGCGTGAGCATATGACAAGTCAATTCAAATGAAACATTCAGAGGAGGATACCACGATGTCATACCAAGTTATGAATAGAACAATGCAAGCAAACATTCATATGACATGGTACGAACTACTAGCTAGTTGGAGCTAATGATAAGCGAGCAAGAACTACTAAGCATCCATTAAATAAATACACCTTACATGAATATACTTAGCATGCCCACAATGATAATTATATGTACAAAAATGAAGACAAATAGAGTTCATTACCAACCTCTTATGACACCTCGAGTTGTCATAACTCATCATTATTGCCTTTCACTTGTGTGACTTGAATAATAACATGAAACCAAACTCCACCAAGGACAGCTAAACCCTGCAACGAACTTAACAAAACCAAAGAAGAACAATAAATATTTTTGGGTTTTTGATTTTTTTTAAAGCAAGCACTCCAAGCAAACACAAACAAAGAAAAATCTTTTTGGATTTTTCTTAAAGCAAACCAAAGCTAAAAAGCAAAGAAACAAGCCAAATTAACAACGAAAATATTTTTGGTCTTTTTGTATTTTGGAAAGCGGAAACAAAAACTAAAAAGAAAGCAAAGCATGGATATACAATGTACCGATAGAACATGATATGTAGATGAGTGTGGTGTCGGTATACCTCCCCCCAAGCTCAGGCTTTTGTCCTAAGTGGAGCTCAATCCCAGCCTGGCCAAGAAGGAGTGCCTCTGTAATATGACGAACAGGCCCCTTCGTCCTTGTACGTGCTCGAGGAATCCCCTGTGTAGTGCATAGAGTGGTCATAAGAGGCGGATCCCCTAGTAGCGCTCGTGGAAACCACACACGTATAGCTGATTGTCCATCTCCTCCTTGGAGCGTGACCAAGGCCCCCTGCAAATACTAAACAAAGTAGCATGTGGCAAAGAAATTTCCCTCTCTTCCCCATCAGTAAACATCATCATGTAAACTAAACTCTCACGTCTAGAGCTAGCAGTAACAAAGTGATGCGCTTTTATGGCAGCTAGATCGAGCCTCTGTGGTGCCAGCACTATATCATTCGGATCAACAGAAAATTCTAAAGAAGCAACTACACGTGCATCAATAATACCCCCATAAATGAGTCCTCTAGCAGCTAGGCGGCGAGCAATGAGAGAACCAAGATTATACCTGGTTTCATTGTTAAGTGCGGCAGCTACAAAATTCAAATGATAGTTGGAAATATTGCTAGTGTTCTCCTACCAAGAATGCTAGTGGCAAGATAATAAGCAAAATATCTAAGAGCTGGGAGTTGATTATTTCTTATCTTTCCACGCCGGGCTGTGTGGTCATCATCATCTTATATCCCACGGTAAAGGTCCAACAAATCAACAAGTTGAGATTCAACCTTCTTCACCATCCTAGCCATGCCAATGCCTATAATGCTGCAAAATCTCTTCAGTGTCATGGTGATAGGCCTATCATAGATTCTGAATGACACATCTGTCCTGAAAGGGGTGTTATTAAAAGTGAAATTCTACACAAAAGTTTTGGTGAGCATAGCATATTGCTCACTCTCATCCTGCATATAATCGGTTAGACCAACCCTCCGAACAAGAGTTAAGAATCATCGAGAATCCCTGCAGCTTGCAAAAAGGTAAAACAAGGGAAGGTAGAAGGGTGTGCATCACCCTCATCTCCCTCGTTGCCAAAGTGCAGAGCAATAAGATCCTCATTGTATGATGGCCTATCTCGAAGGCCTTGTCCTCCTAGGTGCATCACTTTCAATCACTTCTCCAAAGGTATGGTTGTCCATGGCCCTTTTTCTGAAATTTTTAGACAAACATCAAACCAAGTGATTTCCAAGTTGATAAATGATGAGGAACTACTATAGGAACTTGCTAGAGGGATAAACATGCATCAAAATGAAATATCTAAGAATAGAACAAGAATGCAGGATAACATAACCTGTCACCTATAGTAGCAAAATACTCAAGATACAATCCACCAATCAAAAATCTAATTGGACAAGCAAATGAGGCACATAACAGAGAGCAATCCGTCCAAAAATTAGCAGCAAAGATGGGTTGAGCAAGGAGATCAAAAATCGGGAGCAAGAAAGAAGTGGCTGGAAGGAGGCAACTTGGAGGGCCAAGGGCCTCCAGGGGGTGTGCTGGCCTGGTGGGTCCCCCTGGGTCACTCCAGGTGCCCCTCTGCCCCTTTTTCGAGGAAAAATTTAATATGAATTTTCTGGAATTTTTCGGGAAACTTTATTTTTGGCCAATTTTCAGGTTATCAAAATTGATTTTCTCGTAGAAAAATATTTTTGAAAGACACAAAAGAAGACCAAAACCAAAACTATAGAAGTTCTAAGACACTCTAAAAAGCAAAGAACTAGCAAAACTAAGATGAACAAGATGGAGAGCAAAGATTGGAAAGGAGAAAAATAAAAGTGAGCAGGGATAATCATTGTGAAAGCATTGTTTTGTGCATTAAAATCCCTTTGTTAAATAGGTTGATCAACTCTTGTTACCAAAACAATTTTATATGAAACAAAACTTTGTATTTCACAAAATTCTTGTTACCTGCATTTGTAACCATAGTTTGGAAATCCTGGAGGATCCCCGCAGCTCTCATAAATTCATGGCATGGATATATGGAAGTAAAAACTGCCTCCTCATGATGGACCTTCATTGGCTCATGCACCATCAAGTCATATTGATTCAGTGGATAAGTACTCATCTTCTTTGCTGAAATTTTAAGACAACCATCAAACCAAGTGATTTCTAAGTTGATAAATGATGAGAAACTACTATAGGAACTTGCTAGAGGACTACACATGCATCAAAAAAAAGTTCCTAAGCAAATAACAAGCATGCAAGCTCAAACAACCTGTCACCTATAGTAGAAAAATACTCAAGATACAATCTACCAATCACAAATCTAAATGGACAAGTGGAGGAGGCACATACCAAGGAGCAAACCCTCCAAAAATCAGCACTTGAGATGGGCTGAACAAGGAGATCGAAAATCGCGAGTAAGAACAGCAAGAAATCGGGCTTGAGTAAGTTTTCCGGTGTTTTTTGGGAGAGAGAGAAAGAAGGTGGCTTTGAGGAGGCAACCTAGAGGGCCCCAGGTGGGCTAGACCCCCCTAGGCGCCACCAGTGGTGGGCCACGCTTACCACAGGTGTGGTTGCCTGGGGTGGCCCCCTGGGTCACCTCTGGTACCTCTTTGCCCCTTTTTTGAGGAAAAATTTATTTTGAATTTTCTGGGATTTTTCGGGAAACTTTATTTTTGGCCAATTTTCAAGGTATGAAAATTGATTTTCTCGCAGAAACAGTTTTTCCAAAAGAAGCAAAAGAAAACGAAAGGCCAAACTACAGGAGCTCTAAGAAACTCAAACAAGCAAACAACTAGCAAAACTAAAGCTAAAGTAAAGACTAGGAAGGAGAAAGGAAAAAAGAAAGCAAGTATAACCACGGTGGAAACATTATTTTGTTCACTAAAATCCTTTTGTTAACAAGTGTGATCAAGTCTTGTTACAAAAAAAATCTTATATGAAACAAAACTTTGCATTCCACAAGGTGATTATGTTACCTCATAATTGATAGCAATTGTCCCAATCATAATAGTTTCAAAATTTTCTTGTGGAATGGGACAATATATATCTCCAACCTTGATGCCCTCAACATTTTCAATGGAATTCAGTCAATAGTTCTTAAAAACCTTCTTGGGGAAATAGACAGTCTGCTCTTTGTCATTAATATTGAATGTTACTTTTCCTTGATTGCAGTTGATGATAGCACCTGCAGTATTAATAAAAGGTCTCCCAAGAATAATAGACATATTATCATCTTCAGGCATTTCAAGCACAACAAAATCAGTTAAGACCATGCAATTATGAGCTACTTGAACAGGAACATTCTCACATATAACAATAGGAATAGTAGTTGACCTATCAGCCATTTGCAATGATATATCAGTTGGTATCAACTTTTCTAGCTGGAGTCTCTTGTAGACAGAAAAAGGCATAACACTAACTCCATCTCCCAAATCACATAAAGCAGTTCTAACATAATTATTCTTAATGGAGCAAGGAATAGTTGGTATACCTGGATCACCAAGTTTCTTTGGAACCTTACCGTTGAAGGAATAATTAGCAAGTAGAGTAGAAATTTCCTCATTAGGTATCTTCCTTTTATTAGAGACAATATCCTTCATATACTTTGAATAAGGAGGCAATTTAATAGCATCAAACAAAGGAATTTGCAAGAATAAAGGTTTCATCCACTCATAAAACTTTTTGTAGTGTTCTTCCTCCTTTGACTTGTGTTTCTTACCTGGAAAAGGCATAGTTTCTGCACCCAAGGTTCTCTCTCTTTACCATGTTTATTAGAAATAAAATCTTCTTTTGTGTACCTAGTGTTCTTAGTGTGCTTCTTAGGTTCTTCCTCACCTTCCTCCCTATCAAGAGACTCATTTTTATCATTACCACTCTTAGTTTCAGCATCAGAGACAGATATACTATTAGGATCTACAGCAGGTTCAAGTGGTTCCTCGACTATTTTATGTTTCTTTTTCTTCCTCTTACGAGGACTACCACTATCTTCACCTTGTTGGGAATCCTGATATATTCTTTTAGGGTGTCCTTCAGGATATAAAGGATCTTGAGTAGCTGCACCACTCCTAGTTCTAATTCCATAAGCATGTTTATCTGCTGAAGCATTAACTAGCATATCCTTTTGTACCTTAGCAAGTTGATCAAGTTGGGTTTGAACCATTTGAAAGTGCTTACAAATAATTTTAATATCATTAGAAGTTCTTTCCACAATATCTTCCAACTCATGGATAGCTCTAGAGTTTTCCAATAAATGATTCTGAACTTGTTTATTAAAATACCCTTGCTTAACAATAAAAGTGTCAAGTTCCTCTAAACATTGATCAGGAGGCTTACCATAAGGAATATCACCTTCATAAAAGTGGTGGAGAGAGTGTACCTCAATAGTAGATGAGTGGGGAATTAGCTTACATAATTCTTCTAAAGGAGGTAGATTCTTTACATCTTCAGCTCTAATACCTTTCTCCTTTAGACACTTCTTAGATTCCTTCATCACTTCATCATTTAATGCAATAACTCCCCTCTTCTTCGTTGTTGGTGCTAGAACTGGTTCAGGAACAACTGGTTCAGGAGTAATAGGCCCAGGTGTATTTAGATCAGTTGAAGTCCAATCGTCATAATTCTTGCTTATCTTGGTCATTAATTCTTCAGCATCTGTAGGGGTCCTTTTCCTGAAAACACAATCATCAAAGCTATCTAGGTAGGTCCTAGAATCATCAGTTAGTCCATTATAATAAAGATCAAGAAGCTCATATTTGGGTAATGGGCATCCAGGATGTGCATGAATCAAGGCACAAAACCTTGTCCAAGACTCAGGCAATTTCTCTTCTTCTACCTGTTTAAAATCAAAAAGTCTCTGCAAAGAAGCATGTCTAGCACTGGGAGGAAAATATTTATGGCAGAAAGAAGCTATCAAGCAATCAGGGCTATCAATGGAACTAGGAGGTAATCTATTAAACCAAGCCCTAGCTTATCCTTTTAGTGAAAAAGGGAAGATCTTAGTAACAAAGTATTTGCGCGTCTTAAAATCATCAGAGAACAAAGCACTCATAGTAGAAAGCTCATTCATATGAGCCATAACACTCTCATTTTCAGTCCCACAAAAAGGTTCTTTCTCAACAATATCTAAATAAGACAAATCAAGAGAGAAATCATAAGCTTCATCTTTAATATCTATGGGAGAAGTGGCAAACTTAGGATCATAGGACAACTTAGGCATTATAGTACGTCTAGCAAGGAGACTCTTCATAGCACTAGTACCATGTGTGTTTCGGCACTCATCATTAGTGAGCTAACAGATGTAATAGTGTATTCACTAGGAGTTTTGTAATTTCCTAGACTAGCCATAGTAGCATCTAGAAAAGGACCTAATCAACCACTCGCATCAAGCACAGTAGAAGTAACATCATGAGCATAAAAAACAATTTCAGATTCATCAATAGTAGCAGTGTGTGTAGCATGTGTATGTGGTGGTGGTGTGACGAGCTTACTTATAACAGACGATGAATCAAGAGCAACAGAGGTGTTTAGGACTGTACCTCTTTTTTTAGTGGATGGTAAAATAGGGAACTTTCCATCACGAGACTTCCCCATGATGAAAGGAGTAGCAGTGAACAATAGTAGATCCAAGTGAACTTACAAATAAAGATATGCTCCCCGGCAACATCGCCATAAAATAGTCTTTATGACCCACAAGTATAGGGGATCGCAACTGTCTTCGTGGGTAGTATTGCCCAATTTATTGATTCGACACAAGGGGAGACAAAGAATACTTGCAAGCCTTAACAACTAAGTTGTCAGTTCAGCTGCACCTATAAATAGTTCTTGCGCACAAAATTTTATCGGTAGCAACAGTTTGTAGCAACAATGACAAAGGAAAGCAAGAGCAATAGTAACAAGATACTTGATAACGATGGATTCGAGTGCGGTAGGCATAGGGATGGATAGACGGGTGTTGCATGGACAAGTCTAAACATGTAACTTCAAGAACTAGGGAATTGCAGATAAATAATAACAAGCATCCAAGTACTAAACAATCCTAGGCATGTGCTCCATATATAGTCATACGTGCTCGCAATGAGAACTTGCACAACATCTTCTGTCCAACCAGCCCATGGCAGCGGGGCCTCTGGGGAACTACTGGCAAACAAGGTGCTCCTTTTAATAGAGAACCGGAGCAAAGCACTAACACTCCGTGAACACATGTGATCCTCACACCACAGCCATCCCCTCCGGTTGTCCCAATTATTGTCACTTTGGGGCCTTTGGATCCAGACAATGATATGTGTACACAACTTGCAGATAAGATCACAAACAATACTATCATAATGATTCAATAATAAGTTTAGATCTGAGATCATGGCACTTGGGCCCTAGTGACAAGCATTAAGCACAAAAAGTTGCAACAAAGTCAAATAGCACTAATAGGGATACTAGGCACTATGCCCTAACAGATCTTATTCGATTACATGATAGAACTCATCCAATCTCTACCATCCCCAAGCCTACAGCGGGGGATTAATCACTCATGGATGAGGGAAACATCGGTGGTTGATGGAGATGTGTTGGTGATGACGATGGCGATGATCCTCTCCAAATTCCTGTCCCATAGGTGCCGAACAAGTTTACGGATCCGAATCGTGGTTTCTGGTGGCTGCGGCGGAGCGGAACTCTTTTGGAAAACTATCGAACCCCCTAAGTTTTTAGGTCAGAAGGCAACTTATAGGCGCAGAGGGAGGCCGAGGAGCTGCCTGGGGTGGCCAAACCCCCTCCAGGCGCGGGGTAAGGTGGGCCCACGCCTGGGGTGGATCTTCTGGCAAGAAATAGTTTTTGGCATATTTTCCGGGATTTTTCCTGATAGTTCATTTTCTGCACAAAAACAAGACACCAAGGTAATTCTGGTGAAAACAGCGTCAGTCCATGGTAGTTTTATCCAAATCACACAAGTTTAGAGGAAAAACAATAGCAAAGTGTTCGGGAAAGTAGATACGTTTTGGACGTATCACGAGGGCCCGTCTCCCCTGGCGAGCGAAAAATGGGCGGCGCGGCGAGGCCTTGGCATAAGAAAGCTAGGAGGCTATATAGGCAAGAGGAAAGAGCAGGGAGAAATGAGGGCATATGGGCGGCAGCGGCCTCAAGCGCTATATATTGCTAGGGGATGCGGCTCAGATCACTGTAGAGCTTCTTTGGGAAAACCCAAGAGGAAAGTATGATGAGTACAACAATAAGTTTTCCCTCACTAAGAAACCAAGGTTATCGAACCAGTAGGAGGAAGGAAACGACTCAAAGGTGTTGCTAGCAACTTGGAAACCTGCATGACACAAACTCAAGACTTTGATCCAAAGAACAGTGAGGTTGTCAATCTCACCGGTTTGTTGAAAACAAAGGATTAAACGTATGGTGTGGAAGGTAATGGTAGCTTGCAAAAAGTAACCAGTAATAGTGGAAGATGTATCAATGGTAAAGATTAGTCCGGGGTCCACGGTTCACTAGAGGTGTTCTCCTTAAGATAATTAACAAGACATGCTGGGTAAACAAATTATAGAGGGTCAACTGACAGTACATTGCAAGGCATAACAATGCAATAGTAGACATTCATGATCCTATTAGATCTGATTGGGCATTACAACAATATACATAGACCTCCATCAACTGCATCTATGACTAGTAATACACCTTCAGGTTATTATCCAAACTCCCTCCAGTATTAAGTTGCAAGCAACGGATAACTGCTTTAAGCAATGTGTGTAAAGTACACAATACAATTGTTCCATGAACAAAATATTGTTGTTTTCTCCCTAGTAGCAACAACACATCTACAACCTTAGAGCTTTCTGTCACTTCCCCAGATTTAGTAGAGGCATGAACCCACTATCGAGCATAAATACTACCTCTTGGAGTCACTATCATCTACTTGGCCAAGATAGCTACTAGAACGGAGAGCATGAAAGTTCTCAAACAACACAGACATGATAAAATCAATAACATAATCATTAATCATTCCGACATAGTAATCTCAATATCCATTGGATCCCTGCAAACACAACATGCATGATTACAAATAGATGATCTTGATCATGAATGGAGCTCACAAGATCTAAACATGGTAGCACAAAGGAGGAGAAACAACCATCTAGCTACTGTATGGACCCATAGTCCAACATGGAACTACTCACACATCATACCAGAGGCGGGATGATCTCTCCTCTCCGGCAGGGTGTCAGGAAGAGCTTCAGATCCCCCGATCTAGTGACGAGGGTGGCAGCGTCTACGGACTATTTCGTGGAGATATGATCGGGTACTTAGGGTTTTGGTATCGGGGGCTTCTTATAGATGAAGGGGAAGACCGAGGGGGTGCCCGAGGCGGCCACACCCTCCTCCAAGGCGCGGGCCTGGCCTGGCCGCGCGGCCAGGGGTTATGGGCCCCTCGTGGCCCTCCTCCATCTCGTCTTCTGGCTCCGTGTTCTTGTCGGTGAAATATTGACTTTGGCTTTTGTCCCGTCCAATTCCAAGAATATTTATAGGTTATTCCTAGAAAACGTATAAAAGTACCTCAAAGTGTAGACAAAGAAAAGCAAAGTGGATACTAAACAGCATGGAACATCAAAAATTATAGATACGTTTACGACGTATCAAGCATCCCCAAGCTTAACTCCTGCTCGTCCTCGAGTCGGTAAGTGATAAAAAGAATAATTTTTTAGGTGACATGCACCATCACAATCAAGATCAAACAATTTGCAAGCATTGAAATCTGGGATCAAAGTACTGTAAACATGAGCATGAAAGATGAAGTTCTAACAATAAGACAAAGCAACTAGGCTGCAACATGAAAGGATACAAACAAATATTCATGAATAACAATGCATTGAAAGACGTTCGTTCGTTTCACATATATAAAACATAGGATAGTGTCATTCAGCTTATCACTCAAGGAGTAAAAAAAATGCATATGAAACCTTCAAAGTTCATAAGGCTGACTAGATACAAATAGTTTAAGAACAAGCAATATCAACAATATGAATCAATCAATAAGTTTTGGGACAATGCACATAGAACTAAGAATGGCAAATATGCTCTCTTAATTGGTGCCTAAGGATAAAAGGTGGAGACTCAATATAATAGTGGAGGAAATGCCCTTCAAAGGGAAGCAAGGATTTCAAGTTTCATAAAGAGCTTCCAAAAATTATGGTACTTGTTAGCTTTCAGCTCTCATTGCCCCTATCATAAGCATCTTGAAGCGATTAAAGTTAAAGTTAACAAAATATGGATTATATGCTTGAAAAAGTATAAGTTGGCAATCTTATGTCCCTTGAGTACGAGGGCCGCTCCTCATGCTACTCAACTTTAGTTACCGGTAAGTTCTTGCCGTAGTAAGTACATGTGTATCATAGAGAACCTCCAACGGGATACCCCTTGCCCAATGATACAGGATCTATCCCATATCAAAATGACAAGGCAAGGAGACAATGAGCATCTCAGCAATCTTCTTATTTACCATGGGAAAATGGTGCTTTTTTCTCTCTTTCCTATTTTCTCATCTTTTTGTTTTCTCAATATATTTTTGTAGGGTTCGCAGCATAGAAAACAAAAATTTTCCTACGATGGGAACAACTATGTACCAAGATCTATCTACTAGATATAAACAACGGGCGGATGTATATCCAAAGAGAACATACCCTTGAAGACCGACAAAGCTTAACGAGTTCAACTCGTGGTTGATGTAGACGATCTCTTGCCGACCTCAAGATCGAGAGGAAGTCCTAGCGCAGCAAAACAGCAGCGCATCTGTGCTCGCACACACGTTCGAGGCACCGAGCAACCTCCGCATCCTCGCTCCAGCGATGCAGCGGAAGCACAACTCTTTGTTGCCGAAAAGCCACCGGGAACATGTATCTCGCTAGTCCGAGACCATGGGGGATAAATTCTAGAGGGGGAGAGATATCCTTCACGAGGAGGTGTGAGTGAGAGAGAGGGAGGGGGGCTCCTTTTATAGGGAGAGGGGCCATGCGCCCCGCCAAGGGGCTGCCCCCAACTCTTCCACATTCATGTGGGTGGACACTCCACTCACTCAAATGCCTTTCAATTCCCTCCACCCAAAAACCCACTCAAATTCCCATTAAATTTCCACCAAATTTACTGCAAACTCTCATTAAATAAAACTCTTTTATTTTATTCAGAATTTTGTCAATTACTTTAATGACAAACATTCACAAATAACCCCTTGCTAGAATTCTATTTCACATGCATAACCACTTTATGCAATTTCACCCGAAAACCTGTTTCGGTATCTAGTGAAATAAATTCCTGTGCTTGTTCATTCTTTCGGCATGAAACTTTTTCTCCAATTGGATGTCGGTGTCTCTTAAGTGTGTCACCCTATAGTTCATGAATAATGCGGACATGATCGAGACCCCTCTCGGATCAATAATCAGAAGCGGGATCTAGAGACCCATACTGACTCCCACACATTCAACGATGACTTTCTTGTGATCGTCGGAACCTTTTACTCTAGTATCTTAATCCCTTTGTTTCACGATATATTACATGTCTGAGATTCGATCATCGGTATCTCCATACCTAGTTTGATCTCGTTACTGACATGCACTCTTTTCTCGTTCCCGTGATATAACATTCTAGTGATCAAATCACTTGCTTGCAAGCTAATCAATGTGATATGACCGAGAGGGCCCAGAGCATATCTATCCGTCATCGGGATGAACAAATTCCACTCTCGATCCATGGGCCTCAACATAACACTTTATTAGTTCTGAATCCATCTTTATAATCACCCTGTTACGGTGTGACGTTTGATGTTATCAAGAAACTCTTCCAGTGTTAGTGATTGACATGATCTCATGGTCTAAGGATTAGGATCACTTCGTAAGTTGTTATAGCAATATAAACTCAATGACTTTAATCGTAATGTATACTTCAGATGAATGTTCATCACATCATTACACTAATGTTGTGACCTCGTTATTAACAACATCCAATGTCCATGATCAGGAAACATATGATCATCTTGTTAATCAACGAGCTAGTTTATAAGAGAGGCATAAATAGGAACTTCCTTTTTGTTTATTAAACACACATGTATTAATGTTTTCGTATTAATACAATTATAGCATGTAAAATAAACATTTATCATAAACAAGGAATACGATAATAACCACTTTATTATTGCCTCTCGGGCATATTCCCTTCAGTCTCCCACTTGCACTAGAGACAATAATCTAGTTTGAAAACTTTGCGTATTGAACACTTATTGCTTTCCGGTGTTCCATATACGCAATTGCAAGTGGTTAACATAATCTACGGATCTGACACTTTCAGGTCCGTGTGTATTTGCATATCTTTGCGTCTCCATGCATCACTCATTCTCCAATGAGATGGCATGTATAAATTTGTTCTTTTGGTGAGACCTTTAGTTCCTTGGGGTTTAAAACACGTCGATACTATTGTCATACAATATATATTTAGTGTTAGCCCGTTGCGAACCACACCTTAGTTTGATAAAAAACTACTAGACACAAATTCCCTCCTTTGCTTCTACTATAGCAGTCATATACTTAGCCTTTTGTTGTAGTATCCGTCACAATGTTTTAACTTTGGAATTCATCCAAATCCATCATGGAAACTTTCTTTCCATTTCATTGTGCCACCCATAGTTTAAATTGAGATAAACTTAATTTGTATCTTGTGACAAAACTAGTATCAATGTAACGCTTTACAATGAACTATTTATAATTGTTTGTCACCTCTACACAAATATATTCTTAGTTCTTCCAAAAGATCATAAGAATATCTTTACTATTGTCCAATGATCATTTTATGATTCATTCTGGTATATGCTCATAACACTTAGAGCATAGGACATGTCTGGATGTGTACATATCATGGTATGATTGATCAAAACATTCTCGTGATTTCACTCATCAAGTGTCAAAGCACTTGAATCTTGTTTCACTTATCAACTGTCGATACGCTTGAATCTTGATTCAATTCCTTTCCATGCGCCAAGAACCGTTTCTTGTCGTTTCTATATTTAACTCCTTCAATATCTCATATATGTATGTTTGGCACAACCATATTGGCGTCACAGTCTATCCACTATAGACATTCACGCTAAATATTCTGGTTTTGCCTAAGTATTTCATCAAAATGGAATTCTTAACCTTTGTCAATAAAAGATACATTATTTCCAATCAACAAGATGTCCTCCACAAAATGTATTAGAAATATGTCTTAGCGCTCCCACTTAATTTCTTGCAAATGCAAGCATCTTCATCGTCTCCTGATGAAAACTCTTTTTCATCACGGTGAAGATTCCAACTCCGCGATGCTTACTTCAACCATTGAAGTTTGCATGCCCTTTTTAGCATCCTTTGAATTAACAAAACCCTTTGGATCATGTCATGTACACGTCCTAGGTAACCATTCTATTAGAAGAACTTTGTTTTGTTTACTCATCTACCATATAACAAATTGTATGTAGTGGTTGCTACTTTAATCCGTCCAGACTAAATATCGCTATGAATGATCAAATCTTGTCATGGTCAACTCCTTGAACATTGTCGTAAAATACTTTATGACATGTCGACTATTTCATAGATGTGAAACATCCATGTCTGTTTCTTTATAGATCCAAATATGACCGATAGGTTTTTACACCTTTCCGGAGGGTCTTCCAAGTTCAAAACTTGATTTCTTGTGTATGGAACTATCACGGATTTTATGGCTTCAAGCCATTTGATGGAGTCAGGGCCCATCATCACTTCTTTGCATATAGTCGGTTCATCATTGTCAAACAATAATGATTTACTCTCAAATCTTAGTATTTGATTGTTTATTCGACCGACTTGGTTCAATAAGAACTTAGATCTCCGTGACCACAACCTTTGAGGCACATAAGCTATGAGCATTATGGCAGCCTCCGGAATGATCTTCGGTGTTGCGCAACTCAGCACATTTAGCTAAGGTTCGTTAACCTTATCAAAGTTCTATTGTCCTCCCACTTAACTTTTGCGAAAAATTCGTTCTTCAAGAAACTTCACATTTCAAGCGACAAACCCTTTTGTCCTTGGTGTTATGGAGGAATAACCAATTGTTATTCGAAATAACCTACAAAGACATGCTCATCCGACTTCGTTTGTAAACATCTTACTTATGTTTAGCATACCAAAATTTAAGAAATAACAACTTGGGTTTTACCCCAAACCATAACTTCCATGGTGTCATTTCAACGGATCAAGATGGAGCTCTTTTCAGTGTAAAAGCGGAAGTCTCTAAAGCTTTAATCTTTTAAAACATAATGGCAGTTTTATCAATAACACCTTTGATCCAACCATGTCAAACAAGGTTTCATTACAAATCTCAAACACTCCATATTCCTATGGTGTTTCGGGAGATGTAAATGTAGGTGTTTTGCTAAACTTGTAACTCAAATAAATCCCTTTTATGATAAAATCATAATTCATTTATTTTTCTTGTTACACTTGTAACTCAAACAAATCCCTTATGATAAAATCATAAACCATTTATTTTCTTGTTACAATGATTTTCCACTTCATCTTGAAAGTCTTTGAAACATTTTCAAATATTTCATACTTCTTTCTCATGAAGTGAACATTCACTCAAATTTTCCGGAGAAAGCATATGAAGATGAAATCCATCGCTTACGACTATACATAATGGACTACATACATCGATATGTATAAATTCCAATATTTTAGTCGTTCGTTCTTCTTTGGCCTTTGAACGAAGTCTTAATTATCACGTGGAAAGTCTCACAAGCGTCACTTGATCAAATCAAAGAATCAAAAAAAATCCATGAATATGGAGATTCTTCATGTTTTCTTTCCAATATAATTTAAACAGCGATGTCACTTCGTAAGTTATCTTTCAATCATTTGTCTTGCGACATTTTAGCATTAGTTTTTATGGTTGTGATTTATCCAACTAGATTTGTAAATCATCCATCTTATATGGAATACGGTAATTATTTGAACAACCTTTGTTCTCATAATACCTGATTCAAATAACAATTATTAATACAAATCTTGAAGTCAAGCTTTGATGTCAACGAGAAATACAAACAATGGTTTGTTAGTTTTTGATGAACATCATCACATATTATCTTGCTAGTTACTTAGGCCATTGTGGTTCATGAATTGCGTTGTTCCGTATGAAATTTCATACCAACCAATTCGGTATCCAATACCCAAGAACCACATTGTTTAACAAGCAAAGAATACAACCATAACATGTATATCATCCATATACCTAAATTGGACACTTCCAATCTTTTCTTTTCTGCCAAATATATTTTAGAGATTCTCTTTCAGCATTTCATTTTCCTTTTAAAAGAATCTATAAACATCAAAAGTGGTGCCATATACATGACACATAGTCCAAAGCGTGTATATTCAAATAATAATACCTTTGGACTTGCACTTTGAAGTAGATCATCATCATCAAAATGATTGGTATTCTTTCAAAATCCATTCTTTAGTAATCTTTTAGTGTAGTAAACATTTTACATACATCTTCTATTCATCCTTATCATCACGACTTTCATGATCAAGCTATGGTAGCTTATAAAGGCGAATCGTGAGTATAACATTACTTTCCAAAACCCTTTTGGATGATTAGGATGTCTAGCATCTCCAACCTTCATAAATTCTCATCCAATATGAGAACATATATTATACTCTATCATTTTGCAACCAAAACATTGTTTCAGATATCGATATATGTTCCACACATGATGGTTTCTGAAACAATTCTTTCAGCTCCTAGATAAACTTGATGTTTAAATCAAGAATCATGGAGGCAAACATGATACTTAAGATACTAACGCTGGAATTGTTACTCTCGATTTAATACCAACTATTAAATTTCACGGAGTAAATAGAGTTTGCTGAAAGTCTGCAATAGGACTTTAAACTTTAGATTGACACTCAACACAATACGATACCAGTTCGTAAAGTATATATCCAGAATTCTATAGCTCTATTATCTCAATTACAACTATGCATAAGGTGGTGAACGAATGCCAATGACTACGACAAATTATGCAAATTCACTTTGATTTAATTTATGATAAATTGAGTTCTGCTAATCCAAATTAGAAATGAACTCCCACTCAAAAACGACATCCCTCGTGTCTTTTTGGTGATTACATGAACCAAATCCACTACACCAAGTCCGATCATCACGTGAGTCGGTGTAGCTTCAAAGGCGCATCCATATGGTCATCATATCAAAACATATGACTCATGCTTAACCTTTCGGTCCGTGTTCCGAGGCCATGTCTGTACATGCTAGGCTCGTCAAGTAGGAACCTTAGTATTCAAGGTGTAACGTCTTTACACCGAGATATGCTCATGGATTCAAGTACACCCGATCATCACGTGATGTCTTGAAGCGACAAAACATTGTCTGTGCATACTTAAGGAAGAACACATTCTTATCTTGATATCTAAATGAGGGATCATCTTATTATGCTAATAAAATTCAAACAAGCAATATAAGATGCAATCAAAACATCACATGTTTATTAGTGAAATGATATGGTTCCCGCATATGATCTCCATCATGTGCACCGTGGTATGATCTCTATCATACCTTTATGTGTAAGGCCAAGGTCTATGGAACTTACACGCTATGTGTGTTGTAAGAGTATCATATCATACTTCTACTTACAACATCACCATATTATAACACTAGCCCAGCAACAATCTAAACTAGATGCCTCTAGTCTATCCATTGCAAGTTTTACGTGGCTTAGGGCTTTCGAAGATAGAACCGTTCTTACCTACGAACATGAACCACAACGAGGATAACCAAATTGTTGACAACTCGTTGGAAATTAGATATTGACTATAGTAGGAGAGACAGACACCCGCTAGCCACTTATGCAAAACTAGTTGCATGTCAAGCGTGGAACAGGTCTCATGTGCGAGGACATGTAAAGTTTGTCCGGACCGCTTCATCCCACTATGCCACCAATATCCAAAGTACAACAAAGGAGCAACAACATGATCATCATCGCGCACATACTCATATGTGTACTACCCGTGTAAAGCATCTACGCATAGATCCGGCTCTGATACCACTGTACAGTTCGCAGCATAGAAAAAAAAATTCCTACGATGGGAACAACTATGTACCAAGATCTATCTACTAGATACAAACAACGGGCGGATGTATATCCGTAGAGAACATACCCTTGAAGACCGACAAAGCTTAACCAGTTCAACTCGTGGTTGATGTAGACGATCTCTTGCCGATCTCAAGATCGAGAGGAAGTCCTAGCGCCGCAAAACAGCAGCGCATCCGTGCTCGCACACATGTTCGAGGCACCGAGCAACCTCCGCCTCCTCGCTCCAGCGATGCAGTGGAAGCACAACTCTTTCTTTCCGAAAAGCCACCGGGAACATGTATCTCGCTAGTCCGAGACCATGGGGGATAAATTCTAGAGGGGGAGAGAGATCCTTCACGAGGAGGTGTGAGTGAGAGAGAGGGAGGGGGACTCCGTTTATAGGGAGAGGGGGGGCACCCAAGGGGCCATGCGCCCAGCCATGGGGCTGCCCCCACCTCTTCCACATTCATGTGGGTGGACACTCCACTCACTCAAATGCCTTTCAATTCCCTCCACTCAAAAACCCACTCAAATTCCCATTAAATTTCCAACAAATTTAATGCAAACTCTCATTAAATAAAACTCTTTTATTTTATTCAGAATTTTGTCAATTACTTTAATGACAAACATTCACAAATAACCCCTTGCTAGAATTCTATTTCACATGCATAACCACTTTATGCAATTTCACGCGAAAACCTGTTTCGGTATATAGTGAAATAAATTCCTGCGCTTGTTCATTCTTTCGGCATGAAACTTTTTCTCCAATTGGATGTCGGTGTCTCTTAAGTGTGTCACCCTACGGTTCGTGAATAATGAGGACATGATCGAGACCCCTCTCGGATCAATAATCAGAAGCGGGATCTGGAGATGATGGTGCCTTATTTCATTTCAATGATGGGACCAACAGTTCTAAGAAATGATCTTCCAAAAGTAATAGGACAAGAAGCATTGTACTCAACATCCAAAACATAGAAATCAACAGGGACATAAGAATTGTTAACCATAATAAGAACATAATTAACACTCCCCATGAGTTTATTTTAGCATTATCATCAAGTGGGACATCCAAATAGCAATCTTCCAAAGCTGGCAAGTCAAGCATTTCATAAATCTTTCTAGGCATAATAGAGACACTAGAACCAAGGTCACATGAAGCTTTGAGATAAAAGTCATTCAATTGCATATTGATGATGGGTTTCCAACTATGTTCTACTTTCCTAGGAATAGAAGCTTTGTGTTTCAATTTTTTTTCTTAATTTTAATGAGAGCATCTATAATGTGTTTGGTGAAAACCATATTCATATCACTAGCATTAGGACTTCTAGCAAGATTTTGTAGGAACATAATCACTTCAGAGATATTGCAACCATCAACATCAAAATCAAACTTAGCATCACATGTAGTAGACTTATTGGGTTTAGGCATTGTTGTAGGAGGAATAGGGACTTCTTGTGGTTTACTATCATCCATATTGGTGGTGGTAATAGTGCAAACACTGTTGTTTATAGCAATATCAGCTTCTGTTTCCCACTTAGCATGTAGTTTAGCTAACAGTCTAACATTTTCATCAATAGTAACTTGTATGGCATGAGTGGAAGCAAAGGTACTTTCCAAGGATTCAGGTTTAGCAGCCATTTTATTAATCAAAGAGGACTGTGCTTCAGATAAAGATGAAATATTTTTCTCAACATTCCAAAGCTTTTCCTCGACAGTATTGTTGAAAGTAGTTTGTTTACTCATAAAGTCTTTAAGCATGACTTCAATTTTAGAGGGGGCACTTCTAGTATTGTTGTAGGAATTTCCATAAGTATTGCCATTATTAGGAGGATAAGGCCTATAATTATTATTACCAAAATTATTCCTATAGGCATTGTTGTTCAAATTGTTGTTTCTAATGAAGTTCATATCAACTTGCTCTTCTTGACCAACCAAAGAGGCTAAAGGAACATTATTTGGATCAATAGGAGCTTTTCCATTAACAATCATAGCCATGATAACATCAATTTTATCACTCAAAGAGGAGGTTTCTTCAACAGATTTTACCTTCTTACCATGTGGAGCTCTCTTAGTGTGCCATTCATAATAGTTAACCATCATATTATCAAGGAGCTTTGTTGTAGGACCCAAAGTAATGGTCATAAAGTTACCTCCAGCAGCTGAATCCAACAGATTTCTTGAAGAGAAGTTTAACCCTGCATAAAAAGTCTAGATAATCATCCAAGCAGTCAGTCCATGAGTGGGACAATTCTTTACCAAAGATTTCATTCTTTCCCAAGCTTGAGCAACATGTTCATTATCAAGTTGTTTAAATTTCATTATTTCACTTCTCAAAGATATAATCTTAGCAGGAGGATAGTATTTTCCAATAAAAGCATCTTCGCACTTAATCTAAGAATCAATACTATTTATAGGCAAGGATAGCAACCATTCTTTAGCTTTTCCTCTCAAGGAGAAAGGAAAAAAATTGAGCTTAATAATATCTCCATCTACATCCTTATATTTTTCCATCTCACAAAGTTCAACAAAGTTATTGAGGTGGGCAGCAGCATAATCAGAACTAGCACCAAAAAATTGCTCTTTCATCACAAGATTCAACAAAGCAGGCTTAATTTCATAAAAGGTAGCATTAGGAGCAGGTGGAGCAATAGGTGTACTCAGGAAATCATTGTTGTTTGTTCTAGTGAAGTCATAGAGCTTGGTGTTCTCAGCGGAATTCTTTTTTGCAAAGTTGGAGCAAGCCAACATCAACATCAACTAGAGTAGGAACTAATTTTTTTGGAATTTTTGATAAAAAGAAGCAAACAAAACAAAGCAAAAGAAACTAATCAAAACAAAAACAAAGTAAAGAGAAAGGTTGTGAAGGACTCCCGTTGTGAAGCGATCCTTAGCCTCCCTGGCAACGACGCCAGAAAACGTCTTGATGCGGCTCAGATCACTGTAGAGCTTCGTTGGGAGACCCCAAGAGGAAGGTATGATGAGCATAGAAATAAGTATTCCCTCAGTAAGAAACCAAGGTTATCAAACTAGTAGGAGGAAGGAAATGACTCAAAGGTGTTGCTACCAACTTGGAAACCTGCACAACACAAACTCAAGAGGTTGCCCCAACGAACAGTGAGGTTGTCAATCTCACCGGTTTTCAAAGAACAAAGGATTAAATGTATGTTGTGTAAGGTAATGGTAGCTTGCAATAAGTAAATAGTAACAATGGAAGATGTATCAATAGTAAATACTGGACCGTGTGTCAACACCCGGATTTTTAGTCACAGATGTCTGTTATGACATACATCACAATCCCAGGATTACCATTTTTGCGGGACATAACAGATTGGATATCATAGTACATCATCCATTACAAACCATACATAAGGTCTTACACAAATAAGGATCTCATGATCCAGTCTTAATACAAATCAAGCAGCAGAATAACGTAATGATAGTGATAGCGTGGGCGAAACTCCATCTGCATAGTCACAGGCAATGCTAATGATGGGAGATGATCCTAGTTGTCATAACCTTCCTGTTGTCTGTCCTCCTGATAGTCCTCTTCATAGTCTGGCCACGGGAATAGCCAGGGACAAAGCCATGAGTACTCTTTAAGTACTCGCAAACTAATACTAACAAGTGAAGTGGTTTTGAATAGGACATACTAAGCTCTAGGGTTGTTTTGCAAAAAGCTAGATTTACCTTAACTAAGTTCAGAAGAAAAGAAAGCTAGTTTGTAAAACACCTAAGTGGGAACTTGAGTTCCATATCACAATTCTATTATGGTCAAGTCAAAGTCATAAATCATTTCATAAGTCATTTTGAAAACATCTGACGACGGAACAGTATGGCCACTCCAACATTCGAATAGTCTGACACTCTGCAGAGATTGTACACTTTCACCACAACATTCGATACATCCGTTAGGAACAAATCCTGAATTCACCATACTCACTATGCGGATAATCAATCCTAACCTTTCAATTACACGCCCTAGTATAGGCACCTCTCCTGTGAGTTTGGCCTCCCAACCATGACCAACTGTCATCTTGGGTACTGCACAGGTGGACAATCTTCTAAAGGTAGTCTCAGCTTAGACCTTGGCCGCAAGGGAACCCATACTAAGTTATATAAATTTACAGTCAAGCCCTACCCATTTTTCGGGTATTGTGGTTGTACGGTAAAATTGGAATGGTATCGCATTGAGGCAACCATCAGTTTTGTAAAGGGCTAAGGCTCATGCCTTAACATTTTCATCATCAAAATCATTTGGTGTTCGGAAACACATGTCAAAACATTTTAGTAGAATGACTCATCATTCTAAGGTTTTCATAACCATTTTCACCAAGTATTCCCATCTAAAGTTGATCAAGTTTTATGCTTAGCACTAGCATCTATAAGTGAGGGTAAATACTAACGAGGGGTGGTAAACAAGTAGGAATTAGCTAAGTTTAATCTCATGCCTCAGGATGACATCAAGATTAACTAACTTAGGTCAAATTTTATGCTATTTATGCTACCTTCATATATCTTTCTAGAATCACTAAGTAAACTCTAAGAGAAAGCTTTAATAAGAAAATAAAGTACTAAGCTTGCAAGTAAAACTAGGATGGGGTGTTATCAAATATATCTAACCAAGCATGCTTAATGCATTGCATGGGTTATCTATTTTTCATAGTTGCAAGTGTTAACTTGCTTAATTGCAAGTATGAGCTTGCCTTGTGCAGAGCAGTGGTTGAAGTTATCCTCGGCTTCTTCCTCGTAGTATCCTCCTTCCTCCTCGTATCCTTGGTCGGTACTAGCGTCTATAAATAAGTACGAGGTACACAATCACCAAACAATACTTAACTATTTCTGTTTATCACACAAAGGTTCACACTAGATGATATAGGATCATCACAAACATTACAATCATTACGACAAATAGTTTCATTTATTTTATTTTAGAAAAGTAATTTCTACTCATTGAAAAACTACTTAAGATTTAATATTCTCCAACTAAAACAAGGGATCATGTTGACACATGTCATCACCACATATTTTAGTACATGGAAATGTGATTTAAAGTGGTGTCACAATTTAATAAGGTTTAACCTTTTTAGTTTAATTAACTAAAGTGACTAGAAATGCCTATGAGGCATTCTTTTATTACTTGATCATTATTTTTCTGCAAGTAAACCTATATATTTTTATATATTCTGAAAGGTATGGTTAAATGTGATTTTTGAGAGTTGGAATCAACTCAAAAGCTCTTATGGTTGAATTTTGAAAAATGTTTGAATGCAGAAAAGCTTCTGCCTTGTTATTTTTACCATGGGTGATCTACAAATCTAAATGGTGTGAATCCAACGGGCTTGGATTAAGAACTCTAGTATATTTATAACAAAATAGGTTTGATGCATTTTGGTTCAGTGAATCGAGCTGGGTTGATTTTTGAATCTAGGTACAGAACTGGGTTTAAAATTAAATGAATAAATCTAAATTTGAATTAGTAGGTCGCGCGGGGGTTTAACTGGGCCGACCCACTATGCACAGCGCACACACGGGCTGGTTAAGTGAGCGACCCCACTCGTCAGTGAGACAACGAGTGGCGATGCGGTATAGTGTGATCTAGGTTGCACGATCTAACTCTAATCCAACGGCTACGGTTCATCGTCCATGTCAAACAACGCCGGTGAGACAGAACCCTAGCACGGCCGGCGGGGCTCCGGTGATTGTCGGAGATGGGGGTGAACGACGAAGTCGACGTCGGCAATTCTCCTGGTACCGGCAGCTCCTCCTAGGGTGGCTCCAATCGACGGCGCCTCTCCTCCTCTGCAGCGGCAAACTCCGGTGAAATTCCGGCCACCTGGTGCTCGACTTGATCTGGGAGTGAGTGTGTGTGGTCAGTGAGAGGTGGGGAGTGAGATGGTGTCCTCAAATCGAGCGGGGGTGGCCTCCTTTTATAGTGGCTGAAGGGGACCAACGGGCACGGAAGGAGCTTGTCGTGGTCGATGGTACAGAGTGCTACTGGCATGGGCGATAATAGGGGCGATGCTGTGCTCCCTGGCGAAGCTCAACGGCATGGTTACGCGCCGTGGGGCGGTGCTTAACGGTCGGAACGTCGCGACGCTCTGGGCGGGTCCGACAGGGATTTTAATGGCGCACAGCGTGCGTGGTCCAAGCGGCGGCGAACGGGGTTATCTGGCGGGGTGCTGGGGTGCTAGCGATCACATATGCAAGCGGCGAGGGCGACGCGCGGTCTAGGGGCTCGTGTGACTGACGGCGCACTGGCGCGCTCTCGGCTCGCACGCAGAGAATGTTGGCATGAGCTTGCCATGTGGTCCAGGGGCTGGCAATGCTTAGGGCTAGGACATGGGGTGGCGGTGGACGATGGTCAGTGCTCCAGGCAAGGTTGGCGAGGCTAGTGCTTCCACTAGCTCGCTGGCGACATGGGGGTGGCAAGTTTGCTCTCGGCATGCTCACCATTGATGGCTAGGCTTTTTCATAGTGATGCTAAAGGGGTTAAATAAGCTATATCATCTTCTGACAGTGTAGTGTGAGCTATAGAGGGAGCAAGTTAGGCACTGATCACTGCTCACTATAGTGTTTTGTGTTTGTTTGTTGGCTGTTGACAAGGTGTTTGATGAAATGGCCAAAAGAAATTCAAATTTGAATTTTGGATTCAAACTTGGTGGGTTTGCTGGTTACATACTAGGGAGTATCTGTTTAGTTGGATTAGTCAAGGGGCACTGGTTTAGTTGGGTTTTGAAAATGTGTGATCTTTACATATGATAAAGATTCAATTTTGAATTGTCATTTGAATGGGGTAGCTAAATGTTTCTGTATGTTTGAAAGGTGGGCTTTGATTCACTTTCACTTCGTCTAGCAAGGGGTGAAAAGAAATCGAAAAGTTTCTATTTGAAATCTTGGACTAGAACACTCAAAGTGACCTAGTGAGCAAGATTGGCAAAAATGACCATTTGCTTTATTTGATTTTTTTTGAATTTCTCTTGATTTGTTTCTGCTTCGAAATGTTTTAGATGATGTTATTTTCATCCTTAAACCATTCCTTGCTATTTAGGTTAATCACACAAGTCCATTCATGCATTCATTCAATCATCACATACACACATGCATTCATTTGGTTTTTATTTAATAAAAGTTTTTGTTAACCCTAATTTTAGTGATTAGAATTTGATAAGCATGATCAATATTTTTGGGGTGTTACAAACCTTCACTCCTTAAACAAAATCTCGTCCCGGGATTTGAAAAGGAAAAAAAAGATTACCTAGGATTAAAGAGATCGGGAAACTCCGTCTTGATGTGATCTTGTTCCCAGGTAGGTTCTTCTTCAGTGTGGTTGCTCCACTTAATCTTGAGAAACTTGATGCTTCGGGTTCTGGTGGTTTTGAAAGCTTTCATCCAAAATACGGATGGGTACTACAGGATATGTCAGGTCATCGTTGATCTCTATGGTCCGGTGATCGATGTTCTTGAAAACTTCAGTCTTCTCCGGAACTTCAATGAATTTGTGAAGTAACGATATATGGAACACATTGTGCACTGCTGACATTTCCTCGGGCAGTTCCAATTGATACGATACTTCTCCTCGACGATTCATAATCTTGAAAGGTCCGATATATCTGGGGGCTAACATTCCTTTGAGTTGGAAACGCTGCATTCCCTTCAAAGGCGACACTTTGAGATACACAAAATATCTGATATTAAAAGTGAGGTCTCGAAGTCTCTTGTCGGCGTAACTCTTATGTCTTGACTGGGCGGTCTTGAGGTGCTCATGAATCTTGTGAACTTTCTTTTCTGCTTCTCGTAGGATGTCCGGTCCTAAGATCTGACTCTGTCCTACTTCCGACCAATTCAAAGGGGTGCGACACTTCCTTCCATACATGAATTCAAATGGGGCCATTTGCAAACTAGCTTGATAACTGTTGTTGTATGAAAATTCTGAGAAAGGTAGACAGTCTTCCCATTTGGATCCATACTCTAGCACACATGCTCTCAACATATCTTCGAGTATTTGATTTACTCGCTCTGTTTGGCCATCGGTTTGAGGGTGATACGCTGTGCTGAAATCTAGTCGGGTTCCTAAACCTTCTTGGACTTTCTTCCAGAATCTCGAGGTAAACTGAGTTCCTCGATATGATACCATGTTCTTGGGGACTCCGTGCAAACTGACGATCCTAGCAATGTATAACTCTGCTAGCTTCGAACTCTTGTATGTGGTCTTGACTGGTAAGAAATGGGCTACTTTGGATAATCTGTCAACTATGACCCAAATAGAGTCATTTCCTCTAGTATAAGTAGGCAATCCGGTGATAAAGTCCATTCCAACTGCATCCCATTTCCATTCCAGAATCTGTAATGGTTGCAATAGTTCTGCGGGTCTTTGATGTCCCGCCTTGACTCTCTGGCAAATATCACACTTGGCGATATAGCTTCCGATTTCTCTCTTCATCTTATGCCACCAAAATTGCTCCTTCAAATCCTGATACATCTTTGTTCCTCCGGGGTGGATAGAATAAAGAGTATCATGGGCCTCCTTCAAAATAACTTCTTTCAACTCTGAGTCTGCTGGTACACAGAGACGTCCTTTGTACCACATAACTCCTTCTTCATCCTCGGTGAATCTGGGTACTTTACCTGTACCAATACGACTTTTGATTCCATCGATACTAGCATTTCCTTTCTGAGCCTCCTTGATCTGACTGATCAAAGTGGGTTGAAGTTGTATGCTAGCCAAAAATCCTTCACTTACTAATTCCATTCTAAAATCTTCCATCTCTTTGTGCAAACTTGGTCGCTCCTTTAGAATCATGGAGTTCAAGCGGCACGGCAATCTTCTAAGGGCATCTGCTACCACATTGGATTTATCGGGGTGATAGTGAATGTCAAGATCATAGTCCTTTATTAGATCAATCCATCTCCTCTGCCTCATATTAAGCTCCTTCTGAGTGAATATATACTTCAGGCTCTTGTGATCCGAATAAATCTCACAACGGTTTCCCATCAGATAATGCCTCCATGTCTTCAGGGATAGAACTATGGCTGCTAGTTCAAGGTCATGGGTAGGATAGTTCTGTTCATGCTGCTTCAGTTGTCGAGATAGATAAGATATAACTTTGCCCTCTTGCATTAGCACACATCCTAGACTGATCTTGGATGCGTCACAATACACATCAAAGGGATTCGTGATATCCGACATGATCAAGATTGGGGCTAAAATCAATCTCCTCTTGAGTTCTTGAAAACTCGCTTCACATTTGTTTTTCCATTCAAACTTCTTATGCTTCTTCAGCAATTGGGTCATGGGTCTAGCGATACTCGAGAATCCTTCTACGAACTTGCGGTAATATCCCGCTACTCCGAGAAATGCACGAACTTGGGTTTGGGTGGTTGGGGCTTGCCAATCTTCAACATCCTTCACCTTTGCGGGGTCACGGCAATTCCTCCGGCTGATACAATATGTCTGAGTAATCCTACCTCCTATAACCAGAATTTACACTTGCTAAACTTGGCATACAACTGATGCTCTCTAAGGGTTCCAAGAATGGTCCTTAGGTGTAGCTCATGTTCTTCTTATGATTTGGAATAGATCATAATGACATCGATGAAAACAACGACAAACTTATCCAGGAAGTCCATAAAAATATTATTCATGAGGTTCATGAAATAAGCCGGGGCATTGGTTAATCCAAAAGACATGACAATATACTCATATAATCCATATCTGGTGGTAAAGGCAGTCTTTGGAATATCCTCTGCGCGAATTGTTGGGGATATGCTATATGGGTATCCTAATAGCATGTTTCTTATCCGACTAACCCGGGTGGCCCATAGCCGGTAACGTGGCCTAGGGCCTGCTGGGCGGCCCAGTTAGGTGGATCCAGAAGGGATGTCCATGCCAGATAA
Organism: Avena insularis; assembly: GCA_023614405.1. NCBI lineage: Eukaryota > Viridiplantae > Streptophyta > Magnoliopsida > Poales > Poaceae > Avena > Avena insularis. The sequence goes on along the minus strand of CM042689.1, from coordinate 224,293,946 downwards.
AGGAAGGCTACGGTGGAGTCACCAGCGTACCCGGAGCCTTGGAGTGCAAGATACACAAGACTAGTAATAGACGGTGTAGGACTCTATAACCTATCTGGCTAGGACTTTTCCCTATAACCCTAGGACCTGGCGAATATATAATTCGGGTCTATGGGAGCCTTTAGGGCACATTCATAGACAATCTCAGACAACCTCGCACAGCGAACCTATCTCTGTAACTCGGCGTGTTGCCCTTATAGTGATTTATAGCAGGAGTAGGATTCCGCCACTGTTGTGGGATCTGAACCTGGGTAAGCTGTGTTACCTCGTAACCGTAAACCGTCCGCCTTACCCCACGTCTCTAAACACGCACTGTGAGGACCCCTCCATGGCATACTCGTCGGCAATACCACGACAGTTGGCGCCCACCATGGGGCAAGAGGCGCTTCAGGCTCTTCAGCGGGCGAGGACTAAGATCTTCGCGGGAATCGGCGAAACCGTAGCCATCGGTCGTGTTCTCTTCTTTGGCAACATTCCGATCGTCCCTCCTGACGAGTTCTGGATCCCGGCGAAGACGAACCCTACGAGGTGTTCGATCGTTCCTATCGGAGACATCCACCTCTTCATCGGTGAAACCGACTCGGGCACTAGTTCCCTGGGAGTCGGAGGAGAATCAAGACCCGCACGGACCGCCTACGGGCTGGATACGTTCGTGGAAGGATCGATGTCGGATCTCTCTTCGGAGTTTGCCGGCAAAGATCGGAAAGCATAAAGACCCGCACGGACCGCCTATGGGCAGGATATGTTCATGGAAGGATCAATGTCGGATCTCTCTTTGGAGTTTGCCAACAAAGATCGTAAAAATTCAAGGCCCACCCAAACCGCCCCTGAGCAGGATATAAAGGTGGAAGATCACTGCAAATCCGTCGGCTTCGTCCGTGCGTCTAGACAGCAGAGATCCAAGTTCGTCGGCATGGTTACCATCTTCGACCTGGCGCGCTGCGTTCAGAGAGAGAGCGAAAACCCCCGCGACTACCTGGCCAGGTGGCTCTGTATACGAGCCGACCTAGCCAACTACCCCGATGATAGCGCTCTGTATTACTTCGTGGAAGGACTGGACCGCGGCAAGCTTCTCCGACATTCTTTAAGACGGCAGCAGGCAACAGGACGCCTTACCCTCGAAGAGATGGTGAGCACCGTCAATAGCTACGCGGCAGCTGACGTGGCAGCCCAGATGGAGCTTGCGCTCAGAGACGGAGAACCTCCGATTCAGCAGCCGCCGCCACCGCCTCCCGCCGCCATCGTCGTGGCAGCACCACCACCTCCAGTCATCGTCGAGCCCATTGCACGTCCACCGCCCGTCATCGAGGAAGTCCTGGCACCCTCCGACTCTATCATTGACGCGCTTTATGTTGATTTCAGTGCCGATTCAGAAGAGATAGACTTCAGCCCAGAAGAGCTAGACTCCGCTATGTAGGAGATGGAGGAGGAGTACTCGCGCGACGAGCAAGCTAACAACGTCGTCATGTCCCGAGGGGTGTTCGTCACCATTGGGACGGCGATGGAAGAAGATCAACCCGGATGAGCTCCGCTTACGGCGCTCGAAAAGGGGAAGGGGCCGCTTATTGCTACTGAGGATGATCGCGCAAAAGTCATGCCTCCTCCGCCTAACCCAGTGCAGCAGCCGCAGGAACTCAGCACCGGCCTGAGCAACAAAAACACCGCAAACTTGCCGCCTCCAGCATCTATGTCTGCAGCAGCCCAAGTTACTCCAGCTGATAGAGTGATGTACGATAATCTCCTTGTCAAGCCACTGACCATTGCTCATATCCGGAACGTGACCCAGCTTGATGAGAAGCGCCAGCAGCTGCTGGAGGAGGCACAAGACATCACGGAGCAAGGCGCTAAGCTAGATCGAGATCTGGTCAACGCGGAGAAGTCCATAGAAAAAGCTAGAGCAATGGACGTCGAGTACGAGACTTTGCTACAGCAGCAGAAGGCTAAGAAAGCTCTGGCTCGCGTTATCAATGATCCTGGTGTATGACGCAACCTAGGATGGGCTCCCTCTAAACCGGCATAGTCCAAGCCATACATTGACAGTGAAGGCAAGCAGGATAGATCGCCTGAGGCAGTGGAACAGGTCTATGAACTAGTGGCCAAGGCGGTGAAGCAGTAGGAAAAGGCCACCTCTCAGAGGCTTGAGTCCGACCCAGCGCTCTGCCAGTCTAGCCAGTACAAGCCGCCAAGGGACAGGTCTCCTCTTGATGTCGGGTCCCAGACGGGTTCATCAGAACAAAGACGGAGGGATGCACACAACAGGAAGGATGCTATCCCCATATCCTCTGACCATGGAGAAAAGGCCCGACCTCGTCGCTCATCACCACCGCCCCGATCTCCCCGACATCGTGAAGATTACAAAGCTCACCATTGTATGGATATGCCCCCACCGAAGCAGTGTGGCATCATCATCCGCGACAACGCGGAGGAGACCTGCCATGACGGAGAGCGCAACCAAGGACATAAGAGCAGGTGGCGCCATGACCCTCCGCGTCCGACAAGCAACCGTGACAGGCGTGAGGCATTGCAGGATGGTAACAACAAGAAGGCTAACCCACCGCCACCTCCGCCTCCGTCACCACCAAGCAGTCACCATGGAGGAGGAGGCCCGCGTCGTTCACGCATCCCATCCCCTGTTAACAAGAAGAAGAAGAACCCGGAGCCATACGATGCGCGTTCGCGGATAGATAAGATCCACGAGGCCCGGGAAGGACCATACCTGGGACCACGTTGCTTTGGACCTACAATACGGTCCGCAGCTTACCCAAAAGGTTTCTGGATTGACAAGACCATCAAGCCCTATGACGGCACCGCCAAGCCAGCCACATGGTTGTAGGACTACGGCAATGCGGTGGAGATTGCCGGACGCAACCCCAACGTCGCCGTCAAGTCCTCCCATTAATGTTGGCGGGTACGGCCTGTGGATCGACGACTTCCTGGAGAAATCTATCTACAACTGGTTGTACATGCAAGAAGCATTCACCAAGAACTTTGAGGGTACAAACAAGCGTCCCTGCACTGTGGGCGATCTACAGCGGTGCGTGCAAGAGAAAGATGAGACATCTCGCGCCTACCTCTCCCGCTGGCTGGACATCAAGAATTCCTGCGCAGGAGTGCACGCTCAGACCGCCATGGCCACCTTCATCGGTGGGTTGGAAAGGGGCACGTTGCTCCGACATAAGATGAAGCGCTTGCAGGACAATGACGAGCTTGACTTGAACCAGATGATTCAGTTGGCTAGTGAGTTCGCAGCTGCCGACGACGATGCTCGTGGCTCCTTTCCGGCAACGGCCGTTCCAACTCAAGCTCGGAGGAACATCAGTACAAAGCAGAAGACCGCTCCAGAAGAAAAGCAATCTACCGACATGGTAGCTATGACTTTTGCAGGACGAGGAGAGGGCGGACAACGTGGCCGCGGAAGGGGAGATGGTCGTGGGCAGCAGCGAGGAAGTGAAACCACCTCAGCGCCGCTCCGCGTTCCCCAAACCTACAAGGAGTACCGCAATATGCCATGCCTCGTACACCTCGATGTCAACGGCAAAGCCACCCATACCAATCGAAACTGCAAGTTCGTCAACGACCTCAAGGAAGACCCGGAGTCCGGCTACAAGCGAAGTTGGAACAACAGACCGCAAGGCAAGGGCAAGGGGAAGAAGAAGGAGGAGGAGTCCAAGGATTCAAGTGACATGGACGAGGACGTTGACCGCAAGCACGCCGCCAAGAGCGACGACAAGGGAAAGAACCCCTTCGCAAAGAAGGCCCCAGTCTACCACACTTTCCTTGGCACCCCCACCGTCCGACAACAGAAGACCTCTCTGAGGATCCTGATGGCTACTCTCCCCCCAGTCCCCCAGTACCTGCACTGGTCGGAGGTTCCAATAACTTGGGACAGGACGGACCACCCAGACCTTATACCCACGGAGAACAAGTACGCCATGGTCATCAACCCCTTGATCGACGGCGTGGAGTTCACCAAGTGTATGGTGGATAGTGGAAGCAGCATCAACATCATGTACCTGGATACACTGCAAAAGATGAACTTGACGGAGGCAAACCTAAGGCGGACCAACACCATCTTCCACGGAGTAGTTCCTGGTCAGGAGGTTCGGTCCCTTGGGTGTATTACACTTCAGGTTTCCTTTGGCGATGTTAATAATTACCGTCAAGAGCGCATGACCTTCGAGGTGGTCCCCTTCAAGAGCGTGTACCACGTCATATTCGGATGCAACATATTCCATACGTTCATGGCCAAGCCATGCTTCGTCTATAACAAGCTCAAGATACTCGGACCAAATGGCATCATCACCGTATCCGGAAGCTTTACCAAGGCAAGGGACTGCGAGATCAACGAAGCAGCCGTTGCAGAAGTTGTCCTCTACAGCGAAGAATTCAAAGAGATCCAGAGCAAGGTCGATGAGTCAGAGATGCCCGCGTCGAAGAAGCAGATCTCCGACTCTTCTCCTGCGTTCAAGGCCGCCATCGAGACCAAGCCGGTGTGTAACACCCTCAGAATCGACCCTATGCAAGTTTTAGCGAAACCCGCCAAACCCGCATAGAAACGATTCAAAGGTGCCCACCAGGCACTTTCGTGCGGGTGGAAAACGAAGTAATAACATTACACAACAGTCCTCGATGGGACCCACAGAACAGATATATACAACAGCGACTCAAAGAGTCAAGAATACAGATGTAAAATACAAAGATCCAAATCACCTTGAAAATGATAGAGCGTCCGACTACGGACAAGATGCAAATGGGGCTAAGAGCCCTGAAGAATAACCAATGGCGTCCATAACCCTGCCGTGCCAAGCCGGAAGGGTAACCCGCTAACGACGCCGATCTCAAAACCTGCTTAAACAAAAGGGGTGCCGACAAAGGGCAAAGGAAAAGAGGAGCAAGATCGAGGCCAAGACACGGCGTAGTCTAGAATTCGGTCCTCGCCTACATAGGTATGGTGGACTGAGCGGCAGCGGCAGCATGCACTAAACAACCTATAGAGACTCGATACAACTGGCGGATATCAGAGAGGGATAAGAAGGACCTATTCGGAACCAACCGGAAGCTAACACCAAACAAACCCATCCTGGTATCCCCCTCGAGACCAACGAGGAAGTCAACCGAGGAACTCACACAGTTGGCAGTTTTATTTATTCAGTTATCGTTGCAGCAATTACTAGTCAGGTGTAGATAGTCATCCTGATAAAATAAGCAGTGGGCACTTTTAGTTAACCATTCCGTTATAGTTGCAACAATTACTAATCAGGTACAGATAGCATGAGATAAACCCAAAACCCAGCAGTTGTTGGTACTTTTATTTAGCCATTCCGTTGTAGTTGCAATACTTACTAGTCAGGTACAATGGTCGCAAGCGACACCCAAACAAGCAATTGTTGGCAGTTTTATTTAGCCATTCCATTATAGTGAAGCTGATTACTAGTCATTATAAAGTCAAATTTATAGCACTACTTTAGTTATAGTTGTCTATGATCGAGAAATCGTGCTCCAAGTCGTCCATAACATGGACACGGCTTTCAGAAAGTTTTACCTGCAGGGTGCACAAATAGCAACACACTCGATATGCCTCGGAAAAACCAAATCAAAACCCAACGAGGCAGTCACGACAAAGCAATCACAGGATTCAGAAATATTTCAGGGGGCCACCCCATTAAGCTACCCGCAACGGAGTTAGCTGACTCCGAGACGGACTCAAGGTTTGCGCCAATGGCTGTACACGACAGCAGATCCCAAAACTGGGACCTGACATATGCGAAAACACTCCGCTTCCTAAACAAGACAGCGTGCTCCTCACACAATCGTAAATAAAGCAGTAAAGCATGGCATAGGTACAGGATAGTAAATAAAACCTCAAACTAGTTGTGGCCCCAAGAAATAAGAATGAATCAAGCTCTGGCTCAGGGGGGTCCATAAGCCTCCCGGATGTGGATAGCGCGATAAATCAAGGAACAGGTATCAAGCACTGGGTCCTACGGGACACAAGTGGGCGCTCGAAACCAAATATTATCTATCCCCCACCGATGCCTCTGCTTAGTTCCCTTGTAGTTGTTATAGAGGAATGCAAGTGAGCGAGAAGTAAAACTATGATCATCTCCAACATCAACATGCGTAATACGTCAACAATCGTGGCACTTGACGACACGCAACACTTGAGCAAGCGACTACGACGCCGCAAGTCCAACTATCTACCAAACAACAGTAATAGGGTGTGTCCAAGGCAATATAGGGCTGCAAGGGATATCACGGTACGGAAAACTAAAGCATCGCACAGATAGCAATAGATCAACAGAGGGAATAAATACTATGAAAGTAAGATAGGTAGAAAGGGGAGATGCTCATTGAAAACATTGCCGAAGGTTCAACCGAAGATCGGGGCGAAGCTCACATCAACTCATCGGCCTTATCCGCGAAGAAGCAAAACACTAGAATAAACACCGGATGCAATATTTAATACAACGGCAGAAGATCGGCATGATGCATGTATGATGCATGACATGGCAAGGTGCGATGCAATTAGGTCATATTAAGCGGAACCGGGGTCCCGACATTTAATTAGATGGTGCAAGTTATTTAGAACCCCCGCAATTTAGATGTTGTTTTAACATGGCAGAAGATAGCACCGGGTTCGCTACACAAATTTAAATGAGGCCAATATAAGGCTAGATTTGCCCGCATATGGGCCCCATATTTAATTATGAGGTGAATCGGCATAAGGCCCCCAAACCACACAAATATGCATGCATGAATAATTAATATGCAACAATTTATATAGTTAGCAAATTATAAAATAGGGTTTTGGGAAGGGGTTCACACATTAGGGTTCGACGAACTTGGGGTTCCGGGGTTCGGGGTCGGTCTCAGGGTCCAGATCTGGGGTTCAGGGTTCGACGAAAACGTTCTCGGACTCCGGAAGTAGTTCTTGTCGCATCCGTGGTCTACGGTCGTGCCGACGGCCCTGGCGTTCGGGATGAGGTACTTGTCGCATCGGGGTCTCGGTGTCCGGGTGAAGCACTCGGCGTCCTCGAGGGAGTACTTGTCGTTCCGGGCTCTCGACGAATCTTGGCGTCCGAGAAGAAGATCATGTCGGTCCGCAGGGTCCGGTCTTCGTGATTCGACGGGTGTCTTGGCGCCCATGACGGCATCCTCGGTGCTCCGTGTCGAAGGCTTCGGGGTACTCAAGTCCGCATGGCGATCTCGTCGTTCCGGGGGTCCGAGGTCTCGGATGTCCAGGAAGGAAGGCTTGGCATTCCATGAGGCGGCCCTGGCGGTCATCGGGCTCATGTCGACGATATACAGTTTTCGGTGTCTCTTCGGTCCCCTCTCGGTACTTCCTCCACCGACTACGCACGGGTACCCGAGGCAGAGGAAGCAGGGAGGCTCCCAAAACTGAGCAGCACCACCTGGTACTGGCGATGACGACCTGCAGGAAACAGACGGCGCGGGCGGGTACATGACGCGGGCGACGGAGACGCTGGCGGCGGCGTCCGGCCTGAGGACGGACGGAGGGCGCGGCCGGGGCTTCAAGGACGGGAAGATGCGGAAAGGCGGAAGGGCGACACGGGACAGGACGGCGAGGCGCAGCGGAGCTCGGGCAGAGCTTGGCAGGGCGGCGGCGGAGGCTCGACGAGGCAGGCTAGAACGGGCGGAGGAGAGGCAGGGACGGGATGCGAGGCTGGCGGCAGAGGCGGCCGGGAAGGGGGCCGGCGAGGCGGAGGCTGCAGGGAGGCGGGAAGCGCGGGCCAAGCTAGGGAGGCGGCCTTGGGGCGCAAGGGAAGAGGGAGCAGGGCGGGGCAGCGGTCGCTGGAGCGTGGTGAGGAGGGGAGGAGGTTGGGGACGGTTCGAGGAGGTGGTCGCGTGCGGGGAGGAGGAGGGAGGTGGGGCGCGCCAGGGGGTGGGCCAGGCGTGGGGTCGTGGGTGGGGGATCCGTGTGGGAGGTGGCTGCGTGGTGTTGTGTGTGGGTGTGAGGAGAGAGGTGAGAGAGAGAGGAGTGGGGGTGATGTGTCAGCGTCTGATAGGCTAGGGAGAGGGAAGAGGGTGAGGTGGCAAGTGGGGATTGGTTGGGGTGAGGTGGAGGGGGTGTGTGGGTAGGTTAGTTGGTAGCTATAGGATTAAGGGGTGGACCGTTTGTAAATTCCTGGGGTGGTCGTTCGGGTCGAAACGGCCCGTTCGACTGCCCCCGCTAAAATAATAAATATTTTATTTATTTCAAACCGGGCTTTTGCAAACCGATAGCAGACAAAACAAAATAATCCGGAGACCCGGGTTTTGCATTTGAATAAAGACGGGGCGTTTAGAAAACAAATTAGGTTTTCCGCAAATAGTTTTATGCAAGCGAATGCAAGATGATGACGATGCTCAAATGCAATGTGGCATGATGACATGAGCATGCGGTCATGATGATGCAATGCACAAAAACAACGCGATTTTCTAGTAATGGTTTTTGCGGGATGCCACACGGTGGAACTTGTGGTAGGCGATGCCTCCAAGGTCACAGCATGAAAGGTGAGAACAGGGACATCTTTGCCTGGCAACCTGCCGACATTAAAGGTGTACCTAGGGAACTTGCCGATCACAGCTTAAACATTGACCCAAAATGCAAACGAGGGAAACAACCTCTACGACGCTATGGAGATGAGAAGAGACGCGCCATTGGCAAAGAAATAGCTAGGTTACTTAAGGCTAGATTTATCCGAGAAGTCCTTCACACCCAATGGGTGGCCAATCCTATACTTGTCCCCAAAAAGGGAACCAATGAATCAAGAATGTGCGTTGATTACACCGGCTTGAACAAAGCATGTCCCAAAGATCCGTTTGCTTTGCCTCGCATTGACCAAGTCATTGACTCAACGGCTGGCTCGGAACTTTTGTGTTTTCTCGATGCATACTCAGGATACCACCATATCAAGATGAGGAAGTCGAACCAATTGGCCACTTCGTTCACTACCCCATATGGCACGTTTTGCTATGTCACAATGCCCTTTGGGATGAAAAACGCAGGTGCTACCTACCAGCGGACAACGCAACATTGCCTTCACGACCAAATTAGTCGGAACGTTCACGCCTACGTGGATGATATCGCGGTAATGTCCAAAAAGTCAAACTACTTAATCTTCGACTTAAAAGAAACCTTCGATAATCTCCAGAAATACAACATGATGCTTAACCTTAAGAAGTGCGTCTTCGGGGTTCTAGCCGGCAAATTGTTGGGCTTCATCGTTTCCCAGCGTGGAATCGAGGTCAACCCGGAGAAAATCAAGGCCATCTTGAACATAAACCGTCTGACATGCCTAAAGGACATCCAACGACTAACATGTTGTGTTGCAGCAGTTAGTCAGTTCGTCAGCCGACTTGGAGAGAAGGCTCTGCCGCTGTACAAGTTGCTGAAGAAGGCGGACAAATTCACGTGGACGGACGAAGCAGATGCAGCATTGAAGCAACTCAAGGAGATTCTTTCCTCAGCACCCATCCTTGCAGCACCCGAGCCTGGAGATCCCCTGTTAATCTACATGGCGGCAACCAACCGGGTTATCAGCATCGTCGTCGTGGTAGAGCGGAAGGAACCAGGCCATGAGCATGGAGTTCAACGACGAGTTTACTATGTAAGCGAGGTCTTGACGGAGTCCAAGCAACATTACCCGCACTACCAAAAGATAGCTTATGAAGTATTCCTTGCTTCTCGGAAGCTGAGGCATTACTTTCAGGAGCACCCAATCACAGTGGTGAGCAAGACCCCATTGTCCTACATCATCAACAACAGCGACGCCACAGGAAGGGTCGCAAAGTGGGGCATCGAACTTGCCGCCTTCGAGATCACCTACAAGAGACGTGACGCTATCAAGTCACAAGCCTTGGCGGATTTTGTTGCAGATTGGACGGAGATGACAGATGCTACTCCGTTGCTAGAACCAGAGTACTAGGTGATGCACTTTGACGGATCAAAGCTGCTCAACGGCTCGGGGGCTGGTGTATTGCTACAGTCACCAACAGGAGACAAGCTACACTACGTTCTGCAGATCCACTTCGAGGCTAAAAACAACATGGCGGAGTATGAAGCACTCATTCACGGACTACGTGTAGCCAAGTATATTGGCATCAAGCGCATAGTTTCCTGTGGAGATTCTGACTTGGTTGCCTAGTAGGTGGCTGGCACCTGTATTGCACGGAACCCTATGATGGCGGCATATCGAGACGAAGTGGACGAGATAGCCAAGAGCTTCTTGGGCTACGAAGTCAAGTATGTGCCTAGGGAGCAAAACGAGGCGGCTGATCTGCTATCTAAGCTAGGATCAGGGCGCAAGCGAATTCCGCCAGGAGTTTTCCTAGAGCACCTGCGCACACCATCCGTGAAGGGAGCCGACATCGACAATCCGGATAGAGCTGACTCTTTCATCCATATGGTGACTAAAGTCCCTCCGTCTTGGACAAAACCGTTCATGGAATATCTCGAACACGGAATTTTGCCCGACGACGAAGCCGAAAGACGGCAAATAGTACGACGAGCAAAGGGTTATACCATAATCAATGGGCAACTCTACAAAAGGAGCACTACTGGTGTATACCTAAAGTGTGTTTCCCAGCTAAAAGGTATGGAAATCTTATGCGAAATCCATCTCGGAGATTTTGGGCACCACGCCGGTCCTCGATCATTGGTCGCGAAAGCCTTCCGGCAAGGATTCTACTGGCTGACCGTGAAGGTGGACGCCGACAAGCTGGTTGAGACATGCATGGGATGCCAGTATTATGCCCGACAACCACATGTTCTTGCTGAAGAACTGCGAACAATACCAATAACTTGGCCGTTTGCAGTCTGGGGGCTAGCCATGGTGGGACCGTTATAGACGGCACCTTGTGGGTTCACGCATCTGCTTGTAGGAGTTGATAAATTCACCAAATGGATAGAAGCTAAACCCATTAGAAAGCTTTATGGGGCAACTGCCCTCACGTTTGTCTGGGATCTAGTGGTGAGATTTGGTCTCCCACATATCATTATCACCGACAACGGCAGCAATTTATCACTCGGAGAAGTGGAGGCATATTGCTGGGAGAAAGGCATCCGACTTGACCTTGCATCTGTGGCACACCCACAATCCAATGGTCAGGTTGAGCGGGCCAATGGATTAATTCTGTAGGGAATCAAGCCACGTCTTGAGGCACCGCTACATAGAGCAGCTGGAGCCTGGGCAGAAGAATTGCCATCTTTGTTGTGGAGTTTACGAACTACACCCAACAGATCTATCGGCTACACCCCTTACTTCATGGTATATGGAGCAGAAGCCATCTTGCCCTCCGACATCCTCCATGATGCACCAAGAGTTGCCGCCTACGACGAGGATAACGCTGAAGAATCCAGACGCCTAGATATGGACCTTCTCGAGGAGGAGAGCGTTTTGGCATGCCAAAGATCCGCCATCTACCAGCAGAAGCTACACATCTACCATAGTCGCCGTGTTAGGCATCGCTCGTTTAAAGAGGGGGATTTGGTGCTCCGACTTAAGCATAAGAAGTCACACAAATTATCCCCGCCATGGGAAGGACCATTCATCATAAGCAATGCGCTGCTCAATGGGTCTTACAACCTTGTTGACAATCGTGAACTAAAGGATAGACCCAACGAGGATCATAAGCGTAAGCGACGTGACCCGGATGATGACTATCCGGAGCTTGATCATCCATGGAACATAGCACAGCTACGTCCTTTTTACACTTAGCATTTTTTATCTAATTGTGTATCTCTTATATGACCAATGAAATAAAGCTCTTTGGTTCACTCATATTCCTGAGTCTTTTACCTCCTTTAGTGTTCATTTTTGGATCATGTAAAACCTTTATGCACAAGCTTTGCGTTTGCACTTGTGAAAATTCCGCCTACGGGCGTTAGCTTAAGGTTTCTGGTCTACACGTTCTTTGTCGTTTTTATGTGGATTCTGGAGTAGTGACTTTTGGCACTTATTGTTGGCGATTTTGTGCTCAGGTTATTGACGGTGCCATTGGGTATCATCACCTAAGCGCATGGTTCCGACAACGAGTCTTCCGACTCACGAAAAGTCAAGCATAAGAACCAAAGTAATGGATAAGCCAGCACTTGCTTAAAAAATATATACATGCTGGGAACTAAGTTCTTAAGTAGCAGGAAATAACAACCATTGTTTTCTGCCTTAAGTTACATCATCAAGTTTTTTCCGCACATACACCAAAGGCGAAACAAATATTACATAGTGTTTTTCACTCTTTGGGTGCGGGAGACTTGGAAGCAGCATCGACCCCAGCCGGAGAATCACCCTCAACATCGGCGCTATGATGAGACTCGGAGGAATATTGGTTGACGTTGTCGATGGTGTTCATGGGCACGAAGACATTGATATCCACCAACTCGGCAACTCTGGTGTCATAACCCGCGAGTGATGACAAGATGGCTTCGTGATCAATCTCTTTGCCGTCATCGTCAACGTCGGGGATACCAAAGGTCACCGTGTCGATGTAGGCACCTTTCTAGTGTGCCTTCACCATTGAGAGCGCCATCCTTGCGCCAGCCCGTGCACATGAAGCTTTCCAGCTCGTAACACACTCGGGGTCTCGGCGTAGAATCTCCGAGTACTTCGTCACGGAGTCCGAGGCCTTGATGTATATCTGGAGGGGCTTGGAAATCTCCTTGGCTTGGGTGATGGCGGTGTTGATGAAGTTGCCGGAAAGAACCATGCATTCCTTGTCCGAAGGAGGTGAGCGGGTTAAACCCATAGGAGCTTAAAATTGCGACAATGAGCGCATGAGTTCAATAAATTCTAAGTATCCAGACTACAGAAATACAAGGCAGAGGAAACTTACTGAAGATGCTGGCCTTGGCCTGCCAGAGGGTGTCCGCCAAGGATTCCTTCTCTTGTTGGAGGAGCTTAAACGCCTCGCTGTGGCGTTGGTTTTGCTCATCAACAGCTTGCTTCTGATCTTTTAAGATCGCAAGCTCCTCCTTCAAGTGATTGATTTCCGCGGAGGAGGAATCTTGCAGGGCTTTCATGGAATCCTCGTGCATCTTCAGCATATCTTCCCTCTCCTTCTTAAGGATTATGTTCTCGCTGTCCAGCTGCTGGATGTGCTTGGACTGCTCGACAATATCCTTGGCCTTGGCGACATGTTCTGCAAAGTTGGAGAAAACAAAGTACACAGTGAGTACTCGGAGAATGAAGGAATAAAACCAAGAAGGAATGCACAAAAAAGAAAACAAACTCTTGTTTTTGATGATCTGTTCCTTCAAGATGGCAGTTTTACCCTTTTCGGCTTCAAGATCTGCACGCATCTTCTGGTATTTGTCATTGGCCATGCCCCTCCGAGCATTCTCGTTCTATGGAACAAAGGAAAAAAGTTAAACCGTTGTTTAAGTCTACTTGGAGCATCTAGTCGGAATTTTTCCACCTAGACGCTCGGGGGCTACAGCGAGAGTTTTTTAACTTAGCAATATGCTTAGCTTTAAGCATCTAGTCGGAGCTACTTCACTTCTCAATCAGAAGCTTGGGGGCTACAGTATAAAGTTTTAACTCGGACAATACTTAGATTTTCTTTAAGCATCTAGTCGGAACTCATTCAGTTACAACTAGAAGCTTGGAGGCTACAGTATTGAAAATTTTAAACACTACGTTTGCTACTCTTAAAGCATCTAGTCGGAATAGTTTCTTCCATCTCAATGCTTCGGGGCTACAATGAGAGTTCTTTCTAACTTAGTCACTCTTAGAGCATATAGATGCAATACCTATGGTTTTCCGTCTACATCCTCGGGGGCTACAGTGGGATACTCATATGAAATGCAAAAGGTAAAGTAAAACTTACAAGTGCAATAATCTTGAGGTTTGTAGTGCTCTCGGCTAGCAGCTTGCCAAAGGAGATGCTATTCCCTCAAAAGATATCCGCTTGTCGGAGAAGCTCCTTAATACCGCATGTCGGAGATGACGGCACTCCCCCAGGAACCAGAGTCATGTTAATCGGCGTGAGCGCCGGGTAAACTATCTTCGGGAACTCGAAGGGCTTCCTGGGAGCGGGGTGCCACCTTCGACAGAGGTACCAGCTCCCACTACCGCCTTGCCCCTACCGATGGCATCCTTAGCCGGAGCTTTAGCCATTTGTAGAGCAGTGCTCTCCTGCGTCGCCTGCTCGCCGACAACAGCGAGTTCGGTAGAGGCGCCAGAATCCACTTCCATGGTGGAAGGGCCTGGTGCCTCCTGGGCTTGAGAGCTTGTCGGGGCAGACGAAGGCTTGACGGCAGGAGTAGCAGGGGCGATGGCGGGGGAGGCGTCGCGATGCAGCATATCCTTGATACTTCTAGAAGCCCCCAAAGTTTTGGAGGTCTTCTTGAGGCTGGTCGTGGCTTTCTTCCTAAAACGTGCAAAATGCATAAGTACAGGAATAGAACAGAACAGACAGATAGACAATGTCGGAGAATGAGAAGCTTACACTAGGGGAAGTGCTTTGAAAAAAATCCCGGTGGCTTTTCTCTTTTCCGCATCCAGGGCGTCGGTAGTATTCTTGGAGGCTCCACCCTCCGTCTTCTTCTTCTTGCCTCAGTCGGCAGCGTCAGAGGTGGAGCTCTTCCGCTTTCGCGCCAACGGGACATCGTCGTCGGACACGACCGTGACTTCATTCATCTTTGGATCGTAGATTTGGGAAGCCAGGTTGTCCTCATCTAGATCGCTAAGCTGTTAAGTAAGAAATCACCGTGTTAGATAAAATGGTGTTGGCAAGACGGGGAAACTGGAGCACACGTCGTACACAAAAAATAAATATCTACCTTTGGGCACTTGCCGTCTATGAACATGTCGTAGGTGATGGTGAAGCCACGCTTCTTATCCTTCACCTTGACGACGTCCTTCAGGCGGAGCTTGACGGAGTCGCTCGAGAAGTTATCCACGGAGATCCGGAGGGTATCCCTTCGATCACTGGTATACTCGTGCATGAACTTCGCGCAGTGCTGCAGAGGTTGGATTCGCCTGATGAACCAGCACATGGCTAGGTCCAAGCCGGTCAAACCCGTCTCTATGAACCATTCGATCCGCCTTATTGCACGAGAAGCGTCGAGGTCGGAGGGAAGGGAGGCATGGGATCTCCATGTGGAAACTTCAGTGGCGGCTCCATCCGCGAAGTCCGGGTACGTTACTTCTCGGCCCACCAAAGGAATGTCGAGGCCATAGAAGTACGTCCACTGCTAGTTTTTGCAGGACTCGTGGCCGACGATGTCGGGGAACCGCCGGCCAGGTCGAATCTTGAAGCTTATGGTGCCGCAGTTCCTAAGCTCCTCCTTACTATGTTCGGCTTCACGTTTGACGGTGAATAAGTACACGAACAAGTCTAACCTAGGCCTAATCCCTAGGTAACCCTCACAAAGTGCCGCGAAGTTGCTAAGCACTAAGATGCTATTGGGGGAGATGTTATGGGGTTGGACCTTGTAGTGGTTCAAGACGGAGAGAAAGAAGTGGGAGATGGGCAAGGAAACGCCGCGTACCAGCTGAGCCTTGAGGTACACCTTTTCTCTGGCTTGGGGAGAAGGTGTCACCTCGTCGGCCGGTGCTGCCCGCCAGGCAAGCCCCTCCGTCGCGGGGAGGTAGCCTTCAACGACCATCTCCTGGATGTCGCGGTCGGTGATGTCCGATCTTCGCCAATCACCCTTATGCGAGTCTGGCTCTTCTTCCAGTGGCTATAGCGCCGCTAGATTATGGTCGCCGCCGGTGGTTTCGATCACCGCCGATGCGGGGATGACCAGGCCCTCTGGGGGCATGACGATGGAGCTCACCGGCTTCGCCGCGGCTTCGCTCGACGCCGCCATTGATGGAAGGAGCTGCTGCTGGCCATGGAGTGTTGGAAGGATGCGACTGATGCAAATGGAAGCTATGGTTTTAGAGGTTTCTTGCGGAGAGCTCGAGGAGGCGTGCGGCTGGAGGAAGAAGACGATGACGTGAGAGGAATGAGGTAAAAAGTGGAAAATTCCCCACGGTTACTATTTATCATACTCTGCGTCAAGATTCGTGCGGCTAATCGGACGGTTGCCGCGTAGACGACGTGTTCGTGAACGTGCGCGGTAATATCGCCACGTCTCCAACCGCCGCCGCCAACGGTTCGTATCGCTCGCGCGGGAAAATCGGATATGATTGCGTTCTCTGCATGTGTGAGTTACGAGGCGTCGCTGACCTAAGCCTACAACGTCATAGCTGACACGGGTAGATGAGCCGTCGCATCGAAGATTCCGGCATGGACAGATTTAATCCGACTACAGAGAGTACGATGGAAGATTCAGTATTTCTCCGGCTTACAAATCAAAGACGGAGAAAACCATGTAGGGTTCATTGGGAGGACTACAAGATATTGCTTGACAATTTGCTGACATCCATCTAGACGGAGCATTCCATTTGAAGAGGCAAGATGGCGCAAGATCTCGGAGTTCTCCGGGGGCTACTGTTGGGGATATGCTATATGGGTATCCTAATAGCATGTCTCTTATTCGACTAACCCGAGTGGCCCATAGTCGGTAGCGTGGCCTAGGGCCTGCTGGGCGGCCTAGTTAGGTGGATCCAGAAGGGAGGCTCATGCCGGATAAAGGAAGGCCACGGTGGAGTCACCAGCGTACCCAGAGCCTTGGAGTGCAAGATACACAAGACTAGTAATAGACGGTGTAGGATTCTGTAACCTGTCCGGCTAGGACTTTTCCCTGTAACCCTAGGACCTGGCGACTATATAAGTCGGGCCTATGGGAGCCTTTAAGGCACGTTCATAGACAATCTCAGACAACGTCACATAGCGAACCTATCTTTGTAACTCGGCGTGTTGCCCTTATAGTGATTTATAGCAGGAGTAGGATTCCGCCACCGCTATGGGATCTGAACCTGGGTAAGCTGTGTTACCTCGTACCCGTCAACCGTCCGCCTTAACCCACGTCTCTAAACACGCACTGTGAGGACCCCTCCATGGAGTACTCGTCGGCAATACCACGACACGAATCTTGTGTTGATGATAGCCAGTTCTAAGATCAATCTTATAAAACACTTTGGCACCAGTCAACTGGTCAAACAGGTCTTCTATCTTTGGCAACGGGTACTTGTTCTTGATGGTTACGTCATTCAACTTCCGATAATCCGTACACAAACGGTTACCTCCATCTTTCTTGTCCACAAATAAAACAGGTGATCTCCATGGCGACGCGCTTGGTTGAATCAATCCAATTTCCAGCATGGCATCCAGTTGCTTCTTCAGTTCCACTAGCTCCGATGGGTTCATACTATATGGTCTCTGGGCTATGGTTCCGGTTCTAGGGATTAGTTCAATGATAAACTTGATATCCCGATCTGGGGGCATACTGGGCAAAACATCTGGAAATACATCGGGGTATTCACAGACTATCTGGACTTGGTCAAGGGTTGGCTGGGCTAGACTCTTGTTGGACTTGAATTGACGGGTCAAGGTTTCCGATACATGCTCTACTGATATTCCGGCTGTACTGGTCATGGTTATGTATTTATTGGCACAGTCGATTAATCCTTTATGTTTGGACATCCAATTCATTCCTAGTACTACTTCCAAACCTTTAGTTCCGAGTACTATTAGATTAGCATAAAAATCTATGCCATGGATTCAGATAGGGACGGCTTTGCAAATTTGTCTAGCTTTGGTGGTTGAACTAGGTATTTGAACTATCAAAACATTCTTCAATTTGGTGGGTTGAATCTTACTAGTGCATGCAAATTCTTCAGTAACAAACGAGTGCGATGCTCCAGAATCAAACTACACTCTTGCAAGTACTGAGTTAACAGAAAACATACCCAACACGACATCTAGCGCTTCTTGGGCTTCTTCAGCATGCATGAGAAAGAGGCGGCCGTTGCGGTTGAGCAAATTCCCTAGGGCAAACCTTCTTCCGGGCTGCACACGACGCTGCTGCTAAGCTGGGGCATTTTCATTGGGGGCTGCGGCAATCTTCTTGGGGCACTCATTGGAATAGTGACCTTTGGTTCCACATTCATAACAAGTCACTTGAGACTTGTCCTTTGATGCAACAGGCACATCATTGCTTCCATTCCTTGGGGCAGTGTTGGTGTTGGTGGCGGCATTGTTGTTGTTGAACTTGGGCGGAGCACGATTGAAATTGCAGGGGTTGCCAGGGTTGTTGTGATTTCCTCCGAGCCTTGGGTTTCCACGGTTGGAATAGGTTGAACAGTTCATCAGGGGTCTGTTGGTTCTTCGGGCAAATCCTGGAGATGGGTTGGGGCGATACTTGGTTGTATGGTGGGTTCCTGGTTGATGCATCATGCAACTCTTGTGGTTCTCATTAGCTTGGTTGATCTTTCCTTCCATCTGAATGGAAGAGTCAACTAAGGCTTCAATATCAGCAAAGGGGATATTGACTAACATTGTCTGCATCTCATCGTGTAGACCATTCAGGAATCTATCCTTCTTCTTGGCTTCAATGTCTATTTCATCTGGTGCATACCTAGCCAATGACAAGAATTTGTCACGGTATTCCACTACTGTCATCCTGCCTTGCTTTAATTCCCTGAATTCACCTCTCATCCTCTTTACTAAACCCGGTGGCACCTGGGTTCTGCTGAACTTGACTTTGAACTCTTCCCAAGTCATCATCGGTCCTGTAGTCATGGCACAAATGCTGTTCCACCATGCCCTTGCATCTCCTGCCAGACAGTGGGTGGCAAACAGAACTTTCTCGTTAGCTTCCACTCCTGCAACTTCTAAGTTGTTTTCCATGGTTTGCAGCCAATCATCAGCATCGAGGGGATCTTTTGACTTAGTGAAAATGGGTGGATTGGTGTTCTGGAAATTCTTGAGCTTAGATCCATGGTTGTACTGATTTCCGTGGCCTTGATTGTTGTTGGCCATCTGAGCGATGTGTTTAAGGGTGGATAAGTTCTTCCTCCGCAAGGCATCTGAAGATTGATATAGATCATGAGAAAAGAGGGAAATTTCTAAGGTTCAGTGCTTTTGAAAAGTTTTTACAGTTTGACTCAGATTTCTCTAGCAACTTGATTTTTATTCATTCATTCATAGCATTCGATACAAACACACACCACAACAAAGGAAAACAGATGGTTTTAAGAACCATTCTAGGAAACTACGATACAGTGGGACTGAATACAACTCACTACGCTAGTGCTCAAGTGTTACTACTCCTTGGAGTCAGTGTCCTCATCATCCTCATCATCATCATCGATGAAGGCGAAGTCATCCTCATTGGTGAAGAAGTCCATGGCCTGATCCTCCAGAAAGTCATCATCATCGCTGAGATAGGAGTAGGGGTCTCCACGAAGGTCTTCCCCTGCATTCTCCCTCTCCTCCAACTGCATATCTCTCTCGTCGATAGTCTCCTCCAACTCTGTGATCCGGTGGCAAAGATGGGCAATGATGCGCTCCTTCTTGTCGAGCTGACGGTGACGAGACTAGCGATCTTTCACTAGCATGTCAATGTTCTGATCCTTCTTGGAGGCGATGGCGTACTTGTGGTTGGCGTAGGAGTGGGCATTCTCCAACTCCTTCTAACGGTCATACATCATGAAGCTGAGGTGTCCAGTTGAGTCTTCAGCTCATGGTGATATGGGGCCTCCAGTGGCTGTCCCATAGCATCACGCCTTGGGTAGAACTCGAAGCGGGTACCATTGATTTGATTGATACTCTGCCCACACAGATGGGAAAGAGCTTCCTGCATGGCCCTGGCAAGTCCATCGAGCCAGTTGTTCTCTCTCAAAATGAACTGAATTCCCTCTATGGTGGGGTGTTCAATCTTTCCCTGGAGACTTGCAACAACTAGCCACTGCAAATCCTCTCCTTCTTGATCATTGAGCTGAGCTCCGAAGAACTCAGGGTGTGGACGCTCCAGCATCTCCGCAAGCTGGTCCAAGTCACGCTCAAATATGAGGTATCCTCCATTCCCAAACTGATAAAACTTGTTGTACTTCCCATCCATCTATAAGAATATAGGATGAGTAAGTTAGTAGAGTGATCAAGTGTGTCAAATTTTAAGTAAGTTTGTAAGAATTTTGAGGAACATGAATTTTCATGAAATAATCCAAGTGATAAGAAGGAGAATAAGTTTTTTGTAAATACTCACTTCCTTTGGTTTTGAAACTAAGTTTTTCATTCAAACGTCCATTCTAAACTAGGGTCTCCTATGGTCAGGATGGCTCTGATACCAACTTGTCAACACCCGGATTTTTAATCACAGATGCTTGTTATGCCATACATCGCAATCCCAGGATTACCATTTTTGCGAGACATAACAGATTAGATATCACAGTACATCATCCATTACAAACCATACATAAGGTCTTACACAAATAAGGATCTCATGATCCAGTCTTAATACAAATCAAGAAGCGGAATAACGTAATGATAACGATAGCATGGGCGAAGCTCCATCTTCATAGTCACAGGCAATGCTGACGATGGGAGATGATCCTAGTTGTCATAACCTTCCTGTTGTCCGTCCTCCGATAGTCCTCTTCATAGTATGCCCATGGGAATATCCAGGGACAAAGCCATGAGTACTCTTTATGTACTCTCAAACTAATACTAACAAGTGAACTGGTTTTGAATAGGACATACTAAGCTCTAGGGTTGTTTTGCAAAAATCCAGATTTACCTTAACTAAGTTCATAAGCAAAGAAAGCTAGTTTGTATAACACCTAAGTGGCAACTTGAGTTTCATATCACAACTCTGTTGTGGTCAAGTAAAAGTCATCAATCATTTCATAAGTCATTTTTAAAAC
Organism: Avena insularis; assembly: GCA_023614405.1. Lineage (NCBI taxonomy): Eukaryota > Viridiplantae > Streptophyta > Magnoliopsida > Poales > Poaceae > Avena > Avena insularis. Next base: position 224,273,151 of record CM042689.1, on the reverse strand, counting down.
ATCTGACGACGGAATAGTATGGACACTCCAACTGTCCATAACCATGGACGCGGCTATTCGAATAGTTTGACACTTTGCAGAGATTGTACACTTTCACCACAACATTTGATACATCCGTCAGGAACAAATCCTGAATTCACCATACTCGGTATGCGGATAATCAATCCTAACCTTTCAATTACACGCCCTAGTATAGGCACCTCTCCTGTGAGTTTAGCCTCCCAACCATGACCAACTGTCATCTTGGGTACTGCACAAGTGAACAATCTTCTCAAGGTAGCCTCAGCTCAGACCTTGGCCGGAAGGGAACCCATACTAAGGTATATAAATTTCCAGTCAAGCCCTACCCAATTTTCGGGTATTGTGGTTATACGGTAAAATTGGAATGGTATCGCATCCAGACAACCATCAGTTTTGTAAAGGGTTAAGGCTCATGCCTTAACATTTTCATCATCAAAATCATTTGGTGTTCGGAAACACATGTCAAACATTTCAGTAGAATGACTCATCATTCTAAGGTTTTCGTAACCATTTTCACCAAGTATTCCCATCTAAAGTTGATCAAGTTTTATGCTTAGCACTAGCATCTATAAGTGAGGGTAAATACTAATGAGGGGTGGTAAAAAAGTAGGAATTAGCTAAGTTTAATCTCATGCCTAAGGATGCCATCAAGATTAACTAACTTAGGTCAGATTTTATGCTCTTTATGCTACCTTCATATATCTTTCTAGAAGAACTAAGTAAACTGTAAGAGAAAGCTTTAATAAAGAAAATAAAGTACTAAGCTTGCAAGCAAAACTAGGATGGGATGTCATCAAATATAACTAACCAAGCATGCTTAATGCATTGCATGGGTTATCTACTTTTCATAGTTGCAAGTGCTATCTTGCATAATTGCAATTATGACCTTGCCTTGTGCAGAGTAGTGGTTGAAGTTCTCCTCGGCTTCTTCCTCGTAGTATCCTCCTTCCTCCTCGTATCCTTGGTCGGTACTAGCATTTATAATAAATACGAGGTGCACAATCACCAAACAATACTTAACTATTTCTGTTTATCACACAAAGGTTCACACTAGATGATATAGGATCATCACAAACATTACAATCATTAAGGCAAATAGTTTCATTTCCTTTATTTTAGAAAAGTAATTTCTACTCATTGAAAAACTACTTAAGATTTAATATTCTCTAATTAAAACATGGGATCATGTTGACACATGTCATCACCACATATTTCAGTGCATGGGAATGTGATTTAAAGTGGTGTCACAATTTAATAAGGTTTAACCTTTTTAATTTAATTAAATAAAGTGACTAGAAATGCTTATGAGGCATTCTTTTATTACTTGATCATTATTTCTGCAAGTAAACCAATATATTTTTATATATTCTGAAAGGTATGGTTAGGTGTGATTTTTGACAGTTGGAATCAACTCAAAAGCTCTTATGGTTGAATTTTGAAAAATGTTTGAATGCAGAAAAGCTTCTGCCTTGTTATTTTTACCATGGGTGATCTACAAATCTAAATGGTGTGAATCCAACGGGCTTGGATTAAGCACTCTAGTACTTTTCTAACAAAATTGGTTTCATCCATTTTGGTTTAGTGAATCGAGTTGGGTTGATTTTTGAATCTAGGTACAGAACTGGGTTTGAAATTAAATGAATAAATCTAAATTTGAATAAGTGGGTCGCGCGGGAGGTTTAACTGGGCCGGCCCACTACGCATAGCGCGCGTGGGGGCTGGTTAAGTGAGCGACTGTAACATCCCAGAATTTGTATTAGGATGTTATTAGTGTCATGCATCATCCTTGCATCATTGCATCCTACAATTTAAAATTGCAATAAAAATCCTAACACCTAAACCTATTAAAACCCTATTAAATATTTCCCTATGTAAGCACTTTTGTTGTAGTAGTTTGACCCCTTCTAAAAACTATGTAAAAACAGTAAACCATGGTCCTATGTTGACCACCTTATTTTTTCAAAAATTTGGAAACAAATTTCATCAATTTTGGACCCCATTTGCAAAAGTTATGTAAGTTTTAGTAAAACAGAATTTAATAAAACAAAATAGGAAAAAAAGGGCTAACTAACCTAAACGGGCCAGTTAGGCCGGCCCGTGAACTACCTGCCGCCACCAGCCGCAGCAGCCGCGACACAAGGGCCCAGCCAGCAGCGCCGGCCCACAACCCCCCCTCCACCACCGCACGTGGGACCCGCTCCCATCGCCACCTTCCCAGAGTCCATGGCGGACACGAGCGCCGCCGCGTCGGGATAACTGATTCGAGCGGGATTCGGCCACCCCTTCCCCAAGACTTTGGGGATATATGAAGACCCTTCGCTATCGTTCCCCCAAAAACCCTAGCGGACCTGCCAAGCGCCGCCAATTGCTTCACGGAGCCTTGCGATGGCGAGGAGACATCAGAGCGCCGTAGACGGAGGAGGAAGCAAGGGGATCGGCCGAGGGGGCGAACGTGACCGCAAGGACCAGGCGAACCTCGTCGACCTCGCCGCTGTCCTAGGGAACCACCGGAGCGCCGCCGCTCACCATCGTCGCCGCCACCGCCTGTAAGTCGCGCGCAATCCTAACCGTTCGATCTCAAACTCACGGTACAGATTAGAAGTTGATCGAAGCGGTACCAGAGCCGTGCCAGCAGCCGCGTCTGCGCCGCGTCGCTCCAGCTGGACCAACCAGACGCTGACACTTGGCAAGAATTTAAGTGAGGATTAGATCTGTTGCAGATTTAGGTTAAAAACTTGAAAAATTCATATAAAATTGAATTTTTGGCCAAAATTAGCTTATAATATACCGTTGGATTCCTAATTTTATGTAGAATCCAGATCTATGATAATATTCCAAGTTTACAGTAATGTTTTAGGTGTAGATTTTAATCATTAGACTAGAGTGTTTATTCTATAGAAAAATAATTAAAATTCTGTTTTAATTAATTCTTGTTGCCATAACTTTGTTTCCACAATACCTACTGAACAAAATCATTAAACTTTGCTTAGGATCATTAGATCTAGCTTGGGGCTAATTTAGATGGTCTGATCTCCTTATAATCCTAGGATTTCTTTTAGTGACTCAAGTTGGATCCAAACCTTTGGGAAATCAATCCTAGTGACACCCTTACACTATCACAACCCAAACTTTCTACCTTGGTCAATTTAGAAGAACCAACCTTGCATAAAATACCATGTGCATGCATGCATGTTTACCTCTGTGATATGTTTTGAGCAAGTTGTGATCAGATCTATGTTTGTGATTCGTTAGATTGTTCGGAGTGCGCTAAGGAGTGCTATTGTGTAGAGTGCTTCTCGGATCAAGGCAAGTTACACCACTTGTTCATAACTTTTGTCCCAGTTTTGATTCTATGCATGTGATCTTCAAAATTCTGTAGTATGCATGTGTAGGATGATCTAGTAGAATTTTCCTTAGTATTATTTTGCAAGTGCGATGATTTTGTAGTATGCCATGAGCAGCTCTATACTTAGGATTTACCTCCTAATAGGTTCCCCTATTTTTGCTAAGTATTGCTTGCTATGCTATATATACAAAGTACCGTTGGGGGGTTCGAAAGACAAAGAATCATGTACTTATGTCATGCTATCATGTACTTATGTCATGCTTTACTGCTTTATTTGTGATTGCGCGTGGAGCGTCTATACTGTTTAGGAATAAATGTGGAATTTTTCCGTGGTATTGACAAGCGTAGTCGCACTTTCGGGTTCCCAGTCGTTTGCAGCCATTGACACAAACCCTGGGTCCGTCTCGGATACCAGCCGACTTCGTTGCGAGTAGCTTAGTGGGGTGGCCCCCTGTGCTTGCTTTGGGTCTGGGAAATGTCGTGTCCGAAACCCCGTCGACATACCGTTGGGTGTATGTTTTGTGATCTTGTACCTACCTGATCTGATAACAAGGGTGTAGGTGCGTGTGGGAACTTTGGTGCACCCCTGCAGGCTTAAATCTTTTCGAAAAGTCGTGTCTGCGGTTATGGACGACTTGGAGCACCGTTCTCGATTATAGACAACTATAACTAAATTTTACTGTTATAATTTGACTTTTAGCTGATATGACTAGTAAGTTGGATAACCACCATGGAAAGAATAAATAAAACTGCCAACCGTGTGAGTTTCCTCGGCATGACTTCCTAGTTTGGTCTCGAGGGGAAAATATCAGGATGGGTATGATTGGTGGTAGTATCAGGTTAGTTCCGAATAAGTCTTTCTCATCTCTCTCTGATAGCCGACGGATGTATTGAGTCTCTATAGGTTGTTTAGCGCATGCTTTGCTGCCGCTCCAGTCCACCATACCTATGTAGGCGAGAGCCTCCGAATTCTAAGACTCCCCGTGTACTGGCCTCAGTACTGACCGCTCACTTTTTATTTTGCCCTTTATCGTCACCCTTTTTATTTAAGCAGGTTTGATATCGACGTCGTTAGCAGGGTTACCCTTACGGCTTGTCCTGAGCAGGGTTATGGACGCCATTAGTTATTCTTCAGGGCTCTTAGCCCAATTTGCGTCTTGTCCGTACTCGGACGCTATAAAGTTTTCAAAGTGATTTGGATCTTTGTATTATATATCTGTATTCTTGACCCTTTGAGTCGCTGTTGTATATATCTGTTCTGTGGGTTCCATCATGGACTAATATGTAATGATATTACTTCATTTTCCACCCACACGAAAGTGCCTGATGGGCACCTTTGAATCCTTTCTACGCGGGTTTGGCGGGAATCGCTAAAGCTTGCATAGGGCCGATCCAAGGGTGTTACAATCTCACTTTTGTATCTACTGCATAACTCATAGTTACATGATCTGGTATTTTAATACGAGGCACATGATGGTTTAGTTTGTTGTTCTAAGGCTGCTAACTGAACCATTGAAATGATTTGGCTATATATCTTATTTCATTGTTGGTCTAGAATGATCTAGCTAGTATATTCGAGGCACACAATTGGTCTATTTTGGTTGACTGGGGCACTCTTTTTTTGTATGATTAAAACAGTGGCAGATTTTGTTGTGTAGTGTGTGGCTAGTTTATGAGAAACATAATGGCTTAGTTTTCATATTTGTTTTATTCATGTTCTGCACATTCTAGTTTGACCGGTCTACATACGGTACTTTGTTTGCTTGCTCGCATTGTTAATTTTGTCTCATGAAATATTTTCAAAATTATTCGAAATGAACTTATAGTTTCTTTCGCAAGTCTGTTGTTTAAGTAACTTTTTTTGTCTTGGTATCGGTCATCTTCAAGTAGAGAAGTCATTTCACAGAGCAGCACATGCTCGCATCACTCCATGGCATCAACTGGTCCAGTTATTCAAGAACAAATAGATGTATGAGCCACCACTATTAATCGCTTTCTTCCTTATACCACCGTATTGACACGTTTAAAATTCATAGTGGTTTGATTGCATGGTAATGCTATTATAACTTGTTTTGTCTTTGTTGTAGGCTGTAGATACCCCTCTGAAGGAACAATAGAGACATGCTTCTCCAAGTTTAGAGTTCGTTTCACATAGCAGAAGTGAAAATACCTATTGTTCATGGCAAACTGCTTCGACGGATCCTCTTATTCTAGCCAAAAGATTATCTGGGGATGCCCTCTAAGATTTCCTTAATATTGTTGAGCAAGAAGCCAACAAAACAGATTCAATAATCACCCTAGCACGCAGACACTTATATGAATTAAAAAATAGGCAAGCTTTGACGCAAAATGTACTTAATAATCTCATATCCAGCTCTCATGGGAAGCCAATTTGTTACATGTCTCACGATGCAAGCTCCATAGAGACACTAGTTATTGTGTTTTTAGTTGTGCTGGACTCTAATGCAACTTTTATGCTTCATTTTAATTACTGTCAAGTTTACTGAGAATTGTAATAATCTTGTAATTCATGGTTTTAAATTGTTTTAGAATTGTTACAAATCGAGCATCTATCAGAATTACTACACATACACACAAAAACAGTGAAATTATAAGATGTACAATACAAGATCTTCTTGAAACAACGAGAATATCCATTGTATTATGGGCACCATAGAACTTGCATAATTCATAGACATTCACTCAACAAAGTAAACACACAAAGAGCAGGCCTATATAGAATACAACAGGAGCAGACCCACACGATCCATCAATCTGACGGACAGCCTTCGTAGTAATCTTAGTGGGTGGTAACAAACTCGCCATAAGGTAGCACCATATGCATCTCAGAATTCTCAATGATTTTGCAATACTCCGCTAGAAATCAATCAAGTTTAAAAGGATGGTCATTGATCCATAATCCTCCTACTCCATACTCATATATAACCCTTGTCTCCTCTTCCTACGCAAGAGCCTCAAAGTTGTAAGATCTAATCTCGGATAGGTCCACATAGTAGATGGTGTCAAACTGCAATATGTGTACCCTAGCGCTATCGACACAAACGCACCGATTGTAAGCAACAAAGAGAGCACGGCTGTTGTTGCCTCTAGCCGACTAAAGGACACGGATCTGGGTATCAACCTGATAAACAACCGGCATGCCACCATAGACCGGTCCACTAACAATGAACAATAACTCCCCATCGGACTGGACGAGGTAAAAAGATTATCCAGGAACTCGTAGCCCAAAACAGGTCCTGCAATAGTGGCATGCATCTCCAGGGTCCGTGTGGAGCGCTGCAGCTGGACATCTCCATGAGGAGCACCACACATAGTCGAGAGGACAGACCCGTATCTATCAGGGATGAAAACATCACCAGCATAAGAAGTCATTCGCTGGAGTTTTGCGAACTCATATGGCGAGTATGACCCTTCAAGAAAGACCGGTGACTCCCTTCCTCTATGCCTCATCCTCCCACCGAATGGTGGTGTTCTGATGGTTCGATGTAAACACCATCAATGACGGGAACGTCATCACAACGATAGAAGCCGCCTACTCGGTCGGTATCTCCTCCCTCAGGCACTTGATAGCACCTGAGAAGGGGTCGTACAACCGGGTCTAGTACGGCTGCACCCTCTGTCCAAGCACAAGAAGGCCACCAGTTGTGCTACCAACATAAAAGTACCTTCTAGAGAGAGATGAAAAATAGAGATTCAGCCAAGGTAAACAAACAGAGATTCAATCAAGGTAAACCATGGATAAAAACCCTGGACAACAAGTAGACGAAGAAACATAACTTAAAATAGATAGTATAGGAGGTGAACACAACAAAATGGATTGCATATATACAGATAAATATCAAGAAAATACCTGCAAAAACCGGTCTAATCTTCTTCTCAAGGTGGCCGCTAGTTCTCACGTTCAGAAATGTGATGGCGGCGTCATCTATCGGATACTCCTCTGACAATCGGTGCTCTAGAACAATCTAGTTGGCTGGGATAAAACACTCCTCCTTGAAGCCACGTCAGGCGCTACAGACTGCCTGGAAGGCGGCATAGTAGTTGAAGTCATCCATCGACAGAAGATGTCACCTATCTTTTGGACAAGTCCCCTAGGGAGACTAACCCATGAAGAGTCCTCCTACTTCTTCCCGGCCATGGATGGTGGCGTTCGTGTTGTTTCGGTCTCGTTGACTCGTAGAGGAAGCGGTTCCAAAGGCACACATTCAACAAGGCCTAGAAATTCAAAGGGAAGCGTGTGGAAACGAGATGACGGCATGCACACATGAACGGTAAGCGCAACCGCGTTTCATCAAACTAGTAATAACCCACACGGGAACGCGCACACGCACTAATTATGGGACAACGAACATGTACACCAGTATACGACTCCCGGGAGTCTGCCAAACTTAAATTCTCGATGAGAACGCGACAATCCATTAGGCTAGCCATAGTGGGAGGAGTGTAGTAATATCACATTACTACTAGTAGTACTATCATGTGTAGGATGCTAGTAGTATCATAACCTCATTGGATTTAATTATTTGCACAGTCTCAATGCAAACATATGTACTCAAGTGTGATATGGATGATCAGTTGATGTGACTCTTGGCCATGAATTCATGACGAGATAGCGGTACGGTCTACCACCTTTATTTACTACTAGTACATGGACGCTAGCCAAATTCAAAATCTGAATCAAGTGGTAAAATCACCCACCGACCTTGCAGCATTTCCCGTCCCACTATTTCAAAAACTTTGAGGAAAAATCTCCCACCTGGGGAGTACCATTTATTATTATTATTAGATGGACGCTAGACAAATTCAAAATCTCAATCGAGCGGCAAAATCACACATCGACTTTGAAGCATTTTGCGACCCTCTGTTTCTAAAACTTTCACACAAAATCTCCCACCGGGGAGTATTATTTTTATATTATTTTTATTTAGACGCTAGAAAAATTCAAAATCTCAATCGAGCAGTAAAATCACACACCGAGTTTGAAGCATTTTGTGCCCCTTCATTTCTAAAACTTTGAGGCAAAATCTATCACAGTGGGAGTACCATTTATCTATTATTATTAGATGGACGCTAGTTCAAATTCAAAATCTTAATCGAGGGGCAAAAACCACACTGACCTTGAATCCTTTCGCGCCCCTCCATTTCAAAAAAATTTGACTTTAAAATTCCCATTCTACCCATTGTTCCAACGCCCTATGGGCAAGCTAGCTTGGGGCACAATCGTAATTATTTTTCTATTCATTTCCATAGTCCCGATTCGCGTAGGTTTTCCCATTGGCCCTCCCAAAAATCTCATACTCCTCTCCCATGCCCTCACATACATGACCACCACACGCATCGGCGGTGGAAATTCCATGGCGACCAGAGCCGCTTGAGCTGTGGTCTCATGCACCGCCATAGAGTCGCTTCACCGATGCCGATCCCACCAGATCTAGTTCATCCGGTCTCTCTACCACTCCACCATAGCTGTGGTATTGCTCACCGCACCGATGGCATCGTCGATCGCCCATCCTTTCCTTCCCCGCCGCCGAAATCTACCCAACCATACGAGAGCCACTTCATCGGTGTCCACCGGACGAGATCTAGTTCAAAAAGTTCCATGTCCACCGCTCTAGAACCGCTACATGGGCGTTGCCGTTTACTGCACCACATCTTCCTCAGTGATGCTCTCGTCCACCGTGCTCAAGCAGACATCAACCGCCCAAGATATGCTTCCTTGATGCCAATAGTCACTACCACCGCAGCACCCTCGGTGACCTGTACGTCACCCACATGGTACGGATTATGCTTAGACGCCTCTCCAACCAAGGTAACCAAATATCCAACATTTTTTGTTTTTTCTACAGTATAGCAGGTTGAAGACTGTTGTAGTGAACTGCTAGTACATACAAGTCACTAGGCATGTCTGTTCTTTATGCTACATACAAGGTCACGAAGCATGTTGGTTTGCATTCGCTGCTCTACAAATTTTAAGTCATTCACATATTTTTTATTTTGTCACGCATATGTTATTAGCTACTCCATACAATAGTGATTCTCTGATATTATATAGTTCTTGCAAAATATAAAGTTAGTGAAAAATATTAGTGTGGATTCCCTTCTCTAGAGTTACTGAATCTATTTGGTTCGTCCTGAGCTAAGTTCCTCCCTAGCACCATTCTCCTATCATGTAGTACCCGTTCAAACTCTTTGAACTAATTCGATTATAATTTTGTTTTTGCCATATGGTTCTTCAAAAGCTGCAACACTGACTATTTTATTTTTCTTTGCATAGAGATCAAAAAGGGAACACTAAACATATTGGTTTGCATAGCCTCTTCTATAGATTCACAAGCGATGCCATTGTTTCCTTATCTGGTGTTGGTTCATCCTAAGCAACGATATAACTATTTTTTACTATGTAGTTCATTCGTGGTTTGCATTCCTGCTCTACGAGTTCACTTATGATGCCATTATAATTTCTATCTGGTTGATTCTTACCTATGATAGTAACTTCTTGCCATTGTGTAGATCACCGCAAATTCTGAGTCACCCAACGTGTCTTGCATCCCAATATACTACTTATTCCATATATATTTGTTGAAATGACATGCCTAGTTTATATTTGCTGAAATTTTAAGAAACACTTTGTTTGATTGTTCATTTCATTTGTAGGCACACTTGTGTAATGCTTCATTGTACTGTTATATAGGTTCACAAGTGACATGATTATATTTCGTGTCTAATGGTTCGTATTAAGCAACGACATAACTATCCTATATTGTATATTTCATGCGTGGTTTGCATAAATGCTCTACAAGTTCTCACATGATGCCATTATAATTTATATCTGGTTCATTCTTAGCTACTATAGTAACTGCATGTCATTGTGTAGCTCATCGCAAATTCTGAGTCACCCAGCATCTCTTGCATTACAGGACAACAACTTCTTCCATATATATTTGTTGAAATAACCTGGCAAGTTTATAATTGCTGAAATTATAAAAAACACTTTATTTGATTTCTCAATTCATTATAGACACACTTGTATAATGCTTGTTTGTTATGTTTTACAGGTTCACAAGTGATGCCATTATATTCGTATCTGGTTCTAGTGATTTCTAAAAAACAACATAACTATCATCTACTGTATAGTTCATTCGTGGTTTGCATTCCTTCTCTACAAATTCTCATATGATGCCATTATAATTTCTGTCTGGTTCATTTTTAGCTACGATAGTAACTAAACCATTGTGTAACTCACCTCAAATTCTTAGTCACCCAACGTCTCTTGAATCTAGGGTATACAACTGCTTCCATATATATTTGTCAAAATGATCTGTCTAGTTTATATTTGTTGAAATTCTAAGCCACACGCACAAATTGTTTGATTGCTCATTTCACAGTAGCCTCACTTGTTTAATGTTTGCTTGTCCTATTTGCATTCTACAAACTCGTTACTTAGAGACTATACCTAGAGCCGGTTTACCCCAAAAATACAAACTACTAGCTATGTTTATCACCCTTATACGGTCGTAATTTTTTTTCCGCCTATAACTCTAACCTCATACGGTTGGTAATATACATTGTCTCTAATACGAATTCCCCCTCAGTCGCTCTTTAAAAGAAAACGCCTCTAAATGGAACATTGAGACGACGAAAATTATTGACCGTCTCCCTAGATCATTCAATTGCAACCGGTCAGAAATACTAATTGCCTCTAGGGGTCTACCGAGGCGGACTATTATGCCACCCGTCTCAAAAACTAGCGTCATGCATGTTTCCGAGGTAGCATACGCGTGTTATTAATGCAATTAGAAAATGGAGATCGTGCACTAGCCCCCACCCACACTAGTCCACACCCACGTGTCCACTCAAAGACTACGAACGGTCCCACGTATATAAACCTGCTCGGCCTTCTTATTCCATGAGCTCATGTCATTTTCCCCCAATATATCTAGTCACAAAACCCCAATATGCACCTTCTGCATGCGCCGAAGCTCCTTCCCTTGCACCATCGTCCTTCCTAGCTGCGCCATGAAGCGTACGCGTCGATATGAGACGGAGGTGAAGCCGATTGAGGCGCAGCGAAGATGGCTTCTGCAGGCGAGCAGCGTCGTCGCTTCGTCAGCAGCGCCATCGAGGCTTCGGGATTCGTATAGCGAGTCGACATCGCTGTCAAGCAGCAGGTGGCGGCCAACGTTGTGATGCCAGTGTCAGATCTGGATGAGGGGCAATGTGATGGCAGGGCGGAGGCAACCATGTTCTATATATCAACGGCCCCATCCTCCACGAACAAATCCTCGATGCAATTTTGGAGAATGACGAGTTCGAGCAGGAGGTGTCTGAGGTACTACTTTGCTAGCTTCTCTAGTCATGGCCGCAGATTTTACTTTTCATACCCAGGATTTTCTCAATTATTCATAGATTTTTTCTCTTGATGTAGCGAATATATATGGTTTGAACGGTGGATTGTTTTGAAATTTTGGTTAGATCTGCCATCTAGTAAATTTATATTTGCTTGCCTTGTTGTTGTTCATACGCTTCTTCTTGTGCTATAAATTTAATCGATTTGTAAAATTTTATTTTAGGGGTTTTAGGGATTGCTAGTTAAGTGTTGATTTCGATACACAACATGGATATAACATTAAATTTCTATTCCTTACTGGGGCCAATGATTCAATTTTGCCCCAAATGAGTGCATGTGGAGATAACTATGATGGTATCCGATTTTTTTAGGGATGGTTAGTGAACCTGAGGCAATGTACAACAATATAAGCTATGTACTTGGTACTTTGGTTCGCTAACTCCATCTCTAAAAAACTAATGAGGCCCCAGATTTATTTGACACATATGAACTATGATCTTTGAACTGTTTCTTCTACTACGTACATAGACAACAAATTGTGATCATACTTTCTTATTCCATTCATTATAGTGTATAAGAATTACATTTCAATTTCTCACTTAGGCCGATAATTGAAATTTTTCCCAAAAGATTGCAGAGGTGACACATATTTATTGGTGTCGGTTTTATTAGGGACGGTTAAGTGAACATGAGGCAATGTACATAAACAATATAGCTTGTATTGTGTTGTAGGTAATTTGGTTCGCTTACTCCGTCTCTGAAAAACTTATGAGGCCCCTAGATTTATTCTACATTCATGTGAACTATGATCTTTGAATTGTTATTGCATGAATTCATAGTGCATAAGAATTACATTTCAGTTTCTTACTGAGGCCGATGATTGAAATTTTTTCAAAAAGATTGCAGGGGTGACACACGTTTGTTGGTGTCATTATTTTAGGGATGGGTTAGTGAACCTGGGGAAGCTAAACAAATAATATAGGTTGTCTTGGTGATACTTTGGTTTTCCAACTCGATCTCTAAAAAAAATATAAGGCCCCTAATTTATTCTCATAAGGAACTATATGATCTTTGAATTGTTTCTTCTATATGATCTTTGAATGATTCGTTTGATGCATATATATGCAAGGTTTTGATCATAAGTTGTTTCTACATGTACCTAAATATTATTTGGTTTTTTAATTTATAACTACAATATTTAGGATTATTTTTGTACCTGAACATGTATATCGCTGAATATTGTTTCGTAGGATTACATTTCAAATTCTTATTGTGTCCAATGATTCAAATTTCCCCAAAAGAGAGGCAGACATGTTGGTGTCAGATTTTTCAGGGATGAGTTAGCGAAACTGGGGAAATGTACAAGAACAATAGATTGTGTAAAATTAGTACTTGGTTCGCTTAAGCCAGCCCTGAAGAAAATTATGAGGCTGCAGACTTTGTTCTACGTATAACTCTGGTCCAATTAATTGTCATTTTATTTATATACATGAAATGATATATGAGATGATCAAACTATTGCTGAGATGCATACTCTTTGATATCAATTTAATATTGTCTTACATATGTTGTAAGTTTTTGAGTTGTAATACAATTCAATCATATGTATGAGTTCTAAGTTATGTTCTTAAAAATCAATAGGAGGATTCCGATAATATGGACTCTAGCAAGTACTCTAGGGACAACAAGAGCCGCTACGTGCTGAAGCGGTTATGGTGTGGGCAAATACATTTACATCATAGGGGGAAACTATTTTGTCTATTCTATGACAGATTCATCGACTCGGATATCGACAACATGATCCAACACGCGGTGGACAGTGGAAAAAGCATAGGCCGGAAGCATCAACCAAAGATCTTGGGACGGCACGCAGCCTACGGCAAATTTCTCCGTGAATATGCCAGGACTGGCATGTTTCCCCTAGAGTAGGTTGATGCATGCTCCTGCTGCTACCCCTGCTAAGGCGTCTCTGGGTCCCTCCTGCTGCTTCCCCATCTTATATTTTATTTAAGTTAATTATTACCTGGTTGCATGTAAGACAATTTCACTCTTCCGTGGATCTCTCTAGTGGTTGTTGAACTATTAACTCGTCTATATATATATTAATCTACTCATTTATATGGAGTTTCTTAAAATTTCTAGTGTTCAATTATATTACTGATCATGCTCATGCACACTACCAAATATTTATAGTGCTCGATTATATTATAAATACCAAGGAATACATCTAATATATTTTAAATTGGTGTAAAATTTATATTGAAGTAACTAAATGATCTCGCATCACCATTAAACATTTGAATTAGTCAAATTTTAAAAAATTGGACCTGATTGCTCTGCAGCATGTATGAACCTCATTTACTATTCCATGTATATATGTACTATGTCATATATTTTCTTCGATGTATGATCCTCATTTGGTCTTAGGACTCAATTTCACTCTTCGATGTGTAAATGTACTACGCTATATATTTTCTTTGATATATGAACCTCATTTACTCTTAGGACTCAATTTCACTCTAACAACAATGTGTAAACACTTTTCTTTGCCTTTAAATTATGAATTATTATCAAAATTTAGGATTAACAAAATTTAGAGTTCTAAATATGTTCGAATGTCAGAATATTCACTCAACGAGATTTCCTTCAAAGAATACATGAAAAAAGGTTATATTGATGAAAAACTCATAATTAAGTAACCAAATGATCTAACTTCATGATTAAACATTTGAATTGGTCAAATTCATAACACTTGCACCTTGTTGCTCTGTTACAAGAAAATGAACACTAGTCGTCATGCCTTTTCAGGTTAAAGATCCAAGGTTTGTATTATACCAATTATTTTCTTTAATTTACGAACCTCATCTATTCTTAGGGGACTCAATTTCACTCTAGCAAGCACGTATACACACCTTTATTTTCCTTTAAATTATGAATAACTCTCCAATTTTAGGATAATCAAACGCTATAATTCCGAATATATCCGGAGTTTCGAATATTAGCTCTTGTAAAATTACTAGTCGTTTTAGCTAGGGAAGTACTTGGCGGCAAGATATGAAATATTCGGAAAAGGGATGTTCTTAGAGACGTTTTCCACTTGTAGTCATCTAAGGCTAGTACTTGGCGGAAAATATCTAAAAAAAATTGGAAAAATATTTCAGATATGTGCCACTTTTGTTCTTCCCCGCCCGCCTAGACCACTAAAAACCGCTACCGCCCTCCACCATCGCCGCCTCTGATCCCCTGCCTCTCCACCACTGTCACCTCCGGTCCCTTGTGGTGCAGACGATCTCCCTCACCTCCGAGGATCCCTTCGTCGTCCAGGAAGGTATGCGTGAAAACCAAACCCCCAATACCCTAAATCAGTAGCTTAGATTTAGGAATTTTGCCATGGATTTTCCCATTTTTCTTCTCGAATTTAAGGTATAGGGTTACTAATCTGCAAAGAACCGATAGCTCCATCGGGAGAGACTTTCCCAGCTAGCATGCATCTGTCCCAACTCTTTTCCCCTTGTATACATCTCAAAATATGTAATTGTCAATTCTAGCAATAGAGATTTAATTGTCACTTCATTGGTCTCTGTATCTATTTTAATTATCACTTTATTGGTATCTATATCTATTTTAATTGTCACTTCATTAGTCTGCATGCATCTTGATTGTATTAAGATGCTCTATGTCTGTATCTATTTAACAGATAGGAACCTGTAGTAACGATGCAATAATTCTCTCTAGCAATGACAGTTTTTGCATTAACTTTGGTGGTTTTGAATTCCAGTCATCAGATGATGAGCCTACTGAGAGGATTGAGTTTAGAGGTATCAAAAGAACATCAAAATCACAGTCATATATTTTGTATGTGTTTATAAGGTAGACATTAATATTCCACTGTATTGAAATTTTTATGTGTTGTTGCATCAGGGCCTCAACACAAGGGAGACACTGATTTTGACAAGTAGAGCCTTTTTGGAAACAACATGTATTTGGTTCATGTAGACATCCTCTTTGACTGGTGTAAACCCGAATTTCTACCAAAAATCAAGTACTACGTCTACATGCTACTATATTCATCAGTCATGAAAAAGAAGTGCAGGCCGGTAAGATGATATATTCTTGATCATGTTATCAACTAACTACCCTGTGATATTTAGGTGCTTCGAGTAATCACAAGCATCCTAATTCTTCAATTCTCTATACTTGCCCAGACATTTGGAACAGAGTTCACAAGAAAACACCTAAAGAATCTCCGTGATGAACCTATTGATGCCCATGTTTAGCAAATGAAGAGAAAAGCCAAAGATGGTTATGATGAAGATGGGAGTTGGGTCAAATGCAATCTTGACGACTGGATGAGAGAAGGTTCTAGGAAGCTTCAACCTAAAGCAGGATAGCATTATCCTTTTTGCTTTAACAAAAAAGATAATGGAGAGGTATATATTCTGGTTCAGCAACTTCCACCGGTCCATTATAAATGCAATGCTGGTTTGTTAGAGGTACTAATTATTCTAGCCGATTTATTTATGGATTGCACTTTGTATGTACTGCCATAATGTGTAATGGCTAAATTTGTGTGGATTTCCCCAACTATTTTGCTAATGTTACCACGATCGAGCCGCTATAAGTTCTTGAGTTAATCTATCTATCTGGCTGCTGAATCATGATTATATGTCATGTCATCTATGATCGAGTTCGAAATAGCATGCTACTATTTAAAATGGTTTACACATACTGGAAATTGTTACTTTAAAAAGCCACTTTGAGGTACACTAGTTCTAGAGACGGTCTTTGATAGAATCGGACTCAGGTTTCCTGAATTTTGGAGATAGTCCCTAGTATAGGTCATCTGAGGTTGAGGAGTTCTTTCAAGCGGTCAAAAATATTGGCAGTCTCCAACATATACATGTTAGAGGAATTTTCTTTTTTGCACTGTCTAAGGTCTCGTATCTTAGAGCCGCAAAGAAAACCCGGCTTAGGCGGTGTGCTCTTAAAAGCTACGCGTTTGAGCTGGAACGAGAAACCGTCCGAGGCCTATGGGAAATTGATGTCTCTAAGTAACGCGTGTATACTAGCGTTGTTCGACGTGTTGGTCAATAATTGAACTATTGATCAGTATTAAACTCCAATTTATAGTTCCTTCCATATCATTCAAATAAGTAGTTTACCTTGTTTGATGCATTTACTTGTTATTACTTAGTTTTAGATTACAATTAATGGTATCTCCACCAAAGAGGGGGGTATAAGATCATGTCTCAAGGTGGTTTTCCAATGTAGTTGTCATACTCAAAAGAGAGATGCACGTGATAGATTGAGAAAGCAAATTGAGGGTTGCTATCGTGGGCTCAATCTCGATTGTCATCTAAAATGCCGAATTTTCTTTCCCTGTTGAGTTGATAATATGTAATAATTTTAAGAAGTTTATAGATGATGTAATATCTAGAGAAATCGCATAGGCCATGTAGGCATTTTGTTGACGTCATCCACACATGGAGAAAGGTGGTACCATAACTGCGCCATCCAGGTCGATTAAGGAACATTATCGGGCTTTGTTATTGGCCCGTCATGTATTGGCCGACGATGAACAGTAAAAGATGCTCGCCAATTATACACCTTTTATGATATTGGCCTGGAATTTAGAAAGTCCAAAACTGTAGAAGACTATAAAAGTAATGGACCAACCCACATGCGAGATCTAATAATAGAAACAGGCTAGAACAGTAACATGCTAGAACAAAGAATAAGTCAAAACAAAGGACATGTCAAAACAAGAATGCAACAAACGAGCAGGTGCCGTAAAAGAACATGCCAGAACATCTCGAATCGTAGAAGGCTGTGTAAACACAAATGGAAAAAACATATGGGCCTAATAGTAGAACGCCAGAATAGTAAAGGACCGGAACAGTAATATGCAAGAACAGTAAAATGCCAAAACAGTAGCGGACCTTCTCAGAAAAAAGGCCGTTAGTGGAAGGTCCACGACAGTCTATAAGAACGTTGATAGGCCAACCGAAGTCCTTAACAGTATCGAACTGACGTGGCGCAGGCCGCTAATGGGGTGCACAATATTGGACCAAGCTGGCCTTATGTGGGCTGAAATAGTAACATGCCTAAACGCAGCGAGCTGCATTAATAGGCATATTTCAAATACTGCAGGACGGAATAGTAACGGCCGTCTTCTTATTGGGTTCTCCTAATGGCCCAACCCATTTAATAATTAGTAGGCCTTGGCTGGACCTGACTTCTATTACGGTTTCTATAATCGTTAATGGCGGTAATTGGCCATTAACGGTGTTTGCCATGTGGCAGTTTGCATGACGTCGGCACATGGCGAACAGATCTACGATAAAACAAGTTTTCGTGGCTGAAGTGTGCGATCCGCCATATCCGCAAAAAAATCATGGTAGATTTTTTTGTGGCAGGGGCTTTTATCACGAAGGTCAACCGTCGTAGAAGACTTTTTAACCACGAAAAACGGGTTTTTAACCATGAAAATCATCTATTGTAAAAGCCATTTTTTCTTATGGTAAGGATTCAAAATTATATGTTTTATGGCCATTGTGTACGGCGCTATGGTATGGGGCATCACGCCCTCCCTCGCCGCGCTATGCTCGCACTGGACACATGTTGTGCCATGTTGCCACACCATAGCTAGTGCTTGGCGTGATATTGAAGAGCATAGCACCCTCATAGCAAGCGTTGCGCAAAAACGTAAGGGCCTGCTTGGCAGCTCAGTATTTTTGGAGTATTTCCACAATACTACTTTCTAGAAAGAAACGTGGATACTTCAACGCTTTTGGTTGAAATAAATACCATGGTTTAACATGCAGAGGTATTTCCCAAAACGTGGTTTTTTCTGTATTGAAAAATCTACCCCTGACCTCTTTTTTCCAAAACCGAGAAACCCCCGCTTTGGGGATTCTATTTATCTCCTTCCTGTCGTCTTCTCCACCTGCGGCAATGTCCGCTGCATCCATGAAGGAACCAAGTTCATCAAGTAGAAAAGGTTGGTCCTCCTCTGCTTCAATTTCGTTCTGCTACAGCATCACTCAGTCGATGATGTTTTCTTCAGTCGCCCCCTCTGATGGCATCTAGGGCATTGTATTTTCCATTGGCCTCTCTATCAAACTTATCCAACTACTACTTGGGTTACCATCAAGCCTAGCTTGAGGTAGGGATATGTATTTTTAATTGGTTATGTTTTGAAGTAAGATAAGTACCTCTTGGTATTTCTACCAAGATTGGAATGAAGAGGTTTTGAATAAAGGTTTTGGAAAACCTAGGGGTAATAGTTATCTTGGCCTAGGTTTTTGAAATTCCAGAACATTTGAGAATATGAAAGATGAGCCAAGCCATCTCTTTTGTAAAATAGCTTTTGTCAACTCGTGTTGAGATAAGAAGTATAGCACCTAATACACAATCAGTTGCAAGAACACAAGCAAGCAAGTAAACAAACGTTGCACATGTAACAGGAACAAAAAAAGTTTTTCTTCCCCCTGATTTCTGCCTTTTTGGACAACAATTCAGGGTTGCTTAAATTGGGATGTTACACACATGGTACAGGAGCTATCCCATAACCAAAATGACAAGGCAAGCAGACAATGACCATCTCAGCATCTTTTTATTTACTATGTGCATAGCTTTTTATTGAGGATGGTTGATAGATAGCTCATTATGGTGATGCAGCAAGTTTCCACCATGATTAGGTATGGTTTAGGATAGCGGCCCAGACGTTTCCCTAACACAAAATACATAACTCCATGGACTTACAATTTCCCTCTTTATTTCAAACCGGTGACATCCATAGAGAAAAGAGCATGATATCAACTATGTACAAAGTACAAGTGCAATGTTGAAAACATTCCCCGTGACAGCACGGTTCTGCTAATTCCAACGTATAAGTGCAAGCATATACAACATAGATGACACAATGGTTCAAGTTTATTAGGAGAAAAGAATATAAAGTGTGCCATCAAGTTTGTGAGGGATTTAATCACTAAGTTTTCACATAACAAAATACTTTTTAATTGGAAGATAGCTTAAAACAAGAATATACTTGGAATGGTGTAACACACCATGCATAGGAGTTTATAGTGGACACTTTGGAACAACATGGTTTCTTGTGAGTTGGAAGCATGAGTAGAGCTTACTCATACAAGCGGAGGCTAGCAAAAGACTGGGATCAACCAACTAAAAGAGCAATAATGACCATAATCATGCAGATCAACAAAACATTACTAATCAAATCATAGAGTGGTACTACAAGTCAAGGAATAAATGATCACAGAGGCTATGGTGACTTGTTCATAGACATAACATGGTGTAAGCATGTGCCAAGTCAACCCAAACAAAGCATCAAAGGAGAATACCATAATACTATGCTTTTGCATGCTAAAAAACGCATAATTCTTTCAAGGCACACTAAGCAATCCCAATTGTTTGGAACAAGACATGCTACAGAAATAATCACTAAGCATAAGGTCAAAACAACACCTATCATGTTATGATAAAGTCTAAGTCACAGTCAATGCAATCTCCTCTTGCACTTATCAAGCAAGAACTTTCTACTCCTTTCCAACACCAAGCCACTTATTTGAAACAACACAGCGAGAACGATGGTCCAAACTACTTTATTCAAGCAAACTAAACAAAATAAGCAAACCAAACGAAAAACAAGACGCTCCAAGAATAACACAACAGTGCATGAAGCAATAAAAACGAAGTGTCTAGAAAGACCTGAGCTTTTATTGATGAAGAAGGGGATGCCTTGGGCATCCCCAAGCTTTAACGCTAGTACCTCTTGGATATTTCTTGGGGTGACACCGGGGTGGCATCCCCAAGCTTGAGCTTTTGTCCATTCATCATCTCATTACATCATTCTCTTTTTACACCTGAAATTTTTCCTTCATACAAAACTTCACACAATCTTCATTAGAAACATTAGTGTATTAAAAAGATAATAGACCCTTGTGTTTAGCTTTGGAACAGAAAAACTTTTCACTAAAAACACAATCTACTGTAGAAACTCCTTCAAAAAGCTCAATTCCCCAAAAGATAACTCAAAAAGGAATCAATAAGAAGCAAATGCAAATAATGGCAGAAATCTGTCAAAATAGACACCAATTTTTTAGAAAATCTTATGTTGCTCAAATAAAAAAGTGTTGAACTAACTAAACTTATCTAACATACTGGGGGATGTATTCATAAAGTTTTAGATCAATCCGACTTACAAAGACTCCTCACGAATTTTTATGGTGGAGGCAGAAATCTGTTTAGGGACAGCAACTCCCCAAATCTTACTTCCCTCTCATTAGAGGTCATGCTTGGCACAAAAAGCAAACAAAAAGGATAAGGAGAGGTCATTACTGAAGTAATAACTTCCAAGACTCAAGTAAACTCTTGGGTTATCTCCCAACAAGTAATTTTCTTTAACGCCTTTAAGTTATGCACACGAAGCAAGAAATCAAGTATTTTCAAATGAGGAAGCATTAACATCAAACCTTGCTTTCTAAAGGGGGGGTAAAAAACAACTTCTCTCTCCTCATAGGGAAGTTTTTCAATACCTTTCTTGAATGGAAATTTATATTTAATGGTGCCTTCTTTCATATCAATGATGGCACCAATAGTTCTAAGAAAAGGTCTTCCTAAAGTAATTGGACAAGAAGCATTGTATTCAACATCCAAAACATATAAATCAATAGGGACATAAGCATTGTTAACCATGATTAGAACATCATTAATACTCCCCATTAGTTTATTATTAGCATTATCATCAAGTGGAACATCCAAATAACAATCTTCCAAAGGTGGAAAATCAAGCATTTCATAAATCTTCCTAGGCATAATAGAGACACTAGAACCAAGATCACATGAAGCTTTGAGATCAAAGTCATTCACTTGCATATTAATAATGGGTTCCCAACTATCTTCTACTTTCCTAGGAATAGAATCTTTGTGTTTTAACTTCTCTTCCTTAATCTTATCAAGAGAATGTATAACTTGTTTGGTGAAAGCAACATGCATATCACTAGCATCAGGACTTCTAGCAAGATTTTGCAAGAACAGAATCACTTCAGAAACATTGCAACCATCTATATCAAAATCAAGCTTAGCATCACTAGTAGTAGACTCATTAGGCTAAGGCACTATAGGAGGAGAAATAGGGAATTCTTGTGATTTAGTGGTATCCATTCTAGTGATGGTGCACACACTATTGTTTCTATCAATTTCTGCTTCCCTTTACCACTTAGCATGAAGTTGGGATAACAGTCTAACATTTTCATCAATAGTGTCACATCCCAAAATTTTCCAAATTTTGAAATGTGAAAAATAAATAAACTAAAGAAACAAATGTTGAAATTTAGGGTGAAAAGAAACTTTTTGCTTCTAAATGGAAACATCAAACCCTTCTTGAACAAATTTGAATGAAAAGGGAACCCAACAAAATTTCAATCAAGTGAATTACATTCATCAATGAATTTATCTTGAAATTTAAACACTTGGAAAAGTTAAACCAAAACCCTAAAACCCTAATGGAAGAAAATCATTTCCAAGATCTCTCTAAGACTATGGATTTGATACATATAAAAATCTATCAACAACATTTATAGATGATCACAAATGATAAACAAAAATATTATAAGATCATAGAAATTGTTTTCATTCAATTTGGAACCATGGATAAAATCTTATGAATTTGATAAGATAAAAGGAATTAATTTCCAAAGCTAATAAATATCCTAACTAAATCCATGCCAAAATTATGCACAAAGTAATCCTAAAAGGATTTAAAAAGATAAACAAATATTAAATAAAATAATACAAACTAGGATCACCAATTTTGGATCTATAAATAAAAAGATATGGATTTTATGAGATAAAGAAAGAAATAAATAAATAAATAAATAAGGAATATTTAAAAGCCAAATTAAATCTTGGCCAAATCCATAAACAAATAAAATGAAAGGTTATTGAATAATAAATAAGGTAAAAGATTATTTAAATAAAATCATAAGGATTGAACAATGCCCAATTTTATTTAAATAAAGACAAATTGCCTAAATAATAAATTCGAAGAAAAGTATTTAGAAGACAATTTAAATATTGAATTAAATCCATAAGCAAATGTAACAAAGATAATCCAAATCCAAATCAAATAAGGGATAAAAAATAATCAAATAAAAACATATGGGATTAAACCATATCCTAATTATATTTAAATGAAAACAAAATCCCTAATGTAAATGATTAATTAAATATTGAAAAAATAATAAATTGGAATTTTCCAAGTGGAATAAAAGTTATTTAATTAACTTAAATGGAATAAAAGAATTATTTGAATAAAATTTATATGGAATTAAAACCATATTTGAGTTTATTTGAATAAAGACAATTGCCATTTTAAATGAATATTAAATAATATTAAAATAAATTAAATTTAACACACTAATGAAGAAATAAAACCTACTGAAAAAGGTTTGGTAAAAATTAGAATTCAAATAGAAGTTTGAAAATATATTTAAAATCTTATTTAAATAAAGACAAGTGCCTATTTTTAAATAAATAATAAACCATAAATGAATAAAGGAATTATTCTAAAATGCACTTTAAAATACATTAATAAACAATATTAAAACATACTGAAAGTTGGGAAAAGTTTGAAATCAAATAAGGGTTTGAAATCATTTGAATAAAACCAAAAAAAGAAATCAAAAAAAGAAATCAAAAATAGAAAAAGAAACCAGAAAAAAGGACCAAGCCCACTAACCCAACCTAGACTTTGCCCAACAGGCCCAGCGCAGCCCACTCTCACTCTCTTCCCCGAACCGTTTTTCACTCGCAAACAAACCCTCTCAGCTCACTGACCCGTGGACCCATGCCACATCAGCATCATCTTCCCCACCCCACAGAAAGTTCTTCCCCAAACCCCGTCGCCATTTGTGCTCTAATTTCGCGATGTCAATTCCCATGAATGTGCCCGTAACCTAGCCCATTTAAGCGCCCACGTCTCCTCTCCCTTTTTCCCTAGTCATCACCCCACCGGAGCCACCAGGCTGCTCCAATTTCACTCGAAACCCCCACTTTCTCTGACGTGTTCCTCGGCCGATTATGGCGACGTCGACACTCCCCACTACCCCTAGCCTCCACAAGCGTGATCCCCATCATCTTGCGCATCCGCCATGTCAACACCTGGATTTTGAATCACAGATGCCTGTTATGCCATACATCGCAATCCCAGGATTACCATTTTTGTGGGACATAACATATTGGATATCACAGTACATCATCCATTACAAACCATACATAAGGTCTTACACAAATAAGGATCTCATGATCCAGTTCTTAATACAATTCAAGCAGCGGAATAACATAATAGTAACGATAGCGTAGGCGAATCTCCATCTTCAGGAACAGGAAATGCTGACGATGGGAGATGATCCTAGTTGTCGTAACCTTCCTGCGGTCCGTCATCCTGATACTCCTCTTCATAGTCTAGCCACGGGAATAGCCAGGGACAAAGCCATTAGTAGGTGTTTTTGTAGTAGGATACTAAGCTCTAGGGTTATTTTGCAAAAAGCCAGATTTAATTCTACTAAGTTCAGAAGCAAAGAAAACTAGTTGACAGTTTTATAACACCTAAGTGGGAACTTGAATTTCATATCACAACTATGTTGTGGTCAAGTCAAAGTCACAAATCATTTCACAAGTTGTTTTGAAAACATCTGACGATAGAACAGTATGGCCACTCCAACTGTCCATAATCGTGGACGCGGCTATTCGAATAGTTCGACACTCTGCAGAGATTGTACACTTTCACCACAACATTCGATACATCCGTTAGGAACAATCCTGAATTCACCATACTCAGTATGTGGATAATCAATCCCAACCTTTCAATTACACGCCTTAGTATACGCACCTGTCCTGTGAGTTTGGCCTCCCAGCCATGACCATCTCTCATCTTGGGTACTGCCCAAGTGGACAATCTTCACAAGGTAGCCTCAGCTCAGACCTTGGCCGCAAGAGAACCCATACTAAGGTATATAAATTTTCAGTCAAGCCCTACCCAATTTTCGGGTATTGTGGTTGTACGGTAAAATTGGAATGATATCGCATCCAGACAATCATCAGTTTTATAAAGGGCTAAGGCTCATGCCTCAACATTTGCATCATCAAAATCATCTGGTGTTCAAAAACAAATGTCAAAATATTTTAGTAGAATGACTCATCATTTTAAGGTTTTCATAACCATTTTCACCAAGTATTCCCATCTAAGGTTTATCAAGTTTTATGCTTAGAACTAGCATCTATAAGTGGGGGTAAAGACGAATGAGGGGTGGTAAACAAGTCAGGATTAGCTAACACTACAAGAAATGTGTCAACTTGTGACGTTCTCATTTTGACGATGGCAAAAATGGTCATAAATTCCATGAAGATTTGCACCAGATCGTTGCTATCCACTCCAGTAGGGCCAAACCCCTTCAAAATTATAGGCTCAGAATCGTCGTAATTTTGTTGGTTGAAATCATCATAATATGAAAGACCCATCCAAATATGATATCTTTACTCGATTACGACGATCTAAAATCGTCATGGCAGACTATAATATTTTTATTTTAAAATAGCATGCTGATCGGACGGACACATTAAGACTTTCGCCTACGTGTCATGTCTATATGTCAAATTCTATCTAGCTGGCATGCGACATGTCAAAAAGTACCGACCAGACTTTCAAGTCGAACGCGAACAAATAACAAAAATAATTTACCACATGATTTGAACCACTAACCTCGCTCAATCAAACTCCCGCACTAACCATCCGGCCACAACATCTTGTTGATAGAATGCTACGTTGTTTCCTTTTAAAAATACTGGGCACACAGTGATAGAATGCTACGTTGTTTCCTTTTAAAAATACTAGGCACATAGAAAAATAAAGACAAAAGAGGCCACGGCGCGTGGTTCGAACCCACGACCTCAAACAATCTCATGCACAGGATGACCACAAGGCAATAACTTGATTGTTGCTTAAATGCTACACTATTTTTTTTAAATATATTAGTAATTCAGAACAAATATTTTCCACAAACTCTCTCCCTGGCGGGACCTGACCACCAAGATGACACGGTGCATACTCCAAAAAAAAGATGCACAGGATGACCACAAGGCAATAACTTGATTGTTGCTTAAATGCTACACTATTTTTTTTAAATATATTAGTAATTCAGAACAAATATTTTCCACAAACTCTCTCCCTGGCGGGACCTGACCACCAAGATGACACGGTGCATACTCCAAAAAAAAGATGCACAGGATGACCACAAGGCAATAACTTGATTGTTGCTTAAATGCTACACTATTTTTTTTAAATATATTAGTAATTCAGAACAAATATTTTCCACAAACTCTCTCCCTGGCGGGACCTGACCACCAAGATGACACGGTGCATACTCCAAAAAAAAGATGCACAGGATGACCACAAGGCAATAACTTGATTGTTGCTTAAATGCTACACTATTTGTTTAAAATATATTAGTAATTCAGAACAAATATTTTCCACAAACTCTCTCCCTGGCGGGACCTGACCACCAAGATGACACGGTGCATACTCCAAAAAAAAGAGCATGGCCAAAAAAAAGAGCATGGCCCGGGGATCGAACCCTCGACCCTATCTCATAATTACACCGTCTGGTCGAACCACTGCGCCAACTGCTCACTGATGTGAGAATCATGTGCTGCCTCTTTATATAGAAAAACCTCACATGTTAGGCTTGGGCCTGATTGCCCCGCGACCTGCTTTTTTATTAGGAAACTATACACAACATTCTTATTAGGAAACTCTTAACTAAAAAGAGAGAGGGCAAAGGGGATCAAACCGGCTCCCTTGGTTCAGGTCTCAGCGACGCCAACCACCAGGACACAACACTGCATGTGATCTATTTCCGCGCGCATCTAATAGAGTCAGAAGCTCTTTTTCTATAGCCCAGGTCCGAAGGCGGACCGCGGTGTCCTCTTGGGCTGGCCTAGTAAGGGAGGAGGACCGTGGGCCGACCTGGTCCTGGGCGAGCGATATATTAGATTCTAGGCCAGCTCGGCTAGTCCGGTTAGAATAGTTTTTTATTTTTTATTTTTTGTTTTTAATCATTCTTTTGTATTTTTTAATAAGATGTCCAAAAGAATTAATTTTTGTGTCTAATTTTTTATAAAACTTAGTAGATCATCTTAGGGGGTTAATTAACAATGCTTTAATTATTTAAAAATAATTCATTTACTAGTCCCACATTATTCCATATTAGGGACAATATCATAATTTAAAAATGTAATTTTGAAATTAGTGGTTTGAATAAAAAATTTGGGGAGTGGGTCTTACTAAACTCTTAATGGATTTTTTTCTTGCAACTATGTCACATAACATGATGCCATGCGAAGGTTTTAAATTGTTCGGACCATTTTTAATTTATTATGCCCGTTTCAAACTATGATCAAAACGGCGGTAATTTAATGTTCCTCTCGTCTGTTGGGCCTTGGCCACGGAACTCGATTAGGTTAGGCCTGTGAAGTACATAATATTTTTTGGGCCGATTTTACTTGCCACGCGGTAGATTAAATCTGGGCCAGCTCGGCTAGTCTGACTATGTTTTTTCTTTTTCAGTTTTCTTAATTCTTTTGTATCTCTTTCATATGAAGTCCAAATGAATTGATTTTTAACTCTCTATTTTTATAAAATTCAGTAGATCATCTTAGATTGTTAATTAGGAATATTTTTATAATTTAACATTAGTGGAATTACTAATTCAACATTAGTCTATAGTAGAGACACTAGAATAATTCAAAATATGATCTTGAAATTAGGGTTTTAATTCGAAACTTTAGGTGAGCGCAACTGATATTTTAAATATTTAAAGTTTGATATTTTCCTTGCAACTATGTCAAAAAAAATGATGTGACGCGAAGGATTTGCATTGATCGGGCCGTTTTTGAATTTTTTATGCCCATTTCAAACTATGGTCAAAATGGTGTGCATAAAGGTTCTTAGCTAGGAGCTGAGCCTCGCTAAACTTGTATTGGATATCTGATGAAAAAGCATATTGTGGGTCTAAAAATAATTTTTTCAAAAAATCATGGGCATCAGATAATGTACATGTATTTCAAATCGGACCCACTTTCTAACGATTTGGCAGGAATTTGTCTTTTTCGCCAGGGGTGGATGGAAAGGTTTGAGATATCCCAGTTGGGACATTTGTATATGTAATGTGTCCCATTATTTTTGAAAAATGGGATGGTAGCATTTTGAAACTTTCATTTGGTGGTTGCTTCACAAAACTGACCGTTTTTTACGCTCGAAAAATGGAAAATGGTTTTTCCATACGACGAAAAGGAAAACTTCCTCCTAGAACATTGTTCTCCATCGCATGATACATATGTGTGCACAGTATGGGAACATTATCATAAACTATGCTGCGATTCTAGCCATAACATTGGTCGTTTGGTCCGAAAGCCATGAAACCTCTGACATGATAGGTCATTTCTGAGAAGGTTTTTTCGAGGCACTTGCAATTTACCAAGTTTGGTATTTTTCATTGAAACTATTTCACATAATAAGACACCACGCGAAGGATTTGCATTGATCAGACCAATTTTGAATTTTATATGCCCATTTCAAACTATGGTCAAAACGGCGGACACGAAGGTTCTTATCTAGAGGCTGAGCCATGCTAAACTTGTATTGGATCTCTGATGAAACATCATATTGTGAGTCTAAAAATGATTTTTTCCAAAATTCTTGAGCATCGGATCATGTACCTGTAGTTCAAACCGGACCCGCTTCCTATCGATTCGACAGGAATTTGTCTTTTTTGCTAGGAGTGAACGGAAAGGTTTGAGATACCCCGGTTGGGACATTGTCCATGTAAGGTGGTATAATAATTTTAAAAAATGTGGTGGTACCATTCTAAAACTGTCATTTGGTGGTTGCTTCACAAAACGGCCCGTTTTTTGCGCTCGGAAAATGAAAAATAGATTTTTCGTGCGTCTAAAAGGAAAACTTCCTGCTGCAACATTATTCGCCATCTCATGATACATATAGGTGCACAATATGGGCACATTATCACAAACTATGCCTTGATTCTAGCCATAACATTGGCCATTTGACTCGAAAGCCATGAAACCTCATACATGATAGGTCATTTCTGAGAAGGTTTTTCTGATACACTTGCAATATACCAAGTTTGGTATTTTTTTCTTGCAACCATGTCACATAATAATACGACACGCGAAGGATTTGCATTGATCGGACCGTTTTTGAATTTTTTATGCCCGTTTCAAACTATGGTCAAAACGGCGAGCATGATGGTTCTTAGCTCGGGGCCGAGCCTCGATAAACTTGCATTGGATCTCTGAAAAAACACTATATAGTGATTCTAAAAATCATTTTTGCAAAAAATAATGGGCATCAGATAATGTATCTGTAGTTCAAACCGGACCCACTTCCTACTGATTCGGCAGACATTTGTCTTTTTTGCCAGGGGTGGACGAAAACGGTTGAGATACCACTGTTGGGACATTTGTCCATTTAAGGTGACCTATTATTTTTGAAAAATGCGATGACAATATTTTAAAACTTTCATTTGGTGGTTGCTTCACAAAACGCCCCGGTTTTTTGTGCTCAAAAAATGGAAAATGGTTTTTTGTGCGACAAAAAGAAAAACTTCCTCCTGCAACATTGTTTGCCATCCCAAGATGCACATGCGGACACAATATGGGAACATTATCAAAAACTATGCCGCGATTCTAGCCATAACATCCGTTTTGGCACTTGGAATATCGAAAATAGAGTGGTACCATTTAAGCCATTCAGAAGGCATAATTCTCCTACCCACGGATCACCCCAACAAGCAGATCTCAACCGTCTATATGACCACCATCCAATGGCCAAAATTTCTCCTGCCTCCCCTCGACTTCCTCCAAATTTGAAATTGAAATATCTAGGGGGTATTTTGGAGAAGTTGACGATGCCACCCACACAACCCAACCCTAATCTGCTCCCGTCCACACAATCCCTAATCGCCACCCTCTCGCCTTCGTCTCGCAGCGCTGCCACCACCGTCTCTCCTTCGCCTCGCAGCGTCGCCACCACCGTCTCGCCTTCGGTGCCCCTCCAGATATCCTCCCCGAACCCTACTCGCCACCCTCTCGCGTTCGCCCTGCAGCGCCGCCGCCACCATCTCGCCATCGCCCTGCAGCGCTGCAACCACCGTCTTGCCTTTGCCCTACAGCGCTGCCACCACCATATCGCCTCCGCCCCACCAGATCTCTTTCCCTCCCTTAGATACGGATTTCCTCCTCCCACGAATCCACAACGCCACCTCTGATATCTCTGCACCAAGCCCCGGGTTCCATAGAGCGCAGACGACCTCGAGCGGTGGCGGCCGTCTCCTTCTCCCCTGCTTGTACGAGGAGCGACGGCCGTCCTCCCTGGAAGAGCAGCCCACAGATGATCTTCCGGTCGGCATCAAGGACGACGATGTGGCGCTTCCCCAGGCTCACCGCCATCCCTCTGCGCCTCTTTGTCGACCTGCTCATCGCACGCTCCGCTCTAGATCTTGTAGAGAGGCATGGTCTCCTCTAACCAACAAACTACCCAGATCAAATCCACCTTCACTTGTTGATGATGTACTGTCTCGACGGATCCCGTTCGATTTGTTATTGCACGAGAGGATCCATTTTGAGAACAGGTTCTGCCTCGACCTGACGGCCGTCGTCGGTGTTCAGGACGCTGGCCGCACCAGTTTGAAGAGGATGCGGAGGTTGTGCTCATCGACCTGGACAAGCTTCGAGCTCCCAGCATGTCTGACCCAGGGTGCTTTAGGGCCAATCCCTTCCAGAAGGTCACGCTCACGAGCCCCTCTAAATCAAAATAGGTATCACTCTCTCCCATCTCTCACTGGATTGAATTGATGGGTCAGTGATGGTACTGTGATTTGAAGTTTGGTCCTTGTTTACTTCTGTAATTGATTGCCTGCTTGATCAGTTAAAAAACACTGTCGGTGCTACCTGATGTTCTTGCATGTGTAACTGTACTTTGCATTCTTTAAATTCTTACTGTAGCTCATAGTATACCTCTTCTTCTCAGGCAGGATCCATGGTAGCGACTCAGATGGAGATTATACAGATCCTGGACAGTGTCATGCTACAAGTCATGTTGGAGAAGCTACAGCTTCCATGCCGTACTTGTCATGCTTTTGATGAAGGCCAGTTTTCGAGCAAACTTATGTTATACCATTTTACATAGTTTCTCCAGTGTTCATTCCGATCTCAGTAGCTGTCAAAATGCCTAACAAACTCCTTATGTTTAGTTTCCTATGTTTGACTATTGTTATAGATCTCTTTATTCCTGTGTAGTTGTGACACAATGTTTCTTAACAGATAATAAGTAGAAGATGTGATGATTTCCATGGTATCATATTTTATTGAATTGTGTTTGTGTAAAAGTTCATGTTTTTTTTGAGAGCTAATTTTGTGTAGTCACTTGTACCGAGCGTTTCTGTTGCTATGGTCGTCTTGTAGATGTAGGACCTTTGATCATGTTGTGTACATTTGGTTTATTGATCTTTACACCCGAATTGGGTAAATGATACTAAAATGACTTAAATACTATAGCAGCACCGGTGGCCTGTATGATTACTCTTATTAGGATAATTTGAAAATCCAATTTCATTATCCTATACGGACCACACATGTGTATCTCCTCTACTTGCACAATATTAACATGTGTGAAAAATACAGTTGATGCTTATAACTTCCTACTTCAAGATGGTTCTAGTAACAAATCTGTAGTTAGGTACATGCCTTTGGTAGCATTTTTGCACGCAAGCTAGTTATATCTTTGTTTGGTTAGGATATGTGGAATACAAGTTCTTCCCTGTTGCACAAAGTTTTGATCTGATCCATCACTTTCATATCAACAAAGTAATATGAAATATTGCACTTGAATACAGTAGTATATCGTTTATGATGTTGATTTGCATACCTAGGAATTATGGATTGTTGTGAGGTAGTACTTGCCATCTTAATAAATTTGTTGCTAAAGTAGTTCCAGTTTTGAATATACTAGAACCTTTGCTAAACTAGTTCGTTTTTGATTATGTAAGAAATTTTTATCTTATACAACCTACTAGTTAGTGTAATTAGATTTAAATTTAGCCATTTTAGGCTACTCTTTATGCCAGAATCCTGGACATTAGTGCTTTTACTTTAGTCCTAGTAAAATTATTCTGCCATTGTTCATTTTTGAGGAGTCACACTTGTTGAATTACTTATATTTACAACGAATTACTTATATTTTTAGTAAGCATGACTCTCTTTATGTATAAACATCATGAGATCACTTATGTTATTCCTATTAATTGTTATAAAAACAATTTTGGATTTCTCAGAATCATTTCAGAACTAATAGAACGAACTGTTAAGGGATATGTGATGTAGATATTTGATTGTGGTTCCTTTGGTAGGATGATTTGCCAAGATGGCCGAGCAGGCGGATGCACCACCCTGAAGCTGAATGAAAGGATATTGTATTCATGTTGTCTCTGTTGAGGAGATCCTTGGCTGCACATTCATGGCATGACCTTAGAACGAGTATGGTTATGCAGGCCAAGAGGTTACCACTGTGTTCAATGTTGTAAGTACCATCTTTGCCTTGTCCGCCAAAATGGTGGTTCATCCTGGAGCAATATAAGCTGTTTGGGGAACGAGTTGACTGAATCGTATCACCATTGATGGTCCCCAAACCTGGAACCTTAAAGGTTGGCAAGATAGATGTCATTAAAAGTTTGCGATTACTTTTGATCCTAATGATGATGGTATATGCAAATTAAGAGAGTAAAAATAATTTGGTAGTATCTTTGTTGGGGTTACTGGGTCAATGTAAAGCTCCATGGTCAGTTAAGTTTACTAAGGATCCTAAAATTTGGAACATGCTACAAAATAGGACTTCTTTGTTCATTTTTTGTTACCTCGTCCACTCTACTAGGTGTTATTTTTAGGGAACATGGACTAAGTAGGATCTTTCCTAGAATAACGTGATTCTATAGGTTTGGAGCTTCTTTGTTTGGAAAATCTATCTTTCGAACTCACCCAGAAGAAGCTCCAAGTGATGCTCTATTCAATCTTGCTTTCTGCTTCATTGCTTGCTTTCTCTCTGTTGATGCATGTGATTTTTCTTTTGCAGTTTGCTAATATGTTGTTATTCTGCTCATGGTGGTGCTTGAATGATTCCTCTGGATGGTGTAGATGCAAGTTGTCCTGACATGCGGCTTCAGATTATGAGGAAATTTACGCCATGTATGGTCATGTATTATGACTGTATCGGCTAGTTTATGTACTCTGACGCTGTTGTTCTATATCTCCAAATTTAGCATTCTGAACACTGATCTGTTGTGTCATAGTTTGTCAGTTATGTCTCCCTGTTATTCTTAGTCCATGTGAATGCTTCTTGGTATATGCCAGCCGATGCATGTTCATTGTAATTCATTTCATCGTAAGATTGGTCCCCTCTCTGTGATAGGATTTTTGTATATTACTCCCTCCATTTAGAAATATTTCTATTAGTGCTTTTTAATATTTGTAGGCCATGTACTCCTATGATTTCTTGCCCTCCTGCGATTTCTCATATCACTGATCATTCGTCAGTTCATGCTGCTATTGTAGATCGCCCGTGGGCACCTGGGTGAGTTGCTGGGCTAGCAGTGACACCCCGGGTGGAGTGGAGGAAGCCAGTGAGGTGCTGGATGGCTCGCGTGGAGGTGTTGGACGCTGCGAGGGATCATTGGCGACCTGGAGGTGTTGGGCAGTGGGCTTGTTGATTATATGCATCAATTTTATGTTTTGGTGTAATGTACGAGCAGTGATTATTTGGTCATTTGAATTTCTGGTCTGTTTAATTGAAAATTTGGTTAGTTCATTTTGAAATCCGGTCTGTATCATTTTGCAATGAAAATTGGTTAATTATTTATCCAGATATTTCTGGGCTTCAAACGTTTCTTGCATATAGCCTAAATGAATATAATCTGAATTGTGTTGGGCTTTAAAAAGGCTAGCCAAATGACTAATTGTGGAACAAAGCATCTGATTGGATTTTGAACGCCATGGCCCAAAGAACTGGATCGTAAATATGCCAAGGCCCAAAATGAAATCTACTATAAAATGCCCGAACCAAGAAAAAAGGCCATAGATATTGGGCTCAGCCCAAATAAGTGACCGCATTGGATCGGGCTGAATTTGCACTACGACGATCTCATTTCGTCACAATTTTGCCACGTCGGATTGGCCACGTAGGATCTGACCTGGCCTGTCCAGATGCCCCGTGACAATATTGGATCGTCA
Source organism: Avena insularis (assembly GCA_023614405.1). Classification (NCBI taxonomy): domain Eukaryota; kingdom Viridiplantae; phylum Streptophyta; class Magnoliopsida; order Poales; family Poaceae; genus Avena; species Avena insularis. The sequence continues at coordinate 224,239,039 of CM042689.1, read as the reverse complement.
TAACAGTTATGACGATCCAATATCGTCATAGATGGTTATGACGATTTCACGAAAAACGTTGTTGTATGCAATTACTGACGCTTAATTTTTGACGATATGTTTTTCGTCATAAGATCATCACATATTATAGACAATGACGATTCGGTGACGAAAATAGAGGATCATGTATCAACAGATTCCTTGTAGTATAAGTTCAATCTCATGCCTTAGGATGACATCAAGATTATCTAACTTAGGCCAAATTTTATGCTCTTTATGCTACCTTCGTTTATCTTCTTAGGATCTATAAGTCACTAAGTAAACTCTAAGAGAAAGCTTTAATAAGGAAAATAAAGTATTAAGCTTGCAAGTAAAACTAGGATTGGGTATCACGTGGTGTAAGCTTGCTAAGTTAATAGCTTTCTAATTCAACTAGTAGTATTAGGCTTGCTAAGATATCAGTATAAGCTTTCCTTGTGCAGAGCAGTGGTTGAAGTTCTCTTCGGCTTCTTCCTCGCAGTATCTTCCTTCCTCCTCATATACTTGGTCGGTAGTAGCGTCTATAAATAAATATGAGGTACACAATCACGAAACAATACTTAACTATTGCTAATCATCACACAAAGGTTCACACTAGGTGATCTATCATCATCACTAGCATTACAAGGATTAAAGCACTTGTCTTATTTATTTTATTTAAGAAAATTAATTTCTACTCATTAAAAAACTACATAAGATTTAATATTATCCAACTCAAACATGGGATCATGTTGACACATGTCATCACCACATATTTCAGTACATGAGAATACGATTTAAAGTGGTGTCACAATTTAATAAGGTTTAACAGTTTTATTTTAATTAATTCAAATGACTAGAAATGCCTATGTAGCATTCTTTTATTACTTGAACATTATTTCTGTAAGTAAACCTATATATTTTTATATATTCTGAAAGGTATGGTCAAATGTGATTTTTGGAGAGTTGGAATCAACTCAAAAGCTTTTATGGTTGAATTTTGAAAAATGTTTGAATGGAGAAATGCTTCTGCCTTGTTATTTTTACCAGGGTGATCTACAAATCTAAATGGTTTGAATCCAACGGGCTTGGGTTAAGCTTTCCAGTACCTTTCTAAAAAAATTGGTTTCATGAATTTTGGTTCAGTGAATTGAGATGGGTTGATTTTTGAATCTGGGTACAGAACGGTATTTGAAAATAAATGAATAAAAGTAAATTTGAATTGTTGGGTCGCGCGGGATGTTTAACTGGGTCGGCCTACTATGTATAGCGCACGCGCGGGCTGGTTAAGTGGCCGTTCCAACGCGTCAGTGAGACACTGAGGGGCGAAGCGATACGGGGTGATCTAGGCCATAGGATCTAATTCTAATCGAACGGCTCGAGTTCATCGTCCACGCCTAAACAGGAGGCGATGAGAACGAACCCTAGCGCGGTCAGTGGGGGTCGTGGGAGGCTCAACGGGTTCTGGCGATGGTCGGCGACGGGGGCGAATGACGAAGTCGACGACGGAGATCCTCCTGGTACCGGCAGCTTCTCCTGGGGCGGCTCCAATCGACGGCGCCTCTCCTCCTCTACAGTGGCGAACTCCGGTGAAATTCTGTCCACCTGGTTCTCTCCTTGCTCCAGGAGTGAGTGGGTGTGATCAGTGAGAGGTAGGGAGTGAACTAGTGTGAAGAAAACGAGCGGGGGACGCCTCCTTTTATAGTGCGGCGAGGGGACCGAAGGTTGCGGGCTGAGCTCGTCGTGGTCGACGGCACAGAGGGATAATGGCATGGGCGACGATAGGGGACGGTGTTGTGCTCCCTGGCGAAGCTCAAAGGCGTGGTGGCAAGGCGTGGGGCGGTGCTGATCGGTCAGAACATGTTGACGCTCTGGGCGGGTCCGGCGGTTATTTTAATGGCGCACAGCGTGCGTGGTCCGTGCGGCGACGAACAGGCATGTCTGCGGGGTTGCTGGGGTGGTGGTGATCACGCACGCAAGCGGCGAGGGCGATGCGCGGTCTATGCGAGCGTGTCGAGCGGGGCGCTCTGGCGCGCTCTCGCTACGGCCGCAGAGAAACTGGGCGCGTGCTTGTGGGTGGTCCAGGGGCTGGCTGCGCTCGGGGCTTAGACAGGGAGTGGCGATGGACGGTGCTGCGTCTGTGAGACAAGGTTGGCGAGGCTAGAGAGGCATGTAGCTTGCTGTCGACATTGGGGGTGGCAAAGGGGCTCGGCATGGTCACCATTAATGGCTATGCCAAGCTCGAAGTGGTGCTAAGGCTTGTCAATTTGGCTAGTTCATCTACTTAGAGTATAGAGTGAGCTAGAGAGGGAACAAGGTTGGCCAAAATCACTGCACACTATAGTGTTTGTTGTTTGTTTGTTTGCTGATCACAAGGTGTTTGATGAAATGGCCAAAAGAAATTCAAATTTTAATTTTGGATTTAAACTTGGTGGGTTTGCTAGGCACATACTAGGGAGTATCTGGTTAGTTGGATTAGTCAAGGGGCACTGATTTGGTTGGGTTTTGAAAAGGTGTGACCTTCACATATGATAAAGATTCAATTTTCACTTGTGATTTGAACGAGGTTGCCAATTGTTTCTGCAAGTTTGAAAGGTGGGCTTTGATTCAATTTTACTTGGTCTAGCAAGGGGTGAAAAGAATTGGAAAAGTTTCTGTTTGAAATCGTGGATTAGAAACACTCAAAGTGACCTAGTGAGCAAGATTGGCAAAACTGACCATTTGCTTTATTTGATTTGTTTTTGATTTTTTGTTGATTTGTTTCTGCATGGAATTGTTTTATATGATGTTATATTCATCTTTAAACCATTTCTTGCTATTTAGGTTAATCACACAAGTTCATTAATGCATTTATCAAATCATCACTTACACACATGCATTCATATGATTTTAATTAATCAAAGTTTTTGTTAACCCTAATTTTAGTTATTAGAGTTTGATGATCATTGTTTTATATTTTTGGGATGTTACAAACCTTCCCCCCTTAAACAAAATATCGTCCCGAGATTTGAAAAAGGAAGAAAAAATATTACCTAGGATTTAAAGAGATCGGGAAACTCCGTCATGATGTGATCTTCTCGCTCACAGGTAGCTTGTTCTTCGGTGTGGTTGCTCCACTGAATCTTGAGAAACTTGATGCTTAGGGTTCTAGTGGTTCTGAAAGCTTCTTCCAAAATACAGATGGGTACTTCGGGATACGTCAGGTCATCGTTGATCTCTATGGTTTGGTGATCAATGTTCTTGAAAACTTCGGTCTTCTCCGGAACTTCAAGGCATTTGCGAAGTAACGATATATGGAACACATTGTGCATTGCTGACATTTCCTCGGGCAGTTCGAATTGATATGATACTTCTCCTCGACGATTCAGAATCTTGAAGGGTCCAATATATCTGGGGGCTAACATTCCTTTGAGCTAGAAACGCTGCATTCCCTTCAAAGGCGACACTTTAAGATACACGAAATCTCCGATATTGAAAGTGAGGTCTCGACGTCTCTTGTCGGTGTAACTCTTTTTTCTTGACTGGGCGGTCTTGAGGTGCTCATGAATCTTGTGAACTTTCTCTTCTGCTTCTCGTAGGATGTCGGGTCCGAAAATCTGACTCTCTCCCACTACAAGAAATGTGTCAAACTATGACGTTTTGGTAGTGACCGTAAATAAAATCGTCATAGATTTATGACGATTCTACATCAGATGGTCGTAGGTTGTTTGGGCGGGCCAAATCCTTATTAAACTATGACGATTTCATGAAAAAACATCGTAATTTCTATGGACAAAATCGTCATAATTGCTAGACAGATCAAGATATAAGAGAAGGTCAATATCAGCCGTAGGATGTAAACATAATGAACGGATGGATGGTGAAGTATGGAAACTTGTTGTGTGGATCGAAGACCTGGCATCCAACGCGCGCATAGTGGCAAATATTTGGCGCACACACCAAAGTCCCCGCCGCAACCCTCTATCCTCTAACCCTAACCCTTATCTCTCCCCTGCCGCCACACCACGCCCATCTCCGGTCTTTCTCTGCCCTCGATATTCTCCTCCGATGGATCCACAACACCACCACCCTATCCTCCTCTCCTCACCGCACCTCGATGGCCACCGGTGGCTAACCTCGATGCCTGTAGATCCCTATGGCGGCTGTCGTATCCTCCTCGATGCCCACGGATCTGGCCGCTTGGGCCTCAGCATAGTGCCCTCTCGGTGCATGTGGGTCGACGGCTGCTCCCTCTCGGTCACCCCCATCCCCTGATGTTGATCTCGTGGTGCCCAAATGACCAAGATGCTGATGTCCATCTTCAACCGCAAGGGCGCCTCGGGCTTCTCCTGGGCCTCCACCGCCGACCAGGTCACCCAAGATCTCATCGCCATCATCACCGGTAACACCCCTCCCATCCCCTCCTGCCTCCTTAGTTTCCCCTTGTCGTCGCCACCCACTTGTTGACGGACCCGATTATAGAACCCAGGGGCGTCCAGCGGGATCGGCGCCGAGACGACGCGAGTCTTGGCAGATCGCAGGGCCCACGTCGTCATGACCTCGAGGAACCTCGCCGCCAAGAACCAGGTCGCCATGAACCCGGTCAACACTGTTTTCGGTGAGCAACCCCACCACCTTTGTCATTACTGTTGTGTCCGCGCTGCAGATCTGTCGATTGGGGCTCTGTTGCGTGTGCGGATCTAGATTAGTTCAACATGTTCAGATCCGAGGCTCTCGAGTTGGTATGGATTGGTAGTGGTGATTGCTTTAGGCAGAGTATCCTACTGTGTGCTCTGCTAGTTGTTGCTTGGGCTTCAGTTGATTTTATCTACTGATGGCCACTAATTAGTTAGTACGCATGTGACTAGATTTTATCTCTGAACTTGCAATAATCAACCTGTGATGTAAATTGACCAATTTGCTTCATAAGTGATTATTCCAAATGAAATCACCATCTTTCGGCTGAGGTTGCTTACTTTAACTCCATAGATGTTGTTCTCAGTGCCATATGGTATCTGACATGTGATCTTATTTGTGTCCACGTGTCTCGAAATGTGGCATATACTAAGGGGGAGTAGACTTTGCGACACTGTTTGCTCCTCATGAGCCTCTAGTTACTATATAATTGTTTACATGTTACTTTACTAGCTAGTTTGTCATACTTTTAATTCTTGGAGTAACAAATCATACTATATGCCATTTTTATATTTGATCCGGTTTGTTTTTACATTAAAGTATAGGTCGATATGTGGTGCTGACTACTAGTCAAATAGTGTACCCTTTGTGTGCTTTGCTCTCTAAGCTTTTGTATCTTTTCTGGTGGTTAATTACTGATGTATACTTCTTGCACTTGTGTTTGTCCTGGCATGCCTTTGTTGACGGTGTTACTGATTTGTGTTATTTTTGCACTAGTTCGCTTCTGGCGCCGCCACTCACTGAAGTTGGTATTCTAGGCCGGTGTAGGATGTTGTGGCCCTCAGGGTTGCTCCCTGTGCCGCCTTGGTGGTGAGATTGATGCTGGGCTAGGTGGTGGTGTATGGTGAAGCCTTCCCCGTGGTGTGTGTTCTTGGGTTGCCGCTGTCGATACTCCTTCCGCCTCCTCTCCAATGAGATAGAACTACTTGGTAGGTGCTCCTTCTATGCTTCCCTCCAGGCTTTATCTACCTTGCCATGTCAAGTGTGTTTTCTGTGATTCCCCACTGTCTAGATTTCATATCTGAACCTAGGGTTCACATCTGGTGAATAACTGTGTCTGGTGAGATTCTTAGCTCTGGTTTGATGCTCAATTGACATGCTTGGTTTACTTGTGATGGTCTCAAGGCCCTGTTTTAATTCTGTACCCTGTGATTAAATGATGAGGTACTATGGTAAGGGTAGGTTTATGCTACGCTTAATGGGTAGATGATCGAGAAACCCATACGGATGATTATAGTAGACATGAAAATTCAAACCATTGGTTTGGATTTTATCTGTTTGGGATACTTGCTGGTCTGAACATTTGCTAGTTCATGTTGATAGTTAAGAACTATTGACACTGATTCCTAGTTGAATTGGTTAGGAAAATGATCTGGAAATCATATTGGCTTGAAATTATTGTTGGATGCAAGTAACTAGTGGATTCAGAACTTATATGACCATGGAATATTCACTAAAATGATTCCCAGAAACACTTTCTAGGAAAATGCTTTATTCTCTGTCAGATCTGACAGTGAAATAAGGTATAGCTTTGATTCTAGTTTTAGAGACTAGATTGATAGTTTGGTGGGAGTGAGTTTGGGATTGTGCCTGAGGTGCAATTCCAATTCTTTTGGATTTGTGCCAAAGAATCCCTCATGCTTGTTGGTTTGTGCAAAGATGATTTGTATGCTTTTATGGCCTTGGTATGATTAGTAGAAGTGTGCTATAGCCCCTGCCTAGGATGCAAAGGCTGAGGCCAACTCTAAATAAGAACAGAGATTATGGTGTATCTTTTTATTTCTCTATGAGGAACATACATAGAATCTCTATGTAAATTTGAGAGAACACCCTCATCCAATCCTCCTAGATGATCATCTAGTTGAAATGGTATAGGGGTGGATTTGATGGGTATTAGTCTCTTTATTTTCCCAAGATGCTGATGCAAAGAGAATACATATGCTGAAAATATTGTAAAGTTCTACCTACAAGATATGATTGTTGATCTTGTTATGCTACTAATATAAGCTTCCATGCATCCTCTGGAAATCCTTCTCCTCCTTCTTCCTTGCTTTGGATCTATTTTGAATCCTATCCCGATACTTGATATCTTTGGCTAGTTCTTCTTTGGACTACTAGTGCTTCTTGCCTCCTCCTACCTTGCAACCATGTTGCCTTTCTGTGAATCCCTCTACTTCTAGCTCTGGATGGCTCCAAGGAGCAACCAGTGGTTGAGGTGAGGTATAACACTGATGGTAACTTTGTGTCGATGTCTTTGTGGAGTGTGGCCAGGTAATTGTTAGCTACTGGCTGTTCCTTCTTATCTGGTTTCTCAGTGCTGTGGTGTTGATGACTACTTGCATGTTGATCATAAGTGCTTGCAAGTGGGACCTCTTGGTGTGGATGAGATCAAGTGAAAACTTGATATTTGTGGAATCTTTATCTTATTACCTTAGTCATTATGGTGAAACTTGCCCTCTCCAGCCTATGATGTTGTCTTGAGGCAAAATATACTGATATGAGCAGATGCTACTTTTTTTTGGTGAAACTTGCCCTTTCTAAAGTTTAGCTCAATGATGAACTTTTAAGGCAACACACTATTCATTTCGAGAGCAAACTAACCAACTAACCATTCTTCCTTTGGTAATAGTTTCTTGTTTCTTAAAAATATGTACAGAACTACATTGGCTAATTAATGGATAAGAATAGCTTATATGCTATGACTTCATACACAAATTATAAGATTTCATCCCGTGTTAGTATTTTCTTTGCTTTGGTTGTTTTGGGAAGTACATATTACGACTTTGAGTGTATATCCACTCAAGCTTTGTTCAGTGTCTTGTTCGGAGAGTTCGAAGAGGAAGCATGAAGAAGTTCCGGAAGAGAAAGCGTGAAGAAGTTTGGATTTTATTCTTTCGTAAATTTTTATTGTATTTTGGTAGCTCCTTTGATGTGAACTATGTAGAAGCGTATGATTGTAATGTGCCGATCTCTATGTAGAACGTATGATTGTAATGTGCGATCATAATGTTCTCTGTTTGAATCAAAATGATTTTGTATATTACATTGGTCTTGATTAAATTGTTAGATTTTAATTACTGAGAAAATATATACTGGCAACTGGGACCGTATGAATTATGGAACACCAGGTGTGACCGGCCCAAAATAAGAAGGCCCAAAGTAAAAATCTGTCCAAAGAAAAGGCCAATGCAACGAAACAAAAAAAATGCTTGAATGATGGGCTTGGCCCATGTAGCTAACCAGATTTGATGAGAAAATCAATCCAGAATAGTTGGGCTAAGCCCATGTGGAATCCAGAAATGGACTGGGCTGATTTTGATTTAAGACGATTTAATTTCGTCACAATTTTGCCACGTAGGTTCAGCCACGTAGGATCTGACTTGGCATGCTAGATGGCCCGTGACGATATTGGATCGTCATAGACGTTATGACGATCCAATATCGTCATAGAAGGTTATGACGATTTTATCAAAAACGTCGTTATAGTTCGTTTGCGACGCCCAGCTTTCGACAATCTCAAAATCGTCATAAAATCGTCATAAAAAGACTATTATGACGATTCTGTGACAAAAATAGAGGGTCATATATTGCCAGATTTCTTGTAGTGTCCTACTTCCGACCAATTCAAAGGGGCGCGACACTTCCTTCCATACATGAATTCAAATGGGGACATTTGCAGACTAGCTTGATAACTGTTGTTGTATGCAAATTCTGCGGAAGGCAGATAGTCTTCCCATTTAGATCCATACTCTAGCACACGTTCTCTCAACATATCTTCGAGTATTTGATTTACTTGCTCCGTTTGTCCATCGGTCTGAGGGTGATACGCTGTGCTGAAATCTAGTCGGGTTCCTAAACCTTCTTGGACTTTCTTCTAGAATCTCGAGGTAAACTGGGTTCCTCGATCTGATACAATGTTCTTGGGGACTCTGTGCAAACTGACAATTCTAGCGATGTATAACTCTGCTAGCTTCGAACTCTGGTGTGTGGTATTGACTGGTAAGAAATGGGCGACTTTGGACAATCTGTCAACTATGACCCAGATAGAGTCATTTCCCCTACTAGAAGTAGGCAATCCGGTGATAAAGTCCATTCCAACTGAATCCCATTTCCATTCTGGAATATGTAATGGTTGCAACAGTCCTGCGGGTCTTTGATGTCCCGCCTTGACTCTCTGACATATATCACACTTGGCGACATAGCTTCCGATTTCCCTCTTCATCTTATGCCACCAAAATTGTTCCTTCAAATCCTGATACATCTTCGTTCCTCCGAGGTGGATAGAAAAAAGAGTATCATGGGCCTCTTTCAAAATAACTTCTTTCAACTCCGAATCTGCCGGTACACAGAGGCGTCCTTTGTACCATAGAACTCCTTCTTCATCTTCGGTAAATTCGGGTACTTTGCCTGTACCGATACGATGTTTGATTCCGTCGATACTAGCATTTCCTTTCTGCGCCTCTTTGATCTGACTGATCAAAGTGGGTTGAAGTTCTATGTTAGCCAAAAATACTTCACTTACTAATTCCATTCGGAAATCTTCCATCTCTTTGTGCAAACTTGGTTGCTCCTTCAAAATCATGGAGTTCAAGCGGCACAACAATCTGCTAAGGGCATCTTATACCATATTGGCTTTACCGGGTGATAGTGAATGTCCAGATCATAGTCCTTGATTTGCTCAATCCATCTTCTCTGCCTCATATTCAGCTCCTTCTGAGTGAATATATACTTCAAGCTCTTGTGATCCGAATAAATCTCACAATGATTACCCATAGGGTAATGCCTCCATGTCTTCAGGGCTAGAACTATGGCTGCTAGTTCAAGGTCATGGTTTGGATAATTCTGTTCATGTTGTTTCAGTTGTCGGGATAGATAAGATATAACTTTCCCTTCTTGCATTATCACACATCCGAGACCGATCTTGGATGCGTCATAATACACATCAAAGGGCTTCATGATATCCGGCATGGTCAAGATTGGGGCTGAAATCAGTCTCCTCTTGAGTTCTTGAAAACTCGCTTCACATTTGTCCGTCCATTCAAACTTCTTGTCCTTCTTCAGCAATTGGGTCATGGGTCTGGCAATACTCAAGAATCCTTCTACAAACTTGCGGTAGTATCCCGCTAATCCGAGAAATGCACGAACTTGGTTTTGAGTGGTCGGGGCTTGCCAATCTTCAACATCTTTCACCTTCGCAGGGTCAACGGCAATTCCTCCGGCTGATACAATGTGTCTAAGAAATCCTACCTCCTGTAACCAGAATTCACATTTGATAAACTTGGCATATAGCTGATGCTCTCTAAGGGTTCCAAGAATGGTCCTTAGTTGTAGCTCATGTTCTTCTTCTGATTTGGAATAAATTAGAATGTCATCGATGAAAACAATGACAAACTTATCCAGGAAGTCCATCAAAATCTTATTCATGAGGTTCATGGAATAAGAGGGGGCATTGGTTAATCCAATAGACATGACAATATACTCATATAATCCATATATAGTGGTGAAGGCAGTCTTTGGAATATCCTCTGCGCGAATTTTGAGTTGATGATAGCCAGTTCTAAGAGCAATCTTATAAAACACTTTGGCACCAGTCCACTGGTCAAACAAGTCTTCTATCTTCGGCAACGGGTACTTGTTCTTGATGGTGACATCATTCAACTTCCGATAATCCGTACACAAATGGTTGCCTCCATCTTTCTTGTCCACGAACAAAACATGTGATCTCCATGGTGAAGCACTTGGTTGAATCAGTCCAATTTCCAACATGGCATCTAGTTGCTTCTTGAGTTCTGCTAGTTCAGGCGGGTTCATACTATATGGTCTCTAGGCTATGGGTCCGGTTCCAGGTATTAGTTCAATGATAAACTCGATATCTCGATCTGGGGGCATACCGGGCAAAACATATGGAAATACATCGGGGTATTCACAGACTATCCGGACTTGGTCAATGGTTGGCTGGGCTATACTCTTGTTGCACTTGAATTTATGGGGCAAGGTTTCAGATATATGCTCGACTGATATTCCGGCTGTACTGGTCATGGTTATGGCTTTCTTGGCACAGGCAATTAATCCTTTGTGTTTGGACATCCAATCCATTCCTAGTACTACTTCCAAACCTTTAGTTCTGAGTACTATTAGATTAGCATAAAAATATATGCCATGGATTCAGATAGGGACGGCTTTGCAAATTTATCTAGCTTTGGTGGTTGAACCAGGTAGATTGAACAATCATAACGTGCTTCAATTTGGTTCATCGGGGGTCTGTTGTTTCTTGGGGAAAATCCTGGAGATGGGTTGGGGAGATACTTGGGTGTATGGTGGGTTCCTGGTTGATGCATCATGCGACGCTTGTGGTTCTCATTAGCTTGGTTGATCTTTCCTTCCATCTGAATGGCAGAGTCAACTGAGACTTCAATATCTGTGAAGGGGATATTGACTAACACTGTCTGCATTTCATCGTGCAGTCCATTCAGGAATCTCTCCTTCTTCTTGGCTTCAGTGTCGGTCACGTCGGGTGCATACCTAGCTAATGACAAGAATTTTTCATGGTATTACACTACCGTTATCCTTCCTAGCTTCAGTTCTCTGAATTCATATCTCATCCTCTTGATTAAACCCGGTGGCACATGGGTTCTGCTGAACTTGACTTTGAACTCTTCCCAGGTCATCAGCTGACCTCCTGTCATTGTGCGGACGTTGTTCCACCATTCTCTTGCATCTCCAGCCAGATAGTGGGTAGAAAACATCACTTTCTCGTTAGCTTCCACTCTTGCAACTTCCAGATTGTTCTCCATGGTTTGCAACCAATCATCTGCATCTAGATCCATGGTTGTCCTGATTTCCATGGCCTTGATTGTTGTTGGCCATCTGGGCGATGTGTTGAAGGGTGGTTAAGTTGGCTTGACGTTCGCGGTCAGAAACCAACATTTGCAAGATCTGCAACATCGGGTCCGGGGATGAACCACTTCCTCCGCGAGGCATCTGAAGATTGAGATAGATCATGAGAAAAGAGGGAAATTTCTATGGTTCAGGGGTTTTGAAAAGTTTTTGAAGTTTGACTCAGATTTTTCTAGCAACTTGCTTTTCATTCATTCATAGCACACAATACAAACACACACCACAACAAAGGAAAACAGATGGTTTTAAGAACCATTCTTGGAAACTACGATACAGTGGGACCGACTACAACTCACTAGCGCTAGTTCTCAAGTGCGACTACTCCTCGAAGTCAGTGTCCTCATCATCCTCATCATCATCATCGATGAAGGCAAAGTCATCCTTATCGGTGAAGAAGTCCATAGCCTAATCCTCCAGAAAGTCATCATCATTGCTGAGATAGGAATAGGGGTATCCACAAAGGTCTTCCCCTGCATTCTCCCATTCCGCCAACTGCATGTCTCTCTGGTGGATGGTATCCTCCAAATCCATGATCCGGTGGCGAAGATGGGAAATCATGTGCTCCTTCTTGTCGAGCTGACAGCGACGAGACTTGTGATCCTTCACTAGCATGGCGAGGGACTGATCCTTGTTCTTGGCGATGGCGTACTTGTGGTTGGCATAGGAACAGGCATTGTCCAACTCCTTCTGACGGTCGTACATCATGAAGCTAAGGTGGTCCAACTGAGTTTTCATCTCATGGTGGTATGGGGCCTCCAGTGGCTATCCCATAGCATCACGCCTTGGGTAGAACTCAAATCGGGTACCCTTGATTTGATTGATACTCTTCCCACACAGACGGGCAAGAGCTTCCTTCATGGCCCTGGCAAGTCTATCGAGCCAGTTGTTCTCTCTTAAGGTGAACTAAATTCCCTCTAAAGTGGGAGGTTCAATCTTTCCTCAGAGACTTGTAACAACTAGCCACTGCAAATCTTCTCCTTCCTGATCATTGAGCTGAGCTCCGAAGAACTCGGGGTGTGGACGCTCCAGCATTTCTGCCAGCTGGTCCAAGTCACGCTCAAAGATGAGGTCTCCTCCATTCCCCAACTGATAAAACTTGATGTACTTCACGTCCATCTATAATAATATAGTATGAGTAAGTTAGTACAGTGATCAAGTGTGTCAAATTTTATGTAAGTTTGCAAGATTTTTTTTGAGGAACATGAATTTTCATGAAAGAATCAAAGTGATAATAGTAAGATTAAGTTTTTGGTAAATACTCACTTCCTTTGGTTTTGAAACTATGTTTTTGATTTTAACATCCATTCTAACGAGGGTCTCCTATGGTCAGGATGGCTCTAATACCAACTTGTCAGCACCCGGATTTTTAATCATAGATGCCTGTTATGCCATACATCACAATCCCAGGATTACCATTTTTGCGAGACATAACAGATTGGATATCACAGTACATCATCTATTACAAACCATACATAAGGTCTTACACAAATAAGGATCTCATGATCCCGTTCTTAATACAATTCAAGCAGCAGAATAACATAATAGTAACGATAGCGTAGGCAAAGCTCCATCTTCAGGGTCACAGGCAATGCCGACGATGGGAGATGATCCTAGTTGTCGTAACCTTCCTGCGGTTTGTCATTGTGATACTCCTCTTCATTGTCTTCCCACGGGAATAGCTAGGGACAAAGCCATGAGTACTCTTTAAGTACTCACAAACTAATACTAACAAGTTAAGGGAGTTTTTGTAGTAGGATACTAAGCTCTAGGGTTGTTTTGCAAAAAGACAAATTTACCTCTACTAAGTTCAGAAGCAAAGAAAACTAGTTGAAAGTTTTATAACACCTAAGTGGGAACTGGAATTTCATATCACAACTATGTTGTGGTCAAATCAAAGTCATAAATCATTTCACAAGTTGTTTTGAAAACATCTGACGACAGAACGGTATGGCCACTCCAATTGTCCATAACCGCGGACGCGGCTATTCGAATAGTTTGACACTCTATAGAAATTGTACACTTTCACCACAACATTCGATACATCCATCCGGAACAATCCTGAATTCACCATACACAGTATCCGGATAATCAATCTTAACCTTTCAATTACACGCCCTAGTATAGGCACCTCTCCTATGAGTTTGGCCTCCCAACCATGACCATCTGTCATCTTGGGTACTGCACAGGTGGACAATCTTCACAAGGTAGCCTCAGCTCAGACCTAGGCCGCAAGGGAACCCATACTAAGGTATATAAATTTTCAGTCAAGCCCTACCCAATTTTCGAGTATTGTGCTTGTACGGTAAAATTGGAATGGTATCGCATCCAGACAACCATTAGTTTTATAAAGGGATAAGGATCATGCCTCAACATTTGCATCATCAAAATCATCTGGTGTTTAGAAACACATGTCAAAACATTTCAGTAGAATGACTCATCATTCTAAGGTTTTCATAACCATTTTCACCAAGTATTCCCATCTAAAGTTGATCAAGTTTTATGCTTAGCACTAGCATCTATAAGTGGGGGTAAAGACGAATGAGGGGTGGTAAACAAGTGAGGATTAGCAAAGTTCAATCTCATGCCTTAGGATGACATCAACATTATCTAACTTAGGCCAAATTTTATGCTCTTTATGCTACCTTCGGTTATCTTCTTAGGATCTATAAGTCACTAAGTAAACTCTAAGAGGAAGCTTTAATAAGGAAAATAAAGTATGAAGCTTGCAAGTAAAACTAGGATTGGGTATCACGTGGTGTAAGCTTGCTAAGTTAATAGCTTTCTAATTCAACTAGTAGTATTAGGCTTGCTAAGATATCAGTATAAGCTTGCCTTGTGTAGAGCAGTGGTTGAAGTTCTCTTCGGCTTCTTCCTCGTAGTATCTTCCTTCCTCCTCGTATCCTTGGTCGGTACTAGCGTCTATAAATAAATACGAGGTAGACAATCACCAAACAATACTTAACTATTGCTAATCATCACACAAAGGTTCACACTAGGTGATCTATCATCATCACTAGAATTACAAGGATTAAATCACTTGTCTTATTTATTTTATTTAAGAAAAATAATTTCTACTCATTGAAAAACTACTTAAGATTTAATATTCTTCAACTCAAACATGGGATCATGTTGACACATGTCATCACCACATATTTAGGTACATGGGAATATGATTTAAAGTGGTTTCACAATTTAATAAGGTTTAACCTTTTAATTTTAATTAATTAAAATGACTAGAAATGCCTATGTGGCATTCTTTTATTACTTGAACATTATTTCTATAAGTATACCTATATATTTTTATATATTCTGAAAGGTATGGTCAAATGTGATTTTTGGAGAGTTGGAATCAACTCAAAAGCTTTTATGGTAGAATTTTGAAAAATGTTTGAATGCATAAAAGCTCCTGCCTTGTTATTTTTACCATGGGTGATCTAGAAATCTAAATGGTTTGAATCCAACGGGCTTGGATTAAGCTTTCTAGTACCTTTCTAACAAAATTGGTTTCATGCATTTTGGTTTAGTGAATCGAGCTGGGTTGATTTTTTAATCTGGGTACTGAATTGTGTTTGAAAATAAATGAATAAAAGTAAATTTGAATTGCTGGGTCACGCGGGATGTTTAACTAGGCCGGCCCACTACGCACAGCGCACGCGCGGGCTGGTTAAGTGGTTATCCCGACGTGTCAGTGAGACTGTGAGGGGCGAAGCGGTACGAGGTGACCTAGGCCGTAGGATCTAATTCTAATCGAACGGCTCGAGTTCATCGCCCATTCCTGAACAGGACGCGACGAGCACGAACCCTAGCGCGGTCAGTGGGGGTCGTGGTATGCTCACCAGGGCTCCGGCGATGGTCGGCAACGGGGGCGAATGAAGAAGTCGACGACGGCGATCCTCCTGGTACTAGCAGCTTCTCCTGGGGCGGCTCTAATTGATCGCGCCTCTCCTCCTCTGCAGCAGCGAACTCTAGTGAAATTCCGGCCACCTGGTGCTCGCCTTGCTCCGGGAGTGAGTGAGTGTGATCAGTGAGAGGTGGGTAGTGAACTGGTGTGAAGAAAACGAGCGGGGGAGGCCTCCTTTTATAGTGCGGCGAGGGGACCGAAGGTTGCGGGCTGAGCTCATTGTGGTCGACGGCATAGAGGGCTAATGGCATGGGCGACGATAGTTGGCAGTGCTGTGCTCCCTGGCGAAGCTCAACGGCGTGGTGGCGAGGCGTGGGGCGGTTCTCATCGGTTGGAACATGTCGACGCTCTGGGCGGGTCAGACGGTGATTTTAATGGCGCACAGCATGCGTGGTCCGTGCGGCGGCGAACGGGCATGTCTGCGGGGTTGCTGGGGTGGTGGTAATCACGCACGCAAGCGGAGAGGGCGGCGCGAAGTCTGTGCGAGCGTGTCGAGCGGGGCGCTCTGGCACGCTCTCGGCATGGCCGCAGAGAAACTGGGCGCGTGCTTGGCGGGTGGTCCAGGGGCTGGCTACGCTCGGGGCTTAAACAGGGAGTGGCGATGGACGATGCTGCATCTGTGAGACAAGGTTGGCGAGGCTAGAGAGGCATGTAGCTTGCCGTCCACATTGTGGGTTGCAAAGGGGCTTGGCATGGTCACCATTAATGGCTATGCCAAGCTCACAGTGGTGATAAGGTGTAAGATCCCTCCTTTATAAAGGAAAAGGATCCCTGTGATTGCAATGCTAGTCCCTGTATCAATAGCTAGCATCCGTAGTTAAGATGTAATATCAAGAAACAAAGGTCATAATACAACTTTATAACTAGGAATAAAATACATTATTACATATTACATACCTCATTTGGCTATCTCATTACAATGAAGTATAATATAACAATAGCATGGGGTCCTTCATCTTCAGAGTGCCACAGGAAGACATGTTGGTTGTAGACTTGTAATCCTAATCAATAAACTTCACTAATATCAAACAAACATGCAACATAACAAGTTACAGCCACAAGGGTCAATACATTTGATTTGTATTGGCAAGTGATACTATGGTAGTATAGTGGAGTCTATCATCTATATGCATTTGGCTAAGTGGAGCTTAGGCTTGCATTGCTCAAAATAGATTTTCCTTATCATTTGAAAACACTAAGTTTTTGCTTGACAAAATCACCCAAGGCATCTCCCAATAGAAATTGGTGATCCTTTAACCCTTGTTCAACCAAAGGTTTTTAACTTAGAAATTTGGATGAGGAGATTCTTGATAGCTTCCATGTCTTGATGCTCAAATTGTCCTTTACCAGGGACATGGCTAAGTACTTAGATTTTACACTCTGCAGAGGTGGTGCACTTTCCCCACAAGACTTGGTTTCACCAAGACAAGATCTTTCAGAAGCCTTCCCTTATACCAGAATGGACGCACTCCAACCTATCAATCCCCTACCACCAACTGTCCATTTGGCTAAGTTATTGCATCCTATATGATCCAGGCAGAGCCCATAATGCCAAGTGGCTACACTTGAAGCTTCTCAACATTTCACATCTCAAATCTGTTTGTTCCTGGGTGGCCATCCACAAGTGAGATACACAAGGTAAACCATAGAAATGGGCCTTGTGAACCACTCAACACAAACCATTCCTTCCATTCCACCCAGGTGATTCATTCACTTAGTTGTTTTATTAAACAAAACACAAGTCCTTGACTTGGAAATATTCCATAGTATGAATATATATTCCACCCTTGTTTTCTACTAGCTAAGCTAAGCATGATAGTAGTAGGAGTCTTAACTTAGGAAATTTCTACTAAGGTTTCATCTACTAGGATTTCCCATGGCATAGTTTACACTTAGAAAAATTCCATGCAAGTCCTACTTAGAAATATCACTAATGCATAGTGAAAATAATGGGACAAAAGTATGAAGCATCACTTGCCTTTTTGGTAGATAATATAGGTTCACTCCTTGATCTTTGTAACAATCACACTCTTCAAGTTCCACTACAATTCAATCAAGCAAGCAATATTTCAATCTACCATTCAAGAAAAACTTCACATAGAATAATAGAAACAAAACAATGCATGCAAGCATGCAAAAGATTGTTTTATTTGGAGAAATGGTTTATAATAGGTTACAAACATTTGAAAACACCTAATGGTCACTTTATAGAGTGGCAAAACCATTTTCAAAAGATTTTACTTCATAAACCATTTTTAAACCAAGTCATTATTTTATGTGGTGAAAAATGTCTTTAGCAAAGTAATAATTTTTATAGGGTTCACCAAATACATTTTCAAATCATAAAACTTGGTGTTTGGGGTCAGAGAGTTTAAATCAAAACATTTCCCAAAGGTTTTCCTCCAAAAGCATTTTTAATAAATAAACATTATTTTTATTTGTCTAGAAATGCTTTAAATCAAAGATTCATTCTTTTGCTTCAACAAATACATTTTTGAAACCACCAATTGATTTCTAGGGTCAGTAGGTTCAAAACAAACCATTTTCCAAAGATTTTATTCCCAAAATCATTTTAGAACAAATTTTATATTCTAAACATGCATACACAAGTTTCTGCAAAAACAATCAATTTAACAGAAGCAATTTACTAAACAAAGTGCATGGTCAGAAAGTACTTGTCTTGCTGATTCCATTGATATAAAATTTGCAAAATTTGGACGTGTGGTTTGAAAGTTATGAATTTTTCAAAATTGAACATCTAATAGACATTTCTGTTTTTATTTCAAACGGACAGGGACACGTGGCTGCTTGCTACTGGCTGGTACCGGTTCGTTCGGATCACGCACTGAGGGCCGTTGGATTTAAGTTACATCGCACGGCACAGAGGCACTACTTACCCTTTCGTTCACGTTCTATCGCATCCGTCAGATCAAGATCTAGCGGCTCAGGGCATGTGATCAAAAGTCAGCAGCGCTCGACGGTGGCTGGCGGAGGCGACGCTCGGCTAACGGTG